>CAUIVZ010000005.1:10995338-12376588 GCA_961763995.1 Juglans cinerea | reverse complement strand
TTTGTAATTTGCATGAGAAAGAACGACAGAAATTCCCCAAACTTCACTATGGATTAGTTGAAAACAATGAGTAGAGGGAATTTGCATGACGAGTTGGCAATGGAAGAGTACTCTTGCCGAGTTTGCAACCAACACAATCAATTTCAACATCTTTAATAGATATCTTATTTTTATTATTAATCAACCCATAATTGAGCACGGAATGGAGGATCCTTGAATTGGGATGACCTAACCGAGTATGCCACAATTGACATTGATTTTTTTACAGGAGAACAAAAAAAGGAAAATACACTTAAATCCCTAGGTAGTGCATGAAAGTGAAGAGGAAAGAGTCGCCCACATTTAGGCCCCTTCGCAATTATCTTCCCTGACACCTGATCTTGCACAGTGCAACAAGAACGGGAAAAAAGAGCAATTAGTATCAACTAATTGGCCAACTGAAAGAAGATTAGCAAATAGTGTTGGGAAGAAAAAAACATGTTTCAAGGAGGGAGAAGAAGAGATATCACCAGTTGCTTCGATGGGAATACAATCTCCATTGGTTGTTTGGATTTGCAAGTTTCCATTATATGGTTGGTATTGACAAGATTAGCATAAGAAAAAGTCATGTAATTTGAGGTTGTGGAATCAAAGAGCCAAAGATCAAAAAGTGATTTTTTGTTACCTGTGAGACCAAGAGCAGAAAAAGCAGAGAAGATCATTTGTTGAACAACCTCTAGCGTGAGCGAATGAGCTGTAGACTGGGAAGTCATGGGTGTGGTGGCTGAAGTCATAGGTTCAGAAACTGGTTTTTCCACAAAGGTATGGAAAGCTCGAGGATTGCGATTTTGTGGTCATTTCCAACATTTAGAACTAACGTGTCCTTTGCCTTTGCAATAATTACAAAACTCTTTTGACATTGAGCCGCAATATGACCAAATTCCTTACAACTATAGTATTGAATATTGGTCATGTCTCAACCCTGTTGTTTCCCTTATGTGGCATATGCAACATTTAGTGCTCTCTTGCTGTTCCAAGGTGACTTGAGTCGAAAGTCATTGTTCTTCGCGAAGAAGCTCATTCAGACAAGTGTCCAAAGATAGGGATGGAATTCGGGTCATGAGATTTGAACCAACATCTTCAAACTCATATCGAAGTTTCGTCAGGAATTGATCGCATTGATTGGTTTGATGAACATTCTGAATAGCTGGAAGATTAAAAATTATAAGTATATGTAGCACTACGCTTTGATTTATGTGTATTGAGCCACCTCATTTAGTTCTACATTAAATGATTGTAAATTTAGTCATTTATTTTTAAATAATTTGAAAGTTCATATTAATAAATATTATACAAATTGAAATTTTATGAGTATAGAGCACTTTGCATTCATTCCTATATAACACTTACTCTTCTTTCTTCTATATCTCATTTGTTACACTTAGCAATCGAATAATGCCACATTAAAAAAACTCTATAATAAGGTTATAAATAAAATAAAAAATTAACAATTTTTCTGAGCTTCGAACGGGTATGCGACTTGTACAAGTAGAAGCTAAGAACCTCTTTAAACAGGAGAGGGCGCTACATCTGTTATGCAAGGCTATACGCTGTTGATTTCTTTCCCTTCACCAAAAACTTGTTTACAAAAAGAAGATTTACAACAATGAACTATGAACTATATGTAGAAAGGTAATCTCAAAAAAGAAAACGTTTAGAGAGTAATGAATATATTTTACAACTCGGTGATGACATTCCCAATAGAGGTTGTCTTGTAAATCTACATCTCGAGTATGGAGATTGATAGAGGGAAAACCAATCCATTTCTGGAGCGACAGTGCTAGTCTGAACGTGGCAACAAGAAAGTGAAGCCTGTGTTCTCACGAATAAGCGGTGGTGATTCAACATCGGAGATGTCTATTTGTTCCATGGACTTTGATAAGTCATCAACTGAAAACGGAATACTGCACCAGAGATGGTAGTAGTGGCAGGTAAGTTATCATAACAAAGAATCAAACCGAAGCAGTCACGAAAGGAGAGGTTGATGGAATCATCACATAATTGAATGTTGTCACTAACCTTGAATCGTCATCCAATAGGAATGAATTACTTACTGCATTGTTAGAGTCTTCTGTCATGAGCACCCTCATACTGGAAATAACCTAGACAGAAACATTAAGATGGTAAACTCAATGTTGGTCAGTTTTGTGGAAACGTTGTAATCTTGTGAAAAATGAAAATTGATAATCCTGTAGGGACAAAGATCACTCTGGACATAGTTTGGTAATGACATCCATCAAAAACTTACATCCGAGGACACGCTGTGCGTGCCATACTTATCATCCCAGTACATTGTACTGATCCGATATTGCTGCTGTATACTGAGGACCTGTAAATTGCGAAATTAGGTTCAATGAGATCCTGGGAAGAGGTGAAGTTGAATTACTAATTTTTGGCTAGTAACGGCAAAGTAGATTGAAGTATATCCGTTGCTTCTAATGCATTACTCACTGGGCATAGATCATGGCTGATTTCATCTAGTGTTTTCTTTGGTTTTTGATGTATGACCTGAATCAGAAAATTGGATATTTCAGAAGACTATTAGTTGCTCCACCATTGTAATAAGCAAATCTGGTAGAAATGGAAAATAACCAAGAACAGAAGAAGGATACCAGAAACCCAATAGCCTGTTTAATATGCTTGAGCTCATCCCAAGAAGAACCTGCATACTGAATTTTTTTTCCTTTGGTTAATTATTAGAGGTATATCACAATATCAGAGTATGTGGCAGTGAATTCAAGGTACCTCATCTGTGGCCATATAACACCAATGTTCCAATTCAGCCAGCCCAGCTTTCACATATTCACCATTACTGAAGGAACAGCACTCTCGCCTTAACAGAAGACTGTATAAAAAATGGTAATAGATAAATTTCTACTTGCATTAGATTTACAACCCAAAAGCAAAATGAAATTGTGGCATAGACTCTACACCTGTTGAATAGCTGAACATTGATGAAAGAAAATATTTGTGTGAACACCTTACGAACTAAAAATGGGGGTACCTAGGAGAGAAAAGAAAACAATCTTCAGCAAAAGTTAATTTAATGAAAGTACACTCTCAAAACGAAATTCAGTAAAACCAAATATATGAAATTCATGATCTACCAAAACAGGGTTTAGTTAATCCGCCAATCATGGTCAGCAAAGCCAGAGTTGGCTCATCAGGGTCCCCGCCTACGTCAACTAGTTCCAACACTGACAAAATACTTCTATCTTATAGCATGAAAAAAAGGAACAGAGCTAAAAGAAATTCTACTAACATGATTTTCTTTCAACGTGTTTAAGAAGCTTCCAAGGCTTTTCACTATCCCTTGCCAGTGAGCAATTAAAGCTCGCTGGGCTTCACTGTTTGCAACAGAACGTGACCCCTTAACCAAGCTTACTCTGGATGTTCTTGGTGCCTGTTTCATCAGATTCAAATAATAAAGTTTTTAGTTTAAAGAATTTGATAGGAATAAAGCAAGTAAAATAATTTGATCAACCTGGATGCACAATCCAAGCAATGGAGAAATTTCTTTCTTCAAATTATCTCGAATCATTCCATAGATCTTTTCCACATATGCTGTAAGCTGCTGTTTAAAAAGCAAAGCCGGGTACTTGGCTTCAACTTGCCGTAATGTATCCACCCCACCATTCATGTTGCCATTGATTAAAGAAAGATTGATTCCTTGTGGAGCACCGCGGAAACTCTAAATGAAAATAATGCAAAAAACATGAATCAACTGAAGAATCGAAATTCTATGAACAGCTGTAGATATTGACAAGAAACTTATAGTTACTTGTGTCATCCTCCCAAATAGAGTAGCTGATGATGAACGGCGTCGTTGTGGAGCCATTCCAGCTGCACCACTTGCTTTCAATGTGCGCTGGAGTAGTAAGAGAAGTGTTGATGCATTGGATAGCCAATAGGCTAAGATATCATTGTTATCCTGGGTCTGAAATCCAAATGGAAACAATAAAGTTAAAACAGGTTTCTGAAAAACAAAAACAGGCTTCTGAAAAACAAAACAAAGTTCTTGGCATATAAATTTGGGTATTAAAAACCTCAATAGCATTGCCAATTGTCTGAATGATCCGATCAAAAACACTAGTTCTCTCAACTTCAAATGATCTCCAGTGCAGAAGGCATTTATATATGATGCAGGCAGCAATAGGCCTAGTCCCTGCAAAGCCGAGGTGCTGTGCAATACATCGTATGAGCAACTCTTGGTTTTCCTGCTGCTTCTCATTTAGGGATTTTTGGGGTTTCTCCTCTATTTCAGAAAGATCCCTTTGGTTTGTTGAAGGACTATGCAGATCCTGATTTATTTACCAGGTGATCAGCAATAGAGAAAAATCAAGTAGGAACACTCAGATAGCTCATATTACAAGTTTACTTTTATAATCTATATCTTGTTTCTTAAAAAGTATAAAATGAGAATGTTTTGGAGAGCTTTGCTTACCAAAGCTGCCCTTGCATCCATTCCAATATGACCGTTTTCAGGACCTCTCTGCCATACATCAAAGAACCAGATAATCTCTACGCTATCTGGGACAATTAGTCAATCACAGATATTGATGCTTAATTAATTACCTGAATGATTGATCTAGAGCGTCCTGAGAGGAACTTGTTAGGTGCCATGGATACAGCTTGTTGACGTAAGACTTGATTCTCCGATTCTAAATTGGTAAGCTTCTCTTCTAGCCTAATCAAAGAAATCTAGATGTCCAGTTAAGTATGAAAAATTAAACAAGTGATGACTTTTTTAAAATCAAATTATGCAAGATAACTCCCTCTATAGAATGGCCATAAGAAAATTGAAATTTTAAATATGTGAATTGGTGCTAGAAAAAGATAAATGCATGTTAATATGTTCCAGTGGTTTCATACATTCAATAATGTAGTTTATCCTAAAAAGCCAATGATTAAACATTGGGGGTTCAGGGGATAGCAGGAAAAACATGCCTTAAAATGGCTTGTCACAATCTTACGTATCATTTCAAGAACAGCATATTTTCGGTTCTTGCAGATTTTCTTTTGTACGTAAGCGTGCTAATTTGTATGGAGTGTCATATGCAATTTGAATGGCCCACTATCTCATATTGAGATCTGATCTTACAATTTACAGTCGGTGGTAATCTTTATGTTTTGTTTTGCAGCTTGATGAAGTAATGTATGAAGAAAGATAATGATCCTTAATCATAAGGACCACAATTGGCATTGCAATAACTACTCAAATTTAATGTGGCAAAATCAAATGGACCAGTAAACAGTGCCACTCAGGTAGATGGTCATGCCAATTTTAATTTTTTTTTCCAAATGGAGTTTCCAAGAAGTAAGCATCCTATCATTTAGATGTCTAGTATTCACTTTAGTCAAGTTTACCTTTTTTTTAATCTTTTCCATCTTTTCCTTTGTTTATTACATCTAATGCGTGACAGGTTTTGCAAAGAGGTTGTAAGTTTATTGCTATTATCACTATTGATAAATTGGCAAAAGGGAATCCATTGGGTGTAAGGGGAAGATTGAATGAGAAGAGGGAGTGACTGAAGTTAGAAGTCTGGAAGTGTAGGCCTGATCTGGGTTGAGCAACGATATTACCTGTAGGTGGAATAAAATGGTGCGTATGAATAAGTGATGCTGTGCGTTTCGGAAGGGGGCAATGATATTAACAGTATGAAGATCCAAAACGGTGCGTAAAGGATTTAAGTGAAACGGTGCAAGAAGAGAGATAGATGCAAGGGCTTTTCAAGTGTTGGGTTTGTGTAAATGGCTTGTAAACTACGTCGTTTTACTTCTGCGTAGGAAACTTGTAGAAAAGACTGAAAATGCGAGTTTAGCTTTAGTTCTGAGTTCTTGAGATTTAAGTGTACTTTGGAGGTTGGAGATTTCTCGAAAATCTCTTCCAAGAATAAGAAGGTTCTTGGGTTCCTTGTTCATTGTTTCGATTCTTGATTTTGTTAGTTTTCATTCTTGAAGTGGTTCTTGCTGTGTTCTTTCATTCTTGCTGGGAAAACTGAGGAATACAATTACATTGGGTTTCTGTCTTGGTTTTTTTTAAATCACTCTAATGAATGAAAAAGAGAATGTTTTTCGTTACATCTAGAATTGAATTGTCTCATCAATCATTATTTAGATGTAACATCACTTCTAAGACTTAACTATAAAAAAAAGGGTAAAACACATTTAGGAATGTCAATATATATGCTTCTCCATTTGGGATGTGCTTCTAGTATCAACTATATTCGTCGAATAGTTGTGGAAGATGCCAAACTATTTCAAGAGTCATGATTTTTTTTAGGCATGATAAGTATGTGAAACTGTTATGTAAAACATGTGAAAATTTCTTTACATGTAAAATAAGTACGAGTGTGCCATTCTTGAAGAATCATATCACCTGGTCAAAGATTCCTGGAGCTGATGAACTTTGTTCTCTGTTTCTTGTAATTTTTTACGTCGCTCTTCACTAGACTCTTCAGCTTCACTGTATTTTCTTTTAGAGTCATCAGCTCTTTGTCTCTCTGACTCCAATGATGCCTGTGTTGGCATGAGCCCAGTTTAGATCACTAGTTGAAATGGCCATGATATATCCTTATGTATAAAATAACATATAGAATATGTCCATGTATGCATACAAAAAGCCAAAGAACTCTATGAACTCTTTGGACAACTTAATTCTATCCATTCATAGAGTGACCAAAAATCTGCCATGGTGATGCTGAATAAATAGTGTAATAAATCAAATTGCAACATGTGACCATGTACCATGTCTTGTTACCTAAGTCAGTTAGCCATTTCATTGACAAAGCAGTGTAAGTTGCAGAAAATGTTGAACTTTTCAAATCTCCAATGATCCCAAGGGAAGACACATTATAAATTTGACAAGATGTCACCACATATTGTCTGCAATGATTTTTTTTTTTTTATTTTATATCCAGCAACCTTTGTACCACATGTTGCCAGCTAGGTCGCCTTATCCATTTCAAAAATTGTTTAAAATAGTACTTGAAAATTATCATTATTAAGGTTAAGTGACTTGAATCTATCAACTGCAGAAAAAGTTAAGATTAGTGTTCCCCAATATTATTACCACTGTATCCTCCTCTGATATTTGAAATACCTAGTCTTGTAAATTTCATATGGCACAAAAGAGATCAAACAAGTATTCATCTTAACAAACACGAGAAATGTGAAGTAACTTCTTGCTCTGTTGAATTGCCAGAAATATTCTGTCTTAACTTTATAACTATCAACCATATACGTCAACCACAAAAGTTTCAATTATCATGACGTGGCACAGTTATGTGAGATGCAGATTGTCTTTAAGAACTTTATCACCAATAGACAGTTTAATTTACCATTTCATGCATCATATATGATATAACCAAAAAACTAGTTTTATTTGGTAGAAAAGGAAAACTATATATCATACACTTGATCCCACAGAAGACATTAGCTGCAGTTTTTGGTAGGTTTCTAACCTTGAGGCTCTGCACTTCTGCTGTTAGAGAATCTATTTTCTGGGTATCTTCGACAAGAACTTGAGTTTCTTTGATAACAGGAGGTGCTTCTTCAATAGCCTGTTTTGCAAACTCTCGTTCCTTGACAAGTAACGCATTTGATTCATCAACTTTATTCTGCAGTTCTTGCAATGAATTCTGCAATTTTGCTATCTCCTGTGCTTTTGCTTCCTCTAGGTCAGTCTGCATATGTGACACTAAGGAATGAGATAAATACATATAGAAAAGCAGAAATGAGTGTCTCTTCTTCAGATGGTGAAAGGTCAAACAAAAGTCACTGAAAATCTTTGAAATCACAAAGCATATTTTAATAGATACAAAAGCAAACGGTGCATTAGCGTAGAGCTTCTTTGCATGGTGTCATAGTGTATGCTTCTATGCCTAAAACTACCTATCTGTAGAAAATCGGTATTACCCTTAAACGTTTTTCCAATTGTAAACGCCAAGTGAGCTCCTCCACTCTTTTTTCAAGCTTATCCTTTGCTTCTTTAAGTGCACCGGTTTCCCTTGCAGCCTGGAAAAGATTGCCCATAGATGTTATATATAAAAGAAGATATAGGATATAATTAACAAACAGGGTTTAAAAATTTCTCAATGTAGAGAAAATTTACTAGGTATACCATGCATGCCAATAGTGGGATCAACATTCTTTTATGTCAATTATTGAATTAGTCAAATAGAACGGAAGGAAACAGTATTAGACTCTGCACTCCATCACATGCACATGCTAAATAGCTCCATAATCTTGAAAGATTTGATATTACACCTCAACTTGTTTGAATGAATATTTAAGAGAATGACTATATTTCTTAAATGGAAAATGCTAGTGGAGCCCCTCAAACTTACCGCTTGATTATTTTAATTTTTATTTTATTTTATTTTTACTTAATGGTTAAGGATGTGACTATTAGTGAACTTGAGTATTTTTTTATTTTTTTCTTAATGATTAAGAATGTTAAAAAAATGTTGAAAAGAAAATAGAAGAAAAAAGAGAAATTTTAAATACACTAGCGGTACGCCCAGCAGCACCCTTCTTAAATTCTATCTTCCTATAGTTAGGAAACAGAAGAAATAAGATGATGATGACTATGATGGTTACAACAAGAAATAACATGATTCAACCTTTTAAGATGCCAAGGATGACATAAAGAGTCACTAGTTTTTTACATTTCCATTGTACCTATGATCTTCCAGTATCATTTACACATACGTATAATTTTGGAAAAGAGCCCTGGTGTACATATTATGCTGTATACCATCCTATCATCGAGTCAACATTAGTGCATGTATTATGACTGATGATATCTATGCGTATGAAATCTCACTTTCTTGTTTGTTATTTTCCTTGGATGAAAAAAGTATGACTTAAGGCACCAAATAGGAAATCTTATCTTGGGGGGTCAATAGAAACAATAGGCCAAAGTATGAGCTTTTTGACATAATGTATAGTTTCACATATAAATAATACAAAAATTCTTATCAACATACTTGTCAACCTAGGCATATAAAGCGCATGTATACGATAGTGAAAGATACAGGTTACAAAGCTGACTATTAACCTTAAGTAATTGAGAAAAAATCTGTGCAGTGAGATGAACTCTTTTTTACGTTGTATTTTTAAAATTTGTGCAAGGATAGTGCCATGCATAACCTTCTCCAGATATATGTTTTTATATGATATTGCAGGAAAATGTATAATACTAACCATTTTGAGCTTTCGTAGTTCTCTCCTTGCAATTTGTCCCCTCCATCTGCATTGTGTGACTATTGAACCTCTCTTAAGCTTCTTATAGTATGATGCAGCTTTATGACAACGCCATCTTGCCTGCATTTTGTTAGAAAGTGAGTTTTCATTTTTGGACAGTGATAACAGTATACGAGTAGATTTCCAGGCGAAATAAGTTTTGAAGTGTATGACCTGAACAAATAAAGCAGCTTTAGTTCGTTTTCTAAGTCTGAATTCTTTACGAGCAGCCAATGCCCTTAAACCTGTTTGCAAGACAAGCATAGAGAGATGGAGATTGCAATAGGTTTTTCTGGCTTGGTATCTTCGTATGTGCTTCTGAATTTTCACAGCAGTTGCCTCCCTTTTCAAGAACTCAAAAAGTTTGCAAGCCAGTCTTCCTACAAGTAAATACCAAATAAATAAGAACATCATTCCATTAAGGGGACTATAGATTTAGGGCATGTTTTGATGTTTGGAGCATCTCAGAATTTTGTGAATAGTTGTGAAATATTTTGAGCAAAGATGTTTTATTGGGTTATGGGAAAGGAGAGAGAAAAAGTTGAATAAAAATACTTTTTAAAATAAGTATTGTATTGGACTTTGTGAAAGTGAATAGATGAAGTTAAAAAATTGTTTGAATATAATTTTTGAATATTATTTTTATTTTGAAGTTTGTAAACGTTGTATTGATTTTTATGTTTTTTTTTTTAAGTTTGAAAAAATTGTATTGATTTTTGTATTTGAATAATGATTAGGTAATAATTAGATGAAAAAACTGAAAATTTGAAATTGAAAAGTTTTGTATTTGAGTGATGTTTAGGAATGAAATTATGAGAAGTTTTGAGAATTCTCATGTTTGCCAAACATCCCTAATTCTCCCAAGAAAAATACTTCATATAGTTAAAGGCTCACCTCTACATATAGATTGCAAATCTATTGTAGCCTTCCGCAGTGCAACAAAATGTCTACGAGCAATATGAGTTCGAATGCGCCACTGAATAGTTTTTGCCGCGCGACTAAGTACCTCCGCCCTTCGTGCATCGAGTTCAGCCATCTGACCAGCTCTTAGGAACACTTTTGTTTTGCCTATCTGAAAAACCATTTTGCCCCATTCAACAATGCCTTTGGCCACAATATGGGATTAGATCAATGGACATTCATTATAATTAGAAACATATACATCCATGCATGCATGGCTTATACATAAATAAAGCCCCGCTGCAATGTGCAGTGCATGGGCGTATGTAACACTGATAAAGCTCAAGTAATTATAGAAGCTTGTACGAGATTGAATGAAAGAGAAGCAGTAATACTTTATCAGCAGTTTCTAAAATCAGCAAAGGTACTCCATGTTTTACCTGAAACCCTTTAAGCCCCTTCTTTTCCAGAATATTTTTGCAAACAACCTTTTCGTTGTTTCTGCACATAACGAAACACATCAAGAAAGTAGAACCCTCATGCAATTAATTATATGTAACAAACGTCAAGAGTTACAGGTCATAACTTCTTTTAAACATGCGTGGAAATATATGCGAAAGGAGTGTACTTACGTTCCTTCTAAGACCTCTGGAGCAAGAAGACCAAATCGATTTATGAATTCAAAGAAAGGACGACGGGTCGGGTATCCAGCACAACTGATTCTGATTGCCTCTAAAACACCCTACAAGGACTAACATCAGTCCAGCAGAATACAGAAAGGGAAAAGAACAAAAAAGAAATAAAACTAAGAGAGATGGATATGTTTTCAGAACACCAGCTTGAGAGAGAGAGAGATCAAATTTTACTCACACCACAACGCAGTTGTTGCATGATGCTGACATTCTCAAATATGGCAGGTTTTAGAAGGTTGTTTGGCTTCACACATCTAATGTAGTGAGGTTCAGTAGAGTTTAATGTTTCCATCAATTGCTGTAGTTGTACCTGCAAACGTTAATCAAACAAACTTTAGTTGTCAAGTTCTTGCAGCATAAAAAGGTTTGAAGTGTTAAAAGAAGCAAGATGAGCTGATGCATGCAGATGCATTACTTCAAGTGTAGTATAGTTTCAGGCATATCTACTACCTTAACCACCAAGATCACAGAATCAAAGTACCTTAAAACGAGAACCAATAGAAGAAAACTTTGAAGATTTAGTTGTTTCTTCCGGAAGTCGAGGGAAAAGGCCTGCCACAAAAGCACATGTGGAAACACCCAACAAGTCTTGATGTTCAGGGACCACATAGTCCTTGTTTTTGTCCAAAAATTGGTCGGATTGATATAGCACCTGAAACAAAAAAGTGGAACCAGGGTAAAAATTACTATGCCACAGTAGCCCACACTAGCCACAATTGATGCCTTGGTAGTCAATCATACCTCTCCAGCATAATGAGCAATGGTGTAATCCGTGCGAGATAGTTTCGGCTTTATGAAACGCTTGTGGTTTTTAAATGTTTGATACAGCTTGTTTGCAAATGTCTCATGTGTTGACTTCGGAAACATGCTGAAAAAGAAAAGGAACGACTTAGTAAGAATGAAATGAAATATCTATCTGGTGTTCGACTAGGAGTTAATCTGGAAGTTCAACATAATACAACAAAAACTTGGGCATTTCTTAGAATTTTCTACCCAAAAAGAGAAATGAAAACAGCAACTGAACTAATATAAACTTCCTTTAGAAGAAAAGAAAAACTAAAGCTTCATAGAAGAAGTGAAAGAACAATATATTACCAAGCCTCATCGAGTAGAGCAATGATTCCACCTGGTTTCTGCAAAAGATAAGCATTACAAGTAAAAGACATGAGTTAAATACTAGCCCTGAAGCAGATATTCAATCTAAACTTACAAAATGGACCCAACAAGCTACTCAAAACTAGTGAAGGAGCACAGCAAGCTGACATGTTTAGCATATGCCTGTCTACTAATAACAAATTTGGAAAAAAAAATTCCTACAGAAAATTAAACTGTATGAGTTTGGAGGCACTATTACATCAGAGCGATTGCCATGATGGTTTACCACTCATCCACCTCTATGGTGATTTAGTTTGAAAATTAAACTATGAGTTTGGAGGCACTATTACATCAGAGCGATTGCCATGATGGTTTACCACTCATCCACCTCTATGGTGATTTAGTTTGAAGATAGAACAGTTTATATTGTATTCTTCTCAGGAAAAAGGTACCCAATAAGGAAGTGTTTACAAATACACTCGAAAGTAACCTTTTGGCTAGAGAAATGAAGTGTGGACTTGGTTCCTTAATGATATCGTGTCCAGATTGGATCAGATAACAAAACAAACAGTGAAGGTTGTTAATGGAAGGAAGGAAGATTGACCTTTTCAATAAGATCCAATACATCTTTATTATCCACAAACTCAATGTAGCTCCAATCTATCTCCTCTTTCGTGTATTCTTCCTGTTCCATCTTGAAAACGTGCTGAAAGTAATCACCAGAAAGAGTTAAGTTAAAAAGAATGAATAAACTGAAGCACAAGTACTCGATTTGTTCTAGAGACATTACCTGGTTGAAATGTTGCTGCAACTTCTCATTTGTGAAATTAATGCAGAACTGCTCAAAACTGCACATTGTATGGTAATATCAAATTGTAATGAAATGTGTAACTCATAAGAATTATTTGCTTGAACATCCTCAACAATATATGTACAGATGTATATGTATGTGTATGTATAACTATATCTATCGTACTTGTGAGATGTTACCTATTAGTCTTAAAGCTTTCAAAACCATAGATGTCGAGAACCCCAATCAAAGATTTTGAATTAGGATCCTGTCCAATTGAGACATTAATTTTATCCACCAACCTGCATATAATCAGAAAGTCACGCAGCATTAGATGAATATCTAAGTTACCATGTCCGTAGTGTTTCACATGGTGATCAAGAACCATTTTGAAAACCTGGTGATAAATCTGAATGTATCACCACAATAGATATTGTCTTACCAGTCAAATAGTCGAGAATATACTGTCTTAGCTAAAGCATCTCGGCTAATTGCTGCACTTTGAGGATCAAGGCTGCGTTTTATGACTTCTTCTGGGGTGATCATGACACGCTTACATAATGCATCTTCCAAGGCCACAGCATCACACCTGAAATAAAGAAAAATTCAATCATTCCAACCGAACGAGAGGGAACATATAAGAAAATGGACCATGGTCATATTATTAGGAAGGAAGTAATACATGAGAAGCTCTGCAGTCATTCTAAGATGGAATTTGGCTTGGTCATCTTTTGGAATGGATGAATCAACTTCCTTCCCCTTAGCAAACTCAATATTGCCAAGATGAAGTATTGCAGCAACAACTCTGAAAATTGCTTCCTGTGAGTGAGAGGTGAGTGGTCAGAAGATATTCTTTCTTATCTATGCAATAAGCAGTTAAAGTTTCCTTTTGAAAAGGCTGAACCTGTTCCTTTTCACTAATCCCAACAATGTCCATTGCTCTCCTTGTGGCAAGATAATCATGAGCATCACTTACACCAACCAGTTCATAACAATTTGACTGGTTAAGGTAGCGAAATGACTTAGGGTTTCCCAACTTGTACTTCTCAATTTCCTGTCAACAACATAAACGACTTTAGACGAATGTTCAAATCAAGTGATAATTTGAAAACAACATGAAATCTTCCATTCCAAAAGGAGAAAACCTCCTGTGGTGCAGCACAAAGATGGTAGAAGCAGTGGTAGTTGCGTTCAGGATCAGAAATTTGGCAAACACGAGACCTCTCCAAAAGGTAAGTTCTGATGGCTGCGCCTGAGATTCTTCCATGCTTATCAAACTGGATCTCTACAAATTTTCCAAAACGGCTGCAAAAACATTTATTTATAGGGATCAAACCACTCTGACTAAGGAACTGACTATGTGTGGCTTGTTATATATGACATAAAAGGGTTCGCTCAGGTCAGACTGATAATTGCACCATTAGTGAGAAATCTGGCACCAGATATGCAGCTATTTGGCTAAATACTTATTTTCATCACATCGGCACAGTATTATGAAACATCTCTGGATTAAAAACCTCTGAAGTTAAAGTTAATTGATTAGTTGGATGTGGAGGGGAATAAAGTCTGCATGTTACCTTATTGCTTAAGTGGAAGAGTGTCTCACCTGGAATTGTTATTCCTTACAGTTTTAGCATTTCCAAATGCCTCAAGGACTGGATTTGACTGCAGTCAGATCATGAAATGCAAAATGAAAGAAATGTAAACAATAGTAGATAACATGGAGTAATGGGAATTTCATTTTAAAATGAGATCTAGGTTATTGAACATACTTCAAGAACTTGTTGCTCAACTGTCCGTCCTTCAGTAGCAACCCGACCTCCTAAAAATGCAAGGTATCGCATAAGCATTTTCGTGGTCTCAGTTTTACCAGCTCCACTTTCACCACTGACCAGAATTGAATTGCTTTTCCCCTCATTGATCATTGCCCTGATTTTAGTATAGGCATTACCATTGAAAGCTGGTTCACTGATAAAAGAATATAATGCCAAAAAAAAGAAAAAATGGAGAATGGGGATAACCTGTATGCAACATCGGCAATTGCAAAAACATGAGGGCTTAATTCTCCAAATGGAGCTCCTTTGTATTGTTGCATCATGTGAGCATCATAAATATGAGGAAGTCTTTGGAATGGATTTATGGCAATTAGAATATTTCCAGTATAAGTCTGGCACAACATAAAAGAGACGCATATTGTTACGGAGACCAAGGTTTCAGAAAAAAGAGTGATTGCTGAGAATGATAAGTTTTTGTTTTACTTGATAAATATGGAGGGAAGGAAAGCTTACATAGATTTCATTCAGTTCATATCTAATTTTTAAGTTCTGCAGAACTCCAGGCTCATGCAAATAAGATAGCTTTGTCATGTCATCAACTCCACCAGCAGGAGCTTCCATATCTTTTGGATAGATCTTTGATAGGTTTGCAACAACCTTAGAATTATCAAAATTGAAACATGAATCTCAGCATCTAGAACAGTCTAAGTAAAACATATAAGTAATAGAATTTTGTTTAAAAGGATTACTGTGAAGCTAAGATCTGTTTTCTAGTTGATACTACAACCGATACCAATAGGTAAAGCAGGGGATAACTATGACTTACAAAGTTTTCTCAATGTTGATTGTAGAGAAAGAGAAACATGTACATTCATTGTTGTTAAAAGGAAAAAAGGGATACCTATGACTCTCAAGGCAATACTTAAAGTTGTTTGAACTGTTTATGAATCATGAAGCACAAGCAAGCCAAATTACATGAATGAGAGAGAGAGAGAGATTTTCTTATGAACATTCAGGAAAACTAAATAAAACAAATTAATGGATATGGCTAGAAAATTCAGTAGTCAGTAATGTAATGGTCAACGGTGGACAGAAAAGAAATGCTGTTAGTGCTAATATAGAGCTCCCTTTTCTGTGCATCTTTACTTTTTTCTTTCCCTTTCCTCATTCTTTCCAGTATCTAACTGGGGGCTATAGACAATCGGCAGGGGCAAATGGTAGATAACAAGAAAAAAAACCTCATTAAGCAATCCAAATCATTGATGGGGGGGGGGGGGGGGGACATAGCAAAGAATCCATTGTAGTCACCAAATATGATAAAACACGCAACTAGAAGCTAGTTTTTTGTATGGTAACATTTAATTGATGTACGAAACGGTGAAAAACAAAAAGCTACCTGTTCCTCCACCGCAACCCATAATATAAAGTCAAAAATGCATATTTAATTTGTCAATATGGGGGACTAAACATCAAGGATGCAATTATAATGTTAGACTGAAGCACCAGTAACAACTTATTTCTATTACAATCAAAGAACACAGAAAGAAACTAAATGTAACTGGACACCTTCTTCCCATTGGCAGTCTGGATCTCAGCTTCCTGTCCATTAATCTTTGACACCTGCCCATCAATCCAAACTAAACCTGGGTCTTCAACCCAGACATGGGAACCTACAATGATATTCACCGGAGTTCCCTACAGATGCATGCAGATATCAGAGCACGAAATTATTGTGTAAGAAAGTTTATTTAAAACTTAGTTATAGACAAAAAAAAAATTTAAAACTTCAACATAGCTCTGAATATAATCATGAGAAATTTTACTCTGTGCTAATAGAAATTTTACATTTCCGTTAAACCGTGTATCAGGTGTTTTAAAAGAAAGTTTTAACTTTTTTCAACACGGTATTGTCTTCAGATCACATGACCTATGCAGCTTTCCACATATAGCTTCAAGCTTAATATGTGATGAGTATAGACAGGTAAATGGTAGAATACCCGATTGCAAAATGGTAAGAGAGTAGCTGGCTTATTAGAAAACCAAATCCATTGTTCATTACAATCCCATTGCTTCAATGCAACCGCATTTAAATTTCCCAACACCATCTGATTTCAGCTAGCCTTGTTTGCCCTCCTCGTCTCTCTTTTCTTAAACCTCTTTTCCTCCTCTTATCTTATAGACTGATTACAAGTTATATTATTTTGAGTTATCAAAACACGCATCATGAAGAAATTGTTGGTGACTACATCTTCATTGGAAATGAACTTTGGCCAATCTACTAATTGCAGGTTACGCCTCTCAATCCTTGAAATTTGTTAATACTTGGCTGTAAACCACCACACATTAAGGAGGTTTTTGTTCCAAAACCCATCTTTCCAGTATTCAAATATATTATTAGTCTAAGAATACAGCATTAGTTTTAGCTAAGAAAGCATAGGAGCATCCTCACGATCAAAACTCATAACCTTTTCCCAAGAGTCGTATATTCAGTGTTCTTTAGGATGTTAATCCTTTATCATTATCTTTAACTGCTGGTATTGTTACCCTTTTATATTTGGCAGAAGAATGGACGCTTTGAAACTTTCTATCAAGTATGTTACTTTCGATCAAAGCCTCTTTATGGCTGATTGATCAGCTGGTTCCCTTCAATGGTAAATGCTAACATCTGTTCTAAATCCCACAAGCTAAGGTTTTCCAAAAATATGCAAATTAAACAATCATTCCTCATCTTTGTTCTAGATATTAGTGGAAGGGTCTGCTCCTGATTTTATTCAATCTGTTATATGGGTGGATAATCATCATTTGTATTGATACTTCTGTTTTAATGGAATTGTTTCTTATAAAAATAAAAATAAAACAATCGTTCCTCGTCGTTGTAATTATGTATTCTCATGCTGTAAAGTTTCAACATATAGTTGTCTTAAAAAGGATAATGTGCTCCCATCAGTTTTACCAAACACAAATTAAGGAGAAATGATTGAGCCTTAAAGTACACTGAAAAAGTAAAGACGACTAATCATATTTAGAAACTCGTAATAACTATACCAGTTACAATTAACGGGGGCATCCACAAAAGTTCAACAGTAGTTTACGCCAAAATAATTAACTAAAACAAAATCGAGCACTTAAGCGCAGCAAGCATACCATTTTTAAGATTTCGATCAGAGCTCAGCCACGCATAAGCACTCGCTTCATAAAATTCATCGGATTGATTCAAGCATTCTTAATCACAGGAACCAAAAAAGGTGCCCACCATCTTGGCGAAAACTGAAATGTAGTCAAGAATGGTCAAACAAAACGCAGGGAAACGCCGAACTTCTTAATCATCGACACTACAATAGGCAATGGCCCTTTCGACGATAATCAAAAGAAACAAAAATGGACTAAGTATGGTCGAAAAGAAAGCCGAGAAATGCCATTTTCTGGGAAAAATTGGCGAGGGAGTGTAGGGGAGGGAGAGAGAGAGAGAGAGAGAGAGAGAGAGAGAGAGAGAGTAACCCAGATGTATGTGCGTGGTTTGGGAAGGGAATGGCGGGATACCATCCGAAATGGCTTGTGGGGATTGACATTCTTCGAGAATACCTCTAAGTTCGGTTTGCTTCCCTCTCGTTTCGCGCCAATTAGTGGCTACTAACCAAGTCCTCTCTCTCTCTCTCTCTCTCTCTCTCAACGGAACGTGAAAGTGTTTCTGTACAACGTCTCGCCAGTCGCCACAGTGCAACTGGTTGTACTCTCAGCTTTTAGAGCTCATCCCTATGGCCGTTGGATTGGGTCCTATAATATTTTTTTAACAATTTCTCAACATCTCATCTCACAGATTGTAACGATTTCTCTTTTTTCTCTTTTAAAAAATAAAATTATTATTATTGGTTTTGTAAATTCCAGAAATAATAATAAAGAGAAGTTTCTGAATTAAAAAATCAATGCCAAAACCAGAGAGGGCGAAACAATGATTGAACCTGTTTAGTATTGTAACACTCACCTAATGTTTCGTACATTCATAGCATAATGTCTTTGACATAAAAAAAAAATCTCATTTATTGAATTATAAGATTTGCATAACATAACAGAGACTCATAAAATAAAAACTAAAATGTAATAAAGTAAATATAAACTAGCTCTATGTGACAAAATTACTTATTCAAATGCCTAAACATAACTAAACCCATGTGGCAATAACACTTATTTAAGGTCTAAGTCTCTGGAATAATAATCTACTCCGGGCACTCCTGTTTTGTATCCACGCAATCATAATCTGGGACATTAAAATATAAAAATAAAGAAACAAATGAGTCAAAGACTTAACAATAACGCATCATATTATAAACTTAACATACATTAACATTTGGCTTGACTTTGATAACTTTCATGCATAGCCATAAATATAGTGTAACACCCCGTTCCCCCACTGAAATCTTGAGAATGGTGTGCTATTAAACTTGACTTAAATTCTTTTTTCTTAACGGAGCAACAGATACAAAAGATTTTATAAATAAATAAAGTCAATTTTTATTAAAATACTTAAAATCCAAATGAGAGTTTGTAATAGCCCGCCAAAAATTTAGTGGATGAATTTCTTTATGCTTTAAGAATGTCGTGAAAATCCCGAAAATGTGTGACGAATCGAGAAATCATGTAGGTTTTAGTCTGTCAGCTTAGTCAGTTCTTACCCACTTTGGTTATAGAAACACGATTTTATTTATTTGAGGTACTTAGGAGTATAGGATTGAGAAACAATTTGTGCCATTAGTCTTAGATGAATATTTAAGATTTTACGGCGCATTAATACAATTTTCATTTTCTAGATGATAGTTGTTTGAAAACGCGTTTTTATTTATTCGAGGTGCTTAGAAGACAAAATTTATGAAATGAATTGCACTAATAGTTTTGCAGGATTATTTAGGATTTTATAGTGTAAATCTGTTTTTGCCATTTTCAGAGTGAATAGTAACATCAGTGTTATAACTGAGTCCAGTCGTTTTCAAATCACAGTGTGGATTGTCCAAATCAGTCTAGAAAAGTTTTATTTGGACACTTGGCAAAATCTTAGTCACACTTGGTAAATAGTATGGTACACTTGGCACCAAGAGAAACCATGAAATAGAAATGTGAAGGAAATAAAAGAAAATCAAGCATTGTGATCTTGCCACCAAAGTCAAACACTATTACATCCAACCATTCATTTTTTTATGCCAGACCAAAAAGAGTTTCAACCATAGTGAAACCTAAAATCTTTGAGATCCAATTGAAAACTCAAAACTTTGGTAAAAACCAAAACCCTAAGAGGTTTCCCCAAACCCCAAATCGTTATCCCAAACCCTAAGTGTTGGCCGATTTGAGTTTAGTATTTAATCACTTGATTAAATCACTTCTACATGCTATTAACCATTCAAATTCATCTCATTACACCATTTTCTATTCTTTTATACCTTGGTAACTTCACTGGACCAAAAAAAAAATTAGATTTGGGCTTGAACCCAACCGAAACCCCAAAGTGAAGCCCTTGAAACCTCAAAATTAAGCCCATCGGTAAGGCCCATCTTAGGCCCACCGAAAGCCACCACCAAGGGAGGCTTCTTGAGGAAGTTTATTTCCCCTCCCAAGGTCTAGACAAGGGCTAATACCACCACTCATTTTAGCCCTCAACAGTCCTTTGATGGAAGACATAAAGTGTAACACCCCGTCCAGAAATTTAGCAGATGAATTTTTTTAGGCTCTAGAAACCTCGTGAAAATCTCAGAAATGTTTTACGAATTAAGCAATCGCATAGGTTTTAGTCTGTCAGCATAGTCAGTTTTATTACTCATTATGATGCCACAAATGCGATTTTATTTATTTGAGGTACTGAGGAGTGTGAGAATGAGAAACGGTTTGTGACATTAGTCTCAGAAGAATATTTAGGATTTTAAAGAGGAATAGAATGATTCATTTTTTGAAAAACAATTGTTCAAAAATGCTTTTCGATTTATTCAAGGTACTTTGGAGTTTAAATGTTCAAAACAAATTGCACTTTGAGGTTAGTAGATTATTTAGGATTTTATAGTGCAATATTTATTTTTGCCTTTCTGGAGTGAATAGTACTTCTGTGTTAGTGCCATGTGGCACGTAGTCCAATCGTTTTCAAATCACGGTGTGGAATGTCAAAATTAGTCTAGAGAAGTTTCATTTGGACATTTGGCAAGATTTTAACTACACTTGGCGAATAGTTTAGAACACTTGACACTAATTGGAACCATGAGATGGAAATGTGAAGGAAAAGAAGGACAAATCAAACTTTATGATCATGCCACCTAAGTCAAACACTATTCCATCCAACCATCCATTTTTGTGTCAAACCAAAGAGGGTTTCAACTCTAGTGAAACTCCAAATATTTGAGATCCAATTGAAACCCCAAATACATCGTGGAAACCAAAACCCTAAATGGTTTCCCAAACCCTAAATGTGGTCGAGTTTAGTCTAGTGTTTAATCACTTGATTAAATCACTTTCACAAGCTATTAACCACTCAAATTCATGTCATTATACTCTCATCCATTCTTTTATACCATAATATTTTATTGGGTCAAGAAGAATTGAATATGGGCTAGTTAGAAACCGAAATCCGAAATCAAATCCTATTGAAACCCCAAATGAGGCCCAATCAGTTTAGGCCCATTAAGGCCCACCAAAAAGTTCCACCTATGCATGAATGCTTGAGGAAGTTTCCCCTGCCATGAGTGTACTTTCACTGTCCAAGTAAGCCCTAAATAGTGGTTGATGGGAGGGAAATCAGCCACCACCCCATCACACGATAGCTTCAAGTCTGAAAATCATGTGCTGTAACCCATTGTTTTCGCTGACAACACATCACCAAATGGTCACCCTCACATCTCCTCTTAGCCCCTGTAGCAGTATATGAGTCGTCCATGGCTTGTTCCTTAGGCTGTTGTTACTTTTTATTCACTTTCTTGGAGAGAACTCAAGGAGAGACTTTAGAAAAAATTTATGGGCATTCTTGCTTGATTTGTTCAAAGCCTTTGTAAGTAGATTCTCACAGAAATTTGTTTATAAAACTTGTTCCTCTTTAAGTCTAGTTTCCATTGATATATTTTAGGTGATTTTGTGTGGAAGTTTGATTGGTGAAAAGTCTATTTTTATGTTTAAAGTTAACATGTAAGTTTGATGTGGATTTGTTACATGTTGAAAGTTCAAAACTGGAGGTGTAAAAACAGTTTCTGTTTTGAAAAAGTTTGGATCTTTTATTATGGAAGCATGCTCTTATAGTCTTGATATTCACAAATTTTTTTCTTAGGACTTTGATCTATTTTTTATAAAGTCATTTTGAAGATTTATGATTGTGATCTTGAGGAAATGAATTTTTATGCATGCTAAGGTTCGGTTGGAGCACAAACTTGAGGCTCACGGGTTGTGTTGTGTTTCTATGCAATTTTTGTCATGTGATCTTGAGTTTAATGCTTAGATCAATTTTAGGACTTGAATATGAAGCATATTATATTGTTTCTTGAAGGTTTACTTCATGAAAAATTTAGATCTAGTGGTTTGATAAAAAAAACCAAAACATATAGTACTCGGTTTGGAGTAAATGTGCACACCGATTGTGTTGGATGATATTTTGTGACTTTTGTGGTCTTTGATTTATTTTTTCAAGCATGATAATCCTTATGATTGATTTATGAACATGTTAAGAATACTTTTCTAACCTTTGGAATTCTTGGAGTTGATTTGATTAAGGATAGACCAAGAACATCAAGTGTTTTTCTTTGTGGTACAAAACCTTCATGTTTTGGCATGAAGAAAATTGTGATTTTTATGATATGTGTTTTGTTAATGTCCTATCATAATATTAAAGTATAGAATATGTTTTTTTGTATGTTTCATGATTCAGTTTTAGCATGAAAGTTAGAGTTTGAAAGAATTAAAACAAAAATTAAGAATTTTAGCATTTGTATATTTTGGTCTATGCTTGGTTCTTATTCCTATGTTGTGTTTTAAAATTTTCTAATTAGATATTTGGATTTAAGACAAAATTTACATGATAAATGTAAATTTTGATGAGTTTTGGAGTTAGGATGTGAAATCCTTAAATTAGTCTAATTAGAGACAAAATGATCATTTTCTACATGTAGAAGAGTAAAATGGTAATTTTTTCAAGAGTCAGTGACTTTATATTTCTAAGTATGTTAGTGAGGAGTTTCTAACCTTTAGAAATATTTCCTTATAGTTTTCGTTATTTCGCATTTTATTACATCACGCTACAATTACTGTAAGTTAACCTTTAACTTACTTTTAATTATCTATATGTGTATGGTGGTAAGTGAAACTATCATTTATGTTATTTATACATATGTACATGTTACGTCACACTACAACATCACTAGTCTCATGTACACGTCACGTCATGTCAAGCTATGTCATTTGTCATTTCATTCATGTCACGTTATGTCTCAAGTACAGAACATGTCGCGAAAATAGTATTTTCAAGCCAGTCAAGTATTTTAGGTTTGTCATAACCCCAAATGCTAGAATAGAGTAATATCCTAGTGGAACTCTATTGTTTATGTTGGAGTGTTTAAACTAGTGTGAAATTTTCTAGGTTGACAAAGTACAATCAATAGGCTTCGAATGGGACCTAACTAACTGGTCGCCGAAGCGGAGTTCGGCACCAACGCCGATTGTGCCAAACCACAATTCAGTTTCATGTCATACGCACTCGTGTAGGTGTAGATACCAATCATGGGATTCGTACATCGCTATGTTAACATACTCAAAGCTGGTGCAAATGCCTGTGATATGATGAGGTATCAGTAGGGGCACATGGCTCAAGGGGACCTATGTAGCATCACAGTTCATGTTTACTTAATCAGTTATTTATGAACAAGATTCCAAGTTCAGCTTCAAGTCTCAATTTCATGTTCAGTTTTCATGTCATGTTATTTTTTGTACAGTTCAAGTTCATGTCAATTCAGTTCAGTTCATGTCAAATCAGTTCGTTTCATGTCAAGTCAATTTATGGAAGCACATGTCATGTTATCTGCCAAGTCACGTCACGTTTATTCATGTTCATGTTAGCATTTGTATTTGTACTATCATGCATGCATTCTTCTTTTTTTTTTATAAGAAACTGATCTCATTAATCAACTTCAAGCACATACATGAAAGCCAGTAGAACAAAGGAAAATAGACAGTATCATTGACTCATTTCCTTAGTAACCACTTGAAGAATACAAGATGGGCATATCTCGATATCATACATATCTTCAGTGCACTCGAATGCCGCTTGTGCAAGTCTGTGAGCTGCCATGTTAGCCTCACAGTATACATGTGAAATTGACCAAACAGCGGCTAAGTTTAGAATAGTTTTGGCATCTGATATGAGACATCCACCTATGCTCCAGTTAGGACTATCTTGATTCATTTGGTCCACTACCTGTTTTGAATCCCCCTCCAAACAGAATTGCCTTACACCAATTTCCTTGCAAAAAAACACTTGCCAAAAGTAGCCCAAATGCTTCAGCATCAAAAACACTGCCTCTCAAGGGCCTGTTAGCACGAAGGGCACGTATCACAAGACCTTGATGATCTCTGATGAGTACCCCAATGCCAATCCTTCCTTTCCTCTTTTGCACAGCTGTATCCCAATTCACTTTAAGAATTCCTACTGCTGGCTTTGTCCATCTGTGAACCCTTGCCATATTCTCAGAGTTAGCACCAACTTCCTTCTAGAGAGCCTCGTTATGAAGAGACAGATCTGTCCTAGCCTGGGCAATGACTTCTCTAGGGTGTTTAAAAGCTTTTCCATGCAAGACATCATTCCTTCTCGCCCATATCACCCTCTTTGTAACAGCAACCTCATTTAACTCCCCTGGTTCAAGCTTGCCAATCAGTTCTGCCCAAATATTAAAGATCAAGTCACTGTGAAAAGAAAACTTTTGCACTTTCTTTAGACCTTGACACCATACATCTTGAGCACCACTACATCCCCATAAGGCATGGCCAGAAGTCTCATGTTCCCACTTGCATATTAAACAGATGCTATCCTCTACCACCTTCCTCCTTTTCAGATTAGCCATAGTGGGCAAGACTTCACTCCATGCCCTCCAAACAAACATTTTGGTGGCAGGAGGTACATTGAGCTTCCAAATGGACCTCCACACTTGGCAGTCCTTTGCTTTGCCTGAAGTTTCTCCTCCTTGCTCTTTTTCCAATTCTTTGCCAAGATAGTATCCACTTTTAACTGTGTAGCTGCCATTAGGAGTAAACTGCCAAGTAAGTTTGTCTTCTCTTCCTCCTAAGCTGATGGGAATTGCTTTTATGCTCTCAATTTCCTGATGAGTAAATAGTTCAGAGAGGAGAGATTCCTGCCATATCTTCTGTTGAGGATCAATGATGTCACTGACTTTATCACACCAGCAGTCTACATCTCGAGGAGTCATTATCTTTTGTACAGGTAAAGAGGGTATCCATCTGTCTTGCCAAATGTTAATCTTCTGTCCATTTCCAACCCTCCAAATGAGCCCTTTTTTTAACAATGTTAAGCCAGCATGTATTCCTCTCCATGCAAATGAAGGCCCATTTCCCAGCTTTGCTTCAAGCAAATTATCTTGGTTGAAATACTTTTGCTTTAGAATTTGTGCCACTAGGGATGTGGGATTTTGAAGAATCCTCCATCCCTGTTTGGAGAGTAAGGCAAGATTAAAGCATCTCAGATCACGAAATCCAAGCCCTCCCATATCCTTCCTGCCAATAAGATGTTCCTAGTTGACCCACTGAATTTTTGAGGAGTCTTCATTGTATCCCCACCAAAACTTCCTTAGAATCTGGTTCAATTTCCTTATTATAGATGCTGGTATAAGAAACATCCCCATTGCATAGGTGAGAAATTTAGTTCTCCAATTAGTAACCCGAGACCAAGTTCTATCAATTAATGAGTGGAAGGAGGCTATCTTCTTTCTACCCACCAAATTAGGTAAGCCCAGGTATTTCTCAAAACTAGAGGTGGAGTGGACACCTGCTAGTTGCAGGATCTACTGTTGAGTCATCAAGGTAGTGTTCTTACTAAAGTAAATGGCAGACTTGTCCTTGTTTAAAACCTGTCCTGATCCTTTCTCGTATAGCTCAAGAATATTAAGGACACACTTAATTTCCTCATACTTAGCTTGGCAGAACAAAAGGCTATCATCAGCAAAGAAGAGGTGGTTTACTTTAACTGGACCTCTGCCAATAGCAACAGGAGTTAGACTGCCACATGCCTCAGCATATTTTAGGATAGAAGAGAGGGCTTCTGCACATAGGATAAATAAATAGGGAGACAAGGGATCTCCTTGTCTTAGGCATCTTGAAGGTACAAACTTATTCTGAGGTTCTCCATTAACAAGTATTGAATAAGAAATAGAAGTGAGGCAAGCTTGTGTGATGTGGATCCAATGTGCAGGAAAGTCCATTTTGATCATGATGGCTTCAATGAATTTCCACTCTACCCTGTCATAGGCCTTACTCATGTCCAATTTTAGAGCCATGAAGCCTTTCTTCCCTTTCATTCTAGAGTTCATAGAGTGGAGAACCTCATAGGCTACCAAGGTGTTATCAGATATAAGCCTTCCAGGTACAAAGGCACTCTGATTGGGGGCAATGATCTAAGGCAGAATATGTTTCAGTCTATTTGCCATTGTTTTAGACACAACCTTGTATAAAACATTACATAGACTTATAGGTCTGTAATCCACTACTCTTGTTTCCAGGAGTGATCAATACTTTTTTCTATCATTTAGTTGATCTGTTCTTCTACCGATGCAAAGGTCAACGTCGTGTGTTTTAGGTCATGACAATAACTTTATGTAGTATTTGATTTACAGCAAATTAAGGCAAAATTTGCAGTCGTACGTATGAGACCACCATGGTGCATATTTTTCCTTCCAGGTATTAAAAGAATCATAGGGGAAACCAAACAAAGCAGAAAAATATCCCCAAACTATTACAGTCAGACATCAATGATGAACATCTTCACTAATACATGCTGAGAAACCAAGAATGCAATAATTACATATCTTCACCAAGTTAACACCACATTATTTCACTGTTTCATCAACTGCAACTCTATTGTTCCAGATTGTCTCATAAGCTAGAAAAATAAGTTCATTCCAACAATAAACCAGAAAAATGGCTTGGACTGACAAAAACACAATCAATACCTCTTTCTCACATAACTAAAGATTATTAAATTTGTTAGATTCAAAATAAAAAGGAAAGAAAACAGACATTTGCATGTTAGCTAGTGATCAAAGCCCTGGCATAGCTCCATAGCCTCTCCAAGAGGTACAAAAATTAAGCATAGCATCTCCACAAACTACACCATAGCCTCTCCAAGAGGTAAAAAAATTAAACTTTTGCATCTCCACAAAAACACAACAAAAAAATCTCCTTTCATCTTTGATTTAATCCTGATTTTAATGATTAATGAACTGCAGAACCAAAAGTGTTTTAACAAAAATACATCTCAGAAAGGTTTCTTCTCAAACATATTTTTTGCCCAATTCAAATTTGTTTCCCTGAACATAAAACATTCATTATCCATCAAAGAAAACCCTATGGCATAGATTCTTATAAGCATCAAACATCAAATAAGAGCCATGAGTTTGGCTGCTAAGATAATTCAACAACAGCAGTGGATTGAATGTACACCCTTACGAGAAAAAAAAGAAAAGAAAAAAGAAGCCCATATTATATCAATAGCAGCTAACCAGACAGGATCGCTAAGTGCCCTGAAAAGAGGATTCTATAGCCAGGGAGAGCTGATTCAGTAGTCATCATATCTAATTCCTTAAGATACACATCACTGATGAACTAAGATCTAATCACCGGACGAAACAAGTCTTACAAATGAGGTTCACCTTAATTAGTATATTCGCATCAACCACAATATCTGTGAATTCACACATGCATGTAATTAGTAAAGAACAACCATTGAATCGTTAATGAATAAACCTTGAAGCGAAGTTCTCATACTGCTCGCTTTTGTTTGATATGTTCATTTGGAACAAATAAAAACTACAACTACACTTAAAGTGAAAGTATTGTTGCAAAGTCCTCAAACGTTTCTACCAAATACATATGCCCAAACCCTAGAATATTATTTATGCCCAAACTACAACTACCACAGATTATTTATGCCAAACCAGAGAGAGAGAGAGAGAGAGAGAGAGAGAGAGAGAAATCTCACGTATGCCCAAACCCTAGAATCACAGATTATTTACCCTCCCGCAGATCTGAGGGCTTCGCGTCAGTGGACTGAGGGTGGCTTCGCGTCGGTGGACTGAGGGCTTGGCCTCGTGTCGGTGGACTGAGGGCGGCTTCACGTCGAATGGACTGAGGGCTTCGTGTCGAATGACTTAGGGACCGAGGGGCTTGGGGACTGATCTCCTCGTGAGGGCTGAGGTCGTGGTGGGAAGGGCTCTGATCGGTGGTTGTGCTTGGCTTGATTGCGCTAAGATTGAAAAAGACGGAGGAGGTTTGGGCAAAAAATTGGAGGAGGCGATCGAAGAAGGCTGAGGGCTGAGAGCTTGAGAGACGTGCTTTTAGTGAACCTGGTCCAATGCGTTTTGTGAATCCGGTCTACACGTCGAGTGTCTGTTGGCTGCTCCCAACAGTAGGCTAATGGGAAGATTTTACCTTTAGTATTAGTATGTGACTAATCCTTTTACTTATTCTGCATCGCTATATATAGATAAATAGTTCTCTTGGCATGTACTCAATTCAGGAATGCATGCTTAGCCCAGAGTAAGATATGGGATGTTGGCGACCATTTGGCACCACTAATACTGCAGATTCTCTCTGGGAACGTTACCGAGGAATGAGGTTGCCATAGCACCCCTCCCCATCGTCTTCCCCACCCTCCTTGTTTCCAACAGCACCCTTGCAGACCTTTGCATGCCCTAAAGCCAACCCATTGGCTAAGTTTTGACCATCACTATCGTCCCTAGCCACCACCCATTTCCACCAACAAAAACCAAAATCTATTCCACCCGCAAGAGCCCTTTCCATTCTATAAATGGCGCCATTTGCACTGCTAAAGCTCGAGACCCTTCCTTTCTCTTTTACCCTTCTTTTTCTTCTTTCCCTCGGTTTCCTCTCTATCCCAAAGATTCTACCCACTACAATTTCAAAAGCCCTAACCCATAGTTGTGCCCTTACCCCATCCAGTCATCTTGATACCACCTCGTCATGCCAGTCTGATGCTAGAAACGGTGAACTCCCTCTCTTTCAGTCTCTCTGCCTATCTCACTCACTCACACACACACACACTCTCTCTCTCTAACTCCTCCCTCAATCTACCTGCCCCAAATGGTAATTGAGGGCGTCTGCCCAATTCTAGGCCCAGTCCACCATTCCTCCTCCACTCTCTCTCGCCAGCAAACATATCCCTCTGTTTCTCCCAACTCCAAGACCCACCCACTCGAGCCCCTCACTCCACCCTTCCATTCGACAATCATAACATTTTCTAGCCACCCTTTACTACCAGAAACAGCCTCCCAACCACTCAAACTCTCTTTTTCTCTCTACCCAAAACACCAATCGTTTCTATCACAGTTGAAACCTGTGAAACCAGTCACGAGTAGCAAATAATGTGGAGCTTGGAACACAAAGTCCATCTAGAAAATATTCCCCCACCGCATAGAGTTAAGTGATGCTCGATATCAACCCCAAAAATGTTGTTGGATTGAAAATGATTTTGTGTTGTTGAGCATCTTGTTATACGCCTCTAAGGTGTTCAAAACTGGTTGCTTTTTTTAATCCCTTACTTGTTATCTATGAGGGCCCCGCCAACGCAAGGGAACAGACCATCAATGGAGTTGAGTGGAAAGAAAGATGAAGAACACTCCATTAGTCTGATGAAGAACACTCCATTAGTCTGATGAAGAAAATTGTTGCGAGTACCGCAAAGTGCAGATAGTCCAACATGTGGGCAAGCATGCACCTTGTAGAAGAACTGGTAGACACATCCCAACATGAGGTGGAGATGAGTGTCTCGCCTTATGGTAGCCAATATAGAAAAGCCTCCTAAGGCGAGAAAGATGAGCTAAAGAGGCTGGTGGCTCTAATGAGACAACCATTACCCGCCCAAGGCGAGCAATGATCTAGGACAGACTAGAGCAGATATGGCTGAAACAACACAAAAAAATGCTCAGAAGAATGGCAGTGTCATATGCAGAAGCTCACACTCCACCTGAAGGGTCACATCCAAAGTGGGTCTACCGAAGGGATTACAACTCGGCAAGTCAATCACCTGAACCTAGAGTTATGACCTAACGCCACGTGTAAGATCCTTAGTCAAGGATAGACAGAGGAGTTGGCAGGCCAAAAGGAGGTGTGGACCATGTCCTAGCCATCTGTCTCTGTCATCCTACAGTATGAAATTGAGATTGAAGAACTCCTATCCAAGCATGCCAAGAGTCAGAAGTATATCAGAAGGACGCCTGATAGTCTCATCCTGTAAAAGGGATTTTGACATGGGATAAAATCTCACTTTAAGATCTTAAACACCTAGGATCTTGTGGAGCCGGATTCTTCCGAGAAATCAAGGAAGGAGTGGCACAGCAAAATAACGATCCATATGCTGAGAGGTATGTTAGCTTCAAAGATAGTACTAGAGAATGTGGGGTGAATGTGGTATGTAAAAGGCATCTGCATATTCAGTAATATTTTCCCTTTTTGATTATGAATAAATCTAGTTTTAATCATTATGTTTATCTTATATTTATTGCCTATTTTTGAGACTTTGAATGTGTTTACAGTTTTTACCGATTATGATCTTTATGTGAGAAGCTATTATTTTGGTATCGTGTTTGGACTCACCTGATAGTCAAGATGTAGAATACCCTAGCGTATCACATGTTAGTGTCCTCAAATTGGATGGCCATGTAGATGTTTCCCCGGTGCAACATGTTATCTCTGTGTGCGAGTCGACCTATGTTAGGGTACAGGCGAGTTGCCTTGCACTCATCCTCTATTTGCCCATCAGACGACGCATGTCTGTGTGACAAATATTTATGTGATGAGTATCTGTGTGATGACAGTTGTGCCGTTCGAATTAATTTGATTTTAAGGATTTTACCTACTGAAGTAGAGGGTGATTCCTTGCCTACCTAATATTTATACTTTGAAATACTTTGCGTAGAGAGTAATTCCTCAAAGAGTGATTCCTCGCCACACTTATATATATGAGTTTTACTACGAGGGTGATTCCTCGCCAAGCATGTGTGTGTGTGTGTGTATGTGCGCGTGCTTTCACTATTTACATGAAATTGTTCATCGCATCTTTAGGAGCATTATCTCTCATTAGCAGTTTAATCATAGCTGCCTAACCTACCTATGGTTTCATCCTCGAAACCATAGACATTGATGCCGATTTAAAACTAGGAGTGATGTACGAGGAAGAAGAGTCGATCCGAACCCTGAGAACGGAGGCTTGTCTCTTTCGTAGGAGCTTTACATCATTTTGAGTTGTACTTAGTCCTTTCTAAGGGGAGAGCACTTGTATTCAGTCAGCCACCCAATAAGCGATGAACGAACTGTTTGGGTGTATATATTTCAAAGTTTGAAATTAATGAGGAATGATAGTAATTGTTTCTATACTATGAATTTAGGTTTCTGGTACTACAAGGTCTTAGTTTATCAACTAAACCTCTATTTTTTTTCGCTTCAATTTTATCTTTGAAACCTGACACGTGCACTTCCAATTGGATGAGGCATGCCAAATCCCAACCAAACCTTGGATGTTGATCATTTGGCTAGCACCCTTGGCACCACGGATCCTTGCCAAGACCCTTACTGAGGAACAGGGCGCCACATTGTCCATTTGATTATTTATGTGGCAAAAATTGTGAGGTTGCCATTGTTAGCCTTGTGTTGGTTCTTGAGTGCTTTGTTTAACCCTTACTTACTATACATTTGATTATCTCTATTGCATAAGTTGTGAGGTTCTCATGGCTGGCCTTGGGGTTGCCTTTTGGGTGCTTTTATAAACAGGTTGCCAACAGTCCAGTTGATTTTCCCTCTATTGTGTAAATTGTAAAGTTGATGTGTTGGCGTTTGGTTTGTGTTCTTGGTTAAGCCATGGAAGTGTGGATTTGTCGTTTTGCATGGGCTCATTTTCTAATGGGAGTTGTAATTGGTTGAGGGTGGGTTGGTGGATGGTTGTGGTGTACGAGATGATGTTAAGGAAGTGTGAAGTCAAGTTTTGGCTACTTGGATTTGTATCGATTAAGACTTGATTGTGGTTGCTTTTGGATGTAAATGGTGTTGTAGATTTCCTGTTTTAATTCTTGTTGTTGCCGAGTTATGTTATTGGGATTTTTCCCTCATTCACATTGTTTTATAATCTATAAAGGGATGCTAGAATCTCCCACCTTTGCTAATTTACAGCTTGTGCATGTTTGCTAGAAATTCACTCCCTTACACTGATTCACAACTTCTAAATGATTGCTGAAAAGTTTCCCACGTGCAATGTTTCTCATCTTGTAATTGTTCTTGAATTTCTCATTATTGGGTTATTCATAACATGTAAAATATTTGCTTAAATTTGTCATTGAACTATTTTATAACTTGTAGCTGCTTGCTAAATTCATTTTCCATCGAACAAAGCTTTAGCATGTAAATTGGATTTTGAAATATTGCTAGATTTATGGGCTAAATGGGTTTTACGTGAGTGCGAGTATCACAACTCCAAGTCGAGATGAGGCATTATCTCGGTGGAACTCCTTTTGTCATTGAGCAACAACGGGCTAAGATGAGATGGTAATGCTCTCGGGTGAAAGTCGTGGCTTCTCTAATGGCAAAGTCCAAAGGACGTCATGGTCAAAGATGGGGCACAAAGCCAAGTAATGCTCGAAACTAAGTCACGTGCATGATCATTATTCGTGGTGTGGTGAGAAGAGATTGTGGTGCACAAATGGACCATCCCAACGTGTGTGGATGGTTCATTTAGGGAAGACCGTATTGCACACATTAATAACATAGATGTCTTAAAATTGGAATTTTAAGGAATGTTTCAACTTACGTGAAAATTGTGTTGTGTACTTGAATTTTGTTTTGTGGTAAACTTTTGGGTGAAGTTGACTGTTACTTGGTTATGTTTAATTTGGTTTAAGTGTGAAATGTCAATTATAATCTTACTTGCATCAATTACTTGCATATTTTCATTTCCACTAGCATGCATGTTTTGAGTATTGGTCTTAGTTTCACTTATTAAGATTTTTCAAAATTTTGTCCTGGCAATCTCACTACTGTCCTGCTCCTCGAAATCATAGATTTTGATGCAGATGGAGAATTTTGTGGTAGTTATGGGCATGGAGATCTGGCACAGTCAGGGGATTGAGGATCAAGGCTTTTCCCCCACATTATTAAGTTATTATCTGAACTTTATTGGACAACATGATGATTGTAAAAAATAATAATAATAATAACCTATGGTTTCGAGGCATGTGACTTATGGATATTGTTGTTGTGATGTATTTTACTTTTCTGGATTTAATGACTACCCTTTTTAATATTCATTTTGAATTAGTTGTACACTTTTTATTAACCATGTGAGCACACTTTCTTATCGCAATTTGTGAGCAATGTATGACTCGAGCCACCAACATCCTGACGTCACGATTTCTGCCAAATTACAAGCGGGACAAGGGGCATTGCAAATAGTTTTAGCCATAATACATGACTATTATTTTTCCGCTGCAAATTTTTATGCACGCATGTGCCAAGCAAACGAGCACACAAAAATCTACATAACGTGAAGGGTGTGACCAGTGCGGTGCACCTCTTGACATTGTGACTTTCCGCCAAAACACAAGAGAGGGTCAGGGGCTTCATAATATGGGCACAATTTGAAACCAAAATCCTATGTTAACAAGGATCATAAGAAATCTATTTCTTTTAATTGTCACAAACCAGGTCACCTGACTAAAAATTGTAACTATAAGAAGAGGAAGATCAAAGGCAATGAATAACCAATATTGCCTAATCTATCGGCTCATATGGTACTTTTAAAACTGACTCTATTGGAACTGATAAATGGTATGTCACCATAAATCTCCATGTTTATCTAGGTTGTAGCACCACTAATGGGATAGTAGCCACAAGAGCAATGTACATGCCACTCTTAGCCGCTATATTTTCTCAACTTATTAGGATATAAGTGGCATGAAAATAACAATTGGTAACTCCACCTCTACACAAGTACTTGGAGTAAGAAAAGTTGAACTCAAATTAATGTTTGAAAATATCCTTCCATTAGAAGGTGTTTTGTTCGCTAGATACAATGAGAAATCTTATAAGTAGATTACTACTTAGTGAGATAGGCTACACATTATTATTTCAATCCAATAAAATTTTGTAACTAAATATAAGTCATTTATGGGGAACGTTTATTTTAGCAATGGTTTGTTTGTAATTAATATTTTAAATCATGTATCAAACAAGTTTGATTATAATAATAATAAATTTGCTTTTTTCACTTGTTCATCTTCAATATGGCATTCTAAATTAGGCCATGTTAGTCATTATACTATTAAAAGAATGATGGACTTAGAGATCATTCCTAAACTTCCTAATGATTTGAATTAAAAAAAATGTTTGATACGTGTTCAATCAAAACAACCTAGAAAACTATTTAAATATGTTCTAAGACATTATTTACAACTTGAATAATTCATAATAATGGTTGTTATTTAAATGATGTTAGGGAGGTGATAAATACTTTGTAATACCTGGAATAGTAAACACCTACTTTGTAGTTGAAGTAGTATTCCCATAGTAAGTATTTATGCAATAGAACGGGAAAATTCCATAGTACAGAAAAATGAAAGATAGGACAAACAAACTCAATAGAATAGAAAATTGAAGATAGGGAAAAAAATGACAAAAGAAGATAGAACGGAAAATGCAATAGGACGAGGGTGCAAGCATTTTGCCTCCTAAGATGTTCCCTTTGGTCGCGAGCACTTTGTCTCGCAAGATGCTCGCATTAGTTGGAGACAAAGATATCTAAGAATACATTTAAAGGCAATCAACTGAGATTCTTTTGGATATTATTGAAATTGTGAACATAAGTTGTAACGCCCGTCGTTGTGGTGGGACTTTAGAAAATGAGACGGGAATTACTGACCCTTTTAAATACTTTTTCATTTCCTTCCTAGGATATAAAATATTCTACATTTAAAACTAAAATATGCTCTGTAAATATAAGAGAGGGTTTTGCAGCGGAAATTATTAAGTCAAATTTAAAAGTTCTTTTACAAAACTTACTTTCATACATTACATAAAACCGCCTAGGTTTCTGTCACACTTACCTTGGGCCATGTCTGTCCTGATGCTTCTTCCTCGTTTTGTCCCTGAGATGGGGAGGGACATACATAAAAACTAAAGTAAGTCGAATACTTAGTAAATATTACTTCATACTGTAAAACTATACTAACTTAGGTTTTCATTCATGCATTCATGCATTCATCATTCATTTACATACTTTACATGAACATTCATTTTATTTGAAAACATTACAAGGTGGGGTTTTTCTTTAAAAGGGTTTTCATTTCATAAAACGTTCCCACACCTTGTACATTAATTCATAAAGAGCTAAATGATTATACAACATTCAATTTAACTCTTTTTACTTTTCCTCTGGCTGGTACACACTGTTACGTCCCGTGTGTTGGGATTAGCAATCTTTTGGACCCAGATTCCGCCTGTGGCCACAGGTTGAGCGGGACCAGCCCCACGACTACCCAAATAACTAACCCTGACCTCTGTTGCAACGAAATGTGGGATCATCACCAGCCTGACCAACTTACCCTTCCCTGCGATGTCAACAGGCAGGAAGTAGCAGACTATCTGAACAACCTACCACCTCACACTCCACCTAGAAGGGATAAAGCAGCCTTAGGCTTTACACTCATCCCTTTTGTATCCTGTGGGGGAGGTAATTTTAGACAGCGATATAGCTGGTTTGCTTTTCTTCGTGCTAGGGGTCAGGGTAAGTTGTTCGAGCCATCGGGGGGTCAGGGGCAGGACCTGCCCTCCATCACAGGAGGGGTAGAACGCCCTTCTGCCTAGTTCTCCCCTTTGGTCCCGCAACAGTATGCTATTCGGGCAGTTTGTGACTAGACACACTCCCGCCTGTAGATATCGCAGGGAAGGTAACTATTGGGTCAGGCTGGCGCTGAGCCCACTCTTCATTGCGGTAGAGGTTGGGGTACATTATTTTGACCATCGAGGGGGCAGGACCCCTCTCCACCGTGGGCGGGATAAAGTGGCCTTCGGCCTAGCTCTCCCCTTCATCTCGCAAGAGGTACGATGTTCAGGCAATTTGAGACTAGACTCGCTCCCTTCTATTGACTCTAGCAAGGAATGTAAGTCTTTATCTTCAGGCAGCCGAGGGCTGGTCTGCACTCCACTGCGGGAAGGATAAAGCAACTTCTGGCATACTCATCCTTTTGGTTCCCCATGGCGGAGGTAACTTTTTAGAACAGCAATGTGGCTGGTCCACTCTTTGCTACAATGGGGGTCGGGGTAAGTTGTTCAGGCCGCCGGGGGTAGGACCTGCTCTCCATCGCATGAGGGGTAGAACGGCCTTCGGCCTAGTTCTCCCATTTTCTCTCTCGGGAGGTACGTTGTTCGGGTAGTTTGGGACTAAACCCGCTCCCGCCCGTTCATATCGTAGGGAAGGTAAGTGTAGATTACATAAATTAGTGATAGTCATGTTGGTGTTTTGTTGACAACGCGAGATTTCGAAGTAAATGTGGTGCACTGTCCATAAAAAGCACTCCTGTCATTAAACAATAAAAATTTATAGTATTCAAGTAGCGAGTTTACAAAATAAGAGAAGATGGAGCCTTCAGCCGGGGAGCTTTCACCTGCTCTGCCTTTGCCTCTTGGACCATGCACCCTTCCCCCTCGAGCCTGGCAGGGCGAGTCGTAAACTAAGGCCTATTAGGGCTCCTTAAGCATGCATGCCCTAGTCTCTCCAGGAGGTGCCGTTTGGGGTCACTGCACCATCTTTCTGCTTCAGTTCTTAGACATAGCATTCCCTCGCCAGGACCTATTTTCCTCAAATTTTTCTCACTCCATGGGAAGTCAGGAATTTCATCTTGAGGTGGTAGGTTGATGAAACCGCCCACAAGTTGTTGAGGGTGGGCCTTCCGATGATGACGTTGTAGGATGATGGGATCCTCACCACCAAGAAGTCGACCATGATTGAGACAGTGCAAGGGGCGCTACCTGTGAGGACCGACAGGGCGATGGTTCCCATAGGATGAACCATAATCCCAGAGAAGCCCTTCAGCGGCACGGGGGCTAGATGTAGCCGAGCAGCATCGATTCCCATCCTGGTTCCTAAAACAGGATGTCTGCGGAGCTCCCGTTGTTGATGAGGATTCTCTGGGTGGTGAAGTTGGCAACTAGCATGGTCACCACCAGTGCATCATTGTGGGGGTACAGGACCCCTATTCGTCAACCTCCCCAAAGGAGATGACTGAGGCTAGTTCAGCCCTTTGCGACTTAACAGGGTACTCTGCCAAGGATACCTTATGGTAAGAAGCCAACCTAGCATTTGCCTTTATGCTCGACGAGGTAGCACCCCAACCTGCGAATCCTCCTACTATGGTCTTGACTTCCCCGAGTGGGGGCCCTCCCCACAGTGGCGAGCGCAGTCTTGCTACGGCCCCCTTGCTAGTGGTCCTTTCCGAGAGCTTTCTTTTTTTCTGCGTCGATCGACCTAGTCCATGCTCCTCTCCCTCGACCTTCCCCTCCTTTCACGCTCCAACCTTTGGACGAGCGGGTAACGTTGCCTTGTCAATTTCGCATGTTGCCTCCTCCCTTGTTGGGAGAAGCAATCATCGGTATTGTACAAGGTGGAGCTATGGTACGTGCAATAGAGGGGGACAACTCCTCAGTCATCGTCTTCGCAGGTAGCAGAGGGGTCAGGTAGCGGAGGGGTCAACCTCGTGGATGGTAAATGTCGGTCGGTCCAAGTGAGGCCTCGGTCCCTTTGTCAGGGCTTCCTCCCTTCTCTTGTCGAATGAGTTCTTTTCCAGCTTCTCGTTGGCCCCAACCTTGGCTGAGGCCTTTGCCTTCCTCTCCGCTCACTCCAGCTCCTTCTTCCTTGGTTCCATTAAGTCCCGAAAAGTGTCTTCGGCGTTAATGAACTTGTTGGCCTGGTCCATAAAATCCGGCGGTGTTACAGTAGTCCTTGCTAGCTCGGCCATGAACTAGGATCATGGCCAGACCCCTCCCAGAAGTGCTTCCAGGGTTATCTTTTTGTCCTAATCATAAGTGGTCATGCACTCATTGTTGAACCAAGACAGATACGCCTTCAGACTTTCCTCCTCTCCTTGCTTAATGGTGAGGAGGTATGCTGCTAGGCGTCGCCTTCTTCGACTTGACATAAACTTCGTCAAAAATAGTCGAGCCAGCTCACCAAAACTATCTACGGAACCCGGCGCCAGAGACCCGAACCATACTCGTGCTGGCCCCTCTAGGGTCAGCGGGAACACCCTGCATGACATCTCTCCCAGGAAACCATGCAATGTCATGTGAGCCCTGAAGGTTTCCAGGTGCTCAAGGGGGTCCCTCCCCCATCGTACATCTCCATGGTGGGGACATTGGACTTCGGTGGCAAGGGCATAGGCATAACTTCTTCTGTGTAGGGTAGACCAGTGCTTATAGTTGGTCCATCGATGATGATGTTTCTACTTTCTTTGCAATCTCTTTGTATTTCCCTTTGAGATTGTAGAGCTCGTCTTGTATGTTCTTCCTCTCCTCCTTGATGTTCTCTCTAGCTCCCACGTTTCAGGACTCCATGTGCTCACTATTACTGGGCTCTGCCTCTTTATTTTGTTCTTGTTGAGGTTTTCTGAGCTCCTCATTCTCCTTGCGAAGTTTTTGCACTTTGCCAGTTAACTTTGTTACCCAGTCCTCCATAGCTTTCAGTCTCACCTCCATGGTGGCAACTTCCTCTATGTCCCTCCCGAGTTGTCCGGAATGGGTTATCGTAGGCATTCGAAGTACACACAAGACCTACAAGGATCCCACAGATGGCGCCACTATTAACGTCATGTTTTGTACCCCTTTGGGCCAAGTTCCAGCAACTCGGGTCTTCAAAGCTAAGCCTATGAAAATGAAGAAAGAAGCTGGGAGTGGGCGGCCTTGGTGCCGGGGAGTCTCCGATGCCAAAGTCAGTAAAGTATTTTGGAAGTTTGCAAATAATGAGAGAATCTAAAGAGATTTTTCGTACTTGAAAATTTCCATTTATATCGGGAGTCAGGGGACAGATCGTGTCTGCCTCATGGAGCTCATGTCTTTTTTACTGTTCCTTTTGTCAAAGTTCTTGAATGTGGCATGTCTCTGCGACAGCGTCATTAATGTGGGGTGTTGCTCGGGTAGTGGTGTCATTAATGTGACGTGGTTTCCCAATTTGCTTTACTATGTTGGTGTCTTCCGTGGTCCGTCAATGTCACCTTGTCAGAGGATCGAGTGTCCCCCTTGCTTCCCACTCGTTCATGTGGAAAGGTACTCAAGGGCTGGATGCTATTTAAGGGATCTCCAGGACGGTGAGTCCCATCCCCCCTGCAGTATGCTCCCATAAGGGGGTAATGTCCAGGGGAGTCTACCTACAGGCCGAGTCGAGTGGGCTATTTGTACTAGGTTGGGCCTTCTTTTCTTATTCTCATAGTTGCTCCTCACAGGCCCACTAAAAGGAGAAAAAACCCTTACAAGTCATGTCACGTCATGTCTCAAGTTCAAAGTATGTCTCTGAAAACTATATTTTCCAAGTCTAGTCATCTTATGTCTCGCACTATCATGTGTTCAAGTCATTATTATTAAATCGTGGTAACCCCATAAGACAAGACTACTCTATCGAGGTAATCCGATAAGACAAAACTATTCTATCGTGGTAATCCCATAAGAATACACTACTCTATCGTGGCAACCCCATGAAACAAGAACATCGTGGCAACTCCATGAGACAAGTATATTGTGGTAATCCCATGAGACAAGAATACAATTCAAGTTCATGCTTATTTCACGTTCATGTTCATGTTCAAGTTTATGTTCAGTTCATGTCAAGTTTCATGTTCAGTTTCAAGCTTAGTTTCACGTCATGTTGATTTCAAGTTCATGTTCAGTTCAAGTTCATGTTCAGTTTGACGTTAGAGTTCATATTCAGTTCATGTCAAGTTTCATGTTCAGTTTCAAGCTCAGTTTCACGTCACGTTTATTTCACGTTCAGTTCACATTCAAGCTCATGTCATGTCAAGTTCAGTCCATGTTCAAGTTCTTCTCATGTCAGTTCATGCCATGTTATATGGCAAGTCACGTCATGCTTTAATTATGATTATGATTATTGGTTCGTGCTTTTATTGTCATGCCTACATCCGCAAACTGTATGTTAAGTTTCTTGTTAACCTGATGAGATTTATAATCAAATCTCACCGTGATAGTCCAAACTATCATTTCTCCCGGAATGGTAGATCATGTGACAGGATCAGGAAACGCAGCAAATGATCGACTGAAGGCAATCGACTAGACAACGATGATACGACGCGAAGCTCATCGTTTCGATGCTCCGTTTCATCTAGTATTATGGCGTCCTTGACCGAGTTGCGCGAGCTATTCGATGGATTACCTTAGCAGTTACCTTTGTTATGTATGTGCTTAGGGAGCTTCCAGTCCTATTTATGTTACAAACCTTTTGGACAAGTACTGTAACATTTTAGATACCAGTTATCATGTGAATTTCACAAAGTATGTTTATGTTTTTGTGATACATTACTACTGGTACATAGTATTGCTTAAAGAAAAAGAAATTATCCACTGAAAATATTGCATATTGCTATATGCATGCTAGGTGCTTTATATCTTTATCTGTCATGAACGGGGGTATGTAACCTTGTGTTGCATATCCCGACGCTTCAAGCTCCGCTAAATCCCAAGCGGAATCTGGGGGCATCACAGTTTACTTAAATATCTTTCATGTGTACTCTTCTATGAAAAATCACACGCCTAGTTCAATTCCCTCTTGGATGTTGACCATTGGTCAGCACCCTTAGCACCACGGATACTCACCTAGACCTTCATGAGGAGTGGGGCACCACAAGCTTCTACTTTTTGCATATGTTTAAAAGAACATCACTCACTTTTTAAAATGTTCAAACAAAAGCTTCTACTTTTTGCATATATCAAAAAGGGCATCAATCACTTTTTAAATTTTCAACATATCATGCACAAGTGAAAAGGACAATCAATCATCTTTCAAATTTTCACATTTCAAACTTTCAAACATATCACATATATGAAAAATTCATGATATATTTCTTATCAAATTATTGGGCTGAAAACGGGATTTTCTCAACAAATGCTAATGTTATAATAATTCATATATGAAAAGTGCTTAGGCCGTTTGGAGTAAATCAGAAGTACAAAAAATGAAAGTTACATTGTATTGCTTAATTTTTCTTAATCTAGGATTTGGATAACAAGACTGAACATACATCCTTAACATGCATCTTAGTGAAGACATTACAATACTAAAAGTTATTGGATAACTTGTTGAGAAGATGGTAGAGATGAAAAACATAGTGTAATCATTAGATAATTGATTGGTTGCATTCTCTGATTCTCATAATTGGTTATGCCAAGTGCTAGCTATTGTTATTGTTTAAAAAGCTTTTATAGCAATGAATATTGTGAAGCCCCCAACCTCCACTTGGGATTTAGCAGAGACTGAAGCGTTGAGACATGCAACACAAGGTTACATACCCCCGTTCATAACAGATAATATGCAATACATATAGCATGCTTCTAGCAGTATGCAATAATCGCATCGATTTCTTTTTTCATACATAAGTTGCACTAGAATAGACTAAATCCCAAAATACTTTCCAAAAAATTAATACATAAATAGATTCATCATCCATCTAAACATAACCTTAATTCAAAAGAAACGTAATACTAGAGTATGAACTTCTTAATTACAGTTTACTATATAATTTATTAACTACAGGTTAAGCCACTCACGTAGCTTGGCTATAAAAAATAAGATGACATTCAAAAACTGGAGGGCAGCCTCCATTAAGTCCTCCAGACTTAGCCTCTCACTAATCGACCTCGTCGAGTTTGGTTCGTCTGTCTTCGTTGTCACATGGAACAACTCCAACCATTCCGGGTGGGAATGGTTATTGGGACTACAATGGTAATATTCTTACAAATCTCAGCAAGTTATGCATCTAATCTACCATCAGTTTACAAAGCATACATTACAATAAATGAAGAGATACGATCTGTCGACCATGATCCTCTCTCCCATGATTTCCTCTCATGATTAATTATTTACTCTATTTTGTATACTTTCTTATTTTCCATGTATAGCACAATATACATTGATTATATTCCATGTATAGCAAAATAGACAGCCATGATGTTAGCTGTACATCACCGTTACTCACACTTGTAATTTCTATTTAAGATTAATACAATACCAAAGAACTACAGGCTAGCTTTTCTACATGGTATCAGCAGCCATAGAGGTATAACCAACGATAGAGTCTTCTACCTCTTCGACCCCACCTGTGTCAAATTCTCATTCTCTTGCATTTTACCCTCTCGTTCTCATTTACCTGATATCTCTATTAAGCTAGCCTCCAACAATTATCTTTTATGGAAAGCACAAGTCATTCCCATTTTGCGTGATAATGGTCTTCTTGATTATGTGCAGAATCAGGTTCTCTACCCGTCGCAAACCTTCATCGGTGAAGATGGTGTGTCTCGAACCAACCCAACAGTAGCTACATGGTTGCGCACTGATCAATTGATTCTTAGATGGATCAACCCTGTCCCAAGTCATCAATAGTGAATCCTCCCATGATGCTTGGCATGTTTTGGAGACTCTTTATGGTAGTCATACTCGGGATCATATTCAACAGATGAAGGGCGAGTTGCAGTCACTCAACAAGGACAGTTCCTCTTTAGAGAATTATCTGCACAAGGCCAAATCTCTGGCCTTGTCTCTTAGAGGTGCAGGTAAGACAATGGATGAGGATGAGTTCATCATATGTATTCTTCGGGGCTTAGGATCCGAGTTTGATCCTATAGTAGCAGCTTTGAATGCTCGAGATATTTTTCCACTCCTTGAAGGGGTCATTGGCAAACTACGTGATTTTGAAATACGCCTTCAAGCAGCACGGGTAACTTCTCCCAATGTTGCTTTCTACACAAATCAAGGAATAACTAATACAAGGTCTCGTGGTCAACCATGACACAAAGATGCTTGTTCTTCACGCTCAACTGGAGGTAATTCCGAAAATTGCACTCAAACTTTCTCAAATTGTGGTGGTCGCAGACGTGGAGGCATAACTTGCTTTCGATGTGGAGGCCCGAATCATAAAGCAGATGGCTATTTTGCATCAGATGAGGACGCAGAACAATTCAATGCTTTTGGTGCCTTGCAAGTTTCCGATACTCTAGAGGATACTTGATACCCCGATACTGGTGCCAATCATCGTATGACATATGATACAAGTGAAGTAAAACGTATTCATTCTTATCTTGGAAATGATTCTGTTATGGTTGGAAATGGAAATAGATTACCTAGTATTGGACAAGTCTCACTACCTGCAACTAATATCAAGCTCAATAATGTTCTTATCGTCCCTGATATTAAAAAGAAATTGCTATCTGTCTCTCAATTTACAAGGGAACATAACTGCTATTTTATCTTTTATCCTTAGGGATTTCTTCTTAAGGACATGAGGACGAAGCAGGTGCTACTTTAAGGGCTCCATGGTCAATTGCTTATATCCAATCCAATTACAGCAACATTCAAATTCTCCAGTTGGTTTGCTATCAAATAAAGTCCATAACAACTTGTAGCAAGCTCGGCTTGGACACCCTCAATCTCGAATTCTTCAACTTTTATGTTTACCATCTCTGAATAAAAATGTTTCATTTTGTGAAAGCTGTGTTTTGGGTAAATCTACAAAGTTGTCATTTCAATCTCGAGAGACCTATGCTACTTCTTTTTTACATACCCTTCATACCGATGTGTGGGGAATTGCCTTAGTCCCCTCCTATGATGGGTTTCGATTCTATTTAATCACTGTCGATGAATATTCCCGATACATATGGCACTTTCCTACGGCTTGTAAATCTGATGTAGCTACTATATTTCCAGCATTTCTTCAGCAAATGGTTAACCAGTTCAATACTTGTGCAAAAATAATTCAAAGTGATGGCGGTGGTGAATTTGTTAACCAAAGTTTACAAGCTTATTTTGAAGCCCAAGGCATTATTCACAAATTCTCATGTCCTGGGACACCAGAACAGAACGGATTGGCCGAATATCAGCACAGGCATATTGTGGACACTAGTTTAACTTTAATGGCCCATGCCTCCATTCTGCCACGATTTTGGACAACTATATTTACCACTGCAGTATTTCTTATTAATCGACTTCCTACTTCAATTCTTGGTAAAAAGTCTCCTTATGAACTTGTTTTTGGATCACCACCATCATATACTCCTTCGAGTTTTCGGGTGTGCATGCTACCCATTACTTACTCCTTTTGGAAGGTCAAAACATGACTATAAATCCATTCGTTGTGTGTTCCTGGGATACTCTACATATCACAAAGGGTATCAATGTTTTGACATGCAAATAGTCCGCATATATATCTCTCGGCATGTCACATTTGATGAATTAACGTTTCCATTTAGGTCTACACAGGGGTCCACTAAATCTAATTTTCAATCCTTCAAAGTTCGTGCTCTTCCCATGCCTCTCCAAATTGCTACTTTGCAATCTATTCCATTGGACTCTTTATCTGCAGTTGCTAATCACGTTGATCATGTGCATACTTCACTTATTGTTCCAAACTCTACATCAATGCCTCAGTCCGTACAAACCAGGAGCTTCCTACTAACAATATCATTCAGGATGCTTCAGAATTGTCTTCTCCAGCAATTGAGCACATCTCACAATCAGCTCCACATCGAACTCACCATATGGTCACACAGGCTCAAATAGGTACATTAAAGCCTAAAGTTTTCTTCTATTCTAGACATCCCGTACCTGCATATTTTTTAGCTGATCTTGCAAACCAACCACAAGAGCCTCGAACGTATAAGCAAGCTCTTACTGATCTACAATGGCAGCAAGCCATTCAAGCTGAAATTAATGCTCTTCATAGCAACAACACATGGACTTTGGTGCCTAAATGACCAGACATGAACCTTGTTAGCAGTAAGTGGGTGTTTAAAATTAAAACACAATCTGATGATTCAATTGAACGGTATAAAGCTCAACTAGTGGCCCGTGGTTTCACACAACTTCCTGGCTTGGACTATGATGAAATATTTAGTCCAATGGTTAAACATAGTACCAGTCGATTGATCCTCACGCTTGGTTTGTCTCAAGGCTGGTCAATCAAACAACTTGATGTAAGTAATGTTTTTCTTCATGGTGATTTACAAGAGCGTGTATATTTATCTCAACCACCTGGTTTTGAAGACTCATCTCATCCTCATCATGTTTGCCAACTACATAAAGCTCTCTACGGATTAAAACAAGCTCAAAGTGCGTGGTACATGAAGTTCAGTACTAATATTCAGCAAATGGGTTTCCATAGATGTCCCTATGATCAATCCTTGTTCTCTCAGCGTCAAGGTTCTGATATAATTATGCTCTTAATTTATGTCAATGACATACTTATAATAGGGAGCTCTCCTTCAAAAATCAGCAAGTTTATTTCTCATCTATCTACTACTTTTCACATGAAGGATCTTGGGGATGTTCATTACTTTTTAGGACTTCAAATTGCACGAGATGAGTCGACCATCACTATCACCCAGACCCAATATCTACTTTCTCTACTTCGAAAATTTGGTTAGGAAGGTGCAAAACCGTCTCCACTCCTATGGCCTCTGGTACTTCGTTCACTGCTAAAGGTGCAAAACCTACTATCGGCGCCTCGTTGGTTCACTACAATATCTCACTTTGACACGTCCTGATATATCCTATGACATCAACAATATTTGTTAGTTCATGAAAAATCCTCGAGACACTTATCTCATTGCTGTTAAGCATATATTTCGGTATCTCAAAGGAACTCTTAGTGTTGGCCTTAATTTTGTACAAACTCCTCTTACTGCATTTCATGGCTTTTGTGATGCGGATTGGGCAGATTCCAAAGATAATCGACATTCTACAACTGGGTTTGCTATCTATATAGGTGATAACTTGTTATCCTGGGGAGCTAAAAAACAGGCTACCGTGTCTCGTTCCACACTAGAGACAAAATATCATGCGTTGGCATCAACCACTGTTGAACTTATGTGGTTTATGCACCTTCTGAAAGGCATTGGGTATCTCATCTCTGCTCCTACATTATATCTCAACAACATCAGTGCTATCAACATGGCCAAGAATCCCATTTTCCATCATCGCACGAAACATATTGAGATAGATGTTCATTCTGTTCGGGAACAAGTCGCTCGTGGTATTCTTTCTATAGAACATGTCTCTGGTCCAGATCAAGTAGCCAATATATTTACAAAACCATTGTGTGCTACCAAGTTTCTACCAAATCGAAGCAAGCTCTTCATCAGTCCAATACCGCCTAGAGCTAGAGGGGGGATTAAGAGATACAATCTGTCAACCATGATCCTCTCTCCCATGATCTCCTCTCATGATTAATTATTTACTCTGTTTTGTATACTTTCTTATTTTCCATGTATAGCACAATAGACATTGATTACATTCCATGTATAGCAGAATAGACAACCATGATGTTAGATGTACATCACCGTTACTCACACTTGTAATTTCTATTTAAGATGAATACAATATCAAAGAACTACAAGTTAGCTTTTCTACAACAAACATGGCGTCTATGCATGACTAACATGACCTTCTGTTAGTCATGCATAGTTTCATTGACATTAGAGTTTCATGCTTCATAACATGCCTGTTTCATAAAAATATTTCCTTCATTCTTATTCATGTTCTTACAGAGGGTGGATGTCTCAGGGTTCCCTATAAGTCGTGTGCTCTTGTTGGGTATCGCATCACATCATTCTTCCATCCACCAGCTGTGAGTACATCATCAGAGTCTTACCTAATGGTACTTCGAATTAACCCTTACCATGAGTCATTAGTGGCACCTACCAGCGTTAGGTACCTTTTGACTTCGCTCCGAGAATATTTTGACCCCATTCAAAGCTCGTTAACGGTTCTTTTTCAATCCAGGAGATTCCACTTCATTTTATTTACTCTAGAGTTGACAAGAGAGTTCCACTAGGATAATCCCTCATCCAAACATTGGGGTTTGTGAAAGAAACTTAATTTTCATAGTTGACTCAAAATTTGTGACAAACTCGCATGCTTTATGACAGATGTTTATGCTATGTGACAAGTATTCATGTTTATGAAAACAACATCATGGTATACATAATTATTTCGAGCATTAACGAGAATTTAAATAAAACATGGATCACTTGAAGAGACCATTTAGTTTCTAGCATACTATCATATACCGAGAGTAAATTAGAAGATAACTTACAAAATCCTTGCGTGTAATAAATTGACGGGATCTGAAATGAGAGATATACTAAGGTTAGGAAATCTCATTAACAAAGAAAAGTTCGAATCATAGCACTATTTACAAAATTGCCCATTAACTCTTTGAAATTTGCAAATAAACCCCTAAACTTTCAATAATTTCAATCTGATCCCAAATTGCACCAAACTTCACAAACCTCTTGTATTTTCTATCATAAATCCATTTTTTAACTTAAAATTTAATGAATCAAGCAATTGCTACAAGAAACCCACTATGGCCAAAACACATGATACACTCAATTTACACTAAGTGTGATTTAGGCCTAAGATCGTATTGAAATACCTTGATCCACAAGTTTAACAATTAAAAATAGACTAAATCAAATATTAACAACTTGTTGGCACCCTGTGTTCAAGTAATAACCGAATCTCCATCATAAAATAAAGATAACAAAGTCCCAAAACACGCCCCGAGGCTTGCAAATGAACACTAAGAACTTTAATAAATCACAAAATCTAGCTATTAACATGCTAAGTACTTATTTCTAGATGGTATTTATTACACAACACTAAAAAACAAATTCATGATATCAAAAAGATGGAATTCGAATAATACCACAATCTCTAAAACCGAAACATGCAAGTTCTTTACACTTGAATAATTGAAAATATTTACGTAACATGCTAATTTTCTTGAAATAACTTACCATGGATGTGGCGCTCCGTTCCTCATGAAAGACTAAGTGAGGTTCTGTGGTGCCAAGGATGTTGGCCAATCGTTCACTACCTGAGATGAATTTTAGGCATGTAGTAATCCTGAGGGAAGTATACGTGTAAGGAATTCGATTTATGACAACATAGCGGAATGTAAACGGAAAACGTTGTGGTGACAACATTAGCGAGCATATACTATAATACTATACTTCATACAATAGAACAAGTCATTATTCTATTGAACTCATTCTCATCGAGAGCACAATATAACAAATTTGTAGCAATTGTATTCATTGTTCGAGATTTTTCATTTTCATGATCCAACTCTTCTTCTTTTGTCAACTTTACTCCATCAACAACTTTTGTTTAGATATAAGGTCCTTTTACAACATTTTTGTTGAGCCTGAAGGAATATTCTCATTCTAGCTTTCCAGAATATGTAATTATCTTCACAAAATAGTGGAGGCCAACCACAAGATTGACCTTCCCCAAAGGTAACTGAAACGTTAGCTATAAGATCTTTAACTCAAAAAATAATTAATCTAATAAAAGAGTCTTTGCTCTGATACCAATTGTTACCTATATGACTAACCCAAGAGGGGGTGAATTGGGTTGTTTTAATAAATTAACAATTATAAATCAACTACACAATGTAAAATGTGAATAAAATATTAAGCAACAGTAAATAAAAAGAGTAAGGATAAAAGAGATGCAAACTCAGTATTTTAATGAGGTTCAACACCACTATCTATGTCCTCACCTCAAGCTACCCCTTAAGATTTCCCAAATTCATAATTCAGTCTCCTTCAAATGGAGATAGAAACCTATTACACCTTTGAGGAAGACCACTTCAAAGAATCCGTATACAACACCATCTACACTTACTTACAATCACCTTATTAGGTGGTGATTCAACTATTCCCTTGTAGAACTCCAACTACACTCACAAAAGTTACACACACCATCTTACTGTTTATACAAGGGCTGATAGTGGGTAGTTATCAGAGTAAACTTCTTAATGAGTGAAATGAAAACAGTACAACATAACTATATCTCTCTCATAATGAACAAGAGTTAAAGCTCAATGTTTAGAAAAAAGATATTGAAAGCTTATGATGAATGAATGTTGTAAAACTTGTAGTTGATGTATTTGTATTGTTACTTTGAAGATCACAAATGAGCTATTTATAGACATATAAGATTTCTTTTTTAAATTTTAAAATATTTAACTCAAAAAAAAAACGAGCATCACTCATTTTTCTAAGATTTCAAATAAAAGTTTCTCCTTTTTGCAATTGTTAAAAAAAAATCATTCACTTTTCAGATTTTTCAAACTAAATCTTCTACTTGTTGCATATGTCAAAAGGAACATCAATCACTTTTCAAAATTTTCAAACAAAATCAACTACATTTTGCATATGTCAAAAAGAGCACAATCACTTTTGAAATTTTTCAAACATTTCATACACATGTGAGAGATGACAATCAATCATCTTTCAAAAAATCAAATTTCAAACTTTCAATTTTCAAATACATCATGCACATGTAAAAAAATGCAATTTGATACTTTATGAGAAAATATTCTTTTTAAGCCTTAAACCTTTTGTCGAATTTTAAAAGAGATGTACAAAATTATTCTAAGAGATTTATTTGTAAGCTTGTTCTGTTTCTTGCTCATGCTTGATTTGTGGTAGTGCTTGGCTCCATTATGTGGATAACTTGAGCTTGAGACCATTATGGTTGAATAGAGACTCACAATGGCTCCCTCCCCCCCCCCCCCCCCCCCACCCCCACACACACACACACACACACATCAATATCCAGAGTTCCCACACAGAGTCTCATCATCAGTTGCATAAAAAAATTAAAGCATTGAAAACATTAAAAGAATAAAAAATCATCGAGTAAATATAGTTAAAAACATAGTGCTTGAAACATTTATTTATGCTTGTAGAATGGGGGAAAAGTAACAAAAATAATACAATGCCTCTTACACACAATATTCACCCCACATTACCCAGAATTGTCGTAGAAGCTAACCTACCTCCCTACATCGAAATTTCTCTTGTTGTCTCTCTGCTCCTTGCTTCCCGCAGCAGTTGCCTCGTCGAGCTCTTTAATGAATAAGGTCTCAAAAATTAGATATTGTCCCATGTCCAAGTTCTTTAAATAGAGTGGGACTATCTCCCACTGAAACTAGTACCTTATCTTTGAACATGCGTCAAAGATCTATTTCATACTGGCAAGTGTTTCTCAGATTCATTCTACGGATGCGGGATGAAGAATGCTCCAGGAAATGGTCTTATGTACAGGGGCCAGTCTGGCAGGCAATTTTCGTGCCTTCTTTCTTTTCTCTTTTTTCCTCATCTAGTGAGGATTGTAATAGGTATCATCACTCTTACTATCCTGCCTACTAATAGGTAGATATCATCACTCTTACCATCCTGCCTTCTAAGATGTCTTTTCTAATGTTTCTCTGACTCCAAGTATGCTTGGATAAGAGTCCATCATCCTTATCTTGTCATACTGCTAAATGAAAGAGACAGATGACCAGGGTATGGTCCGCATACCCTACGGTCTATCAACTCCTCAGTTCTTCTTTAAACAAGGGTTCTCTATGTGGCGTCGGGCCATACTTCTGGGTCCTGATGATATGATTTGTCGCGCCTTCACCTTTCATTGCAGAACCACTCCAGATGTGACCATTTATGGAGTGCGGCTTCTGTGTACGGTGCTGACACTTTTCTGAGCCCTTCTGTGTTATCTCGGAAGGTTCCCATATCTGGTTGTGTTAGTTCTTGACCATTGGTCCTCTTTGGCAAGTGATCCTATCTCTCCTTGGGAAGGTAGCTCGTATCTTGTCCAAGCTCATCAATTCCTTCAACTCCTCATTCTCGTCCTCATGGTAGGCGACTTTTCTAGCTCGTCTGCCATGATCGAGATGCTCATCTCCAATTTGCTCTGGGACGTGTCAGTTAGCTTCCCACATAGTGTTTACTCGGCCAGATGTTGGACTAGTTGCACTACACATCTCTCGCTGTCGATTCCTTAGACCATTGGAGTGTTTCTCATCTTTGCCTTTCCTTCAACTCCATGAATGGTTTGTCCCCTTCCGCATTAGGTGAGGCCCTCATAATTAATCATCTTAGTCAAGACTTAGCTAGGTTTTAGTACCATTTTAATCATGTCATTATCAAACTTTAAGATTAACTTAAGCAATTAGCTAAGGACTTCAAGGATTGCACCAAAATCATGCATTCATAAGCACACATCACTAACTCAACTAAATCTCAAATTTCATGGTCGAAAACAAATCTTAACACAAAGATCTAATCTTCCATTAAAAAGGGTTTATAGGATCTATTCACTAAACTAAGACTTTAGTGGTCAAAAGACTTAACTCGCAAGGAAACTCATACAACTTTCAGTTTCATTAACCCTAATTGGTTTGTGCAAACTTTCGAGTGAAGGCACTTGTGTTATAAGCTCAAACCAAGATTTAATACACCATACTCCATCAAAACCAAGATCATCAAGCAAGTACTAACACTACATGGCATTGCAAGTCAAAACTCCAAAACAACACAAAAATTTTCTAGTCAAAATGGGTATGCTCTAACTTCACCAAAGATCAACCATTTCACTTAAGAAAAACATTTCTAACTTCCATGCTAACATGTTCTTTACTTATAGTATCAAAAATAGAAGAATAAAATAGGGAAATAGAACTTATAAAAGTCTAGCATTGGGAAGGTTGCCTCTCTTCCACTCACTTCCTTACTCAGGTTCTCTCTATTTTGGTGCAAGAGTTGGTGTGCAAACTTGTATGCAAGTGAGGGAGGGCTATGGTGGACGTGTGAGACAAAAAGGAATTGAGATGGGACTGAGTGAGTTTTGGTACAAATCTGAACAAGGGTCGATGAGAGTTGCTTATGGAAGTGAACAAGAGATTTGGTGGGTGAGGCTTGACCGATTGGCAGGGAAGGGGGGCGGTTTTTGCTCGAGTGTAGAGGGGATTTTTTGGTGGCTGCAAAAGCTGGTCCTTGGGCAGGACATGGTGCTGTGAAGGTGGTACAAAAGGGGTTTTTTGGTTGCTTACAAAAATGATCAACTCAAGTGTGAAGAGAAGCTTGCATCCGATTGAGTGGAGGGCATGTGTGTGGCTCGGTTTTGGAGTTTGGAATTCAAAAAGGTGAGGGCTGGGTAGGGGCAGTACATGGCTGGAAGGGCAGGGTATGGGGCTCTAAAATGGTGTAAGGCCTTTTAAGGATGGCATGTTTGTGCCTTGTTTCACACACATCCTTCTTACACGTGTACTAAGCTTAACATGTGTAAATAAGGTCTAGATGGGGGGTGGCAATGGTGTTATGTGTCAAAGAGGTTCCCTAGTGCTTCTTGGTTGACTTGGAAGCACTACATGGCATGGTGATAGCTGGTTGATAACATGGCATGCTAGACGCCACGTGGTGCTCTCCAATTGGCCCATTTGGCATTCGAAAATCACAAAAAATTTTATTGCACCAAAACATCCTAAAACTTCTCACGAATCCAATATCACAATCCATTTTATCTAATTATGATCCTAAATTTCTCAAAAAAATTCAAATAGCGACCCATTCCCTTAGCAGATCATAACTCTATTATGTTTTCAAACCAAAAACCTAACTTGTTTTTAATCTACGAGCTTATCCTAAGTTTTCATAGGTTATCCAATGTCTAAATAAAATAAATCCTTTCCGTTCGAATTTCTTTCAAGGCATTACAAATATTGTTAAAAATCTTTTATACAAGTAAATGGGAAATCATTGGATGAATAATTATCTATTTACACATATTGCGAAGGATATATTTAAGATTATCATAATTGAAGATGCAGCAACTTCAAGATTAGAAAATTCGTCGAGAACGGTTGGTAAAGTTAACATTAGGTGTGATAAATAAATTGCACATTACGTTTATATCGTTTAAATAATACTTAACATTTTTAGTCTTGGTTATACATTTTTCTGTTTTCACCTATTTTTTTGTAGAAACTCCCGTCTTTTAATTTTTGTCCCTATGATCTTTAAATCTTGGCTTCGCCTTCGCTAGTGGTACTACAAGTTGGAGTAATGACACTACAAGAAAACTGATTATTTGTAGTTAGTTAATTTCAGCGAAATGACTATTTACAGTTAAAATGAGTCTATTTTGATCACAAATAGTCTTTTCGTCGCAAACAAATAGCCACAAATACTCGTTTTTCTTGTAATTCGATCCCATTTTGAGTGAGTAGTGAGTGGTCAAATCTTGTTCGTTTAGTTTTTATTCAACACATGCAAGTTGAGCTCGAGCTTATTACAAGTTATATTTTAGTCATAAAGAGATTATCGAATATTTGAGCGAGTTTGAATTTGTTCACATGTTGCTTCAATTTGACAAATTATATTATTTATATAGTATTTTATAACTTTATTTACAAATTTTAATAAACAAATTTTGTTAATATCTTTATAAGGTTAATATATATATATCAATTTTATATTCATAAGTATTTAAGTAACATGTTTAGTATTAAGAATATGATTTTATTTAAAAAAAAAAAAAGATTCCTTCAAGTTATTATCCAAAACTTGATCAAGAACTCAAGTGAGAGCGTGATAGACATATCAAGTAGGTTTTACGTACGGCATCTGTTGCTTATTCCCACGATTATGCTAGTTTGAAAACTAAAGAAAAGGACAGGGTTCGCTTGACAATTATAATGACAGTTACATTTATATTATTAACAATACCATACAATTTTAATATATTTCTCTATATTTGTCGATTTCACAGTTGGATTAGAGCATGTCGACTTTCATGCTATTTGAAATAATTTTACGGGTAATAATAAATATTGTAAGGTTCACTTAATGTGTCTATCTCTTTCTCATTTAAGAGTACGTCGATCTCATTATTTCATTTATATCTTTTCAAACATTCAAAATTTTGTCGTTATTGTATCAATTATAACTTAGTATTTACGAATAGGTCATTTAATAAACGAATCAAGCCCAATTCAAATTTCACCTAAGAGGAGGCTTATGGAATAATATTATTTATTACAGCTCTAATGTCATGTATGCAAATGAGATTGAAAAAGAATAATTTTATCACTTTTTCTTCAAAAATAACATTTCGAGAATTCTTGCATACGTGGAAGTAGTTGATAAATGCATTGAGATGCATTGGCAAATTTAGTTACGAAGGTCAAGAAGACAAAGGGCATTCAAATGGGATGCCCAGCCAACCAGGTGTGGATTTGCCGGAGTTATATTGGTAGCAATTTCTATACTCTTTTTTTTATGAGCAATTTCTATACTCGATACAGAAACTGACTGCTGATGAGCTGGATGAGGTAGCCTTGACTGCAAGATTGATTTGGTTGAGAAGGGATTCACTAATACATAACAGGATTTTCACCCACCCTAGTATTCTCACAAAGAAGGCAAGGGAAGAGGTTCAAGCCTTTAGGAATGCTCAAGTCTCTCAGAAAACCTCATCACCAGCTTCTCCTCAAGTGGTTCAATTGTGGAAGAAACCTCCATCAAGTTTTTACAAACTGGATTGCATGGGATGTTGCAATTGATAAACCACAAAGCAAAATTAGCATCGGGGCTATAGTCACGGATTCTAAAGGATAGATAATAGTCACTTTTCGAGCATATAGAGAGATGCATGCATCTACTATGTTGACTTAAACTTATGCACTGATGGTGTCTACTAAATTTTGTTAAGATCTTGGCCAATAAATCTCATTGTGGAAGGTGATGTACTTCAAGTGGTCAATGCACTGAATAAGGGAAGTAGAGACTGGAGCCAATCTGGATTTCTGTTAGAGGACATTAGAGTCTTGTTGAAATGTTTCTCAAGCTTAGTCAGGTCAACATGTTGGACGTGAAGCAAACTATGCTACTCATAATCTTACTAAATATGCTATTAAACTTATTGAAGATGTCGCTTAGTCAGGTCAACATGTTGGACGTGAAGCAAACTATGCTACTCATAATCTTACTAAATATGCTATTAAACTTATTGAAGATGTCATGGATGTTGAGGAAATTTCAGAATGTATTCATGATATTGTGTTACATGAGATGATGTAATCTGATTTATGAACAATAAAGGTTTTCCTTTCCTTTCAAAAAGAAAAAGGTGAACTTATCAACGTAAGTCTCATTATTGTTAGGTACCAATAGAGCCCGCTAATAATTTTCCTTCATTTAAAAATAATAGAATTGAAAAGTACAGTGTTATTTAGATAGTGAGATGATATAAGAATTTTGTAAATAGTAATAAGATGGTTTTTGAATAGTAGTGAGATAATTTGAATAGACTCCATTTAAATAGTGGAGTGTCTCCACTACTATTCATAGACTCCATTTAAATAGTGGAGTGTCTCCACTACTATTCATTATTTTATCATTACTTTTCATCTATTTTTTACTACTTTTTACTGCTACTCACTTCTATTTAATATTTTATCATTATTTTTTTACTACTATTTACAAAATATCTGATATCATCTCACTACCTAAACGCAACCTTAATGTTTTACGTGGTTTCGGAAAAGGAGAAAAAAAATTGAAAAAAAAATATTATAAAATTAAAATATTGTTATAATATAGTTTTTTAATATTATTTTTGTTTAGAGATTTGATCAAAAAGTTGAATTATTTTTTATTTTTGTTTGTAATGATTAATTTAAAAATGTAATGATTAATTTGAAAGTATTTATATTTGAGTGACGTTTGAAAAGAAAATAAAATCAAATGAGATGAGATGAGAATTTTAAACTGAAATTTTTTTCCAAACAATCCCTTAAGAGTACACCTCCTATCCAAATTTTGGCTAGGTGGCTCAAAAGTGGTCTGCATTGGAGTTATCAAAATTTCAATGCTTCACTTTTGAACTACAATAAATTCATCATTTATTTCAAATTTGGTCAGTCAATATTCATCTCTAAAATAATATTTTATTCTAAAAATATTCTCAATGGTTACTATTAAATAATTAGATTGATGAAGAAAATAGTTGAAAAATAATAATTTTAAATAAAAATTAAATTATTAATTAATATATGGAATATATTTATATAATATAAAAAAATTATTATTAAAATATTTAATATTATATTATTTTTTTGATTTTTGAATTGTTGATTTAATGTGAATTACTCTCTTCAATAATTTTCAAAACTTTTAACTTTTCAAATTTTACTTGGAATGACGAAAACATTGCCAATTTCTCTTACTGATAATCAAGATGCTTCTCAGAGATAGCTTCATAGCTGTGTACGTCGTACGATCCTGCGTGCGTCGGCTAAGATGTATTTATTCTTGTTTCTTTCGTCTTCCACTTTGTCAGACTGATATCTTTGCGGGATCTTCTCTAAAATGACAGACCACGTGTATTTTCTGCGTTCGGGTCCGCGTATAGTTCAGCACTGTTCACATTAACTGTAAAGAAATCATTTATAAATAATAATAAAATAATTTAAATGATGAGTTTTATAAAATTTTGAAAAATCGAAGAAAAAGAATTAAATAAAAAAAATTATAAAATTAAAATAGAATTAAAAAATTATTTTTTAATATTTTATATGAAAATTTAAAAAAATTATAATGATTAGGTAATAATTATATAAGAAAATTATAAATTTAAAAATAAAACATATTTATATTTAAATAGTATTTGAATAATGAGAGATGGTTGAAATGGGATAAGAAGATTTCAAAGATTTGTAAAATCAAATAATTTAAATATTTTATTATTATTTACAAATCATGTTATTATTATTTACAAATCGTTCAATTTTACTGTTCAAATGAGTTCTAATTTTTTAAAGAAATTATATTTGCAGTTATACGGTATGCAAACATCGCATAATTTTTTTAAAAAAAAAATCAATAAATACAGAACTAACATAAAAAAAATTAATTTTCTTTTAAAATTATGTAATAATTATACATATTTAATATTAATTAATTTTTTATATACTTAATTAATTCATTTATATTTTTTGTGGCTATGGTGTCCAGGACTGTAAAAGAGGTGGGGACAATGCTCCCCAGCAGTCACATGGTTTGTGCAGAGGAAGCAAAATTCCAAAACAAAAAGTAAAAAGGAGAGGGAGGCAAGCTAGCACCTGGTCTTCTCTTTCTCTTTAAACTTGGAAGGGAAAAGCTTCTTTACCGCTTATGTTTTACCGCCCTAGTGGACGACGATTAGGGTTGTCTAGTGTATTAATATATTTTTTTATTTTTTAAAAATATTTAAATATATTAAAAAAATATATACGCCGGCAAATCAGCGTAAACGCTGGCCGGCATAATAGCCTTAACCTAAGTTGAATTGAAAATGAAACGCGTTGTCGACATGACAAGGGGCAGCCATGCATGCATCATCCACAGAGAGAGAGAGAGAGTATGTGCAAACAAACATGTGAAGGTTGTCATTGGGAGTCCAATCATCAATTGCCTTGCCTGCCTTAGCTGTCAACTTAGACTGCACAACCCTAGTCGTCGTCGAATAATGTTGGCACACTTTTTAATGTCCTACTCTTCCATTCTTCCGTATATTCAATTTAGAGAAATTATTTATATAAGTTTTAAATTGACAAACTCTATACAAATCCTTATAAAAAAATAGACTACGGCTTGGTTTGGTTCCTAAATATCTCTCAACTCATCTCAACTTATCATTATAATTTTTTCAAATCTCAACACAAAATATAATAAACAATTCAACTTTTTTAAATCTCAAAATAATAATAATATTAAAAAATAATATTCTAATAATATTTTATCATCTCAACTCAACTCAGTTCAACATCCAAACACAACCTACATTTTAAAAAAATGTAAAAAACTATTCTTTATTATTAGAACTCATTGTTTTACAAAAAAAATTTATATAGAACTTGTCTATTTGAAACTTATATCTAGCATTACACTTCAATTTAAGTTGTGTTTAGATATTAAGTTTGATTTGAATTTTTTATAAATAATAATGAGGTGAGATAGTTAAATGGATTTTGTGAAATTTATTTAAAATGAATTTAAATGTGTTTAAATATTAATATGAATTTAAATGTAATTATAAAAAGTTAAAAAATATTATAAGTCTTATGTATAAATAAGTATTGAATTAAAAAATATTATGAATCTTATTTTGAATTGAAATAAATTTAATAATTTAAAAATTAGATATTTAGAAATTAGAATTAATTTAAAATTACATTCGATGTCAGTTGAATCTAGGTTGATCTAATGCTCATTGGCCTAATTCATCCACCTGCAATAGCTAAATATATGAGAAATTCTGACAGTCGATCTGGCTGGTTTTCAAACAAAAACAGCCTGCCACTTATAAACTTACACGTAAGCTTTCCACCGTATCTATCCTAAACCATCAAACATCAGAAAACCAATTTGTTTGCAAAAATCACTCGCAACCCCTTCGAAGCAAATCCCTTGCACAGGCCTTCGTCCCTCACACTCGCACTCGCACCCCCGATTCCTCTTCGCAACCCCAAATCACACCTGCACCCCCGAATCACATCACCTAGGTCGAAGCACAATCCAAGCACCCCCTTCGTCGAAGCTCAACTCGAAGTCAAAACTCAACGCGAAGGAAATCCCCACGAATCGACGTCGGTCGAAGGATTTTGGTTTGATTGTGGGTTGATTTTGATTTGATTGATTGGGTTTTGATGGAGAGGAGATGGAAATGATCAACGGAGATGGGGGAGATCGACGATAGAGATGTGTCGGACTGAGATAGTCAGAGTCAGTGTCAGACTGAGATGCTTGTATCAGCGTCAGCGTCGATATTGGCGTCGAACTGAGGGCAGGGAGACCAGCGAAAAAAAGAAGGCAGAGGACGGTGCTGAGGATGATAAGGCTAGACAATGTAATTGTCTGTGGTGGAATGTATTTTTTTTTTAGAGTGTTTTATCTTACATAATTCGAGATAAATGGAAGACTATTTTTATGAAAAAATCAGCCCGAGTGATGAGAAGCGGTTCTTTAAATATATACACACGCATATTAAGCATCGGTGCAGTAATCAATACGCCCGCCAAACTTCCAAAGTGAATTTCTGGTGTCACCACTTGAGAGAGGGTAGATCCTACAGCCTACAGTGACATAGCTATTCAGGATTAGGTATGGAAAATGCTAGATGCCCCGCTGGGCTCTAGTGTTTTTTTACATGTGTTTTTTTTAGTGTTTTTATATAGATATTTTTAATAATTTAAATATTTTAAAAAATAAAATAAAAGTTATAATATTATTAAAAAATATTTCATTAATCACGAAATAGAATAAAAAATAATATTTATTCTACTTCGTGATTAAGAAAATATTTTTTAATGATTTTTTTTTTACTTTCTGATTAAGGAAGTGTTTTTTAATGATATTTTAAATTTATTTTATTTTTTAAAAATATTTAAAAATGTAAAAAATGTCTATATAAAAAATAAATTAAAAAAATACACATAGAAAAGTACATGCTAAGTCCAGCAGGAGCCCCAGCGGGGCTGTAGCATGACCATTTTAAATTTTTTTTTTACTTTCTGATTAAGAAATTACTTTTTTAATGATGTTTTAAATTTATTTTATTTTTTAAAAATATTAAAAGATCTATATAAAAAATTACTTAAACAAAACACATGTAAAAAAACACTACACCCCAGCGGGAGCTCCCAGTGGGGGCTGTAGCATCATCATCCAGAAAATGGTAGATGCCCCGCTGGGGCTCCCGTTGGGCATCTAGCATTTTTTTATGTGTTTTTTTTAATTTTTTCTTTTTATATAGATAGTTTTAATAATTTTAAATATTTTTTAAAAAATAAAATAAAGATTACAATATTATTAAAAAAATACATTCTTAATAACGAAATAAAATAAAAAATAATATTTATTCTATTTCGCGATTAAGGAAATATTTTTTAATGATTTGTTTTTTACTTTCTGATTAAAGAAGTGTTTTTTAATGATATTTTAAATAAATTTTATTTTTTAAAAATATTTAAAATTGTAAAAGAAATCTATATAAAAAATAAATTAAAAAAATACACATAAAAAATTACATGCTAAGCCTAGCGGGACTTTAGCATGACCATTTTAAATATTTAAAAAAAAAAACATAATATTATTAAAAAATACTTTCTTAATCGCGAAGTAAAATAAAAAATTATAAAAAATATTTTTAGAAAGTATTTTTTAATATATATTTTTTTTACTTTATGATTAAGAAATTATTTTCTTAATGATGTTTTAAATTTATTTTATTTTTTTAAAATATTTTAAAACAATAAAAGATCTATATAAAAAATTACTTAAACAAAACACATATAAAATAACACTACACTCCCAACGGAGCCCCCAGCAGGGGTTGTAGCATCACCCATAATATATATATCAGAAATGCTAAGGCTTCGTTTGGATCATCAACTACTCTCAACTCATCTCAACTCATCATTACAACTTTTTCAAATTCCAATACAAAATATAATAAATAATTCAACTTTTTCAAATTCTAAAATAATAATAATATTAAAAAATAATATTCTAACAATATTTTATCATCTCAACTCAACTCAACTCAACTCATTTCAACATCCAAACTCACCCTTAAATGTTTGAAAATTAGTTTCGAAACTCTTTTTTTTTTTTTTTGTTCCTACTTAGTGATTAAGAAAATATTTTTTAATGATGTTGTGAATTTTTTCTTTTTTTTTTATAAATATTTATAATGATTAAAGAAATACATGAAATAAAAGAAATAAAAAAAATACTTTTTACCTGTTCGGTGGAATTTCGGGCTACTATATATATATTATTCTCAATCTCTGCATTTTATAGACAACACAGATCAAAGAGGCTTACTATACTTAATATTCTTAACAAGTAAATTATGTATTTTAGTTTTATAAAATTTTAAAATCTCATTTTTTATTTGAATAGGTCGCACTTTGGTGGAAATATTTTTTTAAAAAAAAATCTTTAATATAAAGTAAATAATAACAAATTTCTTCTTATGCCAAAAAGCATTTATAAAATATCAAAACAAACATCATAAATCAATTTTTTGTTAAAATTACTGATCTTTGACTGTAATACTTTACTAGACTATTATTCATCAATTTTTTTATATTTGATTTCCTGTTACAGGAAATTCAAATGTTTTGTTTTACTAAAAAATTTTATTACACGTTGATTGTAAAATTCGACCAATTAACCGTGCTATTGCATGGTAAATTATTGTAAGTACTTTATAATGATTATACACTTTGTTATACATTTTGTTATTTATCATTATAAAAAATTATATATTATACACTTTCTTAATTTATAATTATTAAAAAATATATATTATAGACTTTATTATTTATAATTATAAAAAAATACATGATCATAGACATAGTTTGATTTTATATTTCTTTTAATTTATTAAAAAAATTATCGATTTCAAGAATTGAGCATATTAAGATTTTTAATTCAAATAAAATAATAAATATGCAAACGTTTAAAAAAGAAACTTAACTTTTTTTTAAATGAAAAACTTTTAAATTTTATAATAAATACATATGAACGCCTAAATATAGAATATATATATATATATATATATATATATATATATATTCATATTTAAGCGACCGGATTTTGGATATTTTTTAATCTATATTTTCAAGTTTTTAAATTTTTGGGGGTATATTTTTAGATTTTTTATGTAGGTATGCTCATCCTTTATATTTTGGATGCAAAAATTATGGAATTTAATAAAATATAATAACTTTTTTTTTCTTAATTTTAAGAAGACTCAAGAATTTTAGATGAGGTTATAAAATAATTTTCATATTTTTAAAAGATTTCAATAAGTTTTCAGATCTTTTAGAGTAAATATTATTTTTTAACGATTTTTATTTAAATTTAAATAAAAATACAATTTTTATTAGTTCTGCCATCAACGTGGTTCCACCGATGCCTCTCTCCACGTTGTTATAAGCGTATTTATTAAAAGTATAAGGTTTTCGTTCAACTCACCTAGAGAACAGGAAGCAATTACGTGTTTTTTTTTTTAAAGGTAAATTATCATCGTTCATTAATCAGAGAAACTTACATCCATGAACAAATATATATTATAAACCAAAATAATGCATTTAGAGCTTCATCAGTACACTATTTCCTTTTGTGACTTGTCTGATCTTCACTATTTCTAATATTTTCTACAGACAAACGTCCAATAGACAACACTCTCTACCTAAACAGAGACTTAACCTCATCTTTTATAAAAAGAAATGACTCAACCTCTACAAACAAACATTCAAGAAACAATTTTTTTTTTAATTAACAATAAGGAAATCAAAAAGGAAAGTTATAATATAGATGCGAAAGAAAATGGATTACAGTTTGGACCAACTCTGGTAGACTTCGGAATTTATGACGACCCAAGCCTGTGAAGACAACACACTTATCTTTTTTTTGCCACAAAGGTCATATCTGAAAAGTCTGGTGGTGGCGAGTCCAGTGATATGGTGCGTGTGTCGAGAAGAGCTGCCGGAATGAGTGGCGCGTGAGGATCACGCAAGGTGATTTTTACAAAACCATCACTTTCCTCCGTACGATTTTTTACTTGTGAATCTGCTTGTGCAGCATATGTCTCTCGAAAGTTATTGAAAAACTATAAATATGTCTTTTAGACCTTAGAGAAAGTAAAATAAAATTAAGTAAAAGAAACCTTAATAGACAATATAGGTGAATGGAATGAGGGAAGGAGAAAGAGGAAGATGAGGAAAGGCCACTTGCAAAAAATTTTCAAATATGTCCTCTAAAAAATTTTCAATAATCTCACTTTGTATTTAGTTTTCTAGATTTCTTTTAATGTTTTAACAATTTTTTCATACTCACACCTATTTTTCAACATTATTAAAACCTCACATTCTCACATTTGATTTTTGTTTTCACATCTCACAAGAGGCAACAAAATATCTTGATTACTTTTTCTAAGCTATTTGGTAAAGTTACAATCTCATTTTTCTGTTTCAGTTACACTTTTCCTTTCAAGTCTTCGATTAACTAACTTATTTTAATTGATTTTGTTAGTAACATGTATGCTACTAGAGTTAACAATTAGGAGTGAAGATAACAAATCTCACATGAATATTTCTGTCTATATTAATATTATAGAGGCTTTAAAACATTCTATATTTTTTTTTTGTAGTTTTAAAACATTCTATATTAGATTCAAAGTTTATTTTTTGTTTGCTTAAATTTTATCATTCCCTTAAGCTCTTGTAAAACAATGTTAGTTTTTTTCTTTTTATTATTATTTGATTGATTTTGAGCGAGTACAATATTGATTTTTTACTTAAACATATATTTGATAATGCATATGGAGGGAGGGCTGCCTATGGCCTCAGCCTTAGAAATAGAATAAAGATATATAGGAATACAGATACCGTTTTGGAACTTCCAAGTTGGCGTATTTACTTTTAAAAAAATAGAATTAATTATTATATTTTTTTTATGTAAATTTTATATTTATTTATTTTTTAAATGCACAAAATAAACATAGATTAAAACAGTAAATATCATTTATATGTATATAATTACAACACAATGTATTGGGACTATCCTTAAAGATTCTCATGAATCTGTTTTTATGGCTCTAAGTAGAGGCGAGGAGGAATTTCTGGAACCTGAAATTGTGGAGGCCACAACTGTGTTGAGGGGATTGTAATTCTGTCTAAATATTGGCATCCAAAACCTTGAGATTGAAAGTGATTGCCAACACTTGGTTGAGGATGTCAATAATAAAACAGTTTCTTATATAGCTATGAGAGTAGTTATTACTGAAATTAGAAGACTAATGCAAAGCTTTGGGAATTGCAAGTTTAAGCATTGTGGTCGCTTATCTAATGCTGCAGCACATCACCTAGCTCGACATGCATGGAATAGTTCTCAGATGCAGCTATGGTGGCATACAGTTCCATCTTTTGTTGAACATATCTATTTTGCTGATCAATTATCTTGTTCTCAGAGTTGAGTTCTTTAGTTCAAATTTTCAATAAAAATAAAATAAAATAAAAATTACAGCACAATGGTTATGAGCAAGGTTTTCCTTTACTTTTCTCTAATCATAAAAAAATTATATTATTAATCTTTTTATTATTAATTAGATTTAATATAGAAAAAAATCTACTTAATTATTTTTTTTTATCATCATCATTTTAACATTTTTTTTTATGGGACATCAAATAATAAGTCAAATAAAATATATTTAATATATTCTGCTAAGTTAATTTGTGAGATAATTTTTTAAGATTGCATTCTTCTCACTACACTATTTTTTTAATACCAAGATAAAAAAAAAAATTATATTTATTATTTTTATATTACATACTTATTTTGATTTTTTAATAAATATGTAGAATAAAAATGATGAATAAAAAAATTTAATTAATTTAATAGAAATGAAATTTAAAAAATAAATAAAAGAGACTGTGTAGCAAAACATAGTAAAGAAGATAAATGTTAGTATGCTGCTCCCTCACGTTCATATATTATTTTTTTTTTTACATAATAATTAAATAAGTGATTTTTATTGTATTATATATATTTTTATTTTTTAAATATATTAAAAAAATTAAAAAAATTTGACCTGGCATTGCTAGCAGGCAGCTAGCACTACCCAGTAGTCAGTACTCAATAAAGACTTGTGGACGTCGTTTTCGAAGATGCAGATGGAAAAAAGTAATATGATGATGGTAAATAAAGACAAGTATATTTAATGCGATTAGGGCAGATGATGAAGAAAAAGGCATTCAATCATATAATAGCACAGAGTCGTAGCGTAGGGTACAGGTATCTAATGAGCCAAGATATAAGGACAACTCGAATGGTAGATCATCTTTTAAATAAGGATCGTGCTACAGCCCGCTGGGGCTCCCGCTGGTTCTGTAGCATATATTTGTGTGTCTTTTTTAAGTTATTTTTTATATAATTTTTTTTAATATTTTTTAATATTTTTAAAAAATAAAACAAATTTAAAATATCATTAAAAATATTTTCTTAATCAAGAAGTAAAAAAAAGTTATTAAAAAATACTTCCTTAATTACGAAGTAAAATAAAAAATCATAAATTTTTTACTTCGTGATTAAGCAAGTATTATTTAATAATATTATAAATTTTTTTATTTTTTAAAAATATTTAAAATTATTAAAAACATCTATATAAAAAAAATTAAAAAATACACATGAAAAAATACACTAGAGCTCCAGCGGGAGCGGGAGCTCCAGCATTTTCCTTTAGATAATGTTCAAATAATTTATAAATAATAATAAAATAATTTGAATTAAGATATTTCTAAATTTTTAAAAATTAAAAGAAAATATTAATTTTAATATTATTTTTCTTTGAGATTTAAAAAAAATAAATTATATTTTATGTTTTATTTAAAAGTTTAAAAAAGTTATAATAATTAATTAATGACTAAAAAAAAAAATTGAAAATTGAAAATTATAAAATGTTTATATTTGTTATGTTTTGATATTGAATGAAAATTCAAACCATGCCTAAGGTCCCGTATGGATAGTGAGATAGAATCAGATGATTTTATATGAAAGTTGAATAAAATATTGTTAAAATATTATTTTTTAATATTATTATTATTTTAGTATTTGAAGATTTTGAATTGTTTATTATATTTTGTATGTAAATTTAGAAAAATTATAATAATTAGATGAGATGAAACGATTTATATATCCAAACGGGACTTAATCTGCTTTTTTATGATTTTGTAAAGGTGATTTTTTTTTTTGGGTAGGTTTTGTAAATTTTGTGGAGTCCACTGGCGAGTTAGATAAAAAAGAATTTCTTACTGGGGTTAAAAAACAAAGCCAGATTTAAACTATATCTATGTTGAAAGTTGAAGAAAATTGAATGTTTTTTTTTTTCATAAATAAAGGTGGGTGAAAGGTTAAAGATTCATTTGATAGAATTATTTAACATTTTAAAAATGAGTTTAACATGCAAATTGTTTAATTAAAATAGTGATAAAATGAAGAATTTGAATACGAACTAAAGATATTTATTTTAATACTGAGTACTGTCAATTATCCAATAAACTTAAAATAATAAAAAGAGATAAATTAAATATTATTGTAAATCATAACAATCAGAGTACAAATGTTTTATTAACATGGTCAAAGTTTCACAAGTTTATTTTATTTTATTTTTTTTGTCCAATGACACTTACAATCTCATAGTATTACATTAAAGATTGGACATTAATGTTAGGGTGCACTGCACACTCTAAATATGCACACCAGTTTAAATGAATTTTTTTAAAAATATTTTTTAAACATCTTTAATTATTAAAAAAATTAAAAAATATATAAATTTCTTAATAATCATTTCCTTAACCATTAAAATAAAATAAAATAAAATATACGAATGAATACATTTGGGAGTCATACTATAAGTTTCCTTCAAGATTTGCATTTCTCTTATCTTTTATGTTTTGTATTTTTATGCAACATGTACGAGTCACCTATGGTGACTAACCTAGTTTGGATAGAGAAGCTTTCATCTCATCCTATCTCATCATATCTCATATCATCTCATCTCATCTCATCTTATCTCATCTCATCTTATCTTATCTCATCTTATCTCATCTCATTTCATCTAATCCTATCACATCTCAACATCCAAACACTACAAATACAAGCACTTTTCAATTTCAAATTTTTAACTTTTTCATCTAATCATTACAACTTTCTCAAATTTCCAAACTTCCAAACAAAACACAAAAAACAATTCAACTTTTTCAAATCATAAAATTAAAATTATATTACAAAAATTATATTTTAACTTTATAATATTTTTATTCAATATTTTCTCTCTCATTTTTCAAAACCTCATAAAATATTTTAACTTAAATCATTTCTAACTCATCTCATTTCAACTCAAATATCTCACTATTATTCACAAATCATCTCAGCTCACTGTTCAAACCAAATCTAAATCCACCACTTCTACCGTTCTCATAGCCTGTTAAGGAGGGCAACTTTTTCAAAGATTAGAGATTAACATCACCTTATCCATTAGTAAAAAATTTGCCTAATATCATACTTTTTTTTTTTTTCTTCTCTCTCTCTCGTCATACCTCCAGCTTTTACAATTTTTTTTTTAAAGGAAGGACAATTTTATTTCAAGACCTTCACTAAGGCGGAGGAACTACCATTTACATCAAAGAATAAGCAATGAAATTACATGCGTAAATAAGGAAGTTCCCAATAATCAGTGCGCAAAAGGCCACGTAACTTTCCGGTTCCAATATCTAATCTAGGAAATACCCAACTATTATTTTTAGCACCTTCCTTAGCAAGGAAATCTGCAACCATATTTCATTCTCTATAAATATGATTTATACTGCACTTTAAGGAACGAAACAAGACGTTTATTTCTTTCCAAAAATCTCACATGTACCAAAATTGACACACTCCACTTCAGATCCATCCCACCAGCACGGAAGAGTCGGATTCCACCATGAATTCCTTTAATCCCATTTGTTGAGCCATTCTTAAGCCATCTAGTAGAGCACAACCTTCCACAATAGTGTTAGAAGCCACTCCATAGTGATGTGCAAATCCAGCCATAACTCTACCATTAGAGTCCCGAATGATGCTCCCTCCACCTGTTGCTCCAAGATTCCCAATTGAGCTCCCATCTACATTGAGCTTTAAGCATCCCCTTCTTGGCTTCGACCACGCCACAACCTTCAAATTTTTTTGAATAATCGGTGATATCGGACAATTCAATTCCTGGAATATTTTTAAGTCTTCCATCTACATTTTCTTGAACTTCCAGTCTTGAGAAAAAATGTCAAGCAAGGCACCTTTAACCCGCAGGACAACCGCACGCCACTCTATGTTTTTATCTTCCATTCTCGCATCACATCTTTCCCTCCATACTGCCCAAGTGATCAAAATAGGGAGTAACCCACGACATAAACCAGCTTGAGAAGCATACGACGCACGAAGCCACCATAAGTTTAGAGTTCCTTGCCAAGGCCGAAACTGAGGTAACCGAATATTCACAATGGCAGCAAAATAATCCGAGACCTTAGTTGCCAATTCACCTTCACATAAAACATGATCAATTGTTTCCTGCTTAGACCTGGCGCAGCAATTACATTTTGAAACCAATGATATCCCAAGCTTAGCGATCAAAACATTCACATTTAAGGCTTCCTTTCTTGCTCTACAACAAACAAAGGACATTTTCTTGGGCACATTTTTATGCCATAACCATTTTCGCCACGGACAAATATTACCATGAGAACGAATTAATTCCCAGGCCGATTTCGTCAAGAATCTACCATTCGGATTTGGTTGCCAAATCAGAATGTCGTTGCCCAAATGCACCTTCCCCTGCCATTCTATATTTTTTCTCACTAACGCTACAGGTACCAGATTGGATAATCTGAGAATATCCCAGCCCGAGGAGGAAAGTAGTTTTGTAATTTTCAGCCGTGAATCACCCACAATCTCATAAGACTCAACAATGGCGCCATCTCCCAGCCAGTTGTCAAACCATAAATTTATATCACCTTTTCGAACCAAAGTTCTTGAATTTTTAACAACAAACGACATTACTGACATAACACCCTTCCAAAATCTTAATCCCACAGAACTAGAAACAGAGGCCGGATGCCTATCATATTCAAAGCCTAATTCTACACTGGATTATTTTTCTAAACTCTATATAATAATAAAATATTATTTATTTTTTACTTATTATTATTATTTTATCTAATTTCTTTTAGTATATTTTGTAGATGTACTAGTTATATTTTACTTTCTAACGGGCACTTCTTGATAGTTTTATATTTAATTATATAATGGATAATCCATTTATTCCAATTAAATTATTTTCTTACCATTTTGAATGATATCTTTTTCCAAAACAACAAATAACAGCACACGTGAGGATCTGTCCCCTTGCGCATGTGATGATCGGGCTAGCACAAGGGGATAGACCACCTTCCAAGGGCAAACAAAAGAAAAAGAAGAGAGTTTTTTCCTTGGAAATGTGGAAGACAAGGCATCGGTGGCCTGCAAAATGCAGCTAGTCCAATAGGGTGAACAACACTATGTGAAAGGCCAGGCTGACACACCTCAGCACATGATGATTGTCTCCCAAAACCGGTCAAGGAAGAAGATGCACCAATCATACAAAGGCGAGAAAGGTTGGTGTAGAAGGCGAGTTACGAGCATAAGACAAGCAACAGATAAGGACAAGACTCATACGGATGTAAGAGCCTTCCGGGATAATACGAAAATTCTTAGAAGGCAGCACTGTCGTACACAGTGGCCAATAATTCACTTGAATAGTCACATATGGAGTGAGTCTACAGAAAAATGATCATGACTTTGCAAGCCATATCATCTAAATCCAGAGGTATGGTCCAACGCAATGTGAGAGAACCTTATTCGGGGAGGGACTATAGAGTGGGCACAAGGCAAGCTACAGGAACATGCATGTCTTGTCCCGTTAGTCCGTCTCTGTCATCATGCAGATGGATGATTGAGATTAAATGACTCTTATTCAAGCATGCATGGAGTCAAAAGTACGTTAGAAGGACACATGACGGTCCTGCCCTATAAAATTGATTGGACAAGGGACAAGATTGAAAGTGTTAGAGTTTCTTTGGAATCGGAGTTTTTGAAGAAAGCAAGTGGCTTCAAAGAGAACAATGGAGGGAGCAGTGTCAGCATTGCTATAGTATTTTAAATACTTTTGAGGTAGTTTAACTTCTAAGATAGTACTAGAAATGTGAGATAAATGTTGTGAGTATTTTGTAAGATTTAGCCTTGCATATTTTGTAACTTTTCCCTTTCTTCTCATGAAAATAATATGAATCTTCTTCATTATGTCAATGTATTATCTTTACATTGTGATTTTGAGATGTAGCATCTGAATAGTTCGGATTGATGATGTTGTGAATCTTTGGGTGTGAGTCTTATCGTGTGTCAATCATCATGGATAGGTTGAGGAGTTCCCGTGCCATTCCTACAACACGTTGCCATGAGTTTCATACAAGGAGTAAAGGTCCTCGTGATGATAGGATCAGAACACTATTGACCTCACTTGATAGACGGGTCATGAGATTCTCTCGACATATTATGTGTGGTGTCTTCAAGTCAGTTGACCAGGTTGAAAGTGTCCCCAAGATAATCAAGTATATCTTGGTGTGTGTTGGATGATTTGAAATAGGTGGGAGTGAGTTCCCGAGTTGAATGGTGAAGTGATTCCCTACAAGATTTATATGATAAGATATGATGAGTTTTATGTGCTTGAGAAGATGGCGATTCTTCGTCTTAGTGATAAATATGTATATTGGAGATTTGCTCAGAGGATAATTCTTGAGAGGGTGATTCCTTGCCACACATGAATATATGTATTCACATATTTTTTACATGAAAATGTGCATTGCATCTTTACGACCATTGTCTCTCATTATCGATTTTGTCCTAACTATTTAATGTACCTATAGTTTTGTTTGTTAAAATCGTAAACTTTGATACAGATGTAGTTGTAAGAGAGGTTCCCAAGGAAGAAGGATTGACCTCGCCTGACTGATAGTGACGAAGGCTTGTCTCCGTTAGTAGTTGTTTGTATTTTTGGAGATGTACTATTTGTCAAGCGACAAATCATGTTTAGTTTGTCGTACTTGGACATAGGAAATGAACATATGGTACTGTGTAATATTATTTGGGAGGTGAGAGTGACCTATGGATATTTGTATTTTGATGACTGAACTTATTTTCCGTTGCGATATGTATATACATATCTATTTCACTTACACGTGTACTTTCTTGTAAAAATTGCACGCTTATTCTTGATCTAAATTTAGGGTATTGTTGCCAACCGGCTGACACTATGAATCCTTGCTAGGTTCTTTATCGAGGAATAAGTTGCAACAACACACATGGATATGGAGAGAGAAAATAAGAATCTTTAATCAATTGCCTAAAGCTAATATTACACACAAAGACGGCTAAGGCCTGGTTTAGATAGCAAAGTTATTTCAATTCATCTCACCTCAATATTCAACTGAGATGAGATGAATATTGAGATGAAATGTATCCCCTCTGTTTCATACTCAGTTTTGGTAAATGGAGAGCCAGGGGGAAAATCTATCCTTCAAAAGGATTAAGGCAAGGGAATCCACTATCCCCTTACCTGTTCATTATGTGTGCAGAGGGACTTAGTGCTCTACTAAATAGTTTTGATCAGCAAGGTGTCACAAGAGGAGTTTCAGTCGTGAGGGGGGGGGGGGGCTGAGAATCAATCATCTACATTTTGCAGATGATTGTGTTCTATTTAGTAGGGCCAATGTGGAAGAATGGAGAAAGCTGAAAGTGATCCTTAGCACATATGAGAAAGCCTCTAGTCAGTTTCTTAATAAGGATAAGATATCCATGTTCTTCAGTTCCAACACTGATCCAGAGACTAGAAGGAAGATCTTAAGAGAATGTTGGGATATGGTGAAAGGGAGTTATGAGAAATACTTGGGGCTTCCTACTCTGGTGGGAGCTTCAAAGTATAATACTTTCAGGTGCTTAAAAGAGAGAATCTGGCAGAAGATAAATAATTGGAAGAACTCTTTCTATTAAGTGCAGGGAAAGAAGTCTTGATAAATGCTGTTTTGCAAGCAGTTCCTTCCTATACTAAGAATGTTTTTAGGTTGCCAAAGAAACTTTGCTTGGAACTGAATGGAATGCTTGCTAAGTTTTGGTGGGGAAACCAGCAAAGAGAAGGCATTATTCAATGGAGGAGTTGGAAGAAAATGTGGCTATCAAAAGGAAAGGGAGGGCTGGGTTTTAGGGACATAGAGAACTTTAATACAGCCTTGTTGGCTAAACAAGGCTGGAGATTAATGCATAACCCTTTTTCCTTAACTACTAAGATCTATAAGGAAAAATATTATAGACATTCTACTATATTGGAGGCAAAACTAGGTTACTCACCTTCACTGATATGGAGGAGTGTTTGGAGCTCTATGGATTTATTGAAAGAGGGATTAAGGTGGAGAGTAGGAGATGGCAACAAGACTCAGATTTGGGGTCATAGATGGTTGTCTATTCCATCTTCTTTCTGTGTGTAGTCTCCAATTAAAATTTTGAATGGAGATGCAAAAGTCAATAAGCTTATGGTTGAGAGTAAGAAGGAATGAAATAAGATTTTAGTTAGATCTATATTTTTGAGAGAAGAAGCTGATCAAATCTGCTGTATTCCCTTGAGTAGAAAGGAGGTGGAGGATAAGCTCTTTTGGGGGTATACTAGTAAGGGTGTGTTCAGTGTGAAAAGTGCTTATCACTTGGAACAAGAAAGAACAAAAATGGCACAAGGGGAGTCTTCAAAAGGGGTAGAGTCAGATGGACGATGGAAACACATTCGGAGACTGAATTTACCTAGGAAGGTGAAATTATTCATGTGGAGGGCAGGTAATGAATTATTGGCTACAAAAAAGAATTTATTTGTCAGGAAAATCAGTGATGATTCAAAGTGTCTAATATGTCTCCAAGAGAATGAATCTGTGATGCATGTTCTTTGGTATTGCCCTGCTGCTATTGATGTATGGGTTGGCTTCTTAAAGACAGTACAGAAATGGAAGACAGAAGAAGTAGATCTTTTGAGTTTATGGGAGAGATTGTCACAAAAGCTCAATAACACCGAAATGGAGGAAATAACTGCTATAATGAGGAGCTTATGGATCAGAAGAAATGGTTTTATCTTTGAAAAGAAGTTCACTAGTCCAAGTTGTGTTATCAGATCAGCTAAAGAGCTTTTGTATGAATTTCAACAAGTTCAGGTTATATCAGATGGTCAGGAGGGAAATAGAAGTGCAATAGGAGGGGAGAGAAGAAGGTTTCCACTAGAACAGAATATGGTAAAGGCTAACTGGGATGCTGCCTTGGATGTTAAAGCTAAGAATATGGGAGCTGGTGTTATAATCAGAAACGAGAAGAGAGAGGTCATGGCAACTTGTCATGTTCAGGAACAGAATGTGGTTGAACCTATTCTAGCAGAGTGTTATGCTTTGAGAAAAGTAATGGATTTTTGCAGGGACCTTAATTTTGATAAAGTAACATTTGAGGGTGATGTACATGTTGTTATAAAATGATCCAGCTGAAGATCTCTCCTATAACGGCAGCATTTTTGAAGAATTGAAGATGGTGCTCAAAGGTTGACAAAGATGGAATGTTCGATACTCACATAATGTAGTTGCTCGTAAGCTAGCAAAAGCGATTCTACATTCTGAATAGGAGAAAGTGTGGATAGAAGAAGCTCCAAATTTTGTTTTGCATATTCTACTGTTTGATAAACATTGTATTGATCAAACAGTTTTATATGAATGAATGAGGAATGTTTTTACTTCAAAAAATAAAAATAAATAAATACTACGTTAAATTTCTTTCTATTTTTTAAAAGAAGAGGACCACTTTCACATATAATTAAAACACAGGTCACGATTAATGTTGTTTCTAAGCGAAATCCTGAATAGCTCTCCAAAATGTATAAAGCTGAGAGAAGCAAGCAGTGTTGTCGTGAGGACAAAGAAGTCCCGGCACCTAGATGTAAAGGCAACAAAAGCATCGAAAAGAAAAGGGTAAAGAAAAGGAAAGGGAAAGACAGGATGGGAATCTGAGTACACAAAGCAAATAGACACCCCAACTACCATCATGTTGGGGGAGATGGGAGCACCACCTGCCTTTCATTTATGAAACATGATTTGACTCCACTATTTACACACACACGCACATATATATATATATATATATATATATATATATAACTTCAATATTGTTAGATTTTGGAATCTGAGAAAGGGCCTGGCAAAGGCAAAACCACCCATTTTCTTGATAGCAGTAGCAGGAAGAGGCTTGGTTGGTGGGGTTGGCGCATTGCTAGCCTCAGCGAGGGATCTTTCCTGACCCACAAAAGGGAGTCGGTTTAGGAAGCGTACATCATAAGAATCTGTGGCCAGAGGATTGGTTGTTTAGGTCATTTTGACCAAATCTCGTCCATAGGGTTGGGGTCCCCTTGATCAGTACATACAGTTGAAATGGACTGGACAACACTATTATTTGACACAAGTGTGAACTCTTGGGGTCTCAATTAAATTATTAACTTTAATTTGAAGGATATGTCCTCTATTAAATATAATATTTTTTAATATTTTAAGAAAAACAGACAGATTGGATAAATCTCAATATTTTAAAACTTGGTATTTTTTTGGTGAGTAAAATAATTTCATTATTTAAAAAAAAAAAATACATTGGGAGAAAGTGGCAATCCTTTGACAAATCACCCCAAAGCTATAGATACAATGTAGAACTTAAAAATAAACAAACACTACAAAAATTAAAAGATCTTTATGATTAACGGAAAAATCAAATTAATAAAAAAATAGATTAGCATTGATTAGTGGGACTGTTTGGAATCTGGGTATACTCAGACCGGAATCTGGATTTCAAATTCGGGTCGGAATCCGGACCGGATTAGCCCAAGTAAGACCCGATCGGAACAGATTCTGGGTTCACAAGCTGTCAAAAGCAATACCCATTATAACACAGTTTAATGCTTCGTATTATATGGCTAACCTCCAAACATCGTATATCTTACCGTAGTTTTTCATTTGTTTCAAAATTCCAATTATAGCATGAAACAAATTTTGGAAGAGTACTTTAATTTATGAAAATCTCAAAACATTCAAACTGGACAAAAAAAAAAAAATCAAAGTATCGGGTTGTAAACCCTGGTACCAGGATTGGAAGAGTACTTTATTATTTTTTCTTTCACTTCTTTTTACAATCTTAATTACTCACTCTTTTATATAATTTTTTCTTATTTTTGAACTATTATTTTCTAGTGAATATTTACAAAAAAAAGTTTAATTATTCTTTTCGGGTACGATAATATTTTCAAAAGTAGTATGTTTTTAAGAATAATATAACTTTTTCTCAAAATTCACTTTTTTAAAACTATAATATTTTGTAACAGTTAGATTTTAAAAATTAGTAGAGAATTAAAAATATATAATTGAATTCGAAATAAAAAAAACTAGAATTATATAATTATTAGTGAATTGAAATCGTACATAGCACTGTGGAAATTTGTATTTGTTAATAAAAATTACTTAAATGTTTAGTAAAATTGACTTTATTTAATATTATTGACAGATATAAAAATATAATTTGCCTCACATTAATAAAAATGGTAAGTATAAGTGAAACATAATAAATAGTTTTTAATTGAATACTCGATCAAAAGTGCTACAGTTAATATCATTATAGGAATCTTTTAATTTTACATAATTGTCTCACTAGATATTTCTCTTACTCATTGCCTGATAATTCTTTTGTTTTCTTTTATTTTTTTTTAATTTTGTATTTTGTAATCTCTTTGAATAATAATATATCTATAATTCTTTTATAATTATTTTACCATATATGCTAGATATGCACAAGAGTGTGAGTCAAGGAAAATACATACATGCACATATACTATACGATGACACAAACAAGATTATGTTCAAGAAAAGGAGTTCAAAAGTTTAAATCATGCATCATCTTCAAATAACGTTCTTTCTCCCTCTACCAAACATGTAACTATGTTTTTCCTTCTTGAGTATATTATTCGTACACTCCTCTTAATTAATCCATTTGAGCTCCACCTGATATATATATATATATATATATATATATATATATATATATTTGCACAACAAGGCACACTTGGGTCTATTAATTAAGTTAACATTGCGGAAAAGTTAATCGTTGCATGCATCAATCAAACATCTATAAATGTTAGGAATGAAACTATGACACATAACTTTACTAGAATCATTATTTTTTCCAATCATCTTATGTAACGACCCGACTCAATAATTCTAAGGTCGAGATATTAATAATTTTTATTAGTCCTAAATTATATTTAATGAGCCATATTGGATAAGCCAACGAGCGATAAATCATTGAGATTGATTAGAAGTTTTAATTAGGCTCAATAACTATGTTAAATCTCATTTATTATTTATTGAACGAGTTAGACTATTTTTAAAATTTAAAGATCAGCTATTAGAAATTTATTTCAATTTAAAATCATCACTAATTGAAGTCCCCGGCGTAGTCTCAGTCATTGTCAATCCTACATTGAATGAACTACTAGATCATGTTTTTAAATTCAAACTATCTTCTTGAATGGTCGTGACCGAATCCAACTTGAACTCATCGACATCCTATTCCAACAGGGCTACGACTCTACAAGTCATCTTCACGTTAAAACTCTTTAACTGAGTTTAACTCAAACTGGTCGTCACCTTCTCCCAAATCTCTCTATAAGTATCTTCCTTCCGTGTGTTATTTGGAAAAAAAAAAATCATAAACCACTCAGTTTAGCACCATGATCGATTTTGTGTCGGAAATTTTAAGAAGCAACACTACAAGTTAAGTAGTTTGATCATAAATTAGGATTATCACACGTTAGCTAGTTATATATATTAGCATTAAAGCCAGTTCTTTCGAAGCTAGTGTTTACGTACCACGCATGTCATAATATTTGCAAGCAGGTATTCATCATGTTTCATTCCACATATTATAATTATATATGTATTATGATCTCATGTTGCATAAGACACGTAAACTATTTTAAGTTCAAGTGGAAGATAATATCATATCAGTATAATCAGGTGATCATTCAGAAGCATGGCACCAATGTTGTTTCAGGATGGGCGTGCAAGCCATGGACTCAAGCGTGGTCTGTCGTAGTACGCTAGAATACTGCACAGTTGACTTCCTTTGCTGTAGCAGGAGTGTGTTGGCCTGCTAGAAAAGTCAGATTAGTTAGATAAATAAGATTAGTCAATTAATTCATATAAATCAGTCATGCATTGCATAAGCATCAGTATGATCAGTCATGATTTTAAATTCTTCACATGAAATATTTTATGAAAAACCTTATGTTAAGTATGTTTATGTTATGATAAATTTCTTATTGAGTCATCGATTCATTTTAGTTTATTTTTATGTTGTTAAACCACCCCACGTAAGGATAATTATGACGATAGAGCTGCAGGATGAGACTAGTCCAGGGAGGCGTGATAGTGGCGGCCTAGATCATGTACGTAGATTTTAAGTTATGATTTTTATGGCACGAAGTTTGAGAAATTTTAATAAATGCTTCCGCGCATACTCTCTTTTATGATCTCAATATTTTAATAAAAAAATTATTTTATTTATAGAATCTTTATATCTGATGCTTTCTTTAGAATAAAAAAATATATTTTTAAGTCAAGATTCTATAGTAGCACTCCGGCTCCCGATAATTTTTAAAAGTGACTTTATTATTAACCGTGGGGGGGGGGGGGGTGGGTGTTATAGTTGGTATTAGAGCCATGTTTGAATATTCTATTGACTTTTCTAAAAAAAAAAACTGTTTACAAGGAAAAAGGAATTTTGAAAGTTGAAAGTGAAAAAAAAAAATCTAGGCCAAGGTCTCCTTAAGGCATGTCCCGCTTTGTAGTAAATATTTTTAACTTTTACTATTTTAGTGTTTTAATAAAAATTATGAATAAAATTTTTTTAGATACATGCATGTCAAAGTGCACCTACTACGTAAAAAGGTTTTAGAGCTTAAGGTGAAAAAGTTTCTAAATATGAGGTTAGAAACTTTTGGTTTTAAAATTGATGAAACATCTTGTTAATGAGAAAATAGTCTTATATTTTGTAGGGGTGGGCAGCGGGGCCCCGCCCGGCTTCAGCCCCGCCCCGCATAGAGAGGGCATAGCGGGGTCGGGGGGCGGGATGACCCCAGCGGGGCCCCGCCCCGCCCCCGCCCCCGCCCCACATTAAATTTTTTTTTATTTATATATATTAAATAAATATATTGTATATAGGTATACACAATTTATAAAAGACTTAAAATTATATTCAAGTCATTGGATTGTTTTGGCCTCCTAGGCCAATCTTTATATAGGAGGCCAAGGCAATACAATAGTCATCCTTAAGCAATGTGGGACTTAGTAGTAAGTCCCACATTGCTGGCAATACAATAGTCATCCTTAAGCAATGTGGGACTTACTAGGACTTAGTAGTAAGTCCCACATTGCTTAAGGATGACTATTTTATTGCCTTGGCCTCCTATATAAAGATTGGCCTAGGAGGCCAAATCAATCCAAAATCTAACTCTAATGAGTTTAAATTTTTTTATATATATAAATTTTAATTTATTATTTAAATTATATTATAATTTTGGTCTAAAAAAATTTTTTTAGACCAAAAAAATTTTTTTTTAACATAATGGCGGGGGGCGGGGCGGATGGGGGTTTTTCCCCCCGCCTCCCAGGGGCGGGGGGCGGGGCGAAAATCCCCAACCCCGCATGGTGCGGGGCGGGGTGCGGGGAAGGGCACCCCCCGCCCCGCACCATGCGGGTAGCAGGCCTAATATTTTGTGGAGTTTGATCCGTGGAAATTGGGAATGAATTTAGTGGATTTTAGAGTTATGACATAGATCTATGTATGATGCATGGTATTTCATGATGATTGGTGGAAAATATCTTATGCTCAATAGGTAATACAATTCTATCACCAAGAACAATGTGTAAGATTTAGGATTCGAATTTTGGAAAGTTTTAGGTTACGATTTATTGAGGTTATTATTTTAGGTGAAGAATCTTATTATTATTTCATGTGGAGAGTTTTATTTATGTGGAAATCGTTAGTTACTATTGTATGTGGATTTAAGATAATTGTTGAGTGAGTTTATTAATAGGCTTTTAATCGATACCATTGTTAAGGCAGATACTTGTTTAGGTTTGAATTGAATTTTGAGTATATGATAGTTGACACGTAGCGTGCCAACGTGTACGTTTAAAGGTTTAATAAAGTATAGGACCAAAATAAAGGATGATTATAATTGTTGGAATATTAATTTCAACTAAACTATTGAGGGGTAAAAGAGACATAGAAAGAATGTAGGTTGTTGGAGGTTTAACAAATTTCGAGAACAAGATTTTTATAAGGAATGGAGTTTGTAATGTCTTGGCCCAATAATTATAAGGTTGAGATATTAATAATTTTTATTGTGCTTAAATTATATTTAATGGACCATTTTGGATAAGCTCACGAACAATAAATTATTGAAAAAAAATTAGGATTATTGGGTTGAGATAAGTCCAACTCAAATTGGTCATCACCCTCTCCCAATTCTCTTTATAAATATCTTCATTCCACGTGATATTTGAAAAAAAATGAAAACCATAAACCTCCCAGTTCAGCACTATGATCGATTTTATGTTGGAAATTTTAAGAAGCAACACTACAAGTAACTTTATCATAAATTAGGATTAGCATACGTTAGCTAGTTATATATATTATTATTAAAACCAATTTTTTCGATGCCAGTGTTTACGTACCACTCATATCATGATATTTGCAAGCACGTCATTCATCATGTTTCATTCTACATATTATAGTTATGTATGTATTATGCATCTCACGTTGCATAAGACACGTTAACTATTTTAAGTTCAAGTGGAAGATAATATCATATCAGTATAATTAGATGGTCGTTTAGAAGCATGGTCCCAATGCAACTTTAGGGTGGGTATGCAAGCCACAGACTCAAGTGTGGTCCACCGTAATATGCCAGAGTACTGCACAGTTGACTTCCTTTGGTGCAGCAGGGAAAGTTAGTGCACAACCTTGTACACAGGATTAAGTGTATTGGCCAGTCAGATAAGTCAGATCAGTCAGATAAATAAGATAAGTCAATTAATTCATATAAATCAGTCATGCATAACATAAACATCAGTATGATCAGTTATGATTTTAAACTCTCAGTATGAAATATTTTATGAAAAACCTTATATTAATTATATTTACGTCATGATGAGTTTCTTATTACTAAGTCACCGACTCATTTTAGTTTGTTTTTATGTTTTTAAACCACCATAGGTCCAGATAATTATGAAAATAAATCTGCATGATGGGACTTAGTCTAGGGATGCGTGATAGTGGCCTATCATGTACATAGATTTTAAGTTATGATTTTTATGGCTCGGAGTTTGAGAAATTTTAATAAATGCTTCCGGGCATACGCTCTTTTATGATCTCAGTATTTTAATAAAAAATTATTTTATTTATAGAATTTTTATACCTGGCGCTTCCTTTAGAATAAAAGAAAATATTTTTAAGTAAAGTTTCAATAGAAGCACTCCGTCTTTTTTGAGAATTTCTAAAAGTGACTTTATTATTAACCGTAAAAAGCAGGATGTTTCATCTTCATTCAAATTCATTATAAGAATCATGTTACAAAAACTTCGAAAAAAAATCACATAAAAATTGATGGTTTAGTTAATCGTCTGATTCCTATAGGCCTTGCAAGAAAGGGAAATTTCAAATAGTCAACATTACTTCTTGTTTGGAACGATCCATTTCCCTTTTTTCTTATTTTTTTTGTTATCTTCGCGAGTAATGCTTTATATAGTGATGAAGTGTGCAAGCGTCACGCAATCATTTTGAGAAAGAGTAAGATTTACTATTAAAAAAATAATTTTTTTCATATGACTCATATATAAATTTACTTTTTTAAAAAGATTGCGCGACACTTATGCATTCCATGTTTCAAATATCATTTCTCTTTGATATGATCTATTTTTATTGAGGGCGTTGCACATGTATTGATCTGGTTCAGTCAGATAAATAAGATCAATCAATTAATTCATATAAATCAGTCATGCATAAGATAAACATCAGTATGATCAGTCATGATTTTAAACTCTCAGCATTAAATATTTTATGAAAAACCTTATATTAAGCATATTTACGTTATGATGAGTTTCTTATTACTAAGTCATCAACTCATTTTAGTTTGTTTTTATGTTTTTAAACCACCCTAGATCCGGATAATTATGACAATAGAGCTACAAGATAGGACTTAGTCTAGGGAGGCGTGATAGTGGCATAGATCATGTACATTGATTTTAAGTTATGATTTTTATGGCACGGAGTTTGAGAAATTTTAATAAATGCTTCCGCGCATGCTCTATTTTATGATCTCAGTATTTTAATAAAAAATTATTTTATTTATAGAATCTTTATACCTGACGCTTCATTTAAAATAAAAGAAAATATTTTAAGTTAAGTTCCAGTAGAAGCACTCCGTCTTTTTTGAGAATTTTTAAAAGTGACTTTATTATTAACCGTAAGGAGCGGGATGTTACATCTTCTTCATTCAAATTCATTATAAAAATCATGTTAAAAAGCTTCGAAAAAAAAACACATAAAAATTGATGGTTTAGTTCATCGTCTATTCGGCCTTGCAAGAAAGGGAAATTTCAAAGATTTGGAATGATCCGTTTCCCTTTTTTTTTCTTCTTCTTCTTCTTCTTTTTCTTCTTCTTCTTCTTCTTCTTCGCGAGTAATGTTATATATAGAATAAAGTGCGCAAAAGTCACGCAATCATTTTGAGAAAGAGTGAGATTCACTATTAAATTTTTTTTTTCATGTGGATCATATATAAATTTACTTTTCTAAAGATATTGCGCGACGCTTACACATTCCACGTTTTAAATATCATTTCTCTTTGATATGATCTATTTTTATTGTGGGCGTTACACATGTATTGATATGGTTCATTGCTTTTGTGCATGTCACTTGTGTTTGGTTAGAGCATTAATATTGGTCTATGCATATGCGTATGCAAAATCATCTCTTTTGCATAACCACTTTACTATTCAAACAAAATTTACACATTGGCTTATGCATATTTGAGACAAAATAATAAAAAAATATTATTATATTATTATTATTAATTTTTTGCTAAAATCAATTTTTTTATATATATTTTACAATTAACATCTACTACATGCATTTGACATTAATAATACAAATGTAATAATAAAAAATATAATTTTTTATATATTATATTAAAAATATAATAAAATAAAAAATATATATAATATATTATAATAATAAAATGAATGTGTAGGTAAAGATTTATTATGTTATTGAAGGAGGGAGAAAAAAAAAAGATTGTGAGAGAGAGAGTGGAAGGAGAGATAAATAATGATTAAAATATATTTTGTGGAGTGAATAGTAATTATCCAAATTTAGATAAATATTATTTATAATTAACTAAATATTTAGATATGCATAAGTTAATGTAGATAATTTTAAAATTATATTATATAAGTATAATTTTATATATACATATACATATTTCAATATGGATCCTCTTAAGGGTATCGCGCGGTCGAAGGTGATTTGCTCCCTTATGTATAGAGTGAGACATGACCTGTCGTCTAGTGGGATAAGTGGTGGAACTGAAACCAATGCCAAATAAAGGAGAGGACGCAAGGAAATGCAAGAGTTTTGCAAGGGCACGCGATGTTTGAGATGAAACGTGGATTATTTCATGGGTAATAAAGGATGGCAAGTGGGTAAGGATGATGGGAGGAAGCCAGTTAGAACATTGTATGGTTGTATTTGAATGTTGAATTAAGCGAAATTAAATTGAATTCTTTATGAATAATAGTGAGTTGAGATGATTGAATGAGTTTGGTGAAATCTATTTAAGATGAGTTTAAATTATGTTTGAATGTTAAGATGAATGTAGATATATTTATGAGAAATTGTAAAAGAAATGGGTCCCACCATTATTTTATACTGTTCACATGACAAGAAAAACCGAATAGTCTACTTTTCCGACGCCAAATACAGCAAAGAAAAAAAACTTTGCATTTGCATGCCTTGCAACCATTCGCGCCAAAGAAAACAATGGTTAAAGACTCAAACCTAAAGCTGGAGCAGCCATTGGTTTTTATTTTCATAGTATTTACAATTCCGTTTTCTTTCAAGTCTTTTTTTTCATATTACTTTTTCTTTAATTTTTTTTTATCTGTTTCTTTTCATTTGTTTTTTTTCACAAGAATTACTGGCAGACGAAGTCAGCAATCTTTGCAAAGTTAGGGATGGGTTACGTCAGTCTACAGTATAAAACGAGTGAACGCTTTTACGGATGTAAACTCAGCTCAACGTGCGTTTGGATGGCAGACGAGGTCTCAAAGTGAACTGAGCTGAGCGACTTCTAACATCCAAATGAGCCCTTAAGTCTAAATTTTGACTAAAATTTAAGATTTTGGCTTTAGCTAAAATTTTTGAATAGGTTAATCCATATTAGACTATCCATTTCAAATTCAAAATAATAATATTATATATTTTAATAATTTTTTATATTTTACAAATACACTCCATATATTAATTAATAATTTAATTTTTACTGTCCAAACAAATTATTTAACATGAAGAAAAAGGAAGAAGAAATGAAGAGAAATAGAATACTTTTTAATAAAATATTCTTTTGTTTGGTGAATAGTAACTCACCAAATATGACTTTTATTTTTCATTTACTGTACCTCGTAACTTGACTTGAAATGATTTTGTTAGTTCAATGCAGCTAATTTTAAAAAACATTAGTCAAAATTTAGATTTGATTGGTATTTGACTAGTACAATATAGTGCCCATAGGGGTGACGAGGTAAAAAATTATAGTTATGAAAGTCAAAAAAATTAAATGAGAAAGAAATAGAAAAATAAAGAAAAAAAATGAAAACGAAAAGAAAGAGAAGATGAGTATGGGCGGGATGACAGGAAAGATGAGCAAGAAAAGAAAAGAAGGGAGTTTAATTAAAAGGTAAGAAGGGCCCTCTTTGGATATAAGAAGTGTTTTATTTCATCTCATCATTACAATTTTATCAAATTTATACACAAAATATAATAAATAATTCATTTTTTTCAAATCCTAAAATAATAATAATATTAAAATTAATATTCTAACAATATTTTATTCAATTTTTAACTTTTATCTCATCTCATCTCATTTCAACTCAACTCATCTCAACTCACTATCCTAACCGCATCTAAAAAAGGGAGTTTAGCGTGTGTCTGGAATACAAGTGTTAACGTCGCATTTCGTACGCTTTTGAGTCAGGTTCCAAGAACTCAGGTATTGAGAACTGGGCCTGAGAAAATAGAGAAGAAGGCAGATGAGAGTGGGTAGCCTTGAGGCCGGGGAGTCTCCGATGCTAAAGTCAGTAAAGTCTATTGGAAGTTTGTAAATAAGTAAGAGAGTCTAGGGATCAGAGAGAGTTTCTCGTACCTGGAAGTTGCCATTTATACTGGAAGTTTGGGGAGTGGACAGATTGTGTCTCCCCCGGTAGGGTCCATGTCCTTTGTATTGTTCATTTTGTCAAAATCATTTAATGCAGCGTGCCTCTGCGACGATGTCATTAATGTGGCGTGTAGCTCGGGTAGTAATGTGGCGTGGTTCTCTGATTTGCTTTACTTTCGGTGGTCCGTTGATGTCCCCATGTCAGAGGATCAAGGGTTCTATGTCTTTGCCGTTTTGTCCTGTGCAAGTTCCCATGATCGAAGTATGGCCGAGCGACGTCAGGTTTGTTTATCCCATCAGCCATCATTGTTCACTTTTCCTTGTAGTGCCTTTGCTTCATGGGTAAGTTTGGACTCTGGGACCGGGTATCAGGCTGAGGCTCAATGAGCTAGTGGAGTGGGGAAAATCCCCTTACAACAAGTATTATCAAGTATTTATATATATTTTTAGATGCTTCATTCACAAATATCATTAAAAAACAAAACACTTTTCAATTTTAAATTTTCATATTTTTTATCTAATCATTATCTAATTATTAAAATTTTTCCAAACTTCCAAAATAAAACATAAAAAATAATACAAATTTTTCAAATTTTAAAATAAAAATTATATTCAAACAATATTTTAACTTTATAATATTTCTATTCAATTGTTTATCTTTTCTTTCTCAAAACTCAATAGAATATTTTAATTCAAATTATTTCACTATTATTTACAAATATTATGAGATATTCTAAATATCCAAACGAGCTTAAATGCTAATTTTGTGTCATGCACAACTATTTTACAATTATTTTATAATAAAAAATATATATATTTTTTGATTTTAAACACACTAAGGTCAAACCAATATGATCAATAAAATTATATTTTATTATGGGACTGTGTCCCTACTATTTTTAATTTTTTATACCATTAAATATAATTTGATTAGCAGCACTTGTGATAAGAAAAACACCATGAAGAGTGCAAAGTCCACTTCATTCAAGGGAGCACTTCATTAAAAAACTTTTCAACCAACTTCTCACATGAAACATGTCTCAAGATTCCTCTAATGATTTGATGATTTGAATATGACATTAGATCATGCAGAAAATAGGCAGTTTTAACATAACATCTGTGTTGACTAAAACCCCACCAAGTTGACACTGGCAACCAAAGTGTGAGTTTTGAGTTGGAGTTTGGAGTACTTCTTCCATGAAGTTCATAATTAGAACGGGTTCATGCAAGCAAAAAGGGGACCCCACCTGGGAGGTCCATCCACGTGCATGGCGCGTGTGTGAGCAAAGAATAAACTCGAGGAATCTCTTCTTTGTTATTTATTTATTATTTTTTACAAGGCTACGACGTCATGGTAATTGGTAAGAAAAAATTTATTTATCATTTATTTTTTTATTATCTTCTCATCATCTCATAATATGGTAATAGGTAATAAGTTTACAAATAAAATATAATAAATAGTCTCTAATCATCTACTACCACTTTATGTAATGATAAGAAAATGATGAATAACATTACTCAATTGGTAATTATAATAGAGCAAGACCAAAAGAGTTGGGAACTCGGGAGTTGGGACCCAATGGCCAAGACGGTGTCTTGGGAGTCGAAAAATCTATTTATCATCCTCTCATCGTTTCATAATGTGATATTAGATGATAGCTTTATAAATGAGAGATAATAAATAGTTTCCAATTATATAATGCTATATTATTAGATGATGAGAAGATAATGAAAATTAAAAGAGTGGGTCTACTATGCTGCCCCACTTTTACATTTTTTTAATACATTTAAATATTTAAAAAAAAAAAATATATCAATACATTTAAAATTACTTTCTTAGTCATTAAGTAAAAACCAACGGTAAAATGGAGCGATAAAGATGGGGAGGTAAAGTAGTTTTTTGTCAAATTAAAATGATGATAGATTCCAACAGACGTTGAAACGTTTAAATGTGACATCATTGTAATGCAGTGATGATATTCATTCAGAGCAATTCTACATATCTGCCTATACTCTCTACATACCATGTACTCAATTTTTTTTTTTTAACTCAATACACTAAATGTGTTGAGTGTGTGATAAATAATAGAGTGTGAAGAAGATTTTTTCATTCATAAAAGACATGCAAACGCTAATCCCACTGAACTTTTATATTGAATTTTTTTTAATGAATTGTATTTTTATTTTTTTTAATAATTTTTTTTATTTAATGATTAAGAAAATATTATTTTAATAAATTTCTAAATTTTATTTTTTTAAAAATATTTAAAGAAAAAGAAATTTACACTGTTTTTCATACAATATATCTTATATAATATTTTATAATACATATTATAAAATAATAATATTTTTATAAGACAGTGTACAAATATATATTTTTAAAAAATATTATTACGTAAAATATTAAAAAAAATGACGTGTTTATCATTTTTCAAGACTAATACCACCAGTCGCACCTTCTTTATTGCGCTCTCTCTCTCTCTCATAGATTCTCTCTCTTTCTGTCTCTTAAAAGAGAGGAATCACGTGATGGATAGGGAAGAAAGAGCCAAAAAAAAAAATATAAAAAAAAAACGAAGAAAACCCAAAAACGTCTCACATGATATCTACCCTGAGTAGCTCGGTGTCTCTACGAGTCGGTGAGTCATCTCTCTCTCTCTCTCTTCTTGTGTGGGGGGTGGTGTCATTTTAAGAGAGGAGAATAGGAACACAGAAGAAAAATAAAGCATCTTTTATTTCTCTTTTGCATTTCTTCCACTCAGTAGTTGATTTCTCAGCTCTGTGACTCTGCTTAGAGTGCGAAAGTTGGAGAGAGAGAGTGTGGGTCTGGGCGAGAGAGATATATATATATATAGGTTGTGAGAGCAATGCAGCAGCACCTGATGCAGATGCAGCCCATGATGGCAGCCTATTACCCCAACAACGTCACCACTGATCATATTCAACAGGTTCCTTCTTTTCCCTAACACTCTACCTCTCTGGCCATTTATTGGCTGCTTTTCTTTTCCACTTACTCGGATGAATACATATAAACACACACACACATACATATATATATATATATATATATATATATATATATATTCATAGTTTATTCTAAAGCTTCTTGGGCATATGAACCGTTTGATTTTTGTTTAGTTTTAACTCGGTTTTTACTTTTTTCTTTCTTTCTATTTCCCTTATGGTATACTTTGTTTTTGTTTTTGGATTCATGGTTCGTCATCATCTGCTCAAGCTGGTTTCTTTGGTGCTATTTGTGGGTATATGGTCTTTTGCTTGCTCTTTTTTGTATTCGGGTTATAATTTGAAGTTTGAATGAGTTTGGGTAATGGTAAATAGGTTTTCGTTTTTAATATTTTTGGGTGATTGGGTTCAGTTTTGTGCTTCTTTCAGAAACTTTTATTTTATAATATTAAAAGGATACATACTTATACAGAAGAAAAACATTATGAAAATGATATGGAAATCTAGCTTCGGGCAGAGATTAGTAGCCTTTGATATTACATCCTCCTATTATTTTTGGTCCGAAAAAGCATTGGATGCCCCACTATTATGACTAGAAACGGTAGGGCGAAGCTTGTCTGAAAAGGAGAAATTATGACATCCTCTTATAGTATATTGTATCTCACAAAGAACTGGATCTATACATGTTAATTTATTTGTCTTTGCTTGTCCTTTAGTAACCTTATCGAGTGTATTTTATGTAGGATTTAATACTGATATCTCATCATTATCTCAGTATCTTATGCTTCCTCCTGTTGCTTGTAGCATAGTTTTAGATAGAACGCATGAGAATGATTCCGCCTTGTTTGGCAACCAAGGATTTTTCAAAAATTTTCAACTTTTCTCGTAAAGTCATTCCGAACATTACAACTTTTATATTTCACAATCTCAACTTCTCATGTCATTATTGTTCAAACACAAAAATCAATACAACTTTTATAAACTCTAAAACAAAAAATAATTTTAAAAAATTATACTCAAATAACTTTTGAACTTTATCTCTCCACTTTCACAAACTCCAATATGATACTTATTTTAAAAAAGATTTTTATTCAAATTTCTCTCTCCTTTCCCAAAAACTAATCTCAAACAAATTCCCAAAATTCTAAAATATTTTCAAACATTTTTGGTAACCAAATACTTTTCTGGCTACCATCTTTCTTGCAGAGTGATGTCTTGCCTGGTTCTATTTCACTTAGATAAAGAGTGAAAACTGTTGACCGTTGAACTGGGCATTCCATTTTGTAAATTTTCTAGGATCTTTATTTTTCATCCCTTTTATGGACGGATGCCTTGTAGCAATACATGGCACTTCGAAAGGTTATTCTCACATATGTAATATCTTCAATTTCACTTAATATGTGAAAATATTTTTCATTTGGATAAGCTTTTTAAATCCATAGTCGTGAGTTTAAATAATTTTGTTTAAACCTGAACCGCCTTCATGAAATCCCTCGGTGGATTCTAATATACTAACAGGAGATTAAAACAAAGAGACGAAAGATGAGTATACCCAAGATAAAGTGACCAAATTTGAAAGGCTTGTTTGGGTAAGTTAGTAAACCTAGTTGTTATTTAATGTATGGATGAAAAGTGCAGCGGAAAGTGTGAGCTGTTTTAAATAATTAGGAAAATCTTGCTAAAATGGCTCATTGGCATTCTTGTTAACTTTAAATTTTCTTTTGCTGAATGTCATACTAAAATCTTTTCCACTTGTCTTCTCCACATAATGATGGGAAATGGGGATTTTTAGGGATGTACAAAATTATGTAGTTGTTGAAGGTGCAGCTAGTTTATCTTGAAGGTTCATACCTATTAAAAATTTTTATCTTGTTAACTTCCTGGAGTCTTTCGTGAAGCTTGATATCAAATCCAACATTTAATGGGGGTGGGGATTTTATGCGAGGAGAAACTGTCAAAGTTTGTGAGAATGGTCGAATCCCTGGGCCTTGTATTTTTGTTTATTATATAAAGTGTACAAAGAATTCTATACATGGAAAGAAATAAGTATATGCTAATTCTATCCCTATACAATATGTCAAATATTATGCTAATTATACAGAAGAGTAAATCAAGAAAAGAAATTTGGAAACGAACATGGACAACAAAGCTGTCCATTGACAACCCCCCTCAAATTGATGCGGGTTGATCAACAAGCATCAATTTGCTACTTAGGAATTAATGTCGATGATGAGTGAGAGCCTTGGTGTAGATATCAGCAATTTGTAGTTCAGTGGAAATGTGTCGAAGAGTGATAACACGAGCTTCAAAGGCTTCACGGATAGAGTGACAGTCGACTTCAATATGCTTTGTGCGTTCATGATAGACAGGATTGACCGTGATTTGAATAGCACTTGTATTATCGGTGTGTAAAGGTGTAGGATCAGTCTCAGAGAAGTCTAACTAACGTCGAAGCCAAATAATTTCGGAATAAGCAAGAGACATCGCTCGATACTCAGATTCTGTAGATGACTTAGAAACTCTGTCTTGCTTCTTACTGTTCCAGGAGATCAACACATCACCTAAAAACACGTCCAACCAGTGATGGAGCGACGTGTATCAGCACAACTAGCCTGATCAACATCGCTATAAGCAGCAAGACGAGGAGAATTGCCAGCAGGAAAGAATAAGCCATGGGCATAAGTGTCCTGAACATAGCGTATGATCCTACGGACAACAGCCAAATGAAGATGACGAGGAGTCTGAAGAAACTGGCTAACTTGCTGTACAACAAAAGAAATGTCTGGTTTAGTAATGGTGAGATAGACAAGTTTACCCACTAATTTTCGGTATAAACTGGGATCAGCAAGCAAGTCACCCTCCTATTTGCGAAGCTTGACATTTAATTCCATGGGAGTATCGACAGAGATAGCCCCCTGTAGTCCAGTTGCAGCCACCAAGTCACTAGCATACTTATATTGATTGAGTGAAATACCAGAGGGATTTCGATGCACCTCAAGACCAAGCCCTCAGAGCTTGTTTGAGACCATAAAGAGAGCGACGAAGTTTACACACGTGAAGTCGGAGAAGGAAACAATCTTGGGGGTGGCTTCATATAAATACACTCTTTAAGATCCTCGTGAAGAAAAGTATTTTTGACATCCATTTGATGTAGTGGCCAATCATTGGAAGCAGCAAGAGCTAGAATCGTACGAACAATAGTCATCTTAGCCACATGAGCAAATGTCTCTTCGCAATTGACACCATATTTTTGATTATTCTCAAGTGCAACAAGTTGAGCTTTGTAACGATCCAAACTTCCATCAAATCAAACTTTGACTGAGTAAACCCATTTGCAACCTAGAGGAACAATGGTGGGAGGACAAGGCTCAATGTTCCATGTGTGATTGGCCTTTAGAGCGGCAATTTCTTCCTTCATAGCTTGTCACCAACAGTCATGCTTGACAACGTGCGAGTAGCATGTGTGAATATCAAAATTGGACAATGCAGCAATAAGAGCTGAAATAGATTGGCCAGAACTGGAAGGAAACCCATACCTATCCTGAGGTACAGACACTCGAAGAGAGCGACGTACCAAAGCCTCTGTAGGTACTGCAACTGACTGATTCTGGAGCGAGGTAGAATCATATATCAGGTGAGCCACCGGAAGAGACGGTGGGCAGGAGCGTTACACAATGCCTGGTTTAAAGCAAGAGTTGACTTGATGAAGATCCGAGAACGGCCCCTCAAAGGAGCGGAGGACCACAGCAGAAGAGGAGGGCACATAGGGCATAGGAAAGAAATGTTGATTTTCAAAGAAAATAACATTCCTAGAAATGCGTGTACAATGTAATGTAGGATCATAGCAAACAAATCCCTTTTGACACATTATATCCCAAAAATGCACATCTAACATATTGAGCAGATAATTTATGTCGCTCATAAAGAGGTAAATGAACAAAACATACACAATCAAATGTACAGAGATTATCGTAACTAGGTTGCTTAGCAAACAAGCGGAAATAGGGAGACTCCATGTGTAAGACTTGGGAAGGTAAACGATTAATCAAGTGAGTAGCAGTTTTCAGAGCCTTGTCCCAGAACATGGATGGAACTAGGGCTGTACAGAAACCGATGCCACCGGCCGCAACCGACGCGATCCGACCGGCCGCGTCAGGAATCGGCCGGAACTGGTGGCAATTTGAAGAAATCGACGTTTAGCGGTTCGGTCCCGGTTTGTAGCTGGACCGGACCGGACCGCTGAACCGACCGATATAATAAAATCTTTTTTTTTTTTAATATACCCTTATCAGAACGGCGTCGTTTTATAACTATAAGTAGTACAAAAGATGATGGAAACAATGCTGTTTGGCATTAAACCAGACAGTGTCGTTTTATTAAGGACCTAAGAAAAAAAAATAAGTCTGAAACGACACTGTTCCACTTAAACTTAAGTGGAACGTCGTTGTTTCGAAATGTGTCTTCTTCCTCCCCAGCGTCTTCTTCCCGATTTAGTCTGCAACTCTCTCTCTCTCTCTCCTATGTAACTCTCTCTCTCATTGTTCTTTTTGTAGATTATCGGCGCTAGGGGAATCGACGCCGACCGAGAACCGCCAGAGAACTGTCTCGATCGGTTTCCTCCTCCCCATCGACCGGTTACGGTCGGTGGCTCCCCCATTTTTTCAAACGATGGTTGGCGTTTGTTTTGCCCAAAAACCGCGCCGGCGTCGGTTTCCACCTTTAGATGGAACAAAGGATTCTAACAAGAGAATATGTACCACATCTAGGAGATGACGATTTTTACATTCGGCTATTCCATTCTGTTGCGGAGTAGCGGGACATGATTTTTGATGAATAATATTTTTAGAAGCCAAGAATGCCTGAAACTTAGTAGAAAAATATTCGCCACCAGAATTTGTGCGTAATGACTTAATAGTACTATAAAATTGAGTGTCAACATACGCTAAAAACTCAGTGAAAGTACGAAAAACCTCAGATTTAGAGCGAAGAAAATAGACCCAAGTAAATTTGCCATGATAATCAATGAAAGTCACATAATATTTAAAATTTTCATGTGAACCAACCGGGAAAGGTCTCCAAACATCACTTTGGATAAGTTCAAAGCAGTGAGAGGCTCTACTAGCATGCAAAGGAAATGGAAGAGTTTTGTTTTTAGAAGTTTGCAAGAATCACACTCGAGATAATGAAAAATGTTCTTTATTACCAAGAAAACCAGAGTGCAATACATGAGATAAGATGAGTATTGGGATGGCCTAAACGACAATGCCACACCATACTAAGATCTGGAACATTATTACAAGCAAAAGACTTGGGCCTCGTTTGTTTTCCCAAACCTTCTCAACTCATCTCATCTAATATAATTATTACAACTTTTTCAAATTTCCACACAAAATAAAATAAACAATTTAACTTTTTTAAATTTCAAAACAAAAATAATATTAAAAAAATATATTCTAATGACATTTTATTTAATTTTCAATTTTCAATTTTCATCTCATCTGTAAAAATAAATGAGGCCTTAATAGAAGAAATTGGAAAAAGTGCTGGAACAGGCAAAAGTAGTGTAAACAAGCGCCCCACTTTAGGTCCCTTCGCGATCGGCTCCCCTGTTGCCTGGTCCTGCACAACACAATCATCACCAAAAAAATTAACAGCACAATTGTTATCAACTAATTGATCAATAGAAATAAGATTCGTGGAAAGCTGAGGAGCCAGAAACACATTAGTGAACTTAGAAGAGGCATCTTCGACATCAGCTATTGGCAAAGAACTGCCATTGGCAGCCTGAATAGCAGATTGACCAGCGTAGGGTCGAACATGACACAGAGTAGTGAGATTATTCGTTATGTGATCAGAGGCACCCGAGTCCATGTACCAGAGTTTAGTAGAATTGTTACCTTAGAACCCATTGCTGATAATGTCGAAATTAGCATTTGTTGCACCATTTCTGGTGTGCAGTAATTTGCGATAGGAGGTGCAGTAACAGAGGAAGCACCTGAAGAAGAGTCATGTGCTGCAGAAGTCGTTGCTGGAGGGGCAATAACAGAAGTCTGAAACGCTTGGGCTTGACGATTTTGATGCATGCAAGTTTAGGCCTCGTTTGGATAGTGAGATGAAATGAGATGATCTGTGCATAGTAGTGAAATAGTTTGAGTTGAGATGTTTTATGGGGTTTTGGGAAAGGAGAGAGACAAAATGGAATAAAAATATTATAAAGTTAAATATTTTTAGAATATAATTTTTGTTTTGAAATTTGAAAAAGTTGAATTATTTTGTATTTTGTTTGGAAGTTATTAGGTAATGAGGTGTTTTCCTAAATCAGGCTTTGCTCATGATTAGCTAGTGGAAGGTTAAGTCCCTTCTCCCCAAGTGATTTGCTATGAAGATTGTTTGCAAGCCTTCTTTATAAAATGTATCCACTAGCTTCTTTGCACATGCCCATTTATTATTGTGCACATATAGCATTGTCATGTTTTCCAATGTTTGATGGATTTGTTATTTCAAACTCATATATGGAGTTGAGAAATAGATACTTTGTCTCATGATAATTCTTGTAGAATTAGTAATAGCACCATCATTTTTTTATGGATTGCTTGTTTGTGTTTATTTTTCATGTTAAAATTAAGTCCCCCCTGTTTTTGATAAGTAAGTTCCCTATGTAAATTTATGATACTGTTATCACGTTTTTCCTTGGGAAAATATCAGTATGGTAAAAGTGCCCAAAACATGCTCAAGATTATTCAGTTTTATACATTTAATGTTAATTTTGTCATCCAATAAAAAATTGTATTCAAGATTTTATGCACATTGTGAAGGGTTTCAGTACAATGAATGATTTTTAAATTTAAATAAACAGTTATAGAAGACAAGTTGTGATATCCCCATTTTGATAAATGATAAGGGTAGATGGTGTATGGGATCCCACATTGTTTGGGAATAAGAAGTTCTTGCTTTTCTTCAATGGGTCTCCAATTGTATCATTGACTAGTCCTTTTGGAGTATCGGCCATGTGGCTCGGGCCCTTCATTGGAGTGTTACAAATGGTATCAGAGCTTATCTCAATCAGAAATGTGGGACTTGAGCCATGCCACCTATGGTAGACTGATAAAGGAATATAAGGGAGGGAGATTATGATACCCCTTCTGATAAGTGATTAGGGTAGGTGGTGTATGGTATTCCACACCACCTACCCTAATAGGACTCCAATTGTACTATTGACTGGTCATTTCGGAGTATAGATCATGTAGTTTGAGCATTTCATTGGAGGTGTTACACAGGTTGCCAATTCTATTTTGTTTTTTTTTTCCTTGATGAACACATGCTTTATGATGATGTGATAATTATTGTACAGTGAGTGAATTGTATCAAGTTGTGCTGCATGCGGTTCTCGAAAAGGCAGTACTTTACTAGAGTCATAAAAGTAGCCATTTATAATTAGAGAGTAACTGTTTTTGCAAACTTTGGAGTTTCTAGAGGAAACAATAGATTGTGGAGGAGAGTGGCACTGGCCAGATCTGGTGTAACAAAATCTCAAATGTTCACATTCCCTATGATTTACGTCCTTGCTTAGACATCTCTTATGAAAGTTGGTAATGCGATATCATCATCTGTCCCAAAGCTTAAGTTGATAGGAGGAGGTAGAGTTTAATCATTTATGTTATATCTAACACTCTCCCACATGTGTGGGCCAGATGGTAAGCTCCTTTATAAGGGACACAAATACTAATGTGAAAGGCAGCAAGGTTTTAAATATTATTACTGCTTGTCTATTTCTGACTATTATTTCTATCATTGTATTGCTTAATTGTGCCTAGCTTCATTGCTTGTAAATGCAGTATCTGGATGAGAACAAGTCGCTAATTCTGAAGATTGTTGAGAGCCAGAATTCAGGAAAACTAAGCGAGTGCGCTGAGTAAGCAGTTTTATTTTTGAGATTCCAATTTGAGAGATTTTAGTTTTGCTTGTCTTGAATGTCTTTGCATGCAACTAACCCGCCCAATAACCAAGAATCATGATCCACTGATTAACTTTGGTTTTGATGTCTCTCTTCATTTTGTACTTCTGCTGTACAATAATTCCCAAGGCTTGAGAAGTTTCTGTCACTTCTGTACCTTCATAACTTCCAGTATACTCTTTTTTAATTGCAATATTACTTAATGAGAAAAAACTCTTGTTTAGTCTTGGTAACCTAATCTGACATTTAACAAAACTTAAGATTCGATGTTCATGATCTTAACTAAATGAATGAAATGAAAATTCACTTATTAAAAAAAATGAATGAAATGAAATACTCCTTTAATACAAATACTCTACATTTTCTGTCATCTTTCTGCGAGAAGTCTAGTATCTCTAGTGCATTGAGATTAGTCTCTTTGGTCTATCATTATGCATGGTGTGCTCCTGTCAGGAATTTGTTCGTGTGTGCATCCTTGCTTAGTTTCTCTAGTGTTCACTGCCAGAGTGATTCTGGTTTAACTGAGATGGTAAAAAGAAAGAACATTAAAAGTATTGTAAATTTTCACTAGAATTATGAACATATTGCATGTGAAATTTATTAAGACTAGTCACAGACCCAGCACACCTGTGAATAGTATAAGATACTTAAAAATAATACATAATTGCTCAAATTATTTTTATTTTAAAATATTTCAACGATGTTTAAGATTTTTTAAAGATGTTGATACCCTCTACCACCCAAAAAGAAGAAAAATGCTGAGAAGCCCATCTTTGTGAATCCTTTTTTTTCCCTAAAAAATATCATCAAGCGAAAACTATAGCCATGTTTACCTAATCCCATCAATAACCAGTTTAGCGCCAATGGTTTTTGTCATGACTAGCTAATGCATAGCCATGCTTAATTACTTATCAAGAAAATAAAATAAAATGCATGGCTATGCTTAACTTGAATAAGACATGGTTGGCAATTTCCAAATTTTCTTTTTTTACTGTTTGCCTCACTTGAATACAATGCATAAAGAGTAATTGGATTATGTTTTTATTTATAGAATGCCTAAGATCTCCAAGCATGATGAGAATAATAATTGAAGTAATTCATACATGATGAAACATTTAAGCTGCCAAAATTTATGAGTTAAGAGAGGATGATGTGGCTTTATAATTCATATGTGATGAGACCTTAAAGTGTTTTAATTATTCATCAAGTTACTGTTATAATCGAAGGATTGCATTAAGATCAAAAGTGTAAATCACTGACAGGAGGAATAAACCATAGTTCCAACCAACTAGGGTATAGAAGTCTATGTTTGAACTAATGGGACAGTTAATTTATTCTCTGTTCTTGCAGGAACCAAGCAAGGCTACAGCGAAACCTTATGTACTTGGCTGCAATTGCAGATTCTCAACCCCAACCCCCTACCATGCACGGTCAGGTACAAATGTCATTTCTATCCCTAACTTGACCACTCAATTCTTTTATATTCTATGTGCTTCTTATTTGAGCATTCCTGTTACTATTTTTTGTTCTTTTTCTTTTGTTGAAACTATAAACTGGACCCACGTTTGATATCTTTCATATGAAATAAATAATGGGCTCGATCTATTTCTTTCCTTTTACAACTATGTTCACAGCACTATCTTATTTTTTTGATAAGTAACAAAGGGCATTTCATGCCGAAAACATAAGCAATGTGTTTACTGCACTGTGTGTTTTTCAAAAGTCTGGCTAACTTATTATATTTACAAATTCAGAAATGATACTTGCAGTCTTGAGTGTGCAAGCGCCGTGCAGTCGCTTTGAAAAAAGTGAATAAATATGGGACTCATATGAAAAGAAATTAATTTTTTAATAGTGGATCCCACTCTTTTTCAAAGCGATTGCACGTCACTTGCACACTCCACGACTATATGTAGCATTACTCTTACAAATTTCAGTTATCGATTACAAAATTCAAACAATTTCAAATTCACCTAAAATGAAAAATTATTGAAAGTAATACTCTGTCCCTGGATAAAGATACAGCGATTTCCAATCAGTAAGGAGTGGTCTGGATTCAAAGATGAGTTGAGATGGTTTGTGAATAGTAGAATAAAAGTTGAATTGTTTATTATATTTTGTGTGGAAATTTGAGAAAGTTGTAATGATGAGATGAGTTGAGGTGGGTTTTGAATTTAAACGAGGTCTAAGTGTTATGAACCCACTAGGTAGAACTCATCCTTGAAAACTAACTTACAAGGGAAGGGTGCCTAGGGGCTTCTAAGGGAAGGGTGCCTAGGGGCTTAGAAGCCATCAACTAATTCCATACTTAGTCGATGTGGGATCGCAACAACCACCACGCTCCGCAGTCGACGTCCACGGCGGTCCCGGCGCTCACACGGGCTGGCTGTGCGCTAGGTCTTTTTCTAGCTCCGGGCGAACACTGCCATGCCGGCATCACCCCCTGTGCCGTACGATTGCAACTGTCGCAACATGGCCTTAGACGTGGGGTGGCTCTGATATCATTTGTTATGAACCCACTAGGTAGAACTCACCCTTGAAAACTAGCTTACAAGGGAAGGGTGCCTAGGGGCATATAAACCATCAACCAATCCCATACTTAGTCGATGTGGGATCGTAACAGTAAGGTTCAGATTATTGAGTTAGTTTTATCATCTCTTTACTAGTTTAGTCCGTATTTGTGCTGGGAAACTTAATAGGGGAAAATATATGCACAAAGTGTGTCTTAAATCCAAGTGCAGTGAATTGTCGTGAGCCACAAATTGATCTTATACATGTAGGAAAGTAAATGGACTTGAAAGCCTTGAACTGAACTTTAAGTTAGGTTTGTTGTCCATTTAGGGAAATGAAAAGTCATTGGTGCATTTAATCTAGAAAACCAATAAAAGAAACAATAATGTTTCCCCTCTCCTTTTCTCTCCCCTTCTCTCTTTTTCTCCAAGTGATAAGGTTTCAGAGCATAAGGGTGAGGACAAAGAAGAGTTCCTCGGGACTTGGATATGAAAAGGGATCTGGAAATTGGGCATCGTGAAGAATCCAATCTGAGCATCTTGAAGAATCAATCTCTTTGACCATGAAGATGAAAACGAAGATTAGTTCCTTTGGTGTGTTGGCCAATGGCAGCATCCCTCTAGGCCATTAGAATCACCATTGAAGATCAGGAAGTGTTTCTGAAAGGGAAGGTCAGTGTGTTGCAGAAGAAGACGAGATAATTCAATTTGCTATGAGTATCTCCATTTACTATCGATATGGTGGTGCTTGATTCTGACATTGCTCACATGCTATTGATGTTGTGTTAGCAATGCTTGGCCTGCCTTAGTGCTACCGATCAAGAAAAAAAAGTGCTTGGCCTGCTTTAGTGCTAACATCTTACTTCTGAGGCTAGGGTTCCCAAGTTATGAAATCTCTGTTTATTTTGCAAAGATGAAAATGGTCAGACACCTCACACCCCTTCTAGTGAGGCCAATTTTGGTTTTGACTTCTGAGCTTTCAATTTTGGTAAGTAACCACTTATGGTGAAGTTTATCTGTCAATAATACACTTCATCAAAATTTTTTTCTATCTTGGTTAAGGAAAAATTCTTGGCAATAAATTCTTGTACCATGTGAGAGGTACTCCTCAAAGAAGCTTTAGCAGGTATATGGGACAATGATATGATGAAAAAAATCATAACAATAATTATAATCCCAAAACATAATGATAGGATATGTTACAATATAGACAGCATCGAGAATGAATGCACCCACTCGTGGGTAGTTCAAGGGGTAAGGGCTAACTTGTGTGCATGTGCCCCATGTCACAGGTTTGATTTCTCTTGGGATCAAATTGTGATTTAAGTGGGAGGCCATGGCGGTGGATTGCTGTGCTAGTCTCCCCGGGGGTATACGTTCCAAGGGTGAGTCCTAAGGGCTCTGTCATGGGGTGGTTCCCTTGTCATAAAAAAAATGTTACAATAGAGATAATAACATAGCAGACAATATCTAGTATGTAGTAGGGCTTTGCCTACTCTTTTATTCGTATTAATAAATTTCTTTACTTAAAAAAAATATATATCTAGTATGGAGTAGGGGTCTTTAAACACATTCGTTGAGCATGGAGAGAATTTTCTAAATTCATTCAATATGAGGTGCAATATGGGTCTAGAATCAAGTTTATGCATGATGTATTGCATGGAGGTTTGGCCCCAAAGGAAATCTACCCAAAACTGTATAGTATCTCTTCTTGAAGGGGAGGATTCAGTTGCAGATTTACTGAGGTTGTATAGTCCACATTGGAGTATCTCTTTCATCATATTATTGTAGGATTGAGAAGTGCACTTGGTCGCTTTACTGCTCAGCTACCTGTATTCTTTGAGGATGAGGGAAATCACAAGGACCAAATGGGGTGTTCCATTTGAGAAAAAAGAAGTTATGATCAAAGAATTTTATCGTGTCCCACACCCCTTGGATGTACGTTAGTTTCCCCGAAGTAAATGTCAGAACAAGGCTCCATCAAGAGTGGTGTTTCTTGTATGGATGGTGGCTCTTGGGAAGATCTCAATGTTTGATAACATGAGGAGGCAAATGACAGTGATGGATTGGTGTTGCATGTGTAAGAAGTGTGGGGAAGCCATTGACCACTTATTGGTCCACCAAGAAGTTGCTAGCGCCTTGTGGGTAGTGATCTTTCAACTTCTTGGATATAGATAGAATGGGTAATACCACTTTGAGTGGAGTTACTGACAGCTTGAGGAGGCACCCCGAGAGGGAGGAAACAAGGGCAAAGGCTTGGAGAGGATGGCCCCTTTGTGCTTAATGTGGAGTATTTGGCAGGAGTGTGACACCTGCAACTCAGAAGATTGCGAGTTAATGCTGCTAGAATTAAAAATCATCATGTTTAAAATATGCCAGCTTTGCATCTTTTGGGATTTTACTGTTTTGTGCTACCCAACCTTCCCTTAAGATAGACATGGTGTACATCTTATATAAATATCTAGTATGGAAAGAGGAAGGCTAAAGACAAGGATGTGGCGCACGTGTTGATTTCAATATTTTGGATCTTTGGGATTGAGTGGTGACCATCAGATCTGCTCCTACTTATTCTCTGCTCCTATGTTTTCTCCTTCCTCGTTCTCCTTCGTATAAACAAATTAGATGATCATTAGTTATTTCTTTATTTGTTATTTTGTTCTTTATTTTTTGTTTTTAATAAGGTAAATTTTATTCAAGGCGCAATTCAAGTACATAGTAGGAAACACCCAATTTTAAGGATTAAAAAAAGAACACAAGCCATCAAATCCATCACCCATCGGGGTGTTACCCACTCAATCCCAGATGTGAAATATTGATGCCCACAAATTTCTAGCCACCTTGTAGTGTTTTCAAATTAAGACTGATCAACATTTGATTTATATTATTTTGTCATTATTTATAGTTGAATAGAGAATTCAGAAATTAAAATCTAAACACAATCTTAAAAAAGAAAAATTCTTGACAGTGCCTTATTTCTTCAAATATTCTTCCAAGAATCTTTCAAGAAAAAGGTTGACCATTTTGAATGTAACTAGGTGTTTCTTTTGTATACTTTCTGTGCACATGGGCTTCGCCTATTACGTTCAATAAAATCATTTTACTTGTATAAAAAAAAAAAAGGTTGACCGTTTTGAAGTTCGAGTTTGGTAGAAAGACTTGACCTCGATTGTCATATCATTATTGATTATTATTGTTTTGAGAAAGTATCTTCTCATTGGAAGTAGGATACTGCCACATATTTTCTGCGAGGCAAAATGGATAGAAATCCTAACTCAGAGGTCTCTTGGAACATCTGCCTAAGTTGAGGGGTAGGTCCTCAAAATTGAAAGCAGAGTGGGAAAACCATAGGCCTAAACACAGAAGGTATCTGGCCATTTTTACCTTATGCAAATCTTGTGGTTTGGTATTTTGATCTTCTTCTTGAGAAGCATTGGGAGGTTGATCTTAATGTCGTTAAGGTTCTTGCAAATCTTAAGAAGGTGATCTAGTGTATGGTTTCAAAAGCTAAAAACACTCTTTTAGTGATTGATAATAGTTAGTGTCATGTAGAGATTGTTTTGTATGTACCTAGATTTTAGAGATTGCAAAACTGACTTAAATTTTGGTAATTGTTGAGGAAGTACACAAGCAACCTTGTATTTGGCAAATGGGTTGTTTTGTTCCTTCTAATATTTATCAGTAGTTCCTATTCTCACCCGTGTCTATTAAAAAGGAGAAGTGCTATATCTACAAAGAGATCTAACAAAAGTAAGTTTACAAATTGACGTAACTTTATTTGATGAGTTAGATTTACTATACAGCAAAATGTGCTTTACAATCTAACATGCCAAATCAAACAACATCAGTTTGTAAGATCCCTTTGTAAACCAAGCATTTTTCATTAAAAACTGGATGGTGTCTGGATGATAACTTTGGGGTCTGTATCAAATAAATTAGCCTCACCATTATTTAATACTGTTTGTTTTGTTGCACAAATTGATTAAGTAGGTCGTTGGTTTTCAGTTTTTGACAATATGTTGTAAGATTCACTCTCTAGGTCAGGTAATCAAAGCTTAGTTGGGATTCTCAATACGGACTTTTGTGGATTGCGTAGTCCCTTTAGCTCAATTTGTGTTTTTTATATTTATATGTATTGCTTGTTCACCATTGCAATTTGCAATACATTCTTGATAGTAATAATTGCATGTTTGTGTCACAAAAAGCTTTGAGTGCTTATTAAAGTCAGATGCCACTATCTTTCACTAACACATGTCAATGCCCTGCAGTTTCCGTCTAGTGGCATTATGCAGCCAGGAGCGCACTACATGCAGCACCAACAGGCTCCACAGATGACACCACAATCGCTCATGGCAGCACGCTCCTCCATGTTGTACAGCCAACAGCCATTTTCGGCATTGCAACAGCAGCAAGCTTTGCACAGCCAGCTTGGTATGAGCTCTAGTGGAAGTGGAGGACTTCACATGCTGCAAAATGATGCTAGTCATGCCGGAGGAGGTGGGGCACTTGGAGGGTTTCCTGATTTTGGCCGTGGATCCACCGGAGAAGGCTTGCAGGGTGGTAGTAGGGGGATGGCTGGTGGAAGCAAGCAAGATATTGGGAATGCTGGGTCTGCTGAAGGGCGAGTGGGTAGCTCTGCACGCCATGATGTTGAGGGAGGTGAGACTCTTTATCTAAAAGCTGCAGATGATGGGAACTGAGAGGTAAGAATGAAGGACATAGTCATTGGACGTTGGTCAGCATCTGAAGTTTTAGGCGAGATAGGTGAGGAATATATATGTAAGGGGAAAAGAAGGAACTAACTGCTTCAAGTACCTAGTCATTTAAGCAACGGTGGCTAGGATTTAACCCCCAAACCTCTGCATTGATGTTTTCTTAAGCGATGGGAATTGTGTATGCTGTGGTAGTATATCATGTAAATTTGTAGGTCATTGTGATATGTTTCGTCACTAATTGTGCTCTTTTGTTCGCAATGTTTGAGTTCTTACGTTCTCTCATTACGTGTTATTTTAGTAATCTGAAACTTCTTCATTGATGAAGTCCTAGTTGTAGACATGCTAGATTATTCTATTTCAAGCTTAACTAGCTCATTGTCGAGGAGCTAGTATGTGGTTTCTTCCCATGATTGCATTATGTAAGCTTGCATCATGATGGTAGGAGTACTATAAACTCTTGGAAATCTGATGTTATGAATATATTGCATGGATTTTGAGCTAGTCTTTACAAAAGCCTTCATAAATCTGTAATTTCATCAATTTACTTGTTGGGCTTGCAAAAATCTCTTATATTTGCTAACAGAAATCTTTAAACCAATAATCCATAAGCAACAGACGCGTCCAATTTAACAGGGGAAGATTCCATGCGTAAAATAAGGCCACGTCAAATGCCAACTGAGGCTAATGAAGTACAAGGCAGCACATAAAAAAACTGAAGCAGAAATTTAATTAAAATAAATAAGTTAAAAGACAGTCATGATACTATCTTTTTAAAAAGTAGTCTTCCTATTCCGAAAAGTCTGTCTAATTATCTCATCACTGATTTTATCTACTTATCTCTCCACATATGTAGTAGCATCATCCAGATTTCAACCGCCTATTAGCATTGGAATAGAACACAAAATCATTGTTTGGCTAAGAGCAATGGCTAGCCATTGCCAAGTCTAAAATTTGGCTAGAATCTTAACTTTTAGCTATAGTATCAACTTTTGACTAGGTGAGTCTACATTGGACTAGCTATCTTAAAGTCAAAATAATAATATAATATTATATATTTTAATATTATTTGACATTTTTTTTTTATATTTTGCAAATATACTTCATATATTTTAATAATATTTGAAAAAAAAAAGTTTTTAGAGATAATTCAAAGAAGTTGATCATCAACTTAATTAGCATGTTGAATAACCTGTGAAAAAAGAGCACTTCATGTGAAAAAAAACTATCCAAATTCATTTCATGTTTAATGTTCACACCCTGAATTCATATAAAGGAATATATAAGATTCCAGCACATCAAGTCCAAATTCACAAGATTCTAAATTCAAGTCCAAATTCACAAGATACCACACAATCCACAAAGCACTCGGTAAATCATTCAACACATATAAAGGAATAATTAAATCATACATAAAGCAGTTCTCACATGCATAAATCATACCAGGAAACTTAGGAAAATGATTTATTATCTTTACTGTTTTAGGGAAAAATATGTGCAGATTGATTCCACTGGAGTAGGATGTCTCATACTTCTTAGTGTGGGGGCTTGAAGAAGGAAAAAAACAGTTATTATATTAAGTCTCATATACAGAAGTCTCTGCTGCAATTCATGGCTGCAGTTCTTGCAAATAATGGGAAATACCTGTTAGAAACTGGACAAAGGGTCAAATGATGGCAATATGAAAAACATTCCTAAATAACTTATTGATGACAAGTATTGAGAGGGAACTTTTGGAATTCAGTTTGTTCACTTCCAACAAGAAAGACTCAAGTTCCCTGCAAAGATTCTCCAGAAACATGCACAACGATATACCATTTTGAGAAAGGAATTTTATCCGAATAACTATTGAATCTAAATTTGAAAAACAGCCTGAATCTGAATCCGAAGGAGAAACAGAGGGAATGAGAAAATGAAAACAAAAAGGAAAAAAAGAATCTCACCAAAAAAAAAAAAACTTCTTTTAGTCCAAAATCAAGTTCATGTTTAATGTTCAAGAATTGAATTCGTACATCTCAACCAAGAACAAGAGAAAGAACATAAAAGCAAAAGAAAAGAGAGACCTGAACTATAAGTTGCCTTTCCCCAATATGGAAATTGAAAGAGAATGATCGTGCAATCTCTAGAGCTAAATGAAAAAATAATGAGCTATCAACAAGCACGATTCTTTTCCTTCAAATTTTTTCCAGGAACTACTTTCCAAAAAAAAAAACACAAACACAGACCTCAATAATACGGTTGTCTCATAAAATTCCATAGCAAATATTTTCTCAGGAAATAAACGAAGCTTGAGGAAACCCAATAGATAAATGTGATGCTTTTCGATTATCTGCAACTTAATTTCGTTTTCATGGCACTGATTTGACTCTATCATGAAAACTCGGGTCGGCCATTTCTAAGTTCCAGTAGATCAAGAAAACCCAGAAAGAGAAAAAATCGAAGATTTATATGGTAATCACAATATTACTCGAAGAAATAACGTTAAACAATTTTGGAAGGAGACAGAGCTTACGCTAAATCTTCATTCTAGACTCACCAAGACAGAAGTACTGATTCTATTATCAGACTCTGAGTAGACTGTATCCTGTTACGACCCACAAACAGTGTGAGAGCATTAGCATTGGCAATGGGTTGGAAGAAGACGGCAACGTGGATGATCGACGGAGAGAAGGGGGCTTGCGGGCTGAAGAAGACGAAGGATCAAATGCTGGGAGCTTTCGGGAGAAGAAAGAAAAAACGAGGGAAATGGGCAATTTCGTGCAGTAGAAAGAGAGAAGAACGAGGGAAAGAGAGAGAGAGAGAGGGAGGAAGATCAAATAATAAAATATGTCTTTCCAGTGTGAACAGTGACTCGCCATGTTTGGAGAGGACTCAAGATTTACTGTAGCTCAAGTCTTAAGTTTTGGACCATTGGCTAGTCCAATGTGGAGGCTTTTTCTTATATCTAGCTAAACTTTAGACTTGCATTGGCATTTGGCTAGTCCATTGCCAATGCTTATGGAATACCTTTGGCTATTCCATTCAAAAGGTATTCTCTCACGTTGACTTAGCCAAACTCTCTATTTAAGAATAAAATATTAATATTTTATTATATTTTACTATATTTTATCTAATTCATTTTTATCATATTTTTTCTACCGATCATATGGTAATTAATAGTCATATTCTAATACTTTTATTGTTTAAACAATTATATTTTAAATGGTCATGATTTAATGCTAATAACTACAAATTTTTTATTAAACACATCTAAAATTCTATATAAATGTCTTAATAACCAACCAAATATTATGGAAACTTTTCAAATGGAAACTTGATTTGTTTTAGAATGATTAATATCACCTAGGGCCTTTCCTCCTGCACACAAACAAGGAGCATACTGTAACACCCCACTTAAAAGCACCTTAGGATTTGACCATAGTAACCATGACCTTAGCCTAGTAGAAGTTGTGATCCTTGAGAAAAAGGAAATTTTAGGAGTTTGAGTTGGCAAAGAAACTTACACCATTGGTTTAGTTAGTATTTTTAGAGAATTTTAGTGCTATAGTAATTTTGAGAAAAGGTGACAAGAGGCGAATGGTAGAATGACAAGTGGCATGTTGGAGACTAGCCACCTTGGTGGGCTAAGTAACTTGGTTAAAATATTATATGGATTTGAAGAAGGCCCAAGAGTTGGTTAAATAAGAGACCTAGCTTATTAAGATAAGAGGGCTAAGGATAGACTCAAGACTATAGGTTCAACTTGGTAGATACAAGACCATAGGCCCAACCTAGTGGACACAAGACTATTGGGCCTAACTTAGTAAGATTCAAGAATATAGGCCCAACTTAGTAAGACCCAAGACTAAGATCCAACTTAGTGAACTATTGAGACTAAGGAAATGCCCAATAAAATTTGAACATGGGGCCCAAGGAAAGGTCTATTTCAAGGCTCACACAAAAGGCTTGAATATATATTTGGCCCAATGAGAGAATTCAATACTTGGAGCAAAAGCTTAGTATTCCTATCACTACAAATTGGACCCACTTACACCATACTATTGGTTTCCTTTCTTCCAAAACCCATCTCACACGCCCCTGGGGTTACATTTCTAACCATGGTCAGCCCTCCATCCTGATCTCAAGCTTTCATTCCCATAGATCCTTCATGAAGCCAATAGTAGTAAGTTTGCAACCTTGAATGCCGATTCCATCAAGCTTCAAAACTCCATATTTTTTTTTTCTGAAATTTCCCACTTTCCTCACTTGCATTAGATCACTCTTTCATGACTCTTGAATAGTAGATAAATCACAACCCTTGTCATGTAGTAAAAGGCATGTCAAGTGCCAAATGAACCCACCATTTGACACACCTAGTGCAAACCGTGCATCCCTAAAACAAGCCATTGAAACCATGACTCTTCAAAAAGTTTTCAAAGAGGTTTTCTGCACCATTTAACCCTCATTATGTCACCAAAATTCAGACCTAAAATAAGGCCAAGAACAGTTCCAAGAATCATGCCAAAAGCTCAACTATTCCTATTGGAAATGAGACTTGACCAAGCCGAACTGCCCATGATTTTTCAAAACTTTTATGCACCAAAACTAGCCACCTTCACACGCTACCACCTCTGCCATTTAGCCTAAAGAAGTGCTTTAAAATACCCAATTGCATGCTTGGCCAATCACCTTCCATGGATAACAAAACCGATTGATGAAATGGGTAGTGATCCATGTACTCACTTGGTTGAAACTTATGCACATTCAACCCTTTCATTTTTTGCTCAAACTAAACCAAAGGACAGTCATTCCTACCTCCAAACACACATGGAAAAGTTACTAATAGTGTTTACCATTTAGAAAAACAAGCCACAAGGATGGGACAAAGAAGGATAAAACAACTGGAAACCAAAACTGTCGGCCTCAACATGGTTTCTCATGTGGAAATCATTTTAATTTGGTCCTTACTTCTGAAACCTTTCAAAACCTGCACCAATAGTCTTCACCTAGCCCTTTTCCATAGGATAATCAAGTGATTTATTCAACTATTCAGCTGGAAAATGCAATTAAGCACTCCACCACCCACACACACACCAATCACCTTCAACACTTCAACACTTGCCGTGCACTCCTTCACTCCCAGTCCTCCCATTGAGTCCTATAAATACCCCCTTCACCCCTCACTTACTCACACACCTTCTTCAAGCTTCTCAAGTGTTCTTGAGAGCAAAAATACTCTTAGTGTGAGAATGGAGTGCAACCGTGAGTTTGGGTGAGTGCCTTGGAGGGAAAGGGATCTTGAGTGACTCCAAGGCTACGGTTTGGTGAGTAATCCTACCCTTTCTTTTTGTTGGGTGATGGATTAACATGTTAGACTTTGAATTATGGCATGAGAAGGAAGATTTGATTGAGTTATATGAAGTTGAACTTGGGGTTTGCACATACGGGTCATATTTGGAGTCTTGCATGTATAAATTGTTTTTGTATGAAATTTTAGCCATGACATGTCTTGATATGTTATCCTAAACTGATCTAACATCTTGATTAATTTATTGGAGGCTTATAATTGAAGAAAACCGCTATAAGTCAATATCTTGGGATGATCATCACGCACATTCGGTTTCCACTTGCATGAAGGTTATCTTGTGATATCATGTTTAATTTTCCCAAATTTTGTGTTATAAAACTTTAGAAACCTATTATAATCATGTTAAGAGTTGAAATGCATGATTTATTTAGGTTTTAAAATTTCACATGTCAAAGAGAACCTAGAAACATTAGGTTTATACCTAGTTTGAAGGTTTTGTGATGTTTTGGTGTTAATCAAAGCATGAATATTGATAGGAACTTATGTGGCCTGATTTTAAGTTGTCAACGTGTCCTTAGAACCATATTTGTTGTTTACTACATGAAGAAATTTGGTCACACATGCATCCATGGAAGTAGACTTGGAATCGCAAAGTGGTCACAATGCATGCCACAGGTTGGATGGAGTTAGCATAGTAGTTGTTTGATTCTTGTAATTCTAAGATCATATATGGATTTGGAACATGGAAATATGAATTGTGTGCAATTTGTTAAAATTTGGGGTCAAAATGTAAATAGTGAAAGTTTAGGGTCTAAGTGGCAATTTCGAGAAGTATAGGGGTAGTTTTGTAAATATTGTTTTGACCCTTCTTGAATCTGAAAATATTCCTTAGTTATATGATTCCTAACTTAGAAATATTTCTTATTTCAGCCGCACCATTTCCTACTAACCCGAGAATTTTGTAAGTTAGTTTCTAACTTTTGAATAATTTATGTATGATTTATGTATAAATGTCACATTCATATTATAAATGTCATTTTGAGCATAAATTCTCATATGATACATCATTGAGCATTTGATTACTTACTTACATGACATGTGAAGTTTACACCATTTTGGCATGTCACAAGAAAATGTCATTTTTGCATTAAGCATACTACACTTTACGGAATAAGCACATATCATGAAATACATTTTGAGCATAACATGAAAATAAATCTTTTTCATAACCCCAAATGCTAGGATGAAGAATTATCCTAGTGAAACTCCTTTGTCCGCTCTGGAGTGAGTAAAAATGGAGTGGTAATCCCTGGGTTGACAAAGAACCGTCAACGGGCTTCGAATGGATTCTTTTTAAAGAATACTGGAACGAAGTCGTATATGGCACTTAATCTGGTGGGTGCATATGTTATGATGATATGTTATGATGATGATGAAATGTTATGATATCAATGCATTGAGTTATGAGTCTGCAGACAACATAGTTTCAACATGAGTTGTAATACGGTCACAGACAGGTACTTACAGTGTAAATGGGGAGCTATGATGATACCATATATTATATTATATTCTGTTAATAATGGCTATAATGAATAAGAAATTTTATGTTTTTAAAAAGATGAAGTAAAAAATGTTCTTTATAAGAAAATGTGCATTAAAGTATTTTCTGAAAGATGTTGAGAAATCTGGATGGGAGACAAATACAGGTTTTCTGCATATTTGGCATGCATCTCATGTTTATCATTAATCATGCATATCTTATCTCTGTGCAAGTTGGTTATTTAACTTACTAAGATTTCAAGAAATTTCACTGTGGTAGTCCCACTACCATTCCCCCTGAAATGTAGAACCTGTGTTGGAACTGACCTCTGACAAATAGAATGGCGATGAACTCCACCCCTTGGCTTCAGATTATTGAGAAAAAGTCTGACCCCGATCGAAAGATGGAGTTAATAATAATACTCTTAGAGATGGTCCTGTTCACTATGGAGCGTGTAGATGTAAAAGTTTGGCTAGGACTAGGTGACTATGTTGATAAGTTTGTATAGGATTAGGTGACTAAAATGATAGAGTTTATCCTATCATTAAATTGGTAATTATGGATAAATGTAAAATAATTATTGACTTCATCTATAACAACATTGAGTCTATCTAGAAGTCTTAGAGGTTGTTTAGATAAGTCATCTATGTGAAATTCGAGTCGATAAGGATTTGCACTTATCCAAAACAGAAGCAGAACATATATCAGTTACTGTAGAGAAGAGTTATCGCGACATGTCAGCAATCCGTCAGGAAACGTTTTCGCGACTGTCTCTGCCCGTCAGCAGAATCCTACTTCAATTAGGACTCTTTTCAGATTGTTTATTTAAAGGATCCTACTGCTTAGGGTCCATAGAGATTCAGATCTACATATTTTCTAGAGCACTTTCTAGTGCATTGTTTGGTGAGAAAATATCTTAGTGAATTTTCATATTTGTGATCTCTCTTTGAGTGTGATCGTGCTTCGAGCGTGGAGGATCGTGTGATTGGACTTCAGTCCCTAGAGTTCTAGGAGGAAAGGCAATATTTGAAGATCGCCAGAGGTTCTAGCTTTTAATGTGTGTTCGCCAGGTGTGGTATGCTTCTGTTGTGGGTCATGGACTCACTAAATTGGCAATCAAGTTGAAGAATACTAAGGTGGCTTTGGGGGAATGGAATAAACATACTTTCGGCCATACCACTATGCATATTACTTCTCTTGAGAGTCAAATTGAAGAACTTGAAAATAAACTACATCAAAGCTGGGATGAATCAACGGAGAGGGACCTTCTTGTCTCGTCTCCGGAACTAGATATTTGGCTTCACCGTGAAGATACAAGATTGGCTCAGATTTCTAAGTTAAAATGGCAAATGGAAGGTGATCGGAATACAAATTTCTTCCATGCTTGTCTTGCCAATAAACAACGTAAAAGAGTGGTGGAAATGAGGTGTTCGAATGGGATGGTCTTTAATTCGCCGGAGAGTCTTCATGTTCGAATGAGGTGTATGAAGACTCTCCGGCGAATTAAAGACCATCCCATTCGAACACCTCATTTCCACCACTCTTTTACGCTGTTTATTGGCAAGACAAGCATGGAAGAAATTCATATTCCAATCACCTTCCATTTGCCATTTTAACTTAGAAATCTGAGCCAATCTTGTATCTTCACCGTGAAGCCAAATATCTAGTTCCGGAGACGAGACAAGAAGGTCCCTCTCCGTTGATTCATCCTAGCTTTGATGTAGTTTATTTTCAAGTTTTTCAATGTGACTCTCAAGAGAAGTAATATGCATAGTGGTATGGCCGAAAGTATGTTTATTCCATTCCCCCAAAGCCACCTTAGTATTCTTCAACTTGATTGCCAATTTAGTGAGTCCATGACCCACAACAGACGCATACCACACCTGGCGAACACACATTAAAAACTGCGGATGGTCCACCCACATTTGTTGAAAGCGAAAAGGTGAGGGGCCATAAGAGAAAGGATCCATCTTAAATTCAATAACCATCGGAGAGTGATCAGACGTAGTGCGCGGAAGATAGGAACAAATAGCATTCGGGAAAGAAGAGAGCAAAGGAACATCCATGAATACCCGATCTAATTTTGCCCAAGACCGAGCAAGACCTTACTACCCATTGCACCAGGAGTATTTTTTACCTTTCGATTTCATTTCAACCAAACCACCCTGATGGATCCAGACATTGAAATCCTCCATCGCGACATTGGGCCGGGGACAACCACCCCTTCTCTCTGAATTATTAAAAAATAATATTAAAGTCTCTAGCAAATAAGCAAGGTTCCGAACCCATAGACTGAGAACTAAGTTCCTCCCACAATCGTTTCCTCTCATACATGCTGCATTTAGCATAAATAATATTACACAATAACTGATAAGACCCCATATTCACACGAAGAGAAATAAACTGCAAACTTGTCCGCACCACTTGTACATCAAGAACACTGTCCCAAAAAATCTAAATTTTACCACCATCATCTACATTAGATATAAACGAATCAAAATGTAAAAAGTTCATCAACCGAAGAGTTTTGTCTTGAGTTTGGAACAGTTCCAAAACCGCTACAAGCTTAGGCCTGAACTTACGAACTATATTTTTTAAACGACGCCGAGAAGTGCCAATGCCTCGGACATTCCAAACAATGATGGAGTCACTCATAAGGGCAGGTAAAGGATCGGGTAAGGACCTGAAGAACTTATCAATTTCTCAAATTTCTTCTTCTGATATTTTTTTTTTATTGATTTTGCCTTTAGCGTCTGAGTGATAATCTTTTTCTTGAGGTAGTATATGCGAGGGAATCTCAGGATCAGGCTCAGAAGCTACATCATCAACTATGGTTTCCTGATTCTCATTCGTAGTAACATTCTCCAAACAGGGGTCGGATTCCCGAGAAGATTTAAGGGAATCCTCCAATATCATGGGGTTGGGCTCCGGGAAACTGAAAGAAAAAATTGGGTTTAAAATATTACCTGCATCCGCACTGGGCGCGAGTTCCCCCTGTCCGTAATATCACTAGGCGCAATTATCCCATCTGCATTCTCAAACGTTGCTGCTGCTTCCGTAACGTTAATCTCCTGAACAAAGGACATTAACTCGTTGGTAGTTTGCTTTTCAGTATTGACATCCTGCGGTTCAGCAACCTTACCATCCTCATTCTCAGGGACTGCAGGTTTTGATGTCTCACCATCCTGCATGTTTCCATTTGTGTTTCCACCAGAGATTGTTTCTTTTTTTCTTGTTGCCATGATTTTTCTCACCATGCATGATTTTCCCCACGTGACAAGTCTTTGCATTATGCCCCTGCATTCTACACTTTCCACAATATGCAGGTAGCGTTTCATATAGGATTTCCTGTTTTCGACTAGTTAACAGTCCATGAGTGCCTCTCCAGAAATAAGGAATATGTTCTTTGGCCACATCCATCTCCAAACATATTCTAGCCCCATCCGTCCGAGTCGCACAATGAGTGGGATTGTCCCTGCTTATAAAACGTCCAATAGGTGCTGTGAAAATTTGTAGGAATGATTCTTGGTAGAAATTAGGCGGTAACCCAGGGAGTAAGATCCACACAGGAACGTTCGAAGGTTCATGCTCTTCGTTAAAGTCTGGAGACCAGTGAAACGCACGGTAAGCCACTCCATTCACTTCACATGACTCACGAGACAGAGCTTTCACAAAATCAGCCTCTGTGGTCAACCTTACGAAAACATTATGGGGACGTTTCATGGAAGAAACCACCGGGGTAGAGGAGAAACCCCAACGGCCATGGATAAATGCACGGATAGCATCCAGGGAGGGTCTTTGCTGAAGGAACTTGAGCATGATGGAGATACGGAAAGGCTCAGCCGAACGAGTGATTTCCTCTTTTGAAAACTGGAAGAATATTTCTCCGTCCATGACTTTTGGCGCACGAGAGGCAACGTGGATGTCAGGCAAGGGGCTGTGGAGTCTCAGCGGCCATCTCGGCAAAGGACTGACGGCCAGAACCATGGCCATCAATGGCTGCCATGCAGCCTCATCGAAGCAACATCGTCAAGCAAAGCCCTGTGATCACAAGGAACCCTAGTAGAGCAAATTTTAGAACCAGGAGCAAAAACGGAATACCTCATTGCAAGGAAATTCAGTAAATTCTTGTTTAACAAGAAAGCTAGTGGAAAACAAAAGCGAGATAAAGAACTTTTTACAAAGAAAAATTATTCTGAAAATTGGAATAAAGAAAAATTTGGTAATAATAATAAAGTAAAGTGCTATGAATGTTCTGGTTATGACCACATAAGAATTGAATGTCCAAATTTCAAGAAAAGTAAAGGAAAAGTGTTGAATGTCACACTTAGTGATAGTTCAGATTCTGAAAGTTCAAACTCATCATTTGATGATGAAAAATCTTTTATGGCTTTTCCTTCTATTGTGAATGATTTTCCTGAGATTGCACTAACAAAATTTGAAAGTAGTTGTGATTACAATGATTCGGATGTATCACTTGTTGATGATGACCAAGAACTAAGTTTACAGGAAGCATACAATGATGTGTGTGAATAAGTGGTCAAATTAAAGAAACTCAACAAGAAACTGTACAATAAGTTTACTACTGTGGAGAATGAGAAAAACAATCTCTCTAAGGCATTAAAAATTTCTGATGTTGAAATATCAATATTAAAAGATCAAAAGGCTGCACTTGAAAAAGAATTGGAAACGTTTTGGGAGTGCAGGCTAACAACAGTAACACAGAAGTTAGAAGAGATGTTGAGTTTTCAAAAATCTAGTTGTGATCGCACGGGTTTGGGGTATACAACTTCCAAAGGTATGGAACTTAAAAGATCATCATCCGCTACCACTTCATCAAAAAATATCATGTTTGTTAAAGGAAGTCAAGATGAGGAAGCTCCAAATAAGGCCGTGTCTAAAACTCATGTTTCAAGAGCCTCACATGATATATCAATGACAAAGAAGCCCAACCAAGGTACGCCCGAAGGTAAGTTTACTCCTATTTGTCATCATTGTGGTATTCTTGGCCATATTGCTTTAACTTGAATAAAGTGAAGAAAAATGGAGGTGAAAGAAAGCTAAAAAAAAGAAGGGAAAGACTCTAGAAAATCAAGTTGATGAGATGAGTCAACAAATCACCTTCATAACTCTAAAACTTGGTGAACTAGCAGAATTTTGCCTTCACAATAAAGAAAAGATCATACAAAGTGGTGTTGTTGAAAATAATAGGCCAAAATTTAAAGCGAAGTGGGTGGTCAAAGAAGATGTCGTGTTACATTAATTGATAGGACCACTTCATGTTCTTACATTCTTGCATTTCATTTTATTAGTCTATGACATGCATTTTATTTTTCTGTTTTTAAGTTATGTTTCTGTTTTCAGTTTTTTTTAATAAGAAAAATAATATAAAAAAATTTTCTGGTTTGTTTGTAATTTTTTTTTGGGAAGTACATGCTTGATATGTCAAAGTTTGAGCACTTGTGTTCTCACATGGTAAAATTTTGAACTTATGCATCTCTCTACTTTGAGCAGTTCACTTTGTGCATACTAACTCTATGAATTATCTTGACAAAGTTCATTTGCAAAGTACTGTGAGAAGGTTATGTGTATGCACCTCATAATTAAATTCCATATTTATTATTGAGATGCTCACCATAGAGGGAGTTCATGCCTTGAATTGACTAATACTAGTTGAACTTAGTACAATAATAAAGAGATCTCCCCTTGCCAAACACAAAGTGTTGATCCATATAGAAAAAGTTGGTGTTTAATCATTGTGGAAAAAGACAAACACCCTACACGGATCTACCCCCTTAAGTTCTTATAGAAATAATCGTTGCTCTAATCATTATGGAAAAAGATGAGCAACAAACATGAACACAAAAAGGGGGTTGTGCACACTAGTGTTTGGAGGAGATGCTCATGTATCTAGGCCCTAGCATAAAGTTTGACTTTTAAGGTGAGTAACAAACTCTTGTGAGCATCTATAAGAAGCAAAACATCCATAAATAAAGGTCTCAAAAATATGTTGAAGAAAGAAGACATAAAAGTGCTATGATATAAGGTTACTTACTCACACACTCACATAAACTTTGACATTGATGATCTTATGAGGAGTGAACATCCATAGTAATTGTTGCAAATTAGAGGATGTAATCTATTGAATTTATTTTGTGAGTAACATTATGCTTGAACTGAGATGCATTTAGGCATGTTCATTGCCTCTTTTGAAAAATAAAAGGAAAAAGATTAATTTTTTTAAAAAAAAAATGGAAAAAAAAAATATAAAATATATATTTAGCTATTTTGTTGATTGTTATTTTTTTTTCCTTTATATTTTTTGGGTCTGTGCTAGTTTTGGGTATTTTTGCATTTGATGCATAATTCTGAAAGTAATAGTGTGGGTCTCTATTTTATGTCCCAGTGGGACTCTATGACAAGAGTCAGTGCATGGCACGGGTAACTCTTAAGTGACTTCAGTTAGTCAAATATGACCCAGACTCCTTATACGTCTCGATATCTCTTAAGTGTTGGATGTTGGTTTAAGTCTTGGACTTGGTTTCTGATATATTGGCATAAGTCCCAGTGATGGGTCTCTGTTTTGTTTCTAAGTCCCAGTAGGACTCTAAGGCACAAAGCACGTGCACGGTCCTTAGTCACTTAAGTGACTTAAGTCACACGCCCAGCCCCCGAATTGATTTCTCTAAATCTTTCGATACACAGCTCACAACACTCTATACGCAAGCCATAGCCTTCCTCATCTCTTCCATAACTTCTTCAATTTACTTGGGAGAAATACTCGGGTCCGAGTTTCTTGACTAAAGGCTCTCAATCATGGATTCACGGTAAAATTTTGAATTTATTCAAATCAATTTCTCCTTCCAGTTCTAGGTTTCAACACATCAATATCTGAAAATTGGGATTTTGATTGTTAATTTATGATGTTGAGGCTGCGATTTTGATTGGGCAGAGTGGGCATTGACATAGTTGATCATATGAGAGTATTTTATTCATGTATTGAGGATGATTTTTTGTGAGTTATGTGATTATACATTTCAGTTTTATCTCAGTGCATACCAAGTGTTTGATTTTTTGTCTCAACCAAGTTGTCTCAATCATTTGCTCATTGATTGACATACATTCATGCTCATACATTAGGTGCATTTTATCCATGAGAAGTTGAGATGCATGGGAGTTTTTCTTCATGACTTTCTTAGTTTTTTCATCTCGGCACACATAAGTAGTATTAATTCTCTTATGAGTATTGTCAGATTAATGACAAAAAGGGGGAGTATTAGAGCAAATTAAAATATTTTGGTATTGTGAATTTTAGGGGGAGTTTGAAATGAATTTATTGAGGGGGAGATGAATGATGTTAAAGGGGTGAAAGTTTATTTTTGCTGGACATAATTTAATGTTGGACTAAAATAGGATTAGACTTTGAAATTAATTTTTAAATCTTGTGAAATATGGTTTAATTCAGTTCCAAGTCTAATTTCATTGTTTTCAAGTGAATGGTTTGAACTGAACTTCTATTATTAGTTAATGATGCTTCACGAGATCTTGGTCTACTGGTTGTTTTTGTCTCAGGTACACACTGCATTCATCAAGTTGGTTTTGTCACCAATCCGCCAAAAGGGGAGATTGTAGATGCAAGACATTCCTCAAGTTGACTTTGTCACCAATTCGCCAAAAGGGAAGATTGTAGATGTAAAAGTTTGGCTAGGACTAGGTGACTATGTTGATAAGTTTGTATAAGATTAGGTGACTAAAATGATAGAGTTTATCCTATCATTAAGTTGGTAATTATGGATAAATGTAAATAATTATTGACTTTATCTATAACAACATTGAGTCTATCTAGAAGTCTTAGAGGTTATTTAGATAAGTCATCTATGTGAAATTCGAGTCCATAAGGATTTGCACTTATCCAAAACAGAAGCTGAACATATATCAGTTATTGTAGAGAAGAGTTATCGCGACATGTCAGCAATCCGTCAGGAAACGTTTTCGCGACTGTCTCTGGCCGTCAGCAGAATCCTACTTCAACTAGGACTCTTTTCAGATTATTTATTTAAAGGATTCTACTGGTTAGGATCCATAGAGATATATTTTCTAGAGCACTTTCTAGTGCATTGTTTGGTGAGAAAATATTTTAGTGAATTTTCATATTTGTGATCTCTCTTTGAGTGTGATCGTGCTTCGAGTGTGGAGGATCGTGTGATTGGACTTCAGCCCTTAGAGTTTTAGGAGGAAAGGCAATATTTGAAGATCGCCAGAGGTTCTGGCTGCTACTGCGGTAGAAGACAAATGGGTCGTTTTTCTAGGCAAGTAAGAGAGTCAAGTTGCAAAGGTTTTGTAATTGATGAGTACTTGTAATTGATTTTCAAATAATAAGATTGACTTTCTTGGGTTTGGCTGCCCCGTAGGGTTTTACCTTTAAAGGGTTTCCCTTTGATACTAATATTAGTGTTATGCAATTTATTTATTTTATGTTATTTTTTAATTATTAAAATAATTGCATGCTTGAATACTAATCAATTTGTTGAGTGAATTGGTAGATATTTCCGCTGCATTACAGGGGTACTTGGGTAATTTTAGAGCGTATTAGAGAGATGTTTGATCTACCTGTTTATGGAACCTTGCTGTAGTTGATTGTAATAAGGAGATTCTATCTCCTACTTTATGTCTAAACTTATGCCATACTGTCTGGACCTCGTTAAGTAAGGCAACATCTATCTATAATTAACTTGGATTATTAGGATGATTAATTCATTTTGGCATTAAATTTTATAAATCACCATTTTTTCGTTGCGATTATTGCATACTGCTAGTTGCATACTAGGATGCATTCGGTATTATTTTTCACGAACGCCGGGGGGGGGGGGGGGGGTGTTATGTACCCATGTGTTACATGTCCCGAAACTCCAAGTCTCCATTACATCCCAAGCGGAAGTTGGGGGCGTCACACATACCCTTGTGATCCTTCATGTCGAGCTACATCATGTTTGGAAATTACATCATATAATATACAATCATATCACATCATGTCGAACTTGCATCATATAATACCCTGCTGCCAACTTTATATCAATATTTGGGTTTTGGCAGGGCACTTTTTAAATGGAGCAGCCAAATAATGGCAACAATCCCATTCCCGTTGGAAATATGAAAAACTTGTCCTCATCCATATCGTAAACTTCAACACCATGCAGGAATGTAATCTTTCCAAATTACCCTTAATTCTTTCACTTTGATTTAGTTTCCTCACACACACATTAACACACTTCCATTCCACTTTGGAAACACAATCCAAGTAAAAAATAAAATAAAATTCTTTTGTATAATACATATAATACACAAAACATACCACAATTTCAATCTCAGAAAAATTAAACAAATAGTTTCACAAAACCAACAGTTTCAGCAAACATATGATCTAACATCTAGCTTCAAAAAACAACCTAACACAACATAATCCATCTTCTAGCATGCCACTACAATACAACATAGACCATGGATTACAAACATCTCCATTCACAAAACCAGCCCATTACCAAACAAGATGGCACTACTAGCAGTAGGTACAAACAAACTTCAGATTCCTTTTTGAACCTCCAAGTACTATGAGAATCATTTGATGTTTGAAAACATTTTGATAGGTAAGTGTGGAATCATTTGATGCTTTTGCTCTGTATTTTTTCTTTAGGGTAAGTGTGGAATCAAGGTTATATGAAGGCCTCATTTAGAGAGAACAATAGGTGGCCAACGATACGTATTTAAAAACAAGAGAAATGCTTTAGCCACAAAGAGATCCCACAAAAATAAATCTACAAACTGATATGGCTTGATATAGTACGTTAGATTGTAAATCTACTTTTATTGTAAAGTAGATCTAACGTATCATATAAACCCATGTCAGTTTGTGACATTACTTTTTGGGATCTCTTTGTAGCTGTAGCACTTGCCCTTAAACAATGGTACAGATGCTGGGCTGTTTTAGAATGGTCTACGATTGTGCCAATTTTCATTGTTGGAATATGGGATAAGCAGTGAAAAACATAACGATGGCAACAATCATAAACTAATGGCGACAACAACACATAAAGTAAGAGCAAGTGGACCATGGTTGGGGGATCAGATGACAAAAAAAAGAAGGATCGGGAAGATGATGAGTAATATTTCATTTGGTAAACATATGATCTGTCCAGTAAAAAAAAAAAACTAGAATTCATCATAAAATGTGTGACGCCCTCAACCCCTACATGTGATTTGGTGGAAGTCATGTCTCTGGGATGATGAACACACGGATCATACACCCCATCGCCATGTGCAAGTGTGTGCAAACATGCAAAATGTGTACAACATAAATATCGCAGCGAAAAAATATAAGGCAGTAAAAAACTAAGTACCAGAAAGCTTTAAACTCAATACAACCCAAAATAAAGTCAACCAAGAGGTTATACATTCATCCGGCTGAAAAATATAAATAAAGCGGTAACTGGTCCCGCGACAAATATGGATAAGAAATATAAATCAACAAGCCAATCACTCCTTTGGCTCTAACTCCTCCTCTGCATCAAAGTCTATGGTCCCATAAAACAGAACTGTAGGTAGGAATACCACAGTGATATTTTACAATCTCAGTAAGTAATCAACATTCAACAACCAAGAGTTTAAAACATGCATTTATACAACCAACAAAACCATACATACAAAAGACCACATTATCATTTCTTCCACCCTTTCCCAAAATAACACATTTAAACAGAACACTCATGCCAAAAACTCCCCCTTTGGGCTAAAACACTACCATTTATTATGCATGCACCATGGTCTCCCCTATGGACCATGTGCACACCCTGGCTCCCTTCATCACACCACGGGTAACGACCATGAATGTGACTTCGTTATGAGCGTTGCCCATCTCCGCGCCCAGCGAGCAACGTGACCAGGCAACCTTTAGCCCCTACCATCATAGGGGCCACGAAGTCGGCACGAGAGCATTACCTTCTCGTCCGAGTCCATTGTTGCCCGGTGACATCCCAAGAGCTCCATCGAGATAATGCCCCATCTCGACTTGGGGTCGTGATACGCACGCACCCGCATGATATCACCAGTACATGAAAATGCAGTTTTCAATTCACACGGCATGGCATAACACAACACAATTAAATAATTAGGAAAAATAATAATTACGGTAAAAAAATGCAGATGCGTGATAGGGAGTATATTGGATGACATGGCATAACACACATAAGACAATATACGACACCACAACATTCACAGTTTCAGAAACCCAACTACACGCGTAATCCCATCCTCCATCTGGCCCACGACCCAATTTCCAATAACAACTACGATTATCAATCCCAACACTTTGCCTAGCCCGGGGCCCTTCTTAACACAACCAGACTGCAAACAAAGTTAGTGGTAAATTCACATCTTAAACTCAATGGTTGTGCTGGAGAGTTACTTACAATGCGAACGGAAAATCTAGATGATTGAGTGTGCGTTGGTCTACGGAGTCTTGCGATTGGACGAGTGCTCGCGTCAATACACGGACGGTGTCACCCGACTCCCATGTATGGAAACACAGGTCACGCATCCCAACAATAAGTGCCAAGTGTGTGTACATGCAGAAAGTAGAAACAAAAAAAATGCAGCGTATAAATTAAAAGCTAGTCATCTAAGTACTAGAATTTTAAATACAAATTTACCAAAATAAAAGTAGTACAGAAAGGAGTTATATAGTTATCCCAAAAATATAATACAAAGGCAAAATACATAACAAGTGGGAAATAAATCTCGATACACGAGAGTAACCCCATATCACTCCTCCGGCGGAGCCAAAGCCTTAGGCTCGTCGTCCTCATCTGCATCAAAGTCTAAGGTTCCATAAAACGGAACCGCATGGTGTCGAATACCGTGAGATTGTGAATTTCAGTAAGTAATCACCTAAACAAACGAAGAGATAAAAATACATTAATGCATCCAACAAACATGAGTGCACATGACGAAACATGAATGTGACCCAAAACCCTCATTTTCCCCAAAAATGATTATTTTCCAACGCACGCCAAAGATCCCATTTGACCCAAAACACGCCATGAATAATATCCGCCATTTTCCCAGAAAAGGGCCCAAACATAGACCAACCATTTTCCCAGAAAATGGTGCTTGTAACCATTAAATCATAAACTGTCATTTTCCCGAAAAATGGTCCAACAAAATCATTTATCGGACACTGTAGGCAGGAATCACAAATAGAACTCTACCCACCATCCCTACTGCTTGCACCGTAGGCGGGAACCACAGGCGAGACTACCACCATCCCTGCTTACTACCATCCCTATAGCTCGCACTGTAGGTGGGAATCGCAGGAGGGACTACCACCATCTCTGCTTACCATCATCCCTACCGTGTGCACCGTAGGCGGGAATCGTAGTCGAGACTCTATCACCATCCCTACAGTTCCTTTTTCCTCTCTCTCAAACCATTCAATCCATTCATCTCAAACATACCCAAAATCATCTCTCACATGAAAACCCAGTTTTCATTCACAACACATGAGCATGCATGAAATGATGCAATAAATGCCATGATGCAAAACACAACATAAATGCACGCAAGCATAATTCAATTAAATAAACAATCCATCCTCACATCCAATTGACCCCCATACTCCTCAGACTCAATGTCCGGTACAACCAACTAGACTGCAGAAGATTTGTTAGTGCAAAAAATATATTTAAATCTCAAGAAATTCTTTGAAAAATTACTTACGGTGCTAAAATATAATTTTTGAAGGATCAAGGAGGTACAAGAGGTGGCAGCACAACAACATAATAGTGCAAAATGGGCAAGGGTCGTGGGTCTAAAAAACTCAACTTTTGAATAGGGAACGAAGACTTTGGCTGGGTAGGGAAGGTCTTAGAGGTGTTGGTGAGGCTAGTGGTGGTGGTCATTGGCCGTGGGTGGCGGTGAGGGTGGCTGTTGAAGGCCAAAACACCCAAATTGGAAATGGGAATGGAGGGACTTCAAGGGTGGTGAATCGAAGCTGAGATTGGAAAAAGGGAGGCGCTAGAATGAAAAAGGGCTACTGCTTGGACTCCCTCGTAGCGGTTAATGGCGGCATGAGAGGGGCTGAGATTGGAAGGGGAGGGATGCCGGCCGGAGGGGAAGAGAATGGGAGGGGCGGTGGAGGCCATGGACGGGGCACGACGGTGCACTGGGTGGACGAAGAAACAGAGAGGGGAGGGGGTTGTCGCGCGCAGGAGGAGAAAGAAGCAGAGGAAAGAAGGAGAAAAAGAAAAGAGAAGAAGGAAAAAGGGAAAAAGAAAAAGTGAGGGAAAAAATGAGGTCCAATCCTCACAACTTAGGTCACAAAACTAATCCAATGAAAATAATTTCAAAATAGTAAGTTGAATAAAATAATTTAAACGCAATGACTAACTAAATAAAATAATAATAAAAATCCAACAACCCAATAAGTTTAAAGTCCAAGATTAAACTAATTTAAAGTAAAGAACTAAATGCAAAACAATAATTAATAACAAGAAAGCACATCATAATAAATTTTACAACTTAAAAATCATAAAATAAATCCAGCGAGAAATCTGATAAATTTAAAACAAGAGAACCAATATTTAAATTAATTAAAATAATCATTCAATTAAAATACACTAAAATACGGGGTATTACAAACGGACACCAAACCGTTAGCAAATAAACAAAACGTAAACAGAACTAAAATAAACAACTTGAGGCAGCTTTGGCTCACCGAGGTGATGCCAAAAGTGGCAGAGCAACGGCAGTGCAAGATGGCAGCGATGGATCTGGAAGAGACATAGGGCTTTTTGTGGGTTTTTTCTCGAAAAGGAGGTTAGATCTGGGGTGCTCATGGGTGGTTGAGAGATTCTCGCGGTGGAGGGTGGCGGAGCAAGGGGCGGTGGCCAAACGTGGGCCTTAGCTCACGGGCTGGGCTATTTCGAAGGAAAAAGATGATGGGAGTGGGAAGGGGAAGGCCAAGGGTGGTTGTGTGACCACTGAAACGCTGCTGACTGTGGTGGCTCATGGTGACGCTGGGTCAAAAGACTTCCTAAGGCTATGGGAAGGGGGATTCGAAAGGGAGAGGCTGTACCTATTTATAGGCCGAGTTGGGGTCCTTGGCAATCACAGTTGTTGTTGTAATTGGGGGTGGTGGACGGCGCGGGGTCTGCGAGAGACCCACACGTGGCATGCGACCAATGGCCTCTAGCAGCGGTGAGCTTGAAATTTCCACGAGTTGCAGAGCGGAGGGGGGGGGGGGGAAGAGTAGGCCACATGGCTCATGGGTTGGGGGTGATGGGCGGTGGTGCAAGCCGTTGGTGGAGGGGCTCGCAGTGGAGGACATGTTACACAATGTGGATGGCTGAGAGGGTGGCGATGTAGGGGCTCGGGCATAGAGGAGGAAGAAAGAACAAGAAAAGAGAAAGAGAAAAGAGAAAAGAGAAAAGAGAGAGAAAAGAGAAAGAGAGGGGTGCGGCGCTTGGGGGGAACCAGAAAAGAGAGCAAGGGTTTTCAACCCTTTAGTGATGAAACGACACCATTTCAGGGGTGGGGAAAAAAAAATTTCTCCTTACCCAAAATGGCATCGTTTAAGATGGGAAGGCTGGGCTTCCCTCATGCACATGGGCTGGGCCTGATTTCCACACTCTTATTCAGCCCAAAAACTCACAACACAACACACAAACCCCCTTTCCTAACCCACTACACCAAAAGACCCAAACCAAAAAAGAATAATTGAAATAAAATACAAGGAAATAAAATAAAATAAAATAAAACAACCAATAATACTAAATAAATAAAAACACAAAAATTTTGGGATCTCACATCCTTCCCCCTTAAAAGAGATTTCTTCATCAAAATTGGCAAGCTTAATCCATTAATTCCAAGACAAGTTAAAAGATACAACTCAAAACATGCTTGAGAAAGGTATACAATCAATAATACCCAAACAAATATGGGTAATGCTCTCTCATGTTTGTCTGTCTCTTCCAAGAGAAATTCTGAGCCAATAGATCTCCCCATGAAACCTTCACCAAAGGCATCGTCTTGGATCTCAGCCTTTGCTCTTTCCAATTCACAATCTACGTTGGTGCAACTTCGAATAATTGTGGCTCCTGTTGTCCGAAAATCTTCTTCAGCGATGATACATGAAATACATTGTGCACCTCCCCAAAATATTCTGGCAAAGCAATCCTATAAGCAATAGGCCCAACCTTCTCCATTATCTGAAAAAGGCCGACATACCTTGGGCTAAGCTTCCCTTTCTTCCTAAAACGTTTGACGCCCTTCATGGGTGAGATTTTGAGGTACACCCAATCACCTTCTTCGAATGAAAGGTCTCTTCTTCTTGTATCTGCATAACTCTTTTGAAGACTCTGTGCTGCTGCCATCCTGTCCCTTATGACCCGGACTTGATCCTTCATCTCTTGAATTATTTCTGGTCCAAGAAGTTTGCTTTCATCAACCTCACCTCGAACTTGCGGTGATCTACATTTCCTTCCATAGAGAGCCTTATAAGGTGCCATCTGAATGGATGCTTGGAAGCTGTTATTGTACGCAAACTCTATGAGTGGCAGGTGATTCTCCCAGCTACCCTTGAATTCCAAGGCACAAGCCCGCAAAATATCTTCAAGAGTCTTAATGGTGCGTTCTGATTGGTCGTCTGTCGAGGGGTGATATGCACTGCTAAACTTCAACTTAGTGCCCATGGTCGCCTGCAAGCTTTTCCAAAAATTGGACATGAACCGTGGGTCCCGATCTGACACAATGCTATTAGGTATTCCATGCAACAGTACTATCTCTCTCACATACAATTGTGTCAACCTTCCCAAAGTGTCGGTATTAGTGACAGGTAGGAAATGAGCACTCTTGGTCAACCGATCGATAATCACCTAAATTGAATTCTTCCCACTAGTAGTTCTCGGCAAACCCACTATAAAATCCATCGTAATGTCATCCCACTTTCACTCTAGAATTGAGAGGGGTTGGAGATTACCAGTAGGTCTCTGGTGTTCAGCTTTGACTTGTCGGCAAGTTGCACATCTCTTGACGAATATAGAAATGTCCTTCTTCATCCCTTCCCGCAAAAAATTTCTCTTTAAGTCCTGATACATCTTCGTGCTTGGGGTGAACTAAATAAGGGGCCACATGCACCTCAGCTAAAATCCTCTCCTTAAACTTTGAATTAGTGGGAATCATCCTACGATTTCCAAACAGCAGAATACCATCCTTACCCAAATGGAAGTGTGCAGGTCCTCTTAACTTTCTAACTCTCTTCCGGATATCCAGTAGCTTCGGGTCCCTCCCTTGAAGAGTCTTCAATTCTTCAAAATAACAATTCAGACTTCATGCATAGAGGCTAACACTTCCTCTTGCTGTGAACTCTCTACAACAAGACTTCTCATCCTGCAGAGGAAAGAGTCTAACCCCGACGACTCAACCTCATCTACCAAATGGGACTTCCGACTTAGCTCATCAGCAACTTGGTTCGCCTTCCCAGGATTGTACTTAATCTCGCACTGGTAGTCACTGATCAACTCTAACCACCTTCTCTGTCTCATGAGAGATTTGTCTACATGAAGAGGTGCTTTAAGCTCTTATGGTCAGTATAGACCTCACAAGCCTCTCCATAAAGATAGTGCCGCCAAATCTTAAGAGCGAAGACCACTACTGCCAACTCCTAGTCATGAGTGGGATAGTTCCTTTCATGATCCTTCAGTTGGTGGGACGCAAAAGCTACTACTTTCCCCTCCTGCATGAGAACACATCCCAACTCAAACTTGGAAGCGTCACTGAAAACCACAAACAGTTTGCGCAGCTCAGGAAGTGCCAAAATAGGGGCCGAAGTCAATCTCTTCTTTAACTTCTGGAAGCTTCTCTTGCACTTATCGGTCCAAACAAACTCAACATTCTTCTTGGTTAGAGCAGTGAGGGGTCCGAACAACCTATAAAACTCTTCCACAAATCTTCGATAATACCCTGCGAGTCCTAAGAAGCTTTGAATCTCATTCACCGATGTGGGACGCGGCCAGCCCAAAACAACTTCAACCTTACTGGGATCTACAGCCACATGTTCCTGAGAGATGACATGCCCAAGGAACCTGACTTCATCCAGCCAGAACTCACATTTGCTGAGCTTTGCATACAACTGGTGTTTCCTCAACTTACCTAGAACTAACCGTAGGTGACTAGCATGCTCCTCCAAATCCCAAGAATAGACCAAAATGTCATCAATAAAGACGACCACAAAAGGATCCAGACAGGGCAGAAACACCCGGTTCATCATGTCCATAAAAGTTGCAAGGGCATTAGCTAGTCCAAAAGGCATCACTTTGAACTCATAATGCCTGTACCTCGATCTGAAAGCAGTCTTTGGTACATCCTTGTCTCTTATTCTTAACTATAATAGCCCGACCTCAAGTCAATCTTAAAAAATGTAGCCGCGCCTTGGAGTTGATCAAACAAATCATCGATCCGAGGTAGCGGATATTTATTCTTTATGGTCACCTTGTTAAGCTCCCTATAATCAATGCACATCCTAAGGGTGCCATATTTCTTCTTAACAAAAAGCACGGGCGCTCCCCAAGGTGAAGGACTAGGCTGAATAAATCTCTTATCTACCAATTCTTGCTACTGGGTTTTCAACTCTTTCAACTCAGCTGGTGCCATTCTGTAAGGAGCCTTGTGCACCAGAGTCGCTCCAAGTTCCAAGTCAATAGTAAACTTGACATTGCGAACAAGAGGCAATCTGGGAAGGTCAACCGCAAAGACATCAGAGAACTTTTCAACGACTGGGATTCTTTCTACAGACTTCTTCTCTGATGGTTTAGACACCAGGCATTTGCCCCACTAGCCAGCCGCTGAGTTTGGGATACTTTGATCATCCAGAAATACCGTCTTTGTAAGTAATCCTTTGACTAACCTCTAAAATTTTGTTGTTGGAAAATTATGTGTTGTGTAGTCTAGTTGTGAATTGTGAAGTGGCCAAGTGCTCTGTGGAGCATTGAGAATAATTTGTAGTTGGTTGTGAGTTTGTGGCCGAGGGCCCTATGAAGGGTTGGGACTGAAATTTGAAGTTGTTGTGATGTTGGGAATTGACTTCTTGTGAAATTGTGTGTTTTTGTTTTAATTCATAAGATGTTGCTGTGTCATGCACTAATTAGCTGTTGTACGTTGTCTACATTATAAATGTTACCTGCCATTAATATTTATGTAATTGTGCTTTGATTTTGTGTATACTCAAATATGTAAAATTGTTGATTTTTGGTGTCAAAAGATTATTTCGTGGGTGCGTGCGTATCATGATCCCAAGCCGAGATGAGGCACTATCTTGGTGGAGCTCTTCCAGTCACTCGGGAGCGCATAAAACTGAGTGGCTTTGCATGGATTTTTGCCGACAACGGGGCTCGGACGAGATAGTAACACTCTTGGGTCAACTCCGTTGCTTCTCTACTAATGCAGGCTAGAGGATGAGGCTTGGTCATGTATGCACCAGGTGTGGAGCTGAGCATCCCTCTTTACGAAGTCACAAGTACGGTCGTTACCTGTGGAGTGACGAAGGGAGCAAGAGTGTGTGGATGGTCTATATGGGAGACCATGGTGCATACCTTACTCAAATGGTGTTTTTCAAAATAAAAATGTGATTTTCCGGTGTGTGGTGTCTTGTGTGAGAAATTGGTATACTCATATGTGGAAATGTGCAAATGTTATAATTCTCTAAAATTTTCTATTTTGCATGATTTCATATATTTCCACTTGCTTGTAATTTGAGTGTTAGTTTTGGATTTACTTACTAAGATTTTACGAAATTTCACTATGATGTCCCCACTTGCGATTTCGGTTTGAGGAACCGTAGATTTTAATGTAGAGGACGGGTACGGGTATGGAGCTTTGGCCTCGTTTGAGGAGTGAAGATTGGGGTCTTTCCCCTTTTGTAACAAGTGTTATTATTTGGCTTGATTTTAAATTTGGATAACTGTATTATTTTTATGTCGAGGATTGAAAGACTTGTGGATTATGGATATTTTGAGTGGTGATGTAATCTTATATTTTCTGGTAATGTTAGAATTAATGACTGGCTTGTTTATATTTTCTGCTGCGAATTAACTGCACACTCTTGTACTGCATGTTTGCACACACTTTGTTATCACAATGCGCTAGGGGTGTTTGACCCGAGTGACCAATATCCCAGCGTCTCGACTACCACCAAATCACAAGTAGGGGTCGAGGGCGCTACTCTCATGGAGAAGAGGTAGAGGCCTATATTATGTATCAAGGTTTTAATTAATGATTTTTATAGAATGAGATTTGATAATATTTGATAAATATTGCCGTGGTCGTTTTTGTATAAAGTATGTTTTATTTATGAAAATGAATATTTTGTATTTGGCGCTTGATTAAGAAGAAAAATCTTAAAGATGAGTAGTATCACATACATATTTTATATCATAATATACGTGTCATGTATAAACTAGTGTTTATTTTGTACATAGTATAAATACATCATTTTCTATTTTACTTGTAACCGATGGACATTAATTGAAGAAGTCAGTTTCACAATTGGGACTTTTCTTCCTTCCAGACGTTCTAGACTTTTCCTCTGCTAGGGTTTCTACCCTTTGTCTCCCTCTAGGGTTTCATCGTTACATGGTATCAGAAATTTTCTCTTATGGCGCCGAGTCACAAATCGGTCTCTGAGAATTCTACGAGTCCTTTCTTCCTCCATCCTAGTGACAACCCTGGTATTCTTCTGGTTACTCAGCCATTGGTCGGCGACAACTACCATACTTGGTGTCGTTCCATGGCCATGGCTATATTGGCCAAAAATAAACTAGGTTTCGTTGATGGCTCCATCCTCAAGCCCTTAGACTCGGCTGATCCTCTTCTCTCCCCGTGGCTTCACTACAATAATATGGTGATATCTTGGCTTTTAAATTCTGTTTCCCCTGATATCTCTGCTAGTATTTTGTATATAACTATTGCACATGAGATTTGACTGGATCTTAAGGAACGTTTTTGTCAAAAAAATGGTCTTCGCATTTTCCAGTTACAAAATCCATTTATGCTCTCTCTCAAGGGCAGCTTTCTGTGAGCACTTATTTTACTTGCCTTAAATATATTTGGGATGAGTTAGCAAATTATAACTTGTTCCTGCTTGTTCCTTGTGGACTAGTACGCACGTTGACCTATTATGTTCAACAGGAGAATGTTTTACAATTTTTAATGGGATTGAAAAAGTCTTTTGCCTCTGTTCGTGCTCAGATCTTGCTTATGGAGCCTTTGTCTCCTTTTAATAAAGTCTATTCACTTGTTCTATAAGAAGAAAAACAACGAGAAATTTCTATTGTTCCTCTTCAAATTGTTGATTCACATGTTTTTGTATCTAAGACCGATGTTGCTAGATCTATTAAATCCTTCTCCAAGAAGGAAAGAATAGTGTGTAAACATTGTGGGATCATTGGTTATGTGATTGAAAAATGTTATAAGCTGCATGGATTTCCACCTAGCTACAAGCCAAAGCCTAAGCAACAGTCTATGGTCAATCAGGTTGCTCTTAATGACAACCATTCCTCGGCTGTTTCTCCTTTCTATTTTACTAAGGCTCAGTATCAACAATTGTTGTCCCTACTTCCTCCTCCAAACAGTTCTGATGAATCCTCTCATGCTGTTAATGTAGTAACTTCGAATTTCATTTCTGGTATAGTCTCTCACAATGTTAATCATTCTGTTTTTTCTTCCACAACGTCTAATTCCTTTGATTCAAACTATTGGATCCTTGACATGGGAGCCACAAATCATATGGTTCCTTTTATTGATTGCTTTACTTCTATTACCAATATTGTAAGTTCCTCTATTAAGCTTCCCAATGGTCAATCTATGTGTCACACACATTGGCTCTGTTAGAGTCTCTGAACATCTTATTTAAATGATGTTCTTTGTATTCCTTCTTTTACATTCAAATTAATCTCTATTAGTAAACTTACTCAGTCACTTACTTGTTGCTTCTTGTTTTCTTTTGACCTTTATTTCATTCAGGACCTAACTCATTGGAGGCTGATTGGAGTGGGTAGACAACAAGGAGGCCTTTATATACTATAGCAACCAGGCTTTTTTTTTTCCTCTCTCTAAACTGCCTTTTTACCTCTCTCATATAATGTTTGCTCTCTTAAAAGCATGCCTATACATACTTGTTCTACATCATTTAAGTACTCATTGTTTGAACTTTGGCATAATAGACTTGGTCATCCTTCTAATTTAAGGATGGTATTTGTGAATAAATTTGTTCCCAATCTGCATGTTCCAAATGCTTCATGTATGATCTGTCCATTAGCTAAAAAAAAAAAAAAAAAAATTGTCCTTCCCTAATGCTGCTCACATATTTGATGCTCCATTTAATCTTGTACATTGTGATGTTTGGGGACCATATTATGTTCCTACTGTTGAAGGTTACAGATTTTTTTTTTTACTATTGTTGATGATTCATCTCGTGCCACATGGGTTTATCTTCTTAAACATAAGTCTAAAGTATCACTAATCATTAATTTTTTTTAAAAAAAATGATCAAGACTCAATTTAATCTTAAGATAAAGACGTTTCGCACTGATCATGGTACATAATTCTCTCTCTCTCTCTCTTCTTAATTCAAAAGGCATTTTACTACAACGTAGTTGTGTTGAAACTCTACAACAAAATTTTTGTTGTGGAGAGAAAGCATCAGCACATACTTAATGTAGCCCGAGACTTAATGTTTCAATCTTACTTACCTATTCATTTTTGGGTGATGCTATTTTAATAGCCACCTATATTGTTAATAGGTTGCATACTTCAATCTTGAACCATAAATCTCCTTTTGAAATTCTATTTCAATCTTCCCTTTCATATGATCATTTAAGGACATTTGGTTGTTTATGTTTTGCTTCAACTCTACAAAGACCCAGAACCAAATTTGATCCTAAAGCTCGTGCTTGTGTATTTCTTGGTTATCCTTTTGGCATCAAAGGATATAAACTTCTTGACCTCAACACAACTCAATGTTATGTTTCTAGACATGTTTTTTTCATAAACATGTTTTCCCCTTCATTTTAAAAAATGTTTCTCCAATCCCTTCTATAGGTTTTCTCTTTCCTTGTACATCTTCAACATTAGATTCTTTTCCTGTGACTTCAACAGTGAATCATTTTAATAATTCTTCTAATGATGCAACATCATTAGAGCATTCAGATTCAGTCTCTCCTTCTCTTTCTCATACTGATCCTCAACTGACCTCTCCAATAATTCTTCACACTCCTCGAAGATCCACCAGAATTAGAAGTGCCCCTGGTTACTTGCAGAATTTTCACTGTATTTCTTCTTCATCTGCTCATTCTTCATCAGACTTCTCTACAGGTTTTCTCTTTCCTTGTACATCTTCAACATTAGATTTTTTTCCAGTGTCTTCAACAGTGAATCATTTTAATAATTCTTCTAATGATGCCCCATCATTAGAGCATTCAGATTCAGTCTCTCATTCTCTTTCTCATACTGATCCTTAACCCACCTCTCCAATAATTCCTCACACTCCTCGAAGATCCACCAGAATTAGAAGAGCCCCTAGTTACTTGCAGAATTTTCACTGTCATTCTTCTTCATCTACTCACTCTTCATCAGATCTTCTCTACAGGTTTTCTCTTTCCTTGTACATCTTCAACATTAGATTCTTTTCCAGTGCCTTCAGTAGTGAATCATTTTAATAATTCTTCTAATGATGCAACATCATTAGAGCATTTAGATTCAGTCTCTCATTCTCTTTCTGATACTGATCCTCAACCCACCTCTCCAATAATTCCTCACACTCCTCAAAGATCCACCAGAACCAGAAGAGCCCCTGGTTACTTGCAGAATTTTCACTATAATTCTTCTTCATCTACTCACTCTTCATCATATCCTCTCTACAGGTTTTCTCTTTCCTTGTACATCTTCAACATTAGGTTCTTTTCCTATGCCTTCAACAGTTAATCATTTTAATAATTCTTCTAATGATGCACCAGCATTAGAGCATTCATATTCAGTCTCTCCTTCTCTTTCTCATACTGATCCTCATACCACCTCTCCAATAATTCCTCACACTCCTTGAAGATCCACCAGAATCAGAAGAGCCCCTGGTTACTTGCAAAATTTTCACCGTAATTCTTCTTCATCTACTCAATTTTCATCTGATCCTTTACCAGTTCTTCTTCTTCTTCTTCTTCTTCTTCTTCTTCTTTGACACACACCAAATATGATATTTCAAATTTTCTTTCTTTGACACACACCAAATATGATATTTCAAATTTTCTTTCTTATGCTCGTCTTTCTTCTGCTCATAAATCCTTTGCATTGTCTATCATTGCTGATACTGAACTTGAGTTCTATCATCAATTAATTAAGCATTCTCATTGGAGAGATGCTACTGCTGAGATTACAGCCCTGGAAAATAATAATACATGGACTGTTACTTCTCTCCCTCCTGACAAAAAACCCATAGGCTACAAATGGGTCAAATAAAATTAAGTATCATGCTGATGGTTCCATAGAACGTTACAAGGCAAGGTTGGTTGCTAAGGGTTATACCCAAAGAGAAGGTCTGGACTATTTTGAGACATTTTCTCCAATAGCTAAGATGGCTACTGTTAGAACATTACTAGCTATTGCTGCTATCAAGGGTTGGCATTTAACTCAACTTGATGTTAATAATGCTTTCTTAAAGGGGGTCTAGAGTTTGTAAACTCAACAAATCTCTCTATGGTCTGAAACAAGCTTCCAGACAATGGTTTTCTAAGTTCTCAACTTCCATTATTGACTTGGGTTTTGTGCAATTCAAAGCTGATTTTTCTCTCTTCTCTAAGACTACGGGTTCTTCCGTCATTACACTTCTTGTTTATGTTGATGATATTCTCATAGCTAGTAATGATGTGAATTCTGTGGAGCACTTGAAGTCCTTGCTTGATGATAAGTTCAAGCTTAAAGACCTTGGTCAGCTCAAATATTTCCTTGGTTTAGAAGTGGCTAGATCTCCCGCAGGCATCTCTTTGTGTCAGTGTAAATATTCTTTAGAAATTCTTCAAGATGCTGGTTTCCTTGCTTCTAAACCAGTTTATTTTCCAATGGAGCAAAATATCGAATCAGGTAAAGAAGAAGGAGTTTTACTCCCTGATCTTACTATCTATCGTAGACTAGTTGGCAGACTTTGTTACCTTCCATTGACATGACTAGATCCGTCCTATTCTGTGCATCGCCTCAGTTAGTACATGGCTCAGCCCAGGCAGCCCCATCTCACAGTAGCTTATAGGATTTTGCAGTATATTAAGATTACGACTGGTAATGGTCTCTTCTTTCCAGCTGCTAACTCATTGTCCCTTAAAGTTTTTACTGATTTAGATTGGGCTTCCTGCTTGACAGCTGTCATTCTACTAGAGGTTATTATGTTTTTCTTGGAGATTCTTTGGTTTCATGGAAGACCAAGAAACAATCCACTGTTTCTCGTTCTTCAGCAGAGGCTGAATATCGTTCAATGGCATCCACTACTTGTGAAATTGATTGGTTTCTTACATTGCTTTCTGACTTTGGTATATCACATCCTAACAGTGCTCAATTATTCTGTGATAGTCAGGTTGCTCTATATATTGCTGCCAATCTAGTCTTTCATGAAATGATAAAACACATTGAACAAAATTGCCACTTCATCCGTGACAAAATTCAAGCTAGTGTGATCAAGACTTTTCATTTGGCTTCTCATCATCAACTAGCTGATGTACTAACCAAACCTCTTGGTCATCAATAGTCTTAGCATCTCATAACCAAGATGGGAGTACACTCCATCTTGAAGGGGGTATCATATATATATATATATATATATTATATCATAATACACGTGTCATGTATAAACTAGTGTTTATTTTGTACATAGTATAAATACATCATTTTCTATTTTACTTGTAATTGATGGACATTAATTGAAGAAGTCAATTTCACATTTGGGACTTTTCTCCCTTCCAGACGTTCTAGACTTTGGCATTAAATTAACGGTAGCTTATATAATAGGAAAATTTTATACACCATACTACCATCACACTTTCATCCCACTAAGTAAGATGTGACACATTTATCACCATTAATTGATCATTTATTGCATGTTTCTTTATTATCTAATGGTGATGAATGTGCCACATACTACTTAGTATGATCAAAATATGATGAGAGTGTGATGTATAGTATTACTGTTGACTCAGCTTGCTTGTACCTTTATTTAATGCAGCCATTGACATTAATTAAAACTAATCGATCGGTTGCTATTTCCAAGCTTTTGTTTGAAATTTCCATAATAATCTTTGTAGGGTACAAAGTGAATTAATGTCTAGCCCGTTGTCACGGATAAAATTAGGAAACGTTGAGGACTGCCAAGAGATAAAAGATAAAAGCAAGGAATGGATAGAACAGTAGTGGACTGACATACAAAAAGTACTTCATATCATAGTCACATTTTTCTACTGTAATCCAACCTATTTTGTATTGCATTTCAATGGATATTTGTACATGTCTTGTACAAGAATCTGGAAGAATAAAAAAAGTTATACAACTTGAGAGAATGTCCAACAGAAAAGCCTACGGTTTCCCTAAGGTTTATTCTGCAGTGACCTTTGATGAGGTGGCAATATTTTCTATGTTAATACGCCCCCTCGAGTCCAAGGCAGTGTCAACAACATTGAGACTTGTTCTTAGTTGAGAAAATCTGTCAGCTACAAGTGGCTTTGTAAATATGTCTGCAATCTGATCCTTTGAACTGATGAAGGAAATATTTAATGTCTTTCCTGCAACTCTATCTCTAACAAAGTGGAAGTCAATATCCATATGCTTTGTTCTAGAGTGATAGACTGGATTGGCAGCCAAGTAAGTGGCTCCAATATTGTCACACCAGATTGTGGGGGCTTGGTTCAAAGGTAGTCCAAGTTCAGAAAAAAGTGTCTGAAGCCACATTAACTCTGCTGCCGAGGTAGCTACAACTTTGTATTCTGCTTCCGTGCTTGATCTTGTAACAGTATGTTGTTTCTTGGAGCTCCAAGAAATTAGATGCTTGCCCAAATAGACACAAAGGCCACCTGTTGATCTTCTATCATCTGGGCAGTCGGCCCAGTCCGCATCCGAATATGCTTGAAGTTTGAATGAGGATTGGGAGGAGAAAAAGAGACCATGATTTATAGTGCCTTTCAAGTAACACAATATTCTTTTTACTGCAGTCCAATGGGGTAATTTAGGTGCATGCATGAATTGACACACCTTGTTTACCGCAAAGGAGATATCAGGCCTAGTAAGTGATAAATACTGCAATCCTCTAACCAAACTTCGAAACAGTGTAGAATCATCCAAATCAGGTGAATCAAATTTAGACAGTTTCAAAGATGCTGCCATGGGAGATGTGATAGGCTTGGCTTGCAGCATGTTAGCTCGAGTTAAAAGATCCTTAATATATTTTCATTGAGAGAGCAGTAGACCATCACTCAGCTTAATAATTTCAAGACCAAGAAAGTAGGACAAACTACCCAAATCTTTAACAGGGAATGGTTCACTTAAGTCATGAATGAATTTATCAATGGCAGAGGCACGAGAAGCAGTAATTATAAAATCATCAACATAGACTAGGAGATACATGTGTAGATCACCATGACTGAGAATAAAAAGTGAGGCATCTGCTTGAGAAGCCTTAAAACCGTAGGACAACAACCAAGTGCTCAATTGGGCAAACCATGCCCTAGGGCCTGCTTGAGGCCGTAAATTGCCTTCTGCAATTTACAAACATAGTGGGGGTGCAAAGGATCAGTAAAACCTTGGGGTTGTTGCATGAATACCTGATCATGGAGTGTTCCATGAAGGAAGGCGTTCTGAATGTCAATCTGTCTGAGAGGCCATCCACGGGCAACCGCAATAGATAAAACAAGTCGAATTGTAAGAGCCTTGACCACAGGACTGAATGTCTCCTGGAAGTCGATGCCATGCTGTTGGTGGTAGCCTTTGGCTACAAGTCTCGCCTTTCTCCTCTCAATTGAACCATAAGCCCGTAGTTTTGTGCGATACACCCACCTGCAACCAAGTATATTAGCAGAGGGATTAGGAGGAACCAAACTCCAGGTATGATTTTGAAGAAGGGCACGGAACTCCTGTTGCATGGCATCTTGCCATTCTGAGTGTTTGGAAGCTACATCATAACTGGTTGGATTTTCGGGAGTATGTACAGTGGTAGTGAGACAAGTTTGGGAAGGGTATGGCACGGTGCCGTCCATACGAACACGGGGACAAGAGGATTGAGTATGAGACCGAGTGATAATGGGGGAACGTGGTGGAATGAGAGTGGGATGAGATTGAGGATCAGGATTTTGATGCAAGGTAGTAGATGGATTGATGTTGGAGTTCGTAGTGTGGGACGGAGAGAAGTGAGCAGGGGAATTAGGGATTTCGGGAAGACTGGAGAAGATAGGCGATGAGCTTGAAGGAGATATATGTTGCGGGCCTGGATATGAGTGCGTGCTTGGGGCTGGGGCTGGGCCGAGAATTGATGGGGAGAGAAGTGGTAAAAAGGCCTGTGTGGAGTTGCTGGTGGACTTATTTGAAAGAGTAAGAGAAGAAGGAGTTGTGATGGACCGTGAGTTAGAGTAGGGAAAATCATCTTCATGAAATAAAACATCCCGAGATATATACAAACGCTGAGTAGTGAGGTCCAAGCAGTGATAGCCTTTATGTGTAGAACTGTATCCAATAAAAAGACATGGAGCAGACCGAAAGTTAATTTTATGCTTGTTATAGGGGCGTAAATTGGGAAGACATTTGCAACCAAACACTTTTAAAAAATGATAATCAGGGTGACGATGATAAACTTGAAAAAATAGAGATTTATTTTGAAGTGTAGGAGATGGTAGGAGGTTAATGAGATAGACAGCTGTCTCAAAAGCTTCAGCCCAAAAGGGAGGAGGAAGAGAGGCATGGGCCATAAGGGAAAGCCCAGTTTCAACAATATGCCGATGTTTCTTTCCACAAGCCCATTTTGTTGATGGGTATGTGGACAGGAAAATTGATGATGAATGCCCAATTTTTGACATTTGGGTGTGAGAGCTTTAAATTCCCCACCCCCATCAGTTTGAAGAGTAACAAGCTTAGTATTGAAGAAACGTTCGACATAAGATAAAAAAAATAGAGAAAGCATGAAGAACATCAGACTTAAGTTTTAATGGATAAAACCAGGTGAACCTGGTGAATTGATCAACAAATGATACATAGTACTTGTATCCTAATCTAGAAACAAACGGGGCCGGGCCCCAAACATCAGCAAAAACAAGCTCTAAAGGCCTAGTGGAAGAGGCCCAGTGAGACACAAATGGTAGTTGATGGCTTTTAGCAAGTGGACAGTCGAGACAATTGTATTTAGAGCTATTGGAAGAAATCTTCAAACAGTTGGTGCGCAGGATGGTGGAGACGATAGAGTGATGAGGATGACCCAACCGAAAATGCCATTGAGCCGCAGTAGTATGTTCACCGATTTGAGCTGATGTTGAGAGAGTAGAAGATGATGGAGTCGTGGAAGGAGAGGGAAACACATAAAGGCCATCACGGATTGGACCTATGAGGAGGGACTTCCCCGTCGCTATGTCCTTCACAGAGAAGAAGTTTGCGTGAAACTCAAAATAGAAACGATTGTCTTGACAAAATTTAGAAACAGAGATTAAATTTTTGGTTATGCTTGGAGCATGAAGAAGATTTTGCAATAAGAAAGAGGAAGAAGGAGAAGATAGGGAGGAGTCACCAGTGTTTTGAATGGAGAGACCCGAGCCATCTCCAACCCGAATTTGATCATTACCACTGTACGGCTCTGAGGAGAGATTGAGGTTATCGAAATCATGAGTGATGTGGTGCGTTGCTGCAGAATCAGGATACCATGTATTGTCTGAGAAAACTTGAGATTGAGGGGTTGTGTAATTTGCTGAGAAGGAAGGTGGAGCAGCATATTGATAGCTATGATCGAAGCGATGCCTACACTGCAAGGCAACATGACCTGTTTTGTTGCAAACCTGACATGTGGGTCGCTGATTGTAAGACGTATGTGATGGAGCAGGTGACTGATTGTAAGAGAAACGACCACCACGATTTGAGTTAGCATTGCGACCACCTTTACCATTTCTACCATTTCGACCTCCTCTGAAGGAGTTACGTCCACGGTTGCCAGTATTGGTGAAGTTTACTGAGGGCTCCATGGAACTTGGAATCTTTGTTGTATGAGATAATCTGCTTTCATGGACAAGCAACAACTGATAAAGTTCATTAGAAGAGATGGGCTCAGCCCGTGTAGTTATGGAAGTGACAAACGATTCATAAGTTGAACCAAGCCCCGTGAGGAGGTAAGTAACAAACTCTTGATCTGGTAGTGGAGTTCCCGTGGAGGCAAGTATGTCAGCAAGGGAACGCATCTTACCGAAAAAGTCTGTAATAGTTTGGTCACCTCAAGCGTGGTTAGCCAGTTGAAAACGTGCCTGAAATTGTTTGGCCTGAGAGTGTGATGCAAACATGGAAGCAAGGGAGAGCCATAATGCACAAGAAGTGTTTGATGAAAGCACATGGCCAATAACAGAATCTGAAAGAGAGGTGAAGAGAATACTTAGCACTTGTTGGTCAGTGCGTTTCCAGGAAGAAAATTTTGGATTGAGTTTTGGAGTAGAAGAGGATGCCTCAAATATATTTTCTGGAGGACAGACCAAGCTACCATCAACATATTGGTAGAGATCCTGACCTTTCAAGTATGCAGTAATTTGCACTTTCCACAGAAGATAATTTTCTGTGTTTAATTTTGTGGTAACAATATGAGAGAAAGAAGACATAGTGGAAGGGTTGGAGGATGACGCCATGGATCAGTGACTGTGAGTCATTTGCTCTGATACCATAGCAGAGTCACATTTTTCTACTGTAATCCAACCTATTTTGTATTGCATTTCAATGGATATTTATACATGTCTTGTACAAGAATCTTGAAGAATAAAAACAATTATACAACTTGAGAGAATGTCCAACAGAAAAGCCTACGGTTTCCCTAAGGTTTCTTCTGCAGTGACCTTTGATGAGGTGGCAATAATATTTTCTATGTTAATACTTCAAACCATGGGGTGCCTCAATATAAATTGAGCTGCGAAATTTATTTGGGTTTTAAAATTTTAATATAATAATATAAAGGATGCATATTGTATTAAATATATATATAGTTTTGAAGCTTCTTTAAAAATTATTATTCTAATTTTTGAGATGCAAATTAAAAGGTTGCAATAGAAATAAAAATCTGCTAAAGAATGAAAAAGAAAATGAGATAAATTAATTGTCTAAAGTGAGAGAATGGGGATGGAGATATATGAAAAACTAAAATTAAAAAGAGACTAATATAACTAAAAATTAAAAAGGTTATAAGAAATGAAAAAAGAAAAAAAGAAAAAGGAAAGAGAATGAAAGAAACAAACCAAAATGGTTGAGCCAAGGACGAAATAAGTTGGAATCTTGGATAATGCTTTAGCTGTTGGCAATGAGAGATACAAATTAAATGACTAGAGAGTTTTGATAATTTTTGTTATCGTTTTCAAATTTCATTCACTGTTTTATTTTGTGGCTTTGAAATGTTATCTCTTTCTTTTCTCACAAAAACAATTTGGGTCATTCACTTTTTCTTTTCTTTTTATGTACAGTTTGCGCACTTTTTTTTTTAATGTTAGACGTAGTTTTTTTTCTATATTATTGTTGTGCTGTCTTTTTTTTTCTCTCTCTCTAAAGCAAATATATATATATATATGAAAGAAAAAATTCTATTTGCAGTTCTGAGTGGGGGACTGCGTGTGCAGTTCCATTAAAAAATGAGAGTAAAAGTGGAGAAAGTACCATTTTAAAAAGGATATTATTGTAATTTTAAACTTTTTTTTAAATATAATTGTATGGGCTTGAATGAGCAGTCTCCATTTAGAGATTGTATATATACTAACTCTATAAGAAAATGAGGACCTTTAGGAGTGGGGTCCTACTTAAAACAAGTGAGATTCAGCTATTAAAGGGATAGCTTCAAAGAAGGAACAAGATTTCTATTAGGAGATAACCTCTACAAACATGGACACTTCCCTACACTCTTGAGACCCTCTCTGTCTCTCTCTCCAAATTTCTACAGTGATGACATCTTCTCCAACCTTTCCTCAATCCTATTTTCTTTTTTGTATTGAGAGCAAAACCGTGAGTTCATAAGAGACTATAAAATCATTCAATATAGTGGGATTCGCCCTCAAAAGACATGTAGATATAGACATTTATGTTGAACTACGGAAATCTCTATCTCTCTTTTTATTTATATGGATGAGCATCTGAACATCATATTAACGCCAAAGCATCATCTTGGACCATTCGACCTTACTGTTAGCCTCCAGTTCATGGCCACCAGAAAATTGTTTAAGCAATTTTAATTTATCAATAAAGATCACATTGCAATATTCATTATCTGGACTTATAACAATGTCGTTGAGATTCAACGATTTGTCTAACTTCGATTTGAGATGGGAGTTACTGGTTGGAGGCAAGACTAGAATGAGAGGTTTGTGAGTTGAAGGAGCTCTTCATAACTATGGATTTTGTATCTATTTGTTTAGGTTGGCGTAGTACTAGTGGTCAATTACAAATCTGATAATGAATTTGAGTCTTTGATTAAGCCAAACATGACAACTTTGAGCTTCTAATTAAGAGCCAATATCTCCACTAGTTCAATGAAGTGATCTTGTTAATTCGTAGAGCTTGTGTTGCAAGGTGTTAATAAGAATTCTTCTCAAAGAAAAAAGAATGCAAATGACGTGATGAGATGCTTGGTATTTACCAAAGGGTGAACAGGGACTATTAAAGGGATCGTAGCTATAGATCAATGGTCCCTCAAGTTATTGTTCGAACTTGAGGGCCTCAAGTGAATGAAAAACACATGGAATGAACCTTACAACATTTATTATTCATTTAATGCGGCCCAAAATATTATAGTAGTTAGATAGTGAAAATATATAAGCATGTAGCAAAAAAACATATACACCTCTTCAAATCTTAAGGTGATCTGCAACAATACGCTCACTACATTATCTCCTTCTTCAATTCACGTAGAAATAAAAGCCCTCGAAAGCCTCCAATCCTCGTGCTTTATAGAGCAATGTTTTGTTGTGGATTTCCGAGGTGATCAGTTACCATATTCGTACAGTAGCTAGGCATTGCGCGCAGAAACCTAATGTATCCTCGAGTTCTTGCCCGTGAGTTCTTGAACGATTGCTCGAAACTCCGTAGCATTGTTAGCTTTGACCAACAAGGGGCTGGAAATGTACTTAATCTTCATAGTTGGTTCTGATCCCTTCACTTTGGAGGGGTTTTGTGTTTTAGGCTGGTATACATATTGATGATTTCCAAGATCGCTCTTTTCCATTGATAGATATAAGAAGGGAGAAGGCGGCCTAGGCTTCCTTTATTTCCTTGTGCATTTTGTGCTTCCTTTTTATAGTCTTTGTGGTAAGAGATGCATGGCGAGTGAGAATTATTTAGGGACTTTATCATGAGAAACGTACGAAGACTAGCCGGGGGAAAAGACAACCATGAGAAAAAAAAGAAGAAGACCGGAGAAAATTGGTGTAAGACCATGGTATATAAGATCTTTGGTGCCATCAAATGTCTAAAATGGCTGCCTGGGTCCACAACATTAATCCTGCCTTGAAAGATTCCGTTTGAGGTATATTCAAGGTCACTTTTGCATGTATGTGAGCAAGATGAACCTGGAATATTTGAACTTTCTAATTAACTAAGAGGAATATCATTGAAAAAAAAAAAAGGGTTTGAACTTATATCTACTTCAATAACATGGTAAATTAGGGCATCCATCCCACAAAAAAACATTGAAATAAGCTTTATCTAACTGGACATGCAAGCCAAAAATGGGTTTTCCCTAAATGATCAATTTTCGCTTTGTTGTTATGATCATGTTGTGCGGAAGCAGTGCAATCTCAATTTGAAAAGACAAAGTACGGGGAGATATTACTCCATCAGGGAAGCTCTCTTATTTTGAAAACAGATGCATTTAGTGATAAGACTACTGAAAATTAGGAAGTTTAATATAATTAGTTCCTGCATGCGTCATTAACGTCGTCGATAGTACTGTTGGAGTTGTTGAGTATTATGCAGAGTCTTCATGGTAGGCGATACTCACGTTTATTAGTCAATGTTTTTTCCCATTTTTCAACCTGGCGTACTGCATGCCACATTGAAAAAGAAACCTCATATAACGCAGTTTCTGCAGCAACGTACGTACGTAACTATTCTTTGTAGAATAGGCACATGCATCAGACGTTGCACGTAGGCAGAAATGTTCAATAATTTTGATCACAATACACGCGGACGAGCTGAAGTATAGCTAGCTAAAGTTCAAAGAGAGACAACCAAAAGGTTGACTACAAGATCGAAAATATATATATAATATATATGGTGGCTGCGGACAAATTGATCGATTTCAGTTTTCAAAATTAAGGTGTTTTTATTTAACAGTAGTTCGGTGGAGGATTATGGTTTATTATTACAAGTTTTTCCACTTCAAGAAAACTGTTTTTTTTATAGCCAGTTAATTTTAATGAAATGAGTATTTACAGTTAAAATGAGTCTATTTTAATTATAAATAATCTTTTTATCGTAAATAAATAATCACAAATATCTATTTTTCTTGTAGTGTTCATGCACGACAGAATTCATATGATCATTTTTTTCGTGTTAGGAATGCACGTACGTAGCTTGACTGTGTATAGTACAACTCAAAGCTTCTTCTAATAAATTATAATGCTTTGTGTATTCCTTAAATATATATTGGGTGATGCTACAACCCCCGTTGGGCTCCCGCTGGGGGCTGTAGATTATTTTATAAGTATTTTATTTAAATAATTTTTTATATAAATTTTTTAATATTTTAAAAAACTAAAATAAATTTAAAATATTATTAAGAAAATATTTTTTAATCAGAAAGTAAAAAAATATATATTAAAAAATACTTTTTTAATTACGAAATAAAATAAAAAATTATAAAAAATATTTTTTTATAATTTTTTATTTTACTTCATGATTAAGAAAATATTTTTTAATAATATTATGATTTTTTTAAAATATTTAAAATAGACATGCTACAATCTCGCTGTGGCTTCCGTTGGGCTTAACATGTATTTTTCTATGTATATTTTTTTAATTTATTTTTTATATAGATTTTTTTTACACTTTTAAAAAATAAAATAAATTTAAAATATCATTAAAAAATACTTCCTTAATCAGAAAGTACAAAAAAATATTAAAAAATACTTCCTTAATCACGAAGTAGAATAAATATTATTTTTTATTCTATTTCATGATTAAGAAAGTATTTTTTAATAATATTATAATTTTTATTTTATTTTTTAAAATATTTAAAATTATTAAAAATATTTATATAAAAAAAAGGAAAAAAATATAGATAAAAAAATGCTTTTACTTTTTCTTGACTTAAACATATATATCTTTTACCTGATTATATGTACGTAGCAGATTTTCTAGGGCTTTTACTTTTTCTTGACTTAAACATAATTAATTAAGCACGTGTTTATTTACCTCAAATACCAAGTAATTCCACGGAGAATACGAGTTTGGTCATAAGTCACCTTTGTCTTCTGTTCAAAAGGCAGCAGTTTGCCCACAGAAGTATCTTTTGGTCATACGTACTGATATATGAGAAATTTTATTTAGAGTCTCTAGTATGTATAAGCCTTTCATTAAATAGAAAAAAATATTATTTTAATAAGAATATTTTTGTAATTTTAAACAAATTTAAAGATAAAATTAACTAAACTTGCAATACAGTCTCCATTTAGGAACTTTACGTAGCATTACTCCTATATATATATATATATATATATGCTGACTCTTAAATGGCAATTAGGATTGGATGGTCAACAACGTACTGCTGAATTTTAACCAAAAGACCGATCAATGTTAACTACCTTGCATTTCAAGATTCACAGCCAGGGCTTATTTAATTAGTACTGCATGTACGTATATAGATAAGAGAGTAGTATTGCATGCCAAGAAGTCCTGCCCACCGAGTGATTTGACTAAATTGAAAATTTAAGTTTGAACTGCTGCATCCCAGGGCATTTGGTCTAGTGGTATGATTCTCGCTTTGGGTGCGAGAGGTCCCGAGTTCGATTCTCGGAATGCCCCAGCTAGCGATACGATGTTTTTTAATTCATTCCAAGAAGCAAACCGATGCCTAGCTGATGGCAGCTGTATGTATAGAAGCTGCTATTTTTGTAAGACATATGCATGTCTTGTATTATATATATTAAGATTGAATGTTTAGATTATTATATAAAAGTGTGCCAACCACATTAGAGGAAGAATGAAATATGCAGTCGCAAGCGCCGTGCCAACCACATCTTACTTTGATTTTGGTCCTTCTGTCTAATATTCCGATTAACGACTAACGAATTAATTACTAATATTGCATTAATGTACTTGTGGAAATGGCTCTAAGATGCCAAAAATGCCCCCATCATTTTATAACATGGTCAAACCCTTAATTATTTCGAATACTTGAAATGTTATGTTCCTATAAAAAAAAAAAAAAAATTTCGAATACTCTCTTCGTCTTCATCTAAGCATTCATTTTCCATAACTGCCGAAACCCATTTGGCCTGGTTGACATATGTTGGTTCGATCTTCAACAACGTTTGACGGTGAAAAAAATGGGTGGTGCTCCGACGACATTTCTATGTCTGGAAACTAGTACTAGTTTGTCATCCAATATGTTTTGATTGCATTCTCTAATATTAGTTTGCATTAATTCATTGATCATCATGATCTAGGGTACTTCATGATGAAAATACTGGGAATAAGTTAATTGGGGGGTTTTGGTGTCAATCATGTAGATACCAGCGACATTTCTCATGAGTTTAATTATATGTTGTCATCTTATTCTACAATACACAAATATTTGCTAGAACTTATTCCATCCTAGAACCCTTTGTTATAAGTGCAATAAAGAGCATTGGCCGGCTTAGGTTTAGTTAAGTCATACGATCGACCTAGTCATTCAAACGTACTTTGCCATATATAACTACATGATTGCTTATAAAACTTTGCCTGAGCAGTAGTGCTCTCAACTGGTTAGCTCATCCATGTCTCAAGATGAAGAGACCCATTCTTCCCTTTTTTTTTAACTATATGTACCACACAAAAAAAAAAAAAAAAAACTCAAGCAAGAATAGCAATATTCCTATTACCTAAAGAGAAATGCTACCATGCTTCTTAATTTATACCACTCGTTTTGCTCCATTGATGTGGTTTATTAAAAACATTAAACACAAAAACATAAAATGGTAGAGAAAGAATCTAGAGTTTTAGTTTTTCTCTTTCTGTATTTTTGGACGCTATTTTATTTTAAATATATATTTTCTAATTTTTTTAATAAGTCACGTAACACCACAATTGTTGTGCCACATCAAGATCATGACAAAGTAAAATATTATAAATTAAGAGACATAATAACATTACTCTTATTGAGGCAACCCGAATCTAAATGATCCGGACATGGGTACTTAACAGTAGTACTACTGATGATAAGTATCTAAGTAATAAGTATCGACAACGTATCCTGGCCTGTGTAATGTCTGATGCGACTGTTCTAGAAAGAGCAGTTTAATATGTTAAATGCTGTAGAAATTGCGAAACATATACTATAAGAAAAACGGACTTCTGTGACCAATTTATTGCAACCAAAAGATTATTCGTAACTAATTTTAGTTGTAAATAGTGATTTCGCTGGAATTAACTGGTCGTAAATAAGCAGTTTTCTTGTAGATATATATTACATGGATTTGAAATTTTAAATCTAGCTAGCATGTACGTGAGGTTGAGAAATGGGAAAAAATAATAATATTGAGTAATAGATCATCAAGTCACAATCGCTTACCAATTACCATTGAGATTTTAATTACAACTCCAACATAAACAACGTCATTGATCAATCACGGACTAGGATTAACTAAAATTAAACTTCCTAATTAATTTTAGTAGTCCGAGAAAATCATTAAAATGCATCCGTACATTTTCACAGGAAATCTTACGGTTGAATTCATGTAATAATTATGGTCAAACGGCCCTATGATTGAATTCTTGCCCGGTCCCAGGCCGGAATATTGAAATTAGAGGGATATTAATTGCTTAAAATACTTAATCGATCATGTTATTATTATATATATATATATATATATATATATATATATAAGATCATATTTTGTAGGGCCTAATTTTAATTAATTAATTATAGATTAACAAAAATTGAAAAATGATACTTGCAATCGTGAGTGTGTAAGCGCCGTGCAGTCATTTTGAAAAAAATAAATAAATATAGGACTCATGTAAAAAAAAATTAATTTTTTAATAATAGACTCCACTCTTTTTCCAAATGAAGGCATGGTAATTACGCCTTTGGTATATAAGATTGCTCAGACAAATTTTCTACTTTTTAAGCACGTGTTTTGCCTCAAATACAAAGTTCCACGGAGAATCCATCTTGGTCTTGAGCCACGTGACGACCTTAATTTGGCTTTTGCATAAAAGTAGAAGAAACGTAAATGGACTTTTCTTATCATAAGTGGCAACTAGGATTGGATGGTCAACAATGGCCGAGTATTATCTAAAAAGACACGGTAAGAAAATTGTTTATTTGCGATCAGTTAATTCCAGTAAAATAATTATTTATAATTAAAATTAGTTACGAATAGTTTTTTGATTGCAATAAATTGATCACAAAAATCTATTTTTCTTGTAGTGAGAATGTTGACTACCATTAATCCAAGATTCATATATAGCAAAAAACTAAAATTATATAAGGCAGCAGACCGGAGGATTATTTTATTGCATGTATATATAGAAGACTACTGCTCCCAAGAAGTCCCCGGGGGAGTGGACTAAACATGAGCCACATGCTTGGCTAAATGAATGAGGCAGATTCCAATGCAACTAACCTTTTTTTTTTTATTTTTATTTTTTGTTTTTCTGGTTGTCTAGCTTGTTCACCAAATGCTTAATTCATTAATTATTCCAACGAAAAGGAATCGCTGCAAAAAGAAATGCAAATGGCCATATCTGTTGCACTTGCTTGGAGTCATGTTTGTTTTCAATAACTTGCTTGTATACGTAAGAGTTTTATTAAAACTCTAACCCATACACCTGTATCTTAATGAATTTAGACTAATTCAAATTTTATCTTTTAATTAATGAGTCACAGTGGAACAAGAATAGTACCTCTGGATTTAGTCACAATGGAACACAAATATCTTTAGATTTTATGATAGTTAGAAGTTTATAAATAAAACTTGGGGTTAAAGGGTTTTCACCTACAATATTATTATGCCTGTAGCCATCGGGAGACACTCGGATTTAAAGTTATTAGGATACCTGATCATTCTCTCATAGTCAGGTTAGATTCTTTATCAAATTGAGATTAATAGAGCTACGTTTTCTAACTATTATTATTTATTATCGTAGATCATAAAAATCAAAGATTTTTTTATTTAATGTTTCATGTTAAAATATTTAACAATATATATGTGTATCTAACTTTATATATAAGCCAGCCATTGGCATTATTAAAATTGAGTTGTTAATTTTGAGCTTACCTTTAAATTAGAAGTCTTTCCCTTAAGTTAATTATCACTAAATATCATCATTACGAGATTTATTATCCGGGCTTATAATCAATATTATGGCCGAAATCACGAATTCAAAATTTACAGTTGTGTCTAAATTTGAGTAAGTTGAATTAGGAGCTAGCTGATCTTCACAATTACAAATTGTGGATTCTAAAAATTAATATTTCTTCCCAAGATAGCATATTTTGGCCAATAAAAAATATGAGAATGTGTTTGAGTCTGTTGAGAAATAATTCCACATTGGCTGTGGATAAGGTCTTGTACATGTTTATAAGCAATGAGCAATTATCTCTTGTAGAACCGGTTTTATGAGATGAGTTAGGCCCATGAATTTCTTCATAGTATCAGAATCTGCCACAGGACGAATGGAGGCCCACACTACTTATCCCGTGACAAGGACCAGAAACAATACTGGCCTGCACGTGAGGGAGGGTGTTGAGGAATAATCTCACATTGGCTGTGGATAAGGTTTTGGGCATATTTATAAGCAATGAGCAATCATCTCTTGTAGAACCGGTTTTATGAGATGAGTTGCGCCCATGAATTTCTTCAGAGTCAACAATATTGAAGCCAAACATGCATGAATTTGTACTTCGAAGGGACAACATCTCTGGTTCAATGAAATCTCAAAGAAAAGGATGCAAATGATATGAGATGTTCCTTATACTCCTCAAAGGACAAGGGCTATTTTTCTTTTTTTTGAAATCAAAATCAAACTTTATTCCTCAAGCAAAACTGTTACAAAAAGTCATTTAAAACAATATGCTTAATACAGTCTGGAATAAACTCAAGGTCATATAAATCTTTTACACAATTATGGGCATCCTTGGCTAGCAAATGAGCAGCCATATTAGCATCCCTCTTTGTGTGTTCAATGCTCCAATTAGTAAAGGAATCCAGGACAACTTTAACATCTTCAAGAATTAGACCACCTTGGCTCCATTCCTTTGCTGAATTCTGCATTTTGAGAACCACCTACAACGAGTCCCCTTCAAGAACTAAATCTGTATATCCAGCTTCCTTGCAGAATAGAATAGCCACCATCATAGCATAAGCCTTAGCAGTAGAAGGCAAAATTCTGAGCATTCTTTTGGCCCTAACTGACCCAAGAACCATGCCATGGCAGTCTCTGAGTATGGCTCCTATGCCAATCAATCCTACTGTCATGTTTAATGCTGCATCCCAGTTAAGCTTATACTTCCCTTCTAGTGGTTTTCTCCATTTTGAACAATGCTATGGTAATCTACAACAGAAGGAACAACAACTTGGAGCTTAGCAATTTTAAAGAGCCTTAGATCCTCTTACCTCATCATGTCTCAAGATGAAGAGATCCATTCTTCCCTTTTTTGAACTATATGTACCACCAAAAAAAAAAAAAAAAAAAAAACTCAAGCAAGAATAGCAATATTCCTATTACCTAAAGAGAAATGTTACTATGCTCCTTAATTTATACCACTCGTTTTGCTCCATTGATGTGGCTTATTAAAAAAATTTAAAACACAAATATAAAAGGGTAGAAGGAATCTAGAGTTTTAGTTTTTCTCTTTCTGTATTTTTGGACGCTATTTTATTTTAAATATATATTTTCTAATTTTTTTTAATAAGTCACGTGACACCACAATTGTTGTGCCACATCAAGAGGACAAAGTAAAATAGTATAAATTAAAAGACATAATAGCATTACTCGCAACCCAAATCTAAATGATCCAGATATGGGTTAACAGTAGTACTACTGATGATAAGTATCTAATTAATAAGTATCGACAGCGTATCCTGGCCTGTGTAATGTCTGATGCGACTGTTCTAGAAAGAGCAATTTAATATGTTAAATGCTACAGAAATTGCGAAACATATTACATGGATTTGAAATTTTAAATCTAGCTAGCATGCACGTCATGAGGTCGAGAAATGGGAAAAACTAATAATATTGAGTAATAGATCATCAAGTCACAATCGCTTACCAATTACCATTGAGATTTTAATTACAACTCCAACATAAACAACGTCATTGATCAATCAAGGACTAGGATTAACTAAAATTAAACTTCCTAATTAATTTTAGTAGTCCTAGAAAATCATTAAAATGCATCGGTACATTTTCACAGAAAATCTTACGGTTGAATTCATGTAATAAGAGAAATGATACTTGCAATCGTGAGTGTGCACATGACGTTTTCAAAGCGATTGCATGACGTTTGTGCATTCCACGACTGTATGTAGCATTACTCATGTAATAATTATGGTCAAACCCTACTATTGAATTCATGTAATAATGGTCCCAGGCCGGAATATTGAAATTAGAGGGATATTAATTCCTTAAATACATTTTTTTTTTCGAAAATGAACTTCTTCATTATAGCATTCATCAAATGTAATCAAGAATACAAGAGGGAATACTCCCTACATCAACAAAAGATGTAGAAGACAAGAGAGCATTCTTGGCAAGCACGAGCTGCCTTATTACCCTCTCTTCGAATGTGTAAGACTGACCATGAGTCATAAACATTTAACTGAGCCTTAATATCATCAATAATCATACCAGCTGCAGACCAGTTTTCTACTTTGCCGTTAATAGCTTGAGTAACTAGGAGTGAATCCCCTTCTAGTATTATCCTATTTAGTCCCAGGTGAGAACCAAAACAAGCAGCTTCCATAGCCCCAACAGATTCAGCTAGAAAAGGATCCGGATAGAGGGACCTGAATTGTCTTGATGTTGCCAACACCAACCCATTCCAATCTCTTATAATCAGACCAATACCAATTTTGCATATGGACTTGTCAACTGCTGCATCTCAATTGATTTTGAAAACTTGAGGAGGTGGGGGAAGCCAAGTTGATATAGTCTGAGGTTGCTGTTGAGGCTTAATAAATTCCTGTGAGTGCATATCCAACACGTCCTTTAGAATAGACTTGCTATGCTCAGCAACTGAATTAGGGCCCTTAAAATCTTTTTGGAAAACATAAGCATTCCTTCTCATCCAAATACTCTTACTAACCACTACTAACTCCTCCACAAGATCCCGGCCCCCAACTGAATCCAGTTTAAGAAACAGATCCATGAGATAATTTGTATATATACTTAATACTTAATCGATCCATGAGATCCAGTACTAATTCCTTAAATACTTAATCGATCATGTTATTATTATTATTATATATATATATATATATAAAAGATATTTTGTAGGGCCTAATTTTAATTAATTAATTAATTATAGATTAACAAATTTTCTACTTTTTAAAGCACGTGTTTTGGCTCAAATACCAAGTTCCACGGAGAATCCATCTTGGTCTTGAGCCACGTGACGACCTTTATAATATGGCTTTTGCATAAAAGTAGAAGAAACGTAAATGGACTTTTATCATCAGCAGTGGCAACTAGGATTGGATGGTCAACAATGGCCGAGTCGAGTATTATCCAAAAAGAATGTTGACTACCATTAATCCAAGATTCATATATAGCAAAAAACTAAAATTATAGCAGACCGGACGATTATTTTATTGCATGTATATATAGATCAAGACTACTGCTCCCAAGAAGTCCCCGAGGGAGTGGACTAAACATGAGCCACATGCTTGGCTAAATGAATGAGGCAGATTCCAATGCAACTAACCTTTTTTTTTTTTTGGGTTTTCTGGTTGTCTATCTTGTTCACCAAATGCTTAATTCATTCATTATTCCAACGAAAAGGAATCGCTGCAAAAAGAAACGCAAATGGCCATATCTGTCGTACTTGCTTGGAGTCATGTCACTACAACAGAATGTGTCTTTTATGACAGAAGAAACTGTCACAAAAAAATGACAAACCGTCACTAAACATATTTGGTGACGGTTTGAAACCGTCACCACGACCGTCACCTAAAGTGCGTCACAGAAAACATTTGGTGACGGTTTACTGTTCAACTGTCACAAAAAATATTTTTAGTGACGGTTGAAAGTGTTCCGTTCTGTACAACGTTCGAACGTTCCTTTTTTTGTGACGGTTGAGAACTGTCACAGAAAATCACGTTCGGACATAAAATCAAACGTTCGGACGTTAACTCGACCGATTGGCGTTCGAATGAGAGAATTTGACGTTCGTTGATTATCGTTCTAACGTATCATATTTACGTTTGAATGTTAATGCGTCCAAACGTTAATTACAATAAACATTTGAATATTTGTTTGAACGTAAACGTAAATGTTCGAACGTAACGCGTTTAAAGTTCGGACGTTATTTCGAATGTAAACGAAGGAGCGTTCGAATGCAAGTTCTTTGTTCGAACGTTAATCGCTTTATCGTTCGAACGGTTTGTTCGTTTTAGCGTGAGGACATTCGAACGTAGAGTTTGACATTCGAACGTAGAGTTTGACATTCGAACAATCCAATTGTATTTACGTTCGAACGTTTGTTAGAATGTGAACCAATGTTCGAACGATTTTTATTTACATTTGAACGTACAGATCATAAATACTAATTTCATAAAATTTAAAAACATAATACCAATTATATCATATTACATAATCTCAATTAACAAGTAACAATGTCATATAAAAGTACAAAATTAGATATTAAAACTATCCAGAAATACTGATAAAATTTATTTCTTCTTTTTCCCTCGCCCACTGCGATTCTGTTGCAACGACATAACACGCTCCATTTGCACCATCATCTCCCGTTGCACTTGCTCTTGCACTTCACTGCGTATTCTTTCCTCCTGGTCTCTCTGTTGGTCCTGCAAACGCGTATCTAAATGAGACTGTCGTTCTAAGAGAGACTCTAACTTTTGCTATCTCGACATCATATACTCATTCTCACGCCGTGCAGCTTCTAAATCTGCGGTAAGATTATTAATTTGTGAAGCCGATGAGGTTGAGGAGGATGAACATCTATGCTTGATAGATCGTCCCAAACCTCTTGCCATACTAGACTGCGGCCTGAGCACTTGCGTGAATATGTCTATGTCACTAGGAGAGGATTCCTCAGAAGCCGACTGCATCTCCATCATTTTTCTCTGCAATTTAAAAGGTAATGATCGTAAATAATTAGTAACGTATTAAAAGAAATAGAAATAAGAAATAAACTATTCAAATGTTATATAAATAATTTATTTAACAAAATTAACACTGCTTACATAATTATCTGCAGCGACAGGATCCATCCACTCACTATGCTCATTAGTGTGAGCAGCAGCATAGACATGAATGAGGGAAAAGTTTTCAGGATCATCACGTTTCTAACAAAGCGACATTAGCAATTTTAAAAAGATAATGTTAGTACTTATCAGAAAGAATATCAGGAAAATAAATGAATTCTATAAATTTTTAATTACCATTTTTTCAGCAAGACGGTGGAATGACCTTGAACCGGCATGATGGTGGACAGTCAGAGCGGATTTATTCTGTGCATTTGTAGAACTCAAGTGCTACAAAATATATTAAAAATGTTAATTATAATATGTATACATATAATATATAGAATGAATATGAATGTAAATAATTAAAAGATATAAATGTAAAATACCTGATAATCTGGAGATGCAAAAAGATCACAACACTTTCTCCAATCATCTAACTTCATATGCTGAAAAGGAGACTGCGCAGCCTCTTCCAACGTCTCAAACTTCTTGAAGTGGTCATGACATCGTCTTTTGTGACGTCGGAATAGTGTAGCCATCAACTCATTCACGGTTCTCAAATCCTCACTACGGCCAAAGTCGAGGTCGAATTCATCCTAACAAGGGAATTAGGTCAAAAATATAATATACTAATCTAGGTGAAAAAAATGTACTGAAAAGTAAACTCACCAGCACACAACTTCGAATGTGCTCCTTAATCTCATTCGGAACATCTCGCCATGAGCGCACATAAAATGGAGCATAAGCTCGAACTACTGTGCCAATATAGGAGGAAAGCGCTGCTGCACTATCATCCACTCCTCCAGTGGAATTATCAGGAATTGTGATCTTCAGTTTTCCGTGCCTTCTATTTTTTTCAAGAGAGATTCCACGTGTATAGCCAAGACCGCGACGTGCAGATGCATCAACTACATAATAATAGATATACTATAATTATAATTATATAATTATTGAGACAAAAGTATTAACTATATATATAATTATCAACGACAATATTTCCTTACTGGTAGGTGTCGACTGGCTGTTATTCTCTTCTGTGTTAGCTTGATCTTCAGGAACGGATTTCTCGAGTGGGGAGTCCTCAATGGATTCAGGACTTAGACTTGGCGGAGGCACATTTCTTCGTTGTCGTTTTGGCGGCATTCTTGAAAATAATTAATTATATCAAAGAAAATTAATTAGAAGAAATTATGAAAATTCAAGATATTTTATAATCACCTATATGAATAAAATATTTAGTACTTTTATTCTTCATCTTCAGATGAATTTTTCATGCTTGTTTCAGAATCTCCATCAATAACATCTTCATCATCATCATGCACCTCTTCTTCATCGTCCTTATCCACCTCCTACCCGGATTCTGATTTCTCTTCATCTTCTGACTCGTCTTCTTCTTCTTCATCCTCACTTACTTGAATTGAATGATTATTTAATACAGACGGGTCGAGATGGATGGGTGGGACATCATCTCTACACAAGGGGAGCAACTCGAGTGCACTGAGGTCAACAAACAATTTAGTACCCTCTCCATCTTCCTGGTATGCCTCAACAATCGGAGTGTCATCTTCATCTCCACTATTCTTGTAATCTGCACTCGTTCCTGCTTCATATATATTTCGAGGAACAAATTTTTGTACGACCCGCCAAGTTATCTCTCCTCTATCTTCATCAGCACTGTTCATTAGATCAATCAAGTAATAGACTTGGGTAGCTTGACAAACCAATATGAATGGATCATCTTCGTACCATTTAGATGCAGATTGACACTTGTAAAGTGATTATCCCTATGTATCGAAACCCGACCACCGCCTAGATCCCACCAATCACATTTAAAGACATATGTTACAGACCCATCCAGATATTTCAATCCGATAATATCACGTATGACACCATAATAGTCAATATCATCTGTTCCATGACTCCCCTCGACCAACACACCATAGTTTTGAGTCTTTCTATTACGTTCACGGTCCAAAGTATGGAATCTATAACCTCGAACCGTGCATGTAGTATATCGAAGTGCTCTATTTGAGGGACCACGGGCTAATGCATACAATTCAGAAGAAATTGATCCGGGATCACGAGCACGTTGTTCCAAAATCTAACAATTGAAATAGTATATATTTATTATTTCATTATCCAGAGTTAAAAATTTCACAATATAACATATATATAATTTTATTTCATACACGTTCTTCAAACCATCCGGGAAATTCTTCCTCGTGTCTTGCCTCTATATTTTCTACGCCTTCCGTCCTAACTTTGTTCATGTGGTCACTGTTATAACATGTTGCAAAATAAGTATATTTTGAGCACAACAATTATAATTAATTTTAAGAAAACTATAATTATTCAAAGCAATGAAATGACATACCTGAGATAATCATCAATTTCTCGGCAATTATTTAGCACATACCACCAAACTTTACCCAACTCTCCATCAATTAAATCGTAACCTGTTTGTGCACCCAAGGGTCGTACATTCTGGGAAAACACTGATAGCTCACGAGGAGGCGGAGCAGCAAGATCAGCATTTCGCTCTTGATGATTAAATCGTGTCTCAACACCATGAAGATATAGAGAGCAAAATGTTAACCATTCATCGTGTATATAGGCCTCTGCTATTGAACCCTCAGCTTTGGCTTTATTCCTAACAGTGCGTTTCAGTCGACCCAAATATCTTTCAACTGGATACATCCAACGGAACTGCACCGGTCCACCCAGAAGTACCTCTCGCGGTAAATATATTGCTAAATGGACCATGACATCAAAAAATGATGGTGGAAAGATCTGCTAGAATTTACATAGTATAGTAGCAATGTCTTCTTCCAATTTCGACAACACATCTCGATTTACTACCGGAGCGCACAAATCCTTGAAAAACATACAGAGTTCAGATATGGCGACACGTACATTAGATATGTAATACCCGAATCCTACTGCGTAAATCTTTACGTCATTTATTAATATTATTTTTTTAAGTTAAATATTTTGAAACAAAGAATTTCATTTTTTTTGATAAATTATTTTAAGATGGGTGTGTCTTATATTTTTAAAGTGGGTTATTTTCTTGAGTCCTTTACTTTTGTCTAATTAAAATATGACCCAAACCTTCTCAACCATAGGATGGGTAGGTGATGAAATATCCTCCTATCTTTGAATCTCCACCGTTCATCCTTGGCTTGTGAGACAAGCCTTGACCAAATTACTTTTTCTCCAAGTGAAACCGTTGGCTTCCTCCATAAGCTTTTCGGATTCTTCTCCTTCTCCTATACGCTGAACGAGAGAAACAAACCCTCTCCTTCTCCTTACCCCACCGACAGCTTCTAAGGCAAGTGACAAGTGAACTCCTTCCTCATTTCCCTTCACCCGTCGATCCCAAGGCACACGAAGGAGAGAAAAACTCCTCAAGTCTCCTCCTTCACACGAGAGACCTTCAGTTTCCTCTAAGCCGTGTAACCTCTCTCATTCCTCCAAGCCGATCCCTTTCTATTGTGAACCCAAGCTTTCCATCGGAGATCCTCAAGGAAACTGACCTCGTGAGTGAATTTCGTTAGCCCTAAATTCTGGATTTGGAATCTTGGATGTTGGGTTTAATCTAAGGTTCTTTTCTTTGGAAATTTCTGTTGTGTTCCAGCCCCAAACATTTCGGATTTATCTTCCTCTTCTCGTTACCGTGCGTTCCGTGGCTTCTAGAAGGACCCAAGCAGGTATTATCACCCTTCCATGAGTTCTTGCAAATTGGGGTTTTTGGATTTCATGTTAGCCGAGTACTATGTGGTAATTTCTAGAAACATTTCTCATTTGTTTTCTCTATTAGCTGCTCTACTTAGTAGTAAATGAAAAACCCAAATTTTCTAGGTTAGAACCGAGCACCTTGAGTTTTGTCTTGCCGTGGGTCATGCCCTGTTTTGGTGGTTTCGAGTTGTGTGTATGTATATGCTCTGTTTTTGGTCCTAAGCCGTGTAAGTGTTCTGTTTCATGAGTCTAGCTCTGTGTGTGTTTTCTGTCTCATGGATCTAGCTGTGCTCGTGTGTGTGTTATGTTTTATGGCCCTAAGCCGTGTGTATGTATGTCTGTCTTGGTGGGTATAACAGCCGAGTGTCCCAAGGCAGAATTTTATAGTCCCTTTCTTTATGTTTTCTTGAGTCTAAGTCATGTTTTACTTTTGTTAAACTCATGTCTTTAATTGTTAAAATTATAGAGTTAAAGTTATGATTTTCAAACATGTTTCCTCTAGTTATGGCCTAAGTAAGCCATTAAGAATTTTAAACCTAAGTTAGTAAGTTTGTTTAGAAACCCTTAAGTTACCAAGAGTTGTACCTTTTGTTAATATTGGTTTTAGAAATAATATGTGAGGTTCTTAAATAATTGAAGGAAATTGCTAAGGGTTGATTTATGCCGTGCAAATAATTTAATGAGTAAAGAAGACGCCTTAATTCCATTTCTTGGAATTTAAAGGAGCACGTATGGGTATTGGGTAGTAAAGTCCTTAGTAAAATGAATTTTAATATGTTATTTCCTTTTATTGAATAGGAGTGTAATTGCAAGATTTAAAGACTCTACTTATAAAGCCTTGAGGTAAGTAGCTATGACCATGCTCCTTACACACAAAGCTCTTTTATGAAAGAATATCTCTCTCTTTGCACATGTTCTCTTACAAAAGGTAAATGTATATATTATGTACAAGCCTTCCTTGGTAGCCCCTGTTAAGTATCCTATTGATTACAATTGTGTGTATGTAAGGTAATGCATAATGAAACTTTATGCATGCTCTCTTTAAATATCTATGCCTTACTTATATGTAACATGACATGAAACACCTTTTTTTTAAGTAAAAAGCATTTGCATTGGACTAAAGGAAGATAATGAAAATGTTTAACTAAAAAAGGAAATAAAAGAGAAGAACTAAAAGCATGAACGTACATAATGGCCTCATGAATGAAAGGGTACTAAAGAATGGGCAGATGGCAATGCTGGGTAAGTGGTACTGGTTGTGCACCCAGTGCTACTCCCACAAAAAGGGGTTCCAACCTGTGGCCGCGGGTGGAATCCGGGTCCAAAAGACCGCTAACCCCAACACACGGGGCGTAATAGTGTGTATTGGCCCAAGAAAGTGAAATATAAAGTAAAGTCATTTCATTAGTCATTTATGCATGAAAAGTACATGTAAGCATGAAATCACAGTTTACGCATGAAGATGTAGTTAAGCATGAAAGTAAGAGTATGCATGAAAAGTATTGTTAGACAGGAAAGGTACGGTTAAGCATGAAGTATAATGATGCATGAAAGTGTAGTTATTCTTTAATTATTTATGCATGAAAGCATTTGTTAAGAACTAGTAAACATTTATGTCTGCATGTTTTCAAAAGGAAAAGATTATGTGACTATTAAGTTAATGGCATGGTGTACTGCTTACTGAGTATTAGACTCACTTTGTGTTTATGTTTTAAACGTCCTGGTATGAACAATGAGGCTGTGGAGCCGGGTACTGCTGAGGAGGGAGGGGCTGATGTTTAGGATTCCCAGTTGGTTGGACTTTTGAGGACTATTGTTATGTTTTCTTTATGTTTTTATGATGGGTCCCATGTCGGGACATTTTGTTGGTTTGACTTTGATACAATATACCTTTGGGTAACGGTGTATATGCTATGGTGGGGTGATGGTAACGGTATATTTTTTATGGTGGGGTGATAGTAACCCCACATAGGAAGGTTAAATGCCTTTTTATATGTGTTATGGGGACTGAGTCCTCTTAATTAGAACTAATATATTTTGTTGAATGGATGGACTCTGAGAGTCCTTTATTTAGAATCTTGAATGAACCGTTTATCAGGTACTTACTTTTCAACTAGAAACACAGTGTACATGCACGACATGTTCATGTCCATTTAAAAAAAAAATGCATAGTGAAAATAGTACTATTAATAACAAGGTAAAAAGAAAAGGCCAATTGCCGCGACCACGTCTCGGTCGTAAGATTGGGGCGGGGTTGTGACAAGATGTCAGCTTCCCACGAATTCCCACAGGTAATAACTTCTGCAAAAATACGTGACAATCATGACTTTTCAATCCATTGATTTTCCAATCATCAGGACTCACGCATCTACCAATATTTGAAGCATAACCATCTGGCAACTTCACACCTTGCAACCATTTGCAGAAATCCATCCTTTCCTCCCTCGTCATCGTAAAACATGCATGCGGCATGACCACCCTATTGCCTTTCACCCGCAAATGCAAATTATGTTTAATTCCCATTCTCTCAAGATCTTTCCTCGTCTTGATCGTGTCTTTCACCTTTTTGTTAATACTCATCAATGTACCCAGTATATTATCACAAATATTCTTCTCTATGTGCATTACATCCAAACTATGTCGCAACTTGCATGACGACCAATACGGCAAGTCAAAAAAAATACTACGCTTTTTCCAATTCAATTTTGCTTCACCTTGTTTTCTCTTGTTCTTTCCCCGACCTTTGCCAAAATTGTTCGCTCTAACATGTTGCAGTTGTTCCACTATCTCTTCTCCAGACAACTCTTTTGGTGCAATCCCATCCTCTACTCTCCCATCAAACTTGGCACATTCACTTCTCCATGCATGATTTGCTGGTAAATAACATCGATGACCCATGAAACACAACTTCTGAGAATATTTTAGCCACTCACTAGCAGTTTCTTTATTACACGTCGGACACGCTAACTTTCCTTTCGTACTCTAGCCAGAAAGATTCCCATATGCTAGAAAATCATTTATGGTCCACATTACCGCAGCATGCATCTGAAAAGATGTCGACGTAGATGCATCATAAGTTCTAACGCCTGTTTCCCATAACTCTTTCAGCTCTTCAATCAACGGCTGCATGAATACGTCAATTTTATCATTCCCAGGTGATCTAGGGCTAGGGATGAGTAAAGTTAACAAAAAGTTTGGCGCCTTCATGCACCTCCATGGTGGAAGATTGTACGGAATCAATACCATGGGCCAAGTGCTATAACTTGTACTCATATTCCCAAAAAGGGTTGAATCCATCGGTTGTGAGTCCCAGGCGCACGTTCCGAGCTTCTATCCCGAACTCTGGATACTGATTATCGAAAGACTGCCACGCAAGTGAATCAGCTGGATGCCTCATATATGCGTCATTCTTAACTCTTTTATCCTCGTGCCACCTCATATCATGAGCTGTTTTCTTACACATATATAGTCTTTGCAACCTAGGTTTCAAGGGAAAATACCGCAATACTTTAACCGGCATGTTTTTCTTACCCTTCCACCTGGACTCTCCGCATATAGGACATGCTTGTTTCTCCTCATTCTCCTTCCAGAACAATACACAATCATTCTTGCATGCATGTATGGACTTGTACTAAAATCCTAATCCCTTTCTCAACTGTTTCGCTTCATAAAAGTTCTTAGGCAATGCAGACCCTTCGGGAAGCACCTCGGTAAATAAGTCCAATACCATATTTATTGCTTTCGTTGACATCCCACACAATGACTTAATGTGAAGCAACTGCACAATAAACGACATTTTGGAATGTTTTGTACAACCTGGGTAAAGCTCGCGCTTTGCATCTTCCCATAGTGAAGGAAAATTTTCACAATCAGTCCCTCCACCACTTGAGGCATTGTCGTTAACCTCATCCATAAACATCCCAGCTCTAATGTCACCCAACATCTCCTCCATCTCATCCTGCTCATAATCATCATCCATGTGCCGCAAATAATTGTGATGATCGACCAATACATCTGCTGACCCTTCATACGGTTCACCATGCAGTACCCATCGCGTATACCCCAGATCCATACCGTTCACAAATATATGACTTTCTACTTCATCTAATTCTATCGCACACAAATTTTTACACCCTCGACATGGACACTTAATGTAACCACGACTATCAGTAGAGGCCCATGCAAAATCAATGAAGGTTCTTACTCCACGTGCATAGGGTACGTAATCCTTTCCAAGTCTATCGCCCAGACGCATCCAATTTTTGTCCATTTCTAAAAACATCTATATATTAATAACACGTACATTGAAAATTCACATGCATGTCATGCTCCAATTCTCATTGCTTTTTTGATAAGGTAGTTGGTTCTATCCCATTCGAGATTATATTCTCCATATTGCACAAATCTCGTCACTCTACTACTTTCCACGTTAGTAGAAATTTCGGCAGCAACTCCCCATAGTTTTACAAGTATACATGTTCAAATATCGGGATTGTGACCCTACGAATAGTATACCCGAAGAACAGTAGAGGAAGACACCGAAACTTCATATTAAACGTGGAAAGTATCGAGTAACAAAAATGTGCAATACAGATAATATAATCGCAAACTGTCCACACTGGACAATTCAGGAATCAGTGTACACATAAATGTAAGCTGATTCCCAAACGGGTCTAAGGGTATTTATGCAATGTCACACGCATCTATAAAAAAATCATACAAACAATATCTCCATGTTGCTTAAATTAACAATGTCACATTCAAGTAGTATTATATTGTTAAACTAAAGAGAGATGGAAGATTATGTGACCCTAAGTTTCGTGTCTTGTACACAACGAGAGAGAATGATCTTGAAGAAATGTTTAAATTTTAGTCTAATTACTTAACCGTCACAAACTGTCTGACCTTGACAACTCTCAAGGCCGAAGAGACTATGACAGTCAAGCAATTAAATTGAAATTTCAACATTTCTTCAAGATCATATTCCCTCGTTGTGTACAAGATCATCATTCTTAAAATATAATTTTAATTGTTATACTTAATTTCAAAGGTTATACTATAATTTTAATTATTATAATTCGTAAAGAGTTATTTTAATTGTTATACTTAATTTCAAATATTATTATCACATTTTAATTATTATAAAATAACATGCCACATGTATTAACATATTCTATAACTTGAGTAAGCAATAAACATGTATTAACAAAGCTTAAGGACAATATATTTATAACAATGTAAACATATTCAAACGTCATTCACAAATAATAATTTAAATATTTCAAGTTCATATCACAATATATTCACAATAACTCACAATATATTCACAAAATAATATGCCACATGTATTAACATATTCCTAAACTTGAGTAAGCAATAAACATGTATTAATAAAGCCTAATGACAATATATTTCTAATAATGTTTCTTCAAAACGCCATTCACAAATAATAAACACAATATTTCAAATCCACATCACAACATATTTACAATAACTCACAAACTATACAAACAATAATCACAATATTTCAAGAGTAAGCATAAAATCACAACAACAGATTGATAAAGTTTAGAAATATACCTAACACTCACAACATCCTCTTACAAATCAAAATCTTCCAACTTTCCAAAACAACTAATCCTTCAAAAAAATACAACACTAATTTATTAGAAATATTCTATAACAAAAACACAATATAAATATCATAAAATTCAAAAAAAGACAAGAAATCAAAATTTTTTCTTACCAAAACTCAACTCTCTCTCACTCTAAATCTTGTATTACCTAACTCACATCACTCTCTAACTCAACTCTCTCTCACTCTAACCCCCTCTCTCTCTCTCTCTCTCTCCTGCAGGAGCTAGCTCGGGCCGACCTTTACCCAACTCTCTCTCTCTCTCTCTCTCTGTTGAGCACACGGGAGAAGAAGAAATGATGCGTTTCCTCCCATGCGCGTACTGATTAAGTTCTAAAATTATTAGTTTAAACGTTCGAACGTTTAAGTTGTACGTCCGAACGTTATATTTTAAGTTAACGTTCGAACGTAATGAAAAACAACAATGTATTCCCGCCCAGAACGTTCGGACGTTTTCAATACACGTTCGAACGTACCCTTCTTATGATATAACATAAAATCTAGTGGGAAAGTTCCCGCACTTTCCTCATATATGTTCGAACGTATCATAATTTTTCGTTCGAACGTTCGTAGATTTACAGATTAACGTTCGAACATTTAACTTAAACGTCCGAATGTACATTTCATCAAAGTGTAACCATATTTGAGCGGGAAATTTCCCGCACTAATTATTCTGCTCGTTCGGACGTTAACAGATTTGGCGTTCGGACATTCATAATTTTCTTGTGATTTTCATCAAATAACGTTCGAACGTATAGTATAAACGTCCAAACGTCTGAATAATCACACAGATACCTTAATCGAGCGAGAAAATTCCCGCCTCTTAGTTTAATGTTCGAACATTAACTTGAAACGTTCGAACGTACGATTCCTAATATACTAACTTATAATATAATATATATACCACATTTTATATATCTATAACTATATACTACATTGTATAGTATGATAGCATAATGCTTTAAATGAGAACATAATAATATAGTATATAAACTATACCATATAGATAAATCAATAATATATATTAAATTGTTACTTATTAAATTCTTTATTATATACTAACTTATAATATAAAATATATACCACATTTTATATATCTATAATTATATACTACATTGTATAGTATGCTAGCATAATGCTTTAAATGAGAACATAATAATATAATATATAAACTATACCATATATATAAATCAATAATATATATTAAATTGTTACTTATTAAATTCTTTATTATATACTAACTTATAATATAATATATATACCACATTTTATATATCTATAACTATATACTACATTGTATAGTATGATAGCATAATACTTTAAATGAGAACATAATAATATAGTATATAAACTATACCATATATATAAATCAATAATATATATTAAATTGTTACTTATTAAATTCTTTATTATATACTAACTTATAATATAATATATATACCACATTTTATATATCTATAACTATATACTACATTATATAGTATGATAGAATAATGCTTTAAATGAGAACATAATAATATAGTATATAAACTATACCATATATATAAATCAATAATATATATTAAATTGTTATTTATTAAATTCTTTATTATATACTAACTTATAATATATATATACCACATTTTATATATCTATAACTATATACTACATTGTATATATATATATATATAGACAATCAGAATGTGTATTTTGGACACGTATCTTGATGTCTGAAGATACGTATGGCCCACTTCATAGTTACAAACGCAACAAATGAAGGTACGCAACTACAACGTGATTACCAAGCTAGCTAGCTAGTCGGTTCTGTATTTTTTATTTTTCTTAAGACATAATTTATATTATACTTATAATTTGAATAATAATCATATTCTAACTAAATTAGTATGAATATATTATATATACTTACTCCATGTTATATATTAAACTTCATATTATCTGTATATTAAATGTTTTTAATCTTTACTTAAAATTAAGATTATAAACTTATAATTTTCATGTTAAACATATTCAATAAAAATTCAAAAACAATAATCACAATAATTTAAATCCATATTACAGAATATTCACAATATTCTCACAACAATATTTATACACATATTAATTCATCAATGAACACCATAAACTCACAAACTATTCACAAAATTCACAAACAATAATCACAATTATTTCAAGAGTAAGTATAAAATCACAACATGTATAAACATATTGATAAACTTTAGAAATATAACAAGCACTCACAAATTCAAAAAACCAATTAATCTAATTGTCAATAATATTATATAACATCCTAATATATAACATAAGCATTTATAATATAATATATTATAGATAATATTTTAGAAATTAAATCGATAAACGTTCGAATGTAATAATAATTACGTTCGAACGTTATGTGTATATAAGGCCAAAACCGAACGTCGAAACGACATTATAGACCCATCGTCTACTCCGTTGCACGCCAACACGCCTCCGTCACCGCCGCTGTCAACTCCGCCATAACCATCACTAAAAGATAGGAATTCATATTTTATTCAAATAACATGTATTTTATTGAGATTTGGATTGAGTTTTATTTAAAACCGGATAAGTGGTGGCCAGATTTTCAACTCCATTTTCTGGCCACCACGGCCAGCCATTGGCCGAATAGTCACCGTAGAAATGTTTCTTGAAGTGTATACTTCATTTCAACGGTGACATTTCCGCATTTAGAACCTTGTAGAGAAATTTTTGAGATTTTAATAATGGTTGAGTCGACTTAGCCATTCTGCATCGTAACGTTCAAACGTTCACCAAGACGTTTGAACGTACGACGTTTAAATTATAAAGCCGTTACGGCTTCTACGTTCGAACGTTCATTGTCTTACATTCGGATGTCATTTTCATCAATTTTACGTCTAAACGTTTAATGTATACGTCCGAACGTACTACTTTTTAAATATTATTAAACGACATACGTTCGAACGTAAGTATTTTACTTTCGCACGTAAATCACATACGGTCGGACGTTTAATTATAACGTTAGAACGTAGTGATTTTCTACTTTATTCATGCTTCGACGTTCGGACGTTCATATTTACGTTCGAACGTAAAACAAATATGTTCGAACGTATAACATAAACGTTCGAACGTATATATTTTACGTTTGAACATAAATTTATTTACGTTATTTTAAGTGCGAACGTATAAATAAACGTCCGAACGACTTCCAGAGAGGTGTCGAGCGAGCGTATACATTATTTTTTATTGAACACTTGTGCTCGAGCTAGGTGTCGAGCGCAAGTCGAGCACAAGTGTTCAATAAAAAAAATTTCGGAGTCAGAATCAGAGCTTCTTGGAGCTCCGACTCAGACTCCGAGCTACTCCGAATTCTGACTCCAAATTTCGATGACTCCGACTCCTTCGGAGCGGAAGTCGGACGGAGTCAGAATTTTCAGAATTTTGCACACCCTTATGCAAATAATATTTTTTCCTTCTCTATTTTCAGGATATGGCTCTTGAACATTGGGTCGCTCGAGCCAATGTTCAATACAACTTGAGCTCGACACCTCGCTCGAGCGCAAGTGTTCAATAAAAAAAATTTCAGAGTCAGAATCGGAGCTTCTTGGAGCTCCGACTCCGACTCCGAGCTACTCTGAATTCTGACTCCAAATTCCGATGACTCCAACTCCGTCGGAGTGGAAGTCGGACGGAGTCGGAATTTTGCACACCCCTATGTAAATAATTTTTTTTCCTTCTCTATTTTCAGGATATGGCTCTTCCACTGCATACTAGGAAACGAGGGAGGGAAGGAGCCACGTCGGACACTGCTCGTATCGGAGCTCGTACTGTTATGGTAGAGCGAGATGTCTTGATTAATGAGTTTGACGAACTCTGTTGGCAGCAAATGAACCTGAGAGATGTTTTCATCAGTAGAGGCTGGGGGAAATATCTGCACATTGAGGGGAAGGTATACCCCTTAATGGTTCAGGAATTCTATATGGGGATGTGTGACATGCCTCAAGATGCATCCTCTCACACCGTAATTGTACGCGGTGTTTCTATTGAGGTATCACCAGATGTCATCAGCGAGCAACTCGGGATTCGTCGAGGAGTTGAGACATTTGCACACTCAACACCCAGTGAGGATGTAGGCACTTCTACATTATCTACTGGCCGCCTATTTGAGCCAGCATCAGCCAGAGATGCAGGCTAGTCAGAGGCTGAGGATACTGGCGTCGAGGCTCGAGATGATGACCAAGACGAGGATTTCTACATCCTCACCGGGAGGGACCGCATGCAGATCGAGCGGAAGAACGCCTTCAACCAGAACCATCTGCTGCATTTCTTCCGCATGTTGCACCTTATTGTTGCAACAAATGTCGATCCCGTGGCACATAAAACCACATTTAGTCGGCTTTGGGCACAATTTTTGATACGAGAGGCACGTGGAGATCCTATAGATTTGCCACTGCACATCTTTGAGAGGATCCGTTACGAGGCGAGCATCGTCTCCACGGATAATCTCCTATACGGTGTCCTAATCAGCCGACTATTACTTGCACGGGGAGTGCCGACCCAGCCAGAGGAGCTGGTCAAAGATCAGATGAGTCCCCTCGACATGACCACGCATCGACGTAGTATTGGACAGGTGAGGGGACGTCAGCCACCCCTGTAGAGGATCTAGTTCCTCCGACGCAGTCTGAGCCAGGTCATGTCGGGAGTAGTAGTCAGTATACGCCGAGTACATCTGCAGGAGATGTGCGGCCTGCTTGGGTTGATGCGGTCATCTCACAGCTGACTGCGCATATCGATCATAAGATCGATTGATCGCTCGAGGCTATATTGGCGTCTGTTGCCGAACTCACCCAACGTGTAACTATCCTTAACGACAAGGTTGATACCTTGATTGAGGAGGTACGAAGTTCGACTTTTGCGGATAACGTTATCATCTGACTGTTGTTTACTACATTCTATCAAATTTTGTATTTTATTTTTAATATTTATAAAGAAAAATATTATTGAATATTTCTATCGTTTTTTAATTTCAATTTTTAATCTTCTTTGATGTTATATTTTCCAACTTTAATACTAAATCATTGCATTTCAAATATATATAAACATAAATATATATTTATATATTACAAATTGTGTATATATAAATATATACAATTCAATTTTTTAGACTTGTTCACAAATTAAGCACAATAAAAACCACATAATTTTAAAATTAAAGTCATTTAATTTAAATTTACAAGTAATAACGTTCGAACATTGGCGCAAACATTTTACGTTCGAACGTTATTTAATAACTTTCGAACGGTTGCACCAAAACATTTTACGTTCGAACGTATATGTGACGTTCGAACGTATATTTCCCATACGTTGGAACGTAAAAAAAATCTCATCTATCTTTAGTGACGGTTTCAAGAAACTGTCACAGAAAATACTTTTTTGTGACGGTTTAGGGACTGTCACAATTTCCCAACCGTCACTAAAAAGCAATTGTGTTGTAGTGTGTTAGTATGCAACAACTTCCTTTTTTTTTTTTGAAAGAGGGTGGAACCTCTACATTTATTAGATGGCCTCACTCACGTGGAGGGAAACCTGTGGTACATAAACAGATAATCAAAAAAACCAAAACACCGAAACAGCACATCCGAAAAAATGCAAACACACAAAATCCTCCTAACATCATGTGATTGTCTAATAGAGGGAAAACCCAAAGCATCTAAACGAGCAAATTCCCTCAGATCTTGGTAAGCATGCACGTGAACCGAAAGTGCAATTGACTCCCTCTTCGCCTCGTATTGCCAGAAAATCCGCTGCTTGGTTACTTTCTCTAAATTGATGAACCACTTGAAATTGAATGCCCTCCAATTTCCGAAGAAGATCATCCCAATAATCTCAAAGAAACCAAAAATCACAGCGCCAAGTATTCAGCTAGTCCACCACTATCTTTGAATCACACTACTCCATAATTACTGGTGTTGATGTCGTGTTTCGCGGGCCTGGGCAACTCCTCACCCCCGGTATCCAAGTGCGATCCTGCACACTCAAAATGGAGAGGGAGGGGGACTCCCCCTCGAGGTCCGTTAATCCTCCGATGCTTAAGTCAGTATCTAGAATCGAGAGGAAAGCAAAAAGCAGGCTCTAGGATCATAGTATTTTTTCTATGTATATCTTACCTGTCGTTGGGTTGACCCCTATTTATAATTACCGTGTTGGTTTTCCCCATGGTGGTGCTCGGGGTTGTGTGGGGCGATTCACCCTTCGTATTTCATTGCCGAGCAGCTTTCACATTATTTTCTTACCGAGCAGCAATGGCCCCGGGCCTTCTTTGTTCATTGCTCTAGCCTGGGTTGCATTTAATGCAGCATACCCTGCACCCTGGGATGCATTTAATGCGATGTGGCCACTGTTTTGGGCTGCATTAAATGCGACGTGACCTCTGTTCTGGGCCTTATTAAATGCGACGTGGCCTCTGCTCTGGGCCGCATTAAATGCGACGTGGCTTTACTCCGCGTTCCCTCCGTCTGGTGATGCACGTCACAGTCTTCTTTCCTTTTTCCATAGTCTTCCTCCGGATCTCCTGCCCCGACCTGATTTGTTTGTCCCAATTCCAATATGGGTTTTTACTTTATAAGCATGGGCTTATGTGACCGGACTGGGACCCATCGTTGGCCCAATTCCCACACTGAACACTCCCTGCCATCGTGGGCTTAGGCTTGTTGATTTTCCCCCCATCACCGTACCCCGCGAATTTTAAGCACACTTGTGGGCTGGAAATTCAAAACAATTCCCTTCTTTTAACCTGGCGTCAGTTCATTTTTTGCGCTCATGCAGTGATAATGCCGTGCCGTCTTCCTGTTATAGGGCGCCTCTTCGAATTTTGCGACGTCCCTTTAATTCAAAGGCTGTTTTATTACATTGCCTTCCTTTTATACTTACGCTTCGTCTCTTACCTTTCTCCTTCTCTAATACCTTCGTCGCACATTCCCAACCACCCTTTCGATTTCTCTTCTTCGCCTTTCACCATGACTAAGCAAGCCATCGAACGAATCTCGCTTCAACTACTTCGCAGGACATCGATGGTTTCATCCATGACCAAAACAGAGCTTCGCACTTTCTGCAGGGAGTTCCCACTCCCCGACGGGACCTCGGTCGAGGTTCCATCGTCTCACATTACCATGGTAGATCGTCAAGGTCTGGCGCCGGCAGTGGCGCTCTACCCCCACATGTTCTCAATCGGGCTTTGTTTTCCGTTCTGTCGCCTTGTCCGCGACGTCCTGGACTAGCTGAAACTTGCCCCTGCACAACTTAATCCCAACGCCTGGCATTTGCTCTTGGCCAGTTGCGTGGCCTTTCGATTCGTTTTGTCTGATTCAGAAGATTACCCTGACCTAACTGCTCGCGAATTTCTGAGCCTGTACCGAATTAATAGACTTGACGGGAACTGCTGCAGTTTCCAGTCATATACCGCTGAGAGGCGTTTCACGTCTTTGGAGAGACGTTATTCTTCAATAAAGGAGTGGCACCGGCGGTTCTTCTTTGTAAGGGGCACTGGTTGGGAGTGCCCCGAGGGGGAAAACGAATATGGTGAATTCCCTGTTCGGTCAGTGTGGGGCAAGGTCCCGACCACCAAATCCTTGTCCATCACTCTATCGGAGAGGGAGGAACTCCGAGTTACTTCCGTCGTGTGCTGAGTTTTGGCTCATCCCGACTTGTCTGAGATGGATGCGCTTTTGAACGACGACTACATCCGTCGTTACCTTGTCCTCCCGCCCCGTAACTACGTACTAGGCCGGGACTTTCTGTCGGGTCCACTTTCCCCGACCAGGGGAAAACTTCCCGTTGCTTCCTCTCCTGAAGAGGAACGCTCCGAACGATAGCGTACTGAACCGAAGGCGCCCACTCCCCCTCGGCCCATTCCTGCCGAAGAACTCCCCTGTTGTTCTACCCCTTCCTTCTAAACCCGAAGCTGCCCGGCGAAAGGGGAGAAGCTCTCGGCGAGTGGCATGCGGGGGAGAGCCTAGTCGGGATGCTCGCAAAGGCGGCTCGATCAGAATTGGGGAGAGTGCTAGCTGACCCGCTCAGGGAGTTAGCCTTACTGGAGGTAAGTCGTCGTAAACTTTCAAATATATATATATATATATATATATGTATATACATATTTTTCTTGTTTGAGCTGCGAATAATCACATTTGCTCTTCCCGAATAGGCCCTATAGAAGAAGATGTTGGTGTCGCTGTCGCCTCTCTATTTGCTTCGGCTTTTGAGGGCCTCGAACCTTGTGGGTCAGCGCAGGCGCCGGGCGCCGGGCGCCTTCATCTCCTTCGAGGAGACTCTCTTCGAAGAGGTGGAACTCCAAAGCAAGCGCCACCCCTCTTTTGGGGAGATGCTTGCCGAGTTCGACGCATCCTTCGAGGGTGGTCTGCCGTATGCTCTTGCCCTTGCTCCCGGGCACTTTGAATTGGCCCATCCTGGAGGCTCCCCGATCCCCATCCCGACCGTCCTTCTTTCTGAAGAAGGAGTTTTGCCTGCAGGGGAGCCTGTATTCCCTGAGATTATGGAGCAAGACCCTGATGGGACTATTCCCAGTGTCTATTCAGGTACAGGCCCCACTCGTCGAGCCAGGCCCTTTGACAGCTTCGAAACCGACTCTCCTTTCGGAGGAGATCACATGGGTACTGGCTCTTCCCTCTCTGTTTCTATTGATGTCTATTGAATGTCTATTCCACTCGTTTCCCTTTTGTCGTCTTTCCTTATGCCAGGTTGTTTGTTTCACCCAGAAGTCCCAAGTTCCAAAAGTTGTGCCCTCCACTTCGCCACAAGACGTCGACCTGGTGGGGGTGGAGGATGATTCCTCCCCGAGTGGCAGCCCCTTTCACACGGGCGAGGCTTCTGGTGAGAGCTCGGTCCCCTTTCACACGGGCGATCCTCCCATAGAGGTTTTCCTTCCGAGCGAGGTCACTCTGCCTCTGGTGCCTGTCGAGCCCCCTTCTTCTTCTGAGCCAGGGGCATCACTGGGTTCTGGGTCCGGCCATGTCAGGGCTCGGACAGCATTTTTCGATTCAAACCTCCGAAAATTCCAGCCACTCTTCGCCCATGTGAGTGTCCTTCTGCACGGCAGCTAATGAAAGCTTAAAGAAGCGAGAAAAATAAATAACACGAAGTAAATAAACATCAAATAAAGTGCCCAAAAGTCTAAGCCAAATATCTCAAAAATATTCCATAAACTTTAAACTGAAATTAAATAAAAATAGGGAATGAAAAGAGCAAGCCGAATAAATAGAGATGGAGGTGGTAGGCAATGGAGGAGGCAGCTGGAGTGGCAATTGGACCCTGGAAGAGTTCTTCAAATGTGCGGCACTACTATGCAAAAGTCCTCAATTTCATGCTAATGATATGCTTAAATAGGGTAGGAAGAAACCCTTATGTCTACATATTCCCGCACACAAAATCGCTTAAATTTTAGAACTCAATTTGGTAGCGACGTACGCACTTCAGGAGTTTGAATTTGGACATCCTTGAAGACAACTTTGTAGCCCTTTAAGATAGCTTTCCAACGCATCAAGAATCGTATCAATCCGATATTTGAGCAGAAAGTTATGATTAAAATACTAAAGTGTGTCTATTCTGTCTCCTAACGCATTTTGGACTCTGATCCGAATTACTCTCAAACCCCATCATTATCCTTCTTTGAAGAGTCCTACACTTGTTGAAATTAGAAATAAAATAATAGGAATTAGAAATAAAATAAAATAAAAATAATAGAATATCAAAAATATGTTGTGCATGTGAATAAACATTGTTCAATTATATCACAAGTTATAAAATTAAGCATAAATCATGCTATTAACCAATTTAAATCACAACTCAGATTTATTCATCTTAACTATTTTTTCATCTAAAATCAATAATAATATAATGAAATAAATAAAATATATTGGTTCTAAATATATAAAATATGCAATAACTCAGCTCAATCACCGCTTTCCTTCTCGTTCTATTTCTTTCTTTTTTTTTGTTTTTTTTTAATTTTTTTTAACGAGATGGATTGATGTTAACCCCTCAGGCTGCCGAGGAGTTTGCCAACTTGGTCTCCCGAGAGCAGGAGGCTCTAGAAGAGGACCTCAAGACCCAGAGGGCACTGAACAAACTACTAAACCTCCGTGGGGAGAAGATGCTAAGCAAGAAGCAGTCCTTGGAGGTGGAGAAAGAGTCCCTACGGGAGAGCAACGCGTTCCATCTTCAGAAGATCCGCGAGCAGAGGAAGCTGAACAAGGATATGGCCGAGCTGATGAAGATCATGAGTCTGGAGCCCGACCTCAAGCGCAAGGAGCTCCAGCTGAAGGGAGTCGAAATGGACAGACTCCGAGTCAGACTGACCTCCGTGGTTGCTGACTTGGAGTATACGCGGAAGGAACTAGAGGTTCTTCGTGCCCAATCTGGCATTCTCTTGGCTGAGGGGGAGAGTTCCCGCGTTGAGGCACTGAAGCTGGGGCGGGAGCTGGAGTCTGTTCGGGAAGCTTTAGAGAGGAATATTGGGGTTGCTGATGCCTTAGCGGACGAACAAAGGCGCGTGGCTGAACTGGAGCATGAATTGGAGTTCGCTCAAGAGGCGTTGGAGCAGAACGAGGTAACCATTGGGACATTGGAGGCTCAGAAGAAGCGCTCCTCCCAGATTCGGGTTCGCATGTTCCATCGGTACATGGGACTTATGAAATCTGTGGATGTGACAAAGGCTCTGGCCAATGTCTCCGTCTCCCGCATGGAGTCCTCTTTGAAGACTTCCCAAGACCGCACGACCCAGCTGGAATCTCAACTCAGGAGGGCTCCAGCTCTCCCTAATCAGGCCTGGATCAATGGGTACAGAGAAGGCCTTGAGTGCCTCCAGGGATTGCTTCTTCAAAACCCCGAGACTGACCTCTGTGCCCTGAACCTTCGGGAGATTATTTCGGACTTGAAAGCCTACGAGAGGATGCTGACTTGGGGCATAAAAGAGATGCCTTTGGTTTTCTCCGGCCCTCCCCCTTAGCTGCTTTTCCCATTGTTTCATCGTATTCCTTTTTTCTTTTTGTAATTATTAGTGTATGAACTCTCTTAAAGTAATGACTTTGATTCTTTTATTCTGGTATGCCTGCTCTTTTTAGCTTTTGTACTGCGCGTCGTAATCTCCTGATGTAAGCCCAATCGAACCGAGTTGGGTGTTAGGCTTCCCTGCGCGGGAGAGGATGCCGCAAGATAATTCCCGGGCCATTTTCCTTAGTAGAGACCCTCAGCATGGGTCTGTATACTGGAGATAGTGCGATGCATTCCCGATTTCTTTATTCTGGAATGCCTTTTGCTGGGAGGTGCACCTCATAGGTACCAAGGTGTTACCACTTGCTATGAGGCCTTTTCTTATTTTGACTTAACTCCCTGTTGCGTTCTCGTATCGGTTTAGACATGCGGCATTAATTCGTATTCGATGATTCTTTAAGTTTTGAACTCCGCTTTGTGATTCTGTCGTGTAACTATCACCCTTCTTCTAGTGTCCACCGAGTCGTTCGCCATAATCTTTACGCACGTGGGTGGCTGAACCTGCTGCCGACCTCGTGACTTTTCTGGGGTTGCTCTTTACCGACACTTCTTTCTTCCCTGTTTGGCCCAAGTGTCGTCCAGCTTCGGTCAAACGCACCAGGTGCTTTTATTACATTCGTGACTCAAGTTTCGTACTCAACTTCTTTATCAATCATCCTTTTTATGCCGTTTTCGTGTCGGCTAAGATTTTCCATGCTTTATTCTCCTCATCGACCGCTCCTCGAGACTCGAGTTTCCATAGGGGATGCGTGGGCAAGCCTTGGAGTCCCCGGGGATATGTGGGAACCGGGGGGGGGGGGCTCTTAGGTGCTGCGGGGCCCTGGGTGTACCATGAGCCATTTCCAACTATAAAAAAAAGGGGTGGGCCTTCCTTTACTACCAGGACATTACCGGCTCTGCTTTCTCGCTCTTTTACTAGCTTTGTCAGCATGCGGCGACCCTTTTTCCCCTCCTTCTGTAGTTTTAAGGAGGTGGACGCGTTCAGTTCTAGTATTCGAGATGTTACCGGTAGAGGTTCAATTGTTGGGAACACGGCAAACTCCACACGTCTCTTGTTCTTGCCCTCTTGCTTATGCCGCCTCACTTGTTCTAGCCTTCTTGCTTATGGGGGTCGATCTCCGTGAGCATTTGAACCAGAATCTGCATTCCACAGGTTATGGACGGCGTTTGGTCCAAGTGGTGGCGTAGCAGCCGTGGCTGAGGAGGGCGGGAATAGACGTCGGGGGGGGGGGGGGGGTGTAATACCCAGCTCCTTCTTCTTACGTACGCTTCTCTCTTTCTGACGTATGTTTCGTCTTGATGACGTAAGCAAATCCCGAAGACAGAGATTATGTGATCATCTGCCTTTCTCACTAGTGACTGCGAGCCACGTTATGCGTGTCGAACCATGACGGCGTGACTTCTAGGGCACACCCAGTGTTTTAAATATGCTGAAAATATTTATAAGGAGTATTTCCATCATTATTGAATTAAGATTTGATCTTAAATACGACAATCATAATATTCTTGAAGAGCTCCAAAAATATTATAATTGCCAGAAATCATTTCAATATTATTATTAAAATGATTTCAATTATTTAAGATATTATGAGATTTAACTTATGTTGAAAGCTTTTATTAATTAAATGGTTTAACCCTTTTAAATATGTTAAGTGAGACTTCATCATTTTATTAATGATGAAGAATATTATTTTATAAACTAAAGTTAGTTTAAAATAATATTTACCTTAATTCCTCTAAGTGCTTTTAATTAAGTTAATGTTTTACGCATCTTCAAATCAGTATTTTAATTCCTCGTCGTTAGATCGTTGTGTAGATCCCAGACGAAAGGACTGGGTTAAATACCCAGACCCCTCTCTTTCCCTCTCATTTTCCCCGTAACCCTCTCTCTCCTCCCTCTCTCATTTGGCGTACGCTGTACGCAGCACTCCTCCCTCCACGCCGAAGCTTCCAATGGACAACCCGGCGCCATCGTGCGCCACTAGTCATCACCGCCAGCACCAACGGCTTGCTCTCACTCCGGCGAGCCTCCCTAGCTTAGCCCCTCTCTCTCACGCTCTCCATTTCTCCATTTCGGAAGCACACAGCCCGAATGGGCTTGTGCGCGTAGCGCCGCCCAATGCCTCCACCGCTCCCACGGCGAGCTCCTCTCCCACCGGCCATCATCCTCCCCCGAAGCCAGCCCCTATGAAGCAGTCCTCCCCCTCCTTCCACGGCAAGTACCTGAAATGGGTCTCTAGCCCATTTCCCATCGTGCGCCGCCGTACGCGGCCACCCATGACCACCATGCGACGCCATGGACCTCCTCTCCCTTTCCCCGAGTTCCTCCATGTGACCCATGGCCAGAAACCCCTCCTCTACCTCAAGGCTTCTCCCCCTCTCACGCACAGGTTGCACGCCGTGCACCACCATGCGCCGCCACCCATGGCTGATGACCGCCATGTCCAGCCTCCTCAGGCCGTCACCAAGCCAACCCGACCTCCATTAGCCTTGATCTGCCACCCATGAGAGCACACTCTCTTTCACTCTCCCACGGCTTTTCCTCCATGGTATGGCCAGATCCGCCACCGTGAGCCACCGTGGCGACACCTCGACGCCACCATGAGATTCAGCACACCTCCCTTAGCCAAGCCCTAGGTCAAAACCATCACTTTATGTGATGGGTAATCACTGCACGTGATGGACAGTCACTGCACGTGATGGACAGTCACTGCGCGTGATTGACTGCCACTGCACACAGCTAGAGCCGCCGTGTTATGCCCCTCACCGCCATCACAAGGCCATCACGAGTCTTTCCAAGACCACACCTAGCTATCCAAACGCCTAAACAGTCACCGTACGTGAGTTAGCCACCACGTACGACACTGTCGACATCATCGGCTATGACGGTCAACGAGCAACGCACTGGTTATCCTGTTGATGGTATAACTCTCTATCCCTCGTTAATTATGTTAGATATTGATTAGTTGACTAGGTTGTGGACTGTGCTGTTAGTATTGTGGAGTTGTGGCATTGTGATGAAGTGTTGGGCATTCTGTGTGATGAAGTGTTGGGCTTATCTGTGTTGTATGGAGGTGAATTGTGCCGTGTAGTGTACTGTAAAGTGTTGGGTGTATTATGAAGTATTGTGGACTGTGCGGTGTAATGCAATTGTGGGGCATGTGTTGTATGGATGGCGTGGCGTTGTGTGGAATAGGAAGAGTACACGCTGGGTGTACTTTGCATGTGGCGTAATGTGAGACAAGGAGAGTATATATAAAATATACCTTCCTGGCATATGGTAGAACGGGATGTGTACACGGAGAAGTGTACTCTGTGGGTAGTGCGTGTAAAAGGAGTACATGTGGAATGTACTCCATGTGGTGGATTGATGCACCATATGGCGTGCATGCCATAATGGTGATGTGGCGTGGTGTATGTGGAACGGGAAGAGTACACGCTGATTGTACTCTGTGTGGGGTATGATATATGAAGGGGATATATATGGAATGTACTCCATACGACGAGTATGCCGTAGTGGTGATGTGCCGTAAGTGCATGGAATATACGCGGAGTGTATTCCATGTAATGGAGCGATGCACCATATGGCAGGATGCCATAATGGTGATGTGTTGTGTTGTATATGTAGGGAGTACAAATGAAATGTACTCCATGTGACATACTGATGTACCATATGGCGAGTATGCCATAGTGGTGATGTGGCGTGGTGTGTATGAAGGGAGTATACGATGGGTGTACTCTGTGTGGGGTATAGTATATGTGAGGAGTACACGTGGAGTGTACTCTATGTGGTGGACGATGCACCATATGGCGTTTATGCCATAATGGTGATGTGGCGTGTTGTATATGTGGGGAGTACATGTGGAATGTACTCCATGAGATGGTGAGATGCACCATATGGTGTGTATGCCATAGTGGTGATGTGGCGTAACATGCATGGAGTATATGCAGAGTGTATTCTATGTAGTGGAGTGATGTACCATATGGCGTGTAGGCCATAGTGGTGATGGAGCATATGTAAAGGGAGTACAAGTGGAACGTACTCCATGTGATGGATTGATGTACCATATGGCAGATATGCCATAATGGTGATGTGGTATGTATGAAGGGAGTATACATGGAGTGTACTCCATGTAGTAGCGACACTTCGTGTGGTGTGTCGTAGAGATAAGGATGGTTATGTGATTGATGTGCGTGGAATGTGATGGATAGTGTCGGGAACTGTGGAATAGTGTTCCGAAGTAGTCATGGCGTAGCCTGTAGTCTGAGGTGACAAGTGTCACTACGATGGACTTATGGCTAAAAGTATGCGTGAAGTATCAGAGCGAGTATAAGAGTGCGCAGCGGAAGCATGACTGAGGAATGTCACGAAGTGACATTTACTACTGACAGTCATGCTTGTGATGTGTGAAGTAGTGAAATAAGTGTAGGAGTACGCAGCGGAAGCACGACTGGGCAACGTCACGAAGTGACGTGGTTATTGGAAGTCATGCTTATGATGGGTGAAGTGTTAAAGTGTAGAAATGGCGTAACGGTAACATGACGAGATGTCACAATGTGACGGGAGTACTTAAGGAATCGTACTCGTGATGAGTCAGGAGTGATGTAGTAGAATGCTAGGTAACACGACAAGGTCACAGTGTAGCACTAGAGCAATCTCGGGCTATATAACGTGACATGTAACGTAGTTATGAATGGAGTCTTGTCGTGTTAAGTGTTGGCATGAACTGTCAAAAGGGACGGGTAGCATGAGGAGTCATGCTAACCGGGTTAAGAGAAGGTTGGTATCGAAGTATGGCCCTTGTCCCTCGAAGCTGGTGATCAACGTGTTATATATGTTGATCTTAGGTGATAAGGGGTAGAGTACATGTGTAGTCTGGTTAGACATATGTGCCGGATGGATTCACCATATGTAATGGGTAATCTATCCTGAGTATAGTTACACGGTGCTTAAGCCCCAGAGTTGGCTTAGAGTCGTATGGCTTGTCTGGATGGGAATGTGGATTTGTATGGGCTAAGATGCATGAAGAAAGTGACGGGTGTACTATCTAAGGACGGGATGCGTGACTTAGTTGGTTTAAGTCATGCATCAGAATGAGGTTAATAAGAAGAATGAGACAGAGGCCTTAGTGTCTTAATCCTAAGGTGAATCATGAGTTCACTTTAGTGGATGAGCACTCGAGGCAAGACATGAGTTGGAAGATGGGGTGACCGCAATGGATCCCCGAAGGTTTTCACATAGTGAAGGGCACGTAAGTGAACGGGATAGAAGGAGAGTGTTCTAAGTATAGCGTAGTTTTATTTATAGTTTAAGTTACTTATGCATTAGATAGAGAATGATGCTAAGGTTATGTGTATACATGTAGGTTGCCATCTGACAAGCATGAATGGACTGCATGACATGCAAGTAGCATGGAGTCCAGGTAAGTATTACGTTCATACTCTTCTAGAGTTTTCAAAGATAAAGAAACGTTTTTCCTTTAAGATGCTAACGGAAAGAAACGAAAGACGTTTTAAGAAAGAAAATGATAATTGTTAAAATGTATAAGTATGTACAGCCCCTCCTTGGCAGCCCCTTTTTACGCATCCAAAGTATTAATTTTATGCATGTGAATGGATGAATATACGATGTATCTATTGTATGTATTTTCTAAGAAAATCCATAAAACTGATGAAGATGCATGAAGGGCATGACAACAGATGCTTTTGTGAATCCTACGAACCGACGCTCTCATGTGCGTCACGAGGTGACTCTCGTTGATGCCATGAGAGGCGACGTTCAAAGGTGACGCTTAAGGGATGCCACGAAAGCCGACGTTTAAGCCCATGTATGTTCTCAAATGAAGTTTTCCACGAACGAACTGTTAAAGAAAAGATAGAACTGAAATGAACTAAAAGACGAAAAGACCATTTTCGGGCTTACGCCCCAAACGATATTTTCTCACGAAAAGAAATGTTTTCTCATGAAAAGAAAGGACTGTAAATGAAAGAAAGAACCGAACGAAAGCATCAGCTCTTTCGAGCTGACATAAACGAACGAACGCATGAACGAAAAGCAAGAAAGAAGAAATGAAAGCATGAATGTATGAAGATACGTAACGGCCACATGACTGAAATGAAAGGGTACCAATGAATGGGCAGATTGCAATGCAGGGTAAGTAGTACTGGAAGTGCACCCAGTACTACCCCCTATGAAAAGGGATTCCCCACCCGTGGCCACGGGCGGAATCTGGGTCCAAAGGAAGACCGCTAACCCCATACACACGGGGCGTAACAGTGTGTAATGGCCTATGAAAGTGATAAGAACGAATGGATGTATGCACGCATGTACGAACGCACGAATGCACGAATCTTTAAGAAATGAAGGCACTGACGGAGGACACGTTTTTTTATAGAAAGGAAAGTCTTTTGAAAGAAAAGCCCCGTCCAGTGATGTTTTCAAAAGAACGCACGTAAACATGCACGAACTCTTGCAGAAATGAAGCACTGACGGGAGAAACGTTTTACGAAAAGAAAGCCCATGTTTAAAAGAGAAAAACCCCGTCCAGTGAAGTTTTCAAACGAACACACACATGCACGCACGTAATAGTATGTACGAATGATGAATGCATGAATGAAAACCTATATTGTTATATTTTTAACGGTATGAAGTACTGCTTACGAGTCTTCGACTCATTTTAGTTTTTATGTATGTCCCTCCCCCTCACAAGAACATGCACGACCAGGACGGATATTGCCCATGGGGAATAGCACGGAAGTCTAGGCACGAGTTTTAAACGTACGAGACCTTTTATTATAAGATTTATGTTTTCCGCTGCAAATCTCTTTTATGATAAAATCACATTTTAAATTATGAACGTGGAGTCTTGCACCCTGGGTATGCAAGTGAAAAGTTTTAAACAGGACGGTAATTCCCGTCGTCCTTTTTATAAAAATATTTTGGAAAAAGTCCCACCACAAGGACTGGCGTTACAGGGGGGTTACGCCTTAGTCGTTGCCTGCCCATCGATCTTCTGTTACCCGCGCCGCTGCTGCCTCTCGGTTCAACCTCGAATCGCAGTTCGTAGCCGGGAGACTCCTGGTTGGGTGCCACTCGGCTCCTCACTCGCAGAAAAGGGGACTTACTTTGCAGAATCTATTGGGTGTCCATCTCCTTAGTGTTGCTGTGTTTATTTTTGTAGTAGCTTTGTAGTTGGGCCCCTTTTCGTCTTTTCTTCCCCTTTTTATGATGTAAGAATTCCCTTGTAGCTCTATTTGTAACTCTGTCTGGGATATATATATATATAAAGAACTTTGTCCATTATCTTCTTTACGGGCTTTCTATATCTTGCCTCGTTTTAGCTTTTACTTGGGTGATTGTAGTCAAATGACCGGAGCTCATTGGCTCGATCCCGGTGCTTCCTTCAACAACGCATTTCTTCTTCACATGAAGCTCGACAAGTCACTTCGACTGCGTTGAGAATAGCTGTTAGCAGGTCAGAGCTCATGGCTCGGTTCCCATGCTTATACTTCGTGGGTTGGCACTTATAGGTTGGCAGAGCCCAAGGGCCTTGCTCCCTCACCAACTCGTTCATTTTTCGCATGAAGCTTGGCAAGTCACTTGGACTGCGTTGAGAATAGCTGTTAGCAGGTCAGAGCTCATGGCTCGGTTCCTGTGCTTATACTTTGTGGGTTGGCACTTATAGGTTGGGGGAGCCCAAGGGCCCTGCTCCCTCACCAAAGCGTTCTTTTTTCACACGAAACTCGGCAAGTCACTTGGACTGTGTTGAGAATAGTTGTTCGCAGGTCATAGCTCATGGCTCGGTTCTTGTGCTTATACTTCGTGGCTTGTCTCGAGATCGGGCTTAAATGACTTGGGCTGTTTCAGGGGGACATAGTAACACAACATTTAGAAATTAGCTCATTAAACCTTTAACTAGTAATAGTTTGACATTCGTTTGAGCCTGGCTCATATTATTTTTATACAAAATACTTCCTTAACTGCTCCGCATTCCACGGGTGCGGCAGCTCGTTCCCTTCATGGTCCTTCAGCTGGTATGAGCCAGGTCTCTCGGTCGCCGTTACTAGGTACGGTCATTCCCACTTGGGACCTAGTTTGCCCCCATCTTGGGTCGTGACTCCTGTCTGTTTTAAGACCATGTCACCTACTTTGAAGTTACGAGGTCGAACTCGTTTGTTAAAGTATGACTCAACTCTTCGTTTGTTGGCTGTTGCTCGGCGTAGAGATCCTCCCTCCTTTCTTTCAGCAAATCTAGACTCTCCCTTAGCCGCTCGCTGTTCCGATCTGGGTCGTATTGTTGCACCCTGTACGTGGGTATGGCTACTTTCGCTGGTATCACAGCTTTGACTCCATAGACCAGAGAGAAAGGTGTTTCTCTTGTTGGGGTTCTTACCGACGTCCGATAGGCCCACAAGGTGCTTGGGAGTTCGTCAGCCCATTCCCCTTTCTGTGCTCCTAGTTTCTTCTTTAAGATATTGGGCAATGTCTTGTTGGTGGCTTCTACCTGACCGTTGGTTTGCGGGTGTCCTGGAGAGGAGTACTTGGCCTTGATCTTGAGCTTCGAGCACCATTCTCGATAGTGGGAACAATCAAATTGTCGCCCATTGTCAGAGATGAAGCTTTGGGGGATACCGAAACGATAGATTCCAAAGGAAATTTGTTATTGCCCGAGCTGTGATTGTTGCTAAAGCTTCCGCCTCGACCCACTTGGTAAAGTAATCTACTGCTACTACGACAAATTTCACTCCTCCTTTGCTCGCTGGGAGGGGACCGATAAGATCCAATCCCCATTGGGCGAAGGGCCATGGGGCTGTGACAGAAGTAAGTTCTGCGGGAGGACAATGAGGTATGGGGGCGTTTTCCTGGCATTTAAGGCATTTCCAGGTGAACTCGTCGGCGTCCTTGTGGGCATTAGGCCAGTAGTTTCCCGCCCGGGCCGTTCGCAACGCCAATGCCCTTCCGCCCGCGTGATTGCCGCACACCCCTTCATGGATTTCAGCCAACACGTACTGTGCCTGCTCGGAGGAGATGCACCGTAACAGAGGCTCGGCGTAGCCTCTTTTCTACAGAATTCCTTCTACCAACGTGAATCTGGCTGCCCGGTTTCTAACCTTTCGGGCTTCCTCCCGATCAGCTGGCAAGATTCCCTCTTGAAGAAACCTTAAAATCTCCGGGGCCCATTCTAGGGGCTGTTGGACTTCGATAGCTGACACCTTGATTCCCACCGCAGCTATATCAACAGACCGGGCGACCACATGGTTCGGAAGCGGTACCTCTTCTTGCCCTAAAGCTGCCTTAGCTAGCCTATCCGCTTCCTGGTTATCTTATCTCCTCTAGGGATTTGATGGATGGCAAAATATTGGAAGTGATCCTGCTCCTCTCCCACTCGTTGAAGATATCTTTTCAGATTTTCTCCAATCGTGAGGAATTGTCCAGTCACCTGCCCCACCCTATCTGCGAGTCAGCTTTTACTTCAACTTATGTGGCGCCAATGGACCTGGCAATTGTTAGTCCCGACAGGAGCACCTCATATTCTGCTTCATTGTTGGTGACCTTGAGCCCGAGTTTGAGCGCGTAATCGAATCTCTCACCCAAATCTGTCACTATGTGCACTCCCGCTCCGCCACCCATTCGGCAAGACGAACCGTCGACATAGACCTACCACGGCTTGCCCTGGGGTGCAATGGTCACTTCTTTAGGGAAATTCGAGAATTTGGCTACAAAGTCCGCTAGCACCTGCCCTTTTATCGATGTCCGGGGGAGGTATTCAATTTCGAACTCACTTAGCTCAATTGCCCAACTGGTCATTCGGCCTGAGATATCTGGTTTCTGCAATATCTTCCTCAGGGGGACATCGGTTTGGACCTTCATCGGATGAGCTTGAAAGTAGGGCCTCAACCGCCTGGCGGTGATTACTAACGCAAAATCTAGCATATATGTTCAAGGATACCTGGTTTCCGCGCCTCAGAAAGCTCTACTAATGTAGTAAATTGGGCATTGAACCCCTGCCTCTGTTCGGGTTAACACAGAAGACACCGCATTGGGTGACACCGCCAGATACACAATCAAGCTTTCTCTTGGGGTGGTTTGGCTGAGCAACGGTGGATGAGCCAGGTATCCCTTCAGTTCGTCAAAGGCTCTACCACAGTCTTCGTCCCATTCTCGCGTCTTTCAGAGGACATTGAAGAAAGGAAGGCACCGGTCGGTTGATTTGGCGATGAAGCGGCCCAAGGCGGCTACCCTCCCCGTCAGCTTCAGAACTTTATTGATGTTCCTCTGCGGAGGCATATCCATGATGGCCTTGATCTTTTCGGGATTGGCCTCGATTCCATGATTCGAAACCATGAAGCCTAGGAACTTACCCGATTCCACCCCAAAGGTGCATTTATGTGGGTTGAGTTTCATCTTGTACTTTCTCAGTACTGCAAAGGTCTCGCGGAGATCATCAAGATGCTGTTCGGCCCTCCTGCTCTTAACTACCAGATCGTCTACGTAGACCTCCAAGTTTCTCCCGATCTGGTTTTTGAACATTCTGTTGACCAGGCGTTGGTATGTCGCTCCCACGTTTTTGGGACTGAATGGCATCTCCGTATAGCAATAAAGTCCTCTATCGGTGATGAATGTCGTTTTATCTTCGTCGTCGGGGCTCATTCTTATCTAGTTGTAACCAAAGTATGCATCCATAAAGCTGAGTAACGCGTGCCCATCATCGAATCTACTATCAAGTCAATCCTCGGGAGAGGAAAACTGTCATTCGGACATGCTTTGTTCAGATCAGTGAAATCAACACATGTCGTCTACTTCCCACTCGCCTTCTTGACCAGTACAACATTAGAGAGCCATTAGGGATAGTAAGCTTCCTGAATGAAACCCGCGGCGAGGAGGCGTTCCACTTCCTCAGCTATAGCCCGTACTTCTCCGCACTGAAACTGCGGCGCTTCTGCTTGACCCTTTTAGCGTTATGCTCAGCTGGTGCTTTATCACTGAGCCTTCGATACCTGGCATTTCCTCATGGCACTAGGCAAATACATCGCGATGCTCCAGGAGCAGTTGTCTCATGGACTGGCTCGGCTCCTCGGACATTCTGGATCCCATTCGCACAGTTCGCTCTAGGTCTCTAGAATCCATCGACACCAAGACTAGGGGTTCGTCAGGCTCTGCTTGTCTTAGCGCCTCTTCATCCCTCACTTCGCGGTCCAGCTCAGTCGCCACCGAAGATGGCGGCTGGGCCACCTCTTTGAGTCTCATCTGTATTCGTTTCTCTTTGTTTCCCTCCTTATGTTCTTGTTCTGTTCGAGGGGGTGGTGCTGATTCAGCAGCTTTCCCGAGACTCGACTCTAGAATCTGTACGATTACCACCTTTGATTTCATTTCCCTGGTGTAGCAGTCCCTCGTGGTTTGTTGCTCACCTCGCATCTCTCCTACCCCGCATGTGGTTGGGAATTTCACTTTTAGGTGGTATGTGGAGGTGACAACCTTCATTTGGTTCAATGACGGTCTCCCAAGTATTATGTTGTACGAGGAAGGGGCCTTGACCACTAGGAAGTCTACCATGAGAGATGTGGTCTTGGGAGCCGTTCCTACTAGTACGGACAGAGCTATTGCACCCACTGGCTGGATGATATCCCCTGTGAAGCCTTTAAGGGGCGTTGGCGCCGGTCGTAACCGGTCGGGAGAAATTCCCCTTCTGCTGAAAGCTTCCCAAAAGAGAATGTTTGCAGAACTGCCATTATAGATCAATATCCTCCTGGTTAGGTAGTTGGCTATCTGCGCTGTCACTACCAGCGCGCGTCATGAGGTCGAAATAGCCCCTCCCCGTCTTCTTCACCGAACGTTATCAATTGTTCCCTAGAAGGGTCTCTGCGGTGCGGCCGCTGGGCAGAGAACACTTCTTCGTACCTAGCCCTCCTCGCATGGGCCTTCCGAGCCGAGGAAGTCGCTACCCCTGCATACCCCCCGGCTATGGTGTTGATCTCCCCTACGAGGGGTTCTCTCCTTCTCGAATCTTCCCTACGTGGGTCCCTTTTATGGGGATTCGTAGTTCTTCTCCGTTCGGGACTTACATTATTCCTCTGAGCATGGTCCTGGCTCTTGCTAACCGGGCTACGGCTCCTTCGGTCTGGGTCTCGTCTTTCCCGAATGGGACTTTGGTTTTGGCATCTCTGCACGGGGCTTCGGTCTCGGTTTCTCCGGGAGTAAGGGCGGTATCCTTGTTGTGAATCACCTCTTTTACCTATGCGTCGTTCTGTTTGGATCCCTAGATCATCAGACTTTCCCATTTAGTATAGCAGTCTTGAGTGTTGTGCCCACTGCTCCTGTGGAAGGAACAATATTTGGGTTGGACTGGGCCCTGTTCCCATTCCTCTTGTTGACTCAGGTCTTCTTCGACTTCTACCGCCAAGCTAGAGTGCAAGCGTGGGCCATGCTTCCCCTTGCCTTTGACTTCGTGAGCTCATTTCTGGCGGGCCCCTCGGTTTTGCTCTCGGTGCCGATCTATCGCTTTCTTGTCTGCTCTTTCCAAGTCCAACTTCCTAGGCGCTGTCAGTGCTTGGAGTGTGTCTTCCCCATTTATGTAACCGTCTGCCTGGTCCATGAACTCCCTCAAAGTTGACGGCGTCTTGCGAGCGATTTTTGCCATGAACGAACTGCGACGCCAGACCCCCCTAACAATGCCGCCAATGTGATCTTTTCATCTTGGTCGTCCGTTGTCATTCGTTCCTTGTTAAAGCGAGAGAGGTATGACTTAAGGCTCTCGTCATCCCTCTGCTTAATAGTTAGCAGGTAGGCGGCTGGCCTCCTCCTCGTCCGGCTGGCCATAAACTGCGTTAAGAACCGGCGTGCTAGTTCGTTGAAGCTATCCACAGTTCTGGGTTGCAAGGAAACAAACCACATTCGTGCTGCCCCCTTTAAGATGAGTGGGAATGCCCTACACGCTATCTCGCTGGGGAAACCATGGAGAGTCAAGTGAGCTTTGAAGGTTTCTAAATGCTCCAACGGGTCCTTGGTCCCATCGTACATGTCCATCTGAGGGACCTTAAACCTTGGCGGTATTGGTACTGCCAGGATCTCGTTGCTGTATGGTAGTTCAGCATTAGTGAGAAGTTGATCTACCGTGGTGGGTTGGCCTATCTGCTTTGCCACTTCCATTTGGATTTGTAGGTTTATTTTACGTCGTTCTTCCTCTGCGGTGACCGGGTTAAGTGGGGGGCGGTCCCCTGAATGATGGCTCTGTTGGTCTACTTCTGTTTCTTCGAAGTTTCTTCGTAATGCAATGTTCTCCTGCCGGAGAATCTCCATATCTGCCATGAGCTTTTGCATCGCCTCGTTTTGTTGGTTAAACCTTGCTTCGACCGCTTCAGACTGCATTCTTTCACACAGTGAATGCTGGGAGCGGGATGTTGCTGGCATACAAAAGACACGCTAGTTATGGGACAACCAAGATCCCACAGACGGCGCCACTGTTGATGTCGTGTTTCGCGGGCCTGGGCAACTCCTCACCCCCGGTATCCAAGTGCGATCCTGCACAGTCAAAACGGAGAGGGAGGGGGACCTCGAGGTCCGTTAATCCTCCGATGCTTAAGTCAGTATCTAGAATCGAGAGGAAAGCAAGAAGCAGGCTCCAGGATCATAATATTTTTTCTATGTATATCTTACCTGTCGTTGGGTTGATCCCTATTTATAATTACCGTGTTAGTTTTCCCCATGGTGGTGCTCAGGGTTGTGTGGGGCGATTCACCCTTCGTATTTCATTGCCGAGCAGCTTTCACATTATTTTCTTACCGAGCAGCAATGGCCCCGGGCCTTCTTTGTTCATTGCTCTGGTCCTGGGCTGCATTCAATGCCGCATACCCTGCACCCTGGGACGCATTTAATGCGACGTGGCCTCTGTTCTGGGCCGCATTAAATGTGACGTGGCCTCTGCTCTGGGCCACATTAAATGCGACGTGGCCTCTGCTCCGCGTTCCCTCCGTCTGGTGATGCACGTCATAGTCTTCTTTCCTTTTTCCCTAGTCTTCCTTCGGATCTCCTGCCCCGACCCGATTTATTTGTCTGAATTCCAATCTGGGCTTATACTTTATAAGCTTGGGCTTATGTGACCGGACTGGGAGCCATCGTTGGCCCAATTCCCACACTGAACACTCCCTGCCATCGTGGCCTAGGCTTGTTGATTTTTCCCCCATCACAACTGGTGTACTTGCCATTGGCATTATTAAAATTGAGTTGTTAATTTTAAGCTTACCTTTAAATTAGAAGTCTTTCCCTTAAGTTAATTATCACTAAATATCATCGTTACGAGATTTATTATTCGGGCTTATAACAATTAATATTATGGTTGAAATCACGAATTCGAAATTTACAATTGTGTCTAAATTTGAGTGAGTTGAATTAGGAGCTAGCTGATCTTCACAATTACAAATTTTGGATTCTAAAAATTAATATTTCTTCCCAAGATAGCATATTTTGGCCAATAAAAAATATGAGAATGTGTTTGAGTCAACAATATTGAAGCCAAACATGTATGAATTTGTACTTCGAAGGGACAAAATCTCTGGTTCAATGAAATCTCAAAGAAAAGGATGAAAATGATATGAGATATTCCTTATACTCCTCAAAGGACAGGGGCTATTTTTTTTTAAAAATCAAGATCAAACTTTATTCCTCAAGCAAAACTATTTACAAAGAGTCATTTAAAACAATATGCTTAATATAGTCAGGAATAAACTCAAGATCATATAAATCTTTTACACAATTAAGGGCATCCTTGGCTAGCAAATGAGGAGCCATATTAGCATCCCTCTTTGTGTGTTCAATGCTCCAATTAGTAAAGGAATCCAGGACAACTTTAGCATCTTCAAGAATTAGACCACCTTGGCTCCAGTTCTTTGCTGAATTCTGCATTTTGAGAACCACCTGCAACGAGTCCCCTTCAAGAACTAAATCTATATATCCAGCTTCCTTGCAAAATAGAATAGCCACCATCATAGCATAAGCCTCAACAGTGAAAGGAAAAATTCTGAGCATTCTTTTGGCCCTAACTGACCCAAGGACCATGACATGGTAGTCTCTGAGTATGGCTCCTATGCCAGTCAATCCCAATGACACGTTTAATGCTGCATCCCAGTTAAGCTTATACTTCCCTTTTGCAGGTTTTCTCCATTTTGAACAATGCTAGAGCAATCTACTGCAGAAGGAACAACAACTTGGAGCTTAGCAATTTTAAAAAGCCTTAGATCCTCTTTGGCCATATGGATGATAGAATTAGGATGTCTAAATTCCTTGCCATGCACAAAATCATTTCCTCTAGTCCATATGAGTCTTGCAATCAAACCTGACACTTCCAGTTTTGCTTTTGGTAGCCTTACTGTCAGCTGCTCTCAAATATCTCTAAACATATCACATTGCAAAGATATCTTCATAATTTTAATACTTGCTTGGCCCCATACATCTTAAGCAGCATTGCAACCGTAGAAGACATGGCCTGATGATTCCCCTTCAAGTTGACAGATTGGGCATAAGTTATTCTCTCCTGATTTCCTCTTCTGCAGATTGCAAAAAGTGGGAATAGCCTCATTACAAGCTCTCCAAAGGAACATTCTAACTGCATTGGGAACCTGCAGTTTCCACAAGGATTTCCAGATATCACTCTATGCATGGTCATTCGTGGTCCCCCCTTCTTGGCATGATAGAATCTCCCTGTGTAGATGTTAAGCACTTTTTACTGAAAACATTCCATTGTTAGTGCCTCCCCAAGTTAATCTTCCTTCTCTATTGCCCAAACTGATAGGTATAGCTTTGATGAGATCCACCTCTTGCTGCGAGAACAAGTTGTTCAGCAAGGCTTCATCCCACCTCTTTAACACAAGATCCATTAGGTCTGCAACCCATTCCACTTCAGTAGCACCATTGTCTCTGCTTCCTGGTGCCAATGAATATGGTCTAGGTAACCATCTAGCCTCCCATATCTTAACATTAAGCCCATTACCAATTCTCCGCAACAAACCATCTTTAAGCAGTTTCAAACCTGCCAGCATACTTCTCCAGGCAGGAGGGTAATGGGCTTAAAGTTTAGCATCCACAAAATTCACAGAAGGGAAGTATTTATGTTTTAGCACTTAAGCAGGAAGAGAGTTTGGATTAGTGAGGACATTCCACTCTTGCTTAACCAGGAGGGCAAGGTTAAAACTGCTAAAGTTTCGAAACCCCAAACCACCATGGTCTTTACCTTTACTCAAGTTACTCCACTTAACCCACTGAATCTTGGAGTGATCCTCATTGAAGCCCCACCTAAATTTCCTCAACACTTTATCCAACCTCTTTGTTATGGATTGAGGGAGTAAGAAAATGACCATTGTATAAGTAGGGATGGCCTGCAATACTGATTTAAGCAACACCTCTTTTCCTGCTGTTGAAAGGCATTTAGTCTTCCAGTTTGTTATCGTAGCCCAATTCTTATCAATAAGACAGCGAAAAACTGCAGTTTTAGCTCTACCAACCATCGCTGATGTTCCAGTGGAGTGTTTTTACTGAAGAAGATAGAGCATTTCTCCTTGTTAAGCACCTGACCAGAAGCACATTCATAGATACCAAGAATCCTCATCAATCTACTCCATTCGAGTGAGTTTGATTTACAGAAAATCATGTTGTCATCAGCAAACAACAAATGGCTAACTCGTTGGGGGCCTTTGCCAATAGGGACACTAGAAATACTTTTATTAGATTCAACGTTCTTCAGCATACAAGATAAAGCCTCTACACATAGGATAAAAAGGTAAGGGGATAGGAGATCTCCTTGCCTTAATCCCCTAGATGGTTTGAAAGAGACTTGAGGCTCACCATTAGTAGTATAGAGTAGGAAACTGAGGAGATACAATTTAGCACAAGAGAGATCCAATTTTGATCAAAACCCAACCTGCTCATCACAGAAGCAAGGAAACTCCACTCCACACGAATGTAAGCCTTGCTCATATCTAGCTATAAAGCCATGACACCTGTCTTGCCTTGCATTCTAGTTGTCATGGAATGAAGAGTTTCATAAGCTACCAAAATATTATTAGTAATGGCTCTACCAGGTACAAAAGCACTTTGATTTAAAGAGATAATGTCAGGTAAAACAAGTTTTAACCTGTTAGAGACCACTTTAGCAACAATCTTGTAAATTACATTACATAAGCTAATAGGTATAAAATCATAAACTCTCTTAAGCTCTTTGATCTTAGGGATGAGAGTAATGAAAGTCTCACTAACCCCCTCCAAAGATCCACCATAGTTCAATACATTAAGTGCAATTCTGCACACTTCCTTGCCAAGAACTTCCCAATGGGATTGATAGAACATGGCTCGGAAACCATCAGGACCTGGTGACCCCATGACTCTCATCTGGAACACAGCAGCTTTAACCTCATCCTCTGAAATTTTTTGCAGTAGCAACTCATTCAACATAGGAGTAACCTTAAGAGGCACATCTTCAAGGCACACTTCAATATCAGATGGGTTAGAAGAGGTAAACAAATCAGAGAAACAATTTGTAAAATTTTCACCAATCTGCTGCTTCTTAGTGACCAGTCTGTTGTTATGATCCAACAACCTGAGATATTTTGTTAATCTTCCTTCTATGAGTGGCATGCAGGTGATAAAACTTTGTGTTCCTATCCCCATTTTAACCAGTGGGGCTCGGCCCTTTGTTTCCATTTAAGATCATCCTCAACAAGTGATTGTTCAAGGACAAGGGCTATTTCGATAGAGAAGAAATGTATGGGCTTATAGAATGGAGGACAACAAGAGACACGTATACCATGAAGAGATAAAATCTATACCTTTTTGTTTAAGGTTTTGCTTTTAACAACATTGATAAGGACAGAGTTTTCCTCCAAACTTCTTCCAACCCATTTTAAAAATTGATATATATATTTTAAACATGTGGCAAGCTGTATAAATACTTTTTAATAAAGAGACACAGATCACTTTTTTAAGTTGAACTTTAAAATAAGAAATATGTGCTTGTCACACGCTTAATGGACGCTTTTCTTATAGATGGACGGGAAGAAGTTTCCTCCAACCCAATTTGGAGGAAAATTCTATCCGCTGATAAACAGAAGTTTAGTTTGTTAATGCCTTAATTTGCACAACAAACCAGAATGTAGGAAAGAATCATTCCCGGCTCACGATAGTAATTCGAGTTTCGATACGGTGCTCTTCACGTTCATCCATATGATAAATAATAAATAAGAGAATAAAAGTAAATAAATAGAGACACGAGGATTTACATGGTTCGACATAATGCCTACGTGCACGGTTGTTTAGGAGCAAAATCCACTATGATTAGTAATTTTACAATCTCTTATGGCCTCACATATGTCACAATATAGTAGAAAAATTTATGGGAGATCCTTTGGAGTCACTATGTGTAATGGAGTTTGGCGTAGGGGTTTTTATGGAGAGCTTGTGGAGAGTCCCTTCGTTTTGTGGGGGATCTCCTCATATATATAGAGGTCTATTTCCTTGGAGTAATTGCCTTGTGAAACATTTTCCTTTTAGGAGTCTGAGTGCACTTCCTTTTAGCAATATGTGTGTCTTTCCTCTTAGGAGTCTAAGTCAACTTGTTTTATCTCTTCTTGCCTTTATTTCTTAGCTTGGTTTTTGACCTTATCTCGAAACTAAATTATAGGCTGCTGATTTGACCCCTACAGATGCCGCTTGGTTTTGGAACCAGCTAGGCATAAGAATGAAGATGTGCAGGGGCTAGCCTAAGAAGATCAATAACATCGCGTATTGGGCGACATAAAGGAAATCGCAAACCGTGGGTTAGAGCGCAGATGGGAAGGGCAACCTTCTCGGAGAACCCTTATTTGTGGACGAATCTGCGGCGAGGGAGTTCCAGGAGTATGGAGTTTGGGATCCCGTAGGTGTTGTGTAGATTTGACAAGTCTCTGGCAGTGAGGGTGGAGCGCCACTCGAAACCTTCGAAATATGGAACGTCTTCGGTGGAAGAATATTTCGGGATAGTAAGGGTTCGGGATGTATTTCATTGGGCTATGAGGGTAGCAAAGAAGTAGAGGGAAAGAGAAAATGCGGATGATTGGGGTCACATGGAAAGAAGTCGAGACAATGGGGTTTCAAGAATGTAAAGTAGAAAGGAAGAAATTGGGAAGAAGATGAAGAATAAGAGAGAGTAGCAAAATGAAGGTAATAAATGTAAATCATCATTACTTGACTAAGCGAAGTGATTGAGGAATGTGGCGACGGTTACTGGGTAACATACGCACGTTCCCCCAAGTTTAAAATTCCTCCCACTCGATAAGCGGAAACGCCGAGTAAATATTAAATGGGCCAACGGGGTAGCCCATAGATTGTTCCAAATCGCTAGCGGGGTGGTCTAGGGTCAGCGTCCTCAATTGAGTGAATCAATATATTTATAATTCCTTCATTATGAATTCCCCATGCTTACATGTGAGAGAATTAGCGGGGTAACTGGAGGACTTAATATTGGTCTGACCCAAACTGGGGGCCCAAGGCCTATCACCCATAAATTGTAACATCCCGTATTTTAGTGTATTTTTACTGAAGGAATTATTTTTATGGATTCAAAATTTTATTCTCTTATTTTAAAATTATTGGATTTTAATTTGGTTATTTTTATGATTTTTTAGTTTACGAAAATTATTTTCGAAATGCTTTTTTTAAATTAATTATTGTTATGTGTTTAAATTTCTTCTCGAATTAAATTAACTTATTATTGGGTTTAATTATTTATTTTCATGTTAATCACTGTGTTTGAAATATTTTATTTCACTAGCTGTTTTAAAATCTTTTCCGTTGGATCATTTATGTGACCCAAGATGTGAGGATTGAACCTCATTTCTTTCCCTCAATTTTTCTCTTTTCTCTTTCCTCTTTCTTCTTTTCTTTTCCTTTCCTTCTTTTTTTCTTCCTCTTCCTTTTCTCTCTCCGCGCGCGCAGTTCCTCCCTATCTCCCGTCCGATTTCTCCTCCACCCAGCCCGCCACAGTCGCGCCGCCGTGCACGATACCGCCCCTCCCATCAGCTTCCCCACCAGCCGGCGACCACCCCCCTCCATTTCCAGCTCCTCCATCGCCGCCGTTAGCCTCCACGCACCACTCCAAGCCGCGGCGCATTTTGAGCTCCAGCGCCGCCGTCGCGCCACTAACTCTTCACCACTTCATCCCCGACCTCTTAGCAACCCAATGGACCCAACCCCGGCTCCGATCCGTCACCGATGAAGCACAACCAAGCCCATCTCCGATTTCGACTTTTTGGCCTTAAAACCACCCTTTGCGCCGCCGCCCACGGCAAACCACCACTACCATTGGCTTCACCGACCTCTCTAGGCCCTACCCTATCAATTTTGGGTCTTGGTTTGTCTCTATTGAAAAGTGGGTTTTTGAGACCCACGGCCACAGTGTATTTTACACTGTTACGTTGCTGAGCCACCACTTCTTGCAGCTTCGTGATCCTTCGGAAATTATTATATAGCACTGTAAGTATTTTCTCAAAGAACTTTCGTGATTTAAATGTATTTTTGCACTAACTCTTTTTAACTGTGAACTGGTTGGTTATACCGGACTGAGTCCGAGGAGTTCGGGGGTCGGATGGATTGCGGACTGAGTTGATTGTATGTTTGCATTGTGATTTGTTGGTTGTTGGATATTGGTGTCGTGTCTTGTTCACTGCATTTGCACGCATGTTCATATTTGTAACTGAAAACTGGGTTTTCGCATGATTGCATACATGTTCATGTGTTTATTTGAAAATTGGGTTTTCATTCGAGAAATAATTTTTGGGTGTGTTTGAAACGATTGGATTGACTGGTTTGTGAAAAAGGAAAAGAGACTGTAGGGATGGTGGTAAGCAGGGACGGTGGTAGAGTCCCGCCTGTGATTCCCGCCTACGGTGCACGCGATAGGGATGGTGGTTGTATCCCGCCTGTGATTCCCGCCTACGGTGCACGCGGTAGGGATGGTGGTATAGTCCCGCTTGTGATTCCCGCCTACAGTGCTCTGTTAAGTATTCATTATGTGTGTTAAGTATTCATTGTGTGGAAAGGAACTGTAGGGATGGTGGTAAGCAGGGATGGTGGTAGAGTCTCGCCTGTGATTCCCGCCTACGGTGCACGCTATAGGGATGGTGGTAAGCAGGGATGGTGGTTGTATCCCACCTGTGATTCCCGCCTACGGTGCACGCGGTAGGGATGGTGGTAAGCAGGGATGGTGGTATAGTCCCACCTGCGATTCCCGCCTACAGTGTCTGATAAAGGGTTTGTTTTGTGTGAATCATTTTTGGGAAAATGTTTTACGGATAATTTGGGCCAAAATGGGATTTTGGCGTGTGTTGGAAATTATCATTTTTCTGGGGAAAAAGGGTATTTTATGGCTAAGTGGATTTTGTCGTATGAATGCATGTTGGTTGCATTAATGTATTTTTATCCCGAGAGTTACTTGGTTTATACTTACCTGTGGTACCATTTTATGGTATCGCAGATTTTGATGTAGATGAGGATGACGAGCCTTAGCTTGGCTCCGCTGGTGGAGTGATCTGGGATTGCTCCTGTTTATCAAGTTTCTTATTTTATCAATTTATATATTGCCCTTGTAATTTATTTGGGATGACTGTATAACTCTTTCAAGGTAAATTGTTTTGAATATTTATATTTAAATTTCTGGTACTTAGTTGACTTATTTATATTATTCGCTGCGACTTTTATTGTGCACCTTTGCATGTTGCACACACACTTGAGCACATTTCGTTGGGATGCGTGACCGTGTTGTCATCATCCTGACGTCACGATTCCTGTTCTTTTGTACGTGGGAGTCGGGGCGTCACATAAATGGCTCAAAGGAGTCTTGTGACTTGACGAACACCTAGCCGCCGACCTATTAGGAGGGGATAAATCTCACATTATGGATATAGACCACGTATGATTAGATGATTCCGATACATTAGAGATAAATCTTATAATGGTTGAGCATAGTACAAAATTAATCAGTTTATGGTACTCATCCTATATTCTACATGCCTATATATAGGAGCAACAGATAACCTTCGATCTCTCTGATTTTATACATTCTCGAATTATTATTTCTCATTACTGACTTAAGCATCGGAGAAGTCACATGCATATCGTGCCGCCCACTCAACGATATTCAGGTGAGCGATCACGACGGTGGTGGGACACGTCCTATACATAGTTGTTTGCATGCTATATATTGGATAATGTCTTCTTTTTTATTTATAAGCCATTTTCAGATTCAAGCATCAATTTTTATCACAAAATCATCTTTTAATTTATGATAGAATATAATTTAAACAATGAAATTTACAACTCATAAGCAAATCATAGAGCTAATATAAAAGTACCTAAAAGTAAACACCTCTCAAATCTTACACTACTGACATGATCATCATCATCATCATGAGGAGCTGGATGATGAGATTCTTAATTATGAGGTGATCTGCCAAAATTTCCGCAATATATAGCATTAATCTTAGTGCTCGAAAGCTGGCCTGAATGCATTCGCTCGCTTTACCTAGCAAGCATTGTTTTGTTGCGGATTTCCAAGATGATCAGTGACCGCATCCGTAGTGAAGGAATTGAAGAAACCTAATGTATCCTCGGAGTTCTTGCCGGTGAGTTCTTGAACGATGGCTCGAAACTCCGTAGCATTGCTAGCTTGGACCAGCAAAGGGCTGGAAATGTACTTAATCTTGACAGGTTCAGATCCCTTCAGTTTGGTGGGCGGATTTTGTGTTTTAGGTTGTTGTACATGATATTGAGGATTCCCAAGCTCGTTCTTTTCCATTGATAGATCTATGAAAAGGAGGGAAGGCGGCGTAGGCTTCCTTTCTATCTTGTGCATTTCGTGCTTCCTTTATATAGGCTGTGGTAAGAGATTCATGCATGGTGAGTGAGAATTATAATTTAGGGACATTATGATGAGAAACTTACGAATTAAGACTAGAGGGGAAAAGACAAAATGAGAAAAACAAAGAAGAAGACCGATGAAATTTGACGCAAGACCATGTAAGATCAGACTACCTTTGGGGGTGAACTTCAAATGTCTAAAATGGCTGGCTATGTCGACATCAGAAAGCACTGTTCTTGTACGTATACATTATATTATATATAACAACAGACAGAGACTTCGATCTACCAAAAAATAATGCAGAGAAAGCTAGAGAGAAGCAACCGCATTAACTGCAAATTACTAGAAAACCAAAGAATCTAACAAGGAGATATATAATCAATAACAGGATCTGAAATATTTATGAATATCCACTTCAATAAAATGGTAAAAAGAAAAAAAAAAAAAACCCATCTCTACTATATATAAATGCCATGGGGCATGAAATCGACTGATCAAGGCTTAGATAAAATATTATTGCAGACCATTGCTGAAAACTTGATAAAATTAGGTGAAGTACTTTTTAATTAATTAAATCTTGCGTCAGTGTTGGTACTGTTTGTGTGGTTAAGTATATTCTAGTCATAGTACTGACCTAATTTCTAAGTCAATGCTTTTACCCATTTCTCAAATTCACGTGCATGCTTAGACTTGAAAAATTCAAACTCCATGTGTTAGGCCTAAGCTCGCCGGGATGGCGGGCGGTTAAAGACTGAGAGGCAGTTAACATGCGTTGAAACAACTGAGAGGCGGACGAGTCAAAACGCACTGGATCGTTATAAGATTTCTTAAATCATACTTCATCCAAAATTATTGTTAAACAGTCTCCTTGTAACACCCCGTACATCTAAATATTCTGATACAATATCTCTCAATAATCTCAACATAATAAACTAATACATCCTTAAGTCTCAATAGATCTAAATAACAAAAAAAAGAACTTCAAAACTCAAATTAAACCCTTCTACTAACAATGGTACCCTTAGGTAGTCGCCCTTCTATCCATATCTAGTCAAGCTTCAATTTCTATTCCTGACCCCCAGCTGGATTATCAATATCATCTGAAAAATATTGAAGATAAGGGATGAGTTATCAGCAACTCAGTAAGCAGAAAAACCTATACTAGTGTGTAAACATGAGCCATTTTTAGAAAGTTTGGTATATAGAAGCAAAACATTTCATTTTCATATGCACATCTCAAAACGTATTAACAGAAAATTAGAGCGATTTTTCAATCTTTTCATATTCATAAACCATTTTCATATTCAAGAACGCTTTGATATAACATAACTGAACATCGTCATCTTATCATATCATATTGTATCGTATCATATCATATACCATGTTTAACCCCCGTGGTAGGGTTGTGCTATCCCCAGTGGCCAAATCGGACAGTATCATATTGTGAAACTTCCCATTTTTCAATTTCAGAGCCCCGAGTGTGCACACATGAAAGAACACATAAAAGACCACTTTGTTTCCAAAGTGGTTGCGCTAATATCATATCATATCATGTTGGTACCAACCATATCACGTGAACTAGTATCATCATATCAGAACCATATTCAGAATCAAAATAAAAACAGATAAGTATACCAAAGGTTTTTCATATTCATATCATATCAAACCACGTGTTGAACATATTCATATCATTACCATTTGATAAAAAACAAACCCAAATCATTTTATATCATATGTATAAAAATTCACAGATATCGTATTCACTCTTTTGTACATTTCAAAAACATGTCAAATATTGCTAATGTCTACACAATTCATGTCAAAAGTATTTTTTTTCTCTTTCATACGTATCTCATGAGTGAATGTAAAATATAGACTGAGGTTGTTTTACACATTTTCTTTTTAAAACAACATGCACATTTTTACAAACCAAATTCAATTCATTTCTTTTTATGCAAATCTAGCATAGGAGCCCCGCTTACCTGACTCCTACAGCGTATTATCTATGCCTTTAAAACGACCTCTATCAGTCTCTTCACCTATTCATAAAAAAAAATATATAAACTAAGTATTAAAGACCAACAACATAATTTCGATCTAAAAATTTAAGACCCAAATTCTAAACCATATTTTAGTAAATTTAACTCAACTAAAACAGCCATATAATCACTTGGACAACCCACAATTCAACCCAAAATACCATATACCAATTTCAATATAGACCTATACACCCACTGAAGCCAACATCAAAACTCGAATAATCAATATATCAACCCCCTCCAATGGCCCCTAACTCCAAGCAACCACTAACAACTCAACCAATTCAGCAATATTGTATCTCCAAATAATTTACACTCCACTCCATTAGTCGTATAAAAACCCGAATAGTATAACAAAACAGCCACTACACAATCCTGAATATCCATTAAATTCACTGCACGCCCCACCCAAATAATCCAAAATCAGAAACTATTCCAACACATGGTTTTCGCTTACACAAAAAAATTCCCAAAGAAAACCCATGGACTACACTATATGAAACCATGACCCAGAAATTTCATTGGAGTGAAATAAAAATAATTGAAGTGAATGTGTGTGTGCGGGCGAGAGGAACAGAGAAACAGAATGGGTTATCGGCGAATAATAGTGTCACCAGTGGTGGCTTCGATGGTTACAAGACTTCAGGGATTAACAAAAATGCAGCACAAAAATCACACAGCAAACAAAAGAAAATCTGCACTGGAGAGAAAGAGAGAGTGCCGACAGTGAAGGCCTTGTGTTTTGGAATCAAGGTGTAAAATGAGAGAGAGAGAGAGAGAGAGAGAGAGAGAGAGAGATACCTAAAGACAAAAGATCACCAAGCGAGAGAGGAAGAGGATATGGGTCTGTTGAGAGAGCTAAAGCTTTGTGGAGAAAAACCAAAAACAAGGGAAAAACTGAACTGCCGAGTAGAGAGTATGGGATTAGTGGAGCAATTTTCGATAAAAACAGAGGAGAGGAAAAGAAAATGGAGGAAACCGTCAGGGGGTGGGGGAAGAAAAAGAAAGGGGATGACTAACCTACTAAAACGATGCCGTTTCGAGGGTCTTTGGGCTGGGCTTCTGTTGGCTGGGCTACGGGTGTGGGCTTCACATCCTCCCCCCTTTACAAAAAAATTCCGTCCCTAGAATTTGCTATAAGCTATCAAAATTCTCGTCGAACAAGTGTGGGTACTTAACTCGCATCTCTTCCTCGAATTCCCAAGACGCTTCGTTAATAGCTTGATTATTCCATAACACTTTAACCAAATGAATAGTTCGAGTCTGTAATACTTGTTCTTTCCTGTCCAAAATCCGTATTGGTTCCTCGGTGTAGGTCATATTCTCTTGAATCTAAAGTGGTTCATGATCTATAACGTGGGTGGGGTCATGGATGTACTTTCTCAACATAGACACATGAAACCCATTATGCACTCCCGAGAACGCCGATGGTAAAGCCACCCTGTAAGCCACTGGTCCAATCTGATGAAGAATCTCAAACGGTCCAATATATCTTGGGCTCAACTTACCCTTCTTTCCGAATCATATAACTCCTTTCATTGGTGCTATCCTAAAAAATACTTTATCTCCAACCTCAAACTCTAACTGGCGACGACGTTTATCTGCATAACTCTTTTGTCGGCTATGAACTGCTTTCATTCTAGCCCGCATGGTATCTATCTTCTCTGTGGTCTGCTGAATAATCTCTGGCCCCAAAAGTTTCCTTTCACCTACTTCATCCCAATACAATGGAGATCTACACCTTCTGTCATACAAAACCTCATAGGGTGCCATTCCAATGCTAGCCTGGAAACTATTATTATAAGCAAACTCGACCAGTGGTAAATGTCACATCCAAGTTTCCTTAAAATCCATCACACATGCCCTCAACATGTCTTCTAAGATCTGAATAGTCCTTTCTGACTGCCTATCTGTCTGAGGGTGAAAAGCAGTACTAAAATTTAACTTAGTACTCATTGCCTCTTGTAAGCTTCGCCAGAACTTGGAAGTGAAACGAGGGTCTCTATCTGGCACAATGGATACCGGTACTCCATGCAACCTCAATATCTCCTGCACGTACAACTCAGCTAGTTTCTCTAGTTTATAAGAAACTTTAATGGGCACAAAACGAGCGGTCTTCGTTAAGCGATCCACGATCACCCATATGGCATCTTGTCCACTCAATGTCCTTGGTAGGCATGTCACAAAGTCCATGGAGATATGCTCCCACTTCCACTCTGGAATCTGAAGTGGCTGTAATAATCCTGCTGGTCTCTGATGCTCCGCCTTCACGTGTTGGCAAGTGAGGCACTGTTCCACAAATTTAGCAATTTCTCTTTTCATAGCATTCCACCAAAAAGATTCTCTCAAGTCCCGATACATCTTGGTACTCCCTGGGTGAACTGTGTACAAAGAACGGTGTGCTTCTTCAAGAATTATCCTTTTTAGTTCATCATTAGCTGGTACGCATAATCTACCTCTAAACCTCAAAACTCCATCCTCGGAAACGCTAAAATCAGGTTTGTCCCCGTTCCCGACTTCTTCCACTAGCTTCACCAACCCTGAGTCCACTTTCTGAGCAGCTTTAATTCTATCTATCAAGGCTGGTTGAACTATCAAACTAGCCATGAAAGTATTTGTATCACTAGCAATGACCTCAATACCAGCTCTTTCTAAGTCCATTAACAACCTATGTTGGGTGGTAAGGGTTGCGGCTGCTGGTCCCATTGACTTCCTACTTAGGGCGTCGGCTACAACATTAGCTTTGCCTGGGTGATAATTAATGGTGCAATCATAATCCTTGATCAACTCAAGCCATCTCCTTTGCCTCATATTTAATTCCTTTTGGGTGAAGAAATATTTCAAACTCTTGTGATCCGTATAAATTTCACACTTTTCCCCATACAGATAGTGTCTCCAAATCTTAAGTGCAAAAATGACTGCCACGAGTTCCAGATCATGTGTGGGATAATTCTGCTCATATACTTTCAGTTGGCGTGAGGCATATGCTATAACCTTCCCATGTTGCATCAGAACACACCCCAATCCAAGCCTTGATGCATCGCTATAGACAACAAATCCACCTCTAGCCGTGTGGACTGTTAACACCGGAGCTGTCACTAATCTCTGTTTCAACTCCTGGAAGCTTTCTTCACACTTTGTTATCCAATCAAACTTATTATTTTTCCTGGTGAGTGCAGTGAGAGGAACTGCTATTCTGGAGACACCATCAATGAATCAACGGTAATAACCCGCCAATCCCAAGAAGCTTCTAACCTCATGAACATTCTTCGGTGCCGACCAATTAACCACTGCTTCCAGTTTTCCTGGGTCCACTGAAATGCCATCTTTCGAAACAACATGCCCGAGAAAGGTGATTGAATCAAGCCAAAATTCACACTTCTTCAGTTTAGCAAACAACTTTTTATCTCTTAGTGTCCCAAGTACCAACTTCAAATGTTCTTCATGCTCAGTCTTGCTTTTGGAGTATATCAGTATATCATCAATAAAAACAACCACAAACTTATCCAAAAATTCATGGAACACCCTGTTCATCAAATCCATGAATACTGCTGGGGCGTTAGTCAGGCCAAAAGGCATGACCAAAAACTCATAATGGCCATAACGGGTCCTGAAAGCCGTCTTAGCCACGTCTTCTGCCCTAATCTTCAATTGATGGTAACCCGATCAAAGATCAAATCTTTGAAAATACCTGAGCACCCTGAAGCTGATCAAACAAATCTTCTATACGGGGTAGCGGGTACTTATTCTTTATGGTCACCCGATTAAGTTCCCTGTAATCAATACACATTCTCATCAATCCATCCTTCTTCTTCACAAAGAGAACTGGAGCTCCCCAAGGTGATACACTGGGCCTGATGAAACCCTTGTCTAACAAATCTTGCAACTGCTCCTTGAGTTCTACTAATTCAGACGGCGCCATCCGGTAAGGTGCTTTCGAAAGGGGTGTCGTGCTGGGACTAGTTCAATAGCAAACTCTACCTCCCGCTCGGGCGAAAGTCCAGATAAATCTTTTGAGAAAACCTCTGGATATTCACTCACAACAGGTATCTGTTCTAACTTCAACTTCTGTTTTGGTGCTTCTACCACGCAGGCTTAGAATCCTTGACAACCATCACGTAACAATTTTCCAACCTGAATGGCAGTTATGATGGGTGGATGCAACCTCACTTTCGACCCTGTGAACCGAAATTCACATTCTTTTAGGGGTCTAAAAACCACTTCTTTTTTAAAACAATCAATACTGGCGTGGTAGCAAGCCAACCAATCCATACCCAAAATCACATCAAACCCAATCATGTTAAACACTATTAAATCTGCTGGCATTAATCTTCCCTCAATAGATAAAGGACACCCTGATAGAATCTCATCACAGACCACCGAAATTCCTGTCGGGGACGCGACCACTAACTTGTGCTTTAACGTTTCGGTTTCTAAAGTGCAAAATCTAGAGTAAGTCCTGGAAACAACAGATGTGTCGCTCCCGAGTCAAATAACACAGTGACATTATTAGAAAACAAAGAAAGGGTACCTGTGGTCACAATCAACATCATTCATAACTAAAATTTTCAAGTCTTAACATCAACCAACAGATTAATATCTTAAAACAAAACAAAGAAGTCTTACCAGTGATCACATCATTTCTATCCTCAGCCTTTCCAGGTGTCAGAGCAAAAACCCGTGCAGGCGCAGTAGTACGCTGGATGTTGCCTCGTGCTGTCCCTACTGCTCTTGGTGGTGGTGGTGGCCTGTTGCTGTCCAATTGCAATGGGCAGTCTCTGAGATAGTGACCCGGTTTGCCACAAAGGAAGCATAGTCCCGCCTCCATCCTGCATACTCCGGCATGTACTCGGTTGCAAGTTCTACACTAATATGCTTGTTGGGTGCCCTGAACTGGCCTCTGACCCATGCTACTACCTTCATTCCTCTCTTTCCACGATCCCTGGTCCATGGAAGAATGATATCCAGATGTTGTGGTCCTCTTCCTCTAATCATGCAATGCCGTGCTCCTTTGAAGGCTTCGTTCAAAAACTGTGGCCTTATTTACCAACTCTGAAAAGTTCCAAATCTGGAAGCCCACTACTCATTCATAAAGTTTTTCATTCAGCCCTTGCTCGAATTTACGCGCCTTCTTTTCCTCATCTAGAATTAGATACGCAGCAAAACGGGATAACTCAGTAAATCTAGATGCATATTGATGTACCGTCATAGTTCACTGTACCAAGGTGGCGAATTCCGTAGCCTTGTCCTCTTGGACCGAGCTTGGGAAGAAGCGTTCAAGAAAAATTTGCTTGAAATGCAGCCAACTAACTATTTCTGTCCTTTCCGCTTCTCTAATGGTTCTTTCAGAAATCCACCATCTTTTCACCTCCCCAGTCAGCTTGAACGTGGCGTATGCCACCTTCTGTTCATCTGTGCAGGTTAGGACCCACAATATCTCCTCTATGTCCTGAATTTAATCCTCCGCCAAGGTTGGTTTGCCTTTCCCATCAAATAATTAGTGGTATCCATAAAACAAAACATTTATATATATATATATATATAATATTTCAAAGCAATAAAGGTACCTATAATAAAGAGAAAAGAAGTACGCGCAACAATAGTAATGATAAATGTCCAAAGTCTAAAACTTTAACTCCATCAAATCTATTTAAAAAGTCTTCGGAATCAAACGAAACCACAAACAACAAGAATTCGGCTCATAGACCCATAAAATCCTACACATCAAAATCATTCCTAAAGTCTGCAAATTCTAAGACCTCAGAAACCTATAATATTCTACCTTATAGTCCGTTCCACTATCACATCAAATCTGAAAATGATTTCTTAAAGTTTATCTATACTCTAGAATCTCAAGTACTATAGTCTACAAAACCTCAAACCAGACTCTGATACCAAATGTAACGCCCCGTACCCAAATGGGACGGATAATTACTACCTGTCAGCTACAAACCTGTCTTCCAAAGCATCTAAAAACTCCAAAAATCTCATAAATAGTGCACGATCTCATATTTTCCAAATAACCATAATATAAACTCCATAGCCCTTCTATCCATATCTAGTCAAGTTCCAATTTCTATTCCTGACCCCGAGCTGGATCATCAATATCATCTGAAAAATATTGAAGATAAGGGATGAGTTATCAACAACTCAGTAAGCAGAAAAGCCTATACTAGTGTGTAAACATGAGCCATTTTTAGAAAGTTTGGTATGCAGAAGCAAAACATTTCATTTTCATATGCACATCTTAAAATGTATTAACAGAAAATCAGAGCGATTTTTCAATCTTTTCATATTCATAAACCATTTTCATATTCAAGAACGCTTTGGCATAACATAACTGAACATCTTCATCTTATCATATCATATCGTATTGTATCATATCATATACCATGTTTAGCCCCCGTGGTAGGGTTGTGCTATCCCCGGTGGTCAAACCAGGCAGTATCATATTGTGAAACTTCTCATTTTTCAATCTCGGAGTCCTGAGTGTGCACAAAGGAAAGAACACATAAAAGACCACTTTGTTTCCAAAGTTGTTGCACTCATATGATATCATATCATGTTGGTACCAACCATATCACGTGAACCAGTATCATCATATCAGAACCATATTCAGAATCAGAATAAAAACAGATAAGTATGCCAAAGGTTTTTCATATTCATATCATATCAAACCACGTGTTAAACATATTCATATCATTTCCATTTGATAAAAAACAAACCCAAATAATTTTATATCATACATACAAAAACTCACATATTTCGCATTCGCTCTTTTGCACATTTCAGAAACATGTCAAATATTACTCATGTCTACACAATTCATGTCAAACGCATTTCTTTTCTCTTTCATACGTATCTCATGAGTGAATGCAAAATACAGACTGAGATTGTTTTTCACATTTTCTTTTTAAACATTTTTACAAACCAACCTCAGTTCATTTCTTTTTATGCAAATCTAGCATAGGAATCCCGCATACCTGACTCTTGCAGCATATTATCTATGCCTTGAAAACGACCTCTATCAGTCTCTTCACCTATTCATAAAAAAAAAAATATAAACCAAGTATTAAAGACCAACAACACAATTTCGATCTAAAAATTTAAGACCCAAATTCTAAACCATATTTCAGTAAATTTAACTCAACTCAAACATCCATATAATCACTTGGACAACCCACACTTCAACCCAAAATACCATATACCAATTTCAATATAGACCTATACACCCACTGAAGCCAACATCAAAACTCGAATAATCAATATATCAACCCCCTCCAATGGCCCCTAACTCCAAGCAACCACCAACAACTCAACCAATTCAGCAATAATGTATCTCCAAATAATTTACACTCCACTCCATCAGTCGTATAAAAACCCGAATAGTATAAAAAAAAGCCACTACACAACCCCGAGTATCCATTAAATTCACTGCACGTCCCACCCAAATAATCCAAACTCAGAAACAATTCCAACACATGGTGTTCGCTTACACAAAAAAATGCCCAAAGAAAACCCACGGACTACACTATATGAAACCATGACCCAGAAATTTCATTAGAGTGAAATAAAAATAATTGAAGTGAATGTGTGTGTGCGGGTGAGAGGAATAGAGAAAGAGAATGGGTTACCTGCGAATAATAGTGTCACCAGTGGTGGCTTTGATGGTTACAAGGCTTTAGGGATTAACGAAAATGCAGCACAAAAATCACACAAGAAACAAAAGAAAATCTGCACTAGAGAGAAAGAGAGAGTGCCGACAGTGAAGGCCTTGTGTTTCGGAATCAAGGTGTAAAATGAGAGAGAGAGAGAGAGAGAGAGAGAGAGAGAGACCTGAAGACAAAAGATCACCAAGCGAGAGAGGAAGATGAGATGGGTCTTTTGAGAGAGCTTAAGCTTTGAGTAGAAAAACCAACAACAAGGGAAAAATTGAACTGCCGAGTAGAGAGAATGGGATTAGAGGAGCAGTTTTCGGTAAAAACAGAGGAGAGGAAAAGAAAATGGACGAAACCGTCGGGGGGTGGGGGAAGAAAAAGAAAGGGGATGACTGACCTACTAAAACGATGTCATTTCGAGGGTCTTCGGGCTGGGCTACGAGCCTGGGCTTCACACTCCTCATGCACAACTGACACAAACGAAGATCCGAGTCAGATGTGTGCGCCAAATCAACCAAGTTAGCGGTTAAAATAAGCTCAAATGGATTACTATGCCAAGTTCCAGAAATTAGGCACTCATATGGGCAACGCCATACTAGGTCCTAATCATATACAAATAGATCCACAAGTAAGATTGGCACTTTCTCTCCATTCTGGATTTATTACAAACATACTCAATTTGACTTAAACTGTGATACCCCATATGATATGGATAAAGGGTAGGTGGTTTATGGGATCCCACATTGCTTGGGAATGAGAAGTTCTTGCTCTTTATAAGGTTCCAATGGGGGCTCCAATGGTATCATTGACTAGTGCTTTTGGAGTATAGGTCATGTGGTTTGGGCTTTCTATTGGGGGCGTTACATAAACATCGGAGGCTTACTTGAATCCGGGACTCCGAGCTTAATTCCTCTTCTTTCGGGTTAAACATGAGTCAAGAGAAGCAGGAAATTAATTGGTTCAACACCATGTAACGCAGTCTCTGGCTGAAGATAACTGCGCATCAGATATCGTGGCTGAGATACTACTGATCATAGGATATTATAAGTTCAGAGATAACTAATTGAAGTGGGAAGAACAACCAAAAGGACGACAAGAAAATCATGCATCATGTGGCAGCTTACGTCAATATTTTAATTTCAATCTTCAAAATTCACGCGGTCGTCATTTAGACACTCCACAGTACAGCTAGCTAGTCTTTTAATATGCTGGAAGCTTCTAATTAATGTTGTTTTAGTACATGAACTTATAGGAGATTTTCTAGCTAGAGGGACTTTTTCCTTTCTACTTTAACAAACAAACGAATTTTCTACTGATTAAGCACGTGTGTTTTACGGCAAATTTCCACAAAGAATATTACTACGTACAGCTTGGTCTTAAGCCACCTTTGGCTCGTGTTCAAAAGCTAAGCAGCGGTGTATATACATACATATATACACATACATACAAGAAGAAGAAGAAACGAAACTGGACTTTTCACCTTCATGCATGCTGACTTTTTTCTAATTGGCAATCAGGATTGGATGGTCAACAATGTTGACTACCATTTCAAGATTCACAGCAAAAACAAAGCAAATAATTATTTTTTATTGCGCGCACACACAAATATTATATATATATATATATATATATACACACACATATATTTTATATAGGTTAGGAAATTGGAACCGGCCTCCACCCACATGCAATTAACAAGTCTAGCTTCGAGAGAGTGGAATAAACTGGAAAATTAACTTTAAACCTCTCACTGAGAAGCCGATCAACCACAGGCATGCATTGACTTTGGGTAAGAAGCTGGCAGATCTCTCTGGAAGTTCTCTTGGGCAGGTATCCGACCTTTACCGGTTATAAAAGCTTGGGTATCTGGTTACCCAGTTTGTAACTAGATTTTTCGAAAAACTATTTTTTAAACTATTTTTAAAGATCAAACCTATGTCGTTTCATTTTACAAGTCAAACTTATTTTTGAAAAATGTCAAACCCGATTATAGGTACTGGGTTAATTCCAGTACCCGCATCAGGTAGGGACGAGTAAAAAATCCACCTAGATGAACCTGAATTCCAAGATTTCGTACCGGAAAAAGATAAGTGGTTGGATGCATAGCCTTTTAAGTCAGTGCCCCGCCAGTGCAAGCGAACAGATCATCAATGGAGTTGAGTTGAAAGAAAGATGAAGAACGATCGATTGATTTCGTGAAAAAAATAGTTGTGGGAGTTGGAAAGTGCCAATTAGTCCAATATGTGGGCGAGCAAGCACCTTGTAGGAGGCCTGACAGACACATCCCAACGCGAGGTGGAAATGGGCGAGCAAGCACCTTGTAGGAGGCCTTATGGTAGGCAAGCTAGAAAAGCTACCTATTGTGAAGGTGAGAACGAGAAGCTGAAGAGGCTGGTGACTTTGATGAGAAAACAACCACCTACTGAGGCAAGCAGAGGCTTCTTGCCCAAGGTGAGCGACGATCTAGGACTGACTGGAGCAGCTATGTGAGCTTTCAGGGATAACACAAAAATACTCTAAGAGAGTGGCAGTGTCGTACGTTGAGGCATACACTCCATCCGGAGGGTCACATCCAGAGTGGGTCTACAGAAAGGGTTACGACTCAATAGGTCATATCACCTGAACCTAGCAGTATGATCTAATGTCGTGCAGAAGACCCTCATTCAAGGAAGGACTGAGGAGTTGGCAAGCCGTAAAGAGGTGCGGACCATGCCTCGGACATCTGTCTCTATCATCCTACGTATGACAGTCGAGTGTAGAGGACTCTTATCCAAGAATACCTGGAGTCAAAAGTGTGTCAAAAGGACGTTTGACAATCCCACTCTATGAAAGGGGTTTGGACATAGGACGAAATCTCACTTTTGAGATCCTAAACACCTAAGATCTTGTGGAGCCGGATTCTTCAGGGGAAGCAAGGAAGGAGAGGCACAACAAAGTAGCAAACCTGACATTGTGTGGTAGGTTAGCTTCTAAAACAATAATAGAAAATGTGGGGTGAATGTTGTATGGAAGATGCATATGCATGTTCTGTAACCTTCCCCTTCCTGATCATGAATAAATCTAATTTTCGTCACTATGTTTATTCTTATATTTACTCTCTATATTCTGAGCCTTTGAATGTGTTTATGGTTTTCACCGAGTTGTTATTTCTATGTGAGAAACCCTTATTTCTGTGTGAGAGATCATATCCCCGTGTGAGAGAAACGTGCGTCAATAATCATGGGATGTGACGGAGTTCCCAGGACCATTGTTGCGAGACGTTGTCATGTGGTAACTGGGAAGGAATCATGGTGGACCGCAGCAAGGTGGAGGCAGTATTGGACTGGAAATGACCTACCACCGTGCATGAGATTAGAAGTTTTTTAGGGTTAGCCGGTTATTATCGTAGATTCGTAGATGGATTTTCTAAGTTATCAAGCCCTCTAACAGTGTTGACCAGGAAGGATGTTAAGTTTGTCTAGACTGAGCGGTGTGAGTGAAACTTCGAGGAATTGAAGAGGTGATTAACCACATCTTGACGTAACAAGGCAAGCTCATACCGGCAAAGATGGTTACCGCTCAAAGTAGACAAAAGAGTTATGCCAACACTAGGAGGAGAGAACTAGCTTTTGAGAAAGGTGATTAGGTGTCCCTAAAGGTATTCCGAATGAAAGGTGTTAATAGATTTGGGCTAAAAGGGAAGCTAAGCCCAAAATATATTGGACCCTGTGATGGAAAGGTTTGGCCCAGTAGCATATCAAGTTTGGTTGCCAGTAGAATACGAAGGCATTCACAACGTGTTCCACATCTCATTACTTAGGAGATGCTTTGGGAACCAGAAGGCTCGAGTAATTGAACCAAATCTAGTTTAGTTACAATCAAATCTTACGTATGAAGAAAAACCCATACCCTTGGTAAAGGTGCAGTGGGGGAATGCGAGAAACGAGTTTACATGAGAAATTGAGTGGATCACGTGGGAGTAGTTCCCATATTTATTCGACCCCAATTATTAGTTGTAACGCACGAGATAGAGATATTATAGACAAAGCACGAGAACAGAGGCATCTATAAATTGGCTGTCATTCTCCCCATACCTCAATTCAGAATTACGAACCTTAGAAACTAAATGATGTGGGAGTGAAGAACGGCCAGGAAGGTAGCCATGCCTCCCAAAGCCAATGGACGATTCATAGAAGAATGGCGTGAGAATGAGAGAAGAGAGGACGAACAACAACGGCTATAGAACGAATGTTGTCGAGACGAGGAGAGTGTTTGGAAGACCAGAGGTCTAATATTTGAAATGTTGGATCATGTAGACACGAGTACAACACGAAGAGAAGGAAGGAGGGTGATGCCGAAATGTGATGAGCAAGATGAGGGTGAGGGTGAGGATTTACTAAAGTCTTGTGAAGCTGAACTTGGCTTGAGCGCTAGGATACCAAATACCGTGACTGAAGGACACGGTCGAAGAAGAAGATGGTGGAGACATGAGGAGTCATCTCATATCTCAATCTCAAATGATAACGGTCAGACTACCGATGCGATTGAGGGAAAGCCCCATTTGCAGTCAAAAGCTACTGGAGTCATTGACGAGTCCCCCGTTAGAACTCTCCTCCCTTGAAAGGATCAGAAAAGGGAGAGCGCTCACTGAATTTCGAGGAATAAATTCTTTATAAGGAGGGGAGGATGTGTGACAACCTGAACTTAGCCAAGTCTTCGTTTCTGTATTTTGTCGCCAGTTTATGTTTAATTTTGGGCCATGCAAGAAGTGTAGAGTACTTAGAAACCTTGGTCCCTATTTTGGTTCTAATGCATTAGGCATCTAAGCCCATAAGATAGGCCCAGCAAGGCCTTAAGAATTCGGCCACCCCATTGGGCTAACGCCTAAAACCTTAAGGGAACAAGGGGCATGCTCAACACATCCAACCTTTAGGCCACTTGTCACACATCCAAGACCCAATGAATCTAGACATGATTGTGGGAAGAAGGGGTGAGAGACATAGGGTTTCGGTAACCCAAAAGCCCCAGCACGCCTACCATGGCAAATGCCACTTATTTTTTACACTTGTCACACATGTAGAAGGTTTATAGAAGGAAGCATGCATGAGGCACATAGGGAAGACCATGGATCACTCGGCCAATGCACTCACTCACCAACACCCACATTTTACATGCCACTTGTCAAAGCCATGTGAGTAACAAGAGATTTCATGGGGGAGCTCAAGAGGCTAAGGCATGTTCCACTATGAGGATTAGGGTTTTGGTTTGAAGAAGGGCTTCACACCTACCCAAGGGTTCCAACTACCTTTTTGCCAAGTGTCACTCATTCATGGGACTTTCTAGAAGATGGAAATGATTGGAATTGGAAGAGATGCATGGGATGAAGTAATGCCCTAGTCCCTAGGTTTCAACCACCACACATCTCACCCTCACACATATCACTTGTCATTCACTTGGGATGGGAATCCTAGAAGAAGGTTCATGGGGAAGAGGAAAGGTTGCTTAACAAACATGATTCACACACTACCCAAGTGTCTAGAGGAGAGGAAAGGTCTTGTGGGAAAAAGCAAGGGGCGGCAACACACACACACACTCACCGAGGTTCTAGAAGAATCTTTGTGGGGAAGAGCAAGGGATGGGTAGCAGAAAGGCACTACCACACACATCCCTACATGCCGCTTGCCACTTGACAAGCATGCACACGCCTAAGAAGCCCTAAGTTAGGATTAGGGTTTTGTCAAATGACCAACACTCCTTAGAGGTTTCATGAACCTAGACCATTTTGTGTCACACGCCTAAGGGCACCTAGGGGATTCGGTTTTCTTAAATTGAAGGTGAGCCACTTGTCATTCAAGCAATAGAAGTCACTTGGACTTCCCAAGAGAGGAAGGGGAAGGGTTTCGGCCAAAGCCATATGACACATGGTATACATGCATCTAACCCTTTGAGATTCCCTATGTCTTGGGAGTGTGGGAGCTTGAGGGTCTATATAAGGGGTAGCCCAAGGGCCAACGCCCAAAGGAGACACACACCAAGGGGACACTCTACCCATTTGATTTTCTGATTCTCCCTCTCTCTCTCCCACCCTGGGAAGAAATTTGCATCTTCACTTTCTCACCATTTCTCACCAACCAACCACCATGTATGTATCATCTACCTTCATCCAATCAACCCCACGAGTGAAGAAGGATGTCGTGAATCCACCCAAGAGAAAGAAGCACTCACGGTAAGAACCACTCGACCATTTTCATCCAGTCACACACGACCACTTAGAGTGAAAAGGGTGATGAAATGGTTGAGATCCGTGTATTCACTTGCACAAACACGTTCAGGAAAGACATGGATTTTTCCTCAAGAGGAAGACCGAATCACCACTAGCATATTCACTTAAGCATGAGACCTTTAAAAGGAAGAAAGACCACAACCACCCTTTTTGGTTTGAACTAGGGTTCCTTTCTCTATAGAGTTCCAGCCTTAAGAGTGAAGTCCGAATGCATGGAGAGCCCTTCTAGCCGTGGAATGGATTTCATAAGCCATGAGTGAGTAAACCCTAGGCACAACACATCCACACATGCACATACTCGGATTAGGGTTTTGTGTGTCACTTCGTCTAATATTGTTTAATATATTTTCAGCTTGCTTATCGTTGACTCTTCGGATTTTCTATAAGTACACTCTCAACCTACTTTGGATAATGTTTGTATATGCCGCGTGAACATTGCATTCTTATTTGCTATCATATGCGTTCGTTGATTGATGATAAGCTCTTGCTATGTAATTGGATTTACATGATGATCTTGCTATGATTACTTGTTCATGATGTTTTTGGATATGTTTAGAAATATTGGTTCAAGTTGTTGATAATGACATGTTTTTATAAGTCTCAAATGTTTTGGTCATGTCTATATGTGTATGTTCTGGTTTAAACATTGTTCTTCCACTTTGGTATGTGTTGAATGCTATTGACTATGTTTGTAAACTGAGCATTTGAATGTTCTAATATTTTCAAGCTGTAACCTGAGATATTCAATTTTTGATTTCATGATTACTTGACTCATGGAATTTACATGTTCATATGTTTCATGAAAAGAAAAGCGTTACAAGTTTCATGTTACATGCATTTGGGTTGTATACCGTTTTCAAAGAAAAGAGTCTGTATATGTTTTATAATGATTCCAAATGCTAGGACGGGAAAATATCCAGATGGAACTCCTCTGTCCACTCTGAAATGTTTAAATTGGAGTGGTAGCCCTTGGGTTAACAAATAACGCCGGTGGACCTCGAATGGATCCTTATGAAAAGGATATTGAAGCGGGGTAGCAGCTAAAGCTAGTGGGTGCCACGTGTTATTTGCGGTGAAGGCGAAATTGTGAACTGCCGCATAGTTAAGGATTAAGATGTAGTCACCACGGTCAAGTGGGCCGTTGGATGATGCGGTAACTAATGAGAACCAACGGTGCATAGAGAAGCCGTGAGGTATCCAACTACGTGTTACAAGAAGTGAACAAGGCAATGAGTTAAGGGTATGTTATATGTATATTGTTCAATGTGCAACAATGAAAGAGATGTTTAATTAAAAGTTAAGTTGCATAAGCCAAGTTTTGTGTCAAGTACAGGTTCATACATTCATTTCATGGTTTGCCTTTATATGCCTATGTTATCTGTTGTATGTTATCTATTTACTTATTGAGATTTATCGAAATCACACTGTGATAATTTTCACAACCATTCACAACCCGAAAAGGTAGAAGTTGTGGCAGATACTCAGGACCCTAAGCAGGATAAATAAGATTAATGACCTAGTCGAGGACGAGTACACCCTTAAGGCCTGCTAAAATTTCGTTATTGTTTGCTTAAGGACTACTTCCCAATACCTTAAGGACATCCAAGATACTTTGAATAAGTACCATGACTCACCAAGGTCGTTCGAGCATGAGGACGCACTCTCCTTAAGAGATCGTACGGACTTTGTAATGGGCTATCTAAGACAAGCATGGGAGTACAATGTAGAAGCCCAAAGGTTTGCTCAGAGTTTGTGAATTCAACAACCCGAACTCCCTCAAAGGAGATGGATCTTTTTATGTATCTCAAGCGAAGGGACGCTTGGATTTTTACGGGTTCCAATGTAAAACATTATCTATTTTGAAGAAATTTGAACAATGAGATCTTTTGGGATAATTAGTTTTATGGTACCATGATATTTTACAAATTGCTCTAAATCTTAAATGTCATGTATGGGGGTATGTAGCCTTGAGTTATATGTCCTAATGCTTCAGTCAGTAACCAACCCAAGTAGGGGCTGGGGGCTTCACAGGATGTGAGGGTCCTACCAAACGGGAAAGGGGACATGCCATTTGTACGATTGAAGGAAAGCCAGAGACAAGAAGTATTCAAATGGTCTTAGGAACCAACAACAGGAGACATCGACTGTAGCTAGTCCAACATCTTGGCAAGCAGGTGATGTGGGAATTTATTTCACACATTTTCTTAATCCTAATTATTTTAATTCAAAGTGTTTTGTATGTTTCTTAGCTCGTTTTTCTAGAATTTTAGGTGACTATTACATTTATTTAATTCTTCAAAATTATTGGTATTTTTCAGGTTTTTAATTATTCAATTAGGTGAAATTAGGATGATGTGAAGAGGAAGAAAATGGGTTAGGCCTAGAGGGCAAATCCTAGTTGGTCTCATCTAATCAAACCAGAACACTGCTCTGTTTTTGGGTTCTATCTGGAGCTAGAAATCTCAATTTTAGGTGTTGTTTGGCTTGATGGAAAGCTAAGACGTAGGCCTAAAACTTTTATGAAGAGCCCAAAACCCGTTCTTTCGTCTGAAGTTCAAAACTTAGCAGAAACCGAGAAGTTTGAATCTGTCTAGAAGTTTACTGCAGCCCAGACCCTGTTTCAGTTTTCAGTCTGTATCTAGAGTTCTAGAAGTTATTATAAAGCAAGCCTGGGTGAGTTTGAAAGCTGAGAATGATATCTAAAACTTTTGTTAAGGACTCAACCCAAAAATGTATCGTTTTAATGCTCTAAATCCAGCTAGAAGTCGGTCAGCCAAGAATTCCAGATTTTCTGTTGCAGATATGGGAGAAATTTTTTGTTTTAAAATGTGAAAAGAGAATCGATTTTGAATGGATTGGATGGCCTGCAGATATGGAAGGAGGTTCTAAAAAGAAAAGTTTCCAAAGGTTTGAGAGTAATTAGGATCAAGAAAAAAGAAGAAGAAGGAATCCCAAAGAAATCCAAATCCGAAATGCACTAGAAGATATCTTGGACATACTTGACTATTTTGACCATAACTTCTTACTCACACATCTGATTGATGTGACTCCTAATGGGTTTGAAAGCTATCTTAAAGGGTTAAAACTTTATATCTAAAAAGGATTTCTAAATTCAGACTCCTGAACCACGTACGCGGCTGCGAAGATAAGTCTTAAAAGTTAGGCTATTTTTTTAGGGGGAATCATTAAAATAATAGGGTTTTTTTTTTCTAACCTATATAAGTATATCATTAACACGAAATTGAGGGAGGAGGATTGAAGGAGGAGCTGTAATCCCGAAAGGAAGAATGAAGCTCACGATTTCTGCAATTACATAATTCTTTTTCTCTTTCTCTGATTTTTAGTTACTGAATTGTTATTAAGGATGTTGAATTCGAATTTATGTTTGAGAAATAATTGGATTATTTTATTAGTTATGATTTGCTAGTTTTCTTATTCTAGGGCTAGGATGTAGTCATTGAATTTTGGATATGATTTGAGTATGGTTGTGTTGAATACACTTTGTTAATTGCAATTAGATGATTTCGATTTTTATTCTTGCAGTTTACTGGCCATGAAATTCGTGCTTGAGATGTTGAATGAAGTAAGAAAGTTGAATTTCAATTTTAGTTCGTGAATTGATTAAACATTGGCAGTGTAGTTTAGAAATAAATACACACTTTTGTGACCTACATTCAAGAACTCCGCAGAGCATAATGAATTTAAATTTAATTTCAGTGATCTCGACAATAGACATAAGATTAATATAGGTATAGGTGTTATACCTTGAAAGTGGATATCACATAAAAAATAGAATTCGGTAATTGTAATTAGCAAAACATTAATGCAAGCAACCAGGTTTAAATTCATTGAAGGAATTCAATTGATGAAATTCAAGCCCAAGGAATCTTTCATAATTTATTTTTTAGGTTAAGAATTTGCAGTCAGTCACATCAATTTGGGATCTTCTAAATAATATAGGAAAGTTTATAACTTGGTAATTGAATCTTCTCCTTGTGGAAACGATACTCTTTTTGCCCAGTTCTATTTGTCACGACCTATGCACTTGTGGTAAAGTCTAGGGACCATCAAGTTTTTGGCACCGTTGCCGAGGAAGATTGTTTTCAATATTAATAAAAATACTTTCCTGTATTAACTCAGACTGTATTGTTATGTTTTGTTATTGATTTATTCATTTAGACTGGCCCCATCCTCTCGAGGCCAAATTCCATCGTTTTCTAGGGTTTTTAGGCTGTTTTATATTTCTGTTTGTCAATTTACGCTATATTTAGTGTATGCCACGTAGCTGTGAGCTAATTGAGCTGATCCAGAAATTGAGAGAACCCTACGTGCACTAAGGAGAAAACAAAGATTTGAGCTAGAGCAAGAACAAGCAGTTGCCATGGCAGATAACCAGAATCAGAAGGTGTTGCGTGACTATGCCCTGCCGAATGTCAATGGTGATCAACCCAGCATTGCGAGACCTACAGTCAATTGTAATAACTTTGAGAGTAAGCCTGGTCTCATTCAGATGGTGCAGCAGGAGCAGTTTGGTGGAGGACCTGCTGAGGATCCACATGCACACCTTGCTAATTTCATGGAGATTTGTTATACAATTAAGAAGAATGGAGTTAGTGATGATGCCGTTCGGCTCCGAATTTTTCCATTTTCTACAAAGGATAAAGGCAAGGCCTGGTTGAATTCCAAAGCGCCTAACTCTTTCACCACCTGTAATGTCTTGTCACAAGCTTTTACGAGTAGATATTTTCCCCCAGATAAGACTGCCAAACTTAGAAATGATATTACCAGTTTTGTTCAGTTTGATGGTGAGTCTTTGTATTAAGCCTAGGAGAGCTTTAAAGAATTGCAGAGGAAGTGTCCACATCATGGTCTTCCTGATTGGCTAATTGTACAGACTTGCTATAATGGATTAACACATTTAGTCAGGATTACCATAGACGCAGCTGCAGGAGGTAACTTAATAAGTAAGTCAACAGAAGAGGTATATGAGTTGTTAGAAGAAATGGCCTCTAACAATTATCACTAGTCTAATGAAATAGGTATGCCTTAGAAAGTTCCAGGTATGTATGATGTAGATGGCATAAACATGTTGAATGCCAAGGTAGATTCTTTGGTAAAAAATTTCGGTAAGCTGGGTAATGTGAATCCTATTTCTAGTCCTGTATTGAGTTGTGATTGCTATGGAGGAGCTCACATGAGTGCTGATTGTATGCATGTAGGTAGAGCAAGCCCAATTTGTGTCAAATTTTAACAGGCAGCAGCAGCAGAACAACCCTTATTCCAACATATACAACCTAGGCTGAAGGAATCATCCCAACTTTTCATAGAAAGATCAAGGTAACCAAGGTAGCTATTCTAGACCTTTCCATCCTCCTGATTTCCAACTAAGACCATCCCAACTAGAAAGTAAGCAGCCTCTGGAGATAGCAGTTGAGAATTTAGCCAATGCCAGTTTAGAGAGATTTGAGAGATTGGAAGCAAATGTTGACTAGTTGGAGAGCTCCAACAAAAATGTGGAGATGCAATTGGGGCAGTTAGCCAATTCCATCAATTCTCGTGGACAGGGTAAGTTGCCTAGTAAGATAGAGGTCAATCCAAAGGAGCATTGCAAGGCACTCACCTTAAGAAGCGGTAAAAAACTTGGTCAGGTAAGTGGTGAGACTGTAGTTGGTGATGAAGTAGACCATGAAAAGGTGAGCAAGAAGGTCGGTGAAGAACTTGAGGACCTAGCCAAGACACCATCCCCACTACAACCAATCGAACCTTATGTCCCTCCCCTTGCTTTTCCTCAAAGGGTTAAGCAAAATAAAATTGATCAACAGTTTGAGAAATTTTTGAAAGTGTTTAGGCAGCTTTACATTAATATTCCTTTTGTAGATATCTTAGCACATATTCCTGCCTATAAAAAGTTCCTAAAGGAGATCATGTCCAAGAAGAGGAAATTGGAGGATTTCAAGACCATGGCATTGATGAAGGAATGCAGTGCCATTATCTAGAATAAGCTTCCACCATTGCTAAGAGATCTAGGGAGTTTTTCTATCTCTTGTACTATATGTAATGTTAAGTTTTCTGAACGTTTGTGTGATTTAGGTGCTAGTGTTTCACTAATGCCTTTATTTGTGTCTAGAAAACTTGGATTAAAGGAGTTGAAGCCTACTACCATCTCTTTATAGCTAGCTGATCGATCGGTGAAATATCCTTTGGGTGTTCTTGAGAATGTGTTGATCATGGTAAATAAGTTTATCATTCCAGTTGATTGTATTGTGTTGGAGATGGAAAGGATTCCGAGATCCCTATCATTTTAGGCCGGCCTTTTCTAGCCACAGATGGAGCTGTCATAGATGTTAAGAATGGTAGGCTAACTTTGATGGTTGGTGAAGAAGTGGTAGAGTTTAATTTATTTGAAGCTGCTAAATATCCTTCTATTATTGATCATGTTTTTCGTGTTGATGTTGTAGATGAGTTGACCTCTTTGTAAATGAGTTGACCAGAGAGGCTTTTAGGGTTGAAAATACTAAAGAACCTCTCGAGACTTGTATAGTGAGTGCAGGGACAAGTAAAGATGATAATTTGGAGGTTGCAGAAGTGGCATGTGCATTAGAGGCTACATGTCATAAGACGAAGCAGGGAGGTATTCGTTTTGAGGATCTAGATAAAGGTAAGCCACTCCCTCCTCCTTCTAATGTGCAAACACCAGTTCTGAAGTTGAAGCCATTACCCTCACATCTCAGGTTCGGAAAAATCATGCAAGAAGCTAGTTCGTGTTCAATTCAATCGGACATTCGTTGTGTTCAGCCTTGCTAAAAGGGGAGTATTAGTCTTCCATTTATCTTTCCTTTCACATTAAGGACAATGTAAAAATTAAGTTTGGGGGAGTGGATATTTGATTATGCTGAATAGTGGTGCTGGCTATGTTTGTTTGAGAAAGAAAAATTTTTTTCCTCGAAATTTTGGTTTGTTCACATTCAGGCAAGTTAATTGGTTATCATGTCCATGTCTTCCAAACTAGATTTTTATGTGAAAGATTAGGAGAAATGAACCTACATTTGCACTTGTGTGAGACTTATTTAGGATCAACATTGCACTTTTGGGTTCTTTATTGTGTTAATTATTGCATTTTTTTATTTAGGATAGACGATATCTTATAAAACAAGATTAAGCATACTGGTTTTCTTTAGGATTATTAAAGTACACCTTTCCTTGCAAAGTTGTGCGAGTTGTGTGACTATGCATAAAAGATGAGTATGATGCTTTTCTTGTGATTATCCCCTTTGATCTAGTCCTAAACAAGGTTTAAGTAAATAGAGTGATAATGATTAGACAGCTGAATAAATAAATGTGTACAAAGTTCTATCTACTGCAATTTTTTGAGTTGCTTAGTAACTAGGGGTATTCATTACTAATGTTAACTTTTACGTCAAACGGCAACTTGAAATATGAGTATGCAAAAGCACTTTAAGTGTGTGACTTGTTGAGTAACCGGGTGCATCCATCATAAATGTAGACAAAAAATAAATTATTATTGAAAGAAAAATAGTTATTATATATATATAAATATATATATATATATATATATATATATAAATCTCTCTCTATAGTTTGCTACCTTGTTTGTAGTAGTGAGAATGGGTGATTGCAGATTAAGTTGTTACATGATTCAATTGTGTTGGTTGCATGATAAATATGATTGAGTTTGGAATTACGTATGGATATTTGAACTAGAGAATGTGAGTATGTTTTGTTTCCTTTATTACATATTGTTTATGTACAAAGTTGAAAATTTGATGTTTGCATAATAAGTCCTTTGGGTGCGATGAGTTGAGCCAAACTATGGTTATTGGTCTTTGTTTTTATGGTTTTTCTTTCGGTTGAGGACACGCAAACCGTCAAGTTTGGGGGTATTTGATGTGGGAATTTATTTCACACATTTTCTTAGTCCTAATTGTTTTGATTTAGAGTGTTTTGTGTGTTTCTTAGCTCGTTTTTCTAGAATTTTAGGTGTCTTTTACTTTTATTCAATTATTGGAAATTTTTGGTATTTTTCAGGTTTTTAATTATTCAATTAGCTTGAAATTGGGATGATGTGAAGAGGCAAAAATCAGGCTAGGCCGAGAGAGCAAATCCTAGTTGGTCTGGTCAAGTCAAACTAGAACACTGTTCGGTTTTTGGGTTTTAATTGGAGCTAAAGGCCTCAGATTTAGGTGTTATTTGGCTTGATGGAAAGCTAAGATGTAGGCCTAAAACTTTTGTGAAGAGCCCAAAAGCTAGTTCTTCCAGTTTGAAGTTCAAAACTTAGCAAAAATAGAGAATTCCGAATCTGTCCAGAAGTTTACTATAGCCCAGACCCTGTTTTGGTTTTCAGCCTGTATCTAGAGTTCTAGAAATCAGAATAAACCAAACCTAGGTGCATTTGAAATCTGAGAATGAGATATAAAACTTTTGGGAAGGACTCAAATCCAAACTATGTCATGTTGATGCTCTAAATCCAGCTGGAAGTCGATCAGCCAAGAATTCTGGATTTTCAATAGTAGAGAATTGATTTTGAATGGATTGGATGGCCTGCAGATATGGAAGGAGGGCTCTAAAAAGAAAATTTTCCAAAGGGTTTGAGAGTAATTTGGATCAAGAAAAAAAAATCATAAAAGGAGTCCACAAGAAATCTAAATCCGAAATGTGCTAGGAGATAGTTTGGATATACTTTACTGATTAGACCATAACCACCTACTCACACATCCGATTGATGCAACTCCTAATGGGTTCGAAAGCTATCTTAATTGGCTACAACTTTGTCTCTAAGAAGGATTTATAAATTCAGACTCCTGGACCACATATGCGGCTGCCAAGATAAGTCCTAAAAGGTAGGCGATTGTTTTAGGGGAAGCATGAAAATATTAGGGTTTCTTTTCTACTCTATATAAGCATATCATTGGCACGAAATTGAGGGAGGAGGATTGACGGAGGAGCCATAATTCCGAAAGGAAGAACGAAGCTCGCGATTTCTGCAATTACAAAGTTCTTTTTCTCTTTCTCTAATTCTTAGTTGCTGAATTGTTATTAAGGATGTTGAATTCGAGTTTATGTTTGAGAAATAATTGGATTATTTTATTTGTTATGATTTGCTAGTTTTCTTATTCTAGGGCTAGGATGTAGTCATTGGATTTTGGATATAATTTGAGTATGGTTGTATTAAACACCCTTTGTTAATTGCAACTGGATGATTTCAATTTTAATTCTTGCAATTTACTAGCGATGAGTTGAATGCTTAAGATGTTGAATGAAGTAACGAAAGTAGAAGTTCAATATTAGTTTGTGAATTCATCAAACTTTGGCAGTGTAGTTTAGAAATAATTACACACATTTGTGACCTACATTCAAGAATTCCACAAAACATATTGAATTTATATTTAATTTCTTTGATCACGACAGTAGATATATGATTAATATAGGTATATGTGTTATACCTTGAAAGAGGATATCGCATAAAAAAGGGAATTCGTTCATTGTAATTAGCAAAACATTATTGAAAGCAACCAGCTTTAAAGTCATTGAAGGAATTCAATTGATGAAATGCAAGCCCTAGGAATATTTTATATTTGATTTTTCATTTAAGAATTTGCAGTCATTCACATCAATTTGGGATCGTCTAAATAATATAGGAAAGTTTATAAATTGGTACTTGAGTCTCCTCCATGTGGAAACGATACTCTTTTTGCCCTGTTCTATTTGTCACGACCCATACACTTGTGGTAGAGTCTAGGGACCATCAAGTTTTTGGCGCCGTTGCCGGGGAGGATTGTTTTCAACATTAATACAAATAAATTCTTTTATTAATTTAGACTGTATTGTTCTGTTTTGTTATTCATTTAGACTAGCCCCACCCTTTTGAGGACAACTTTTATAATTTTCTAGGGTTTTTAGGCTATTTTGTATTTATGTTTGTCAATTTACGTTAGCTTTATTCAGTGTATGCCACGTAGCTGGGAGCTAATTGAGCTATTTGATCCAGAAATTGGGAGAACCCTACGTGCACTAAGGATAAAATAAAGATTTGAGCTGGAGCAAGAACAAGTAGTAGCCACAGTAGATAACCAGAATCAGAGGGTGTTGTGTGACTATGTCATGCCGAATGTCAATGGTGCACAACCCATCATTGCGAGACCTACAGTCAATACTAATAACTTTGAGATTAAGCCTGGCCTCATTTAGATGGTGCTGCAGGAGCAGTTTGGTGGGGGACCTACTGAGGATCCACATGCACAACTTGACAATTTCTTTGAGATTTGTGATACATTTAAGATGAATGGAGTTAGTGATGATGCCATTCGGCTCCAACTTTTTCCATTTACTATAAAGGATAAAGCCAAGGTCTGGTTGAATTCAAAAGCGCCTAACTCTTTCACCACCTGGAATACCTTGTCACAAGCTTTTCTGAGTAAGTATTTTCCCCTAGGTAAGACTGCCAAACTTAGAAATGATATTACTAGTTTTGTTAAGTTTGATGGTGAATCTTTGAATGAAGCCTGGGAGAGGTTTAAAGAATTGCAGAGGAAGTGTCCACATCATGCTCTTCCTGATTGGCTAATTGTAGAGACTTTCTATAATGGATTAACACATTCAGTAAGGATTACCATAGAAGCAGCTACAGGAGGTATTTTAATGAGTAAGTCAACAGAAGAGGCATATGAGTTGTTAGAAGAAATGGACTCTAACAATTATCACTAGTCTAATGAAATAGGTCTGCCTAAGAAAGTTCTAGGTATGTATGATGTAGATTGCATAAACACGTTGAATGCCATGGTAGATTCTTTGGTAAAAATGTTTGGTAAGTTGGGTAATGTGAATTCTATTTCTAGTCCTGTATTGAGTTGTCATTGTTGTGGAGGAGCTCACATGAGTGCTAATTGTAAGCAGGTAGAGCAAGCCCAGTTTGTGTCTAATTTTAACAGCCAGCAGACGCAGAATAACCCTTATTCCAACACATACAACCCAAGCTGGAAGAATCATCCCAACTTTTCATGGAAAGATCAAGGTAATCAAGGTAGCAATTCTAGACCTTTCCAACCTCCTGGTTTCCAGCCATGACCATCCCAACCAGAAAGTAAGCAGCATTGAGAGATAGCTACTGAGAAGTTAGCCAATGCCAGTTCAGAGAGATTTGAGAGACTAGAAGCAAAGGTTGACCAGTTGGCGAGTTCCAACAGAAATGTGGATAAGCAATTGGGGCAGTTAGCCAATTCCATCAATTCTCATGGACATATTAATTTGCCTTGTAAGATAGAGGTCAATTCAAAGGAACATTGGAAAGCAGTCACCTTGAGAAGTGGTAAACAACTTAGTCAGGTAAGTGGTAAGACTGCAGTTAGTGATGAAGTAGACCATGAAGAGGTGAGCAAGAAGGACGGTGAGGAAGTTAAGGACCTAGCCAAGACACCATCCCCACTACCACCAGTCAAACCTTATGTCCCTCCCATTCCTTTTTCCTCAAAGGCTTAAGTAAAATAAAATTGATCAAGAGTTTGAGAAATTTTTGAAAGTGTTTAGGCAGCTTCACATTAATATTCCTTTTTTCAGATGCCTTAGCACAAATTCCTGCCTATACAAAGTTCGTAAATGAGATCATGTCCAAGAAGAGGAAATTGGAGGATTTCGAGACCATTGCATTGACGGAGGAATGCAGTGCCATTATCCAGAATAAGCTTCCACCAACGCTAAGAGATCCTGGGAGTTTTTCTCTCCCTTGTACTATAGGTGATGTTAATTTTTTTAAAACTTTGTGTGATTTAGGTGCTAGTGTTTCACTAATGCCTTTATTAGTGCCTAGGAAGCTTGGATTAAAGGAGTTGAAGCCTACTACCATCTCTTTGCAGCTAGCTGACCGATCGGTGAAATATCCTTTGGGTGTTCTTGAGAATGTGCTGATCAAGGTAAATAAGTTTATCATTGTAGTTTATGTTATTGTGTTGGAGATGGAAGAAGACATCGAGATCCCTATCACTTTAGGCAGGGCTTTTCTAGCCACAGTTGGAGCTGTAGTAGATGTTAAGAATGGTAGGCTAACTTTGAAAGTTGGTGAAGAAGAGGTAGAGTTTAATTTATTTGAAGCTGCTAAATATCCTTCTATTACTAATCATGTTTTTCGAGTTGATGTTGTAGATGAGTTGACCAGAGAGGTTTTTAGGGCTGAAAATGTAACGCCCTTCCTTGTGGTTGGACTTTTTATAAGAAAATTTTAGAAAGGACGATGAGAATTACCGTTTGTTTTAAAACTTTTTGCTTTCATACCTAGAGTTCAATACTTTATGTTATAAAATAAAATGTGCTTTGAAAATAAAAGAAGTTTACAGTGGAAAACATCAATCTTAAAATAAAAATTCCTCTCATACAATTAAAACTCCCATGCCTAGACTTCTGTGCTCTTCGCCTTGGGCCGTGTTTGTCTTGACGCGTTCTGCTCATTTAGTTCCTGTGGGGGGAAGGGGCATACATAAAAATTAAAATGAGTCGAATGCTCAGTAAACATTACTTCATACAGTTAAAATATACTAACATAGATTTTTAGTCATGCATTCATCATTCCATACATACTATACATACATGAGGCATGCATTCATTTTGAAAACATCACTAGGCGGGGTTTTTCTTAAAAAGGGGTTTTCTTTTCGTAAAACGTTTCTCCCGTCAGTGCCTTCATTTCTTAAAGAGTTCGATGCATTCATACATTCTTTCTTATCACTTTCCTTTGGCCGATACACACTGTTACGCCCTGTGTGTTGGGGTTAGCGGTCTTCCTTTGGACCTGGATTCCACATGTGGCCACGGGTTTGGAATCCCTTTCAATTAAGGGGTAGCACTGGGTGTACTACCAGTACTACTTACCCGGCATTGCAATCTGCCCAATCCTTTGGTACCCTGTCATTCAGTCATGGCCGTTATGTATTTTCATACATTAAATGTTCATTTCCTTTCAGTCCTTTCATTTCAGTCCTTTCCTTTTCAGTCATTTTCATTTAACAGTTCATTTATGGAAAAAACGTCATTTAAAAGCATGAGCTTAAACATCATCTTTCATGGCATCCATAAAGCATCAGTTCATAGGGGCATTTTAACATCCATTCATAGGGACATTTTAAAACACTTTCTTCACGTCAGCTAAAGCATCAGTGAAAGCACAAGGCATAAGCCTAACATCTCATTTTGTGAAAATACATACAATAGATACTGCTTATAGTCATCCATTCATATGTATACAATTAATATTTTGGTTGCATAAAAAGGGACTGCCAAGAAGGGCCATTACATACGTATACCTTTAAACACGTAGCATGCTTTTCGTAAAACACCTTTTGTGTCATTTCGTAAAGCATCGTAAAGGAAAAATATTTCATTTTCATTTCATATCATTTTAGGAAACTTTAGAAGAGCATGAACATAATACTTACCTAAACTCTATGCTATACTCATTTCATGCAGTCCATTCATGTGCGTGTAAGATGACAACCTAAATGCATACACATAACCTTAGCGTCATTTTCTATCTAGTGCATAAGCAATTAAACTAGAAGTAGAACTACCCTTCACTTGAAACACTCTCCTTCTATCCCATGCTATTACGTGTCCCTTACTATGCTAAAACCTTCGAAATCTACTTATGATCACTACCTCTTCCAAATTCAAGGTCTTACCTCGAGTGCTCATCCACTAAAGTGAACCTCCACGATTCACCTTAGGGTTAAGACACCAAGACCTTCGTCTTGCTCTTCCTATTAACCACATTTTGACACATGATTCCGACCGACAAAGTCATGCATCCCAATCGTAGACAATACACCCGTCACTACCTTCATGCATCTTAGCTCACACTAAATCCTCATGCCCATCCATACATGCCACATGGCTCTAAGCCAACTCTGAGGCTTAAGCACTGTGTAACCATGCCTAGGACAGATTACCTATTACATATGGTGAATCCGTCCGGCACATGTGTCTAACCAAATTACACACATACCTTACCCCTTTATCACCTAAGACCAACATATAATTCGTTGATCACTTGCTTGTATGGACAAGCGCCATACTTCGATACCAACCTTCTCTTAACCTAGCTAGCATGACTCTTCATGCTACCCGTCCCTCTTGATAGTTCATCCCAACACTTAACATGACAAGACTCCATTCATAATTACACCTCACGTCATGTCATAGCTCGAGACTACTCTCAAGCTACACCGTGACCTTGTCAAGTCACCTGACATCCCGCTATGTCATTTGTATGCCAAGTCCTAACTCATCATGAGTACAATCCTTAAGTACTCCTATCACATCGTGACATCTCGTCACGTTCCCGCTAAGTCATTCTTACACTAACTCATCACCCATCACAAGCACAACTTCTTGTTTAACCATGTCACTTTGTGACATTCCCCCGTCATGCTTCCATTGCACTGCTCTTACACTATTCTGTCACTTCACACATACTCCCAGCCATAAGTCAGCTGCACGGTGACATTTGTCACCTTAGACTACATGTCACATAACAGCTACTTTGAGACACTGTTCCACAATTCCCAACACTACTCATCATGCTCTACGCTCATCAACTATGCAACCATCCTTATCTTTGTGACACGCCACATGGTGTATCGCTTCACCTCATGGAGTACACTCCATGTGTGCTCCCTTCACACATGTTACGCCACATCACCACTATGGCATACACGCCATAGGGTGAATCACTCCATCACGTGGAGTATACTCCACGTGTACTCCCTTCACAACACTACGCCACATCACTACTACAACCCACACTTCACACCCACACTTCACAGCACTATCCACAACACTTCACAGCACACTGTACAGATACGCTCAACACTTCACTACACAGCGAACTCCACAATTACTAATAGCATAGTCCACAACCTAACCAACCAACTAATATAATAATGAGGATAAGGGATAGAGAGTTATACCAGCGATGGGATAACCTGTGCGTTGCTCGCTGTCCAGCTTGGCCAATGGCGTCAAAAGCCACTAGCTTGGGCAGTAGCGGTCACTATGGTGACCTTAAAACGAAACTATCTCGGGGACCGGATCTAGGATTTTGGCTACGAGATCTAGGTTGTGCGAGGGTGGCCGACATGGTAGGGAGTCTGTGGGTGGCGGCTAAGGCCATTTACAGTGGCGGTTAGCCACGTACAGTGGTTGTCCACCATGTAAGATGGCGGTTTGGGCTTAGGGCTAGGCTAGGGGAGGTTAAAGGAGGCCGAGGGTTGTCTCATGGTGGTTGGGGTGGCGGAGCAAGGCAGAGCCGTGGGTTTCCAAGGGGAATTCATGTGTCTCAAATAAGGGAAATGGAGGGGGAGCTCGGATGGTCGTTGGCTAGCCATGGAGGGCTTGAGAGGGGTATGGTGGAGCTGTGGTGGCGAGGTGGAGGTGGCATGGTGGCCTACGGTGGCGGATCTAAGCCAAATGGGTCGAGAGGAGTTGTGGGAGAGAGAGTGGGCTTGAGAGAGGTGGAGGGCTTGGCTGGCACAGAGGAGCTCGGGGAGGAGTTGTGGTGATCAGGGGAGGTGCTTGGTGGGGCTAGAACAGACGCATGGTGGTGCTAGGGCTGTCGGTGGTGGTGAAGCCGTGTGAGACCCATTTATGGGTAGTGTGCGTGTGTGTGACGAAAAGGGAGAGAGAGGCTGGGCTTAGAGGGTGGAAGCATTGCCTGTGAGAGGAAAGGTTGTTGGTGGCAGTGCAATAGCCTGGGTGGCTGCGTACAGCAGCGCAAGGGGGAGAGAAATGGGTGAATGTGGGGTACAGCCCCTCTGGAAAGAGAGAGGGGCTACGAGTGGGGGAGCTCGGTGGTGGCTGGCTTGGTCGCCGGCGTGAGTGTGGAGTCGCCGACTGGGTGGCGCACGGCGGCGTCAAGCTGGGCTGAAGGAGATTTGGCTGAGGGAAAGGGGGCGTACGCATGAGCTGAGGGAGAGGGAGGAGAGAGAGAGGGATGGGAAAAGTGAGGGAGAAAGAGAGGGGCTAGAGTTTTAATCCAAACCCTTCATCTTGGGGTCTTCAAAACGATCTAACGGTGGGTTTTAAATACAGATTTGAAAATGCGTAAACATTAATTTAACTAAAAGCACTGAGAGGAATTAAGATAGAATATTATTTAAACTAAACTTTAGTTTATAAAATAATATTCTTTCATCATTAATAAAATGATGAAGTTTTATTTAATATCTTTAAGAGAATAAAATCAGCTAATTAATTAGAATTTTCAACATAATTTAAATCTCGTAATATTTTAAATAACTGAAATCATTTTATTAAAATGATTTTCTACAATTATAATATTTTTGGAGCTGGCCATGCGGAACGGGCTGGCTTGGTCACCAGCCTCCTTGGGCATGTCAAGGCAAGGCCCATGGCATGCCCGTGGGGCTATTTTGGTGCTGTCCAGCCTAGTCTCGACATGGCTAGTGGCTTGGTCATGGGCCACAAAACATGGGGTCCTACCACAACCCTCCTACGCACGAGCACTGGCCATAGCCATCACACTGTCCCTCTTGACCAGCTCTTGCCCCAGACGGCATGTGTTCCAAGCAACTCAACTCCTCACTTCTCGGGTCAAAGAGAAAGGGTGAAAAGAGAGGGTCATCCGGAAGGTGTAGAAGAGACTAAGCTAAGACACATATCTAAGAAATTTAGAAGAGGAACAAAGGTTATGCTAGGATTGGGATCACCCAAAAGTGCTCTCCTTTATTAGAGTTGTAAATAAAACACAAAAAAAACAAAAAAACCATAAACTGAAAATATGGATAGGAGGGAAGTGAGGGGGGAGGAGCCAACGCTCCCACCCCCTCAAGCTAGTTTCAGATTGGAAGAGTTTTTAGAGAGAAGTTGGAGTTTCTCTCTCTAGAAGTTGGACTATCCTAACTTTGATTCAGAGTGTTTTGTATGTTTCTTACCTCGTTTTTCTAGAATTTTAGATGTATTTTACATTTATTTAATTCTTAGAAATTCTTGGTATGTAATTGTTGAATTAGGTTAAAGTTGGGATGATGTGAAGAGGCAGAAATCGGGCTAGGCCCAGAGAGCAAATCCTAGTTGGTCTAGTCTAGTGAAACCATAACAATGTTCAGTTTTTGGGTTCTAACTAGAGCAAAGAACCTCAGTTTCTAGTGTTTTTTGGGTTGATGGAAAGCTAAGATGTAGGCCTAAGACTTTTACGAAGAAGCCCAAAACCCAACTCTTCCGTTTTGAAGTTTAAAACTTAGCAGAAACGAAGAAGTCTGAATCTGTCCAGAAGTTTTACTGCAGCACAGATCGGTTTTCCGCCTGTATCTAGAGTTCTAGAAACTAGAATAAAGCAAACCTAGCTGCATTTGAAAACTGAGAATGAGATCTAAAACTTTCAGGAGGGCTAAACTCCAAAATGTGTCATTTTGATGCTCTAAATCCAACTGGAAGTTGGTCAGCTAAGAATTCCAGATTTTTAGTAGCAGATATGGGAGAAATCTTTTGTTTTAAAATTTGAAAAGAGAATCGATTTTGAATGGATTGGATGGCCTGTAGATATGGAAGGAGGGTTCTAAAAAGAAAAAGTTCTAGATGGTTTAAAAGTAATTTGGATCAAGAAAAAAAAATCATAGATGAAATCCAAATCCGAAATGCGCTAGGAGATAGCCTGGACATATTTTACTTTTTTTATCATAAATTCCTACTCACAGATCTGATTGATACGATTCTTAATGGGTTGGAAAGCTATCTTAAATGGCTACAACTTTGTCTTTAAGAAATATTTCTAAATTTGGACTCCTGAAGCACACATACGGTTGCCAAAATAAGTCCTAAAAGTTAGGTGATTTGTTTAGGGGGAATCATGAAAACATTAGGGTTTCATTTCTACCCTATATAAGCATATCATTAGCACAAAATTGAGGGAGGAGGACTGGAGGAGGAGTTGTAATTTCGAAAGGAAGAATAAAGCTCACGACTTTTGCAATTATAGAGTTATTTTTCTCTTTCTCTGATTTTTAGTTGCTGAATTGTTATTAAGGATGTTGAATCGAATATATATTTGAGAAATAATTGGATTATTTTATTAGTTATGATTTGCTAGTTTTCTTATTTTAGGGCTAGGATGTAGTCGTTGAATTTTGGATATGATTTGAGTATGGTTGTATTGAATACCCTTTGTTAATTGCAATTAGATTATTTCAATTTTCATTCTTGCAATTTACTGGCCATGAATTGCATGCTTAAGATGTTGAATGAAGTAACGAAAGTTGAAGTTCAATATTAGTTTGTGAATTCATCAAACCTTGGTAGTGTAGTTTAGAAATAAATACACACCTTTGTGACCTACATTCAAGAATTTCACAGAGCATAATGAATTTATATTTAATTTCTGTGATCACGATAGTAGACATAGGATTAATATAAGTATATGTGTTATACCTTGAAAGAGGATATCACATAAAAAAGGGAATTCGTTCATTGTAATTACAAAACATTAATGCAAACAACCAGATTTAAACTCATTGAAGGAATTCAATTGATAAAATCTAAGCCCTAAGAATCTTTTATATTTGATTTCTCAGGTTAAGAAATTGTAGTTAGTCATGTCAATTTGGGATCATCCAAATAATATAGGAAAGTTTTGAAATTGGTACTTGAATCTCCTCCTTGTGGAAACGATACTCTTTTTGCCCTGTTCTATTTGTTAAGACCCATACATCTGTGGTAGAGTCTAGGGACCATCAGCAAGCACCACCTGGGAATCTAGCTGATATGTCCCTTAGTGAGGTAGAGATGAAGAACTCAACCATCTACAAAAGTCGTCTCTCGTGAGGACAAGAATGAGGAGTTGGAGGGACGGATGAGCTCAGACGAGTTATGCACTAACTGCTCGAGTTAAGAATGATTACTCACCTAAGAGGAACTACGGAAAACTACTGACACAACCAGTCATAGAAAATTTCCAGGATAACACGGAAGAGTTTGAAGAAGTTTCAGTGGCAAGCACAGAAGCCCACACTTCATTTGAAATGTCACATACAGAGTGGCTCTACAATTGGAGGTGAAGATTCAACAAGTCGTGTCATTAGGATCCAAAAGTATGGGCCGACGCCACGTGGAGGGCCCTCATTTATAGAAGAGTTGAGGTGTGGCGCCCCCAATCCCCCTTATAAAAATACACGGGGATCGAGACACCAGGATGGTGACAACACGGTCACACATCCCAACGAAGTGCCAGTGTGTGTACATGCAACGGTGTACAATTAAAAAAAATAACGCAGCGGATAGTCAACTAAGTACCAGAATTTAAAATACAATTTAAATATCCGAAGAGGTTTAAAAGCAGTTATACAGTCATCCCAAATAAATTACAAAAGGCAATATATAAATTGATAAAATAAGAAACTTGATAAATAGGAGCAATCCCAGATCACTCCACCAACGGAGCCAAGCTAAGGCTCATCATCCTCATCTGCATCAAAATCTGCGATACCATAAAATGGTACCACAGGTAAGTATAAACCAAATAACTCTCAGGATAAAAACATATTAATGCAACCAACATGCATTCATATGACAAAATACACTTAGCCATAAAATACCATTTTTCCAGAAAAATGAATCACACAAAACAAACCCTTTATCGGACACTGTAGGCGGGAATCGCAGGCGGGACTCTACCACCGTCCCTGCTTACCACCATCCCTACCGCGTGCACCGTAGGCGGGAATCACAGGCGGGACACAACCACCATCCCTGCTTACCACCATCCCTATCGCGTGCACCGTAGGCGGGAATCACAGGCGGGACTCTACCACCATCCCTGCTTACCACCATCCCTACAGTTCCTTTCCACACAATGAATACTTAACACACACAACGAATACTTAACAGAGCACTGTAGGCGGGAATCACAGGCGGGACTATACCACCATCCCTGCTTACCACCATCCCTACCACGTGCACCGTAGGCGGGAATCACAGGCGGGACTCTACCACCATCCCTGCTTACCACCATCCCTACAGTCTCATTTCCTTTTCTCAAACCAGTCAAACCAATCGTTTCAAACACACTCAAAAATCATTTCTCGCATAAAAACCCAGTTTTCTTTACAAACACATGAACATGTATGAATTCATGCGAAAAACCCAATTTTCAGTTACAAACATGATCATGCATGAAATAATGAGATGTACATGTACCAACAGAAATCCACAACCAGTTCACAGTTAAAAAGAGTTAGTGCAAAAATATATTTAAATCACAAAAGTTCTTTGAGAAAATACTTACAGTGCAATATAATAATTTCCGGAGGATCACGAAGCTGCAAGTGGTGACGTCAGAGCAACACCACAGTGTAAAATACACTGTGGCCGTGGGTCACAGATGCCCACTTTTCAACGAAGACAAACGAAGACCCAAAAATGGTAGGGTAGGGCCTAGAGAGGTCGGTGAAGCCAATGGTGGTGGTGGTTTGCCGTGGATGACGGCGCAAGGGGCGGTTTTAGGCCAAAAAAGTGCAAATCGGAAATGGACTTAGTGTGGCTTCACCGGTGACGGATCGGAGCTGGGGTTGGGTCCAATGGGTTGCCAAGAGGTCGAGGATGAAGTGGTGAAGAGATGGTGGCCAATGGTGGTGCGACGGCGGCGCAACGGCGGAAAGAATGCCGCGGCTTCGTGGGGTGCGTGCGGGCTACCGGCGGCGAGGTAGGGGCTGAGATTTGGGGGGTGAGGTCGCCGGCCGGTGGGGGAGCTAGTCGGCCGGGCGGTGTCGACCACCACCGACGGACGGCGGCGCTGAGAGGGGACGAAGGTTCGGGCGGAGGAGAGAAGAGAGAGAGAGTCCGCGCGGGAGAAGAAAAGAATCCGAAAGAAAATAAGGGAAAAAGAGAAAAAGGAAGGAAAAGAAAAGGAGAGGAAAGAAAAGAGGGAAAAAGAAATGAGGTCCAATCCTCATGACTTGGGTCACAAAAATGATCCAACGGAAACGATTTTAAAACCACAAGTTAAATAAAATAATTTAAACGTAATGGTAAAGTCAAATTGAAATAATTAAATCCCACAGTAATTAATTTAAATATTAAAAGCAATTTAAATGCATAACAATAAATAAATATTAAGAAAGCACATAAAAATAATTTCTCACCAAATTCAAATCATAGAAATAAACTCACTAAAAATCAACCAATTTTAAAATAAGAGAATAAAATTTTGAATCCATAAAAATAATTCCTTCAGTAAAAATACACTAAAATACGGGGTGTTACATGAGGAGTTGGCGAACCGTGGGGCGTGTGGATCATGCCTTGGTCACCTATCTCTGCATCCTACAGCATGACAGGACAAGGATGAAAGACTCATATCTAAGCATATTTGAAGTTAGTGATATGTCAGAAAATATATCGGACATTCCCACTCTATTTAATGGACCTAGACATAGGACAAGATCTCACTTTTGAGAGCTTATTCACTAAAGAGCTCGAGAACGCGACTATTGTGGTAAGCGAGGAGCAAGGAGGCAACTAGAGGACTTCCGACGTAGGAAGACAATTTAGCTTCTAAGACAGTGCTGGGTAATGTGAGGTGAAGGTTGTGTGTGAGAGACATTACAACACCTATGTAATCTTCTTCCCCTTTTTCTACAAGTATAAATAAATATTTTCAGCACTATGTTTCTAGCTATATGTACTTGCTGATTTCTTATACTTTCAATGTTTTAAATGCTTTATACTACTGATGATGATATCTTGTTTGGGAGCCCTATATACCTGTGTGTGTGTAAGTCTGTGGAGTTAGCGAGAGTCTATCATCATGGTACAAGACATATAATTCTCGTACAAAATATTTTGCACCCTTGGAATAACATGAACGTGATGGATTGACGAACTTCAATAGTTGTCTTCAAGAGCTAGGAATCCGTAAGTGTTCCATGCTTGTGTCCCTTCCTAGGGGCGGTTTACTCTCAACATTGAAAGTACTTTGGATCTTTGGTTGTAAGAAGTTGGAGCTCCCAGGGAAGGGAAATCAAAATGCCAAGGGCATGGCGCTTAAGAGTTCTCTCTCTATCCAACCTATGGGGCATAACTAAATTGTCTGATTCAATAAGCAAAATGAAGCATCTATGTTATTTGGAAGTTTCTTTCACAGATATTAATAGGTTGCCCGATTCCATCTATAATTTGTGCAATTTGCAAACGTTGGAAGTTATCAGGTTTTCAGAAGTTGGATAAGGGTTACCCCGAGGAGTTGGTGTTAGAATGGAGTCCTTCAAATGAATTTGCTATTTCAGAAAGTCAAAGAGGTGTACTTGAAAGTCTCCAACCCCATGAAAACATGAAAAGTCTCACCAACAACTACTATGGCGAGAAAGGTTTTCCAGATTGGATAACAGGGCTTCCATTATTTTCTAAGATATCACATATTGAATTAAGAAATTGCAAATATTATTGTGCCTTGCCACCCCTTTGGCAACTACATTCCCTTAGGCCTGGTTTGAATACTGAATTGAGATTAGATGATTTGATATGATTTGTGAATAATAGTAATATATTTTAGTTGAGATGAAATGAGTTAGAAATAGTTTAAGTTAAAATATTTTATGGGGTTTTGGGAAAGAAAAAAGAACAAATTGAATAAAAATATTATAAAATTAAAATATTATTAAAATATATTTTTTTAATATTATTTTTATTTTAGGATTTGAAAATTTTAGATTATTTTTTATATTTTGTTTAGAAGTTTGAAAAAGTTGTAATAATTAGATAATGATTAGATGAAAAAGTTGAAGATTTGAAATCGAAAAGTGTTTGTGTTTATGGTGTTTAAATATTGAGATGAGATGAGAAGAGATATGATGGGATGAGATGAGATGAAAGCATCTTTCTATCCAAACCAGACGTTAATGAACTCTACATTGATGGGCTTTATGAAGTTTTTACTGTGGGTCCAAAGTTTTATGGAAATAGTTGTTCTTTAATGAAGCCATTTGGGAGGTTAAAGTTTCTAAGGTTGGAGAATATGTCGAATTGGGAAAACTGGTTTCATTTCAGTCAGTCCTGAAAATGAAGTTGAGACTTTTTCTCAACTTGAAGAGTTGTATTCTAAGAAGTGCCCCAAGCTCAAAGGGCGATTGCCTATACATCTTCCTTCGTTAGCCAAACATGAGATTGGCGAATGTCAACATCTCGAGGGTTCGCTTCCCATAGACTCTTTCCCAGTACTTACCCGTATGGTAATATAATGGTGTGATAATTTGGAATATCTTGCACTTGCAGAACAACATGAACATGATGGAATAGTGGACTTCAATAGTTGTCTTCAAGAGTTAAGAATCCGGGACTGTTCCTCTCTCGTGTCGCTTCCCAAGGGTGGTTTATTCTCAACAATGAAAATACTTGAGATAAAAAAATTGTAAGAAGTTGGAGCTCCCCATGCACCGGCAATATTCATCCCTTGAAGAATTGTGCTTGAAATATTGTTGTGATTCCTCGATGTCCTTTCCCCATTAGACCTATTCCCATATCTGAAGAATATTGTAATCAACGAGTGCAGAAATTTTCAATCTCTAGAACAACGTGGAGGTGATTTAGTGATATCAAATATAGGAATCTGGGAATGTCCTAGTTTTGTATCTTTTCCAAAAAGAGGATTGCATGCCCCTAACCTTGCAAGGTTTTTCCTCCAAGATTGTGAGAGCTTGAGGTCAGTGCCTGATAAGATGCATATATTCCTTCCGTCTCTTCATTCTTTGGCGATACAAGATTGTCCAGAAGTTGAGTCATTTCCTGAAGGAGGATTGCCTTCCAATATGAAGGAAATTAAGATTTGCGGCTGTAAGAAACTCATTGCAAAGTGGACAAGATGAGGTTTGCAAAAACTTTACTCTTTAGAATTGTTGGAAATCCGCCGCAAATTAGAAAATGTGGAGTCCTTTCCTGCCCACCATTCTAACCCATCTTGAGATATATTCATTTAGAAATTTGAAATCTTTGGACAAGGAGGTGTTTCAACACCTCACTGCCCTTGTACAATTGGTGATCAGTGTCTGTCCAAAGCTCAGGTACATGCCAAAAGAGGGCTTCCCTGCCTCCCTTGATATTTGAGCGATAAAAAAGTGCCCTGTGTTGGAGAAAGAGTTGGAAAGGAAAGAAAGAAAAGAATGGTTCAAGGTGGCTAGCGTCCTGAGTCCCTAACATAAGCATTGTTCAAGGAGATGAATGGCCAGGTGAGAGCCCCAACCTCAACGATTTTAAGTTATATAATTAGCTTTCTTTAATATTAAAAGGGTAGTTGCTATGATCATTGCAAATGTTATCAAATAAGATTTGTGGTTATGTGTTCATGTGGTCATTCCAAATTCAAATTGTTTTGCTCACCTTGTTAACTCTTCATTCTTTTGTACCTTACATATCGATTGCCGGTTGTTTAGTAATTAGACCTATAGACCATTTAAAAAAAGTCTCTATGCTATTTTCTTCATCTCTCTCTCTCCATCGGAAACCATTTCTACCTAAGGCCCTAAAATCTTATCTTCTCCGTCCAGAGGATGGTTGGAGCTTCAGTTCCACCCACCCTCTCCCGTCTGTATAGTCCTGACACTATCCTACCGTGTTTTTTTTTTGGTTTTCCTTCGTTTCTTGACCGTAACACAAAGAAGTGCCAATCTACTATTTTTTGGCCACCCACGACTGCCAATGCCGCATCGCAAGACTCTCTAGCCACTGAACCTTTGGATGGTAGAAGTAGATCATCGGAAAGAGTGGCGCGTGCGGCCCAAACCGCGGGTGAATCTCACACGCTGCCGCACCAGAGAGAGTCTACCGCCGCCATGAGTGGCATTTATAGGGCCAGCGGCCTCAAATCATTTAGATCTGACTAATCCCCACTCTCCTAGTGTGGCACGTGGTCTTCACGCACCTCAATAGTTCTTGGCAGTCACCCGCTGGTGATTCGGCGCTTCCTCTGCTTGCTATCTTCCTATGTTATCGCTCCTCCTAACCAAGGATCGTAGGAAAAAAGTAGTGAAAGTCTCGTTCAGTTAGTCCAGATCAACGCATGCAGCACAGATCCATTCACTGTGGCTTCCGGTCGTAGTATTATAGTCCATCTATCAGACTGTATCAAAACCACTTCAGGCGGCTTCCCCTAGTGGGAAATGGGTGGGAGTCAAGTCATTGGCCCCAGATCCATTTTTTTTCTTTTTCATGTGTTGTACTAGCTGGTTTGGGATGAATGTCAGGGTCTCTCACCCTGTTATCTCTTGTATCCTGTAACTATTTATTTATAATATGCTTGCTTAGAAAAAAAAATAAACATGTCGACCATTTGGGAAATTTCAAAAAATAGTATAAGGGTTTAAAACTGGTGTTGTTTTTCATATATACTTTTTCCTACCATTTTCTCCATGTAGTCAGCCTTGAATGTTGAGTATCACTGTTAACAAGCTCTTCAAAGGGACGGGGGTGGGGCCACCACAGTGAGATTTTGCAAAATCTCAATAAGCGAAACTAAGTCTAACACTAAAAAAATGCAAGAAGTGGAAAAGAAAATTATGCAAATAAAACACTATGCAGGGAAATATAGTTTTTGACATTTTCCAATTAACCAAACTCAAGTCATTCACCAAAATTTTCACACAAGTCATCACACACCCAAAAAAATCGTTTTCCCTTGAAAATTATCATTTTATTTAGGTATACACAATGGTCTCCCGTATGGGTCATCCACACACTCTAACTCCCTTCGTCACACCACGGGTAACGACTGTGTGTGTGACTTCATAATAAGCAATGTCTAGTTCGTAGCCAAGCATCCTCTAGCCTTTACTAGCAGAGAGGCAATGACGTCAACCTGGTAGCGTTAGCATCTTACTCAAGCCCGTTGTCGCCTGATGACAATCTAGGGGAGTCACTCAATTTTATTCACTTCCGAGTAATCAGAATAGCTTCACCAAGATAATGCCCCATCTCGTCTTGGAGTCGTGAAATGCATTCACCCGCAAAATCCATTGACACAAAAATCCAATCATTTTAGAGATTTCAATTTCCACGCATAAGTCACAATTTGATAGTAAAAGATTCAACAAACAATTATAGATTTGAGATAGACCAAGATAAACATTCAACAAATAATTCTATGATGAAAACAGTACATGTCACAAATCTACACAACTTCCCATCACTTCACACAACCACATCTCAAACTGCACAATAATCCCATCACTTCATACGGCATACAACCACATTAAAAAACTACACAATAATCCCATTACTTCACACGACACACATCCACATCACAAACTGTACAATAATCCTATCACTTCACACGGCACACGCCCACATCACAACTACACAAATGTCCCATCACTTCACACAGCACACAACCACATCACAAATTGCACATTAATTCCACCACTTCACATGACACACGGAACAAAAAATACAATTTTGCAATTCCATCGACAATTATTTTCAAGGTTAGTCCATAGAACCACTTACAGTGTGGAAGGGAAATTTCTAGATGATCAAGGCGTCATGAGCTCTACTACTGGTTGTGGTCATTCTCGACACTGGGTTACATAGTAGTCCTTAGGGTGGCGATGTGGTGTCTCACCTAGAGAGAGAAACAGTGTGTGTGTGTGTGTTGCCGGATAGAGGGACAGACAATATGAGAGAGAGAGAGAGAGGCAAAGAGCACAAGAGTGAGACAGAGAGCAAAAGAGAGAGGCCGAGAGATGGAGGAGCCCACTGTAGTAGCGCCTGATAGGGAGGAGCACAGTAGGGGTGGCGGTTGAGGCTATGGTTCGAACCAAAAGTTTTGGGCTTCAAGATGGAGGGAGGGAGGAGAACATCGGCAACTCCAAGAGGCGGAGAAGCTTACCGGGGTGAGGTAGTGTGGCGGTAAGTATATAAAAAGAGCGGTACTACTATGCCACCTGCAAGTGCCCCACTCAATGTGCCGCCTAGTGCAAATTGCACTTTTCTTTTTTTTTTTTTGCTTTTTATTTCAAGCATTTTTTAAACATTTTTAAACATTTAAAAAAAAATACAAATACACTAATAGTCACTTCCTTAGCCATTGTGAAAAAAATTAAAAAAATTAAATGCATGAGCCGTCAAAATGAGGGGACAAATTGAAGAGGCATAATAGTATTATTCATATAAAAAAGAGACAAATTTTAGCAGGCGATGTTGCTACAATTGGTGATGAACTTTGCTTTAAGAAATAAGGTTTTAGTAGCTTATATGCCTCGGATGGGTTATAATTCTGAAGATGGAATACTCATTATGGCTTTACATATATTTGCAGTATTGCAGGTTCCCCAATCTATTATTAAAGAACTAAACCGAATGTTGAGCACATTTTTTTGGGGAGAGATAAATGGTAAAAGAAAGAAAAAGTGGGTGGCATGGGAGAGTATTTGTAAGCCAATAGAGGAGGGTGGTCTTGGTTTGCGGAATTTGGGGGATATTCAAAAAGCTTTGCACATGCGGTTTGCATGGAATCTTTTGAAAGGAGAATCCCTGTGGGCTAGTTTCTTTAAAGGAAAATATGTGGGATCTTCGATTTGGTGTCTTATTGATATGAGAAAAGGAACAAGGTTTTGGAAAATGATTGTCAAAAATATTCCGAGTGTTCTTAATAATGCTAAGTGGAGAGTTAGAGATGGTAATATTTTATTTTGGTATGACAAATGGAGAGATGGGGGTCCTCTAATTGATGAGTTCCAGATAGTGGGTAATCCGATGTTGAAAGTTAAAGAGTGTAAGTTGTCCAATAGTTGGGATGTGGAGTTTTTGAGTACGTTGGTTGGCCAAGATAATGTGGAGGATATTGTTGAGGCTTTGGCTAGGTGTAAGGGAGGATCTGATGTCTTGATCTGGATGAAGAATGACAGTGGGAATTTTTCTACCAAATCCGCTTGGGATTACATTCGAGTACAAGGATCTAGGATGGAGTGGCATCCTTGGGTGTGGCATAAGTTACTTCCACTTAAAATTTCGATTTTAATGTGGAAAGTGTGGAACATGGCATTAAGCGTAGATGATCGTCTTCGGCGCATTGGGATCCAGATAGTTTCTCGATGTGATTGTTGTGATGAAGGTAATTATGAAGATCAAAATCATGTGCTACTTTCAGGGGAGTTTGCATTGGCAATATGGCATTTTTATGGATCTATTTTTGGTATTCCTATTGGTCGTACTTGGAGGGAGACGGTGCAAATTTGGTTTCGACGGGCATCTTCTAATTCTCAATTGGGAATAATAGTGGGGCTTTTACCTTCTATTATTACTTGGCATCTTTGGAATAGACGATGTACTGCACGTATGGAGGGAAGACTCCAGTCTATTTTTTCGGTTCGGCTTTCTATTAGTAGATGGATGGGATTAGTAGTTCGAGATATGAAAAAGGTTAACAAATGTTCTAGACATGATTCACAGGTGTTACAGTCATTGAATATTCCAGCTTTGGTTCCTGATAGGAAGCATTTAAAGCTAGTGGCTTGGAAAAAGCCAGCTCAAGGGTGGTTTAAATTGAATACAGATGGGAGTAGTTTTGGTAATCCAGGATTTTCAGGAGTGGGTGGTATCATTAGGAACGATCGAGGTCTTATGGTTTATGCTTTTAATTCTTATATTGGAGTCGGTACCAGCAATAGAGCGGAGTTGTTAGCTGTTCTTCAGGGACTCAAAGCCTGTAAGGAACTGGGGATTAATTTTGTGGAAATTGAATTAGATTCGCAAGTGGTGATTTCGTGGTGGAATAGGAGAAGGTGTGGTGTATGGTACTTGGAAGATTTTTGGGAAGATACATTGGCTCTTATGGATTCTATGGTGTGCGTAGTTCGTCATGTTTATAGAGAGGGAAATAAAGCTGCGGATTGGTTGGCCAGGAGTGGTGCGTCGGGTCTTAATTCTGAGTGGAGATTTGTTAGGGAGGTGCCTAGGGTGCTTCGTGGTTTAATCCGTTTGGATATTCTGGGTTTGCCTTCATTGCGTTGTCGTTAGCGTCATGTTCATGCGGAATGGTCCTTGCTTGGTTGTCCTTTTTAGTAAGTTTGTAATTTTGACACCTGGTAGGAGAAGTTTTTGTAATACTAGGTGTTGGTCTGTAACCATGGTATTCCTCCGCCAAAAGTGAGGGTAATTAATAAAATTTGGGAAGGGGTCACTCATGGACAGGTGATCTCGACTCTTCTATAAAAAAAAAAAAAAAAAATATTGATATATTTATACTTCTTTTCACATAAGAAAATATACTATTCAAAGTTCAAACCCATATGACAAGCCACGGCTCTAAATAAATTATTAACAAAAAACCACATCAAAAAGTCCACCCACCTCGCAATTTAGACAAAAAAAGCAATATCTTAATAGATAAACTAACGCCTCAGATGGTGAAAGAAACCAAAGAATTGGCACATGCCACGAAAAATAGACTAAATACATCCATGCGTTTAGATATCCACTTCAAAGGAAACTTGTCTAAAACTACCTGTAGGAGGTAAGCTTTGAGTCATTGAAATGTGTATATACTGAAATGTGAAATCAAAATAAGAAAAAAGTGGTTGGAAGACATGGAAAAGAAGGTAGCATTTAAAAAGTTTTGCCTGCACAAGACAAGCCTTGCTTGCAAGATGGAAGACCTACCTATATAATTTTCAATCCATTAGAAGTAACTTCGCGGGTGAATGTAGGACATAATTGAATGCTTGTTTTTAATTAGATGGGGATCAACTAGGAAGACATTATCGAACATTTGACGAGAAATGAAAGAGGCTTTAAGAAAACCAGTAAGCAAACGGTGAATTTATGTATATTTATGCCCGAATACAAAAAACAAACAAAAGAAACAGTTGCTTGAACATTACAGGTCCATCGACAGCAAGCATATCATATAATATCTGCTTTTGCACCATGACAATCTCACTTGAGTTACAGAGACACACATTAGTACTGTATACCGGGGTCTCTGGCCAGAACCACACGAGCAAGTCCTGCATGTGGCTCAGTATGGGAGGAGGCGGAACTGCACATTTTTGTGTACAGAACATTGTCCAAGTGAATAATAGGCAGCGCCTACCAATGAAAGCTTTCTTGAAGAGGCTGGGCTGGTTCTTTCTCGGCGCCTGCCTTTTATTTAGATGTTGGGGCTAGGCAGGTCCCAGGAAAGTATAGGCTGGCTTCCATCTCTATCTTGGTCGGCATCCTAGTCCTGAGGAGGTGGAGTTCTGGGGCGAGCACCCATCCAATGCTATTAAAAATATATAATGACGACACATGAGAGGTTCAAGATTCAAGGTCATAAAAAGGAAATAAAAAGTTCTTCCATAGGTGTCATAAAACAAGAGAAATTGCTATTAGATTCACTGTCCAAACCCATAAAAGAAACACAATTATACATAATTTCAGTAGTTTCTTGTTAACATAACCATTATAGTAATGGTAGTAATTTCCTAGCTTTTGTAAATGAGTCGCACTAATTCTAGTGATTTTCATTAACCATATTCGAAAACATTGTATAAAATTTTTCATTCTTTACATTGAAGTAGATCCTTGAATTAGTGAACTTATAACCTTAAACCCGCAACAATCTTGACAACCAAATTGCCCCACTACCTCACAACAAAGAATCAACCTTCCTTGGAAAGCTTGAGTAGACAAATGCTCTTCCATGGAAATTGCTTGCCATTAGATCTACTCAGTGGCTCGCACATACTAATAAGAAACTATTTTCTACTAGGGCTAAGCCTATTATTATAACAAGCCTATAACCTGTGACTGCGCAGGTTGTTGTGTATGTTGTGCATGAGGAAGAGATATTTAGAGAGAAACCGAGTTTTATAGTGGAGAAATTCGAAACGGTTTATAAGGCGGTTTATTTGACGAAACAATATAAATGTTAAAATAGTATCTTTGGGTGGAGACTTGAATCGGTTTATATATTTATATGTAAGAAAAGAAATGAAACTTAAAAGTTACAACAATTCATAATGAAACATTACTTTTAAAAAGGTTACCGCTCCATAAACATAACACTTCAAGTTTAATGAGTAGAATGCCTACTTTTATGGGTAAAATGTCACATCGGAGTCATATGACTTCGCTTAAAATATAAAACAATATAAATGTTGAATTAGTGCTTTTGGGTAGAGTCTTGAATTGGCTTATATCTTTATATGTAAGAAAATAAATGAAACTTGAAAGTTATAATGGTTCATAATAAAACATTGTTTTTAAAAGGTTTACCGCTTCATAAACATACACTTCAAAATTTCAAATTTAATGGGTAGAATGCCTACTTTTATGGACAGAATACCACGTAAGAATTATATGGCTCCGCTTTATATATAGTAATAGATACTAATAAGAAACTATTTTCTACTAGGGCTAAGCCTATTACTATAATAAATAAAATTTCCGTTTACCTATAAAAAATAACTTCTCTTCTACAGTCCACCAAAGAGTAGTGAGACAGACCTGTTCTTTATCACACATCATTGTGTCCGAGCCTAGATAAATGAGGTTTATGTTTCTTTCACCTGCAAATGAGATGAACTATTGTTAAAACCAGATTAAAATGTTATGCTAATACAACCAAAGCATAGAAGTGTGATCAGATGCAATATGAAGTAGCTCAATAAAACGGTTTCATCATCTCAACTTCTGAATTTAAAGATCTAGTACCATAAGAATGCAATCACAGTTAAAAGAAGTAAACAGATTTATTCTCAATAGGCTTCCATTGATTTGGAGAGATGGAGCAACCCAAGAAATCAAATATTTAGCAGTTTTGGGTTGGCATTAGGACGAACTTCAAGAAATGTGAATTTTTGAAGGAAATCTACTAAAATATTTTAACTGTTACCTCAGTGAGGCAAAGGCTAGACTTGTAACTTCAAAAGAACACGGCTTCAAGGATTCTTTCCCAACCAAAAACCAGCAGCACCCAGTCTACCCATGAGGTCACCATTTGGGCAGAGCCCTCCCCCTGTTTCAACCAACTAGCCCCCAATTCTTCTTCTCTATCTATCAGCTCTCCTCTCTCTCTCCATCAGCAGGTTCTTCTGTGGCTGACCAACCATTCTTAGGGCTTTCGGGTATGCCACGTCGCATTCCAGATTGTTGTTTAAAGAAGAAAGGATTCACACCTTCCCTCAAGTAGACAGGTGCTCTTGAGAGCTTGCTTGCTGAGCTTAGTGTTCCAGTGACACCACTGGCTAAAGTATCATCATCAGTTTCACCAGATGGAAAAGGCACCAACTTATCCAACAACCTTCAACACACAAGTGTCTTTCAACTGATCATGGATGCTAGTGTGGCCAATGCATCAGCAAACTGATTCTTTGTCCACCACTTTTCCCATTTTCTGGACACGTGAGAATAACACTCATCCATGTGAACCCCATGTGCCACACCTTCTGGACATTTTGCAGCCTACTGCCACCCATTGAGAATTTCCCTCCTCTCAAACACCTCTTTTCCTTTAATTTACTGTTAGTTTTTCTTTTTTTCACTTGTATTTTCAAGGAATTCAGAGCTCATATTTGTGCCAATCCACCAAACTCTGCCACCTATGTGACTATGTGCCTTGCTGAGAACCTCCGGTGTCCGGCTCCACCATGTCCTCATTAGTGCTAGATCCAGTTCCTCATAGAGAATGGTTCACAGAATCTCTACTTTTTGTGTTTTTGCCCGGAGCTTTGTGCTCCTACCGACAATGTAGGACTAAAGTTCAACAATAACTGCTTCAATCGGGCTTCTACAGATTGCACCTCACAGCAGTCCATTAGTAAACTTTCAAAATCCACCCTAGTAGTAAGACCTCTATGTAACACCAAGAAACATGAAAGTGGCCTGATTTATTTGGAGTCATTTTTCCTGATTTATGATTGATTATTACCTCACTTTGGGCTAGCTGCTTTGGGGTGATCGTCAGGTTCTCCTCCCCCACCATTTGTACTTATTGACTTTAATATAATTGCTACTACATAAGAAAAAAGGAAAAAAAGACAGCAGCCTCATGAAACTTCTAATGACCTTCTGTAACTTCTGCCTGAACTTGATATATCTCCATTAATGAACCACTTCAATTGAGGTTATTAAGGCCATTTCCTCGTAATTGCAAAAAATAGCATAAGTTTATGGCATGAATCTAAGTTTTTTAAAATAGTCTTCATATAAGCTTACTACACCTTGAAAGATGCTTTTCCAAGTGTTGATTATGGAACGTTCTGTCAATTGGTGAAGGTTTTTGGTGACAGGACCAGGAGATATCAGAAGTGAGAATGCTTGAGCTTAGTTCTGGAGTTCGAGCATTGAAAGTGAATCCAGCTAGCCAAAGCCCAAGTGGAAGCGGCTATTCTGACCACATCATTAGATACCAAAATAACTTGAGTCAACAAGAAATACATTAAAAAAAAGAACTATACAACACAGAACACCACATAAACAGTATAAGTAAAAATAAAATAAAAGATCAACTGAGAATGGTGGTTTTCAAAGCGAAATTTTGAAGAAATATCAAACTTTCTCCCACTGCAGTCTGGTTGACATCAATTAAGTTCTTTAATCCAAATCTAAATTATTAACAAAGAAGCTAGCATAGAAAACTCAGAGAAAAAATGGAAAAGCGAGTTTTTTTATTTTTAATTTTTATTTCTTTTTAATTTTATTTTTTTGGATAGCTTAACAGCAGAATAATGAGAGAGGTGAAAGCTAAAATGGGTTTTCACAGCTTTAGAAAGGTTGATACACTTCACTTGACAACAGTGAAAGAAAATATATTTTTTTTTATAAGTGACAGTGAAAGAAAATATATTGAGCCTGAATTAGTGATGATCAGAAGGGAATCATAAATAATGTAGAGTTTGCATCAGTTTTTTTTTTTTTTTTAATCAGTAGATTACATATCAGGCTATTTAATAAAAGCTAAAAGCTATAGATTATATCACAAACCAAAAGCTATAATGTAAATATGTTACAAATATACATGTCAGAGTGAAGAACATTTATATACCAAAATAGATTCAAAATTAAAGTTTCCTTCTGTTATTATGGATGGAAGGTCCGCAAGGTCATTGGATCATAACTATGGTCCAAGAAGACCCACGAAGCTTTGATGTACTGTTTTCACCCACTTATCATGTGTCTCTGACAGTGTTGCTAAATTAATATTTACCTGAATGCTTGAAGCTCCTTTTACCCTAATTAGTTTGATCATTGATGCTGAAACTCCAAGCTAAGTTCCTGAACATTTTTTATCTAGAGGATTTCCAAGGCTTTTCCATAAAATCATACTTTTTAAGGTATCCCTAATCTTTGAGATAAAGCCCTTGGTATTTTTCATGCAGCAGATTGTGAAGATGACACTTCTAGGGAGTAAAAAGCAACCTGCTACTGCTTCACAGAAAAGTAATCCATTAAGATTACTGCACTGCCAACTTTCACACGATGCTTCAACTTCATGTTCAATACCAGGAATAGCCTTCATACATAACTCTTAAGGCTTTTCAAGAGAAGAAGGGTGTAGACCATCGGTAGACAGCAAATCTACTAACATGCTATTAGTGTAAGAATCTGTTGCGAAACCCCTCTCAGCCATTACTTGAAGAAGTTCTATTGCCCTTGATGTCTCTTTGTTTCTTAGACATCCTCGGATAATTGCATTATAGGTGAAACTATTTGGTGGGCAGTCACTTTCGTCCATTCTTTTGAGTAACTCCCTTGCTTCATCCAATAACCCTTCCATACAAAGTCCATCAATCATTGAAGTATAGGTCCTAACATTGGGTTTTAACCCTTTTTTTGAGAGACCAGAAAATATTCCCCTTGCAAGTTTGAGTTTCCCAGCTTTGCACATACCATCAATGAATATACTGTAAATCACAATGTCAGAATCCATCCTATTACTTTCAATTGCTTTGAAAAGTTTCATAGCCTCATCAATATCTTGATTTTTGCATAGCTTATCCAGCAATGTGGAGTAACTAAAGATATCTGGAATCTTACCATGAGCTTCCATATCATTAAGAAGCTCTTGTGCAGCTTGAAGTCTCCCAACAAGGCACATGCCACCAATAAGAGTGTTGTAAGTTACAGAATCAGGAACCAGCCTCCTAACAGACATTTCTTCAATAAGAATCATGGCCTCATCCACTCTTCTACTCCTGCAATAACCTTTGATCAAGATGTTATAGCAACAAGCATCGGGATGGCAACCCCTCTCAACCATCACATCATAGACTTTTCTTGCCTCATCAATCTGATCCCGCATACAGTATGCATCCATGAGTGTGCTATAAGTGACTATATCGGGCTCCAAACCTCTCTGAATCATTACTTCAATCACACATTTTGGTTCAACAATCATTCCTTCTTTACAAAGCATCTCTGTCAACATACATAAAATTCTTAGATCTGGTACAACGTCCCTACTCTCCATTTCCTTCAAAAAACCTGAAACTTCCTCCCATTGATACGAATTGCATAGCCCATGAATCAAGGAATTACAGCTGACAACATCTATGGAAATACCTTTACCTATCATTTCTAACAATAGATTCAAACCCTGAATAACTTTCCCATCCTTGCATAGACGATCAATGATAGCGCTATATACAACTTTATCAGGCTTACAACCTCCTTCTTCCATCTTCCTAAGCATCCCAATAGCCGCACTAGTATCACCCATTTTGCACAACCCATTTGTTATCGTCCCATAAGTAACCACATCTGGCCAATACTCCATCTCCACCATTGCATTGAACAACTCCACCGCTTTCACTATTTTACCATCAATACAAAACCCATTAATCAGAGTAGTGAAAGTCCTACAACCCGGCTCATACCCAAGTTTCAAAATCTTACCCAGTAAGGAAAACGCAAAATCCGTGCGGTTCAAGTTGCAAAAACAATTGGTCACAATGTTCAAAGTACAAACATCAGGCATAATTCCTCCCAAGCCCATTTGCTTATATAAGGAAATCACGGCCGAAAAACGCTTCATGTGCGCAATTTTACCTAAAATCTGATTGAAATCCACGATAGATGGCCGGGAACCCATTTGAAGTAATTGATCGAATATGCTGAGGGCATCGTTAAAATTAGTCAGCCTACCAAACTTACATTGTTCCCTCACAGATTTCAAGAACTGGGCCTGAGCATATCTTTTTGCTTTTTTAGATATTCTACTAGCACTGATGCTAGTAGCAGAACAAGACGTTTGAGAATGAAGGGAAGCTATTGAAGCAAGAGCAATTGGATAATTTGTGGAGAAAGAAAAAAGGCTAGTGGGTCTGTTAGTGGTACCGTCTTCAAGCAGAGAAGCATAAGGAGAAGCAGAAGCACATCTTGAAGCAGCAGAGACAAAAGCGATTCTCTGCACCAACATCATAAATCTACCCGTTTTCTCTTCCCTAATAACGTTTAGTTTTGGCTACAGGCCGCTTCTGGGTTTTGTTGAGCCGAAAAATAGAAGGAAAGCAAGAAAACGAGAGGGTAACGTAAAAGCATAAGAGCATTAGCATTGGTCTATGCATATGCATATGTAAAATCACCTCTTTTGCATAACCACTTTGTCATTCAAGTAAAATTCTCACATTGGCTTATGCATATTTGAGACAAAATATAAATGCAATAATAAAAAATATTGCAATTAGCATCCACTACATACATTTAACATAATATAAATGCAATAATAAAAAATATAATTTTTTTATATATTATATTAAAAATATAATAAAATGAAAAAATATATATATAATATATTATAATAATAAAATGAATATGCAAGTGAAGGTTTGTTGTGTTGTTGAAGGAGGAAGAAAATAAAAGGAGTGTGAGAGAGAGAGTGGGAGGAGAGAGAAATAATGATTAAAATATGATTTGTAGGGTGAATAGTGGTTATCCAAATTTGGAGGATTTTAGGGTCATATTATCCAAATATGACTTTGCATATGCATATGCATAAACCAATGCCAATGCTCTAAGGAAGCACGCGGAGTGCTAGCAAGGTTTTTTTTTTTTAAATATTTTTCTCTGAGTTTTTTTAAGAGCACAGCTTACGTGTAATCCTTTTTTTTTTTTAAATATAAAATACAAAACCAACGTTCATTTTAGATATGGTTCCCCTCCTCCTACCTGATTTTCTCTCACCTAGCCTTGCCGTGCGCCACCTGCAGTCACTGGCCACCACCATCAGCTCCCCCTCACACCGGCCACCTTCAAGCCTCCATGGCAACCCCCACGCGCATCCCCTTCTCTCAATTTGAAATGGGTTCTCCTACACGGTTTCTCCCTCTCGCTACTACTATAGCCGTCGTCAGCCTCCAATCCCACCCCACCATCAGTACTAGTGGAATTAGCCACATCGTGTACTCCTCCCTCGCCAAGCAACCCACATAGCATTCGGCCTCTGTCCGCCTCTGTTGGCCAGCCAACAGCGCCACCGACCACCTCACTAGCAACCTTCGAGCCTCCACAGCAGCCCCCATACGAAACCCTCTCTCCTCTCCCGAAATGGGTCTCACACATGGAGTAACCCAAGCATTATTCACAAATTTATTTCCGGGTTCGACAATGAAAGTACTTATTATTAGAACTTATTTAATTATTCAATTTATTTACACCTCTAATAATTATTTTATTAAAATACATTAATATATTATCTTCTTTAATTATCTTCTTTGTACTTCTAGCTTAGCTGATCATTAGCTTATATCGTGACACATAAATTCACCCTTATCATTCATCATCAATGATATCAGTTATATGAAATTTAAGAAAATCAGCGCTTTATAAAATTAAAAAAAAATGAATTAAATCTAATTATCTTCAAAAATATGAAAGGTAAGATCCTCGTAATTTCTTTTTCAACGTTTCATATTGATTCCTTTTTCAAATCGGCAGTAAGATAGGGAAGTTGTTGAACACTGATATTATGCAAATTTTACGATATTATGCACTTTTTTCAATTTTTGTAAGGAAAACATTAAACCCACAGAGATTTTTTCCGGTCCCGAAAGGCGTTTTTTTATTTATTTAATGATTAAAAAAATATTTTTTTAAATTATGTTGTGAATTTTTTATTAAAAATATTTAAGGATATAACAAAACTATGGAAAAAATCATGAGAATTTCTCTTGCTGCAGCCCCATCGTTTTTGTAATTAGTTACCCCAAGTTAATTTTATTTTTTAGATTTTTTTAAAAATTTTTTGGGTTTTTTTTTCTTATTTGGAAAATGCCACGTGTACACGATCTTTTTTTCTTTCTTTTTTTTTTTAAAATAAAAACACCAATACCTGGTTTTTAAAAAGATAAAGGCCTACCGACCATTGTTTCTTTGTTTTTTTAGGTAAATAGTAAAAAAGATAATATATTCTACATCCATCTATATTCTATTCCTTTACGATTTTTAGCTCAACGCCAACAATCATAAACTGGCAATGAGAAAGCCTGGTTCCGAATTATCTACTCCTTTTTTCCCAACATATTATCTTTTTAATTCTGCTGATAGCATATGTTCATGGTAAAGTCAGTGCCCTGACAGTGTCCAGGGCATTAAGATGGGTTGAAAATGGGTGTTGGTGTCATTTTGCCTTACCAAATTGTTTCTTCTTTAGATGTTAAGATGACAAAATCTTCACAGCCAGCTTTCACCAGCTTTGGCATACTGAATAAAATGATACCTGTGAGGGGTAGGATCTCTTTTAAAGACATTGTATTTTTGAGCCAAGATTAGCCTGATAGAAACAATTTGGAAACCAAACTTCTTCATGAAGAACTAGAAACAGGGCAACCAAGAAGATAGACATCTTTCTCATATTCACTTTTCTTTTTCAACTTGAAAAACCAAAAACATAAGCGTTATGGAAATTAAAAGGCCTCTAAACTTTAAATGAAAACTAGTAGTTTAATTACATATATTTCTTATACAATTAAGTTTGAGCTGATGGCATGTATGATTTAGTTTTCATTTAATACCGCGTCGGACATACTGCAGGCAGGAGTCATGACCAAGATTCAAAATGACAAGAACCAGGGCGAGAATGCTGCAAGATGTCCTCCCCCACAAAATTATTCTATGTGATTTTCATGCCCACGAAGATTGAAAATAGTGTGGAAATTAAAAGCTTATGAAGCTGAGTTCAATAACCAAAGCAATTTGAATTTAGTGTTATCAAATTTCTTTAATGGTACAAAGAAATCGGTGTTGTCTTACTGATATCAACCATTATCTTCAGAATTCAAACAATCGAACAATCAAATTTTACACACAAAAAAAAAATCCCTTTCTACAATGCAATCACTCATCCATCCATATAGTTAAATGGTAAACAAAACCAAAAACAAACTCCAAACTGAAGTATAGACTATGTGGGAAAAAAGCCTCTCCGACTCTATGGAAGATTTATGTTAAATGCAACAAAAACCAAAAGTGTATAAATATGCCCTACAAAGGTGGGGAATCAAGTAGAGAGACTTGGTGCATACCGTTGAATCCTACCGTGTTTTTCCCCTTAAAAAAAAACGCCTTGATACTGTACACTTGAGAGCCAGTCCTCTTTATTAACAGGTTTTCAGAAGTATATCTGACTTGCATTCTAGGAAGCATCAACATGGCTTTCCCCAGATGAACCTGAATAATTCATTTATGAAGCAAGTGGGAAGTTAGGGGCTAAATGAAGGAATAAGTGAATAATATATAAATTGAAATTCAATGGAACAAACTAATGACAGATAAAAGCCAACAGTCGTGTTGAGGCACTGAATAACAGTCCACACTAGCATCATATAGACGTGTAATCTACTTTATGAAAAGAAATCAAAGAAACATAAAATATCACACCCCTTGTAGAAAGCAATCAAGTATCTTTCTTTTTATAGATAGAAAGCAATCACGTATCTTTTGAGAAAAGATATCTTTGATCATTAAATTTCATTTATGCTGCTAAAATGTTGAGATATCTTTTCTTCAAATTGTTTTGTCGTTCTTAAAAAGATGTTTCTATCATCAAAGAAAGGAAATAATACACTTCAATTGGTACACCACAATGACTAAATAAATTGGACAACTTCAAAGAATCTCAGGAAAAATTACATAAATTGCCTGGAACATCTTCAAGCAATTTGTTTTCTTAAATAGAGAAGACAAGCAATCCCATAAAATTACAACACAAGGGCCCAGCAAAAATAAATCAACATCTTCACAAGAATATATCTTAAACAACCAATATGACTCGCAAGATTAATTTCCCAGATGATAAGCAGCCAAACCATTGCTTCCTTGATCATCTACCTAGTACTGGATGCCAACACTTAAAAGATCCAATCATTGAAGTTCCATGGAAATCAGAATTTTCATCAGAGTTTCAAGTTACTTAGAAACCCAAACTTTTAGGGGAAAAATGTATCTCCAATAATAATAATACAATTAAAAGTATTTTAAGGGAAACAATAATCATCTAATGAAATCGTTAAAAACAAAATACCTTATGGCTTATGCCATGGGTATTATGATTCCCATTTCCATTTTATCCTCTAATGAATGGTCTGTAGTCTCATTTTCAAATGACGTGTCCTAATGTGTGTATGTGTGTGAGTGTGGGTATTTGTGTGTGCGTTTGCATGCGAGTGCCGAACTTGTGTGTTTTCTTCTGATATACAGATCATATGGTAGGCCAGAATTTAGCCTGAGGTTTAACTAGGCTTAGTGGACTATTGTTTCAATCTCTTGGCATGCCACCTGGTGAAACCAAAAGGCTTTAACAATTTATTCAATTAAACCTAACTCTCATTGTTGTTTATCTTAAAACAAGGAAGCTACATTGATCTCCAAACAGCAACTCAAACCTTTCTCTAGAGCAGACATTTATGCATATAAAAACCTTAAAGCTTTCGGTTCTACAAGCCCTTCCTATCATGCTAGGTTGCAAATGGAAAGTCTCTCCACCCTCAAATGTGTTACAGCAGATTCTTAGAATGTAAAAACACAGCCAGTGATGGGGAAGATCATTTCTAAATCTCAAAACGCATTTGTTAAAGGACGACAAATTATAGATTCGGTGTTGATTGCAAATGAATGTGTAGATAGCCGCATGCGGGAAGGGGCTCCGGGGGTCCTTTGAAAGCTGGACATGGAAAAAGCATATGATCATGTAAACTGGAATTTTCTTTTGTATATGCTTAGAAGATGCGGTTTCGGAGATAAGTGGTGTGGCTGGATAAGTCACTGCATTTCAACTGTCCGCTTTTCTGTACTTGTTAATGGGCAGCCTTGTGGGTATTTTCCGAGTTCTAGAGGCTTGAGGCAGGGGGATCTCTTATCTCCCTTCTTATTTGATATTGTTATGGAAGCCTTGAGTCGCATGGTGGAGGCAGTGGTAGGAGCAGGATTTATCTCGGGTTTTTCAGTGGGAACTAATTCTAGTGGCCCTTCTACTATATCACACTTGCTTTTTGTTGATGATACCCTCATTTTTTGTGAGGCTGTTGGGGAACAAATTCAAATTTTGAGGACTGTCCTGCTATGTTTTCAAGCTATCTCGGGATTAAAAGTGAACTTAAGTAAATCAGAGTTGGTACCGGTGGGAGAGGTCCATAATATTCATCACTTGGCTGATTTTCTGGGGTGTAAAGTTGCATTTCTGCCCATAAAATATTTGGGACTACCGCTAGGGGCATCTTTTAAGGCCAAACACATTTGGGACTGGGTGATCGAGAAGATAGAGAGGAAGTTGGCAGCTTGGAAAATGACTTATTTATCTAAAGGGGGTAGGATTACTCTTATAAAGAGTACTCTCTCTAATATCCCTACCTACTTCCTTTCTTTATCCCCTTTACCAGTTGGTGTGGCCAACCATATTGAAAAATTGTATAGAGATTTTTCATGGTGAGGCCTAGGAGAGGAGACTAAAACTCCCTTAGTGAGTTGGAAAAAAATTTGTTGCCCGATTGCTAATGGAGGTCTGGGTATTCATAGTCTATGTAGTTTTAATAAGGCGTTGTTGGGGAAGTGGCTATGGAGATACCATGGGGAAGAGGAAGCATTGTGGAGGGGGGGTGATTGATCGTAAGTATGGTAGTGATTGGGGAGGATGGTGTACCAAGGAGAGCAGGGATTCGTATGGAGTGAGTCTATGGAAGTTTATTAGGAAAGGTTGGGGTCGCTTCCTGAAACAAGTTAACTTCTCAGTTGGTGATGGTTCAAAAATCAGATTTTGGTCTGATGTTTGGTGTGGGGATATTGAATTGTCTCGAGCATTTCCGGTTGTTTTCAAATTGGCGACTAATAAGCAAGCTTCAGTTTCCGAGGTGATGGGTTTTTCCAATGGAGTGGTGCTTTGGGATGTAGGCTTCTCCAGATCTGCCCAGGATTGGGAAGTAGAGGAGGTTACTGATTTTTTTAGACAGTTGTATTCAGTGGAGATAAGAAGACAGGGCAGGGACCAACTATGTTGGAGACAAACAGCCTCTAAAAAATTTACAGTTCGGTCATTTTATAAGGTGTTACTAAATCAGCACCATATTGGCTTTCCTTGGAAGAGGATTTGGAAGGCTCATGTTCCGTCAAGGGTGGCTTTTTTTGTATGGACAGCAGCAATAGGGAATATTCAGAGTATAGATAACTTGAGGTAGCGCGGAATGATTGTTTTGGATTGGTGCTTTATGTGCAAGAAAGAAGCGGAATCAATGAACCATCTACTACTTCATTGTGAAATGGCTAAAGTGTTGTGGGATGGTGTGTTTGGAAGGGTTGGGCTGTGCTGGGTTATGCCAGAAGCAGTGGTTGATTTCCTAACAAGCTGGACCAACTTTCAAATGCATACTTGTTCCCAAGTGGCAGCTGCATGGAAAATGATGCCTTTGTGTATTATGTGGTGTATTTGGTTGGAGAGAAATGAGAGGTGCTTTAATGATCGGGAAAGCAATAGAGATGCATTTTGGAAGTTTTTTATAAGCACTCTACTTAGCTGGTTCTCTGCTATTGTACTCAAGGGTGGGGCTGTAAACGAGTTCTTGTCTTCGTTTTTCTAAGTTTTAGAATGTAATTAGGTATTTCTTGTGTATACTTCCTGTGTACTTGAGCTCCGCCTATTACATTGTGCTTAATAAAGTTCTAACTTATCAAAACAAAAAACACAGCCAGTTCTGCAGACCGTACTACCGTTGGCCTGAACTTCCAGAACCAGAACAGATATCTAATTGCAAATTATTTTCATGCCAGCTAAATCTAATTATGGTTTCCAAACCTTCAGTCTGGATCCATCTATTCTCCAAAATTCAACTCACATGTTCTTTAGTCCTCCTGTCCTTGAGCACCTTCAAATGAACCAGGTCAATAGTTATTGGTGGAAAGATCTTTTCAAAAGAACCTTCAAAAAAAGTTGCCGTCTTTTCCACATTGATGCCACCTCTCACAGATATAATTATCTCTTTGGTCTTTGAACTCATCCATAAAGCATAATGCACCATAAAGCATACATATTTTTCACAGATATCTTGTAGAATTTTCTCACAGCAAAATCACTTGAGTGCGCCCACACAACTCAAAGAGAACTTCTCCACCTACCCCAAATTTGACGCTCACACCCTCCCTTTAGCACAAACCAATCCTAACAGATATCTTGTAAAATTTCTTCCCCCTTCAGAATAAGTATTATCCACACCATACTTTAGGAGCCCTACTACACTTTAATTTTCCTGCTTCACATTTGAAAACTATAACCATGGTGCATTAAAATAGATTTTTACTATAAGCAATTTCTCACAAGTACTTTTTTTATGTGTACTTGCACCTATAGATTAATCTAAAAGTATATGTTTATTTTAGAACGTCATTGTACAAAAAAGAGGGCTACAATGCTCTACATGTAACATTGTGTAACTAACTGCTTGAAACTACACTTTCTAAGCCAAAGAAAAGTAAAGAAAAATAAACTAACATAGCCAACTACCACTGGAAAGTCATAACGTCATATGATAACCCATATGATAAGTAAGAGTAGGTGGTGTATGGAATCTCACATTGCTTGGGAATGAGAAGTTCTTGCTCTTTATAATGTTTTAATTGGTCTCCAATTATATCTTTGACTAGTCATTTTGGAGTATAGATCATGTGGTTTTGTCATTCTATTGGGGCGTTACAAATGGTATCAGAGACTATCTCAACCAAAAATGTAGGACTTGAGCCATGCCACCTACGACGAACGGCCTGACAAGGATGTCGGGAATTTAAGAGGGAGATGTTGTGATACCACCCCTTATGATAAATAGGTAGGTGTTTTATAGGATCCCACATTGCTTGAAAAGTGCACTTTATAATGTTCTAATTGGGCATCACCTACCCTTACTTATCATACTGGGCATCACAATCTCTCCTCCTTAAATTCTCGACATCCTCGTCGGGTCCGTCTATCATAGGTGGCACGGCTCAAGTCCCACAATTTTGGTTGGGATAGTCTCTTATACCATTTGTAAGGCCCCAATGGAAAGTCCAAACCATATAGCCTATACTCCAAAAGGACTAGTCAATGATACAATTGGAGTCCAATTGGAACATTATAAAGAGCAAGAACTTCTCCTTTCTAAGCATTGTGGGATCCTATACACCGCCTACCCTTACTTATGGGTATCACATGTAAGGACTTTAACACTTTAATATTTCCAAAAAACCATATATGAAACGTGTGAATATAAAGCCAGGCAATCCTTCCCATGGTTAAGAAAAAGAAAACTGCAAGAGTGCAGACATCATGAATAGAAACTATATGGGGATTTTGATCCGAGTACTACTTAATGAAAGTCCTCACCTGGGTGATACTTTCACATGAAGCCTCAAGCAATGGTTGGATCTTTTCTTCTTATACCAATCCTTCGTAATTCTCGCAAGTGAGAAGCTACCTCCCGAATTAATTGAAGCCCTTCCTCTCCGTTTCTGACTGAGTTAATGGTGTGCTCAAGAAAACTTCGGTCTGCCTCAAGTGCTTCCAATCTACCTTTCAAATCTGAAACCTCATCTTCAATAGAAGCTAAATCAGTTTCCCTATGGAGTACATAAGAGCCTTGCGCAGCACTATCAAATTCAACATTTTCCTTGCAAATGAGCTGAGCTTGCTCGAGTGATGCTTGGGTATTCAGATTAGCACTGGATACAGATCCATCATGTTGTATTGACAAATCATCCTCTTCTACTGCTCTGTTTTCTTGAGTTTCCCCTTCAAAATTGGACTCTTTCAACTCAATTTTTCCATCTCCTCCATTTTTAGGACATTCACCATTTTCCAAGAATACACCATTACTAGATAACAGATAAAGCTTCTTCTCTAAATTCTTCAAACATTGCAAAACATATGACCTTTCATCTTCTAACTCAAAAAATTCATTCTTCATGGCACCTGTATTGTTATTCCCCAACTGGGTCTGTTTTTCTTCAACTTTATCACAGATATCAAGTTTGGCAGTAGCTGAGTTTCTAAGAACACTTGCACTATTCTCAACAAAAAGAGATTCTGAATGATCAATTCCAATATCTATTGCCTTCATATCACAAGTTTCCTCAGCCACATTCTCCAGAATTGATTCATTTGGATATTTATTCCTATAAAATTCAAGCTCGGCTTCTAGATCTTGCATCTCTTTTTCCTTCTCTGCAAGAAGGTCATTTGCTTTTTGCAGTCCTTCCATATCGTATTCGGATTGCTCTTCCATCAGTCGTAGGCATTGCAAGGCTTCCATATGGACGGTTGCCTTCTCCTCCTGCAATTTAGTAATCATGGCCATGGCCTGATTGACTGCAACAGCAGAAGCATTTCTTTCTTCTTCCAACTCCTTATATAATGCACTCATATGCTTCCTATCATGTTCAATCTGTCGTTTTAATCTATCAATCAAACTTTCACCTTCAAGTTCGCTGACAATGCTTCCATCAAGAGACAAGCCAGATTCGTTTCTCTCAAGTGAGATCCTTTTTTGAAGTGAGCTTCCGTCCAGAGAGAAGCCAGACTCATTTTGTTCAAGTGAGGTTCTGTTCTGAAGTGTGCTTCCATCCAAAGATAAACTAGATGTCTGAAGAGCACTTGCATCCAAAGACAAACCAGACACGTTTCGCTCAAGTGCGATTCTCTTCTGAAATGTGCTTCCATCCAGAGATAAACCAGACTCATTTTTTTCAAGTGAGACACACTTTTGAAGTATCTTCATTCCAGTAGAGTAAGAAACATCAGCAGTCTTCAATTCGCCAGTATTTACAGAAAATTTAGGACTCTTTTCGTTCATTGATTGCTCAATCCCTCGAGTGCCAGATAACTGTGAGAATAAGAGCTTCAAATCTTCACTAAGTCTAGAAGAATCCTTCCCAACCCATTGTTCTACAAGAACACCAGACAATTGTCTTCCTCTATTGCCAACAGCTATTTTATAAGCATCACCAAGATCCAATAAGTCAGATGCTTGCTGAGCAGAGTCACCTGAAATGGGCTTTGTTTCTAGATCAAATTTGGATGATGTAGTTGGTGCAGTTCTTTCATCATTGATTTCCCCAAAGGACCCAAACTCCACCACAGGTACAGGTGTTCTCGCAACTTCATTGTTTCTTCTAAGATCTACTGAAAGAAACAATTCAATTTAAGATAGATAAAAGGTTAATCAAAATGGGTAAAGATACAAAGAATGGGCATTGCAAGTAAATAATTTATGATACAATCCTATCGTTATGCACAAAAATTTCAAGTAATTAAAAATAATATGAGAAAGCACAAAACAAAATGAAATTCTAACCAAGATATTCTTTGTAAATTGAAGTATGACAAACACTTTAGGATGGAAGAGGGGTTGGTGAAGGAGACGAGGGCAGTGTAGATGCTCATAAACGCAAAAGCCAAATACACACATATCAACTTCTATGAAAGAATATTAACATGTAGTTCCCAAGACCAAACAGTACCACAGAATGAAAGATAGAGAACATGAAAAACTGAAATATTCTCAACTTACAGCATTCTTTTGATACTTCAATTGTGGCTTCCAGAGCATTTGATGATGGAGTGACATCATCAAGGGAAATAAGATCATTTGGTGCATTGGAATTGGCCTTGCTATCAGCTTCAGTTGGAGCAGGGGAACTGGCTTTGCTATTTGGTTGTTGCCAATTGAGTTCCTCTAGACCATTCTTAATAACAACAATTGTAGAGCCTGAAGTACTGCCATGGACATTAATAGAATCTAACTGCACCAGCGAAGTTGACGAGGAAGCCTCAGGTGCAGAATCTGCAATTATCAGGTTCTCAGTGGCCGAAACATCAGCCAGAGTAATTATAAGTGGCTCCAAATGTGAACTTCGAACAGCATGATCATCTTTGGAGGCATCAGTTTCATGAAGCAAGGCACTACCATCACCATCACCATCATCGTCAGAGTACAGGACTTCAGATTCAGTATCTGAATTAACCTTAAGCTCTGTGTATCCTACATGAGACAAAGAATCTCGCTCACTATTTCTCGGATTAGAGGCTCTAACTGGCACAGATGGTTTTTCTCTTCCCTTCTTCAGGTCATCCTGAACAAGTCCAACCACACCTGATAAAGGTGCATCAAACTCAGCAGCTTCAAAGCCAACTGATTTCGTCTGAATCAACTTTGGAGGATGGCTTCTTAAAACCCATGGTTCATTGCAACAAGAACAATGCCTAATGCTTGAAGAACAGATTTTATGTCCCTCAATTAAGGGGTCCTGATCAAAGCCACAGAGAGTATCCTCCCCCAATTTGCCCACCAATAACCTGTATGTTTCAGCATTGGATTTATTGATCGTGGCAAACGAGAAGAGACAAGTTTCACATAATCCACGAACGTCTACAAGCTTATTGTGAGCATGGCAAAGAACTAAGTTAGAAATCTCCAACTTATGATGGCCGCAGATCAAATCCCAAAGGTATCCCGATTTCTCACCGCCAAAAACGTGATCAAGTCTTGAGCACAGTAAACAAGGCATTTGCAATTTGCAGTAACGAGAAAACTTTGTAAGTAAGAATGAGAACAAGGCATTAACAAACAAAAAGATAATAAGCAGCCATTCATGAACAGCAGAAGCCAGAGCGGTGGTAAAACTCCAGTGAGTTGTGTGTGGTTTGGCAGACGAAGTCATCGAGGTAGCCATGCCCCAGAAAAAAAACTAATTTCAGAGAAGAACAAATTGATTGCTCAAAACACAGTAAAGGTTTGAATCCTCCAATATGACATCAAGAATCCAAGATGAATCTCGGCACTGCAGTCATTGATGGAAAAACAGGCAAATTAGCGTTAAGTTAGAGCCCAAAAACCCAAATAAAACACCAACACCAGAACAAAATCATGAACGCAAAAAAATAGGACTCCCAAGAAAAAAAATTAATGAACTTGTTTCTCAATAATGAACTATACTCATACAGCTCAGAAAAAAGGAACAATTCACATACAGGATCACTACCCAGAAACAATTGCAACAGAAAAGCCAATATAGCAGAATTCCATGAAAAGAAGACAAATCCATTGAAAAAGACAACCGAATTCCATGAAAACTAATACCAGCCATGAAACCAAAGGAACAGAAATTCATTGAAAAAGACACAGACCCATTTGTTGTAAGAGATCAGTATCCCCCGAAAAAAAATAACACAAGACTTTAATGTAGCCAATACGTCCAAATTGCTAATTCTCTAAAACTCTAAAGTCAATGAAACAAATTCTATAGATCAGAACAAAACCACGAAATCTGATAGACAGAAAACAAAGAAGACAAAAATTCAAATTAATCAAACAGGGTATTAAAAGAACAGGAGTACCAACAATTAGAGAACCCTGACTTGTTCGCGGGAGAAACCCAAGAAAGCAATGAATATTCAGAGGCAGAATGACAAATCAGAGTGACCCATTTTCAAGCTCATGACAACAAGACAAAAGATCCCATTTAGAAGTTCTTGCAATGCGAGAAGATTCAAAGGCAAAACAAAGTCCAACAAGAGGTTGAAGCTTTCCAACGGATCCGCACGTAGTTGTCACATTTTTCTTAATAAAAAAACAAGCCGACCAGGGCCTGAAAGTCGGCTGCTGATAAGAGAAAAGGATCGCATTACCGAAAGGGCCCCAAAAATAAAGTAGTTTGGCTATTATTCAATGAACAGCAAAGATTCCCGAAAAATTCTTTCCACGATAATGCAATTCTAACGCGTTCATCCACTTTTCGCATACCCTAATTTTTATTTTTTCTTGACTAGTTATCAACTGAAATATTTATTTTTTTGCAAAGCAAATTATAGAAATAAGAGTTGGTAAATTTTTTTTTTTTCTTCTTTTAATTTGCACTGCTCAATTTAGCATCCGTTGGTAAGAAAGTAAATGAGAGGTCTATTTTTCTCTAGGCTGATGTTATTATTTTCAATTATTTTTTATCACAAAAATATTTCATAACTTTTAGCTAATCTTTCTAATAAATCGTTTTTGTAACAGCAATTATTCAATTTTTCCTTCTAACTAGCAGCTTAATTAATTTTTTGGAAAATAAATTTATGGAACAATATCCATTTAAGTGATTACATTATACATATTATAGGAGGTAAATGAAATCTATCATTTTTAAAAGCTTTCAAATATAATTAGAAAAATTCTAGACATAATTCCTACGTTCTTGCACACCGCTTAAAAATATGTGATTTTACTTTTTTATCCTCGTACTTTACATTTCATATTTCTTTCTCCACTTCTTCTTCCACCCCCTCCCCCCCTTCAAGTCCCCTGCTCTTCGAGTCCTGGTATTTAATGCTGGTCACAAGTCCCCTTCTTCTTGCAATTTTTTGTTGCTTTAGCCGCAAGGGTTGTGCACAGAATCGTGAACAATCCAATGAAGAAAAATGATGGCTAGGTAAATAATGCAAGACTCAAATGGATTCCAAAAATTCTTAGTCGAGATCGTAATCAATGTGTTTGGATTCTTTGGAAAGTTGCGATCGAGGATCTTAGTTAAAATCAAATCCAACTTTATATTTGGAATGAGCAATGACAGTCGAATTACAACCCTATGAAAATGCCACCATGGAATTCAATCCGGGGGGGCAAGTCAAAAGAAAATAGAGTTGGACAAAGCTACCACATATGGAATCACAAAGAAATTGGAGGAGGAAGTCATGGGAAATCACAAACAAATTGTGAATAAGTCATGCATCTTGTTTTGTTTGAAGAAGAAATGTTTGTGATCCTTCCTTCCTTTAGTTTGTATGTCGTGAGTCTTTTATTTGTTTTTAAATTAAATAGTACCATGTCACCGGGTGTGCAAAGTGTGCAAAATAAAGGGACTTATGGCCAGCATGACTCATATAATTATTCTTTTTAAAATCAAGAAAAATTCTATTAGTAGGTTGATATGTAAAGAATACTCTCTATGTCGTTGACATGGTAAGACTTGATTTGCAAGATAAATTTAAAATTTAAATTTCTTACAAATCAAGTTTTGATTTAAAAAAATTAAAATTAAAATCTCCAAATTCAATAATAGCATGGTTCTTAAAAAATGTTTTTTGAAAGTTAGTCTTTTTTAAAAAAAAAAAACCAAAACCTTCCTCTTCATTAAAATAATCAATTATTACATTGTCTCTCCAAATGAATACAAGGCATAACTAAGGACCCTCTTCTAACCAAACTAACTCATCTTCACAAGAGAGAGCTAACTTTGCTATTTGATGTGCAACTCAGTTACCTTCTCTTGAGACATGATGAATCCTTCAATTTCCTCTGCCTTGAAATGTAGCTTTAATATCCTCTATTATATGTCCATGCCAAGAGAAATTGACTTCACTTTTCTAGACTTCTTTAATGATTGTAAGTGCATCTCCTTCAAAACTGCATTCCCAATCCCTATTTCCAAACAAAATTCGATAGCTCTCTCTAAGGCTAGAGCTTCGGCCACTACAGGGTCATTTACAAAGGTTTCTGGCATACATAATGAGGCTATCAAGTCCCCTTCCCAATTTCTTATCACCACTCCAACTCCCATCTTGAAACTACTCACCTCTAGTGCAGCATTACAATTAACCTTGTAAAAATTATAATTTGATTTTCTCTACCTTGTGGATGTAATGAAAGAATGTGTTGTTATTAGATGGGGCTCACTCTTCTCTTGTACTTGTTGAAAGCTCTCCAGTTCTTCCTTTGCTCCTTGTAAAACAGATCTTGGACAGTCAAATTTTCTGTCAAAAACAAATATGTTCCTTCTAAGCCATATTTTGCTTAACACACACAGCTGCCTCTAGCTATTTTTTGTTCAATCTTATGACCATGTTCTCCCATAGCTTGTAAAGTCCAATATCTGCAGACTGCCACTTTTGTAAACTTCTCAATGAGTCTGCCCATACATCTTGAGCAGCAGCACAACTCCACACAGCATGATAGCTTGTCTCCTCCACGAGCTCACAAATTGGACAAGGGTCATTATTTGTAATTTTTCTTTTGAAAAGATTGCTTTTAGTAGGCACTTCACTAATTGCTTTCCACAAAAACACTTTAAATGAATTTGGAACATTCAACTCCCAAGTTTTCTTCCATCTAGCTGAAATAGTGCCTGATTGCTCAGCTTTTATTTCTTTTTCCAATTGAAGTGCCAAGTGATATGCTGTTTTTACACAAAACATTCTAGACTTGCTTTGACCCCCAATGATTCTGTCTTCTGATCCTCTTCTGTTGATTGGTAGGTGCTTGATTACAACAACCTCTTCCGCACACATTACTTCATCAATAAGAGCATAATTCCAGCCTCCCTTTTCATCAATTAGCCCTTTTACCTTGGCTTCACTTGAGAGAGTCTTCGCCTGTGATTGAACCATATGTGTTGTAGGAGTTTGTAGCCACTTATCACCCCATATTTTAATCTTCTCTCCATTCCCCACTCTCCATCGCATACCTTCTTTAATTAAGTACCCAGAACCCATACTTCTCCACACCTATGAGGAACCACTACTAGCTTTGGCACCCAATACATCCCCTTGTCTGTAATATTTTTCTTTCAGGATCTTAACTACTAGAGAATCAGGGTTTATTAATAGTCTCCAAAACTTCTTTGCCAACATAGCTTGGTTAAAACTCTCTACATCTCTAAAACCCAACTTCCCATGGCTCTTTGAAATCCCTATATTACTCCATTTCTTCCATTGGATCTTCCTTGTCTGATCCATATGTGTAACACCCTACTCCTCAATAAAGTCATTTTTAGAATTTTCAGGAAACCGGTGTGCTACTAAACTTGAACTTAAAACTTTTCTTCTAACAAAGTGCCAGATACGAAAGATTCCATAAATAAATTAATCTTTATTAAATGCTTAAAATCCAAAAGAGAATCTGTGGAAGCACTTATTTAAAATCAATAAAGTCTCATGTGCTTATCAAAATAACTTATTAAACTAGAAATAATAAAACTGAGCATGACATAAATAGTCAAGGCCTTTGCCTCGCCTCCCTGGACTAAGTCATGTCCAGCAATCTCATCCTCATAAGGATCATCACCTGGGGTTGTTAAAACATAAAAATACACAAAAATGAGTTGAATACTCAATAAGCAACACATAATACAGTAAACATAGTAAAAATAAGGTTTCTTGAAAAATATGCATACTCACAAATATATACGTAAAAAATATGAACATAAACTTATTTTTCACTTGTCATAGGCCAATACCCGCTGTTGACCCCCGTGAGTTAGGGTTAGCGAAACCAAGTAGATTTCGATTCCGCCCGTGGTCGTGGATTGTGGAATCCATATATAAGGAAGACACACTGGGTGCACTACCATCATGTACAACCTGAGAATGCAATATGCCCATAACATATGGTACCGTCATCATATCATAACATAGGCTGTTATGTATCTTATCATTCATACTTCATCATAATCGTACTTGCATACTTATCATATCATAGATTTCAAATGAAATTGCATTCTTTCATAAAATTATGATTTTTCATAAATATTTCGATGCATAACTCCTTTAATAAAATCATGAATTTTCATAAATTTTTTAATGCATAATCTTCACATAAATCATGGCTTTTCACAAAATATTTAATGCATAACTCTCACATAAAATCATGATTTTTCATAAATATTCTGATGCATAATTTTACCATGACTTGAGTACATAAAAATGGGCTTCCAATGGAGGGCGTACATGCATAATACTTTTATAGAAGACATACCGTACATATGAGTAAGGGTATGATTATACTACTTACCTTGCAGCATTAATCCAATATTTTCGGTATGAAATCGATCATGCGACCTAGAAGGAGAGAGAAAATGTGGGGGATGCTGGTAGACTAGAGGTGCTCTGCGTGATTTTGGGTAAGCAGAAACTACATTGGGGCTTGAAGAGGAATGAAATACACGTAAAGTGCATGGGCTGAGCGTATATATAAGGAGTCGGTTTATGAGTTTTAATGTGAAGATGATTTGTAGAATTGTAAGAGAGTTCTATTGGGGCATGAATCCTAGTGGAAGGTGGAGACGTGCATGTCTTAGAGTTTGAAAAGGCAGTTGATTAAAGAGTTTTAACGTGAAGACGACTTGTAGAGTTGTACCCCTGTTGGAATAGAATGCCGATGAGTTTGACCAAGGTCACGATTATTTAAGAAGAGAGTTTGAATTTAAAAGCATGATCTAGTAGTTCATTCAATGTAGGATTAGCAGTGATTGAGATTACGTAGGGAACTTCAATTAGTGATGATTTCAAATTGAAATAAATTTCTAATAGCTGATTTTTAAATTATAAAAGGAGTCTAACTCTTTCAATAAATAATAAATGAGATTTAACCTAATTATTGAGCCTAATTAAAACTCCTAATTAACCTCAATAATTTATCGCTCGTAGGCTTATGCAATTAAATATAATTTAGGCCTAGTAAAAATTATCAATATTTCGATCTTACAATTATTGGGTCGGATCATTACAATATGTCCCCACAAAAATTGAGCCATCATGTTTGATATCTCTTTACACAATTTTTTAAGTAATTGAAAAACACTCATACCATATGTAGGTATGGCTTGTAACACAACTTTTATAAGAACTTCTTTATAAAAATTGATTCTTCCAGCTATTAATTCTCTTCCAAACCCTTTCATTAATCCCTCTAAAAGTTGTATAATTAGACTTGCCAACCATTGTAGGTAGCCCTAGATACTTTTCAGCATCCCCACATATACTTGCAACTATGTCTTCTGCTAACTCCTCTTTTACCTCTACCTTTGTATTAGTGTTGAAATAGATTGAAGTTTTTTGCATATTCAACTTTTGCCCAGATGCCTTTTCATACTTCTCTAAGAGTTGTTTCATAATTCTCCACTGCTGCATAATAGCCTTACAAAATATATAAAATCATCTGCAAATAGTTGATACTTGTTCCTCCCTTACTCATTGAAATTCCTCTTCTGGCCCCAATTTCTTCTGCATGGTAAACCAATGAGCTTAACCTCTCTGCACATAACAAGAAAAGATAAGGAGACAAAGGGTCACCTTGCCTGAGACACTTAGATGGCTTGAACTCAGTCCCAGGATGTCCATTAACAAGCACTAAGTACTTTACAGTTGAAACACATTGCATGATCAGATCAATACATCTCTTTCCAAACCCAAGCTTTTCCATAATAGCTATCAAATAAGTCCACTCAACTCTATCATATGCCTTGGACATATCCGATTTCAAAGCCATGCTCCCTTCTCTCCCCTTCTATTGAGTTTTCATAGTATGTAAAGCTTTTGGTTTGAAAAAAAAATGGCTGGGGGGCAAGGTTACCTTCTTATGAGTGCTTGTCTCCACTATGGAAATCATCGTGATTTAAGCTCTCCTATCTACAGTTTGACATTTTGATTTGAAAGTTCTGGCTGGTGGGCCAATCTAACTTCTGCAAGACTGCAACTGTTTCCATAACTTCATCGATTTTCGTTGATTGTGCCTCAGACAATGTGACGCCCCCAAATTTCGCTTGGGATCGGACGGACATTTGAAGCGTCGAGACATGCAACACAAGGTTACCTACCCCCGTTCATGACATATAAGATGCAATGTTCCTAACATGCATCTAGCATTATGCAATATTCGCAATGAATAATTTTTTTCTTTAGCAATACTATGCACCAAACTAAAATATCCCAAATACTTAAAATATACTTCATACTTAACGACATACTAAACAACTAAGATCACAACAATAGTCCATATGGTTGTGATAAAAAAAAGTGCTGGAGATTGAACTCCACAAATACAAGTAGTAATCTGAGGTAACTACTGTACTACCATCTACGTTGCACCATCGCTTAGTCGACCGTTTCCAATTGGTCGATTCCCGTTTCTCCTTCAGATCCTGTAACAAAATCTACTATTCGGGGGGAATGGTAGTTGGGATTATCACAGTGAGATTTGATTACAAATCTCAGCAAGTTAACAGGAAACTTCCACACAGGTTAATGATGCATGCATGGCAGTAAAAGCATGAATGCATAATCAAAGCAATAGAAAACATAACATATCTTGGCATAACATGGCATGAAATAATAAGCATAACATAACTTGACATAACATGGCATGAGCTGACATAACTTGAACTGGAACTTAAACTTAACTTGACATGGCATGACATGTACATGAACTTAAAATATAACATGGACTTGAAATATAGCATGAGCGTGACCTTGAAATATAACATGAACTTGAAACATAACATGAACGTGAACATGCATAATTTGAACATGAACATGAACATAACATGAACCTGAGCATGACATAACATAAATGTGAACTTGGAGCATAACTTGAACGTGAACATAACATAACATGAACTTGAAACATATTCTTATCTCATGGGATTACCATGATTGCGTGAACGTAAACTTGAACATAACATAACGTGAAACATGACTTGAACTTGGAATCTTATTCAATAGACTTAATCATTAAAGTGACCATATGGGTGCTACACGGGTCCCCTTGAGCCGTGTGTCTCTGCCGATTACCGCATCACAACACAGGTGTCTATACCAGCTGTGAGTGCTTTAATACGTACTCCACAGTTGTTGTGGCCCCACGTATTCTACATGTCACAATTGCTGTGTTTCACGTAGTGTATGCTCCACAGTTGTTGTGGCCCCATACTTCATGCTCCACAGTTGTTGTGGCCCCATGACTTATTTGTTTGTGCCACACTTGCTGTGGACACACGTAACATAATGTGTGGCACCATCGGCGTTAGTGCCTAGCTCGCTCCGGTGACCAGCTAATTAGGCCCCATTCGCAACCTGTTGACTGTACTTCGTCAACCCATGAAATTTTACACCTATTTAGACACTCCAGCATGAACAAAGGAGTTCCACTAGAATTTTATCCCATCCTAGGGCTTAGGGTCGTGATTGACATGAATAACTTAACTAGCATACATGTCATTTCGTAACGTGATGTAACATGAACGTGACATAAAAGACAGAAGTCCTGACGTAGCATAACGTGACATGAACGTAAGATGACAGACATGACATACTTTGAGACATAAATGTAACAGACAACATTTCATAACATGGCATACATGTAACAGGCAACATTTCGTAACATAGCATACCATGTAACAGACAACATTTCTTAACATAGCGTAACATGTGACAGTGAATATTACGTGACATGAAATACATGTAACATATGGCATACTTAACTTAACATGACATACTTGCAATGTATAGCAATACATGACATAATATCTTGTGTAACAGATGAATAATTCATGACAGAATAAATTATGTGTAACAGATAAATATGTAATGACTTGACATGGCACATATGATAACATGCATACATACACTTTAGTTCCCTTACTTATCACACATACACATTAAATTGATAGTAAGTTAAAAGCTAACTTACCTCGATCTTCACACTTCGAGATAAAACTCAAGTGCGATCACGAGAAACTGAAAGTAGTGATTTCTAAAAATTAGAACTTAATCACTAACAATTAAGAATATGGAGAAATATCAACTTAGAGTAAAATTACCATTTTACCCTCTACATGTGGAAAAATGACCATTTTACCCCTAACTTAAGGATTTTACATCCTAACTCCAAAAATCACCAAATTTTGTCCTAAGCTCAAATATCAATTCAGAAAATATAAACTAAACACAACCATTAAAACTCTATAGGGCCGAAACTTACAAGGCTATTTCCCTTGATTTTGTTGTAATTCTTTCAAATTTCAAAACTCATGATTAAACCAAAATTTTCCTTCTACTATACTCATAACATATTCCTAAGAATAATCATGTTTTGAATCATGAACAAAAGTCATCAAAATCACTAAAACCATACTTGAACTTTTTGGTTTTTCTTCTAAGTTCAAAACAGAATTTTGTTTCAAACTTGTTTTGATCAACCTATCCATGACTTATAAAGATGTGATCTTCAAACCAAAACATCACATGGTTTACAAAGGTGTCCTAAAACAGATCCAAGCATCAAACTCAAGATCACATGGCTAAACATCAACCAAAACATAAATTTAGCCAAGAACATCATCACTTTGGCCTAACCGAATATCTCCTTGCATAAATTTTCATATCTTCGAAACTAACATCAAATATCTTCAAAATAACATTCTAACATGTATATAAGAGGCTTATGATCTTCCAATAAAAATATCAAAGCCATTGGAATAAGATTAAACCATAAAAGATTTAACCTTTCTCAAAACAGAAACTGCTTTTCCTCTTCCAGTTTCTAAGTTTCTAGACCTAAGACAATATTTCACCAAAACTTTTAATCATGCAACAAATCCTCAACCAATAATCATATGCACATGTTAACAGTACTCCATAAAAATTTCGGACCAAGATCTAATCATTAGCTTGGTCAAAAACTCCACAAAAGAACACACTCTCTAGTTTATCGCCTAGAATGACCTTTCTGGGTTATAGACAACTTTTTACCAATCAAATGATCTCCAAATGGAACAAATAAGATATCCACGTAAACTAGACTCGAAAATCAACAACTTTCATGAAGAAAACTAGGCGAGAAACCACATACCAAAGCTTCGAAACAGGCATTCAATAGAGGTAAGAAAAACTACCCGAGAGTGTCTTTTGTATTCTATGAAGGAAAAGCGTGAAGGAGAGTTGCTTTTCGTGGGAAGTGGACTGGAGAGCCTCTTACACAAGTTATGGAAAGTGATTGGAATGAAGGAAAGGTTGAGTGTTGGCCTTTTCTTCTCATAAAAATCAGTCCAAGATCTTTTCTCAAGGTGGAGTATAAGAGTGAAAGAGTGAGGTGGCCCTTTAGCTTTGTACTTCAAGAACCTTCTAGGCCCTTCTTGTAAAGATCTGGCCAGCCAAGTGGGGGTACAAAACTTAGCCATGAAGCAATCCTATAGTGACCAAATTCGTGGGCCTTAATGGGCCTAAACTGAATGGGCCTAAATTTTGGGGTTTAAAGAGGGTTTGGGTTGCTATCAAGCCCAACTCCAATATCACTTGGCCCAATCAATTTTTCAAGGTTAACAAGGTTGGATAATGATGTTCTAAGACAAATTTGAAGGATTAATAGCATGTGAAAGTGATTTAATCAAGTGATTAAACACAATGCTAGAAATCGGATTAGAAAGGGTTTAGAGGCCAACTTTAAGTTTTGGGGAAACCGTTTAAGGTTCCGATTTCAACCATGCTTTTGGGCTTTCAATTGGATTCCCACCGTTTAGGGTTTCACTAGGATTGAGACCCTCTTTAGTCTGGCACAATTTGGTTGAGCAGATGAAACAAAGTTTTGCTTAAGTGGCATGATTTCACACATTGATTCCTTCAAATCCATCAAACGCTCCTCATTGTGCCAAGTGTCTAATATTATTCATCAACTGTGGCTAAGATCTTGCCAACTGTCCAACTAAAACTTCTCTAATCTAAATTGGACATTCCACACTATGATTTTGAAACACTACAATTGGTGCGCTTACCGAGATTACTATTCACTCTGAAAAAGTGAATCATAAACTTAGCACTAAAAATTCCTAAATATTCATATTAACCTACAGTGAAAATCGTTTACCGAAATTCAACCTCGAAGTGCCCCTAAAAATAATTTCGTTGTTTCAAACAGGCGTTTCATCCGAAAATATGAAAATAAACTTATTGCACCATAAAATCCTAAATAATCAACTGAGTCTAATGGCGTAGACCATAATGCATTCTGACACTTCTAACTATCTCAAATAAATAAAACTCATTTTTCTAGCACCATAGTGAGTGATAGCACTGACTATGTTGACAGACTAAAACCTATGCGATTGGTCAATTCGTAAAAACTTATGGGGTTTTCACGATATTCCTAAAGTCAATAGAAATTCCACCAATGAATTTCTAGCGGGCTGTTACAGACATTGGCACCTGTGTCTCCTTTCCTATTATGGGTTCATTGTTGTCAGTTGTCTCCGATGGTTGCCGCCGGTGGTGTTGTGCCTGAGAGTCTGCCACTCTTCCTCCATATTATCTTGATCCAAAAGGATTTTGTTTGACAGGTTGCGCACGGAGCCAAGGGCCATATTGCTTCTTCATTTGTGTCAGACTGTTTATACTGCATCTTCACATAACATCCACTTCCTTTGTGTTTCAGAGCACCACATTGGAAGCATAAGCTTTGTAGTCTTTCATACTTACAGAAGATCCATACTTGTTTTCCACCCATCGTTAACCATCTCTCACGAGTAAGAGGCTTGGTTAAATCGATTAAAATCCTGACTTTGAGGAACTTGCCCCATCCCCATCCATCACTATCCACATCTACCTGGATAACCAGCTGACCAAGAGCATAGCCTATTTTTTCACCAATTTCTATAGACATGCAGGCTAATGGTAAGTTATGAAATTGAACCCAAAAAGGTTCATGAGTGAAACAAAATCCACTGGGGGGAGTTGTAACGCCCCAATGGAAGGCCTAAACCACATGGCCTATACTCCAAAAGGACTAGTCAATGATACAATTGGAGCCTCATTGGAACCTTATAAGAGCAAGAACGTCTTCTTCCCAAGCAATGTGAGATCCCATACACCACCTACCCTTATCCATATCATATGGGGTATCACAATTTACCCCCCTTAAATTTCCGACGTCCTCGTCGGGCCTGTCCATTATAGTTGGTATGGCTCAAGTCCCACATTTCTGGTTGGGATAGACTCTGATACCATTTGTAACCCCCCAATGGAAGGCCCAAACCACATGACCTATATTCCAAAAGGATTAGTCAATGATACAATTGGAGCCCCATTGGAACCTTATAAAGAGCAAGAACTTCTCATTCCCAAGAATGTGAGATCCCATACACCACCTACCCTTATCCATATCATATGGGGTATCACAGGAGTACTGCCATCATAGTCCTGGATAGCCACAAGTGATCTGTCAAAAGCCCAAGGTCTGCCTTGCATAATCTTCTCTTTGTGTGACACCATTTAGAATTCAACAAGGAATCGATTCTCCCTTATCTCTTTGAATTTTATCCAACCGTCTAGTTTCCAAACTTGTGACATTGTTAACCTGAAAGCCTCTTTGTTCACCCCTCTATCCAAAATGATCATAGCAAGAAAACAATGTTTTCCACGAGCAGTCGAGTCTGAGATCATATCTTCTGATAATTTTATCACTTGTTCTTCCTCCTCTGTGAGTGTGAGACCCTCCCACTATTGAGATAGATCATCTTCATACGATATTCTCCAAAGAAATTCTGAGAGACTAATGTTCTTTGAAGCAAAGAAACTTTACACCTTACTCTTTAGAGAAGAGAAGGACCCCAATCATCAAACGATATCTATCAACTCCCTTAACTTTTAATATGTACAAGGCTTTTTTATAAAGTAAATTGTAAAAACTAACTTGTACCCCCCACAAAATTACTCTTATAGATTTGCCCCTCCTCCAAAGTTAATATCCTGGTTCCGCTTCTGTAAATTAATTTTAAGAATAAGAGCCTATTTAATTTTTTTCCTTTTTAAACCGTTAGTTAAGACCTTTATTGGGTAATTTTTTTTTATATAAGTAAGGCCTTTATTGGGTAATTATATTCTTTTTTTCAAATAACAATAAAAAGAGACAAACACATTCTAATAAATTACAAACCTTACAACTATATTAAAGAGAACATGGGTAAATAGCCATGTTAATTATGGTTAATAGACTCGGGGACGTTTGGACATAGAGATGAGCCATGAAATTCTCAAAACTTATCATAATTTTATTCCCAAACATCTCTCAAATACAAAATATTTTTTTTCTCATTTTTTAAAACCTAATAAAAGATCTTAATTCAAATCGTTTCACTGCTATTAACAGAATTATGAGATACTCTACATGTCCAAACAAAGTCTTATATTTATCTTGCTGAAGTCTTATATTAAATGACTTGTTGCCAAGGGCTATACACAACTTTATGGTCTTGATTTTAATGATACATTTAGTCCGGTTATTCGGGGCCTCTACAGTTTGCATTGTTCTATCTATTGCAGTATCTCGTGGCTGGTTTCTCCGTCAACTCGACATGAAACATGCTTTCTTACATGGTTTTTTTTACAGGAAAAGGTTTATATGGAACAACCATCGGGCTATATTGATGATTCTCATTCGCATCATGTTTGTCCCCTCAAAAAGGCAATTTATGGTTTGAAGCAGACACTTCGGGCATGGTTCCATTGCTTTAGTAATTTTTTACTAAAGCTTGGTTTTACTTGCAGCAAGGCCGACTCAAGTCTCTTTGTTCACTACACAGCTAAAGGCATCATTTACTTACTTCTCTAGGTTGATGACATTGTTCTCACAGGTAGCTATGTGGATCTAATTGACACTTTCATTCAAAAGCTGAGAAACGAATTTTCTATGAAGGACCTCAGGACTCTTAATTATTTATTGGGGCTACAAGTTACTAATGATAAATTTGGCATCTTTCTCAGCCAAATGAAATATGCAAGGATGTTCTTCTTCGGGCTGATTTGCTTGATTGCAAGCCCATTGTCACGCCCATGATTGTCTCAAAGCATTTAAATGCCCAATGTCCAGCTTTTGATTCTCCTACGACTTATCGATCTTTAGTTGGCGCTCTGCGGAATCTCACAATCACACGTCCGGGTATTACTCATGCTATTAATTCTGTGAGCCAATTCATGCATGCCCCAATAGAGCAACATTTCCAAGCTGTAAAACGAATTCTCAGATATATTAAGGGAACTCTGCACTTTGATCTTTTCCTCAGTACAACAACTGATCTTAATATATCTGCTTATTCTGATCTACAAAAATTTTTTCATCAACCACTATTTATCATTTCACACTTCATATTTTATGAAAAAATTATAAACGTGGGATATGTGATGTGAATAGTTGTTGATTTATAATAAAACTCATATTCCAAGCAACATTATTAATAAATTTTGAAAGATGTAGTCAAATTAAATTTATTATTGGATGGATAAACAGAACATGTTGAAGATTTTAGTGACGTCCTTGTATGACTTTGGAACCAACTACTTTCTACTTTTTCAAGTGGTAGAAAAAGAAAATGAAAAGGAAGAAAGTTAATCATAAATAAATCAGAAATGCTATTCTCATCGAAAAATGGGTCCCGATTGGGTTTCGAATTTTTTTTTTACTTAATAATTAAATAAGTATTTTTTTATGATGTAGTAAATTTTTCTTAAAAAAAAATATTTTAAAATGTAAAAAAAATGAATAAAAAAAACTTTTTGTCCTAAATGTAGCACAACTCTAAATAAATAGAGAAAATATATTTACAATCGTAAATTGTGCAACCGCTGCGTAATCGCTTTAAAAAAATAAATAAAATATGGAACCTACATGAAAAAAATTAATTTTTTAATAGTGGATCTCACTCTTTTTCAAAGAGATTACGCGACGTTTACGTACTTCACGATTGTATGTATAATTACTCATATAATAAGAGTGGCTACGCGGCCACACATGGAGATCCCAACGGGGATACCGACAATGCAATTTCTGATTTTTGTTATTTTTTAAAAATCACTGTCGCGAGCCCCATTTAGCATTTCTGAATAAATAAATGAGAGAAAAGAAAACCAAAAGCAAATTAGCAACGAAAACTACAACAACTTTATTGACGAAAATCTCCCCGATGACATCTTAAAGTCATGTTATTAAGGTCCTTTATATATTATGAATTGGGAAAGAGTTATTTTTCGCAAGTTTTTTTTTTCCCTACAAGATAGTAAATATGTAAAGACTTGATTGATTGTAGATGCTGTCAGGATTTTGCCTTGTCTAAGAAAGTTAATATCTTTTGTACTTTTTTAAGTTGTTCATGAAATTTTTATTCATAAGAAATTTGAGAAGTAAAGTGGTCAAATGATAGGTTGAGTAACATTGTCGGGACGTGTCATATAATTAGGTTTTCCATATAATTCATTGTGAAGTCGTTGGTTTTGTTAGGGACTCCGGTTTTGTCCCTAACACAAAGGTTCGCGGCTCGTCTTGGTGGTGATGGTGATCGAGTGATCTTGCCAACTTATTTGGCCTTCCACCAAAGGATGGTGTTTGAGTGATAGGATGATGGTGTATTTGGGGTAGGCTAAGTGTTTAGGCTAAGGCAAATCGATGTGGGTGACTAGACTTGTTCTTGAGTGAAGTGCCAAGATGATGGAGACAATGGATGAATGGATGAGATGAGATTAGGATTCGGGTTGGAGGCAACTTGGGTTGTTGTGGGCTAAGGTAGAATGAGGGTTGGTATGGTCTTGGAAGATTGGCTTAGGATTATGGGTGTTTGATGCAATGAGAATGGCTTAAGGGTTACCCTTAATGTTTGGGTCACTTGGATGGTGGTTAGGGTAAGTATGGTGAAGGGTAGCTACGATTTTGTGAGGTGACTAGGGTGGATTTCGAGATTTGCAAGAGTTGGCTTAGGGTTGGAGTTTAAGATGATGCTAGGGTTTGGAAATGAGTTGGAAGAGTGAGGCTAGGGTTTGGTTGGCTTGGGAATGGTTATGGAAAGTTTGTAAGATGAAAGGAATCTTTGAGTGAAGAGGGAAATTTGAATTAAGATGACAAGTCAATGGTTGACTTGGAGAGATTGTAGGAAGAGTGACTTAAGGAATTGAAGATGATTTGCAATTCCTTAAATTAAGGGATGGGAATTTGAATTTGAATTTGAATTTGAATTGGAGGAAGTCAAGACTTCTAAAAGGAATGGGTTTCCTTATAGAGCCTTGAGGTGGACGGTTAGGGCTTATGTGGAAGATGGAGGCAAGACTCCTAAAAGGAATGGGTTTCCTTATGGAGCCTTGAGGTGGACGGCTAGGGTTTATGGTGGATGTCTTGAGGATAGCCGAATATGGTAAGTGGGTGGTGTGGCTAGGTCAAGTCCAAATAAGGCAAGTAGTAACCGAATAGGACTTTGCACCAAGGGGGAAAGTGTGTTTCGGCTAGGCTAGGGTTTGAAAAGGCAAATCAAATATGGAAAGTTGACACACTTATGGAAAAGATGACAAACACTAGGTTGGTCGAATTTTGTGGCTTGGATGGATTGGAAGAACAAACTTATGAAGAACACCAAGAACAAAATGAAAAACACTTAAGAACAAAATCAACAATACTTATGAACTTAAATGAACAAAAGAACAAACAAGATAAATTAAACACTTGATTCACGAATTGCACAAGAGTTGAATATAACTCATAAATTGAGAAACACAATTTGGATTCACGAATTGCACCAAGTTGCAAGAACAAGATAGATAGAATGAACCACACCTATTCACGAATTGCAAGGTGTGATCCTCTCTTTGGGATTCACGAATTGCACCCAAAAAGCCCAAGTGCCTAGTACCGATGGGTGATCTCAAGAACAAGTCTACCCACTTAGGAAATTTGCCAAAGGTTCAATAGATAGAAATACAATGCCTAAGGGTCGTATTTATAAAAGTTACAAGTTAGAAACCCCCAATAGGTCCCTTGGAAAATAAATAATTAAATAAAAATATATAATAAAAAATAACATAGTTGGCATGGGTCAAGTTGACCCATGGCATGCATGAGCCCATGGATGGGCTAGGTTGGCTGATGGCATGTGGCTGGCAGGGCCCTGGGCTGGTCTAGACGTGGGCAGGCTGCCTGGGCACTAGGGCGCGCGTGCGCTGGGCGTGCGCGCAGGCGTTGGCGCTATGCTCGCTGGGCGTGCGCGCAAGACTGTTGAGCGCTGCGCGTGCGAGGCATATATTTCAAACACTTCCATATTTATTAATAATATTATATTTAAATACTAGAAAGAAATCTTATAACATTTATTATGGGTTTAGTACTCTTGGAATGTATTTCAAACACTTCCATATTTATGCCACTGGCTCCAAAGGTACTTAACAAGTAATATGCAAGTTCTGTTTCACACAAGGTCATCCGTGTGTACTAATACTCATAAAGTATTTATTCATACACACGGATATTTACAAAAACAATATTATTTATTCATGTGAATAATATTACTATTTTTGGGTACTGCTTCTCATGTTACAAATCATAATATTATTAATAAAAACTTGGGGTGGGGTTGTGGCATGATCAAGGTGGATTTTTGGTTTATATTGCTTTGTCTTCTTTCTCATCCATCCTATATTCGCTCGCTTATCTCGATCTTTACAATTGAGATCTTTTTTTTATTTTTTATTTTTTTTTGAGACACTAGTCATTATCATGGCTCTTTCTCATTTATGGGATTTTTCCCATTTTGCTGGACTCTTCATTCCTGAGAAACATACCAGTGGTGATTATGTCATCCGAGAATGTGCCTTCAAGGATCAGCAGGTAAAACCCTATGGTGGTACAAGGAGAAAACTCCATGATGTTTTTTATAAGAAAAATTCTAAAAAACCATTTTCTAGAAAAAATAATTTTCAAAATTCTTCAAAAGGAAAATGTTTCAATTGTGGTAAATATAGACATTTTGCTGATAAATGTCCCAAAGAGCCTAATAAATTGAAAAATAAGCTTAACCAATTGAATATCGATAGTAATGATCAAGAATAATTGTTTCGACTCCTAGAAACATGATCCTCTTTATCATCTGATATCCAAGAGATTAGTTCTAGTGATTCAGAGTATCACTCAGAAACTGAATCTCCAATTTCTCCTGGTATTAAGCTTGGTTGCAATTGCAATGATTCTTGTTGCAAAACTTTGAGTAAAACAGTCAATGTTTTAACCAAAGCAAAAGAACAAGAAAATCTTTTATTAACTTTGATTTCACAGATCACAAATCCTGAGTTTAAAGAAGAATATCTTCTTAAACTCAACAAGACAATGGTTCTTCAAGAACCATAGACTTCCAAGCAAATGATTAGTTTCCAAGACACCTTGGAGAGATTTTAAAAGAAAAAACTCAAGGATGTTTCTACTGCTGATTTACAACACGAAATAAATTCTATGAAAAAAGAAATCGTTGAACTCAGATTCGAGATTAACAATCTCAAATCTGAAAATGAAATCTTGAAACAAGAATTTTTATGTTTTAAAATTGACAAACAATTTGATCAAGATGTCCCTTCTGACAATGAGCAAACGAATGAATCTGATTCTAGCCAAAATGACAAAGCTGGTGATAGTCAGATATGTTTGATCCGCACACTATTCCTCCTAAATGGTTTTCACGAGTTACTATTGTTGTTTCTCGAGATTTTCAATTTTCTGTAGTTGCTATGATTGATTCTAGATCAGACTTGAATTGGATTAAAAAAGGATTAATCCCTAGCAAATATTTTGAAAAGTCTACTGAAAGATTATTTTCGGCAAATGGATCCCAGATAAAGATCAATTATGAGCTCAATAATGCTCATGTTTGCCAAGATAACGTCTGTTTTAAAATCACTTCTGTTTTAGTCAGAAACATGTCTGACAAAGTAATTTTAGGGAATCCTTTCATTTCCTCTTTATATCATTTTTTGACTGAAGAAGATGGTATTACTACCGACCCTTTTGGTCAAAAAGTTAAGTTTACATTTGCTTATCGTTCCAAAATTAATATGGATAAGGGTTTGAAATCTTTGCTCTCTGCGAAAACCAAACATTTGAATTTCCTCCAGCAGGAAATCAAATACAAGAAGATTTCAGAACAATTGTCCGAAGATTTATTGATTTCAAAAATTGCTAATTTTAACAAACATTTAATTTCAGATGTTTGTTCTGATTTACCCAATACTTTTTGGTATAGGAAGAAACATGTTGTTATTCTTCCATATATCAAAAAATTTGATGAAAAAAAATATTCCAACTAAAGCCCGACCTATTCAAATGAATAGTCAGACTTTAGAATTTTGCCAACTTGAAATTGCTGATCTTCTTAAAAAATGGATATTGAGACATAGCAAGTCCCCTTGGTCTTGCGATGCCTTCTAAGTCTAGAAAAATACTGAACTAGAAAGAGGAACACCTCGCCTAGTTATCAACTACAAACCTCTGAACAAAGTCTTAGAGTGGATTAGGTACCCTATTCCTAATAAAAATGACTTGATTCATAGGTTAAGCAATACTGTTGTCTTTTCCAAATTTGACCTAAAATCAGGATTCTGGCAAATCCAGATAGCTGAGTTAGATAGGTATAAGACTGTCTTTAATACCCCTTTTGGTCACTACGAGTGGAATGTGATGCCTTTTGGCCTAAAAAATGCCCCTAGTGAGTTCCAAAATATCATGAACAATATTTTCAATTCGTTCACCCATTTCACCATTGTCTACATTGATGATGTCCTTGTTTTCTCCAAAGTTATTGATGATCACTGGAAACACTTGAATTCATTTCTTGACATCATTAGATTAAATGGTCTTCTCGTTTTTGCGAAAAAGATCAAATTATTTCAAACCAAGATTAGATTCCTTGGTAATGATATCTCTGAAGGCAAAATCAGACCCATTCAACGGGCCATTGAATTTGCTGACAAATTCCTTGATGTCATCACTGACAAAAAATAATTGCAGAGATTCTTAGGATCTCTCAATTATGTTGTTGATTTTTACCAAGATATGAGGAAACAGTGTCAACCTTTGTTTAAAAGGCTTCTACAAAACCCTCCCCCTTGGTCAGAAATTCATATTACTATAGTAAGGAAAATCAAAGCACATGTCAAAACTCTTCCATGCCTTGGTATCCCTACTTTTGATTCCTTCAAAATTGTTGAAACAGATGCCTCTGACATCGGTTGTGGTGGCATTCTGAAATAAACTGTTTCACCAGGCTCTTCTGAACAAATTGTTCGCTTCCATTCCGGAGTCTGGAATCCTACACAGGAAAAATATAATACTATCAAAAAAGAAATTTTGTCTATAGTACTATGTATTTCTAAATTTCAAAGTGATTTACTCAATAAGAAATTCCTATTGAGGATTGATTGCAAAAATGCTAAGTATGTATTAGAAAAAGATGTTGAAAACGTTGCATCAAAACTTATTTTTGCACGATGACAAGCTATTTTAAGTGTTTTTGATTTTGACATTGAATTTATCAAAGGCACTAATAACCCTGTCCCTGATTTCTTATCCATGAATTCTTGCAGACACCCAACAATGAGCAAGAAAAAAGGAAAAGAAAAACAGACCAATGCTCCTCCCCCAGTTCCTAACCAAAAGCTCATAAAAAATGAGCCTATTTTCCCCCTGAAAATTGCCAATAGATTTACCCCTCTTGGCAAAATTATCCAATATGCTACCTTTGCTTCCACAGTTGCTATTGCTTTTGACCCCTATGCCAAGACAATCGTGTCAAAATCTGCTTCCACTCAGTATTTGATCCCTCGATCTAAGATTGAGTATATTCGAAAAATGCATTCAACCAATCTGTTTTACATAGAACCTAATAGGTCTATGCAGACAGATCCATTCAAAATTGCTTCCTCCTACTTTCTCCCTAGTTTCCATTGGATCTCGGAAAATCCTTCCAAAAATCTCCAATTCTATTCGAGCATCTTAGTGCTCACTGATTCCATTATCATAAAACCCATTTATGATAAGACCAATAAAACAAAATTGATTTACCATAGTGCGTACATCCTTCAATTCTTGACGGAAGAACAATGGGGAACTAATCCCTTCACTCCCAAAATACTTTGTGCCATTGACTATTCCTACAACTATTATGACTATATCAATGCTTGGAACCGATTCATGTTCTTCCAAGTTCCATATATGAGTCATTCCTGGTTTCTCAATTTTGACAAAAAGTTTAAAGGAAAATTATCACTATGGTTCCTTTCATGGTGGAATCTCTATGGTATACTTCGTGAGAACTTCCCTGATATCCTAGCAAAGGCTTTTAAGTCTTATGCTAATGCTGTTACTGCTAAGCTAGATCGTCATATGGCCAAATTTCCCTATTGTATTCATTTTTGCAGGCAATACAAAGTTCCATGGATCATAAAATGGAATTATGAGAGAAGTGGCGATATTCTAGTCCGGCACTACTTCACAAAATGGTGGGATAGGTATCCCTATACCCAAAACATTATTGACCATGTAATCAGATATTTCCCATAGATTGCACCTGATCTATAGAATGCAAATGAATTCCCTGCTATCACACATGGCTCCCCTGCTTCCACTGGATATCCCCAAATCCAGACCCCTACTTCACCAACTGCTTCACAAAGAGGAAAGACTACAGGTTCATTCTCTACCAAGAAATCCTCCAAGTCCAAAAAGAAGACTAATGTTCTAGAAGGACTTAATAAAAAGGATATAATCCAACTGCTTGAAAGATATTTTCAAAAGTCTCATAAACATGATAATTCTGATGACTCACAATTAGAAGCATCATCAGAGGCTTCAGTACCAGATCCTAATATTTTTGGACATGACTCAGAAGGAACCCCAAGGTTATCTGATGACGATTTATCCATTATCACCACAGACAGAAGAAGACAACCGTCCCTAGGACTGATTGAGTCTACTTTTGTCACATGCCAAAGAAAAGCTACCATCTCAAAAGACTGACTAGCCGCCTTTGTCGTATTCTTATCACTTTATGCCAAAAGCAAATGCTCCGCAAACAACGCTGAAGACATAATGATGATACTACTTTCACGTGATTCAACAGTAACTCTACTGTTCAGTCACGGCTTCACTTTACTATTGTAAACAGGAACTCCTTGCATTATAAAAGGAGAACCTTGCTTCAGAATTAGGCAAAGTTAAATTTGAAAGCTTATTCTAGAGCTTGTTCAAAACCTCTCCTATTCTCTGCTTCCACCATTGTGTAAGTTATTTTCAAATTTTAATTTGTTAAACTTATGTTAATGCAAATGAAAACTACCTTTGCATTTATCTTATTTTCATATACTTCTACATGCATGCATATGGTAGGTAAAACCGCCTACATATAACTGTGCATATTCTGCTACTTCTATATATATATATATATATATATATATATATATATATATATATATATATATGGCTGGTCCCTACTACAATTCAAGGGCATATAAAATCTGTGGTGATTGAAGGCAAAGGGTACTTTGAAATCGCATGCCCGTAGGTATATCTTGATGGAATTATTCCAAAACCAAAGTAGGCTAATTTTTACTGGTGATGTTATCTTTTGAAATGCATTGTCTCTGATCCGTTTTATTTTGTATGTTCTTAGGGAGAAAGAACCTTGTTTCTCAGTTAGAGAGGGAGGCTATCCACTTCCCTCGTTAACTTCCCTGCAACATAGGTGGAAAAGGAATATTGAGGAATGTTCAGAATTAGTTCTTCTTCTAGGGCGAAGTGAAATACATGTGGAAGCATATTATTGAACGGTGCAAAAGTGACAAATAAAATCAATCCTCAAATTCTTCACAAAGTTAAGAATACATATAGGTATGAAAAATGAGCGTCCCAAAAAAAGATGTTTTGGTTTTCTGGTACTATTGTCGCTGTATTTAGTACTAGCCAAGTTAAAGTTATTTCCAAAAGAATGTTATTGACAGTATTCCCTGGCAACCTGAAAGGCGGAAAAATAAAAAAAGGTATAGTCGTGGGATATGCATATTGCTGGGAAACTAAATTATTTGTGCGTAATTTAATGCCTCAGTTGGAGTATTATAAACCTCTATTTATAACTGAATCAAGTACTTCTTTAATTAACACTTATAATTCTAAAATTAAATCTAGAACGTATTCCATGTTTTAGAAAATTTTCAAGACAAAGAGAAACATTCTTTTAGATCATCAGAACGTAATGCAGATTTTACTTTTAGTCTTCTAATATTATACCTTAATTATTGCATTAACTTTCAAAATTTATAAGTACAACTACAGTACTTTTATGTTATCAAGTGGATCTACTTTGACTCGTGGCTATTTTAGTTTTTGTTTTTCAGCCTGCTTTTTTTGGAGCAGGCAACAAACCACCAAACTGACATATGGTATAGCATGGAGTTATTAACAATTTTCTCGCTCACAACTAGTAGTAGATAACTAGGCTAGGTAGAAGCAGATTAACTAGATGGATGGATGGATGGATGGATGGTCAAATATTCATAAACAGGAATCGTTTAGCTTTTTATAAAGATAACCTCACTAGCTATAACACCCATGTGAGGTTAGATCGATGGGAGTATTTATTTGCCTTTGACCAGAGGATCACCTATGAAGAATTAAGTATATATATATATATATATACATACACAAAGACGTAGGAATTAATCAAATACACACTACAAGAAAAATGGGCTTTTGTAGTCATTTAATTGCGGCGAAAAGGCTATTTGTGACCAAAACAGACTCATTTTAGCTGTAAATAGTCATTTCGTTGGAATTAAATGGCCACAAATAAGCAGTTTTCTTGTAGTGACAATTTGGCCAATATATATATATATATATATATATATATATATATATTTGCTTGTAAAATTCTCTTTTAGGCCACCTTTTGGATATAAAATAAGACACTTTAATCATGCATGGTTGCACCTTAAATGTAAAGGTTCAGTGGGCTTTTTTGCCGGGTAAGTTGGTATGAGAACAATTACAATGGTCTTACTGATTGCAATAATATCAACCGTCAAGCGAATATAAATTAAAAAAAAAAACGTGACCAGAGTCTCAGACCTTTTTCACTATTCAACTGCAAAGACAAGAAGCTGCCAAGCAGTGATATGTGCATTAGGAAAGCAATCACGTACCCTTATTACTAGCTACTTGTAAGGCTCATTATGCATTGAACTGCTCTCACTTATCTGTCCAGCATTGACATATTCACTTTTCCCAGCACTTGTGGTTGCAGAGACATTTACTGACATTGAACCTAATTTGATTAATTCAAAAGTGAGGAATTAGAGTTTGAACGAAAGTTGGGGATCTTGTTGATTAATTTATAGATATATTTCCCAATACGAGAATTTCTTAAAATCAGCCCATGCCTTTCTTTAATGATTATGTTTTCAGTTCATAGATTAAGGAAATCAAACAGTTTACATCCATATGGTGTCCAAAAGGCCCTTTACAGATGCGATCATGAAACTTACAATCATAGTATCCCCCATCCTATTTGTTGACCAGCCAAATCATAACCAAATATTTTGTCTCATTGGACAAGGTCTGCAAAAGATTGTGATATTGTTATAAAAAAAGCACAAAAGTAATCCAAAAAATAATAAATAAATTAGTTTAAGCACCAAGTAGTAAAAAATAAGATTTGCAATGAATTTAACGAATCAAATGTTTAAAATTAGCCTCAGTTGGAGGGGAAATGGAAAGAAAGGCAATGAAAATTTCCATTGATATCAAAAGCCAAATTAGAGTAGTTGATGCAGAAGCATGCGTGCATTAAGATAAGATAAAGAAAACGAATTGAATAATATGGAAAAGCAGCAGGCAAAAGGAACAATTAGAGGAGAGATTTTGCTTTCCAAAGTGAACCTTGAAAACCAGAACATGAGTTAAAGACTGGGGTTTCTAGAGTGACAGGTGCGAACATGAGTTACCACTGCGCGAACCCCTGTGCTCATACCCACGAGGTGCTCTCAGGCAGTGACTCCACATGACCATGTGCTGTCTTCGGTGGAGCGTAGGGTCCAACTAGCCACTAGAAAACCCATGAGGTTGGCGACGTTGGACGCTCCACCGAGTCTTCTGGGGTTGAACGTGGTAGATGCAAGCCGTAGGAGTTGTTACCAACTCATGTACGCTGACCCTCTCCTCTCTGTGAAATTATCTCCCCCAAGCCCTAATTGACCCAACATGGAAATGGTAGATCACAGGAGGATTTCATGAAATGGGAAAAAATAAGAGAGGCAGAGGGAAAATTTGGTATGAGGTGAGAAGAAATTTCCCCACTGAAATTGGAGGAAAGGGAGAGAATGCACGCTAGCCAGAAATTTCCCACCGTGCTGTTCATTGAAATGGGTTTGCACATGTTACAAGCCCTGTAATATGAGGCGTGTTTTTTCAGGCGAAATATGTTGGTGGCAAAAAAACCTTTTTTACAACCATTATAAGTGATCTGTCGGCATGTTGCTGCAATAGAGTGATTCTTTTTTCCACGAACCCACTTTGTGACATCAACCAAGTATTTCCCACCATGGTTTGTCTTGGAAAAAATTTTTGTGGGAAAAGCCTATTTTGTTGCAGTGCAGGATGGTACTTTAGATTATAAAACTTTAGTTATTGTAAAGCAAATATGATGTATCACATCATATTACATGATCACTTTGTAAGGTAGTTTTTTGAGATTGATTGACAACAAAAATAATTGATGTATTACATCATGCCACATTATTAGGAGCGTAGCCATTCTCATAATTGAGACTAACAACAAAACATAAATTCCTTTTTTTTTTTTAACTTTATAGCGCCAAATTACTTTATATATTTTTTCAATGATTTATCAAACATAATCTTGGATCTTAAAAAGCTACTATTTTCGGTGATTTTAGTCCGTCGTAAATGTCCCAAAAAAGGACAAAAATGACATTTCCGTTTACCATTAAATCGTTGAGAAAAGTTAATTGTGGCTATATATATCGTCGCAAAAGGTCCATGAATTGCCGAAAATGACTAGATCTTTTTTCCAGGCATTATGAATTATCGTCGTCATTATATATTCCCAGCAGGTTATTGTCGCCGAAATAGACCTTTTCCAGTGATCTGTGATCACTGCAAATAAGTGTAATGGTTGAAAAAAAAATATTTTCGGCAAATTTTAATCGCCGGTAAAGCTTTATCACAAAATATAAAAAAATGCACAAAAACAAAAAATGATCTTCCTAAGCAAAAAATACAAAAGAGACCTCTTTGCCATGCCACCCAGATTTTAATGAAAGCATTCTTTGTAACTAGAAATGAGGGATGAAGTGGATAGCAGACAGAAATGACAACACAGTAATATAAAGTTAGAAATCAACATCATAATCTACATTATCTCACAACCACATAACAAATCAATGAGATATATAGGCACTCTTATTCACAATGAACATGAATGGAAGAAATAATTTCAAAAAAAAAAAATATTTACCTCAAACTGTAGCAGATGTGTTCAATAGATTTTTTGTAGGTCTCCAATAAAGGGTTTCTTCATTTGAAAAAGTCACATATTTTGGAGCTTGGAAAGAAAAAATCCCCCATGCATGGATACTGGTGATTATACTGATCTAGTATTGAAGACATTAAATTAATTGGGGTGCCATGTATTTAGTCCTAATCAACACCACCACTTTCTAAACAGGGACTTGTACCAAAAGTATAAACATAAGCATAAGAAAGCACCAATAATCTGACTTTTTTTTTTTAAAAAAAAGAGCAGGAAGTCACATGTCCAATAGTGACCCCTCCCAAATTTATTAATAAAACCCTCACTTATGGCGGAGGAATACCGTGGTGACAAGAAAGGACCATTAGAAACCCATCAGGCCCACAACAAAGAAAAGCAAAACAAAGACAAACTTATAAATTGACTATAAACAATAACCACAAAACCCAGAATAAAAACTAAACTCTTAAAGATGGAAGGCCTAAGATATCCAAACGGAGCAATCCCCGAAGAGTCCGCGGCAAAACACAGTTATTAGAAAAAGCCAAGTCAGCGCCTGATGCTCCAGCCTTGGCTAACCAATCCGCCACCATATTATCTTCACGGAAAACATGTTAAAACCGACAATGAAGAGAACGAGTCAAAACAATAATTTCTTCCCAAAAATCCTCTAGGTACCACACACCACAACGCCCTCTCAACCACCACGATAACACCACCATTGAATCCATTTCTATTATGACGTTAGAAATATTTAAAGCCTTGCAAAATTTCAAACCATGGAGAAGCGCCAAAAGTTCCGCTTTATTGTTAGAACCGACCCCAATAGAAGAGGCATAAGCCTGGACAAGACCTCCTGAATCCCTACGGATAACCCCACCAATACCACAAGATCCCGGATTTCCAAGACTACTACCATCCGTGGTATCAATTTATACCATCCCGACGGAGGCTTAAACCACTTAACCAATTTGCAAGAAGGAGCTTTAGGCACAATTGGTCTAATCCGCAAGGCCTCTAAAATCTTACCATCCCGATGAGACAACCACTTAGGATTCTTTACCACATGACAAAGGGAACCAAGCCACACACAAATAGAATTAATAACAACCTCATAAGATTCCCAAATACCTTCCATTCGAGCAAGGCATCTTCTCCTCCATAAGCGCCAAGTAACAACTATGGGAATAATTCCAACTATAAAACCCACCTGAGAAGAGGAGCTAGCACGCCTAAACCAAATTTCAGTGTTTTGCTTCCAAGATCTACCAAGAGGAATACCAAACAGAGTAACAAAAAAGGACCATACTTTATGAGGAAACTCACCCTCAAAGAGTACATGGTTAATATTTTCAATATGACCAACATTACAACAGTCGCATTTAGAAACAAGGGGTATACCAAAATGGCACAAGCGTTCATCCACACTCAAAGCCATATGCCAAGCCATCCAAAAATGAATAGACATTTTTAAAGGAAGACTATTATGCCAAATCCAAGTATGCCAGTCAAGAGGAGAACCTCTAATACGAATACAATGCCAAGCCGATTTAGTAGAAAACATACCTGTCTCCATAGAAGTCCAAACTAGGACGTCTTTTCCAGAATTAGGCCTGTATAAAGATACTAAAATCTCATCCACTTTCTCCTCGCCTACCAAATTCTCTAGAAACTCCACATCCCAACTATCCAACAATCGACAGTCTTTAACTTTTAGCATGGGTGAACCCACTATTGGTATTTCATTAATAAGAGGACCGTTATCCCTCCATTTATTGTACCAGAAAAAAATCTCTCCTTCTCTAATCCTCCATTTAGAATTATTCAACAAACGCGGAATACAATTAGCAACCATTTTCCAGAATCTAGAACCTTTCATGGCCTCTATTAAAGCCCAAGGCTTCGAACTCACATATTTTGCTTTGAAAAAATTAGCCCATAGGGAATTACCTTGAATAAGATTCCAAGCAAATCGCATGTGTAAAGCTTTCTGCATGTCATGAAGATGCCGTAATCCAAGACCTCCTTCTTCCACAGGTTTGCAAACATTCTTCCAAGCCACCCATTTCTTTTTTGCTCGTCCCTCAAATTCTCCCCAAAAAAAAGAGCTCATCAATCTATGAATCTTTTTAATAATAGCTTGAGGAACCTGTAAAATAGCAAATAGATGAATCGCCACACTTGATATAACATGCCTTAAGAGAACTAGTTTACCACCCGTAGAAAGTAGCCTCATTTTCCAACCACTTATTTTTTGCCTCACTTTATTCACCATGCCCTCCAGATGAGATTGCTTTAGACGCCCCAAAATTCTCGGCACTCCTAGATATTTGAAAGGGAAATTTCCCTCCATGAATCCTGTGTGACGTAATAGACAATGCTTACGTACAGATGAGATATTCTTTGAAAAATATAGCGCTGATTTCTGAATGTTGATAGCCTGCCCCGACCATCTCTCATATTGACTCAGGATATTCTGAATCTCTCGAACCGATCTCTAGCTTCCATTAGAAAAAATCATGATATCATCAGCATACATCAAATGAGATACAATTGGAGTACCTCGGGCTTGATAAAATTTACCAAATTTATTATCTCTCACACTAGCATGAATCATCCTGGATAGAACCTCTTGCTAAATAATAAACAAATAAGGTGACAAAGGATCCCCTTGGCGAAGACCCCGACCTCCTGGAAAGAAGCCCTTGACCGTACCATTCATCATAACTGAGTACCAAGGACTTGAGATACAACACTGCACCAAATCACAGAATTCAGTAGAGAAGCTGAACCTGCGCAAAACATCAATCAAAAAGGCCCAATCCACACGATCATAAGCTTTCACCATATCCTCTTGCAACATAATATTACCCCCATGAGTACGTTTGTTAATAGAATGAACCATTTTCTGAGTGAGGCTAATGTTCTAAAAAATACTCATTCCAGGAATAAAAGGACCCTCCGGCGATATCAGGCGAGGAAGGAGACCTGTTAATCTATTCACAATAATCTTGGAGCAAATTTTATAAAAACAGAGCATAAAGTAATAGGGCGAAATTTATCAAAACATGTAGGCGAATCCACCTTTGGTATTACAACCAAATATGAGGCCATGAAAATCCTTGGAAGTTGCTTGGACATAAAGAATTCTAAAACAACATTCCACACATCAATTTTAACCACCTCCCAACAACTTTTATAGAATCCTGAACCAAAACCATTAGGACCCGGAGCACTTTGAGACGGAATAGCAGACAATGCATCAAAAACTTCCTCTAAAGAAGGCGCACGAAGGAGTGAGATATTTTCTTCATCTGAAATGACTGAATCAATGTATTGATCCAATCTAGGTGGCTCAACCGAAGGCTCCCCTTGAAGGAAAGAAGAGAAATACTCCACTGCCCCTTGATGTATGCTTTCCGGTGTCTCATAAACCGCCACATTCGATCTCATTTCCAACACTCTTTTTCTCCTCTTATTAGCAAGGCAAGCATGAAAAAATTTTGAATTTCTACCACCATCCACTTTCCATTTTAATTTTGCCATTTGTGCCAATCGAATCTCTTCCCGTCGCCACCAACATGCCAAATCCGAGCATACCATATGTAATTCTCTCTCCACATTTTCCTCCCAATTATCACGAAGTTGTTCCTCAATCCCCTCAACCTGTTTTTCCAACGCATCAATACGACCCAATGTAAGACCAAAAACCCTCTTATTCCACACCCTTAACATCACCTTAGTCTGCTTTAATTTTCTAGTCAAAATCTGAATGGCCGAACCCTCCACCCATACATCCCAACTCTTCCAAACACAATCCAAAAAGCTATGATGGTCCACCCACATTTGTTGGAAACGAAAAGGTGCAGGACCATAGACGAACGGATCCTTCTTGAGTTCAATAAACATGGGAGCATGATCCGAAGTAGAACGAGGCAAATATGAGCAAGTAGCATTAGGAAACAAAGCCAAGGAACAACTACCCATAAGAGCATGATCAAGACGGGCCCATGACCGGGCAAACCCCGATTGCCCATTACACCATGTAAACATACTCCCTTTTGAAGCCATTTCCAACAAACCTCCTTGATGAATCCAATTATTAAAGTCCTCCATTGCCATACTAGGCCGAGGTCTACCGTTCCTCCTTTCTGAATCATTACGGATAATATTAAAATCACCCACAAACACACAAGGATACGATCCAAAATTTTGATAATTGAGATCATCCTAAAGTAGTCTTCTCTCTGCCATGGTACATTTAGCATAAACCACAGTGAGACAGAACCGCTCAGTCCCTTCACCTACTAACATAGATATAAATTGCATTCCCATCCGAACCACCTGCACCATGTAGGAACTATTCTAGAATATCCAGATTTTTCCCCCTTCATCCTCATTAGAAATAACGCTGTCAAAATTCAAACAATGAGCCAATTTACGAGCTTCTTCTAAATTTTGAAAAGGCTCTAATAAAGCAACAACTTTCGGTTTCCACTTACCAATCAACTTCTTTACTCTACTCCTGGAAGATCCAATCCCTCTAATATTCCATACAAAAATGGAATCAATCATTAAGCAAGATTTGAAAATCGGGCATGAACCCGAGAAGAACTTCGCATGTTAACAAACATCGTTTTCTTATATTTCTTCTTACCTTCATTAGCCTCAGACTCCGTGAGATACTCTTTATCCTGCGGAAAGATCTCGGGTTGAAAATCTGGTTCAGGTTCTGATACAGTATTTTCCAATACAAGCATCTCCACCACAGGGTCCCCCTCATTCTCCTCCTCCACATGATCCAGAAAACCCAATACAGGATTCAATGTCTTATTCCGCACAGCGCACAACTCCCCTGCTGCAAGCATTTCCCCCCCCCTCTCGCTGGGCACTATCATTGTATTATGAAGAGCCGGTTGTTCACAGCCCACCACAGGATTTTCCCCCATGCTATCACTCCTAGCATTCTCATCATGAACAGACACACCTGCATTCTCAGAAGACATGTTAATACCATGGGGAACAACTTCACCCCCTAGCATAGTCTCCCCCTCCACTAACAACAAAACCGAAGCACTGCATCTTCAGGAATCACCGCAGCATCCCCCACTGGCTTAGACAGTCGAACTGCATCTGACGAAACCAACTCTTCAACCACAACACCCCCTGCTTCCAAGTCCATCACTAAATTTTCTTCCGCATCAGTAACAGTATTATCCACATTGACAGAACCAGGTTGCATTGATTCTGGCCCAGATTCTTCAATAGACTTGACAACCTCGTGCTGATCTTTCTTTCCAATCCGAGCCTGCCCCTTCTTCTCATTGTTTCCTACTCTACACGTCCGTGAATTGTGCCCCTGCATCTTGCACGTAACAAAGTAGGCCGGAAGAGTCTCAAATACAACTTCCTGCTTACGGCTAGTAGGCAAACCAGGAGCCCCTATCCAAAAGTGAGTCAAGGGCGTTTTAGTAGCATCCACTTCCACACAAAGCCGTGCTCCATCAGTTCTCGTTGCACAGCGAGTCAGATTATCCCAACGTATGAACATCCCAATAGGTGTCATGAGAATTTTCAGAAAAGCTTCATGATAGAAATTTGGAGGAAGGCCCGGAAGAGAAAGCCATACCGGCACCCTGGACGGCTCCTCATCTTCATTAAATTCAGGAGACCAACGAAAGGCACGGTAGAAACTCCCATTAATTTCACATACGTCCCTCGATAATTCTTGCATTAATTTGGCAAGAATTATCTGACTCCCCAAGAAAGCCAATATTGATGACCAATTTGGCACCAATAATCTGACTTCTGACAAATATTGATGACCAAATAAAAGATTAATAAAAAAAATCATAACATCCTCTCGAAGACAAATGGAAGACAAATCTTACTTTCTTTGCTGATTTTGAACCAAACCTTTGAGGTGATGGTGGCAGATGAAGTTGAACACTTCCTGCATCGCAATGGTAAACTCACATGATAAGAGACAAATTAAAAAAAAAAATCGCTCATAACATCGATAGGTTGGGAGATCTATGCACCATTTACCTCAAAGTGGCCATTTATCATCAAAGCCTTGGTTTTCTAAGAAAAGAGGAACAAGAAAAAGGATCAATGGCATTAATAGTTTCAACCATAAAGTACCAAGGAAGAAAGGAAGACTGCTTACAGCTATTAAACCATCCAAACCTTTCATCAATGGAGGTTTAATTTTCTTATGTAATAATTGAAGGAAATGTGTCAACCTCACTAGAACAACTAGAATACAAGATAAAAAAATGATTATATAGCCTGAGGATCTCCTCATCAGCAAATCTGCATAAGAATCTAAAATTATCTGGGTGACAACTAAATAATCACTAAAGATCCAACTCATGCACACATTCTCTGAAAGAGTCCCTGTAACAGCCCCGCATGCCAGTATTCATTTGTTTATCAATATCTGGTGCACTTCACAAGTATCCAGAATCTCAATAGCTTTTTTGACTTCAGACTTAATTATTATGGTTCAAACAACACATGATGGACTACTATTATATTGGACACCTGTGGATATTTACTAATGAGAAAATTCAAACACTATCATAACAAAGAAAAGCAGGATATCATGTTCTTGTCGTGCCAGCTTGATGGGTGGGATTTTGTGTTTTTAGCATTTTTCAGTTTTTCATGTCTCCAATAGCATGCCATATATGTTCATGTCATGCACATGTTATTAGTAGTATATACAGTAGATAATCGCATGCCATTCAAACATAAAGATGGAAATCTTATAATTCAAGAAAATTGATTCCAAAAAGGGTCATTTTCAAGTTAGAGAAATTAATAGCTATCAATGACTAGTAATGGCCAATGAAACTCTCCATGGCAAGGCAAATGGCTGATCGGGATGAAGCTATATATGGACACGTTGGCATGGTACAGACCTTAGGATATATTTTGTACTACCAAGAGAAGGTTGGCCATCCTATGCACTTGCACCTGACAAACCGAGAATTTTATTGTTGCACTCCATAATGGATCCTTAATGTCACATGTGTGTCTTAATAAAAAAAGGAAAAACAAATCATATCACTGTCACAATATAGACAATTATGTTCTTTAACACTAACTGGGCTATCATTAAAATATATAATTTCACTTATATACCGTGTTGGTATTCTTTGGTTTATATAAGTATAGGTTTTGCACTTGAAAAAAAAATCATTATAACATGTCACTACAACACAATTTGTCTTTTGTGACAGAGAAAACCGTCACCAAAAATTGCCAAAATGTCATGACCGTCACCTAATGTGCGTCACAGAAAGTAATGTTCGGCCGTCCAATTGAACATTCGAACGGCAACCCCGACCGATTTTTGTTCGAATGAGAGAAGTTGACGTTCTTTGATTATAGTTCGAATGTATAATATTTACGTTTGAACGTTTATGCGTCCGAACATTAATTATAATAAACGTTTGAATTTTCGTTCGAACGTTAACTGACCAATGTTCAAACGTAACAGGTTTAACGTTCAAACGTTATTTCGAATGTAAATGAAGGAGCGTTCGAATGCAAGTGGTACGTTTGAAGGTTTGTTCGAACGTTAATCGTTTAATCATTCGAACGTTTTGTTCGTTTGAGGGTCAGTACGTTCGAACGTAGAGGCCTACGTTCGAATGGTACTATACAATTTTTTATATTCACATTCGAACGTTGGTTTGAATGTGAACCAACGTTTGAACGTTTTTACTTTACATTCGAACGTATAGATCAGAAATACTAATTTCATAAAATTTAAAAACATACAAATTGTATCATATTGCATACCATCAATTAACAACTAACAATGTTTTATAAAATTTTAAAATTAGATATTAAAACTAGTCACCACTACTGATAAAATTTATTTCTTCATTTTTCCTCGCCCACCGCAATTCTGTTACAACGACATAACACGCTCCATTTGCACCATCATCTCCCGTTACACTTACTCTTGGACTTCACTGCGTATTCTTTCCTCCTAGTCTCTCTGTTGGTCCTGCAAACGCATCTCTAAATGAGACTGCCATTCTAAGACAGACTCTAACTCTTGCTGTCTTGGCCTCATATACTCATTATCACGCCATGCAGCTTCTAAATCTTTGGTAAGATTATTTATTTGTGAAGTCGATGAGGTTGAGGAGGATGAACATTTATGCTTGATAGATCATCCCAAACCTCTTGCCATACTAGACTGCGGCCCGAGCACTTGCATGAATATGTCTATGTCATTAGGAGAGGATTCCCCAGAAGCGGACTGCATCTCCATCATTTTTTCCTACAATTTGAAAGGTAATGATCGTTAATAAGTAACATATTAAAAGAAATAGAAATAAAAAATAAATTATTCACATGTTACATAATTTATTTAACAAAATTAACACTGCTTATATAATTATCTGCAGTGATAGAATCCATCCACTCACTATGTTCATTAGTGTGAGGAGTAGCATAGACATGAATGAGAGAAAAGTTTTCAGAATCATCACGATTCTAACAAAGCGACATTAGCAATTTTAAAAAGATAATGTTAGTACTTAAATAAAAGAATATCAGAAAAATAAATTAATTCTATAATTTTTTAATTACCATTTTTTCAGCAAGACGGTGGAATGACCTTGAACCAGCACGATGGTGGACAGTCAAAGTGGATCTATTATGTGCATTTGTAGAACTCAAGTGCTACAAAATATATTAAGAATGTTAATTGTAATATGTATATATATAATATATAGAATGAATATGAATGTAAATAATTAAAAAGATATAAATGTAAAATACCTGATAATCTGGAGATGCGAAAAGATCACAGCACTTTCTCCAATCATCTAACTTCATCTGCTGGAAAGGAGATTGCGCAGCCTCTTCCAACGTCTCAAACTTCTTGTAATGGTCATGACATCGTCCCTTGTGACGTCGGAACAGTGTAGCCATCAACTCATTCACAGTTCTCAAATCCTCGCTACGGCCAAAGTCGAGGTCGAATTCATCCTAACAAGTAAATCAGGTCAAAAATATGATATACTAATCAAGGTGAAAAAAATGTACTCTCAAAGTAAACTCACTAGCACACGACTTCGAATGTGCTCTTTAATCTCATTCGGAACATCTCGCCATGAGCGCACATAAAATGGAGCATAAGCTCGAACTACTGTGCCAATATAGGAGGAAAGCGCTGTTGCACTATCATCCACTCCTCCAGTGGAATTATCAAGAATGGTGATCTTGAGTTTTCCATACCTTCTATTTTCTCAAGAGAGATGTCACGTGTATAGCCACTACCGCAACGTGCAGATGCATCAACTACATGATAATAGGTAGTATAATTATAGTTATATAATTATTGAGACAAAAGTATTAACTATATAATTAATTATCAACGACAATATTTCCTTATTAGGAGGTGTCGACTGGCTGTTGTTCTCTTGCGTGTTAACTTAATCTTCAGGAGCAGATTCCTAGAGTGGGGAGTCCTAAATGGGTTCGAGACTTAGACTTGACGGAAGCACATTTTTTCGTTGTCGTTTTGGCAGCATTCTTGAAAATAAATAATTATATCAAAGAAAATTAATTAGAAGAAATTATGAAAATTCAAGATATTTTATTGTCATCTATATGAATAAAATATTTAGTACTTTTATTCTTCATCTTCGGATGTATTTTCCATGCTTGTTTCAGAATCTCTTTCAATAACATCTTCATCATCATCATGCACCTCTTCTTCATCCTCCTTATCCACCTCCTGGCCGGATTCTGGTTCGTCTTCATCTTCTGACTCTTCTTCTTCCTCCTCACTTACTTGAATTGAATGCTCATTTAATACGGACGGATTGAGATGAACGGGTGAGACATCATCTCTACACAAGGGGAGCAACTCGAGTGCACCGAGGTCAACAAACAAGTTAATACCCTCTCCATCTTCCTGGTATGCCTCTACAATCGGAGTGTCATCTTCATCTCCACTATTCTCGTAATCTGCACTCGTTCCTGCTTCATATATATTTCGAGGGACAAATTTTTGTATGACTCACCAAGTTATCTCTCCACTATCTTCATCAACACTTTTCATTGGATCAATCAAGTAATAGACTTGGGTAGCATGACAAGCCAATACGAATGGATCATCTTCGTACTATTTAGATGCAGTATTGACACTTTAAAGTGATTATCCCTATGTATCGAAACCCGATGACCTTCTAGATCCCACCAATCACATTTTAAGACATATGTTACAGACCCACCCAGATATTTCAATCCGATAATATCATGTATGGCACCATAATAGTCAATATCATCTGTTCCATGACTCCGCTCGACCAACACACCAGAGTTTTGAGTCTTTCTATTACGTTCACGGTCCAGAGTATGGAACTATAACCTCGAACTGTGCATGCAGTGTATCGAAGTGCTCTATTTGAGGGACCACGGGCCAAGGCATACAATTCAGAAGAAATTGATCCGGAATCACGAGCACGTTGTTCCAAAATCTAACAATTGAAATAGTATATATTTATTATTTTATTATCCAGATTTGAAAGTTTCAAAATATAACATATATATAATTTTAGTTCATACACGTTCTTCAAACCATTTGGGAAATTTTTCCTTGTGTCTTGCCTCTATATTTTTTATGCCTTCCGTCCTAAGTTTATCCATGTGCTCACTGTTATAGATAAATGCAAAAGAAGTTTATTTTGAGAACAACAGTTATAGTTAAACTTGAAGAAAATTAGAATTATTCGAAGCATGGAATGACATACCTGAGATAATCATCAATCTCCCGGTAATTATTTAGCACATACTACCGAAATTTACCCAACTCTCCATCAATTAAATCGTAACCCGTTTGTGCACCCAAGGGTCGTACATTCTGGGAAAACACTGATAGCTCACGAGGAGGTGGAGCAGCAAGATTAGCATTTCACTCTTGACGATTAAATCGTGTCTTAACACCACGGAGATATAGAGCGCAAAATGTTAACCATTTATCGTGTATATAGGACTCTACTATTAAACCCTCAGTTCTGGCTTTATTACCAACATTGCGCTTTAGTCGACCCAAATATCTTTCAACTGGATACATCCAACGGAACTGCACCGGTCCACCCAACAATACCTCTAGTGGTAAATCTATTGCTAAATGGATCATGACCTCAAAAAATGATGGTGGAAAGATCTGCTCGAATTTACATAGTATAGTAGCAATGTCTTCTTCTAATTTTCGCAACACATCTCGATTTACTACCTGAGCGCACAAATCCTTAAAAAACTACAGAGTTCAGATATGACGACACGTACATTAGATGTCAGCTTCCCACGAATTCCCATAGGTAATAACTTCTGCAAAAATACGTGACAGTCATGACTTTTCAATCCACTGATTTTCCAGTCATCAAAACTCACGCATCTACCAATATTTGAAACATAACCATTTGGCAACTTCACTCCTTGCAACCATTTGCAGCAATCCATCATCTCCTCTCTCGTCATCGTAAAACATGCATGCGGCATGACAACCCTATTGCCTTCCACCTGCAAATGTAGATTATGTTTAATTCTCATTCTCTCAAGATGTTTCCTCGTCTTGATCGTGTCCTTCGTCTTTTTGTTAATGCTCATGAATATACCCAGTATATTATTACAAATATTCTTCTCTATGTGCATTACATCCAAACTATGTCGCAACATGCAGGACGGCCAATACGGTAAGTCAAAAAAAATACTACGCTTTGTCCAATTCAATTCTGTTGCACCTCGTTTTCTCTTGTTCTTTCTCCGACCTTTGCCAAAATTGTTCTCTCTAACATGTACCAGTTGTTCCACTATTTCTTCCCTAAACAACTCTTTTGGTGCAATTCTATCCTCTACTCTCCCATCAAACTTAACACATTCTCTTCTCCATGCATGATTTGCTAGTAGATAACGTCGATGAACCATGAAACACAACTTCTGAGAATATTTTAACCACTCACTAGCAGTTTCTTTATTATACGTCAAACACGCTAACTTCCCTTTCGTACTCCAGTCGGAAAGATTCCCATATACTGGGAAGTCATTTATGGTCCACATTGCTGCAACATGCATCTGAAAAGATGTCGACGTGGATGTATCATAAGTTCTAACGTATGTTTCTCATAACTCTTTCAGCTCTTCAATCAACGGCTGCATGAATACATCATTGTCATTCCCAGGTGATCTCGGGCAGGGGATAAACAAAATTAATAAAAAGTTGGGCGCCTTCATGCACCTCCATGGTGGAAGATTGTATGGAATCAACACTACGGGCCAAGTGCTATAACTTGTACTTATATTCCCAAAAGGGTTGAATCCATCAGTTGTGAGTCCCAAGCGCACATTCCGACCTTCTATCCCAAACTCTGGATATTGATTATTGAAAGACTGCCACGCAAGTGAGTCAGCTGGGTGCCTCATATATGCGTCATCTTTAACTTTTTTCTCCTCGTGCCACCTCATATCGTGAGCTGTTTTATTACACATATATAGTTTTTGCAACCTAGGTCTCAAGGAAAAATACTGCAACACCTTAACTAGCACGTTTTCTTACCCTTCCACCTCGACTCTCCACATACAAGACATGCTTGTTTCTCCTCGTTCTCCTTCCAGAACAAAACACAATCATTATTGCATGCATGTATGGACTTGTACTCAAATCATAATCCCTTTCTCAACTATTTCTCTTCATAAAAGTTCTTGGGTAATGCAGATCTTTCGGGAAGCACTTCGTTAAATAAGTCCAATACCATGTTTATTGCTTTCGTCGACATCCCACACAATGACTTAATGTGAAGCAACTGCACAATAAATGACATTTTGGAATGTTTTGTATAGCTTGGATAAAGCTCACGCTTTGCATCACAATAAGTCCCTCCACCACTTGAGGCATTATCGTCAACCTCATCCATAAACATCCCCGCTCCAATGTCACCCAACATCTCCTCCATCTCATCCTGCTCATAATCATCATCTATGTGCTGCAAATAATTGTGATGATCGACCAATACATCTGCTAACTGTTCATACTGCTCACCATGTAGTACCCATCGGGTATACCCCTGATCCATACCGTTCACAAATATATGACTTTCTACTTCATCCAATCCTATCGCACACAAAGTTTTACACCCTCGACATGGACACTTAATGTAACCACGACTATTAGCATAGGCATGTGCAAAATCAATGAAGGTTCTTACTCCACGCGCATAGGGTATGTAATCCTTTCTAAGTCTATAACCCAGACTCATCCAATTTTTGTCCATTTCTAAGAACATCTATATATTAATAACATGTACATAGAAAATTCACAGGCATGTATTGTGATACCCTGCTCCTTCCTTCTTAAGTACGTTTCTCTCTTTCTGATGTACGTTCCAACTTTATGACGTAAGCAAATCTTGAGGGCAGATATTATGTAAATTGTCTGCCCCTTCTATCTAGCGGCTGCAAGCCTTGTCAGGCATGCCAAACCATGATGGCGTGTTTCGAAGGATATCGTACGACTTCTAGGGCACGCCCAGTATTTTAAATGTTCTGGAAATATTTATAAAGAGTATTTCCAGTGTTGTTGAACTAAGCTTGATTTTAAATACGAAAATTATAATATTCTTGAAGAGCTCCAAAAATATTATAATTGTCAGAAATCATTTTAATATCATTATTAAAATGATTTAAACTATTTAAGATATAATGAGATTTAAATTATGTTGAAAGCTTTTATTAATTAAATGGTTTTATTCTCTTTAATATGTTAAGTGAGACTTCATCATTTTATTAATGATGAAGGAATATTATTTTATAAACTAAAATTAGTTTAAAATAATATTCTACCTTAATTCCACTAAGCGCTTTTAATTAAGTTAATAGTTAATGCATTTTAAGTCAGTGTTTGAAATCCATCGTTAGATCATTACGTGGATCCCCGGACGAAGGGATTGGGTTAAATACCCAGACCCCCTCACTTTTCCCTCAGCTCTCCCTCTCTCCTCCCTCTCCCCAGCGTACGCAGTACGCGGCCCATCTCCACACCGAACTGCTCCATGCCTCAGCCCAGTGCCGCCGTGCGTCACCAGCCCTCACCGCCGGCACCACCAGCTCCACCTCATGCCGGCGAGCCTCCCTAGACCAGCCCCTCTCTCTCACGCTCTCCCTTTCTCCCTTTCAGAAGTGCAAAGCCCGAACAGGCTTGGTGTCCATTGCGCCACCGTGCGCCGTCCTCCGGCGCCACCACTACTCCAGCAGCTCCTCCTTCCGCCGGCCATCATCCCCTAGCAAGCTCAGCCCCTCCCATGCAGCCACCTTCCCTGTCGCACGCACAAGAGACCCACGCACGGCTTCACCGTGCGCGACCTCTAGCACCGACGTACGCGGCACCCCCGGCCACCAAGTACTGCCATGGAGCTCCCCTTCCCTCCCCCTTCCTCCTCCATGTGACCCATGGCTAGAAGCCCCCTCCACCATCTCTCAGTTTCTCCCTCTCTCACGCACGGGTTGCACACCCTCCACCACCGTGCACAGCCACCCACGATAGATGACCACCACCTCCAGCCTCCTTAGGCCACCACCGAGCTATACCAACCGCCCATAGCTCCGATCTACCACCCATGCACTCACACTCTCTCTCTCACTCTCCCACGACTTCTCCTCCACCGTGCGGCCAGATCAGCCGCCGTGAGCCACCGTGGCGCCACCCCAGTGCCACCAGGAGCTCCACCAGCAACCCCTCAGCCCAACCCTAGGTCCAAACCACCACTTTGAGTGGTGGGTAGTCATTGCACTTGATGGACAGCCACTGCGCATGGCTGACCGCCACTGTACACGGCTAGATCCGCTATGTTACGCTCCTTGCCACCATCACAAGGCCGCCACGAGCCCTTCCAAGACCACACCTAGCTATCCAAAAGCCTAAACAGTTAACGTACGTGGGTTAGCCGCCACGTATGATACTTCCGACATCATCAGTTGTGACGATCAACGAGCAACGCACCAGTTATCCCTTCGATGTTATAACCCTCTATCTCTCGTTAATTATGTTAGATATTGATTAGTTGACTAGGTTGTGGACTATGCTGTTGGTATTTGTGGAGTTGTGGTATTGTGATATGGTGCTATGTAACGAAATGTTGGGCATTCTGTGTAGTGTGGTGATGTGATGTGATATGATGCACATGTGAGGTGTTGGGCATATATGTGTTGGGTGGAGATGTATTATGCCATGTAGTGTGCGGTGAAGTGTTGAGCGTAATTGGGAAGTGCGATGTGTAGTGTTGTGGACTGTATTGTAATGGTGGCATGGTATATGTGGAATGGGATGAGTACACGTTGAGTGTACTCTGTGGTGTAGTGCTTGTGAAAGGAGTACATATGGAATGTACTCCGTTTGACGGAGTGATGCACCATATGGCGTGTATGCCATAATAGTGATGTGGCGTGGTGTATGTGGAATAGGAGGAGTACACGCTGAGTGTACTCTGTGTGACGTGATGAGTATGAAGGGAGTACATGTGGAATGTACTCCGTATGATGGTGGGATGCACCATATGGCGGATATGCCATAATGGTGATGTGGTGTGATGTGTATGAAGGGAGTACATGTGGAATGTACTCCGTATGATGGTGTGATGCACTGTATGGCGGATATACCATAATGGTGATGTGGCGTGGTGTATGTGGAATGGAACGAGTACACGATGAGTGTACTCTGTGTGCCATATGGTGTATAAAGGGAGTACATGTGGAATGTACTCCATATGGCATGAATTTGTAAATAATATAGACATGAATATAGACATGAATTTACATTTATTTTCTCATGAAGTTTTTTATGCATGCTTGTTAATGAAAAAATTGATACTACCGAATACAATAGCTTATGATTATATACGTGAGAAACTATAACATTACATAACAGTTTAAAAAAATACCTTGTATTTTGGGTCTGCCCATCGATCACACAATATCTCCCAATCAACTTGATTCAAATCATCTAGGACATGAGCTATCGCTTCTTCTTTTGTTGAGTATTTCTTGAATATCTTGTGCAATGTATGGTGATAGTCATTGTAGCTTCTTTGTAACTTTGCTTTAATCCTCTCTTTGACTTCATCTTCACTCCAATCAAGAAGGAACTCTCCCTAAAACATAATTGAATTAAACAAATGTATTACATATTTTTTAAACCAAAAAAGGAAAATAATAAATAAGCACAACCTTTACTTACGAGGACTCGAGCGTACAATTCCTCCTTATCTACTTTAGGGATTTGCCTCTAGCTTTTGCATGTAATGGGAACAAAATGCCTAGCAATATAGCCTACCCTGCTAATAAAAGCAGTACTATTTGTTCCAGTAGCTCCCTTATTGCCCGATTCTATTTTCACTGGAATGAGACCAGTTTTTCTCAATTTCTCAAATGATATGCACTGTGCTTTACCACGACCTCGTTTCACCTTATAAGTGGCTGAAAAATATAGGAAGAAATAATTATAGAGTTACTATTTTGTAGCTCTTCTAAAAGATGTATGCATATATAATAATGTTGACATGCAACAACTACTTTGCATTAGATATATATTACAACAAAATTGCCCATCTCCCACAAATTCTTTTTCCACGATATAAACCCTTTAGGATAATGCTAGTAGTACCGAAGGTTAACCAACAAAGTGAATTGATGCAGTATAAATATATATTTTTTATTTTTTTCTTATTTTCTTTTAATCATTCTTTGCATAAATTTAAATATTTTAAAAAAAATATATTTACTTCTTTAATCATTAAGTAAAATTTAAAAATAAAAATAAAAAAATCAATTAATCAATTTTATCGATCAATTTTATAGGATAAACTAATATTTTCCTAATACCCTTAAACCCCAGCCTTTCCACTTTTTCCCCAATCTCTCTCCGTCCTCTTCCATTCCACCGACACCCCCCCCACCATGTGGTACCCTCTCCCTTCCCTCTCGGCTCAAACCCGCACGGCACAAGGGATGCCACCACCATCGATCCACCCAACGCCACCGATAATCCCCCCCCTTGGGGGTAAAAACCCCTCCTCCCTCTCAGCCTTCGGATCCCTCTCTCTCCTTCTCTCGGCATCTCCCTTTCAAGTCGCCTCCCCTATGCACAGCAACCCAGTGCCGCCGTGAATGGCAGTAGCACGGCCTCACCAATAGCAAAGGCACACCGGCCACCCCCACACACAACAGCAGACCCATCCTCTCCTTCCTCTTCCCCCGTGATCCAGCCCCTCCTCTTGGTCAGTCCCACGGAAACCCATGCCATCAGCCACCACGATGCAGCACCACCACAAGGCCACAGCTTTTGTCGTTGCCCGGCCACCCCATTGGACACCTCCTCAAATGGCAGCAAGTAACAACTACGGCCCTGAGCAACACTGTTGCCACGTTAGATTGTTTATGGTATAACAACAATTCCCTTTTATCTCCTCCAGGTTGTTTATGTGATTGGTTGTGTGTGTTAAATTATGGGCAGATCTGTTTTATAAATTGATTGTGTTGATGTGGTAGACTGAGGAAAGCTAGTGTGGTTTGTGATGATGTTGGGTTATGAAATTATTAGATTCCGCATATGGGAGTGTGAAGTGGAATCCTATGAATTGATGCTAAATATTGGAGTAATGTAATGGTTGGACTGTTTGCAGTTGATGGATTTAATATTTAATCTTTAACTTCACTCATATTGGATTTGTGAGAACGGAAATGATTTCTAAATGCGTGATTATGTTTGAGTTGGATTGTTTGTACTTGATGACCTCCCAAGTAATGTAGCTCCAAAATATCATTTAAAACTCCGTAAAAGTTAACATCATTTGCTTCATGTTCCCATTTAACAAGTACATCACTACACTGTATAAACCGATTTCGTTCACATTCTTTAGTGAAACCTAACACTATTCACAATACAACCATTATAGAATGCAACTTGTGGGTTAGGACCACAAGCTAGTGCATATAATTGATCAGACACCTCGGGTGCATTTTGGCTATGCAAATGTTTAATCTATAAATATAACGCAAGACAAACAAAACATAACAATTAACAAAATAATACTATATGGATTGTCTTCAACACGTTAGAAATATCGCCATATTGATAAAAAATCATAGTTACACATTGTTTGAACCACTTTGGAAATTCAGCTTCATGTCTACAATATGCATTATTTGTGCATCTTGCTTTGATCTCCTCATAGTGTTCACTGCATATAAAATTTATATCAATACGTGACATAATTAATAACTCAAATGCATGTGCAATTAAACAAATCATACATGATTTACTTACTTTAGATAGTGCTCAATTTCTGTACAATTATTTAGCACATACCATTGTGTCTTTGCAAAAAGTCGTTCATCTAAACTGTGAAGGTTTGAGGATCCCAAAGGATGAACATTCTAAGAAAAAATGGACAAACCACTGCATTCATTCCCTTACCCAATATCAGTATTTCGCTCTACACGATTAAATCTTGTCTCAACATCATGAAAATACATGGAGCAGAATGTCAAGAATTCAACATCAATATATACCTCTGCAATTGACCCTTCTGGACTTGCTCGATTTCATACATACCTTTTGAGTTTGCCGAGAAACCTTTCAATGGGATACATCTATTGAAATTGCACCAGTCCTACAAGCAATGCTTCACGTGGTAGATGAATGGCTAAGTGTATCATTATATCAAAGCAGTTGGTGGAAATATCATTTCGAACTTGCAAAGAATGATGACAATGTTGCCTTCTAGTTGCTTCAAAACCTCTATGTTTAACGTACGTGAACATAGTTCTTTAAAGAAAAAACATAGCTCAATCAATGCCATCCCTATATCTTTTCTTAAGTACCCACGGATTGCAACTGGGAGTAACCGTTGTAAAAAAAGTGACAATCATGACTTTTCATTCCTAATATCCTATGATTAGCAACGTTCATACACCGAGAAATATTTGAAGCATAACCATCAGGGAACTTCATAGATTCTATCTAAGCACAAAAACTTTTTCTCTCATCACTTGACAATGTGAAGGGTGTTAGTGGCATTAGATAAAAGCCGTCATCTTCTTTTAAGTGTAATTCCTTAACGAGACCCATTTGACACAAATATTTTCGTGCTTTAATTGTATCCTTTGTTTTTCCCTCTATATTCATTAACGTTCCTAGAACATTATCACAAATATTCTTCTCAACATGCATGACGTCCAGGTTGTGTCTTAGTTTCAATATTGACCAATACGGTAACTAAAAAAAAATACTTTTTTTTGTCCAATTCAACTCTTTTACTGCACGTTTTCTCTTATTTGTTTTTCCAAATTGCATATCTCCGACATTCATAAGTTCTTCTAACTCATCATTGCCAGACAATTCATGAGGTGCCAATCTATGCTCTTCTTTACCATTAAAAATAGCCTTTTTTCCGCCAAATATGCCTCGGTTGCAAAAAATGACGAAAAGCCATATAACAATGCTTCTGTCCATATTTCAACCACATAGACTCTGTCTCCTCATTACACACTGGATATGCTAATTTTCCTTTAGTGCTCCATCTTGAGAGGTTTGCATATGCAGGAAAATCATTTATTGTCCATAATAATGTTGCATGTAATCGAAACATTTGTGATACTGATGCATCAAATGTATATACACCTTCCTCCCACAACTGCTTCAACTCATCAATCAATGGTCTCAAATACACATCAATTTCATTTCCAGGTGCCCTAGGTCCAGGAATAAGTAAGGTCATCATGAAGTATGGATCTTTCATACACTTCCAAGGAGGTAGGTTATACGGCATAAGTAATACTGGCCACATGCTATAAGATGTACTCATGTTACCAAATGGATTAAAACCATATGTTGTCAGTCCAAGTCGAACGATGAGAGATTCTTGAGCAAACCATTGATGCGATTTATCACATTCTTTCAAATGCACAGAGTCGGCTGGATGTCTCAAATTATTAAAATCCTAAACTCGTTTTTCTCTATGCCATCTCATATCCTCAACTGTATATTTTGACATAAATAACCTTTGTAACTTTGACTTCAATGGAAAATACCGCAACACCTTATGAGGAATTTTCTTGTCTTTCATTTCATTGTCAATTCATCTTGGCTCTTTGCATATAGGACACTTTTGACTACTAGCATGCTCTTATCAAAAAAGTACACAATCATTTTTGCATGCACTATCTTATCATAATTAAAGTCCAAATCTCGTCTCAATTGTTTTGCCTCATAGTATGACTTAGGCAATGTCTCTCCATCGGGAAATGCCATTCTCAACAGGTCGATCAACATATCAAATGACTTATTACTCCAATTATTAATTATCTTCAAATGGAGCAACCTTATAATGAAAGCCAATTTTGAAAACTTCGCACAACTTGGATAAAGTTCACGTTGAGAATCTTCCCACAACTATTCAAAATTTCTATTTCTCAATTCTGGTAATGCGGGACCTTGGCTATTGGAAGACTCTCCGACATTAGTATCCATAAATGTTCCCATGTAAACATCATCTAACGATTCTTCAACTTCGTCAATATTTTTCGTCCAATAATTCTCATTAGCATTGTCATGAACTTGATTTTCATTACATGTTTCATCTTCTCTATGAAATATCCATTGCGTGTAATTCTTATCCATTCCTTTAATTAATAGATGATCTTCCACCACATTTATAGTCCAATAATACCCATTCTCACACTTAACACATGGACACCTGATCCTACCCAGTTTGTCTGCATGACCACATGCAATACTAATAAATTGGTTTACCCCTTCTACATATGTTGTAGAAAATCTATTAGTAAGATTCATTTAGCTTTTGTCCATTTTATTGTACCTATAAAAAATTTAACAAACAAATCCAGCTCAACAAAAAATAAAAACATCATTGAAAAGTATATGTGTGAAAACTTATAATTTGCCATCTCTTAACAATTATATTATAATCTAGAAATTAACTTTCATTATCATGGAATATAATACCTTTAAAACCATTTTTTAAAGAATAATTGGAAGGCACGTTCTTTTTCTTTTAAAATAATAAAGTCAAATCATCAATTATATTTGTTAAAATAAAATGAGAAAAAAAATAATTATTTCAATTACTTCATTAAAATAAAATTTAAAGTTAAATGATAAAAAATAATTATTTCAAAATTATTAAAAATATAATGATTAACACTACTTAATTGTGATAAATCTTTATTTAAAGTAGTAAAATTATGTACAATTCCAATATTATCATTCTAAATTGATTAAGATTATTCAAGATCGTGAGAAAAATACGATTGAACCCATATCCATAATTCCATCTTATCAAATGACTTGAAGCAATAACAATTAATCATTGAACACAAACAATTGGGTAAGAAATCACATCTCATAATAATAAGGTTTCATCTGCAATCTTAATTAAGAATTCAGATAGACATGTTCTCAAAAATAAACTCAAAACCTGAATATAAAAAAACATTAGAATAATTAATTGAAGAAAAAAAAACACTTACAATGCTTCTAGAACATAAAGATATCAGCAAGACTATTGTGAATTTTTAATTGTACTCGTAAGTGGACGAATCATACCGAAGTATAGTTTTAGTAAGAACGAGTGTAATGCCCGTCCTTATGGTGAGACTTTTTATAAATATTTTTAGAAAGGACGACGGGAATTACCGTCCAATTTAAAACTTTTCACTTGCATACCCAAGGTGCAAGAATCCACGTTTAAAAATTAAAATGTGCTTTGACAATAAAAGAGGTTTACAGCGAAAAACATAAATCTTGAAATAAAAAGGCCTCTTGTACGTTTAAAATTCGTGCCTAGACTTCCGTGCTCTTCCCCATGGGCCGTGTCCGTCCTGATCATGCAGATCTTGTGGGGGAGGGACATGCATAAAAACTAAAATGAGTCGAAGACTCGTAAGCATTACTTCATACGGTTAAAATATAACAATATAGGTTTTCATTCATGCATTCATCACTCGTACATACTATTACGTGCGTGCATACGTGTCATATGTGCGTTCGTTTGGAAACGTCACTGGATGAGGTTTTTCTTTCTCTTTTAAACATGGTCCTCTTTTTCGTAAAACGTTTCTCCCATCAGTGCCTTCATTTCTTCAAGAGTTCGTGCACTGTTACGTGCATTCTTTTGAAAACGTCACTGGATGGGGCTTTTCTTTCAAAATACTTTCCTTTCTTTAAAACGTGTCCCCCGTCAGTGCCTTCATTTCTTAAAGATTCATGCATTCGTGCGTTCGTACATACATGCATACATCCATTCGTTCTTATCACTTTCATAGGCTAGTACACACTGTTACGCCCCGTGTGTTTGGGGTTAGCGGTCTTCCTTTGGACCCGGATTCCTCCCGTGGCCACAGGTTGGGAATCCCTTTCATAGGGGGTAGCACTGGGTGCACTTCCAGTACTACTTACCCGGCATTGCAATCTGCCCATTCATTGGTACCCTTTTCATTCATTCATGTGGCCGTTACGTATCTTCATACATTCATGCTTTCATTTCTTTCTTTGCTTTTCATTCATTCGTTCATATCAGCTCGAAAGAGCTGGAGCTTTCATTCTTTTCTTTCTTTCATTTAACAGTCATTTTTTTTCATGAGAAAACATTTCTTTTCATGAGAAAATATCGTTCGGGGCGTAAGCCCGAAAATGGTCTTTTCGTTTTTTAGTTCATTTCAGTTCTATCCTTTCTTTAGCAGTTCGTTCGGAGAAAACTTCATTTAAGAACATACATGAGCTTAAACATCAGCTTTCGTGGCATCTATAAGCGTCACCTTGAACGTCGTTAATCATGGCATCCACGAGTGTCACCTCATGGCGCACATGAGAGCGTCGATGCGTATAGTCATCCATTGTCATGCCCTTCATGCATCTTCATCAGTTTATGGATTTTTTTAGAAAATACATACAATAGATACAGCGTATAGTCATCCATTTACATGCGTATAATTAAAACTTTGGTTGGGTAAAAAGGGGCTACCAAGGAGGGGCCGTACATACTTATACCTTTTAACAATTAACATTTTCTTTCTTAAAACGTCTTTTGTTTCTTTTCGTGAGCATCTTAAAGGAAAAACGTTTCTTGTATCTTGGAAAAACTCTAGAAGAGTATGAACGTAACACTTACCTGGACTCCATGCTACTTGCATGTCATGCAGTCCATTCATGCTTGTCAGATGGCAACCTATATGCATACACTTACCTTAACGTCATTCTCTATCTAGTACATAAGCAACTTAAATTCCTACATGCAGTCTATTACGCTATACTTGGAACACTCTCCTTCTATCCCATGCACTTACGTGCCCTTTACTATGTTAAAACCTTCGGGGACCCATTACGGTCACCCCATCTTTCAACTCATGTCTTGCCTCGAGGGCTCATCCACTAAAGTGAACTCATGATTCACCTTAGGATTAAGACACTAAGGCCTCTGTCTCATTCTTCTCATTAACCTCATTCCGACGCATGACTTAAACCAACTAAGTCACGCATCCCGTCCTTAGACAGTACACTCGTCATTTCTTCATGCATCTTAGCCCATACTAATCCTGCTTCCCATCCAGACAAGCCACACGGCTCTAAGCCAACTCTGAGGCTTAAGCACCGTGTAACTGTGCTAATGACAAATTACCCATTACATAAGGTGAATCCGTCCGGCACATGTGTCTAACCAGATTACACATGTACTCTACCCCTTATCACCTAAGATCAACATATATAACACGTTGATCACCAGCTTCGAGAGACAAGGGCCATACTCCGATACCAACCTTCTCTTAACCCGGCTAGCATGACTCCTCATGCTACCCGTCCCTTTGACAGTTCATCCCAACACTTAACACGACAAGACTCCAATCATAACCATGCCTCATGCCACGTCATACAGCTCGGGACTATTCCCAAGCTACACCATGACCTTGTAGCGTTACCCAACACTCTGGTACATAAATTCCTAACTCATCATGAGTACGATTCCTTACGTACTCCCGACACATCGTGACATCTTGTCACGTTCCCATTACGCCATTCATACCCTATCACTTCACCACATGGCAAGCACGACTTTCAGTAACCACGTCACGAGGTGACGTTGCCCAGTCATGCTTTCGCTGCGTACTTTTACACTTATTCTGCTACTTCATCCTTATTCCCAACTGTAAGTCCAATACGGTGACACTTGTCACCTTAGACTACAGGCTACACCCTACTCATCACGTTCCACGCCCATCAATCACACAACCATCCTTATCACTGCGACACGCCACAAGGCATATCGCTACACCTCATGGAGTACATCCCATGCGTACTCTCTTCTCACATGCTACACCACATCATCACTATGGCATACTCGCCATATGATGCGTCACTCCACTACATGGAATACACTCCATGTATACTCCACACACGTTATGCCACATCACCACTACGGCATACCCGCCGTATGGTGCGTCACTCCACTACATGGAATACACTCTGCATATACTCCATGCACGTTATGCCACATCACCACTATGGCATACACGCCATATGGTGCATCGCCCACCACATAGAGTACACTCCACATGTACTCCCCACACATATAACACGCCACGTCACCATTATGGCTTCCTTGCCATATGGTGCATCGCCCCACCATATGGAGTACACTTCTCATGTACTCCCTTCATACACGTTACGCCACATCACCATTATGGCATATCCGCCATATGGTGCATCACTCCGCCACATGGAATACACTCCGCGTATATTCAATGCACGTACGACACATCACCACTACGGCATCCCCGCCGTATGGTGCGTCACTCTATCACATAGAGTACACTCCATGTGTACTCCTTTTACATGCACCACGCCACTGAGTACACTCCACTCGTACTCATCCCGTTCCACAATACGCCAGGAGGGTATATTTTACATATACTTTCCTTGTCTCACATTACGCCACACACAAAGTACACCCAGCGTGTACTCTTCCCATTCCACACAATGCCACGCCATCCATACAACACATGCCCCACAACTATACTGCACAGCACAACCACGCCATAATTACAGCACAAACCCCACAACTGCATTACACAGCACAGTCCACAACACTTCACAATACGCCCAACACTTCACAGCACACTACATGGCACCATACACGTCCATACAACATAGACAAGCCCAACACTTCATTACACAGAATGCCCAACACTTCATTACACAACAACACATCACAATACCACAACTCTACAAAACCAACAGCACAGTCCACAACCTAGTCAACTAATTAATATCCAACATAATTAACGAGAGATAGAGGGTTATACCATCGACGGGATAACCCGTGCATTGCTCGTTGATCGTCACAGCCAATGATGTCGGAAGAGTTGTACGTGGCGGCTAACCCACGTATGTTAACTTTTTAGGCATTTGGATAGCTAGGTGTGGTCTTGGAAGGGCTCGTGATGGCCTTGTGATGGCGGTGAGGGGCATAACACAACGGCTCTAGCCGTGTGCAGTGGCGGTCAATCACGTGCAGTGACTATCCATCACGTGTAGTGGTTACCCACCACATAAAGTGGCGGCTTGGACCTAGGGCTCGGCTAAGGGAGGTGCAGTGGATCTCGTGGTGGCGTCGAGGTGGCGCCACGGTGGCTCACGGCGGCGGTTCAAGGCCGTGAAGTGGAGGAAAGGTCGTGGGAGAGTGAGAGAGAGTGTGCATACGTGGGTGGCAGATCGGGGCCGTGGGAGGTTGGGTTGGCTTGGTGGCGGCCTGAGGAGGCTTGAGGTGGTGGTTACCAGCCGTGGGTGGTGGTGCACGGTGGTGCAAGTGCATGCGTGAGGGGGAAACCTGTGTGGTTGAGAGAGGCTATGGGCCTCGGGTCACGTGGAGGAGGAAGGGGGAGGAAGAGGGAGGTCCATGGTGGTGCTGGATGGCCATGGGTGCCGCATACGGCGGCGCTAGAGGCCGCGCACGGTGAAGCCGTGCCTGGGTCTCCTTGTGCGTGCGTGTGTGCGATGGAGGGAAGGTGGCTGCATGGGAGGTGCCAAGTTTGCTGAGGAGTGGTGGCCGGTGGCAGAGGAAGCTACCGAGGGAGTGGTGGCGTCGTTGGGTGCCGAACGGCGGTGCAATGGACACCAAGCTAGTTCGGGCTTTACACTTCTAGCGGAGAGGATGAGGGAGCATGAGGGAGAGGGGCTGGACTAGGGAGGCTCGCCGGCGTGAGGTGGAGCTGGTGGTGCCGGCGGTGAGGACTGGCAACGCACGACGGCGCCGGGCAGAGGCGTGGAGGCTTCGGCGTGAAGAGGGAGTCCGCGTACTGCGTACGCTTGGGAGAGGGAGGAGAGAGAGAGGGGCTGCGGGAAATGAGGGAGAAAGAGAGGGGGTCTGGGTATTTAACCCAGTCCCTTCGTCTGGGGATCTACACAACGATCTAACGATGAGGAATTAAAACACTGATTTAAAATGTATTAACTATTAACTTAATTAAAAGCACTTAGAGGAATTAAGGTAGAATATTATTTTAAACTAACTTTAGTTTATAAAATAATATTCTTCATCATTAATAAAATGATGAAGTCTCACTTAACATATTTAAAAGGATTAAACCATTTAATTAATAAAAGTTCTCAACATAATTTAAATCTCATAATATCTTAAATAATTGAATTCATTTTAATAATAATATTAAAATGATTTCCGGCAGTTATAATATTTTTGGAGCTCTTCAAGAATATTATGATTGTCGTATTAAAGATCAAATCTTAATTCAATAACACTGGAAATACTCCTTATAAATATTTCCAGCATATTTAAAACACTGGGCGTGCCCTAGAAGTCACACGATATCTTTCAAGACACGCCATCATGGTTCGACACGCATAACGTGGCTCACAGTCGCTAGTGAGTAAGGCAGATGATCACATAATCTCTACCTTCGAGATTTGCTTACGTCATAAAGACGGAACGTACGTCAGAAAGATAAAAGCGTACGTAAGAAGGAAGGAGCAGGGTATCACAACGAGGTTGAACTCACAGGGACTTATAAAAACATAGAAAACTAATTAATTATAAACCAAATAAATTCTAATATAGTTCAGAAAGATGAGTTGTAAAATAAAACAAAAAAATTAAGAACTAAACAATCAATTAATCAAAACAAGAATTAATTAATTAAATAACCTAATCACAATAAAAGAACTAAAATAAATTATGAAGATGAGAATTAATCTAAAAATGAATAACCTATTAAAGGATAATGAACTAAAGTTTTGGAATCCACCTTATTAATTCATAATAATATATTTATGAAAATTGATTCTTCCGAAATATTTACATAATAATCTAGAATTCAATTTTGTTATCATGAAAAATAGCATCGATGAAACCCATTTTTAAGAAAATATTTAAAGTATGCATGTTCTTGTTCGCTCAAAGATATAAAATCAAATTATCACTTAAATCGGCTAAAACAAATCACAAAAGATATAAGATTTTATTTTTGACAAAATTATAAATCAGGCTCTCAACTGATTAAGATTATTCTATATCATGAGAAAAACATGATTGAACTCATATCAAGAACTTTATCTCTCAATTAATATGAAGTAAGAATAATAGATCGTTGAACACGTACATAACTGGAAAAAAAAAATCAATCTCATAAATAATACTACAATATAATCATCAATGAGATTTCATCCTCAAACTTAACTAGACATATTAATAAAAATAAATTCTAAAATTTGAATGTAAAGAAACATTAAAATAGAATATAAAAAAATAAAAATTACATACATAAACGCAGTTGTCGAATTTCAATTTTTCTTCTCTCAAATCCGTAATACTCCTGCGCAACACAGTTCGACTTGCAGGTACCCTTTTGCTTCAATCAGGTGCCCTTTTGCTTCAATTTATTTATTTTTTTGGTTGGATTTCATTCGGCATGCAGGTACTACCCCTTACTTCAATCTATTGATATATCAATTAGCTAGATTCTGTTTCCTATGTCAACCCAACTCTTTTTTCTCTATTTTCCTTGAGTTATACGCCTCTTTCTTCTTCTTCTTTTCTTTTTTTTTTCTTTTTTTTTTCCTTTTTTTCTTTCCTCTCTCTGTCACGTCTCTTCATCCCAACCTTCTTTTTCTCCTTTTTTTTTTTTCATTTCTTCCATTTATAATAATGTTGGAATTAAGTTTATATTTTTATTAAACCCAGTAAAAATAAATACATATCTCAAGACTAATAAAAATATAATAAAAATTAATACTACAAAGTTTTGATAATACTTTATATTGTCCCTAAAACATTACCTTTTGTGAAGATAAATTGGATAGTAAAAAGTCAATTATTAGACTATAATTGACAAAAATTATAACTTCACTAAAACTTATTATATATGATAAAATGCAACCCGTTGGCAACACTCTACTGCAGCAAAATTATTAGTGATGATTAGTCACTGCTAGTTCTATAATTGTTGTTACAATTACTTTCTCATTTGGTGGGAAATTCTCTCACTCATGTATTTGTGACCAATATAAATGACGGTATAATTTTGATCGTTAAAAGTGATATCGGGGACGAATTTAAAATTTTCCTCATTAAAGATAAACCTTTAGCTACGAGTTTTATATCGTAACTAAAACATTACATTTTGCGAAGATAAATTGGGTCGCATAAAATTAATTATTAGACTATAAAGGACAATAAATTATATCTTCACTGAAACTAATTATTTATGACAAAATGACATTTACCTACTAAAAAGAAATTATTTATGAGAAAATGCAACTTGTTGGCAACACTCAATTGTAACAAGATTGTTAGCAACCATTACAATCATTGCTAATTCTATAATTGTTGTCACAATTACTTACACATTTGGTAGAAAATTTTTCCGCATATGTATTTGTGGCCAATACAAATGACGATATGATTTTGGTCATTAAAAGTGATATCAGCAAAGAATTTAAAATTTTTTTCACTGAAGATAAACGCTTAGCTACGAGTTTTATATTGTCGCTAAAATATTACTTTTTGCGAAGATAAATTGTGTCACAAAAAGTGAATTATTAGACTAATTGACAAAAAATTACAGTTTCACTAAAACTTATTATTTATGACAAAATGTAACTAGTTGACAATACTTTACTGCATCAAAATTATTAGCTACGATTATAGTCATTGCTAGTTCTATAATTGTCGTCACAATTACTTTTTCACTTGGTGGAAAATTTTCCCGCTTATGTATTTGTGACCAATATAAATGACGGTACAATTTTGGTTGTTAAAAGTAACATCAACGACGAATTTAAACTTTTCTTCACTAAAGGTAAACCTTTAGCTATGGTTTTTATATCGCTGCTAAAACTTTCTTCGGTAAAAGTGATTTTTCTTGTAGTGTATTTGCAATTGTTTTGAATTAACTATTTCAACTTAATTTCTGTTAAAATCTATAAGAAAAGCGGTTATTGATTGATAGACTAATATTGTACAATGTATTTAAGGAGAAAAACTGAATTTGTATTTATTGGGAGAGACCATAGCTATGGCGAAAGATGATGAAGGTCAAAATTGCTTTTGCTACTAGAATTGATGATGCAATTTTCTAGCATGGCAGGACCCTACAATATGGTCGAATGACTCATGGTGATGGCTTGGGCGTTGACACGGTGCTCGAATACTCATCTATAAACTAAATAATAAATAAAACATATAAAATGTAAATAAAGAGAGTGACATAGAGATTTAGGTGGTTCGGCATAAAAGCTTACGTCTATGTACCGTTTGGGGGCAAAATCCACTATGTTTCGTGATCTTACAGCTTCTCTCGCCTCAAGTAGCTTTCAGTACAATAGAGAAAATATGGTTGAACAAGGGTTGAGGAAATCGTCGTCCCTGTAGAAATCTAGAAGGTGAGAATCCCTAGAGAGTGCAGAGGAGTGGGTAGATCTGTAGAGATTCACTCCCTTTTTAGAGGCCTCCTTCCTTTTTTGGAGTAGTTGAGTTCTACTGGCTTTAATTCATTTTCACCTTTTTTATATTATTTCACAATATTCAAACATATTCACAATATCCAAACAACATATTCGCAATATCCAAACATATTCACAATCAATTATATAACATATCCACAGTATCCAAACAACATATTCACAATATCCAAACAACATATTCACATACTCACATTTTTACAATAATATTCACAACAAAATGTAGAAATATACCTAGCAATATCCTCACAATATTAATCCCCAACAAATGTCAAGCTTCAAAAATCCCCAAGAAATAATCCTTCAAACAAAAACACTATATTAGTTAGTACAAATTAAATAATATATAGAAAAATCACAACATTATTCAAAATATAATATTAATCTCACAATATTAAACTTTTTTCTCTCTAACTCTCTCTTTCACTCTCTCCCTCTTTCTAACACTCACTCTCACTCTAACACTCTCCGATCTCACTCTCTCCCTCTCTCTAACGCCTCTCTTCTCTCTCTCTCTCTCACTCTCTCTCCCTCACTCTATCTATACTTCAGTGAAATAGAGTTCTCCAAGTGAGGAAGGCACAGATTAAACGCCCCAGATTTGTCTGGGGCGACATTATTTTTTTTTTCAAAATTTTTGGACTTATTGCAGCGACCTTTGCAATAGGTTTCCGTACTCAAACGATAACGTATTGAAGGCATCCTCAAGCTATTGCAATGACAAGTCAAATGAAAAGTCGCCGCATCAAATATCCAGTCAATTCGAATGTCATTATATACGTTCGCACGTTACGTGAAATTTTGGTTCCCGCTTAAAGAACCACCTAATTTTTAACACTCACAAATGTTTAAATATACAATAGTTCACCTGGGCGAGAGAAGGCAGAGGATTTGGTTCTAGTTTTGAGGCGATTTGGTGGTTCTGTTTTTGGTAGTTCCTTTTTTGACGGACTTTCCTTTTTTGTTCAGTTTTTTTGAATTCTGCTCCTAGGGCTGCCTTGAGTCGACGTCCCTTGCCCTTCTGATGGCGTTGCCGTTAGCAGGGAATGTTGTAAATGGTCCTTCTTATGCCCAGGCATTGGTTAAATCGGAAGAATCCACTGGTTTCAAAATTCCTTTGCATTTCCCAGTGGATATTAACAGTGATCTGGGGTTTATTTTTACAGAACCTGAAATGGTGAAGGCGGCAAAGGATTTCCATTTCACACTCGTCATGAAGTTTATGCGTACTCGTCCCTCTATCGATAAGATCCATTTGACAGTGGTTAAGACGTGGGGGTTGGTAGATATTCCTACAATCAATTTTATGGATGATTTGCATGTGCTTATTCAGATGAAGAATGAACGTGATTTTGTGCATGGATGGGCACGTGAAGGGAGATTGTTGGAGGGCTCTGTTTTCCGATTGTTCAAATGGACGAAAGATTTTGATTTGCTAAAGAATCACTGTTGGCTCCTCAATGGATCTACTTACCAAGTTTGCCGATGCACCTATATCGAAAGGATTGTTTGCAAATCCTAGCTACTCGATTTGGATGTTATCTTGGGACTGATAATGCTACCCTTAACAGAACTAGAACATTGGGTGCTAGAATTTGTGTAGAAGTTGGTTTATCAGTGGAACCGGCGCAAGGTTTTCCCATTGTTTTATCCCCGTCGAAGATTACTTGGCAGAAGGTACGATATGAAAAATCTGGATTCTATTGTCACAAATGTTACCGTCAGGGACATACTTTTGTGGTCTGTAGGGTTGGTGAGAGGCGAAAAGTTGATCGTCAAAGGAAGGAAAAATCGATCTGGCAACAGGTATTTAAACCTGGTAAGGGAGAGTCCCCAGAGGTTCAGACGGAACTGCCTATTACAAAGGATCCTAAACAAGTAGTTGTAGGGGAGGCGGAGAAGATATCTATGGTTGATGGCCAGGCGGTGCATGAGATGCAAGTTTCTGGGTAGACTGTAGTTTTACCGAATAATGCAGAGGATCCCAATCAATTACTTGGAGGGGAGGCGGGGAAGATATCTGGGCAGAATGTGGTTAGAGGTCAGGTTGTACTAGATGTGCAAGAGAATGTGCAGCAGATTGTTCTGCAAAATTTTGTGCCAGTTGAGGTGCCGAAGGATGTGCCTGAGGCATCGAGCAAGGGTGTGATGGCAAAAGTTATGGTGCAGAAAGGAAATTTGCATGAGAACGTGGTGAGTAATGTTCAGTGCAATGAGGCGGAAGGTGAGGAGTTTAGGTGCGATGTTGTTCAATGCAATCCTATTTTGGATGAAATAATGGTCAGTCCAGTTGAGTTGGGCAGTCCTGTTTTGACGTCCAATTCGGTGCGTCCGCATAGCATTGCTAGTCATGCAGAAGTAGCTATTTTGCCGCAGGATGAGGAAGCTCAGGGGGTTGCGTTTGTGCAAGGTTCTGTTTCTGATCTAGAGGAGGGGGAAATTTCGTCGGTGTTGGGAACTAGAGGCTACGATTCAGATGTGGAACCAAGTCATATTTCTGGAACACCAAAGGAGCTAGTAGGTAAGGCAGTGCGCAAATCACAACGGGTTTGCCACCCAGTCTCAAAAGTTTAATTTATGATTGAGTCCATTTTTTATTCGAACGTGCGGGGCTTAGGTCAGTCTAGAAAATGACTAAAGAGTTTAGTGACAAAGTATAGTGCTTCTCTGGTTGTGATCTTGGAACCGTTTGCGGAAGAGGTTCGTATGTCTGCACTTGGTAGTTTCCTTAATTTTCCTCATTGGTGTTCCAATGTGGTAGAGGGAGGGAAGCTTTGGATTTTTTGGAGAGATCTTGATATTTTTGAATTTTTATGCGGCTCAGCTCAATTATTTATGGGGTTGTTTAATTTAGATAACAAAAGAATTCTTGTTTCATTTGTTTATGCTAGATGTTCTCAAGTTGACAGAAGAGGTTTATGGAGGGAACTCGCCGAGGTTCAGGTGGTGGAGCAACCCTGGGTTGTTGTGAGGGATTTTAATATCATTCGCAATGACTCGGAACTTATTCGCGGAAACCCTCGGCCATTGGTTTCTATGGCAGAGTTTAACGACAGCCTTGATCAGTGTGGCCTTGTTGATCTTTCCAGTGGTGGGAATCATATGTCTTGGTGTAATGGAAATGAGGGAAGTCCTAGAAGCTGGGGTAAATTGGATAGGGCAGTCATTAATAATGCTTGCACCACTCAGTTTCTTTATGCGCATCTAGAGTATTTGAAAAGGAAAACTTCTGACAACTGCCCGATGGTTGTACATTTTGATAGGCCTCATTCTTCATATGGTTCTTCCCCTTTCAGGTTTCAAAATATGTGGTACTCTCATGATGGTTTTTTGGCTTGTGTTCAAGAGGCATGTAATAGACCGGATTGGACAACAGGTCTTTTGAAACTGGCTATACGCCTCAAGAGAACCAAGTTGGCCTTACGAGCTTGGAATAAAAATAGTTTTGGTAGAGTGGGGATTATTATTCAGGATCTGGAGGCGAGATTAGAAAATCTTGAACGTCAACTTCAACTTGGGTACTCCCAGGATGTTGAAGCTAAATATTTAGTGACTAAAATTGAGATGCAGTGTTGGGAGCAGAGAGAGGCAACACGCCTTAGTCAAATTGCAAGGAAGACTTGGTTAACTGAGGGGGATCAGAATACTCGTTTCTTTCACTCAGTTACAAACCAGCAGCGCAAGCAAGGATTTATTTCCCATATGGTGCTCCTGGATGGGAGGGTCTTAGAGATGACCGAGGCTATACACCAAGGTGCCACTAATTATTTTCATGACTTTCTTACAGGGGGCACGAGGGTGGAGCTTGTAGATTTGTCCCCATTAATTTGTTCAAAGATCTCGGAAGTGGAAAATGAGATGCTCTGTATGATGCCATCTGAGGAGGAAGTTAAAGATGCTATTAACTCCATTCCTAAGCATAGCAGCCCAAGCCCTGATAGTTTTGGTTCGACCTTCTATATTGAGTGTTGGGATATTATTAAAAAGGATGTGATTGAGGAGGCGCGTGAATTCTTTAGTAGGGTGCTATTGCCCAGGTTTTTTTCCTCCTCCTTTATTGTTCTTATTCCAAAAGTTCAGGATCCAACAACTTTTAATAAATTTTGCCCTAGAAGTCTATGCTTGGTGGCTTATAAGATTTTTTCAAAAATCCTTGTTAAAAGAATGACGCGGTTTATTCACTAGCTTGTTTCTCTTGAACAAGGTGCTTTTGTGCCCGGTAGAAGCATTTTTTAAAATATTATGCTTGCACAGGAAATGGTTCATTCTTTGAATAAGTAAGTTTTGGGTGGCAACGTGATGGTTAAAATTGATATGGCCAAGGCCTATGGTCGTGTTGATTGGGGTTTTTTACTAGAGGTTTTAAAAGCCTTTGGTTTTTCCTCCGGTTTTTGTCAGTTTGTTGGGGAATGTATAAAATCGCCTTGGTTTTCAGTAATGATGAATGGTACTTTTAAAGGTTTCTTCCAACCTAATCATGGTCTATGGCAAGGAGACCCTCTATCTCCTTATTTATTCATCCTGATGGAAGAAGTTTTGACGCGACTACTTAAAAAGAATTTTGAAGAAGGTAGAATTGGTAGGTTTCACCATCCGGTAGGCGCTCCTTTGATTTCCCATTTATTATATGCAATTGATCTACTGATTTTTGTGAATGTTGGTAAATGGTCCATTAAGAGACTTGTTGAGATACTTAATGTTTATGAAGGTTGGTCTGGGCAGTTAATTATCAAAGAACAATCTGCTCTTTTTCCGTCCAAGCACATCTCTTCTTCTCGGATTCGTGCGTTATTGAGACTTATTGGTTTTTGAGAAGAAAAATTTTCGATCACCTATTTAGGGGCTCCGCTTGTGTCGGGAAGATTAACGACTAGAATCATTGAGCCTTTTGTGGAAAAAGTAAGGAATAAGGTAGCAAGTTGGAAATCCAAGCTACTTTCTCAAGGAGGTAGATTGATTCTTCTGAGGCATGTGCTTGCGAGTATGCCTGTTCATATTCTCTCAGTGATTAATGTGCCGTTGGCTTCCATTGCTCGCATCAATTCTCTCTTGTCCAGTTTTTTCTGGGGGCAAGTCAACGGAATTAATAAGATGAAATGGCAAGCTTGGCCGAAACTGTGTTTGCCAACGGGGGAGGGTGGATTGGGTGTGAAAGATTTCAAGGAGGTTCAACTTGCACTTCATATGAAATTTGCATTTAGATTGATGGCCACTAACTCTTTATGGACGGATTTGTTCCGTGCAGAGTACATTAAGGATAGCCACTTTTCTTTAGCTGCTAGGAGTCATCGAGGGTCTCGTTTATGGAGGTCCATTTTATCAGTCTTGCCTGAGGTCTACAATAATGTCAAAGTTATAGTACGAGGTGGCAATGCTTCTTTTAGGTATGATAGGTGGTTAGCTTCAGGGCCACTTTCTGTGCAGGTAGAAGACATTATAAGCTCTAATCTTTGGATAAATGAATGTTGGCGTGATGATGCTTGGGACGTGGATCATTTGATAGATCTAGTTGGGGATGAGACCACCCTGGAAATCCTTCAAAACTCACGTGCAGGTAATTCAGGATCTGATATTTTTGTGTGGATGCCGTCCAAAGATGGTAGTTTCTCCACTGCCAGCGCATGGGAAGTGATTAGAAAGAAAGGTGAACAACTGCAAGGAAAGGAATGGATTTGGCATCACTTGTTACCTAAACGCATTTCCATTTGCGTTTGGAAAGCCTATTATAGTTGTCTTGTAGTAGATGAGTGGGTGCAGGCTAGAGGGGTTGCACTTGCTTCGGCTTGCGACTGCTGTGTTCGGAAAGCTGGTGAGAGCATTGATCATATTTTGTGCAGTGGGGAAGTGGCGACGCGGGTCTAGGAGTTTGCGAGCACTTTGTTGGGAGTTCCTTGTATGCACCAGATGCAATGGAAAGCTAGAATATTGGTGTGGTTTCATTGTGCTAAGAAGGCTTCTGCTAAAGGCGTCCTTACTAGTTTATTACCGTGCTTGATATCTTGGCAGCTTTGGATGCGAAGGTGTAAAGCTAGAATGGAAGGGGTACATGACAGTGCTACTCGTGTATGGTGGTCAGTTAAATACTGGCTTCGTTGTCTTGCTGAGGATCTTAGTGTTTCTAACTCTCTCTCTATGCAGGACAAGAAGATTTTGCAAGAACTACAATTAGACCTTCCAGTTCAGCGTAGCCGTCGGCATCAATTGGGGGCCTGGGAGAGACCTCCTGCAGGCTATTCAAACTAAACTCTTATGGGAGTTGCCGTGGCAATCCCGGGAGTTCAGGCGGAGGGGGAGTGATTAGAGATTAAGTTGGTATGGTACAAGGAGTATATTCTGTTCATTTTGACCAAGGTACTAATAATGGGGCTGAGTTAAGGGCTATTACAGAGGGTGTTGGGCTATGTAAATGGCTTAATTTATTTAATGTCATTATTGAATGTGATTCTAAGGTGGTTGTGGATTGGCTTCGTGAGGGTAAGTGTACGTTGTGGTATTTATGGGATTACTGGGATGATTTACTTTCGGCTCTTGAATGAGTTAATTTTACGATAGTGCATCAATTTCGGGAAGCTAATCAAGTAGCGGATTTCGTAGCACGACAAGGTGAATTGGGTTGGAATTTGACTTATGAAGGCTATCGGAATTTGCCACAAACGTTGCGAGGTAGACTTCGTCTTGATAAATTGGGCTTACCATGTCTTCAGACTTAGTTTCTTTGGTTGTTTAGGCTTGTTTAGTTTGCTTCTTGGATTTATAGTTTGTTGTATCATTTATTTTCTTATAGATTGATTTTTGGGATGTTTTATTTGAATATTTGTAAATCCCAAAGGCCCTGCATGTTATCACAGTTTTCCTCCGCCACAAGTGAGGACTCTTAATAAAATTGGGAGAGGGTCACTTATGGACAGGTGACCTTCGTCTCTTCTTAAAAAAAAAAGTACAATAGTTCACGTGCGAACGTTACGTTTATAATCCCAAAACAAGCACAGATCACGCGGATTAAGTTCGAATGTATAATTCAAAACGTTCGCACGTTTTGTTGATGATTTCACAGGTGTGTGACCCCTAATTCAGGCGAGAAAGATCCCGCCATTTTTCCATTCATGTTCACACATCTCGTCGTTACGTTCGCACGTATAAGCATCTACGTTAGAACATTAAGTATACACGTTCTAGCATAAATATCATCAATTTCTCTTACAAATAATGCGGGAAAAGATACCACCAAATCTTTCAAAACGTTAACACGTGTAAATCCACATTGGCACGTCAATACAAAACGTTCGAACGTAGATTTGTATTGTTCGAACGTAATTCACATATTTATATATTTTTTAAACAATAGTGGTATATATAACCATAGTGGTTTACATATTTATATATTATTCGCTTATAGTATGTTAGTACATAACATTAATTATTAATAAAAATGTTATTAATTACATAACAACACTAGACTAGTATACATAGTGTATATACTATACTAGTACATAATGGTATTAGTATAGCATATATTATTAGCTTATAATATGTTAGTACATAACATTAGTTCTCAATTACATTTTATTAAACTACTTAACAACACTAGACTAATATATATTGTATCTATTTCTTACTAGTGTACTATGTACTAGTATAACTTATATACTAGTACATAATGTTATTAGTATAGCATATATTATTAGCTTATAATATGTTAGTGCATAATATTAGTTATTAATTACATTTTATTAAACTACTTAACAACACTGACTAATATATATTGTATCTATTTCTTACTAGTGCACTATGTACTAGTAGTGTTATTAGTATAGCATAAATTATTAGCTTATAATATGTTAGTACATAACATTAGTTGCTAATTAGACTTAATTAAATTAATTAACAACATTAGACTAATATATGTTGTATATATACTATATTAGTGCACTATGTACTAGTATAACTTATATAGTAGTACATAGTGTTATTAGTATAACATATATTATTAGCTTATAATATGCTAGACAACAAAATTAGTTGTTAATTACACTTTATTAAACTAATTAACAACACTAGACTAATACCCCCCTTATACTTAAAAGCCGCTATAAACATAAACAAGAATGAACAATGACACATTTTTCTTCCATCTGTGTCATTTGTGTTTCGGTCTTATTACGGTCTTATTATTGTTTTTGTCATTTACTTCCCGCATGTTCCGCGTAAAGCCATCTCTGCATCTTCTTCTTCTTTTGGTCTTCTCTTCACTCGGTGGGGCAGGGGACAAAGGCAGTAGCTAAGGGAGCTGGGTTTGGACATGGGCCATGGCGGTCTAAGACAGTTCGTGGTGTGCAACGCCCCGGTCCCGTAGGGATCGAAGAGTTACTACCTGTAACTTAAAGCTCACAATTCATCAATATATTTACAGACTCCAAAATATAAAGTCATCAGAATTCTACAAAATCTCTTAATAAAATCTGCCAATTCTCAGAAATCTTCTATGAGTAATCCACTATGCTTAAATAATCATCTCACCGATGCACCATAATCCTGATCCTTAGCTGAACTATTCAAAATCATCTGAAAAAAAATGTTTCGAGATAAGGGGTGAGTTATTAACAACTCAGTAAGTAGAGAACATATATTAGTGTGTAAACATGAGAATTTACAGAGTTCAGAATGCAGAACTATTTTCTTTCAGAATGTAGAATCAGAATATTTGTTTTCAAAATGTAGCGTCAGAACATGTTATCAAAAATATCAGAGCGAAAGTTCAAAAATATTCATAATCAAAATCCCTTTGGCATAGCATAAACTGAAACATCACATCTTATCTTATCATATCAGAACAGATACCATGTTTAACCCCTGTGGTAGGGTTGTGCAAACCCAGGTAGCTAACCGAGTAGAAACAGAATGTGAATCTTCCCCTTATTCATTCTCGGAGCCCCGAGTGTGCATATAGGAAAGACCATGTAGAAAACCATTTTGTTTCCCAAGTGGGTGCACCAGAAACAGAAAGTTGGTACCAACCTGAACAGAGGCTTTCAGAATGGAACAGAAATAGAAACATAATGTTATGCCAGAGGTTTTCAGAAATCACATCATATTATATCAGAGTACAGAAAATCTTCAGAACAAAACAAAATCAGATCACAAAAACATCATTTATGCACAAAATTTCATATTCGCTCTCCTTTTCAAAGTTCAGAAACAAAATGTAAAAAATAAGCTCATGTTTACACCAGTCATGACAGAAAATACTTTCTTCTTAAACATAATCACATGAGTAATGCAGGACAAATAACTGAAGTAGTTTAAATTTATTTCCACAATCAAATATGTATATTTTCCAAAAATCAACCCTAGCTCATTTTATTTTAATGCAAACTCTAGCATAGTTACCCCGCTTATCTGGACTTCTTAGTTTTTTCAGAATCTTCATCAAAATGCCGAACAATTAACAATCGTCACCGATATGATAATCGAGTATTTTTCGTAAATTTTCAATCAACCACGTATTTCGATATCTAAACCTAAAATACTACAAGAACCTATTTTAAATCCACAAAACCTAAAATTCTCATAATCCCTAAAATATCATCATTTTCTAAAACCATCAATATCCACTTAATTTAACTCTGACTATGATATAAAAAAATCTAATCTATCTACTATAAAAAAATTATAAATTTAATACTAAATAATATAATTGTAACAAAATATTTTAAATTATACATAAAAAATTTAATAAACTAGATCATAATAAAAACACTGCAACATTATTGTTTACTTACCTTTGAAAGAAACAATTTAAATCACTTATAAAAATTTCTGTATTTAAGAGTTTTTAGAAAATTATTCAAAAATAAAAAAGATGCTCACTTTTACATATTAAAAATTAAAACTGACTAACATGACTTGTAATTAAAAGGGTAACATTGTAATTATAACTCAAAATATTTACTACCCTACGTAAGTTTATGGGACCACTTGAACACTTGGGCTAGAACACAAGGCGGTGTCATTGAGAGTAACAGAGGACTTATCGAGAGATGGGGAGCACGACAACGGCGAGCTGGGCAGTTGTCTACGGTGGTGAGGACGGTGGCAAGACACTGGTTAGAGAGAGAGTGATGAGCGAGAAAGAGGAACTTCACGTAGAAAAAGAGAGAGAGAGACGGAAAGAGACGGAAAGAGACGGAGGGGAGAGTGGGTGTGTGTTATGGATGGAAGAGGTGCTGGAGTGGAAGGATGGCAGTCTGATTAAGGGTGTGTGGGCAAGGTGCAGTACGAAGGGAGGCTTGCCTGGTGTTCATAAGACAGAAGTGGAAGGTCGTTGAAGGTAGTTACTTGTATGCGAGCAACTAAGCACGACGTCGTATGATGTAAAAGTAGTTTCTGTCTTTAATAGAACGTTGTCGTTTAATGTCTTTTCTTCTTATTAATTGTAAACGCAGTCGTTTCATTTACGGTAATCACAATAAGTGTTGCTTAAACACTGTCGTTTTGTTCAAATAAACACTATAAATAGAAGAAGTTGGGGGGAAAAGACCCAACGGATAATTCATTCAGTTACAGACTTCTCTCTTCCTTCTTCACCTTCATTCTTCTTCTCTTCCTTCAATCTGGAGAGTGACTTCTCGAATAGGTCAAGTTTGGGTCCATTACAGTTGGTATCAGCCATGGCAGAAGGAACGCGTTCGTATGCTCAAATAGTGGATTCAATGAATCACTTACGGCAACAACAAGAACGTCAGCAAAAGCAGATCGAAGATGCGATTTGTTTATTGTTAAAGCAGCAAGAGGCGGCGAGATTGGAAAGAAAAACACAAGACAAAAAATTTCAAGAGGTTTTACAACAAATCTCTAAGATTTCTTGTCACGATTCTGAAGATCCTGGTAATAGATGTCAAGATAATCAAGATCAACACCTGAGGCACAGACATGAAGATATGGAGGATGATACGGGGGACGTGAACCAAAGAGAGCTAGTGAACAGAGGCTTTGTCAGGGGTATTAAATTGGATTTTCCTGGATTTCGTGGTGGTAATCCATCACCATGGATCTATCGTGCGAACCAGTACTTCCTGTATCACCAGATTCCTCCTGGCCAACGTATTTTCATTGCTTCTTTCCACATGGATGATGAAGCCTTGGTCTGGTACCAGGATGCTAGTGAGGCAGGAACCTTTCTCTCGTGGGAGGACTTCATCAAGGCTGTTCAGATCCATTTTGGATCTACTCCGTACGATGATCCTATGGAGTCACTTACTCGACTCAAGCAGGTTAGTACAGTTAATGATTACAAATCTGAGTTTGAGATCCTTTCCAATCGTATTAGAGGCTTGTCTGAGAAAAACAAGTTGAGCTGTTTTTTGAGTGGCCTGCGAGAGGAGATCAGATTACCTGTGAGGATGTTGAATCCTTTATCCTTGAATGATGCCTTTGGTTTAGCCAAAATTCAGGAACAGTATGTGGTGAGTATAAGGAGACCTTGGAGAAATTCACTTACTGATTCGAGTAAGTTTAGTCTAGAGTCGAATTTGTTAAAGTCTGGACAAACTCCTTCACTGTTAGGAGCACCAAGAGTTTTTCCTTTACCTAGGCTTCCTTATCATAAGGCCTTTGCTATTTCTGTGATGATAAATGGCAACCAGGTCATAAATGTGCAAGGCCAAAGTTATTTTTACTAGAAGGTATGGACTTTGCTGAGTCAAGTGGTGAAGAAAATGTTGATGCTACTGGTGAGTTAGTTGTTGAACCTGTGGAAGTTGAAGCTGAGATAGCTTCTATTTCATTACAGTCTATGGTAGGTGGTGGAGGACCTAAGACCATGAGACTTATGGCTTGTATTGGCAAGAAGAAGTTGATAATTTTAATTGACACTGGTAGCACACATAATTTTGTGGACACTGTGGCTGTTGCTCGATGTAAATTGCATGTACAACTTGGCCAGACTATTAGTGTTAAAGTGGCTAATGGTCAGCTCATTGAGAGCACTGGTAAATGTGTGGCTGTGCCTTTGTCAATTCAGGGCATACCTTTCACAGTTGATTTCCTTACACTTCCCCTGGGAGGATGTGATGCGATTCTTGGAATTCAGTGGCTATCCACCTTGAGTCCTATTCTCTGGGATTTTGTCAATATGAGTATACAGTTTCAATGTAATGGTCAGGAAATTTCCTTAAAGGGTTTGACAGTACCTCAGTCAAATCTTATTGATGATGAGGAGTCCTTTGAGACTTTTGGTTGTGGAGGTAAAGGCATTTTCCTGCAGATAGTGGCTTGTAGTTCTATTGAACCTTCATCATTGCAGAATGTACAAGTACAGCAACTTCTGTAGCAGTATAAGGAAGCTTTTAATGAACCTACTGGATTGCCACCCAATAGTCTCATGACCACAAGATCAATTTGAAACATGACATTTCTGCTATCAGTGTTAGACCTTAAAGATATCCTTTCTACCAAAAAGCAGAAATTGAAAAAATTGTTAAGGAGCTCTTGAACTCCGGGGTTATTAGTCCAAGTCAGTCACCCTTCTCCTCTCATGTGTTGCTAGTCAGGAAGTCTGATGGCTCATGGAGAATGTGTATTGACTATAGGGCTTTAAATGAAGCCACTATTAAAGATAAGTACCCCATTCCTGTTGTGGATGAGCTCTTGGATGAACTTTCTGGTTCAACAATTTTTTCTAAATTGGATCTTAGAGCTGGTTATCATCAGATACGTATGAGAGATGAAGATATTCCTAAGACTGCCTTCAGAACACATGAAGGGCATTATGAATTTCTTGTAATGCCCTTTGGCCTCACCAATGCGCCTTCAACATTTCAGGGCCTTATGAATGAAGTTTTCAAGCCATTCCTTCGACAGTTTGTCATTGTTTTCTTCGATGACATACTGGTTTACAGCAGTGACATGTCTTCTCATTTGGATCATCTCTCTACTGTTTTACAAACCTTACAGCACCATCAACTGTATGCTAAGCAGTCAAAGTGTAAGTTTGCATGTCAAGAGATTGAATATTTGGGCCATCTGATTTCCAAGGAGGGAGTGAGGGCAGATCCAAAAAATTTGGAGTCTATGGTCACTTGGCCAATACCAAAAACTCTCAAGGCATTGAGGGGTTTCTTAGGCTTGACAGGCTACTACAGAAAGTTCATTAGGGGTTATGGTCAGATTGCTGCCCCTTTGACTTCCTTGTTGAAAAAAGATGCGTTTGTGTGGATAGATTCAGCTACCAACTCTTTTAATGAATTGAAAGCTGCTGTCACTAGCCCTCCTGTTCTTGCCTTACCTGACTTCACCAAAGCATTTGTTATTGAGTGCGATGCTTGTGCAACTGGCATAGGAGCAGTTTTGATGCAAGACCAAAGGCCCTTAGCATTTTTCAGTCAAGCCTTGAAAGGGAAAAACTTAACTCTTTCCACTTATGAGAAAGAACTTCTAGCCTTAGTGCTAGCTGTTAAGAAATGGAGGTCATATCTTTTAGGAAGTGCTTTTGTGATCAAAACTGATCACCATAGCCTTAAATATCTACTTGAGCAGAAGATTGGCACTGTTGCTCAGCAAAGATGGCTTTCTAAGCTTCTTGGTTATGAATTTTCTATTGAGTATAAGCAAGGGGTAGACAACAAGGTGGCTGATGCCTTGTCTCGAAAGGATCAGGTGGATGAGTTTGCAGAATTGGCAGCATTGTCATTTCCCACACCAACATGGCTCTCAGAATTGAAAGAAGCTTATGCTACAGATCAGGACACACAGAAGCTAGTCACTGCATTGCAACTTGACCCTACTTCTCATTCTACATTTAAACTGAGGCATGGTATTTTGTTTAAAAAAGACAGAATTTATGTGCCAGATTCCTTGCCTTTGAAACAACAGATTTTGAACTACTTGCACTCTAGTCCTGCTGCTGGCCATTCTGGCTTCCACAAATGTTTGCACAGAGCAAGACTAGAATTTTATTGGCCTGGTCTCAAACATGATGTCAAGCAATTCATTCGGGACTGTGACATATGTCAAAGGAACAAGATCCAAAATGTTCTTCCAGCAGGGTTTTTACAACCCTTACCTATTCCTGACCAAATATGGACTGATCTTTCAATGGATTTTGTTGAAGGATTGCCCATTTCGAAAGGGTATTCTGTCATTATGGTGGTAGTAGACAGATTATCAAAATATGCTTATTTTATGCCTTTAAAGCATCCATTTACAGATGCTCAAGTAGCCTCACTGTTCTTCAATAATGTTTTTAAGTTACATGGTTTGCCTAAAACCATTGTTTCTGATCGTGGCTCAACATTTACTAGTTCTTTTTGGAGGGAACTTTTCAAGTTACAGGGAGTTAATCTTTCTTATTCATCAGCTTATCACCCTCAAAGTGATGGCCAAACAGAAGCTGTCAACAACTGTCTTGAACATTTTTTGAGATATTTCTCTGGTGACAAACCCAAGCTATGGGTGGATTGGCTTTCATTAGCTGAGTGGTGGTATAACTCCAGCTTTCATACTTCCACAAAGTTGACTCCATTTGAAGCTGTGTATGGGGTTCCTCCAACTAAACTGCAGGCTTATATTCCTGGTTTGACTTCTAATCAGACAGTGGACCAGCTCTTGCAAACACGAGAACACATTCTCTTTACACTCAAATCCAATTTGTCATTGGCTCAAGATAGAATGAAGTTTTATTATGACAAACACAGAACTGACAGGGAATTTTCTGTGGGGGATTGGGTTTATCTTAAACTTCAACCCTATAGACAGCAATCTGTGGCACTCAGAAGAAACCTTAAACTTTCACCTCGATATTTTGGCCCATTTCAGATCACTCATCGAATTGGCAAAGTAGCATATCGTTTATGCTTACCTTCAGATTCACTCATACACCCAGTTTTTCATGTTTCTGTTTTGAAGAAAAAGATTGGGGATCAATTTACACCTATCTCTTCCTTACCTCCTGTGGACTTGCAAGGAGAGTTAAGGCCTCAACCTGAGAAGATCTTGGAGAGAAGAAGTGTCAAGAAAGATAATAGAGCATTGGTGGAAGTCTTGATCCAATGGGAAGGTGCTGGAGTGGAAGATTGCACATGGGAACCTTACTGGCAGCTTCGTCAGCAATTTCCCCACCTTGTGGGCAAGGTGCTTTAAAGGGGGAGGGTGTGTTATGGATGGAAGAGGTGCTGGAGTGGAAGGATGGCAGTCTGATTAAGGGTGTGTGGGCAAGGTGCAGTACGAAGGGAGGCTTGCCTGGTGTTCATAAGACAGAAGTGGAAGGTCGTTGAAGGTAGTTACTTGTATGCGAGCAACTAAGCACGACGTCGTATGATGTAAAAGTAGTTTCAGCCTTTAATAGAAAGTTGTCGTTTAATGTCTTTTCTTCTTATTAATTGTAAACGCAGTCGTTTCATTTACGGGAATCACAATAAGTGTTGCTTAAACACTGTCGTTTTGTTCAAATAAACACTATAAATAGAAGAAGTTGGGGGGAAAACACCCAACGGATAATTCATTCAGTTACAGACTTCTCTCTTCCTTCTTCACCTTCATTCTTCTTCTCTTCCTTCAATCTGGAGAGTGACTTCTCGAATAGGTCAAGTTTGGGTCCATTACAGTGTGTTCGGTGGAAGCTTACCGAGAGGAGAGCGACGGACCTGGATGGAGTGCAGCGCCCGGTGAAGCTCTCTGTGCAGTGTTGAAGTTGTGAAGGAGGTTGGCGGCGTAGGGTGGCAGGTTGGTTGCACACGATGGGGAAAACTGCTTCCTCTGTTTCGGGGGTCAAAAACAGAGTATTTCGTGGGTGTTTTTCCTTCAACGGCTGGGCGACGGTGGTGGTGGTCTGGGCAGTGGTTTACGTGGGGTGGATAAACCAAAGTGACTAGGTGGTGCGACTGGGTGGCCCGTGGCCGAGCTGGGGGCTTGTTGCGCTACTGGGTTCGCGCGGGAAGGATGTTCCTGATGGCAAACGACTGCTGCTGCTGATCTCCCACGGTGGTTGAACTTGGAGGCTTGCGGGTTGAGTGGTTTCTCGGGTGCAGTGGTGAAAGGCAGCGTTGTGGAGGATCTCGGCACTTTGGGGTGATTTGTGGAGGTGCAAAATGCTAGCGGCAGCAACATGTAGGCGGTGTTGCTTCACTGAAACTCAGGCAGCGGCACTCTAGCTTAGGTTGGAGATGACCACTACGTGCTTGAGGGGTTGCGCTGTGTGCGTAAAGTGTGTAACGCATATATATGGAAAGAAACTGATAAAAAACCCTAGAGAAACCAATGGTAGAAAAACTGCCGTGAATGTCGTAGGGATAGGAACGTGCATGCCGTGGAGAAAACTGACTCAAGTGTAACCCTAGTTGTGCATGCCAAGGACGTGAGGAAAACTCTAGGGGTGAAACTAGACAGAAAAGAAAACGTGCGGGAAAGTTAACGTGTGAAAAAAAAAAAAATTAGGTGATTGAAACAAAACAAAAACAAAAACCCTAAAGTTGAGAAGAATAGAGGCGTACGTGCATGGGAGTGCAATCGTGCGAGGCGGCGAAAATATCTTAAACTCAGTTGGTTTTAATGGTTTAAAAGACACGGGTGTGGGTTTGGATCTTGGTCTTTTTCTTGAGTCATCTATCACGACTCAATGTCTAAAAATAATTCAACTAGTCCAAAACAATTTTCTCGACTCATAAAAAGATTTTTAACCTAATTATAACCACCAAAGAAAAATCATAAACCTCCAAAACAAAGATTTTAAGCCCATAGTCTATTCCAAACAAAACTCGAACACTCAATTAGGTTTTTTATACGCATAAGCCCAAAAATATATAAAAATCGAGCTTGACTGGGTCTGGGTGTTACATTCTCCCCCCATTAGAAAAAATTTCGTCCTCGAAATTTGCTAGTACCAAAAGCAAAGCCTAAATATTTATCCAATACAACCATTTTGTGCCTACCCCAAACGTCAATCATATTGTCGGACCTAATTAATATTCCAAAATTGTCGAACCTAATATTCCAAGTTCTAACCCTCCAATATTGTCGATCGTATTCTCCCATATTTTCCCTAGCCATACACGTTCGCGCACACTACCCTTGCAAGTCTAAAATATAAACCTCAATAATGCAATTAAAGACCAAATAATAAATTTCAAATTCTCCACCTAATATAAAAACCTCAATAATATAATTAAAAACCTAAAATAATTTTGAACTCTCCACATAATCTATGACCCTTAATAATATACAAATATCGAAATAGACTCTCAAATTTTCACGTCACCAAAGCCACGCTTTCGCTGCGCACTCTAACAACTTTTTGTTCTAAACACATTATATCTCAATCAAGCACATCTAAAAAGAACTAACTTCCACATTTTAACAGTCCAATTTTTTTTTTTATTCACCAGATTTAATCTGCAAAAACTCCCAACATGTATGTAGCCTCTAATACATCAATATAAAAAATTTAAACCGCAAACTACTAATCAAAACTTGTTCCACGAAGTCAACCTAAAATCTAAACCTTAAACTCTGTCATAATTATTTCCTACAGTCCACAGAATATGCCTACAGGAATTAAAATCTCAAGTGTCATAAAAATTGTTTCCTTAAAATATACAAAATCTAAAACCTCAAATTTCGTGGAACTCATCCCATAGGTCCACAATTGATCCGTAGCTAAACTATTCAAAATCATCTGAAAAAAAATGTTTCGAGATAATGGGTGAATTATCAACAACTTAGTAAGCAGAGAACATATACTAGTGTGTAAACATGAACATTTACAGAGCTCAGAATGCAGAACAAAATATATTCTTTCAGAATGAAGAATCAGAATATTTGATTTCAAAATGCAGCGTCAGAACATGTTATCAAAAATATCAGAGCGAAAGTTCAAAAATATTCATAATTAAAATCTCATTGGCATAGCATAAACTGAAACATCACATCTTATCTTATCATATCAGAATAGATACCATGTTTAACCCTTGCGGTAGGGTTGCGTAAACCCCGATAGCTAACCGAACAGAAACAGAATGTGAATCTTCCCCTTATTCATTCTCGGAGCCCCGAGTGTCCACATAGGAAAGACCACACAGAAAACTACTTTGTTTCCATAGTGGGTGCACCAGAAACAGAAAAGTTGGTACCAACCCGAATAGAGGCCACATTTTTACACCCGTGATAAGGTCAGAACGGAACAGAAATAGAAATAGAATGTTACGCCAGAGGTTTTCAGAAATCATATCATATTATAACAGAGTACAGAAAATCTTCAGAACAGAACAAAATCAGATCACAAAAACATCATTTATGCACAAAATTTCAAATTCACTCTCTTTTTCAAAGTTCAGAAATATAATGTCAAAAATAAGTTCATGTTTACACCAGTCAAGACAGAAAATACTTTCATCTTAAATAGAATCTCATGAGTAATGCATAACAAATAACTGAGATAGTTCAAATTTCTTCTCATAATCAAATATGTATACTTTCCAAAAATCAACCTCAGCTCATTTTATTTTAATGCAAAGTCTAGCATAGGAACCCCGTTTACCTAAACTTCTTAGTTTTTTCAGAATTTTCCTCAAAATGCCGAACAATTAACAATTGTCACCTATATGATAATCAAGTATTTTCCATAAATTTCCAATCAACCACGTATTTCGATATTTAAACCTAAAAGACTACAAGAACCTATTTTAAATCCACAAAACCTAAAATTCTCATAATCCCTAAAATATCATCATTTTCTCAAACCATCAATATCCACTTAATTTAACTCCGACTATGATATAAAAAAATCTAATCTATCTACTATTGAAATCAAATTATAAAATTTAATACTAAATAATATAATTATAACAAATAATTTAAATTATACAAAAAAAATTTAAAAAACTAGATCACAATAAAAACACTACAACATTATTGTTTATTTGCCTATGAAGATATTCAAAATCCTCTCAGAATCTGATCCCTCATAGGAAAATGTTCCTACAATTTAGGCAATTTTGAATTATAAAAAAACTCCTAAAGATTCACGTTACCTCCCTCCCTTCACATATAAAAAACCCACAAGGCCTCTGAATTACACACAAAAATTCCTGGAGAAAACTCGTTCATGCAAAGAAAGGAAACTTACTCCCGCAAGCACCACCGTAGCCCCTCTCGGCAACCAACAGTCACCACGAAGGACCACCTCCCACACCACCACAGAAAACGCCGGCCAACCTAGTCCCGTCGCACCCACTCCCTTCTGATAAGCCCATCGCCGTCGGCCACTAACTTCTTTCCCTAGTGTTTTCGGTTTGTTGGTTCTCTCTCTAAACTCTCTCTCGCTCTCCCTCTCTCGGTGTTGCACCACCATGGGGACCCCCTCAGTCACGGCGCCGGTCACTCCCAGCCACCCAGAGCCGCCGTCACACTCAGCTCTCTCTCGGTGAGCATTGCACAGCCCCTCTCCCGTAAGCCTGTTTTCTCTTTTTATTTCTTTTGCTTTAGTTTTCCCAAAATACCCTTTCTACTAGGCTGAGTTTTATTGGGGCTGGGCTTAGTTGTAACTTGACTGGTTTATAAATCTAGTTGGACTTGAATTATTTCAAAAACTATAGTACTAGGTTAAGTGGGTTGTTTTCATGCGAGCGTGAGGTTTAAACTGGGCTGATTATTAAGTAGGCCGAAGCTTTTAATTGAATAAATATATTAGTCATATACTTATTTTTATAGATAAGTATTTAAGGGATTTTAAAGCATAATTTTAAAAGTATCTTTTTTTAAAGTATATTTTGAGTCTATTATTTAGTTAATATTCCAATCGACTTTTAACTAAGATTTTATAAAATTATTAAGTTATAATTTAAATAGAAGTTAAGGAACATGTTATGAGTTTTGAATAATATTATTATATATGATTTTAAGTATTTGGAATGCTATGACACATTTTTTAGAAAAGTTAGTGACGATTAGTACCTCGTATAGGTAACGCGCTTCAAATTGGAAATCAGGAAGCAAGGCTAAGAGGTAAATAGTATGATCATATAAATGCATGCGTACTGTGAATATTATTATTATGTATGAAAATATGATGTGCTTGTGATTGTTAACTACGCTAGCTAAGAGGAAAGTCAAGGTTAGTTTCCTTTTCGATCTTTGATGAAATATGAGATTATGCTTGAATGAATGAATTTGTTGTTCGATTAATTGAATGTTACTAAAATCATATGAAAGCCATGAGATGTTCATGTAGTAATTCAAAGTCAAATATGCAATGTAATGGAATAGTCAGATTATGCAAGCCATGTTCATGAAATGCATAGATTATATATGCCATGTCCATGTAATGGAATAGTCATGTAATGGAATAGTCACTTATGCAAGCCATGTTCATGAAATGATAATCTAAGCATTTCATGAACATGGCTTTCATAATCTGACTATTCCATTACATGGCATACTTGACTATAAAAATTTCTGTGTTTAAGAGTTTTTAGAAAATTATTAAAAAATAAAAATGACTTCCCTCTATTTAGTAAATCACTTGTAAAAATTTATGTGTTTAAGAGTCTTTAGAAAATTATTAAAAAATAAAAATGATGCTCGCTTTTACATATTAAAAATTAAAACTGACTAACATGACTTGTAATTAAAAGGGTAACATTGTAATTATAACTCAAAATATTTACTACCCTACGTAAGTTTACGGCACCACCTGAACACTTAGGCTAGAACACAAGGCGGCGTCATTAAGAGTAACAGAGTACTTACAGAGAGATGGGGAGCACGACAGAGGTGAGCTGGGCAGTTGTCTAAGGTGGTGAGGACAGTGGCAAGACACTGGTTAGAGAGAGTGATGAGCGAGAAAGAGGAACTTCACGTAGAAAAAGAGAGAGAGAGACGGAAAGAGACGGAGGGGAGAGTGGGTGAGCTCGGTGGAAGCATGCCGAGAGCAGAGCGACGGACCTGGATGGAGTGCACCGCCCGACGAAGCTCTCTGTGCGGTGGCGATGTCATGAGGAGGTTGGCGGCGTAGGGTGGCAGGTTGGTTGCACACGATGGGGAAAACTACTTCCTCTGTTTCGGGGGTCAAAAATAGAGTATTTCGTGGGTGTTTTTCCTTCAACGGCTAGGCGACAGTGGTGGTGGTCTGGGCAGTGGTTTACGTGGCGTGGATAAACCGGAGTGACAAGGTGGTGGGATTGGGTGGCCCGTGGCCGACCTGGGGGCTTGTTGCTCTACTGGGCTTCACGCAGGAAGGATGTTCCCGATGGCAAACGATTGCTGCTGCTGATCTCCCACGGTGGTTGAACGTGGAGGCTTGTGGGTTGAGTGGTTTCTCGGGTGCGGTGGTGAAAGACAGCGTTGTGGAGGATCTCGGCACTTTGGGGTGATTTGTGGAGGTGCAGAAGGCTAGCGACAGCAACGTGGAGGCGGTGTTGCTTCACTGAAACTCAGGAGGCGGCACTCTAGCTTAGGTTGGAGATAACCACTACGTGCTTGAGGGGTTGTGTCGTGTGTGTGAAGTGTGTAACACATATATATGGAAAGAAACTGATAAAAAACCCTAGAGAAACCAATGGTAGAAAAACTGTCATGAATGTCGTAGGGATAGGAACGTGCTTGCCGTGGAGAAAACTGACTCAAGTGTAACCCTAGTTGTGAATGCCAAGGACATGAGGAAAACTGTAGGGGTGAAACTAGACGGAAAAGAAAACGTACGGGGAAGTTAACGTGTGAAAAAAAAAAGGTGATTGAAACAAAACAAAAACAAAAACCCTAAAGCTGAGAAGAATAGAGGCGTACGTGCATGGGCGTGCAATCGTGCGGCGGCGACTAGCTGAGGAGAGGTGGTGTGAGGGAGAAATGGTGTTGCCAATCATGGGTTTTGATGAAGGAAAACACTATCCCACAGAACATGTCTACCGAAATCCTTTACTGAAAACACTCTCCCTCTCTGCAACCAATGTTGCCGTCAGCAAGCTCTACACCACGCCGAGTCACCCATATCTTCCATTTCTCTTCTCAATCTCCTCCACCGCGACTTAGAAGTAGAGGATTTGGAGCCGCTGCAGGTGCGTCAGTGGGTAGGAAAATTTATTTCTTTTTTTCTCTTTCGATCGTTTCTCTTTCGTCTTATATCTCTGAGTAGATATTTATTTTGCTTTGGTGAATGTTGATATGCTCTTGATTCTCCCATTGCAGTTGTCAAAAAAGGTTGTCTTCGCACCTCTCTTTCAAATTCCAACTCCTATTTCAACTACACCTAAGGTGTCCTCGGACCCGACTTTGAAATATGTTACACTCGGATCATTCAGCTGAGATCAGGACAATGACGAAGTCAAGGTAATAACTGATTTTTATTTCTAAAAAGGGGTTTTAATAAAGCTATTGTTAGGTTCTCTATAACCTAGAAGCAAAATAGACATCAAAGCGTTGAAAAGCATCAAAACAAGCATAATAAGTTTTTTTTTTTTTCTGAGTTTACGTTTTCAATTTCTCGATTTAAAGGACATTGGTTGCACTAATGTTGATTCTGCCACCCTACAGATATATGTATCCCTTGAGGGAGCTGAGCATCATAAAATCCAAACTGAGTTTAAGCCAACGTCCATTGATGTCAAATTCCAGTCTAAGAGGGATTGGGCATCGATTTTTTCTTCCTCTGGAAGATGAATTTTTATTCGTGGGATTGATTTACAAAAGTATTAATTTTTACGGCTTGCATGATTTCTTATTACTGTTATGATTATGATTTTTATTGTTATTTGATAAGCAGAATTTTTAAATTCCTAACTTTTATGAATTTGACAATGATGGAAAATATTGTACTTGGGATTATTTTGTTTTCAGTAATGGGGAACCCTAGAGGAAGAAAAGGTTGAGCTTGTTCTTACACAAGGATATTAAGATTCATGGAAATCCAACCAGTCACAAGCCTGAGCTTGTTCTGAATAACTTCACAACACGCCTGTGTTAAGAGATACCTCCTCTCATGATGGCTTGTCAGTTTTGTCTATGTGATGATCACACCCAACCAGCCATAATAGTTAATTGGACTCTAATTTTTCATTTTGGGTTTTTTTTTCCTAGCAAAGTGAAATCTCCATTAATGATTTTTAAATATGTAGTAGCATGCTTTTTGGCTGAAATTTTTGACAAACAGAAAAGTTGATTCACTCTATCTAATATCTAAAAAAGAATACCTTATTTTTGTTTTGATGCCTTTGCAGGTATATGAACACATAACATTTGAAATGAGAAACATATATCCCTTGGGTGTTTTTGTTAACCAGCCTCCACTCTGATATCCTCTATTCAGAGTGTTTTTGTTAAGAACTCGAGAAACTTGGGTGGCTTTTGCAAACCATTTTAGATGGTAAAGACCCAAGGAGCTTTTACATTAAAATTATGAACATATGTTCTCTACCTTGCTTTTTCCCGTGGATTATGTCTAGATCCCCTTTCCTAATTTCTATTTGTTGTGGAGAATTTGATATTTACTTCTTCTTAAATCACTTGATCTAAAATACTGTATAGCTCATATTTTCCTTGGATTTTTTATAATGTGTGTCCTTTTTTCTTCATAGTCTCTATTTGTCAGAAGTTAATATTCATTAGCTTTTATATGTGCTAAAGCTATATTGGCAGAGTATTTTGGTGTTGTTCTTGAAGTATTGTCTGCAGTGTTATATGGACGGAGAGGCCGTGTCTGGAGAAAGGTAGCTCTCTCTAATATGCTTGGTTGTCATTGATTTTAGGGTATATGATGTATGAATAATGCTCATCATATCACTTAAACATCATAATCTTAGAGCATGTAAGTTTTGGTTTTATTTCTGACATGTTTCTCTTTTTTATGTTTTCATCCAATGTTTAACATGAATGCAAGAATTTTGCTTTTATAGACATATCTAATGTTGGTGAAGTATTATAGTAGACTTGTAGATGTATTGGTCAATTAGAATGATTTAATAGGAAGAAATTATTTTTATAAGGAATAAACTAATGGGATAACTTTTCCATTAGTTTTTATCAATGAGAATGATAATTGGAAGAAAATAGATATCATTTCTATAAATACTATTATTTTCTACTTGTCAAAAAAAAAAACACTGTTCTTTTCTACTTATCAAAAAAATAAATACTATTCTTTTCTTTAAATACTCATATGTTTCCTCATCATATTCTCCATTCTATATCTTTTTTCACATCAAACTTCTCTTAATCTTAAATTGTTTCTAACTAATTTTTTTCATACTTTTAGCATTTTTTTTTTTGTCTATTTTGTTTATAGTTTCCCCATTTCTTTCAATGTTGTCCTTTGTCATTGTGAAATTAAGCATATTTGCAACTTTATTTGCCACTCTATTTTATTGTGAGCTTAACCTGGAATTACCACCAAAAGATGCCCTGAAACCGAGGTTTTGACAGAGCAAGTGTTGGGTATGAAAGAAATGAGAGTTCCCCTTTTCGCTAGAATCTTATCAGCATGTGTCTCTCAAGGTATTGATCTTCAGCTAAATGCATATTGTGCATTCTCTATTCACCCATTTATTTCAAATACATTTTTCCCCTTTCATAATTGATGTGAGCTCCTTGATATCAATGACAATATCAGATTCTAACCATTTTCTGATTTCAAAACCAACTTAAAAGATGGCTCCATGTCATAACTATTGCTTCTACAACATGCTTTATGTTTCCTAGTAATTCTACATACAACCGTGAAATGCGTAAACGCCGCGTAATCGCTTTGAAAAATAGTGGAGTCCACTATTAAAAAATTAATTTTTTTCATGTGGGTCCCATATTTTATTCACTTTTTTCAAAGTGATTGCGCGGCGGTTGCACAATTCACAGTTGCAAATATATTTTCTCTATGTTTCCTGTGGCCATGTGGGACATGATCATAATAAGTCTATACCTTTTTAGACATAGGTTTAATGATACATGTTCTTGAAAGAAAATAATCCCTTGTTAATGGTACATTTTCTGACTCACCCTCTCCCTCTCTGGGCTTTTTGTTGAAACACTTGGGATCACCTTCTGATAACGGTATGGAGTTTCCATTCTCTGCTTGGTCTTTTCTGAGCACCATTCTCTTCGGAGTTATGATGATATTCTATGTTGACAATATTGCAGAAGAAAGGTACTTTACATGATAATCTCCTTCTTGCTGCTATCTCTCTCTCTCTCTCTCTCTCTCTCCCCCACCCCCACACACACAGACCACATGCATAACAATTGCATGCATGTATATAAAGAGTAATCTGATGCCCTTTGTGCTCATTTTTATACAAGTGTTCTATTATAAATATTTTCAATTTCAAAAGATCTCATGATTATAGGATATACCTAGGGGGCTGACAAAATGATTGGATAACTCATGTTTCTACATTACACATGGTTTTTTCTTCTCCAAGGCATTTAATGGTAGCAGGACGATGCATCATTGTCATGTAGGATCATTTACCATATCTATTTCAACAGAAACGATATAAGAGATTCAACATTTTGTCCATCACCAGTCAATGAAACACCAACATAAACTCTAAATATATATTTCCACCGAACTGCAGAATATTATGAATTTATAACTTAATGAAACATTGGTATGATATCACTAATGCAACTTTTGGTGGGTAGGTCGTAGACCTGAGATTGCATTTTTTTTTCAGGTTTTTAATAAGTTTTTTTTTCATATGACATTTTTTTCATTTTCATATCAAGATAGATTCTTTTTGCTCTTTATGAGTTTTTTGTGTGATGCTCTTCATATGAATAGGTCATGAAGATTGCACGGGACAGAACTAAAAAATCGATTGCAGTTTATACATGAAAGAGGAATTGCTTACCTAGATGTCAGACGTTATAATATTTATGTAAAGAGTGGTGTTTAAAAATTTGGTGATTTTGGATGTGCAATTCTCGCGATAAGAGCTTGCCAATGGAATAGTGATTTTGTATATTGTTCAATTTATATAAAGAATGTCTTTAATTTGGTGTTGTTTAGAATGTATCTTTGAAGAGCTTTCGTCTTGGTTTTGTCATCAATTCAATGTTTCTAGATTAATTTTCATGAATCTATTCTAAGTTTTAGTGCATATTGTTATGAAATAAATGATATTGTATTCTTTCATTTTGAAGATTTTAATTAATTTTGGCACTTTTTGAATGAATTGTTACTATTATGGTTTTTGCAAAAATGTTTTCTACATAGCTATTTTATTCTTCCAATTGGGCGCTACGTGCAGGCGGCATACGTGCCTTGCACGTAGCACCTTACTAGTATATAGTATATATTGTCATGATCGGCCTTAAGGCCTGGCCTAAGCCCACGACAATTCATAAACTGAAGCCCCAGACACTGTCGTTTATGTGAGTGACTTTCCCCTTTCTTTCTCTTTTCTTCTTCTCCCCGTAACTGCCACGATTTTTCCATGCGTATGCAGTTTATTTTTCCGTTCCTTCCTCATTTCCAAACCTCCCAACCAACCACTCTCCCTCTCTTTCTCTCTAAAGTGCATACCTCTCATATCCTTTCTCTCTTGCGATTTTCAGTGATTTTGGTGCACCCAGGTTTCGATTTCTGGAGTAAACCAAGGCTAGCTTCTCTCTCTCTCTCTCTATGTTATGAATCCAATTAAATTGGGCTTGATGAGCTCCTATTAAAATATACTAGCTTGATGAGCTCTTATTAAATTGTTATCTTTTATTTTTGTTTGAGTTGTTAAAGTAGTTTAGTGGCCTATGGGCCCAGTTAATGTGAGTTAGAATTGGCCGTGGTCTTAATTAGTGGTTGCCGAATTGAGTCATCTTCTACCTGCATATGAAGAGGAAGAGGGTCCTTGTTTGGGCATCTGGAAAATATTCTGAACATTGTTGTTTTCTTTTGGGAGGGAGGAATTAGGGACCTCGAATACCCCAAGGCGTAGCCATTATCATCATCTCCTTATCCTTGATTCTCTTTATTTGTCTCTATTACTATTCCTTTAACTGGGTTCATTACACTCTCTCTCCCTCTCCCTCTCCCTCTCTCTCTCTCCCCCTCTCTTTCTCCCTATATTTTTCCTTTTGGTAGATTTGGGATTTTAGGTGTTTGCGTCTGATCACAGATTTTTGGGTCGTCGTTGAGCCCTCTCACCAGAACTCCTAACATTTGTAAATCTCCATTTCACTATCCGATCTCACTCTCATTATTTTTCCTCTATTTATGTGCACCAAGGCCCTATTTTTCCTCTATTTTTCGCGCACTCCCCACGACATTTCCTTTTCACACATAATCTTACTCCCTCACATGCACACACTCAAGCTCTCATAAACTCTATTTTTTTACCCAGTCACGCTCACACTTTAACCACACACTCATTTTATTTTCACAGTATATTCCCCCTCCATCGACAAATGCCTCCCTCGTGTTTGTCATTTTTCGTCAAAGAGCCCAATGCCAGTAAGCCCAAGTTACTCTCTTCTTCTCTTTTGTTCATCGCTTAGTAAAAGGGGAATTTTATGTGATTTTAAGTTTACTTATTTTAATTATTTATGTCAAAGTGTGGTGATTTGGGTTGATGTGTGGCGAATGGAAGAGATTGATGGCTACTCGGGGTGGTTTATTGACTGTGTGCAGTGTGTGTTTCATCTGGTTGTGTTGGTGTGTTATGAGTGTCGTAAATACCCAAGATTTGAAGTGTTGGATGATTAAAAATATATGGTGGTTGTGCTGAAGTTTTATATTGAAGGTTGGAGTTGACGTGGTTGTTTGTGTTGTGTTTTCAACACAGGAGTTGTCGTTGTTGGTTTTGGAGATGTTTTTATTGTTGGTTTGGTGTTGGTAAGAGGTAGCTATATGGGTTGAGTTTGGTTGTTGGGTGGAGATGTTATTGGCTGTGATGGGGTCTAAATGCTACTGGTTTGAGGAGGGGATTGTCCGGGTTTAATTTTATGATACACATTGAGTTAAAAATGGGTTGTTTTGGACTATTACTCAATAAATAGTAGCTTACTGGATTGGTTAATTAAATGTTGGGTTTATGTTTTGGTTAGGTGGTATTTCTACTAGAGTTTCGACTCAAGGCGTAAATAATATATGAAAGTCATGTAGGCGGGGTTCATATACTAGTTTTGCATAAAAGAAATGAAATGAGGTTGACTTTGAAAATATGCATGTTTGTTTTTCCAAAGAAATCTGAAAACGACCTCAGATGCTTATTCTGCATATGCATAAATTCCATATAAGAGAAAGTATTTTCTGTTATGATGGGTGCAGACATGAGCTAATTTTATGCATTTTGCTTATGATCTATGCAAAAAGAGCGAATATGAAAATCTAAAAGTTTTTGCTATGAATAAATGAAGATGTTTTGGATTCTATTTATTTTGAACATGTGAAATGATCTGAAGCTATTCAATATTTTGTTTTGATATGATGTGTCATCTGAAAACCTTGGCATGAAGTTCTGATTCAGTATCTGAATGTGATCTGGTTCCAATGATGTTCCATTATGTTTCTGTTAAGGCCCAGTCATGGGTATAGTGGTGGTTTATAACCCTACCATAGGGGTGAAACATGGTATACGGCCCAACCACGGGTATAATGGTGGTTTATAACCCTATCACGGGGGGTCAAATATGGTATATGGCCCAAACACGGGTATAATGGTGATTTATAACCCTACCACGAGAGTTAAACATGATATTTGTTCTGATGTGATGCTATGAGATGATATGAATATAATATTTCAGTTTGGATTTGCCAAATGATTTTCTTTTTGGGAACAAGTTTGTTTTTCTGAAAATTTTGCTCTGATGTTTTGTACCAAGTTTTGTTTATACATTCTGAAAGTAAATATGTTGTTTCTGCATTATGAAAGTAAATGTTTTGTTCTGCATACCAAACGTTATAAATGCTCATGTTTTGTAACGCCCGTCCTTTTGGTGGGATTTTTTATAAAATATTTTTTAAAGGACGACGGGAATTACCGTTCGATTTAAAACTTTTCGCTTGCATACCCAGGACGCAAGACTCCACGTTTATAAAATAAAAAGTACTTTAGCAATAAAAGAGGATTACAGCGGAAAACATCAATTTTAATAATAAAAATGCCTCTCGTACATTTAAAATACATGCCTACACTTCCGTGCTCTTCCCCATGGGCCGTGTCCGTCCTGACCGTTCAGTATCTGTGGGGGGAGGGGCATACATAAAAACTAAAATGAGTCGAAGACTCGTAAGCATTATCTCATACAGTTAAAATATAACAACATAGGTTTTCATTCATGCATTCATGATTTGTACATACTATCACGTGCACGCATAAGAGTCGTACGTGCGTTCCTTTGAAAATGTCAATGGACGGGATTTTGCTTTAATAGTCTTTCTTTTCGTAAAATGTGTCTCCCGTCAGTGCCTTCATTTCTTCAAGAGTCACTGGACGGGGTTTAGTTTTTAAAAGGCTTTCTTGTCGTAAAAAGTTTCTCCCGTCAGTGCCTTCATTTCTTAAAGAGTCGTGCTCTCATACATTCATGCATGCATACATTCTTTCTTATCACTTTCATAGGCTGGTACACACTGTTACACCCTGTGTGTTAGGGTTAGCGGCCATATGGCCAATGGATTCGCGCATACTTTTACATACATGCATACGTGCATACGTGTTTTCTCTTAAACATGAGCTTTCTTTTCGTAAACGTCTCTCCCGTCAGTGCCTTCATTTCTTAAAGAGTCGTGCTCTCTTGCATTCATGCATTCATACATTTATGCATACATGCATTCTTTCTTATCACTTTCATAGGCCGGTACACACTGTTACGCCTTGTGTGTTAGGGTTAGCGCCCTATGGCCAAAGGATTTGCCCGTGGCCGCGGGTTGGAATCCCATTCTGTTAGGGTGCAACACTGGGTGCACTACCAGCACTACTGCCCGGCATTGCAATCTGTCTATTCATTCATTGGGTACCCCTTTTCATTCATTCATGTGGCCGTTACGTATTTTCATACATTAAACATTCAGTCCTTTCAGTTCATTCATTCATGCCAGCTCTAAAGAGCTGGAGCTTTCATTTTTTTCTTATCTTCCATTTAACATGTCCTTTAATGAGAAAACGTTCATTTTCGTGAGAAAACATTTTTTATGAGCATGTGCAAAAACATCGTCTTTTCATGACATTCGTAAAACCTTCGTTCGTGGCATAACGTCAGCCTTCAAGGCATCCACAAGCATCACCTTTAAACGTCGTCTCTCGTGGTGTCCACGAGCATTACTTCGTGGCGTCCATAAGAGCGTTGGTTTGTAAGACCCATGAAAGCGTCCGTTTCCATGTCTTTCTTTGCCTTTCGTGATAAAACTTTATTTTCGTGAGAAAACATCGTTTTATGATCATAAGATATCGGTTCGTGGATTTTCTTAGAAAATACATACAATAGATACTCCGTATAGTCATCCATTCACATGCGTACAATTAATACTTTGGGTGCGTAAAAAGGAGCTGCAACGGAGGGGCCGTACATACTTATACACTTGAACACTTATCGTTTTCTTTCTTAAAACGTCTTTCATCTTTTCCTAAAGCATCTTAAAGGAAAAGCGTTTCTTGTATCTTGAAAAACTCTAGAAGAGTATGAACGTAACGCTTACCTGGACTCCATGCTACTTGCATATCATGCAGTCCATTAATGTGCTTGTCAGATGGCAACCTACATGCATACACATAACCTTAACGTCATTCTCTATCTAGTACATAAGCAACTTAAGCTTAGAAAGCACAAGCTACACTTCACTTGGAACACTCTCCTTCTATCCCGTGTTCTTACGTGTTCCTTACTAAGTTAAAATCTTCAGGAACTCATTACGGTCACCCCATCTTCCAACTCAGGTCTTGCCTCGAGTGTTCATCCACTAAAGTGAACCCATGATTCACCTTAAGATTAAGACACTAAGGCCTCTGTCTCATTCTTCTCATTAACCACATTCTGACGCATGACTCAGACCAACTAAGTCATGCATCCCTTCCTTAGACAGTATACTTGTCACTAACTTCATCCATCTTAGCCCATACTAATCCTCATTCTCATCCATACACAAACCACATGGTTCTAAGCCAACTTTGAGGCTTAGGCACCGTGCAACTATACTCAGGATAGATTACCCATTACACATGGTGAATCCGTCCGGCACATGTGTCTCACCATGTTACACATGTACTTTACCCCTTATGACCTAAGATCAACATATATAACATGTTGATCACCTGCTTGGAGGGACAAGGGCCATACTCTGATACTAACCTTCTCTTAACCGGGCAAGCATGACTCCTCATGCTACCCGTCCCTTTTTGACAGTTCATCCCAACACTTAACACGACAAGACTCCATCCATAACCACGTCTTATGTCACGTCATATAGCTCGAGACTGTTCCCAAGCTACACCATGACCTTGTCGCGTTATCCAACATTTTGCTACGTCAATTCCTAACTCATCATGAGTACGGTTCCTCACGTACTCCCGACACATCGTGACATCTCGTCACGTTCCCATTACGCCATTCATACCCTATCACTTCACCCATCGCAAGCATGACTGTCAGTAACCACGTCACAAAGTGACGTTGCCCAGTCATGCTTCCGCTGCGTACTCTTACACTTATTCCGCTACTTCATCTATATTCCCAGCCATAAGTCCAATACGATGACACTTGTCACCTTAGACTACAAGCTACACCATAATTACTCTGGGACACTGTTCTACAGTTCTCGACACTACTCATCACGTTCCACTCCCATCAATCACACAACCATCCTTATCTCTACGACACGCCACATGGCGTATCTCTGCACCTTATGGAGTACACTCCATGCGTATTCTCTTCTCACATGCTACGTCACATCATCACTATGGCGTACCCGCTAGATAGTGCATCACTTTACTACATGGAGTACACTCTGCGTGTACTGCCCTCATACGTACCACGCCATATCACCATTATGACATATAGCTATATGGTGCATCACTCCACCACATGGAGTACATTCTACATATACTCACTTCATACACATCACGCTACACAGAGTATACTCAGCGTGTACTCTTCTCATTCCACATACACCACGCCACATCACCATTATGGCATATAGCCATATGATGCATCACTCCGCCACATGGAGTACATTCTACATGTACTCCCTTCATACACATCACGCCACACAGAGTACACTCAGCGTGTACTCTTCTCATTCCATATACACCACGCCACATCACCATTATGGCATACAACCATATGGTGCATCACTCCACCACATGGAGTACATTCCACATGTACTCCCTTCATACACATCACGTCACACAGAGTACACTCAGCGTGTACTCTTCCCATTGCACATACACCACGACATCATTACAACACAGTCCACAACACTACATGGCACAATACACCTCCACACAACACAGATATGCCCAACACTTCACTACACAGAATGCCCAACACTTCGTTACATAGCACCACATCACAATACCACAACTCCACAAATACTAACAGCACAGTCTACAACCTAGTCAACTAATCAATATCTAACATAAATACGAGGGATAGAGAGTTATACCATAGACGGGATAACCCGTGCATTGCTCGTTGACCATCATGGTCGAAGATGTCAGAAGGGTCGTACGTGGTGGCTAAACCGCGTACGGTGACTATTTAGGCGTTTGGATAGGTAGGTGTGGTCTTGGAAGTGCTCGTGGTGGCCTTGTGATGGTGGTAAGGAGCGTAACACGACGGATCTAGCCGTGTACAGTGACGGTCAGCCACGCGCAGTAGCTGTCCATCACGTGCAGTGACTACCCACCACATAAAGTGGTGGTTTGAGCTTAAGGTTAGACTAAGGGAGGTCAAGGGAGGCTGCTGGTGGTCTTCATGGCGGCTGAGGTGGCGGAGCACAGCGGAGCCGTGGGTTTCCACGTGAAACCCCGTGTGCCTCAAAGCATGGAAATGGGAGAGGGAGGCTTGGCTGGTCATGGTTGGCCATGGAGGAACTCAGGAGGTTGCGGTGGAGCTCGTGGTGGCACTGGGGTGGCGCCACGGTGGCTCACAGCGGCAGATCGAGCTTGCGAAATAGGGAGAAGCCGTGAGAGAGTGGGGATGTGTGTGGAGCCTAGGGAGCTCGACTGGGCGTGGGGAGGCTACGGGGAGGTCACCGGTGGAAGGGGAAGCACTTGGTGGTGGTGCCGTGGCCGTGGGTATGGAGAATCCGTGCATCGAAGGAGCTCCATCCGGCCGAGGAAGAGGCTATGGGCCTTGGGTCAAGTGGAGGAAGGGAGAGGGAAGGGGAAGATCAAGGCGGTGCTTGGTGGTCGTGAAGGCCGCGTACGGTGGCGCTATGGCGGTGCGAAGTGAGGGACCCAAGAGGAGAAGGTTGCTCGCGTGGGGGAAGGGGAAGCTGCCGCGCGGGACATCGACGATGGGGGATGCTCGCCTGCATGAGGGGAGGCCTGCAGTGGTGGAGGTGAGACCTGTCGACGCACGACGGCGCCGGGCTGTGGGATGGGGCAGTTCGGCGTGAGGGACGCAGTGTACTGCGTACGCTTGAGGGAGAGGGAGGAGAGAGAGAGAACTGAGGAAAAGTGAGGGGGAAAGGGTGGGGTCTGGTTATTTAACCCAGTCCCTTCGTCTAGGGATCCACGTAACGATCTAACGATGGATCTCAAACACTAATTTAAAATGCATTAACTATTAACTAAATTAAAAGCGCTTAGAGGAATTAAGGTAGAATATTATTTTAAACTTATTCATCATTAATAAAATGATGAAGTCTCACTTAACATATTAAAGAGAATAAAACCATTTAATTAATAAAAGTTTTCAACATAATTTAAATCTCATAATATCTAAAATAGTTGAAATCATTTAATAATGATGTTAAAATGATTTCTGGCAATTATAATATTTTTTGAGCTCTTCAAGAATATTATAATTGTCGTATTTAAAATCAAGCTTAGTTCACTAACACTGGAAATACTCTTTATAATTATTTCTAGCACATTTAAAACACTGGGCATATCCTAGAAGTCGCACGATGTCTTTGAAGAGACGCCATCGGAGTTCGGCACGCATGACGAGTCTCGCATTCGCTAGATAGAAGGGCAGATAATCACATAATTTCTGCCCTCAGGATTTGCTTACGTCATAAAGAAGGAACGTACGTCAAAAAGAAAGAACTGTACGTAAGAAGGAAGAACCGTACGTAAGAAGGAAGGAGCAAGGTATTACATGTTTACATGCTAGTATATGCTCTCTGCTTGCTGAGTTGTTGATAACTCACCCCTTAATCTTCATAATATTTTAGATGGCATTGATGGTTCAGCTGAAGATTAGTATTAGAGTTTAAGGACAAGATTAGCTATGGATAGTTATTGGGTATCTCGTGGTACTAATGCTGCTGGTGGATTTTATTTATTTAGTAGGTTGATTTCAATATGTTTAGATGGATGGAGATTTATGTCAATTCTATTTTTATTCTAGTTGTTAATTGAGACATGAAGACAAGTTGATATTTTATTTGGGTTCATGTATTGAGGATCTGGTATGTGAGTATGTGTGGTTTATTAATTTGAAATATTTACGTTTGTTTTACAGTTTTGGAAGTATATATCCTTAGATTTGGAAATATATTAGTATTGTTGGAATTGATTATCAGATATCAAGAGTTAACTCCCTGGACCTTCGGGGTTGGGGCGTTACATATATACTAGTGGATAGTACTCTATGTACTAGTATAAGTTATATACTAGTTCATAGTGTTATTAGTATAATATATATTATTAGCTTATAATATGCTAGACAACAAAATTAGTTGTTAATTACACTTTATTAAACTAATTAATAACACTAGACTAATATATATAGTATATTATAAGTATAGTATATATAGTATATTCTAGTGTGTAGAGCATAAGTATATTGTATATATAATATATTATTTAGTACGTACTATAAAAAATTTATTGTAGAGACGTTCGAATGTACAAACAAAACGTTCGAATGTATCTGACATTGAGAACAAGCATTATCACGTACTAACATAACGTTTGCATGTAACGGGAATTAAGTAATTAAACATTCGGAAGTTATAATTGAAACATTCGGATGTTTTCCTCTCTCATCAATTGACGTTCGCAAGTTAACTATTAAATGTTCGAACGTTAAGTGTATAAAAGATTAAGTCCGAATGTTAAACGACACAACTCACATTTCTCTCACACTCAATTCGTAGCCTCTGAAGCATACCACCGCTTGCACAGTTGTCGCTGTCGTCAAACTCTACCACAACCGTCACAAAAGAGGTAGGCATCCCTCTTTAACTTTTGGGTACATTTTTTTGGACATTTAAGGGAGGTTTCAGTGGTTCCTGAAACCCGCTAGTGGCTGGACCTTCATCTTCATTTTCCGGCCACCACGGATTGTCAATGGCCAAACGGGCACCATAGAAAGCTTTCTTGAAGTTTATACTTCATTTCTACAGTGGCATTTGGCCGATTTCATTGTGTTTGACATGCACGGGAATGACTAAGTTGACTCTTTTTGTATCGTAACCTTCGAACGTTACGATATCACGTTCGAACATTATATCTTCCAAATGAGGAAGACAACATACACGTTCGCACATTAATCATATGATGTGCGAATGTTCTACAATACGTGCGAACATATTTAGTATGTGTGGGAATTTAAATTGTACATGCGAACGTATGTTTGTAACATTCGCACGTAAGATCGTTCATATTCTTGAGCGACACATACGTGCGAACATTAATATTACGTATAAACTTTATTTGTAATTCGTGCGAATGTAAAACCTTTCAATTGTCATAAACCAAATATACGTTCGAACTAATATTTATGTACGTTTGCACGTATTATTAAATACGTTCAACAGTTTCCTCACGTGCGAACGTGATATGCTTTGTACGTTTTAACGTGTATTTGAGCCGTCACGTTCGAACATTTATCATATTACGTTCAAATGCTTATACTAAATAATCTAACAGGTGAATCTAATAACCAAAACTTTCGCACATATAAGCTTATCCTCCGAATGTTAAATTTTACGTTTGAATGTGTACTATAAATAATTTAGATTAGAATACATAATATGCTTCATAATATTAATATTGCTCATTTTTTTTTCCTTTTAGGATATGGCTCATCTTCTGACTACTAGGAAAAGGGGGAGGGAAGCAACAACAGAGGACATGTCTCGAATCGGGGCTCGAACAGTGATGTCTGAACAAGAAGTCATGATTAACCACTTTCACGAACTCATATGGGAGCAGAAGAGCGTTCGAGACGTGTTCGTTACAAGAGGTTGGATGAGTATCTGCACAGTGGTTCGGGAGTTTTATATGCAGATGTGCTCCATGCCTAAGGATGCATCCTTTCACACCGTGACATTACACGGTGTTCAGTTCGAGGTCTCGGTAGATGTCATCGCCGAGTTTTTGGGATCGGTTGCATAGCTGAGATATCAATTGCAGGAGATGCTCAGCCTATGGATGGATCCCAAGTAGATGCGAATGTAGGCACTTCTGCATCATCTACTGGCACAGTTGACCGGTCGGAGGCTGGGGATATAGATGAGGAGGATGGCGACCGAGATGAGGATTTCTACATCCTCACTGGAACTGACTGAGACCGGATCGATAGGAAGAACTCCTTCAACCAGGTACAACTCCTCCATTTTTTTCGCATGTTGCATCTTATTATTTCAACAAATATGAATCATGTGGGACATAAGGCCACATTTAGCCAAAAATGTGCATAGATCCTTATACAAGTGGCACGTGGAGACCCCATCGACTTGCCACTACGTATTTTTGAGAGGGTCCATTACGAGATGAGCATCATCTCCACGAACAACCTCTCATATGGAATCCTCATTATCAAGCTATTAATGGCCCAGGGTGTGCAACCCATGGTGGAGGAATGAAGGACAGACTAGATGAGCCCCATCGACATTACCACACATCGACGGAGCATTGGACAGGAGAAGGGGCATGCTCAATGTCAGCCTGGCCCAATATCATATCTTGTTCCTCCAATCCAGTCCGATGCCAGTGTTGGGAGTACTAATTAGCCGCCGACGGGTACATCTATAGGAGATGCACGGCCTGCTTGGGTTGATGCAATGGTCTAAGATATTACTACACACATCGATGGAAAGATCAAGTCAGTAGAACAGAGTGTTGGAGATTTTGTCGCAGATGTTGTCCATCGGACAGATATCCTAAACACAAAGGTCAATGCATTAGCTGACGATTTTAATAAATATGTAACCAACACGTTTTGAGTATTTTGTACTTTATTTTTATCATATGTAATGAACAATATTATTATTTAATATATCTACTGTTTTTGAATTTCAATTCCCAATCTTTTTTAATGTTAGCTAATACAATTTAATATTAAATCATTGCATTTCAATTCTCAGTCTTTTTTAATTTGAAATAGCCAACTTAAATATTGAGAATCAATACCATTCGAACATTGGTGCCAAGTTTTTTTTACGTTCGCACATAAATAGACCCCACGTTTGAATGTCCAGGGAATGTTTTAACGTGAATATGTATACATTCAAATGTAATGCAATTTCACAGCTGCCTTCAGTGACGGTTTCCACAAACCGTTACAGAAAATACTTTCTTGTGACGGTTTGGGCACTATTGTCACAATTTCCAAACCGTCACAAAAACTAATTTTCATTGTAGTGTTAGTTCACTTAGTTTTAAAAATATTTTTTTCCCACCTTAATTCGCTTGTATATAAGAGCACACATGTACTGGTCTGTGTTAATGAAATATATAGAAATCTTCCAAACTTCTCAATTCAAGATTTAACAGGCTCAACCTATAAAAAAAGGGGAATAAGTGGTGGCAAAGCTTCTATGGTGAGCAAACACAGCGGGCATGAAGGGGTGAGGCCAGCCATGGTGGCGAGTTACTCTCGGGTTCATGCGACAAATTTGACTCAAAAGGGAGAGCGAGAGAGCAACTTAGATGGTTGGTCAAAGACAATGTGAGGCTTTTAGGTGGTGATCATCCTTGAGACAAACAGACCGTGAGACTCAGTGGGGGAGCTCACCTACACTGGGCGAAGTGTGGCCATGTCCAAGATGAGTTTGCCTCGTGGAGCTTGGCAAGGAGCTTGCTGTGCAAGCGAGCTCAACCCTTAAGCCCTAGCAGGGTGGGAGTTCGTTGCATGGGCGAGTTGAACCCATGAGGCGGTTAGGGAGCTTTAGACAGCGGGCAGGCCAGCTTCACTACTCGCCTGTAAAGGAGGATCAGCAGGCGAGCTTTACTACTTGCCTGTGAAAGAGGATCGATAGGCCCATGATGCTGGTTATGTATATCGGCACAAAGCCCACTTCGGAGTACCGCACCCAAGACGAGCATGGTTTATGTGGTTATGGCGGCTTCAAGCTTGCCATGGGCAAAGGAGAGCCATGACGGCGACAAAAAAGGCCGACAGGCTTGATGGTGGTCTCTAGTGGCTTCACAATTCACGGGCAGAGAGTTACCACTCAACCCAAGAGATTGGCAATGGGCTACAGCAATAGTGCCACACGGTAGGCTCCTTACTTGTCGTGCCTGAGGGATGTGACCGACATGCTGATGGATGCCGGTTGGATGTGGTGACACTAAGGCAAGCTCTGGCTTTGATTGTGCCCCTGTGCCCACACTTGTGAGGCTTGCCAGCAAGCTCACTTTCCCACAAGCAGGGACGACGGGGTAATGTCCGCCAACATTCAACGTTGAGTCCACGGTGCACGTTGCATGACCCCATGCAACGTGTCGTTCAGGAGTCTAATTTCTGTTTTTACCTCGACTGGCCAACCTATTAAAGATGAAAAGGATGAAAAGGAATAACAGGGAGACTTATTTTGTAACGCCCCAAAAACGGTTGATCTGGAGATTTACTACTTGTCTCTTAAGAACTTATTTTCCAATACAACTAAAATAAAACTCAAATCTTTAATAGAAAAACTCAATATCAAATGTTCTAAATAACCACATTGGAAACTCCACAAAGTCATTACTGCAGCTAAAAATAAACTAAGGAGTCCGTAATCTCCCGGTAGTCATAATAACCCAACCAATAATTTCATAAATCTCACTGAAACCCAAGATATAAATAAAACTCAAAGACATTAAAACTAAGAACATCAGAAGTCCTTCTTCTAACAACATCTACTCAGCTTAAACACATTCAGCAATTTAATTCAGGTCCTGATTTGGACTCTCCACATCATCTGAAAAATATTATAATGATAGGGGGTGATTTATCAACAACTCAGTAAGCAGAAATCATATGCTAGCGTGCAAACATGAGCATTTACAAAGTAGAGCATGCAGAACAAAATATTTTCCAGAGTTATCATGCAGAACAGCACATATTTTCAAAAGTAACAGAGCGATGGTTTTAAGACAAGTAAAACCCATAATGCTTTGGCATAACATAAACTGAGTATCATCATCAGATCAAAACAGAGCATCAAACAGAGCAGAGACCATGTTTCACCCCCGTGGTAGGGTTGTGCTAACCCCGGTGGCCAAACCAGGCAGAGACAGAGGTGAAATCTTTCCTTTATTCTTCTCGGAGCCCCGAGTGTGCACACAGGAAATACCACAATAAAACCACCTTGTTTCCAAAGTGGGTGCACTCAGAGACAGAGAAGTTGGTACCAACCCAAACATAGCAGAGCATAATAGAGCAAAGCAGAGACAGAGTCAGATACGAAAACCAATACACCATGCCAAAGGTTTTCAGATGTTATATCAAAATAATACAGAGTACCAAAACAGAATCAGACAGTTTACACACGCTGAACACAAAAGCCAGAACATCTTTCTAAATAAATGCACAACTTTTCATATTCTCAATATCGCTCTTTTTCCAGATTTCAAAAACCACATGACATAATTTAGCTCATGTCTACACAATGCATGTCAGAACATATTTTTCTCTTTTTCGTACAGATTTCATGAGTATGCAAATAAACGACCGAGGTTGGTTTTGTTTTTCCCAAGTTCTCATTTCACCACAAAAATATGCAAAGTTTTCAGAAAATCAACCTCAGTCTCAAATAATTCGTGTAAGGCCTAGTATAGGAACCCCGCTTACCTGACTCCTGCAGCGCATTATCTATGACTTGAATACGGTCTCTATCCGTCTCGTCACCTATTCATAAAATAATATAAACTAAATATTAAAGTCCAACAACACAAAATTGGTCTTAGACAACTTAAGACCCAATTTCTATACCATAATTCAGTAAGTTTAATCAAACTCAAACAGCCAAATAACAATCCGGACAGCCCAACTCACACTTATTTCAGCAGCTCATACTCCCAAACAATCGTCAACAATTTAACCAGGACGACACTACACACTACTCTCTCTCCGTTCATAACTCCACAACAGGAAAAAATATCTCAACACTTCTAGATGTTAAAAGGCCCCAACAAACCCTTCTAAACATTTCCAAAACATCAAACCAATAATTCAAAAATATATCATCATTTCCTAAAAATCACCAATATTAATCATGACTAACGTCAAACTCAAAACACCAATATTTAAACCCGAATCAGCCGACAAATTTCATAGCATAAACCAATCTCACACAAACAACTCCATCATCCAATCCAACCGATCTCCTTACTCCTCGGACTCAGTCCGGCACAACCAATAAATTCACACTAAATATGAATTAGCGCAGAAATACATTTAAATATCAAAAGTTCTTTGGGAAAAATACTTACAATGCTATAATATAATATTTTAAAGGTCACGGAGGTGCTAGAAGCGGCACGCAGCAACAAAACAGTGCCAAAAGCACTGTGGCCGTGGGTCTCAAAAACCCACTTTTGAACGGGTGTAAACGAAGACCCGAGATTGATAGGGTAGGACTTAGGGATGTCGGTGAAGCTAGTGGTGGTGGTGGTTGGCCGTGGGTGGTGGCGCAATAGGCAGTTGAAGTGCAAAAACACCCAAAACGGAAATGTTGATGGTGGGCTTCACCGGTGACAGATCGGAGGTGGGGTTGGATCCATTGGATTGCTAGGAGGTCGAGGATGATGTGGTGACAAGATGGTGGCCGGAGGTGGCGCGACGGCGGCGCAGCGGCGCAAGGAGTGCCACGGCTTGGTGATGCGCGTGGGAGCTAACGGCAGCGTGGTTGGGGCTGAGATTACAGGGGGGTGGTCGCCGGTGGCTGGGGAGGACAGTGGGCAGGGCGGTGTCGGTCACCGCCGGTGCATGGCGGCGGGCTGGGCGAGAAGAGAAACAGACGGAGAGAGGGAGGGGGGTTGCGGCGCACGGGAAAGAAACCAAGGGAGAAAGAAGAAAAAAAAAGAAAAGAAAGAAAAAAAAAAGAAAGAAGAAAAAAAAAGAAAGAGGAAAGAGAAAATGTAGGGAAAGAAATGAGGTTCAATCCTCACATCTTGGGTCACAAAAATAATCCAACGGAAACGATTTTAAAACAACAAGTGAAATAAAATAATTCAAACGCAGTGATTAAAATGAAAATAAATAATTAAACCCCACAACAAGTTAATTTAATTTGAGAAGAAATTTAAACGCATAAAAATAATTAATTTAGAGAAAGCACTTCAAAAGAATAATTTTCGTAAACTAAAAATCATAAAAATAACACAACTAAAAATCCAACAATTTTAAAACAAGAGAATAAATTTTTGAATCAATAAAAATAATTCCTTCAATAAAAAAAAATACACTAAAATGCGGGGTGTTACATATTTGTTTGCACGGAGAGGAGATCCTGTGAGCCAAGAGGCCATCTCTTCTTGTCATAGAAGGAGATAAATCGTTTTCCCACAAACCGTGCTAAACTGTCAAGGCATTTTTCCGATATGCCTGGAGTTCAACTACGGACAAAACCAATTACGGTCAATGATTATACTGCTTCTCATGAACTCACCGAATAAATAAGAGTTTTTAGGGAGGTTGAAGAAGACACATTCCTTCTAGAGAGAGAACATCTTAGGAGCTTATGTGCCTGGAGGAAATCTATCCAAAGTCTGACGAGATCCTCCATTTTATCTACGTTTCTTTTCTTCTTTGGAGTGGTTGATTCCATCCAGCTTTATGCAGTCTCCTACACATTTTCTTGTCTGAGTCAATTTCTTTTTGTTTTATCACTTCCTTCCATATTGGTATTTATTTCTTTGTAGGTTGGGCCTGGTTCATTTCTTACCCAAAGAAAGCAATGCGAAGTTAGACATTTTGCATTTTGAAAATGAAATCAGTTTTGCTATCTTGAAGCTTATTTTGGTATGTGATATTCTTAATATTCCTTTTTCATTGTCGTCTCTTTCATAATTAAAATTTATAAAAGTTTTGAAAATGATTGTTCCTTTTTAATTTCTTACATAACTTCTCACATTTAAGGTGAAACAAACAGTACTCAATTCAAGGAAAATATATAAACGATAAATGAGATGAAAATTTTGGGAGTGAGATAAAAAATTTTTGTTTTAAATAAAAGTTTAAAATATTATTTTTTAATATTATTATTGTTTTGAGATTTCAAAAAGTTGAATTGTTTATTATATTTTGTGTGAGAATTTGAAAAAGTTGCAATGATAAGATGAGATAAGAATTTTATATGTTATCTTTGTCCTCAAACCTACCCTAATCTCGGGAACCTGATTATTAGGACCAGGATCTATATCCACAAAGAGAAATTCTATTTGCAATCCTCAAGTAGGGATTGCATGTGCAGACACATTATGAAATGAGAGAAAATATAATTTTAGGAGGGATAATTTTGTAATTTTAAAAAATTTTAAAGTTAAAATAGCTTAGGCTTGCATTGCAGTCCCCATTTAGAGACTGTACCTAGCATTGATCATCCTATATTGTTAAACGTAGAGGTTACTTTATTCATCCTTGACTAGGGAGCACGATCCTCTGAGGGCGAGTGTACTGTATACTCCTTGCTCATCGGGCTAATGGACCGCGTTAATGGAGCTTTAACCAACTATGGCAGACCCAAGTGATGGGGATAAAAGTGTCCCCCCACTTTATTTACTCGTTTCATAATTTCTTTTTGGGAGTTCAGTAGACTTCAAATCTCACCACACCGAGTAACGTACATGCCACTAATTTATACTAATAAGGTTTAATAATAGTTCAACCTACACAAAAGTCAAGTAGTTCTTCATGTAGAAATCACATTCTGACCTTTATTACTTCTAAAAATAGTATCTAACTCATTATAATCCAAAATGACTTCAAACCAGTTCTATTCTCTCTTGACTCACATATATTTAACCACCTTAAATATCGTAAGAACTCATTATATACACTACAAGAAATGTGCCCTTTTCCAGCAGAGTGTTTCAATGCAAAAAATATTTCCAGTCGACCTTGGCTTCAATGCACGATAGATGCCAACGTCGGGATACAACTACTTTTTTGCATCGAAACAGTAAAATCGTTGGAAAAAATATCTATTTGTGTCGTTGCATTTATCGTTGCAATAATAGTTTTTGGCCGATGCAATAACATGTTCCGATTACATGCTGAATGGTTGATTAAACTATATTGCTACAAAAAACATGTGACGCAAAAAGTTTTATAATCACTGTAAAAAAGTTGCGACGAGAGTTTCAGCTGTTGCAAATTCTGTTTTTAGGCAATTAACAATCGATATAAACAACTTTTTACGGCGACAACTTATTGACACAAATTGACTTAAATGACAAAATTAAACTAGTTGAGAATTCAATTTCATGACTGCACAAAAATTGACGCATATAATTGAATGTATATTTGTGATGAACTTTGGTTTGATGCGAGTAGTTGTTCTCATCGATGATTTTATTGTTGGAAAATTTATTTTCTGTCACTCAATAATCCCATCGGAATAAAGATTTAGCAATATGCATTTGGATGTCAACATAAAAAATAGTATGAAAAATCAATGGAAATAATAGTCTTACTCTCACCATAACCATAAAATTGGACGTATTTGGGGTTGGTTGATGTATTTACTCTCTAGAACCATAAAATTAATATATCTTAATTTTGATCAATTAAATAAAACTTGAATTGGATATTTCCTCAATTTATAAGCCATTATCCTATATAATGATAAAATAGTTTTCAACCCAATTAATTATATGTCATGATCAAATACATAAAATTTATTTTGTTCCCAAAAACCAGATATTACATAATATTTTCTCTCATAATTGTGCCTTACTTCCCATAATATTATTTCACAGGCAATACAATAGCAGGGACGAAATACCTAGCTTTGGTTACTGAATGAATGAAAAACAAAAAACAAAAAAAAAAAAAAAAAAAAAAAGAACAGTGAGCCAAAACACATTTATTAGCACAAATAAATTTAAATAGTAAGGTCTGGAGAATCAAATTCCAAACCATTGAGCTACTCCTTTAAATTTTCCACCTTTTGTCTCGGAGTGGGTGGCTACTGAAGAGCTGTTCACGTGTCTTTCTGGTTCTTTTTCAGCTTTTAATAGTCTCGGCACTATCTTCCAAAAGTGATTGTGTTGGGTAAACAACGATGTGCTTTGTGTGGTATTTCACCTTAGTTTTCCAATGATACGATGAGCACTTATAGCTTATCGTGCACGTGGCGACTCAAGCGCGTGTGCATGGTTGGCGTAAACTAGTTCATATTTGTCACCGCTTTCACTGTTGCCTTCATTTGTCAAGTGGTAGTGCTCCGTGATCTATTGCAAATGACTCCCTTCATGGTAGGGGAAAACCATTACAAAGTTCCTATTATGCCCAGCAAAGCAAATACCGAAAGCAAAAACACCAGACCAAAACACCAACAAAGCCAATACCGAAAACCAACAAACACCAACAGAAAAAACAACCGTAAAACCATGGCTATACCATCCGAATAGTGGGACACCCATTTTTTTCCAAACGCATGATGCCTCTTAGGAGAGAAGGCAACTCCCGATTGGACCCCCACAACCTGCTAATACCTTCTGCCCCCACCCTTGCTAGATAGTCCGCAAATTTATTCCCTTCTCGAAAAATATGAGAGAAATGGACATTAAGGCCTTGTGAAATCACCATTACCTCTTCCCAAAAATCCACAAGGTACCAGTTTGCACATTTTTTTTTCTTAGCCATTGCACTACCAGCAAAGAGTCTAACTCAACATCTATTTCAATTATGCCCATCTCATTAACCAACCGAAGTCCATGTAGTAGACCCATTAGCTCTGCATAGTTGTTGGTACCGAAGCCCAGCACTACCGAGAAAGCCACTTTGATGTTTCCGTCTAAGTCCCTCGCTAAACCCAATGCTCCTACTGCTCCCAGGTTCCCTCTAGAAGCCCCATCTACATTTAGTTTCATCTTTCTTGCAGCTGGGCGAAGCATCGCACCAACTGAGGGAGCCTCTGCTTCTAGGCCTTCACAGGAACCTGAAACTCCTGTAAACTGGCTATATCCCGCATTGACTACAGCTTTGCAGATTTAAGTTTTTCTCCAATTCTTGTTCTCCAATACTTCAACTACAACCAAACCTGATGTCTGGAAACCATCCTCCCATCCATTCGAGCTCGGCATCTCCTCAACCAAATAATCCAAGTGATGACAGCAGGTAAAAGCCCAACTAGCTGCCCCATTTGCGTACTCTTTGAAGCCTTTAGGAACCACATCTCTATTAATTGCCTCCACGATGAGGCTGATACACGGCCTAGCCCCACCTGGGCAGCAGCTCTCTGCCACAGTTCCTTAGCAAAATTGCCAGACTTAAGAACATGGTCAAGGTTCTCATATCCACCTGTCAAACAACAAACACAATTAGACACAACAGAGATCCCCACTGACCACAGCTTATCATCCACACTCAGTGAACTATTAAGAGCCTTCCACATAGTAACAGATATACTTTTTGGGAGGCAAGGATGCCACAACCAATTTGCCCATCTCACATTGGGGGCTCGTAATCTAACACAATTCCATGCACTATTGGAAGAGAATATCTCATCCGTGTTATCTGTCCATACTAAAACATCTTGCCCACCTCTACTCTGACTCAAAACTTCCAAAACCTCAGCAGCATTCTCATCACCTATCAACCGAGTAATGAAGCCCACATCTCAAGCATTTTCAATTCGACAATCTTTCATAATCAAATTAGGGCTTTCCACACAATCATTTGTTGCACCAATAGGACCATCCTCCAGCCACTTATCCCATCAAAACGACACATTTCCGTCACGAATTTTCCACCTGTACCAGTTGAGAACCTCCAGAATACAAGAGTGCACTTTCCTCCAAAACCGAGTTCCCTTCCCCTGAGGTAAGAGGGAAATTTGGCTTGCTTTGACATATTTGGCTTGGCAGAAACGAGACCATAAAGTATCCTTCGTTAGTAGCTTCCACGCAAATTTCATAAACAAAGATTTTTGGACATCCTACAAACTACGAAATCCCAAGCCCCCTTCCGTGGTTGGAAAGCACAATTTATCCCAAAACTTCCAATGTTTTTTTGGTTTACCATCTTTCACACCCCAGAAGAAATTACTCAAACTTCTCGTAATACGCTTCAACACCGACAAAGGCGCATGCACAGTAGTGAGTAAATGCACAGGTAGGCTCATGAGCACCTGGCACAATAGCAACACCCGAGCACCATTTGGCAACATTTTATTTTTCCACCCTTCTATCATTGCCTTTATTTTTCCAACTATTTCCTCAAGGTGCACCGCTTTCAAGCGGCCGGCTAAGATGGGGACTCCTAAATACTTAAAAGGCAGATTTCCTTTCTCGAACCCCGAACTTCTCAATAACCTCCGTCTTCTAGCAGTACCAATGTGTTTAGAAAAAATAATGGAAGATTTAGAAGCACTAACCTTTTGTCCGGACCACCTTTCATAAACATTAAGGACCTTTAAAATTGCCCTGATAGTAGAAAGGCTCCCATTTGCGAAAATTACTATATCGTCAGCATAGAGTAAATGTGAAATAACTGGGGATTGTCGAGGTTGAGTAAAAGCCCTAATCCTTTTTTCCTAAATCTGCTGGTTGATCAAACGAGAGAGTATTTCTTCGACAATGATGAAGAGGTAAGGTGAAAGTGGATCAACCTTTCTCAACCCTTGTCTACTTTGAAAAAAACCTTTTAGGCACTCCATTCATAACCACCGAAAACCAAGATTGGGACACACACATTTTAATCAAATCACAAAATCTTCTGGAGAATCCAAAGGAAGCAAGAACATGGAGTAAAAACTCCCACTCCACGCTATCATATGCTTTATTTATATTGAGCATGAGAATAATATTGCCTCCTCAAGCCGGTTTATGAAGACTATGCACAAGTTCTTGAACTAGACTGATATTGTCGAAAATGCTCCTCCTTGGAATAAATGCACCTTGTTCGGCGGACACCATCCCTGAAAGGAGTGGAGAGAGTCTACTCACCAGGATTTTTGAGCAGGCTTTATAAAGAACCGAACACAAACTTATTGGTCGAAATTTGTCAAAGCTTGTTGGAGCCTCCACCTTCGGGATCAAAACTAAGTATGAAGCCGAAAAATTCCTGGGAAGAGCAGCACCTAAAAAGAAGTTGTGCACAGCCTCCACCACGTCCTTTTGAACAATATGCCAACAAGTATGGTAGAACCCAGACCCAAACCCATCTGGCCCCGGGCTGCTATCCACGAGAATCGAAAACAAGGCCTCCTTTACATTTTGGATTGAAGGGAGCTGGCCTAATATATTATTCTCCTCCTCTGTGATTAAAGGCGGGATTAACTCAATTAAACTCGGAAGCTCCACCCTCTGATTATGCGCCAAAACCTACTAAAATACTCAACTACGCCCTCATGTACTTATTCCAGACTCTTAAGCCAGCTTCCATCCTGAAGCTTCATTTCCTGCACCAACGTTTTTCCCCTGTTACTCATTGTCCAGAAAAATTGTGCAGATGCTTCCCCTTGGGTAAGCCAATTTTGTTTAGCTTGTTGCCGAAGCTGGATCTCTTCACGGTTTAACCACACATCTAGCTCAGCCTTTGTGATCAGATAATCTTGCTCATCTTCATCATTGGCCCCTTCCTGTATCCTGACTTCCAACCTATTCAATCTCTCTTCAAGATGCTGTATCTGACGATGGGTATTCCTGAACACCTCACGGTTCCAAACCCAAAGCACATATTTCATATGTTTTAATTTCCTGGCTAGCCGTACCATGCCATGGTCATTAATATCATCCTCCAATGCTGAGGCAACACATTCTAAAAAGGAGGCATCCGTGGCCCACATTTGTTGGAACTTGAACCCCAGAAACCCTTAAGAGCTGTTCACTGCTTCCAAATGGATCAAAAGCGGGGCATGATCCGAAGTACTATGCGGCAAGTATTTCATATATGCATTTGGAAACAAATTAATAAATTCTGCACTTACTAAGGAGCGATCCAGTCTAGACCATCTTCTAGCCATGCCCGACTGTCCATTACACCAAGAGAACTGATTTCCTTCATACCTCAGATCCGTTAATCCCGCAGTCTCAATAAACTCGTTAAATCCTCCATACCTGAAACTGGCCTAGGATGACCACCCCTTCACTCAGAATCGTTTATGATGACGTTAAAATCACCAACAATAATCCAAGCTACAGAGTCAACTACCCCAGCTACTAGAGATTGCCACAGATCCCTCCTTTCTATTTGCGTACACTTAGCATAAACCATCGAGATAAAAGTACAGTTATTTCCTACTGACATTAGAATAGTAATGGACTGATTAGTTACTACTAAAACTGAGACCTCCATCCCTATCTCCCACATAATCCAAAATTGTTCCACCAGCCTCCTCATTAGAAACACTGCCTGTCATGTTTAATCTACTCTACAAGACACCCATCCGACTCGAAGGTAGAAAGGGTTCCGCCACTACAACAATACCTGGCAAGAATTTCCTCACTAGGGGTTCCACCATGTTTAACCCTCTTGCTCGCTCTCTATTGCTCCAAAGAAAAAGGTTATTGTGATCCCAATATTTTAAGCATCATATAATTATATATATATATATATATATATATATATACACATATACACATATAGATTTTGATGATAACAAGCGAGTTCGTAGCCTTTACATAATGGAGCCAAGCAAATCAACGAATCAAGCATGAGCAGGAAAGGCAACAAGCTTTTAAAACTCGAAAAAGGATTAAGGCTATGAAATAATCTTTTCACTTAAAGTATCAAGTTGCATTTTTCACATATGCATGATATATTTGAAAATTGAAAGTTTGAAATTTGAATGATGATTGATTGTCATCTTTCACATATGCATGATTTGTTGAAAATTTGTTGATGCTCTTTTTGACATATGTAAAAGTTAGATACTTATGTTTGAAAATTTTGAAAAATGATTGATGCTATTTTTTTACATATGCAAAAAGTACAAGATTTTGTTTGAAAATTTTGAAACGTGATTGATGCTCTTTTTGACATATGAAAAAGGTAGATGCTTTGTTTGAAATTTTGAATAGTGATTGATGTTTACGCAAAAGATAGAAGATTTAGTTTGAAAATTTTAAAAGTGAATGATGGCGAGCAAACACAGCTGCCGTCTGTAAAAAGTGAATGATGTTACCATGGTGGTTCGTGCTACAAATTCGACTCAAAAGACGGAGCAAGGTAGCAACTTTGGTGGTTCCTCAAAGGTAGTGTAAGGCTTCAGGTGGTGACCATCCTTGCGACAAATAGACTGTGAGACGCAGTTGGGGACCTCACCTGGACTGAGCAAGGTGTGGTTGTGTCCAAGACGTGTTTGGCACGTAGAGCTTGGCAAGGAGCCCCCACCATGCAAGCGAACTCAACCCGTAAGCACTAGCAGAGTGGGAGCTCGTTGCTTGGGTGAGCTGAACCCATGAGGCAAGAAAGGAGCTTCAGACGGCAGGCGTCGTGCCTGACCACCTTGTGTGTTGCGGTACGCAAGCTTCACTACTCGCCCCTTGGGGAGGATCGGCAGGTGAGCTTTGATGCTTGCCTGCGAGAGAGGAAGCAAGACCAACAGGCCCAAGGTTGTTGGTCAGGTATGCTGGCACAAAGCCCACTCTGGTGTCCCGCACCCGAGATGAGCATTGTTTGTGTGCTTATGGCAGTTCTAAGCTTGTAACACCCAGCACGGAGCTTGCACTCAATATTTTTTTTTATTATTTATTTTTTTTTCTCCCAACCGTTTCTCTTCTCACTCATCCGTTCATGCCCAAGTACAAGAAGTTCCCCGCATCAAGCACAACAATTGCATGGTAACCGTTGCCCCCATGCACGTAACCACCCTTTCCCGTGCGCTCCTTCGATGCCAGGCATTTCAGTTTCTCAATACACTTCACCTTGTAGATCGATGCTCTCTACCTCTATTTTTCTATCTTCTCCGCACCAAGTCGCAAGGCACCTGGAAACCCACCACAAACCAGTTGCTGCGTATGTGAACCCGAGATACCCACCAACCTTCTCGACGGAAGCCACCAGTACAGCCACGAAACCCAAGCCCGTGTGCGTTCAGCCAAACGGAAACCACCCCGCAGGAGTTTTTCCCATACACGATGGAAGCCACCAACCATTGCCTTACCCCACGTGAAACTGTAAGCCACCGTAGGCCAGCCCCTGTTTCAAGCACTAAAAACAGAGCAAAACCCATACCCACTTCCACACCAAAACTAGCCCTTGTTTCACCGTTCAGACCACCAACTGTTGTGGGTTAGCCACTGTCGTCATCGATTATGCACCCCCAACCCCAAGGCTCACTGTCCCACCTCCATTTTCCGACCATCAGCACCGTAAGCCTCCCTCTCTCTCTCACACACTTTGCTCTCTCTCTCTCTCTCTCTCTCTCTCTCTCTCTCTCTCTCTCAGTGCCCCATCGTCACATGCACCACCGTCCGCCGCACGCCACCTCAGCCTCGCTGCCTCATGGTAAACTCCCTCTATGTTATCTCTCCTGCATCTCTCACTCTCCGTTCTCTCTTTCTCGCTCATCACTCTCTCTATCTTCCAGTGCGCCACCGTCTGGATAGCCACCTTCCACCACAACCCAAATCCGCCACAACCTCCTTCCCCCACAGTCCCGCTGCCTCTAATTTTTCCTTGGGTAAGTGCTACTGCCACTGCTCACGTCTTAGTCTTCTGTTTTTGTGAAAGTTTACTTAAAAATGAAATATTTTTGTGTCTCGGTTAACCTAATAGATGAGATGTGCTATTACCATTTTGCCCCTATGATGTTTCCAGATATATTATTTCAGATGTTTAGGTTATTGGATTTATATTTTAATGAGTTGATTATGTATATTGGGTTTGAAATCATGAGTTTTATAGTAAGTGCATGTTATATTTTTATTTGGACGTAGACTTATGGCCTTATACTACTAAGTCAGTTTATTGATGCTTTTAACAGAGTAATTATTAGTTGATCGTGTTTTAGTTTTTATATTTTAAACTCACTTGTATGAGTTTTGTTTTAAATACAGATTAAATAAATATTTGAAATATATTATTAGTACTAATATATATTTTTTTTAGAAGAACATAGTAGTGCAAGACTTTTATTTTGAATTCTTTAAAGATATAATAATTAGTCTTTTCTTATTAAATGAAATATTTGCTCTTCTACTTTAATAAGTTTTGTTTTAATGAGTTTTTAAACTAGAAATGTATTTTATGGCAAAATTGTATTTATTACTAATATTATTATGCAATTTTAAAAATATTCTGAGTTTAATAGTTATGTGAATATTGAGAAATTTAGGAAGTGATGGTATTTTAGAATTAAGAGAAATTTTAGGTTTTTTTTTAGGAATTAAAATAGGTAGTTCAGGTATAATATGAGATTATCTGTTCATTGGAGATGTATTTAAGTTACATGAATTTTTATAGGTGAGGATTGACAATTGTTTAGTACTATTGTGAAGAATTTTTGAAAAGCTAAGAAGCCTAAGTAAGCGGGGTTCATAATGGTGGTTTATAACCCTACCACGGGGGTTAAACATAGTATTTGTCTCGATGTGATGCTATGAGATTATATGAATATAATGTTTCAGTTTGGAGATGCCAAAGGATTTTCTTTTTGGGAACAAGTTTGTTTTTCTAAAAATTCCGCTATGAAGTTTTGTACCATGTTTTGCTTATGCATTCCGAGAGTAAATATGTTTTTTTTGCATTCTGAAAGTAAATTTTTTGTTCTGCATACCGAACGTTATAAATGCTCATGTTTACATGCAAGTATATGCTCTCTGCTTACTGAATTATTGATAACTCACCCCTTATCTCCACAATATTTTTCAGATATTTTGATGGTTCAGCTGAAAATCAAGATTATGAGGCATTAGGTGAGATGATTTAAGTATAGTGGATTAAGCATAGAAAGTTTTTATGAGACTCGTTTTTTTTTTTATTAAGAAATCTTATTGTGTTATGACGACTTGGCATTTTGGAAAATTGGTTATATTGAGGAAATTAGTTTGAATCCAAATTTCTTTATGATATTGAGAATTTGGAGTCTATTATTATATGGTTGAAATGTGAGTTTAAGTGATAGGAAGTAACTCTCCGACCCGTGCGGGACCAAGGCGTTATAGAGCTTGCCATGGTGTGAGGAGCACCACGGCAACAATAGAAAACCCCGACGGGCTTGATGGTGGTATGTGGTGGCTTCACAACTCATGGGCAAGGAGTTACCGATCAACTCAAGAGGTTGGCAGGGGGCCACAACAAGTGTGCCACTCGGTAGGCTCCTTGCTTGCCCTTCCTGAGGGACGTGATCAGTGTGCCAATGGATGCCGATCGGAAGTGGTGGCACTTAAGGTGGGCTCTGGATTTGACTGTGTTCTTGTGCCCACACAAATGAGCCTTGCTGTTAAGCTCACTTGCCCGTAAGCAGGGATGGTGGGGTAATGCCGACCAACATTGAGTCCACACATTGCATGACACTACGCAACATGCCGTGCATGTGTCTAATGTCTTTTTTTAACGATCGCCCAAACTACCCTAAAACGTAGGTTAAAGATGAAAAGGAATAACAGGGAGACTTATCTATTTGCAGAGAGAGGAGATCTTGCGAGCCAAGTGACCATCTCTTCTTGTAGAAAGCTAGAAATTGTAGATGGCACTAAACTATTGTGGCATTTTTCGAGTATGGTCGGGGTCCAACAATATGAACAAAACCCATGCACTATGCTCGATGACCTCACCTATCTCTCAATATAATGGAGTAATAAGAGTTTTTAGGGAGGTTGAAAAAGACACATTTCTTCTAGAGAGAGAAAATCTAAGGAGCCTGACTGTGCCTAGAGGAAATTTGTCCAAAATCTATCTAAAACCTCCATTTTATAGAGGTTTCTTTTCTTTTTTTTTGGAGCGGTTGGTTCCTTTTTACTTTCTTACGGAACTTCTCACATTTAGTAAGATGAAACAAACAGTACCACTCAATTCAGGAAAAATATATAAATGATAAAAGATCATTTTTCATCTCAGCTTACATGGAAAGTACTGATAAAATTAAGATCCAAGATTCTGTTTGATAAGTCATTGAAAAAATATATAAAGTAATTTGAGTACGCTATAAAGTTTGAAAAAAAAAAATTACGTTTTGTTCTTAGTCTCAATTATGAGAATGGCTATGCCCAAAATAATGTGGCATGATGTAATACATCAATTATTTTTGTCGTCGGTCAATCTCAAAAAACTACCTTACAAAGTGACGTAATATGATGTGATACATCATATTTACTTTACAATAAATAAAGTTTTATAATCTAAAGTACCCCACATTATGCTAATGTGAGGTAGGTTTTGGTAAATATATGTGTGAGCTAATTATTTTTCTTCAATTATTTATTAATCAGAAAATGCAGCATTGGATTTCTCTTACGCCATAACTCTCGGGCCATGGTAGCTATAAGTTCCACTTCTTCGTGATTTAATCTAGTCTGTAGACTCTGTACCTCCTAAAATATAATTTCTCTGAAATCCCAACCCGGCCCGTTAGAGGCATTTTCTAAATTTTCCTGCCGCACATCAACAAAAATCCATAGCAGATGGGCAAAACCATAACACGTGCTAAGTCTGATTCTCCAATCCACATCCTGACAGAAGATAAATCCAAAATTTAAACAAGTTTTATAACAAATCCTATTTTTTATGAAAAATATTCTAACTTTCAATTCAAGACAGCAATCAAGTTACAAAAAGATATATATTATGAAATAATTTGAAAATTGATTGATTGATCTATGGGGAATCCTTTGAAAATTGACGACATGGTATCCAGTGGAAATGCAATACAAGGGTCAAAGTCAATGGGGAATCTTGATCTAATCGAGGTGATCACATTTAAAACTCAAGTCTCCCGGCGGCTTGCGTTTCTTGCTTTGTAACTCTACGTCTCTTTTTTCCTTTCTGGATCGGAAGGTTTGCCATAACTCACTCGATCCATCCCACTCACCTACGAGCAAGCGTTAATCCTGATCATTCACCGTACGTATGTTGCTCTTCTTCATCTTCCTGTACTTTGTTCTTCTTTTTAATTTCTTGTCCAGTCTGGTAGTTGTTAATTGAACAAAGCCATATATACACATGACTTCGGCATTTTTTTTTTTCTGTTTGTTGGAGGAGAAAATTAAGGAAAGAGGAAAGAAGTGTTTGAATCTGATAATACGTAAGTGATTGAAAACAACAAATCTCAAATGAAAAACAATATTTCTCTTTGAATTATCATAAATTTCCTATGTGATAGAATAGAGAATATTGTCCACTCTGTAGCTTTCAAGGAATCTTAACTAACATATAAAAAATTGATTACTTCATGACCAGAATTTGATCAGCGGCAAATCAATTTTGTAACCCACACTACAAGAAAATTGCTTATTTGTGACCAGTTAATTCTAGTGAAATGACTATTTACAGTTAAAATGAGTTTGTTTTATTCACAAATAGTCTTTTCGTCGCAAACAAATGGTCACAAATACCCTTTTTTCTTGTAGTGCCATGCGAATCATCTAATTTATTGAAAATAAGACGATTGCTTGTGTCTAGCATGTCATATTGCCATTAAATTAATTAATTCAATGAGAAATTGAAATATGGTACTCATATATTGATGGAAATCACAAATTACCCAATGATAAAAGTAATAATTAAAATACGGAGTAAAAATTAATATAAACGTACAAAACCCGATGATAGTTTTGTAATTGTTCCTTAATTAAAATCATATAAAAGAGAAAACGAAGAGACATGTGGTGTTTAGATATTAAAAGAGAAAACGAAGAGACATGGAAATCAGAAATTCCGCATGAAGTAACTGAGAAATATTTGCATACTTTAAGGTCAGATAGAAAACGAAGAATATAATTACTTTAAGCTAGGGGTGGGCAGCGGGGCCCCGCCCCCGCTGCCCCGCCCGGCTTCCGCCCCGCCCCCGCATGGGCGGGCGGGCTAACCCGCTCCGCCCATGCGGGGGCGGGGTCCCCCGCCCCGCATAGAGAGGGTATAGCGGGGGCGGGGGGCGGGATGACCCCAGCGGGGCCCCGCCCCGCCCCCGCCCCCGCCCCACATTAAAAAAAAAAATTTATTTATATATATTAAATAAATATATTTTATATAGATATACACAATTTATAAAATACTTAAAATTATATTCAAGTCATTGGATTGTTTTGGCCTCCTAGGCCAATCTTTATATAGGAGGCCAAGGCAATACAATAGTCATCCTTAAGCAATGTGGGACTTACTACTAAGTCCCACATTGCTTAAGGATGACTATTGTATTGCCTTGGCCTCCTATATAAAGATTGGTCTAGGAGGCCAAATCAATCCAAAATCTAACTCTAATGAGTTTATATTTTTTTATATTTATAAATTTTAATTTATTATTTAAAATATATTATAATTTTGGTCTAAAAAAATATTTTTAGACCAAAAAAATTTTTTTTTTAACATAATGGCGGGGGGCGGGGCGGGTGGGGGTTTTTCCCCCGCCCCCGCCTCCCGGGGGCGGGGGGCGGTGGGGAAATCCCCAACCCCGCATGGTGCGGGGCGGGGTGCGGGGAAGGGCACCCCCCGCCCCGCACCATGCGGGTAGCAGCCCTACTTTAAGCTGGTCGGTCATAAGTATTAAAATATAAATTCAACAATAAAATTTATTAATACTTTTAGGACGATTTAATAGTTTTTGATAGTCTATAACTTAATAATAGTTTCTAGATTATTTATTAAAATATAATTTTCAAAAGGAAAGTTATGGTAATTTACATAACAATATATATATATATATATATATATATATCCAACTTGTACTTAATTCCTAAATCAAATTCTTATATATATTGCTTACTTTTAAGGGAAACTAGGATCTGAGGAACTCTTGCTAAGCTTTATCATCAGCAAAATCAGTGATCTCTTTGATATAGTATGTTGCAACTCGAGGTGATGGATCCAACAGAACTCTATAAAGCTGCAGCTAAAGGTGACATCGCAGTCTTTGATCATATGATAACAAGTAACAACGACTCCAGCCTAGAGGAGCCTTGGAATATCCTCAAACCAATAACAGATGAGTTCGACTCCATTCTTCATGTTGCAACAAAATTCCAACAAGAGAAATTTGCTGAAAAGCTCATTGACATGAATGAATCACTTGTTGATCTGAAAAATAAGGAGGAGGACACTCCGCTACATATTGCAGCAAGGGTAGGGTGTTTAGATATCACGAAACACCTTCTAGATCGTTCAAATCTCGAGATGGCGAACATATACAAGGATACAGCATTGCATGATGCTGTGAGAAATGGTCAGCAGTCGGTTGTGGAGTTACTGCTTAGCAAAAAATCAACGCTGGCTATGATAGTGAATGAAGCCGGAGAATCCCCACTATTTCTGGCTTTGGACAGAAAACATTACGATATTGCTGACTACATCCTACAAAAAGCTCCAGAATTATCCTATGGAGGAAGGGACGGCATGAATGTGTTGCATGTAGCCACCATTCGCATGGCGACAAGTAAGTTAATTTACTGATTCACTGCTAATAATTAATTCATGCATAAGAGACATGTGGTGTTTAGATATTAAAATAAAATAAGATAAGATGAGATGAGATTGGATAGGATGTTTCTATGGTGAGATTCTTGCTATCTTAAACCAAGCCTTAATACGTTGACAGTTTTGCAAAAACTCATCTCAGTTTTTTCAACTCACAGCATTTACGCATGAGATTTTAGAATTTCGCAGCTATGGAGGAAGTGGGGGGTGGCCCACCTCGTGAGGTGGTGATTTGTGGAGTCGTGTGGTGTTCGGGACCCACCCGGTGATGGATATTTTTTTGTAACTTCCCTAGAATTTAATATTTAGTCATCACAAGGTGGAGAGTTAATTAATCCCTTAGTTAATTAACTGGTGTGTAGTTAAATATCTAGTGGAGAATTTTTTAACTGATGCTAAACCCACCTATGATTTTAACCCATATGGACACTGTACGCGTCATGAGCTACCCATGCACTAGCATCCGAGAGCATTGGCAATAACTAAATCTAAATTTTAGCTAGAATTTTAACTTTTAGATATGGTATTAACATTTGGTTAGGTAAATTCATATTAGACTAATCATTTTAAAGTCAAAATAATAATATAATATTATATATTTTAATAATATTTTACAAAATTTTTTTTTATATTTTACAAATGAACTTCATATATTAATTAATAATTTATATTTTACTTAAAATTATTGTTTCCCAACTATTTGTTTCCTCAACCTAATATTAACATTTCATACTAATATTAACCGAGGTATTTAACCACATCCATTAGAATACTATAATGCTAATATACAACAGATTCATGGCTGAACCTCTCATATTACTATATAATATCACTTTCAATAAAATTTCAAATGTAATCAAATCTCACAATGAATCATGCAAATATGTACATCAAAATTATGTGAGAGAGAGATAGAAACCTGAGCATAATCTAGACAGCAGTACGAGTGAGTGTGCAGCTTAAAAATCAGAACTGCTAGGACAGCTAGTATCCATGAACTTCATAATAAAAATGGAGAAGCTACAACAAAGCATGGCTGAAAGTATTGAAAAACCCAAAAACAAAGTTGATTTCAAGTAAGATAAGTAAAGAAATACAGTAAAAACACCAGAACACTAAAAAAGGAAATTATTAGAATTGTACATAATATATATTGTAAGAATTTAAGAGGAAATCAAAAGACAAAAGGAATTGAGACAAAACTCGATTCTCATTCATGAAAAGGAATAAAAAATACAAATGTCATCTTCTACCTAGCACTCGACTGTACTGTCCACTACACTAAAAATCAGACCTATTAAAAATACTAAGAAGGACACTATAACAAAAATTTATTTACAAGCAACAAGCCAAAACAGAGTGGTCCTTTGGTAAGGAATGATCTCTGCTGCATCGTGCATTCCCCGGTGGCTGCACCTTCATGTCAGGATCATTGAGAGCCTCAACCTGATGGTGAGCATGATCATCATGCTTCAATATATATGGAGGGTTAACAAGAACAATAGAAAAGTGCTTGTTAACAAGGCCTAGTTGCAGGATCCCTAGTTGCAGGATCAAAATGGTTTACAAAGTAAGAAAGAACTAGAGAGAAGAAGAGTGTGATTCTAGGCCTCGAGCCTATGGTCAGTTTTTTCCTTGTATTCCCCGGTGGCTGCACCTTCATGTCAGGATCATTGAGAGCCTCAACCTGATGGTGAGCATGATCATCATGCTTCAATATATATGGAGGGTTAACAAGAACAATAGAAAAGTGCTTGTTAACAAGGCCTAGTTGCAGGATCCCTAGTTGCAGGATCAAAATGGTTTACAAAGTAAGAAAGAACTAGAGAGAAGAAGAGTGTGATTCTAGGCCTCGAGCCTATGGTCAGTTTTTTCCTTGTATTCCCCGGTGGCTGCACCTTCATGTCAGGATCATTGAGAGCCTCAACCTGATGGTGAGCATGATCATCATGCTTCAATATATATGGAGGGTTAACAAGAACAATAGAAAAGTGCTTGTTAACAAGGCCTAGTTGCAGGATCCCTAGTTGCAGGATCAAAATGGTTTACAAAGTAAGAAAGAACTAGAGAGAAGAAGAGTGTGATTCTAGGCCTCGAGCCTATGGTCAATTTTTTCCTTGTTTGCGAAAATAGAATTAAGAAACTATACTTAAAAGCCAGTGTACCATGAGGTCTTAAACCTTATAAATGACTTTGAAAGAACTTTCTTATTAAAGGTGCTGCCACTGTACACAGGTGGCAAATCTACAAGCAGTAAGCTAAGGTTATCATATGCCACTGTCCAAACATAGAAAAACTAAAGCATAATGGAATCATTCACCACACAGCTAGGCGACAAAGATTACTATTTTTCCTTTCAGCTCCACCCTTCCCAAGGGCATAACCCAAACTATCCCAAGACATTTGAAAATTGTGACCAAAGTGCTCTGGCCACGACACTGTGAAGCCATGCTCTTCCAACACATCCAGCTCATCTCATCCACGAGTGTAATCTCCTTGACAATGTGAAGAACCTCATTTTTTATTGCTGTCACTTTATCAGATAAGAATATTTCTTATCCATCACTTCAGTATCATGAAGATTGCGCATGAGTATCAATTTCATCCTAACCAGTCTTTGATTTTCTCAAAGCATGAAAAAATGAATAGCTCCATTGGGCTACCACTCTAATATAGTATATGAATCTCCTCAGAGATCATAACCAATCATGGCCCTAAAATTTATGATTGGCATAAGAGGATCCAGTAGCCTATTCCAATTAGATGGAATATTTGTTATAGTCTCATGGAAGGTCAGCTAAATATATGTATAAGATAATAACAGATTCATCTATCTACCAATGAATTAATTAGAAATATGAAAACGACAACGCCATAACAATGGCTCAAAGCTATCAAGAATCAATGGAATCAGTTTGCTTTACCTCACTCATCCTCGGGGGGCTTTAGCCTAAAGCTTGATACTTCTTAATCTCACCTCCATCGCCAAGATCCTTGGCCATGAAGGTTATATAATACCTGATTCCCTTGGAAGCTTGACCCATTGCCTTCAAGACCTTAACAAACTCCAACTCTACATTGGCATCCTACAGACCAACCAAAGCCATGACGATTTTTCACAATTTTTAATTTAAAAAGATGATGGTAATAATAATTTTTATAAATAATAATAATAACAGAGGAAAAAACAAAAAGAAACCTTGAACCGATGATTGTATTCGTCTAGTGCGAGCTGCGAATACCGTTTATACTTATCATAGTTGTAGTTTATGTTGCATGATAGAATTTGGTGGAGACAATTGACGCCAGGGATGTCAGAAACATCAAAGCCCTAAACCAACAAATGACATGAAAAGATGGAGGAATTAAACAAAAAAATAAACCTAGAGTAGGCGTTGACAATGATAATAGAAGATCAAATATAGTCAGACTCACATCACTCTTCAAAACTTGTTCGCTGTAGGAGTAGGCTTCCTCTGGTGTCATCTCATCACTAAAATCATATAACGTGCTATATTGCAGTGAAGGTGAAGAAAAATTATTTTGCCTGAGGATTAATTCTCTTTCCAGCTTGTCGTAACCAAACAATTCCACAAGACCCATGTCGTTCGTCTCCATTGCTCTTCAAGCGATAACCCAACAATTGGAGAACACGAAGACAAGGCTAGCCGCTGCTGCTATCGCCTGAATGACCTTGGGATGACAGGAACTAGCTAGGAAAATCAAGGATTCAAGAAATTTCCGGGAAAACAAAGACAAGAGAGAGCGTCTCTCTCTCACCAGCGTCTCTCTCTCACCAGTGTCTCTCTCTCATCATCTCCGCTCTCTCTCTCATCTCGATCTCTCTCTCTCATCTCTGCTCTCTCTTTCGTCTCGCTCTCTCTCATCTCCGCTCTCTTTCTCTCTCTCTCATCTCTGCTCTCTCTCTCTCTCGTCTCGCTCTTTCTCATCTCCACTCTCTCTCTCTCTCATCTCTGCTCTCGCTCTCTCTCTCTCTCTCTCATCTCTGCTCTCGCTCTCTCTCTCATCTCGCTCTCTCTCATCTCTCTCTCTCTCTCCTCTCTGCTCTCTCTCTCTCTCGTTTCTTCTCTCTCTCATCATCTCTCTCATCCATCTCTAATTTTAAATTTAACAAATGTGTGGTGTAAATTTTGACACATAATGTGTGCAAAAATTGTTGCCATGAATAGTAGCTTATACCAATAATATTTCATAAAATAAAGGTTTGATACTTCTACAGTCGGTCGTCAAGTATGGTCAAGTAGAGGAATTTACTGTAAATCAAAGCCAAAAGATTATTCCTTTGACTAGTCCAATGTAAAGATTTTAACACAAACAAATGTAAAATTTAGACTTAAACCATTGCCAATGCTCTCACACTTGTCAATAATGGGTGTCATGCATCTATCTATTATTATTATTATTTTAATTGTCAATAAAATATTATTATTTTATCATTAATTATTTTTTTTCTTTGTTTTTTTTATATTTTACAATTAGCATTTAGCACTACTGTAAATTCTATTATTTAGCATCCACTAGAATTATTTTATTAAAATTCTATTAGTTGGTGGAGAGAGATAGAGAGGAGGAGAAGATAGAAAAAAATAATAAAATAAGATTTAGAGAGTGAACGATTTATCTTTAAATTTATAGAAATACTATTCATAGTTATGCAAAATTTTGGATATACACAATCTAATGTAGCCCAATTTAAAGACATATTATATAAATATGTAGATACATATACAGATGCATAATCTAATGCAAATACTCTTAGGAGTTTATAACTCAAATAGATTCTTGACCTCATAATATACCGCTGCCAGTACGTAGCATCGTGACAAAATCTCAATCTTACCATTCTCCGTCAATCAAGTACATTCAATATAATGATTCATATTTCAACTAAAACAATAAACCCCCAAAATATATAATCCAATTGTATAAACATAACTGACATGTTTAATTTATAATTCATAAACATAACAATAAACCCTTTTAAATTATTGATTTCTGTGTGGTCCTTAGTTTCTGCGAGGTCATTGTAAAAGTGATTAGTTAACAATTAAAATTACTAAAAACAATTCTCTTCTAAGCCTATAAATGATAGAAATTTTAGCTTTGCCCTTAATATCCTATTTAATTAGAGCTTTGCCCTGGGGAGTGTGAGTCATAGTCACCAAACAACACGGTTGTTAGTGGTGGAGGAATGGAGGTCATAGAGGGAGAAATGGGAGAAGCTATGATCGATTGTCGGAAGAGGAAATCTCATCCGGAGAGAGTTAAAAAACAAAGGTGATCCGAGTCTTGTGGGAAAAGTCTTCTCGGAGAGAAGTATAGGGAAGGAGGTAATCGGAGCTACAATGGCTAAGGTGTGGAGAGTTAGTAAGCCAGCGGCATTTCAAGAGGTGAGAACCAACATTTTTGTCATCACCTTCGCATATCATGCTAATAAACAGAGGGTCTGGGATGGGAAGCCTTGGCTCTTAGATAACAGCTTCTTTGTCCATAACCTGTTTGATGGATTTATACAGCCACATAAGATGAGTTTTAATATGGAGACATTTTGGGTCCAAATGCATGATTTGTCTTTGACTTGAATGATGCGCCACCACTTATTCACGCATCCGACCTAAAATAGTACTCGCATTTTGATTGTTTTATAACTATAATGGATCCCTCAATCAATGATATATATATATATATATATATATATATATATATATTAGAACTCATAAAATAACAATAAATTAAAAGGTAGAAATCCTTAAAGCATATTTTCATACATTCTTGAATTTTTCCAAAGCTAAATCAAACCATTGTGATATGGCTTTCTATCTCTACCGTAGATTTTCTGCCGAAGGCGATTGAAAAATGGCCATCTTTGGCCTCTGAAGCTGATGACTTTGGGTGGACTCCTCTCCACTATGCTTCATACATTGACAATGTGGGAGCCGTTGAACTGTTATTGAAAGCTGAACGTTCCGCGGCATACAAAAAGGACAAGGAAGGGATGTCTGCCCTCCACATTTCGGCGGAGAGGGGCCACTTCAATGTAACCAGAAAACTAATTTCAGAATTGCCAAGTACATGCGAATTGTTGGACAATAAACGTCGTACGCCTCTTCATCTTGCTGTGGAAAATGGAGAAAGCGTTAAGGCTGTGAAATTTATGCTTCGCTCACTACCTATAGATCTCATAAATAAGCGAGACAGTAGTGGCAACACACCTATGCATCTGGCCAGCATTAATGTATCACCTCTAATGGCATTGGTGTTGTCACGTGATAAAAGAGTGGACAGAGGGGCTATCAACAAGGAAGGCCTAACGCCCATCGACATTATTAGATCAAGAATAAAGTTTAAATGGTTTGAAAAGGTATGATCGTTGGATTTGGCTTAGATTAAATTCTTCTTATAAATTAGATCTGTTGCATCACGTATCCTATCCTATACATGTCCTGTTATGAGACACATGCCTCATATCGTACGGATCCACACCAAACATTCCCAATGACCCATATATATATATATATATAAAAGAAGTCCTAGATCCATAAAGAAGCTCACAAAAATAGACACATAAACTAATTTAACTTGATGTGATATGTTAGATATATCTTATTGTTAAAAGAACTTTATAATATTATATATCACGTCAAGTTATATCAGTTTATGATTTTACTTTTATGAGATCCCTTTATAGATAAAGAATTTATCTATAAATATAATTATATACATATGCATGCTACTAGTGATTTGTTAAAAAAAGGTACAAAATTCTTTCAATGTGAAAAATTCTCGTGACAATATAAGAAAGAATTACTATACAACAATGCATCTAAGCTAAATGATGGGGTTGTCAATCATCATTATTATGCATTCTTATCAGATGATTTTGGATTTTAAGAAAACTTTGTGTGCCATTTTTCTTGTTCTTCTCGGCTATTTTCCAGTTTTCGGAGAATTTTGTGACCCCTTTTTGGAAATGCTTCAAGATTTACCCCATTGTCAACCAAAATGCTTGTTGCACCCATTTTTAACCTGACTGCTTGGATGTTTCTGTTCTCATCATAAATGTCTTTGCTAGAAGTGATCTTGTCTTGTGTTTCCAACTAGGAAAGACCTCTTGGGCTAAAACATGGACTTGATGCTTAATTTTCCAATAAATGTCTTTGCTATGTCTATTGTCTACAGCTGGTGCCTTTGCTCTTGTATCTCTAACAAGCCTATGTGATAGTGTACGGAGATAAATTGATATTAAGGTGTATAGGGAATGGAAGTTTCTTGTTTGCGAGTGCATGTCATTTGCAAAGAGAGTCAAATGCTCGAGTTCGGGAGAATCCTCAGTGGCATGAAAATAGAAGTTTGGTCTGATATCTAGAGATTAAGCCTCGTTTGGAAGTTGAGCTGAGCTGAGATGAGTTGAGTTGTTTATGAATAGTAGTGAGTTGAGATGGTGGAGTGAGTTTTGTAGGGGCCACTTAAGATGAGTTTAGATGTGTTTAGATGTTAAGATGAGTTTAGATGTATTTATAGGAAATTGAAAAAGGTTGTGGGTCCTACGTGTAAAGAGATGTTGAGTTGAAAAAGGTTGTGTGTCTCATGTGTAAAAAGGTTATGAAATGAGATGAATTTAGTGATTTGAGAGTTGGGTATTTAGATATTAGACAACTTAAAATTAGACTGAATTGAGATCAATCCAAATTCCAAGCAGGGCCTAAAAATCCCAAATGCAGCAAAAGTATTCCTGCCGCAAGCTTGTCTCAACAATGGTGAATCTGTTAAAACAAAAATCAATAATAGTCCCACTTTTTCCATCTACTTAATACTGCTAGAAACTATAGGGCGTGCTTTATGGGATTGATCTCCATGAAAAAAAAAAGGCACGGAATCAACTTTCGAGGAAGATGCGTAAAGCAGTGTGGCAAAAGCTTCTTTCATGAGCGTTATAGAGGAGCTGCACCTTGTATTGGTAGATGGGGAAATGGAAAAAGTCATGACAGTAGCTCCAAAGATTTGGTTGAGAAGAAACACTCTAATTCATGGAGGCATGACTAATTGTAATTTTGCAAAAGTGAGTATAAATCTCTATTACATAAGCCAACAAGAAAGTGCGCAGGCAGCATAACTCCAGCAAGTAAATGGTAATGACCGCCATTGGGATTTCAAATAACAAACTGGGATGTAGCAATTAATAAAGGCCGAAACTAGGTAGGGGTTGGGGTTGTTGTCCGTGATCATGAGGATCTTGTTTTGGGTACCATGAGAGATGTTAGCGATCTGGTTCTAGATGCAACTATTGCTGAAACACTGGCAGCCCTATTAGCAGCTTTTAATTGCTTCGATTTCGTATCAGACACTGTTATTCTAGTGATGGATGCACTACAAGCATTGGAGACCATAAACAGAGAATTAAAGTTGAACAATGGAGCAAAGCAGGGCAACTAACAGAAGATATCAAGAAAACTGTCTTTATTTCATACCTGGGAATTTTTTATTTAGTGAAATCCATTTATTTCATTACTAAGCAAATCTTAGAATCCGTTACAAAGGAGAATCTATAAGAACCCTTTGCAAAATAAATCAGGAATAGTACTATTCTACCGAACAACAATGTTTTCCATGAACACCTCTAGCTTGACGAGAAGGTAGATACATTGTCTCATTGCCTTCCTACCCACATGAAGCATGCACTTCATGGTGTTGGAAACTTGGATGTTTGGATGCCAAAAATGTTTGAAATATTTGAGAATTGTGAGAATATGTTTGAGATTAGGTTTTGCGAAATGAGAGAGAAAATATTGAATAAAAATATTTTTTAAAATAAGTATTGTATTAGAGTTTGTGAAAGTTGATAGATAAAATTAAAAGTTATTTAAATATAGCTTTTTTAAAATTCTTTTTATTTTGAAGTTTGTAAAAGTTGTATCGATTGTTGTATTTGAGTAATGTTTAGGTATTGATTAGATGAAAAGCTATGAGAAATTTTAGAAATTTTGTAAATTTTAAAAATTTTATGTGTTGCCAAACATGTGGTCAACAAGTTAGGCAAGGTTTCCTCTATAGCTTCAATAATAGTTAAGGAGTTTCCTTCCAATATCAACTCACAAATGCCTATATTACTCACCAATTTGTGACCCTCCAAGTGATGCTAGGGCTTCAACAGTATCTGCACGCTCCACTACTTCCTCCCTTTGGCTCATTGCCATCATCACCTCTCCCTTTTCATCACGAAGTATAACACTTACACCTACTCTCCCTTTTCAAATTCTGTACAAAGAGTGTCTGATTGTTTGAAGCAGCTCATTGCGCAGTCGGGATAGCTTGCACTACTACCTTGATCAGAACCTCTCTCTCATCAGCTTGAGATAATAGGAATGGATCTCTGCTGCCATGTCGTTTATCTCACACCACCTCCCATCTATGTTCTTGAGTCCATTAATGAAATTTCTTCGCTTTCTTTGTGAAGCTTTATGGTGGAAAAATCTGTTGTTCTGGACCCCTGGATCACTAGCCATGAAACTCTTGACTTCTGCCTCCAAATGATTTATTCCTGTTCCATCAACTCGTTAATCTCATGCCTAAGCTGATTCGACTTTTTACAACTGTCTTTGGTTTGACGGGTATTCTGTAAATGAGCAAATTCTTCTGTTCTAGTTTTAGAACTCTCTGTACATTCCCAAAACTACACCTATCCCATTGCAAGAGCTTTTTTCCATAGGTCTCAAGAGTAGAGAGCACATCTCCACCACTTCTAAATGTTAACTTCTTGTTCCTTCTTCCCTCCAAGTCTTCACACTCCTTCACACCAGGGGCTAATGGATTAGCTGATCATGCTATGGCTAAGAATGCCTTGAGCAATTCTGATGATAGTATAGGCAAACAATATTGAGGAAGAACCTATTTATATTTAGCCAATTATAATGGCTGAGCGTTTATGATTAATGAAACGTGATGTTCTTATGTTTTTGTTTTGGAAAAAAAAAAAAATCTTGGTTTCCATGTTTTTATCAAATGAAAATGAATTTCCTTTTTCTCACCACAGGCTTTGTTTGATTGTTATATATTCCCTGATCACATGGTCAAACCAATGCACTTCACCGTCTCCTCGTAATGTCTTCATGAAACACAGCCTTTCTAATCAGTACTGACTGTTTCAACTACTCACAGATAACGGTCATCCGGAAATTGGAGGCTAGAGGCTTTCTACCAAGTTTGCGAGGAGTGGTGGCTGGAAGAACTATGGAAGTGCAGACCATTGGGACTGGTGAAATAGCAAAACAAGAAGGAAACGGTTTATCTAGGAACGGGGAAACAAAACTAAAGTCACTTTATTCTTATGCTGAGGATAACGCTAGAGTTGGCTTAGTGGTAGCCACTTTCGTTGCCACTGTCACCTTTGCAGCTATTTTCACCGTACCTTACAAGAAAGCTGGCACAACATCATTTCAGAAACTGGCTTTCGGCTTATTTGTAACGTCTAATTCCTTGGCATTTGTTTTCTCAGCTACTTCAATGATTCTCCACTTGCAGGGTTTTAGAATGAAAAAAGCTCCCTCTGTATTCCGAACAATGATATTATTTTCCCAGAAATTAATTCCATACGCTATTTATGGAATGGTGATAGCTTATGGTTCAAGCTTATATGCAGTCGTGGCTCATGAATACCCGATTCTTGCTTATTCGGCTACTGGAATAGCTTGTCTCTTCTTTGTGGGCCACGCTATCGGCATCTATATGTTGTTAGGATTCACTACTTATTTCTATGTATACTAGACGGATCACTGATGTAACCTGATATTTATGAGACGGAATTTAGTCGGAACAAATGATCTACACTGTCATTGTCCGGCAAAAAGTACTCATGAATTTATCTTTGTGACTAAAATTATGTTTTATTTATGTGACTAAAAGTACTCATACTTATGGCAAAAATCTATGCATATTTATATCATTGTTTTCTCAATCTTTTGGTAATATTCTCTACGATATGAAACTTAAATTTATGGAGCAACTGAATTATTGCTTAACAACCATCTAGAATATATACATGATTAATCGTACGTGGTTATTGATACGGAGATTCATGCTCAATTCAATAAGCTGGGGCAATACACTTACTCCTTAGGATTCTAATTTTCACTAATTGCATCTCTGTTAATATGCAATTATTTTGAATTAACTATCTCAACTTAATTTCTGTTAAAATCTATAAGAAAAGCGGTTATTGATTGATAGACTAATATTGTACAATGTATTTAAGGAGAAAAACTGAATCTGTATTTATTGGGCGAGACCATGGCTATGGCGAAAGATGATGAAGGTCAAAACTGCTTATGCTACTAGAACTGATGATGCAATTTTCTAGCATGGCAGTACCCTACAATATGGTCGAATGACTCATGGTGATGGCTTGGGCATTGACACGATGCTCGAATACTCATCTATAAAATAAATAATAAATAAAGCATATGAAATGTAAATAAAGAGAGTGACGTAGAGATTTTGGTGGTTCGGTATAAAAAGTTACGTCTATGTGCCATTTAGGGACAAAATCCACTATGTTTGGTGATCTTACAGTTTCTCATGCCTCAAGTAGCTTTCAGTACAATAGAGAAAATATGTTTGAGCAAGGGTTGAGGAAGTCATCATCCCTGTAGAAATCTGGAAGGTGAGAATCCCCATAAAGTGTAGAGGAGTGTGTAGATCTATAGAGATTCACTCCCTTTATAAAGGCCTCCTTCATTTTTTAGAGTAGCTGAGTTCTACTCACTTTAATTCATTTTCACCTTTTTGATATTATTTCACAATATCCAAACATATTCACAATCAATTATATAACATATTCACAATATCCAAACTACATATTCAAACATATTCACAATCAATTATATAACATATTCACAATATCCAAACAACAAATTCACATATTCACATTTTCATAATTATAGATGTAAAAGTTTGGCTAGGACTAGGTAACTATGGTGATAAGTTTATATAGGATTAGGTGACTAAAATGATAGAGTTTATCCTATCACTAAATTGGTAATTATGGATGAATGTAATATAATTATTGACTTCATCTATAATAACATTGAGTCTGTCTAGAAGTCTTAGAGGTTGTTTAGATAAGTCATCGATGTGAAATTCGAGTCCATAAGGAACTGCACTTATCCAAAATAGAAGCTGAACAGAAATCAGTTACTGTAAAGAAGAGTTATCGCGACATGTCAGCAATCCGTCAGGAAACGTTCTCGCAACTGTCTCTGCCCGTCAGCAGAATCCTACTTCATCTGGGACTCTTTTCAGATTGTTTATTTAAAGAATCCTACTAGTTATGATCCATAGAGATTCAGATCTACATATTTTCTAGTACATTGTTTGGTGAGAAAATTCCTTAGTGAATTTTCATATTTGTGATCTCTCTTTGAGTATGATCATGCCTTGAACATGGATGATCGTGTGATTGGACTTCAGCCGCTAGAGTTCTAGGAGGAAAGGCAATATTTGAATATCGCCAAAGGTTTTGGCTGCTACTACGGTAGAAGACAAACGGGTCGTTTGTCTGGGCAAGTAAGATAATCTAGTTGCAAAGGTTTTGTAATTGATGAGTACTTGTAATTGATTTTCAAATAATAAGATTGACTTTCCTGGGTTTGGTTGCCCCGTAGGGTTTTACATTTAAAGAGTTATTTAAAGGGTTTTCCTTCGATACCAATTTTAGTGTTATGCAATTTATTTCTTTATATTTAATTATTAAATTAATTACATGCTTGAATACTAACCAATTTGTTGAGTGAATTAATAGATATTTCCGCTACATTACAGAGGTACTCGGGTAATTTCAATTGGTATCAGAGCGTGGTTCACTCATTCGAGTGTGATCCGTTCTCCTGTTGACTAAGTTGCTACTTGTCCTGCCACACTTTAATGGGGAAAACTATGCATATTGGAAAGTTCATATGAGAGCTTTTCTCAAATCGTTGGATGAACAAGTGTGGTATTCCATTGAAAAAAAATGGACTAAACCAGCAACAAGTATTGATGTTTGGATAAAAGATGAGATCAACAACTGTAATTGAAATAGCAAGAGACTGAATGCTATATTCATGGTTATATCTCCGGAAGAATTTAGGAGAATCTCCATATGTGAGATTGCTAAAGAAGCATGAGACATCTTGGAGGTTACACACAAAGGAACAAAAATTGTGAAAAAATCAAAATTACAATTGCTTACTTCAAAATTTGAAGAGATTAAGATGCTGGAAGATGAAAGTTTTAATGATTTTTATACTAAACTTAACAATATTATTAATTCCAGGTTTAATCTCGGTGAGAAGGTGGAAGATTCAAGGGTCGTGAGAAAAAAATTTGAGGTCTCTACCTGAAAGTTTTCGTTCTAAGGTTACTGTCATTGAGGAAAGTAAGGATTTGGATGCAATTAGGGTTGAAGAGCTGGTCAGTTCTTTACAAACTTATGAATCCTCACTTCCTCAAACAATAAAAGGTAAGTTCATTGCTTTAAAACCAAGGTGAAGGCCAAACTGCATTTGTATCTAAGTTGGGGTTCCAGCCACCCCTTTCTTCCCTTTGGTGCATTCCTAATTTGGGGAAACTCCTATGGCAACCAGAGCAAGTGGGGTTGAGGGGGTTGCGCCTAAGTGTCCCCCTCCTCCTTCCAAGTCAGCTACAGAGATGTCACAACGCCTGAAGAATCTTTTGTCCCCGATATTGACTTGCTTTCTACTTGATCTTCTTATCTGATTGTGGGTTGTTCTTGCTTGTAACGACCATCTTATTTGACCATTTATGTTGTGCAGGGCGTGGATGACTTGGTGGCTTGGATTTTGAATGATCGCGCCCACTTGGAATATGAGGTGCGAGAGAGGCAAATTTGTGGGCTCTTCACCAAAAAGGAGATAACTCAACTTATGGCTGAGAAGATTGAGGTGGAGTGCTACTTGGAACAAGCTGATGGGCACATTCGTGCCTTAGAAGCCGACCTTGAGTCTCTTCACGATGAATCATGTGAGCTTCGCGGTGAATTGCTTCATGCCCAATCCCTCCAAGCTCATGACAGTTTTGCTCTGCAGCTGGCAGAATCAGAATGGGCATCTGCGACAGCCCAAGTGTCCCGTCTGAGTGGGGCGCTAATGAGTTGATTCATTTGCATCCTCAGTTGGCCACCGCAGGGCTGTTAGAAACTGGGCTTTTGGGTACGGCTATGGGGGTGGCATGGCTAGCTTGCAAGCCCATTTTTTGGCAAATCTCCGGACTGACCTGGGATGGTTGGACCTAGGCGCCTTCAAACCTGAAGTGGCGTCGTGCCAATTTGTGGACGCCCTGGGGCTCAACACCATGCCCGATGCCTTTCCTGCCTTGCCGTCTTCCTCCAAGCCTTCGTCTTCGTAGCAATAGCATTTCTTTACTCTACTCATCTTTTGTTTATTTGTATAATGACAATGTTGGCCCTCGGTTTGGCCCTTTCGTACATTGGTACAACTTTGGCCCTCGGTTTGGCCCTTTTTGTAGATTCAATGTTGTTGCGCCCATTTTTTATGCAAGTCTTTTGGACTCAATAACGGTCATGGGTCCTTTTCGCCTTCACACCCGTGCGTTGCACTGCGAGTCTTTGGACTCGACACTAGTGGCTAAGTGTAAGGGTCATGGGGTCTTTTTGACCTCCATGCTCATTCGTTGCACCGCAAGTCTTTGGACTCAACACTAGTGGCTAACTATAGGGGTCGTGGGGTCAAAATCCACGCCCATTCATTGCATTGTGAGTCTTTGGACCCAACACTGGTGGCTAAATGTAGGGGTTGTGTGGTCTTTTGACCTCCATGCCCATTTGTTTCACCGCGAGTCATTGGACTCGACACTGTTGGCTAGGTATAGGAATCGTGGGGTCTTCTGACATCCACGCCTATGCATTGCATCGCAAGTCTTTGGACTCGACATGGTGCCTAAGTGTAGGGGTCGTGGGGTCTTTTGACCTCCATGCCCATTTGTTGCAACACGAGTTATTGGACTCGACACTGGTGGCTAAGTGTAGGAGTCGGGGGGTCTTTTGACCTCCATACCCAAGTGTTGCATCGCTAGTCTTTGGACTCGACACTAGTGGCTAAGTATAGGAGTCTTAGGGTCTTTTTGACCTCCACGCCCATGTGTTGCACTGCGAGTCTTTGGACTTGACACTAGTGGCTAAGTGTTGGGGTCGTGGGATCTTTTTGACCTCCACGCCCATTCATTGCACCGCGAGTCATTAGACTCGACACTGGTGGCTAAGTGTAGGGTTCGTGGGGTCTTTTGACCTCCACACCTATGCGTTGCACCGCAAGTCTTTGGACTCGACACTAGTGGCTAACTGTAGCGGTCACGTTGTGCCTTTTTGACCTCCATGCCCATTCGTTGCACCACGAGTCATTGGACTCGACATTGGTGGCTAAGTGTAAAGGTCGTGGGATCTTTTGACCTCCACGCACATGCGTTGCACCGCGAGTGTTTGGACTCTACCTTGGTGGCTAACTGTAGGGGTCATGGGGTCTTTTGACCTCCACGACCATTTGTTACACCGCGAGTCTTTAGACTCAACACTAGTAGCTAAGTGTAGGGGTCATGGGGTCTTTTGACCTTCACGCTCATTCCTTGACCGCGGGTCATTGGACTCGACACGGTGGCTAAATATAGGGGTTGTGGGGTCTTCTAACCTTCACGTTCATGAGTTGCACCGCAAGTCTTTGGACTCGACACTAGTGGCTAGCCAGTGCAGGGGTTGTCGGGTTTTTTTGACCTCCATGCCCATTTATTACACCGCGAGTCATTGAACATGAAACTTATAAGAAAATTTATAAGAAAAGTTGTAGTATTTTTTTTTTTTTTTTTGTGAGTTTGAGTCGGGGCCTATAATTCACGGAAAAAGCCCAAGCCCGTGTTACCTTATTTTTTTTTCCTCTGCATGCACGCCACTTTCCCTCAACTAGGGTTACACTTGAGTAAGTTTTCTCCACGGCATGCACGTTCCTATCCCTACGATATTCACGGCAGTTTTTCTACCATTTGTTTCTCTAGGTTTTTTTATCATTTTCTTTCCATATATATGCATTACACATTTCACGCACACGGCACAACCCCTCAAGCACGTAGTGATCATCTCCAACCTAAGCTAGAGTGCCGCCGCCTGAGTTTCAGTGAAGCAACACCTCCTCCACGTTGCTGCCGCTAGCCTACTACACCTCCACAAATCACCCCAAAGTGCCGAGATCCTCCACAACGCTGCCTTTCACCACCGCACTCGAGAAACCACTCTACCCGCAAGCCTCCACGTTGAACCACAGTGGGAACAACAGCAGCAGTCGTTTGCCATCGGGAACATCCTTCCCGCACGAAGCCTAGTAGTGCAACACCCCCCCAGCTCGGCCACGGGCCACCCAGTCGCACAACCTTGTCACTCCGGTTCATCCACCGCACGTAAACCTCTGCCTAGACCTCACCGCCATAGCCAGCCTTGAACCCACGTCAGAAAACACCACCCTCAAACGCACCGAAGGACATCTGTTATTCAATCTAAGATCTTTTGCTAGAGAAGGAAGATCTTAGATGGAGACAAAGCCCCTGGACCATATGGGTTTGACCTATGTCTCTACCAGAACCACTGGGAAGTGGTTTCATATGAGGTCTATCAAGCTGCTCTGTTGTTTCTAAATGGTAATCCTTTGGATCCCTCACTTAATTACACTTATATAGCCTTGATCCCTAAGTGTAAAGAACCAAAGAAAGTCAATGAGTATAGGCCAATAAGTCTTTGCAATTTCATGTACAAAATAGTCTCCAAAACAATCTCAAATAGGTTCAAGCTAGTTCTTTCTGACATAATATCCCCAACCCAAAGTCCTTTTCTACCTGGGAGGTTGATAAATGAAAATATTACGGTGGCTTATGAGTTGCTAGATTCAATGAAAACTAGGAAGAGGGGGATGGTGGGGAGCATGACCATAAAATTAAATATGTCTAAGCCCTATGATCGTGTTGAGTGGGGATTTTTGGAGGCTGTGATGAAAAAACTAGGGTTTAGTGAGAAGTCGGTGATGCTTGTCATGAACTGTGTCAAATTTGTTTCCTATTCAGTTTTGATTAATGGGACTCCAGGGTATAAAATCTGGCCTAAAAGGGGTTTGAGCCAGGGTGACCCTATGTCACCCTATCTCTTTATTCTCTGTGCTGAAGGATTAAGCACTTTATTGAACTCCTATGAAAAACAGAAACTTACAAGAGGGGTGCAAGTGTCTCATGGGGGCACTAGCATTAATCATTTGCTCTTCGCATATGATTGCATCCTTTTTGGGAGGGCTAAGATATAAGAATGGCATAGGCTCCAAGAGGTGTTGAAAAAAATATGAGAAGGCCTCAGGCCAATTTCTGAACAAGGACAAGACTTCAATTTTCTTTAGCAGCAATACAAAGGAAGTGGATAAGAAGGTTATCATAGAAGCTGACAATTCTATAGCTTGTGGCAGTTATAAGAAGTACCTAGGTCTCCCTACTATTGTGGGAAGATCTAAGTTTAACACCTTCAGAGTTTTAAAGGAAATGATCTAGCAGAAGATTACAAGCTAGAAAAACATTTTCTTATCACAAGTTGGCAAAGAATTAATGATCAAGATAGTATTACAGACCATCCCAACTTACACTGTGTGTGTTTTTAAACTCCCTGAGAAGTTGTTTTAACAGATAAACATGTTACTTTTGAAGTTTTAGTGGGGTAAACAACAGGAAAGCAAGAGTATTCATTGGAGAAAATGGGAGAAGATTGGAATGCAGAAAGGGAAGGGTGGCTTGGGTTTTAGGGACCTAGAGAATTTCAATATTGCTCTCCTAGCAATGCAAGGGTGGAGATTGCTTAAGAGTCCTGGTACTTTGGCAGCTGTGGTTTTCAAAGAGAAGTACTTTATGCAATCTTATTTTATGGAAGTTAAGTTGAGTTCACAGCCCTTTTTAATTTTGAGAAGTATATGGTCAACTAGAGACCTATTAAAAGAAGGTATAAGGTGGAGAGTGGGAGACAACTGTAAGATAAAAATTTGGGGATCAAAATGGCTACCAATTCCTTCATCTTTTTCCATGCAATCACCAGTTTCTGTTTTAAAGGAAAATGCTAAGGTTGAAGAGTTAATTATCAAGCATAAGGGGGAGTGGGATGAGGAATGATTCGAGCAATTTTTTCAAAGGAAGAGGCTGAGCAGATACTGAGCATTCCCCTGAGCAGAGGCAAGGCTCAAGACAAACTGATCTGGGGTTCATCAAAGAAGGAAGTGTACTCTGTTAGCAGTGTCTATTTCTTGCAAATGGAAAGAAATAAAGAGTAGCATAGGAGATTGCTCAATGGGGGTTAAGATGGATGATAGGTGGAGAAATATTTGGGACCATGAAGTGCCAAGTGTGACAAAGTTGTTCCTTTGGAAAGCTGGGAATGATTTGTTGCCTACAAAAAAGAATTTGTTTAAAAGAAAGGTTGTGGAGGATAAAAGTTGCCCAATTTGCAAAGCAGAAGAAGGAACACCTATGCATGTATTGTGGCAATACCCAACAACAAATGACATATGGGCAGAAGATGGAAGCTGTGTTCAAAAATGGGGTAGAACAGAAGATGAATTCTGCTGTTGTGGGAGAAGTTGATGGAATGTTGAGTAAGAGCAAGTTGGAAGATATGGCAATCTTGTTTAGAAGAGTGTGGCTGCGAAGAAATGAGTATGTTTTTTAGAAGAGGTTAATTTGTCCTAAAGTTCTATTGAAAATAGTAAGAGAAGCTCTTCTAGACTACCAGGCTTCTCAGACAAATCAGAAACAGAAAGGCAGGTGCAAGATAGTGCTGCTAAGGGCTCACTGAAGTGGGAAAAACCAGGATGTGGATTTGTCAAGGTGAACTAGGATGCTTCTATAGACATGAAGGGGAAAAGAATGGGGGCTGGTATCATGATTAGAGATGAGGAGGGTGAGGCCTTGGTTGTTGTTTGTGATCAAAAGGCTAATATGGATAGTCCAGTAGTGGCAAAGTGTTATGCTTTGAGAATGGCTGTGGAGCTATGCAGTGAACTCAACATTTAGAACGTCATTTTTGAAGGAGATGCAAGAGTTGTTATAGCGGCAGTTCAAAGTGATGAAGAGGAGCTGTCTTTTTTTGGTTCTTTAGTAGAAGACGTTAGATTTTTCTTTAAAAACATATTAGATTAGAAACTACGATTCGCTTATAGAGAGAAAAATACAGTGGCACATACTTTAGCTAGGAAAGCTTTAAGCTTAGTAGAAAAAACAGTGTGGATAGAGGATGTCCCAAACTTCTTTGTAAATTGTCTAGTTAGTGACAAAAGTTGTAATACTTAATCCTTATTAATGAAATACAGATATATTATTTTTCAAAAAAAATACAAAATTAAATAAATGGACGAAATCAAACCGAATCAACCTACCACAATCGAGTCTAAAATATTAAACACTAATGATTCTGTGCACGGACTTTGAGGCCCCATATACAAATTTACATCTTCTCAAGTGTACTCTAGCCCAATAATTTTAATTCAATTGTGGGCTTATACGTCCATCTACGGGCCTTAAATCATTTAAGCCTTCCTCCTCTTTGTTTGTAACGATGTTTCTGATGACTGTGGTGGTAGTTTTGGAACCCCATATTTTATTTAAATAACAGTCACTTTTTTTGTGAAAGATTGTCGTGGAAAGAAGATTATAAAGAGCGGATTTGAATCATTATAAACAGTAAGAACTTCCTATTCTTAAATAATGTGTGATCCTATTCACCATTCTTCTATACGAAAAAATAATGAAGAGAGTAAGGGAAAGAAGGAAACCATAACTTCAAACTTTGAGTATGTAGGAAAGAAAAGAAATTGGTCAGCAAAAGGCTGTTTGGATGAGTTAAGTTCTTTATGAATAGTAATGAGTTGAGATGGTGAAGTGAGTTTTGTGAAGTCCACCTAAAATGAGTTTAGATGTGTTTGGATGTTAAGATGAGTTGAGATATATTTATAGAAAATTGAAAAAGGTTATAACTCTCACGTGTAAAGAGGTTTTGAGTTGAGATAAATTTAATAATATGATAATTGAATATTTAAATGTTAAACTTAATTTAAAATTAGACTAAATCGAATTCTAATCGGGACCTGAATGTGGAGTTTTCAGTTTCCACGCCATGGTCTATGTGAAGTCTGGACTCTCAATCATTGAGACATTGCAGGCCTAGTGGAAGTGGTCCAAATCTAAATCACTTTAGGATCCAACAAAGATTATTCGCTCTGAAACCTTGCTTCCTTTGTGCGTTACATACTTGGATGATTTTTTCAGTCTTTTATTCCACGTGCAATATTAAAGATGTTGAGGGAGTGATATCGGAGTTTTAATTAAAGAAATTATTCAACCTTAAATTAATGGGACAGAGTAAGGCCTCATTTTGACGTTGAAGTGAGATTAAACGAGAAATTTGTTAACATGAGTGAAATAATTTAGGAATAATAATAAAATAATTTAAATTAAGATATTTTATTGTGTTTTGAGAGAGAAAAAGTTGAATAAAAATACTATAAAATTAAAATATTATTAAAATATAATTTCTTAAGATTATTTTTATTTTGATATTTAAAAAAGTTAAATTATTTTTTATATTTTGTTTAGAAGTTTGAAAATTTTGTAATGAATAGATAATGATTAAATGAAAAAAAATTAAAATTGAAAAGTGTTTATATTTCAGTAATGTTTAGAAAAAAATAAGATGAGATAAGATCGATTGAGATAGCTATCCGAACGCTTACTGTTCTCGTGATGGAGCCTAATTAAGATTTTTTTCGGATACATAATCTAGGCCCTACATTTTCGATCGACCAATTGAACATTAGATTGAGCCTAAAAATTTTTTTTTTGAATTATCTATTAATAAATAAATTAAAAAATGACAAGAAAACGTTTAATTAGCGCGTGGGAAATTGAGAGTAGAGTAAGAACAATAAGGGGATTAATGTAGTAATGATGCTTGAACATTAGAACATGTAGTAATGATTTTATTCATCCGAAAAAGCTTGATAGCCATTTATATAAACTTCATGTTGAAGTTTAATTAATCAACCTATGTAAAAGCCAAAACATGCATCTTTCACGTACAAAGAAAAAGTGCTATTAATGTGATTAGCATAAATAAAGCAGTTCTTCCAAACCCTAGCATTTATGGAGTGGCCATGATTAAAAAGGATGTTTCAAGTCAAAGAAACAAGTTCTAGATCCATATTCTCTGGGGTAGATCTAATTGATTGGCCGAGTAATAGGAAGTTCGTCTTTGTTCTTTTTCTTCTTTTTATTTTAAAAAGTAGAAAATATATTTATAATTTTAAATTAACAACCGTCGCATAATCATTTTAAAAAAAATAAAATATAAATTTATATAAAAAAATTAATTTTTTAATAGTAGATTTTACTCTTTTTCAAAATAATTTTGTGATAGTTACATACTTCATAGTTGTATATAAAATTACTCAAAAATAATAAACAATTTAATTTTTTTAAATTTTAAAATAATAATAATATTAAAAATAATATTTTATTTAATTTTTAATTTTCATTTAAAATCATTTCACCTTATCTCATTTTACTATTTAATCGGTGCCTAAAATTGAATTTGACTAAAATAAATATTATCCAAACGCGTTACGGCCCAAATTTCATAGGATAATTATTAGAAAGACCAATAAAATAATAATTGCTTTTAAGTTAGGACAAAATGAAGTCAAATCAAGTTGTATCTATCTGGGAAGAGTTGGATAAGGTACGGATGGCAAAGCAATGGTCACATAAATTATTATTATTAAGAACAAAATTTCATGTTATTTATGATGGTTGATTTAGTAGTACTCATTATCAGTGGTGTAAAATACTAAAATAAGTCAGGGATATTATATATGAGAAATGATACTTGCAGTCGTAAGTATGTAAGTGTCATGCAGTCATTTTGAAAAAAATGAATAAATATAAAACCTACATGAAAAGAAATTAATTTTTTAATAATAAATCTCACTCTTTTTTAAAGCGACTGTATAATATTTATGCATTCTGTGATTGTATATAAGATTATATATATATATATATATATAGTGACATTTTGTTTTATGATGGAATATATATAGCGACATTGAGATTTATCTAACCTGTCATTTTCTTTAAAGAAAAATAAGTACTTTTATATTAGTTGGCAAGGGAAGTACCTTTGGAGTCTCTTTCTACGTTAGATGAACAACCTATATTATATATCTTGACTAATCCTAATTAGTTCAACATCTAATTTAATTCACCGCTCTTCTTGGCCTTCATCAACAGCAAAATTGAAGACAATTAACATTGGTTTTTTTTTTTTTAAATTTTTAAGGTCAAGTTTCGGTGATTAAGGTTTGAGAAAGCAAACATGGCCCATCATGTTCAACTTTAATGTTGATTAACATGTGATTTGATGAAATTAATGTCGCTTACGACCGATTAATTAATATAATGCATGGTTCGTCAAAGTATAAATTCTGACCGCTAATTATTATTATTATTATAAGCTAAAAAATTAAGGAGATAATTATCCTTTTCAGTAAATTTCAACCTCCCATGTTAAGTCATGGGTTTCTTCAAAATGCTGTTATTATGATCCCACTAATCCGGAGTGCTTCATTCTATAATCAATCGCCTTTAAGAAAGCAATAAATCTTCACAGCCTCCCAACACTTCACACTCTACATTATTTTTAATTTTTATTATTTTTTTCTTTTATCAAATATTTATTATATGAATAATGAATATAAAATTTGAAACAATTTTAAAAAAATAAACTCAAAAAAATTTTAAAAAAAATATTAAAAATTTAAAAAATTTAAAAAAATATAGAGTGTGGAGTGTGGTGGAGGTTGTGTAGTAAAACTTGAAAGAAAGACAGCTTGGGTCGAAGTATAAAAAGAATTAAATACACAAATTAACACCTTCCCAACTTTAAAGGTTGTATCTTTGAGTTAGTTTTAGGCTAGTTTATTTTTACAGATGAGTTGAGATAAAAATTAAATGTTAAATAAAATATTATTAAAATATTTTTTTTAGTATTTTTTTAGTTTTGATATTTGTAAAAATTAAATTGTTTATTTTATTTTATGTGAAAATTTAAAAAAGTTGTAATAATTAGATGAGATGAAAATTGTTGTAAAAACAAACGAGATCATCCCCAAAGAAATTATTTTTAATGCAAATAACTCCAAATAGTGATCCCAAGTATAAGGGATGCCTTGTCTCATTTTGTATTTTAGGTTTGTTAAAAGCGTAATGTTAGAGAGAAGTCATTGTAGCAGTGCACACTTTGTACTCACTACATGACTGCTTCTAGTTCTCTACTTTTTTTTTAGACTTTAGAGATGTGTGGTCTATATGATGTCACATCATGTATATAAAATGGTTACTCTCAATAATAACTTTTATCTATATTTATTCTTGTTAAAATTATAGAATATAGAGTGGAAAAACAAAAGGACGTTGTTATTTGACCATTTGAGTTTACCGCACAGATAGACCACTAGATCCATCCAACAGCGTCATGTGGCACTACTGTGTCATATTAAAAAAGGACTCTACTACACCCACAGAGGATTAGAATCCTCACCGACAGGTTTTTTTTTTTTTTTTTGCTGTTTTTCAATATTTTTTTAAACACTTTTAAATAGTTCTAAAATATACAAAAAAAAAATCACAAATTCATTTAAAAATAAAATAAAATGCAATTCGGTAGAAACTCTATGTGGGAATAGTATTTTCCATTAAAAAAACTCTGTTTTGTTGTTTTTTTTGGTCTATTATTACCAATATTCAAAAAAGTAACTTGTAAATCAGACTTACGAAGAAAACTTGATGCCTAAGTTTGTAGAAGGAAACCATGTCAAAGGTTTGATTGAATGAAATCCTTGGAATTATGTTATTGTTTTTAGTTATGCTTTTAAAAAGTGGGTTTGACTATAGATAGCCCACTAAAAATGTGACCGAAAGACGATAAATATTTTTAATATAATTTTCTAAGATCCCGGTAATTGAAGTCAGCTCGTACCGCACTGCCTCGTCTACTTTCTTGATGTAGTGACGTCCATTCCTGCTCCCACATATTGCTTGACAATGTTGTCCCACTCCATGAACATCTTCCATTATTTAAGATAAAATATATTTATAATTTTAAATTAAATAACTGTCGCATAATTATTTAAAAATAAATAAATAAATAAAATATGAGACTTACATAAAAAAAAAATTAATTTTTTAATAATAAACTCCACTCTTTTTCAAAACAATTACGCGACGTTTACGCATTTCACGATTTTAAATATAATTACTCATTATTTAATTCACTCCAAGTTCAAAGAAAAAAAACTAAAAAATAATAATGACCAAGAAAGTTTTTAATTGTAAAATCAATACATGAATTTTCACCCATCAAAAAAACAAAAATACATGAGTTGTCACAATTTTGCAATTTGAGCTTTCTCAAATTTGATATCTCAACTTTTTTTCTTTTTTTTTATAAGAACAAACATCTTCATTTGAGTTAACAATTACAATCATTTAATGCCACGTGTTGAACTTTAAGATACTTACAATTAGAGATATTTATTTGCTTATCTCTTGTTAGAAAATAAACTTGTCAACTTTTAATCAACTGAAGTAAATATTAATGCCACGTGTCAATTAATAAAAAATTGACATGGCTTTCTTTTAGTTTTCTAAACTCTAAAGGGAGGTTGATGGGGTACAAAAGAATCGGAATAATAATAAAAAAAACATATTCAGATATTCCTCTTCCTATTTTTGTTCACTTTGGTGGGAATGTGGTCCAACTATGTCTTATATATGAGATCCACTTTTTCTCAAGGCAAGGCAAAATAGACGGATCAGGGAATCATTAATTATAGAAAACATGATATCATACAGTTTTTTTTTTTCTTAGTAATTATGTGGTACATGGATGATAAGTAGAATAACTCAATTAATCTAATAGAAATAAAAAATAAATTAAAAATAAATTTAGCGTAGAGGATGATGAGTAGTAAAGTGGACCTCATATTATTTGGACCACATTTCCCATGAGGATGACCGAACGTGATAGGGATATTGGCCTAAGGCTAACGATATGAAGTATTACTACTCATCATCTTTTATATCATTATCTTTTCATGTGATATTAAATAATTGAAAATTATTTATTATATCTTACTTGTGGACCTATTATTTAAAGTCACATATTGGAAGGTTAATAATAAAAATAATAATAAATAGATTTATCGGACGATTTGTATTCAATCTTTCAAGTCTATGTGACAGAGGGAGTCATCATTCATTTTAGTATTTACACTCTTGGTAAGCATGGACACATATTCTAATAATTTTTGTTAAGGTGCCACAAAATAAGATTATTCTTATTTAATAATTGGTCTCTTTTAGTTTTTACAACTCTTTTTATTCTTTTTCTTTCGTTACCATGCAAGTAGATTCTCCAATTTATTTTACAATTTTCCTTTCAAGTCTTCCGAGCATAGTTTGACTAGTTCTGGTAATTACATCTATACCACCATTAAATTAATAAATAGTGTAAGGTAACAAATCTCTAGTGGCTAATGTGTCTATTCCAATCTATATATATAGGTTTTATGAGATTGGCCTCGATTGGTTAAACATATGAGATGAGATGATAAATATGTGAATAGCAGTGAAATGGTCTGAATTTAGATATTTTATAGGATTTTAAAAAATGAGAGAGAAAAAGTAGAATACAAATATTATAAAATTAAAATATTGTTATAATAGAATTTTTTTAATATTATTTTTGTTTTGAGATTTGAAAGGGTTGAATCATTTTCTATGTTTTGTTTGAAATTTTGAGAAATTTTTAATAATTAGGTAATGAGTAAATGAAAAAGTTGAAAAGTATGAAAATCTAAAATTAAAAAATGTTTATGGTTTGAATAGTATTTAGATGTTGAGATGAGATGAGATATGATGAGTTTTTTGTTATCTTAATTTTTATCTTGATCACTTGTGCATTATGATGAATTTGTTGAACATTGTTGATTTTTTCTATTAATTTGATCAATTTCAAATGAGTTCGATAATGATTTTTTTACTTGAGATTTTTTAATAGATCTTTAGTAATGCACAAATACTCGTATAAAAAAAAACCATATAAATCTACATACTTATTTACATCAGCTGGCCACCCAACAAAAGATTCCTGCTTCCAGTCTGCTCATAGTGTAAGATAATGAATAATAACTGATGAGAATAATTTTTCATATATATATATAATTATGGGACAAGTGATACAAATCCCATAGAGTAATAGCCATTTAAAATTGGATTCAAGCCAATTCCATGCATTGCCCAATCTCTGAATTAAGATGCCAATTATACTCTCTGTAGTTTCTGTTTGAAAGGGCGTTACTCCGTGAGAAGAGGGACCAAATCGAAATGAAGCGGTGAACCGGAGGGAAAATATTTCTAAAGTAAAGGGTAGAAGCTTTTGACTTAAAAAGCTTCCGGGGTCTTGGAAGGTGGGAAGAGGGTATGGGGTTATCTTTGAAAGACGCAACAAAACAATTAAAAAGTGTATTTGAAAATTTTTCCCACCAACTTCCGCCAGCTCGAAAACCTTAAAAAAATTGGTTCAAAAGGCTGTCCGCCTTGGATCTTGTTTATACGTTTAAAGCATATGCAAAAGTGGACTTGGAACCTAACATTATTTTAGCCTACACTTTGTTTCGAATTTCTATTGAAAGGGTCAACCAATTTAACCACAGAATTCTTTATCTATTTGTATTATATAAGGTTGACCCCGCCCTTCGCCCTCGCTAGGCCTTCTCCATGCGGGGTGGACGGGGGCAGGGTATGGGGCCCTGCTATCCACTCCTAGGTAATGTGAGATTATTCTTCCACAACTTCTCTCACGTGCAAGTCAGTATTTTTCTTGGTCTTTGTCCTAAGGTAAGTAGTGTGGACTCACATTCGTCATGTGGTAGACTCTGATATCATGAAGAAAAAAAAATTTTAGACCAAAAAATTTTTTTAGACCTAATGTGTTGACCTAGGCGGGGGGCGGGGCGAATGAGATTTTTTCCCCCGCCTCCTGACACTTGGGCGGGGTGCGGCGAAGGGTCTCCCTCCCCGCACCGTGCGGGTAGTAGCTCTAACATTGCCTGTGGATAAGGTCTTGGACATGTTTATAAGGAATGAGCAATCATCTCTTATAGAATCGCTTTTTTTAGATGAGTTAGACCCATAAATTTCTTCATGATTTGTAAAAAAAATTTTAAAATTTGAAACATGGATATCAAATTTGTCTGCTTCAACAGCGGTGATGTTATGTTCTCCCTTCCGATTTGTAAATAGAATAATTCGTTTGAAAAAATAAATGTAAAAGTAAGTTAACAATCTACTTACGCACCTATCTCAACTGAATTGTTTGTTTAACCACCCTTCCAAAATGCCATACCCTCCAAACATACCCAAAAAAAGAAAAAAAAAAACCTGATACGTTATCTCACCAAACAAAATGTCCATAAATGATGGCCATAATAAATTAATAATGACAAATCAATATGCACTGCAACATTGGTCAACTGTTTCCAATGTGTTTTTCTAAGGTTTAAAAGTAAACAAGAAAACATTAGCTAGCTAATTTGTGTTTGTTTAGGCGTAAACATTAGCTATGTTCGGTCAGAGAATGAAAAGTCTACCTCCACCAACATAATTATATGATAACATCCTCGCAACCATTTATTAATTATGTATTATCCTTTTTTTTCTTTTAAGCAACATAATTACATACAACTGTGAAGTGCGTAACTGCCGCGTAATCGCTTTGAAAAAAAAAAATAAAACATGGGACCCATATGAAAAAAATTAATTTTTTAATAGTGGACCCCACTCTTTTTCAAAGCGATTACGCGACTGTTACGCACTTTAAGATTATATGTAGAATTACTCATATTTTCTCTTATAATTTTATGATGTGCAAGTCTCGCACATTTCTTTTAAAAAAAAATTTTAATTTACATAAAAAAATTATACTTTTAATAATAGACTGCATTACTTTTTAAAATGAAAACGCTGATTGTACACTTTCTAGACTGACTCTAAGGCTACTAAAGCAAAACTACCATTGATTGAATTTTCTCATCCTCGATCTTTGTGTTAGGAACCAATTTTTTTCCAATCTTTTACAATCACTTTATTATTTTTAGTGTATTTTTTTTCTTTTAAGTATATTTTTAATATCTTTAATCATTAATTTTTTTTAAAAAAAATATACAATTTCACTAATAATGAATTTCCTAACCATTACGTAAAAGAAAAATAAAAAAAAAAATAGTAAAAGGATAGTAGAAGAGTAATAAGACCATCATTATTCTTTCATTAATCACGGAGAAATAGTATCGTAAAATACGATTTTGTTTTTTTAAAAAATTATATATAACCTAAGGGTATGTTTGGGGACTAAATTGTTGTTAGACTACTTCAGTATTATTTATAAATAGTTTACTACTATTTACTAACAATTCACTACTATTCATAAACTATTACACTACTTATCACATATGATCTGAAATACTCTTAGCATCCAAACAGAGCCTAAAATGATATTTTCTAAAAAGAAAATGCAGTCTTAGAGTGTGCAAGTCTCACGCTCTCTCTTTAAAAACAGGTGAGGTCCACTATTAAAAGAATAATTTTTTCATGTAGATCTCATATTTATCCATTTTTTTTTAGTAATGCTAGATACAAGTCCCAAATAGACAAATCATACACAAGCCCTTTATAAAAAAGTAGGTCCCACTAAAAAATAATTTTTTTTTTATAATTTTTCAAACTAGAGTCCACTTTTTTACAAAGGTCTGCATGATGCTTGTTTAATTGAGACTTGTATAAATCATTTCTATTTTTTTTTTAAAGAAAGTGCGCGATACTTGCATACCTTAGAACTGCAAATATCATTGCACGAGGCTTGTATAATCTTAGGGTGTGCAAGTCTCCTGCATTCATTTTGAAAAAAGTGGACAAATTTCAAGTTCGCGTGAGAGAACTTATTTATTAATGGTGGACTTTACCTTTTTTAAAAGAAGTACGCGAGCTTGCACGCCCAAAGTATGGAGGATTACTCTATTCCATAAAGAGTAATATTTACGTCATCATTTGTTATGGGGTTGAACTGTAACGAAGTTCTCCCAGCTTTGAAGTTATTGGAAAGAATTTGATAAGATTTGCTAATGAAAGCAAAAGGCATGTACTCGTAAATTCTTAATGCCTATACATGCCCCATTTGTAATATTGAAGTTTCAACTGCTATTGAGTTTGTCAGCAGGCGGGGGAGCCCAACACGAGGGTAACTTTGAATAAAAAAGATAAACACAAAACCTATATATATATATATATATATATATATATATATATGAGGAATGTTAGATGAATCAATTGTAAAATTATTATTCATCTCAAAAGTTTAAATTGATAGAAAAAAATATATTTAATTATTTAAATTTGTGTTAACACTACTCATATGTGGGCGAGAATCACTCTCACTAAATGGGTTCAACATCACTAAGTCGAGGTTCAAACTCGTGACAATTGCTCTGATATCATGTAAAATTATCATTTATCTAAAAAACTTAAGTTGTTAAGAAAATATAGATTTAATCATTTATATTTTTCTTAACATCGATATGATCCAATGGCCACCATTTTTGTTAACATAGTAGAAGGGAAAAAATAGCTGGGTTAGATATAATACTCCAAGCAGGCCCAATCCTTGAGGGAGAGGTCATTATCAGGAAGTAAGAAGAGACAAAGAAGAGACAAGGAGTGGACAAACTGAGGAAAGAAAAAGCGAAGTGTCAAAAGGAAAAAGGCAGGTCAAATAAGTCAGACAGAAAAGAGGAGATGGGTGACTTGAAGTGACATAAAGTCGATTCTTCACCTACCACTGACAGGATCTCAATAAAAGTGATTAGATCGACTGAAAGAGGGGGACAACAATTAGGCAACTTTACGGGAAAGCTTCTTCTTCAACCTCAGACAAGACGAGACACCATTTTTTATCTTCTCTGAGTTAAAGGAGTTATGTCCCCATTTGTATGGTGAGATACGAAAGATCATGAAAGACTGTAAAATACTCTCATTATAGTTGATTTTCACTATGTTGTGAAATTTCACAAATGCATGAAATCGTAACAAGTAATATTGTGATAAAGAAGGATGTCGAACCCATGAGGACTATTTACCTATTAACTATTGAAATTGTTCTAATTCTAACTTATTTGAAAATTAAGAAAACTGGTGGATTTTGAATTTTAAAAAAGACTAAAAACATATGAAATTAAATCAACAAATGAAGACTTTACCAAACACTTGAAAAGAAGAAGATTTCACCCAAAAAGAAAACACTAAGGCATTCGACTCACCCAACCAATCCAATCTCAAATCATAACCATCCAATCATTCAATTATCATCCTATTTGAAGGAGAAATATTCTAACTTATCTAAGACTCTCTCTCGAGTAGAATGAGAATTACCCAACATACAATAACCCGCGATATGCCTAAGCGAATTTAAAAGCACTTGAGCACATTAAGATTAATATTTCACATAAATGCCGCATAAATCATGTTGACACATTCCTGTCTTTCGTTCAATTCATGACATACATCATACGAAGCTACACTACATTCATCATCTCTCAAATTAACATGCACAATAAATCACTCAACTATTGGCCAGATAATTGAAAGCATTAAATTCAATGATGTATACTCAAAATGAATGATAAAATTATGATCACATAGAAATAAGATTCAAAATTGTCATGGAGAGGCTACATCGTAGCCTTAGCAATAGAAATTAGCTCATGATAGAATTAAAACAAATCATAATAACTTTGGAATTCATAATGTAAATTGTACAAAGAGAATATGAAATAGTTAAGAAGGAAACTGTATGTAAATTGAGAATCTCAATTGTCGACAAACTCCAATTTGACCTCTGTCTTCTTCTTCCTTTTCCATGCTTTGAATTCATGTCCAATGGTGAAAAACTCATTTTCACAAGGCTCTAGTGGTCCTCCAAATTTCTCTATCTTTTTATTCCTTCCTCAAAACCATTTTTCCCCTTGTTTCCCAAAACATGATTCTCAATTCGGCAGTTTTTCGTCCTCTGACTTGACGCTCTCTTGGCTCTCTTAAGATGTTTTTTTGGGGAAAGTCTTCAACACAAAAGTTGTAGGATTTTCTCCTAGCTTTCTGTCGACACTATGATTGCTCTTATTGGAATTCTCTAGCAAAAAATATGCTTAAATACTTAAGGGTATTTCAAGAAATTAGAGAAATGAACGTTTCCTATTCGTTTGATGACTCCTTCAATTTCCATGACTCATTCAATTTTCATGACTCCTTCAATTTATTTATTCCTAAACAAAAATAAATAAAAACTGTAATGAATAAGAAAATTAAACACAAATTAACATAAAATTAAGAGTAAAAGTATAACAAAACTTGTATAGAGATTAAGCACATCACACCACAAACGACTCGTGGACGTAGGTCTGTGTCGAACTACGTAAATCTATGTGTCTTCTTCTCTCTTTACATTTGCTGTATTTATTTTTTATTCACCTTTATGGATGTACATACCAACACCATACCGCCACTTTGGACCACCTCCGTAGCCTTTGAATGACTCTTTCCGACCTGTGGGAGAGATTAACATCCTTAACACATAGTTATTAAATGATAAAATAAATTTATGTTTAATTATAAGTTTGAAGTGTCTGGAATATTTGACAAAGGTGGGAAATAAAACTGTAGTATTAACTTTGTCTTTTTCTATTTAGGATGAGTTAAGATGAGAGCATTCCCCATAAAATTCCCTATAATTTAACTAAAAATCACATTCCCTACAAGTATTCCCTAAATTTTATTCATCTTTTAAAAACCTCAAACATCTCATTCCTCATCCATATCTCTATTCTATTAAATAATATTTCTCTATTATTTATTTATTACTTTTTTCTCTTATTTCCATTTACAATCTTAACTACTAACTATTTTGTCTTATTATATTCTTTTCAAATATCACATTCTACTAAATACTTATACGATTTTGATTACCGGATACAATATTATTTTTCAAACCGAAATCCATATTATAAAAATAGTAATTTTTTTTAATATGTATATTTTCTAACGTGATGGTATTTTTTAATATCTACTCTATATCAGTTTCTCTAATGGTAATACCTAGCCACGTATTGGTGATAAAAAATTTTGTTATTTCTATAATGGTAACATTTTTTCTCATTTCTCTAACGGTAAGATTTTGAAGACTTTCTCAAACGGTAAAATTATGAACTCCTACCTCCAACGATAACATTTTTTGTCTTTTTTTCTAACGGTAATTTTTTTTGTCCAGTCTTAAACGGTAACATTTTTTGTTCTATATGTAACAGTAATTTTTTTCTCTATAAATATGCATTCTGCTTTCATTCACATTCTCATTATCTTAGTCGAGAGGGTTTAATTTACACATTACTTCTCTATCACAACATAACATAAAGCAATGACACAGCAAAAATTAATGTAACAGAATTGACCAATTCACATATTCACACAAAACAACCATCAAACAGCATACAAATCACAATAATGCTAAATAAGAGCATTCTTATCCAGTGCATTTATATCGAATGTATAAATAAATGGGGTTTAGAATGGTGGAAATATTGACAGCATGCGTAAGCAATGAGCCATTCACATCGAATGGCTGCAAAACCCCACCCAAACGTCTATTGCCTTTACAGGAAAGTACCACAAATTGTAATATGGCAATCCAGGTGAGGATTACCCCGCCATATCGACATGGCCCTATTAACATTTGTGAATTAACCCACACTATAACACTATCATCACAGCCTAATAATAGCCCCCTTCCTGAGAGATACAAAACACTGCAAATGACCTAACAACACAGAACAAATTACCCATGGAAAGAACAATGAAACTGAATTGGTTTAAGGAATTGACTATGCATTTTTTGGATATAAAAAAAAGCAATGCTAGGAAGCAATAAATTCACTCAACACAGCTAAAAACATATAGACAAACTTAATGAATGGATAACCACAAACAATGATTCGCCCATTCCATAACCATAAACTCCACTAAATTCTCCTCAAAACCAAAAACTCCACAAATTCCATAACCACAAACTCCACCAAATTCTCTTCAAGAAAAACGGTTGGACAGTAATGAGAGAAAGATATTTAAAAAAAAAAATTCTGTGTGATAGCATCATCAATTTCTCAAGAGCCAAATAGTCAACACAGCCAACCACATACACAGCCAAAAACCCACCGCAGAGTATCCTCAAAAAGTCACAATCGCAAGCCTCAATGAATGGATCGATCAAGAAAAATGTTTGGACAACAATGAGAGAAATAGATTTTTAAAAAAAATCCTTATGAAATTGCTTATCACTTTCTCAGTAGCCAAATAGTCAACACAGCCAAAAACATACACAACCAAAAACTCAACGCAGATCATCCTAAAAAATCCACAATCCCAAGCCTAAATGAATGAATCGATCAAGAAAAACGGTTGGACAGCAATGAGAGAAACAAAGTAATTAAAAAAACAGTGTCAAAGCATCATCACTTTCTCGGCAGCCAAACAGTCAACATAGCAAAAAAAATACAGACAAATCAATGGCAACGCAAGAAAAAATGAGAAGCGATTTCCTCAAACAAAGCCCAAAATCAAAATTCTAAACGAGAGTGACAAAAAAAAAATGAAATTAGTGAAAATATCTCAACCTTCCCGACAATTAAATATCAAAAAGATCATTGACGCAGAGAGAGAATTGTAGGCTCTCCATCGCATACTTATTCCTTGATCATGGGCATGTAGTCTGCTTGACACTGAAATTATCTTTTGATAGGGAGAGTAGAGTGCGTGCATGCATGTGGTGCACAAGGTCACGTTGACTTTCTTGTGTCAGAAGCATCATGAGTTCGTACAAGATTGTAATTATAAATTTCACATTTACACTCTTTCATCAGGACTGAAAAACAAATATGTGGAGCGATTTATTTATTCCACTGTACATCTCTTTAAGTCATGTCCGTCACTTTTTTTAAAGCTATGCTTTCATAGATAGAATTTCTATAAGCTTGTTTCCTGAATGAATATGACAGTAATTATTATATTTAGCATCTTCCACGATTCGGTACGTGAAATTATTAGTTTCATGATATGTAATTATTATCATAAATGATCATATCCTCTAATAAGGTTTACACCTATTTTATTAGAAGAAGTTATTAGATAGTTTTGAAATAAAGATATAACGTTGGTAACACTTCTCATGCAGATTTATTGAAAGATATGAAGGGTATAAACTCGGATGCGGATTCATATACCTAGTTATAATCGGATTTTTATCTGGATCTATATAATAATTTGGTTTCCCGTCCGGATTAATCCAAGTGTAACCGAACAGGTACTCGATTATAAAAATCTAAGTATTTGGTTACTCAAGTTGTAACCAGATACTTGGATTTGTCAAAAAACTTTATCTATAAGTCAATTGTTTTTAAACATGAAACTCAGTTACGGGTATTGGGTATTAGCTCAATACCTGCATTATATAACCGTATTCACATTCGAATAGGGGTGAGTAGAAAATTCGGATACCTACCCAGGTAAAACTCCTACGGATACCTGCCGGATGAATTTGATTTTCTGAATTCTGGACCGGACCAAAAAATACAAAGCCATCCTGATTGCACAACCCTAAAAGATATGCTACATGCAAAATCACTTGGACTTATTTTTCATTTCCAATAGTGGTGGTATCAAGGATATTTTTAATGCATATTAATAATATGTAGCAATCCTTTCATGTAACCAAATATTACAAACAATATTATATTTTACTCTCTATGATTGAAAAAATAATTTTAATTTTCTAATAAAAAGTTAGTTTTACACTTTTTATAAATTAAATTTTACTATCTCAATAATAGAGACCGAACTTACTTGCAACTAGAAGTACCTTTTTTTTTTTTAATAAATCAATGCAAAAACATTTGGTGCAATATTGTAGAGTTATACTATTTTCAAACCGGTGTAAGCATACCATCTAAATTACTTAAATATTAAGATTTGATTTGTGAGATTTAAATTTTATAACTTCTCTTTTAAATCAAGTTATGCCATAATTTACACACTAACTTGAAATAGAGTTATTGGTAGAACTAAGCAACCATTTGGAAAAAAAAAATTTTACTCATCATTAACTACAAGAAAATCGGGTTTTTGTGACCAATTTATTGCAACCAAAAGACTATTCGCGACCAATTTTAGTTGTAAATAGTCATTTCGCTGAAATTAACTGGTCGCAAATAAGCAGTTTTCTGGTGTAAATCATCCTCTGCCCGTGAGGGGGTAAGGTATGTTAGAGACCTAAATCATCCTCTGCCCCTAGTGCATTTTAGAGACCAAAATAACCTTTTGAAAATATTTTTTTAGATATTTAATTGGTATGTTCTCCTTTTATAATAACTAAGGCCTCGTTTGTTTTTAGAAAACATCTCATCTTATCTTATCTAATCATTATAACTTTCTCAACTTTCAATATAAAATAAAATAAATAATTTAACTTTTTCAAATTTTAAAATAAAAATAATATTAAAAAATATATTTTAACAATATTTTATTTAACTTTTTAACTTTAATCTCAACTCATTTTATCTCATCTCCGTAAACAAACGGGGCAAATGAGTGGAAGGTCTGGATTCTATTTTTTCTTTAAAGGAATCCCCCTCTTTGTAATTGACACGTGTGAGACATATGTGCTATAGAAAAATATAAAAAGTTAAAGAAAAGAGCATGTACATCTATATTATATTACCATGATATTGTAGGCTTACAGTACATCAGAAGATGATGGTTAAAAAAGTAAATAGCATATTTCATTTCCACCAGGAACAAATCTTATCACCTATTTTTTAACGGAGATCGAGCCAAATCGTTGGCCTTCTTTACCAACATTATTGTTGGAAGTTACCTAACGGTGTCAAGTTTTCCATCTCATCCTAATGAAAAAAAGTTAAAAAAAAAAAACAATAAAACTGATTATGTATATAAACAATTTTGAGCAAGCTTCGCTCTGTAGGAGAAAAAATCATAGAAAAACATTTTCCGCGTCTTTGTTTATTTCTCTAGCCCAACGACACGGGGAGCGAGAGAGAGAGAGAGAGAGAGAGAGTGAGAGAGTGAGAGGCTGTTGAAGAAGATCTTGTCAGATCGGACCGCAAAGTGTAAGCAAATCTCTCTCACATTTCCTGCTAATTTGAAGTGCGTTTCAAATATTTGTTTTTTTTTTAAGTGCAATGTGGGTGTTCTTGATTTCTCAAGTCGGTGGCTCTCAATTCAGCTGCTTGATGCTGAGCTAGGAGACCTCTCTCTCCCTCTCTCTCTCTCTCATGCATATTTGCTATTGGGTTTCCCTTTTTCCTGTTTTCTCAACGTTTTCAATTCATTTCATTTTTTCTAGGTGAATGCTTTTTCACAGATTGCAATATTTAGATGAGAAATGAAAGTTTTCTTTTTTGGGTTTTTTTTTATATATATATATTTTTTAATTTGAGTCTGCTGATGTTTAAAATGATGCCTCTTTTTGTCACTCTAGTTAACTGAGAAATGAAAACTTTTTGTAATGCTTTGTAAAACTACTTACTTTTTCGCCTCATACCTATCAATTAGATTACGGTTGTAGAATATGTTTTTATGTTAGTAATCTTTTCTGTATCTTTCTCATTGGAAACATGCAATTTTGTTTGCTTATTTGGAAATTTCCTTGGGAACTTCCAGATGATGATACGGCGGTTTCTTCCTGTCAATTGTACTTTGGAGTACCTGTGTTTTCTTTCCCCTTTTCAATGTTGAGACAAATTGAAAAGAAAAGGGAAATCTAAACGGAAAAGGAAAAAAATGACGAGTATTCTTTATATACACACCCACACACACACAACTAAAACTTAAGTTGTCTATTGAAGTGATCCTTTATGTGCTTCTGAATTTTTGCGGTTTCTCGGCATGGTATGGAGTTAACAGCCATGTAAGGAAGCATGCTAATTACATATTTGTTATAGACTACAGTATCAAATTAATATCAGCGCATTTTTTCTTTTCATAACTTGAGTTTCTTGCCTTTTGATGACCCTTTTCTTTTAGCTTCATGTGTGTTTCATAATAAGATCTCATTTTCTTTTGCGTGTTCTAACTGTAGTCTCATATGTTCTTATGAGTTCTTAGATGCGTGTATCTAGTTTGCAAGAGTTGGTGAGCCCTTTAAAAACCAATCTAAATAAAGTGGTGGTCATTGAATGTTCTGATGAGGAAAGGGAAAGATTCCTAGAATTATTAGCGTGTCCTGTCAAATCTAAATGTTGGGCAGCTGTTATTTTGTTAATTGAGAGATATTGCTCTGTACATATATTGAAACTACAGATGAGCTGAACTGCTCTATTATTTTGTGGGGTCTTCTTTTTTCTCCTTTAGCATATAAAAAGAGCGTTTGCGATTTTCTTGACGGTAATATTGTCACTTTCCTGAAGCATCGTGATGCCCAGCTATAACCTTTTATGCAGTGTAATGGGAAGGGAACTTACAGATCTACACATGGAAAAGAAGCCAAATGGCGTTGTGGTGGCTTCAAATGGAGTTTCTCATGATAAAGTTCTTTTTGCTCCAGAAACTTCAGAAGATAGTGTTGAAGCAAAGGACTATGAGGTGAAGGAATGTACTGAAGAAAACTCAGTTGCTGACCAATACCATGACAACCACGAAGTGTTAGGTGTTAAAAGCACAAATCTTGATCCCGGTGTGCGTGAGGGGAAATCTGAGAGACCTGGGGCTCCTAAACCCAGTGACAATATGAAGTTGAGCCCGCATGCGTCAAGATCTGCTGCTGTAGGGAACGGGCGTATCTACACTATTCCACAGCCATTTTCTCTGGCAACTGAAAAGCGTGGTGTATGCACACATACTGTTGGGTCTGAAAATCCTGTTAATGGTGTGACCTATTCACCGAAAGCTAACAATGCGCATGTCCCTCAATCTACAAAGAATTCACAGGTAAATAAAAAAAGATTCTAACTTAGTGTTATTTTTCAGTTATCCCTTTTTTGAGATGGGATACAAATTCTGATTTAGTGAGTTCAATGAGAGTCACATCCGTTGATGTGGCCTAAACCGAACAAATGTTCTGGTGGTAGGTTGTCTGGCAAACTCAAACATGGACACGTTAGAATTAGCTTATGTCTATTCCATCATGCGGTAGCCTGTAAATATAGATTTACAGTTTGCTACTTTCGGTTCTAGTTTTTTCTTTTGGTTTTAACTTTTAATCTGTAGTCTGTAATATTGGTTCTCTTCTACCTGCAAAATTAAATTCAACATCGTTTATATCCAAAAATAGGTGAAATGTTCTTTCCTTTTCATTTCAATGCATCTTCATTTCCACTCAGCCTGACCCTCTTCTTTCACATCTGGAACTTTATAATACTTTCTTCAAAAAGTTTTAAATGGGTTTTATATTGGCCCTCAAATTAGAGGCTCGATAGTTGATGTTTCTAACCTGATTTATGACTAGGCGCTGAAAGGAGAAAAAATAATTTATGGCTCTTGGTCAGGTTTGATTTGCATGTTTTAAACTACTCGTGCTTGGTTTAATTTGAATTTAACCCAGCAGAACACTTATCTTGTGGATCTGATTTCATACTCAATATGTATATCTTGTCGAAGTAGCTGTTTGTGTAGTGAGATACGCAGCTAGATACTTGAAAGATCATGGATATTGTTTGGTAATGTTAGCATATTACAGTTGTAGAGTTAGAGATGGCACTAATTGTGGAAAAACTTGCATTTATTTTCAGCCAAACTCACCTCTGTCACTAAGGAAGCCCTTGCAATCTTATACCAGCAAGCATCATGATGAAGAAGATAGTTGTTCTGTCGCTTCCTCGTATCCTTTTATGGCTTTAACATTTTAAATTTGACTGAATTCTGAACTTAATACGTGTCTTGGATTGCATTATCCTTAGCCATGCATAGTACTGCTGCATCTGTGCGAACAATTAAATCTAGGGTAACTATTGGAGCAGCTCCATCATTTAGAAGTGCTGAACGTGCAGAGAAACGAAGGGAGGTATACTTTAATTGAACTAGTAATTCTGTAGTGCACTGTGTGATCTGCTTTTAATCAGTGATTTATATCACATCCAATATGTCATTTATCTTTGTTATTTTCCCCTTTTCCTAGTTTTACTCAAAGTTAGAGGTGAAACACCAAGCTATGGAGGCAGAGAGAAGTGCGTATGTGGCAAGGACCATGGTGCATCTCTTTCTTTTTCCTTTTCTTTTATTTATTTTTTTTTTCGTTTATTTTTTTTTTATGTAACGGTACATCTCTTTCTATTATATCTTTAATATGCCATTTTGCATGCATATACAGCTGCATCTTGTTCTGCTCTTTCCTTGTTCTTGTTACACGCTTGAAGAGGTTTTCAAGAAATAATCACCCTTTATTCGAACAATCTATTGTAACATTTCTAGGAAGAGCAAGAAGCAGCCATCAAGCAACTTAGAAGGGGCCTGGTGATCAAGGCAAACCCAGTACCTAGTTTCTACTATGAAGGCCCTCCACGGAAGGTTGAACTCAAGAAGGTACCTTTTTTTTCTTATATCTTTCCCCAGTTATTCACAAGACCTTTAAGGTCCACAATGTGTATAAAACTAGCAGAAATTTTCTGAATTTGCACAATTTTTAACGGAATAGTAGATTACCAAGACTGGAAATCATGGGACCTGCTGAACTGAATCAGGATGCGTTTTGCTTTATGTTCAGAGACTAGGATTTAAATATGCTATTTGAGGTGATTTTCTCCAGATTTAGTAGAGTGATTGATATTCTTTGATGCGACCCGACTTATATTTTGTGATTTATAAACATTTTGGGGCTTTTGGCACTTTCTGGATAACTTCCATATTTCTACTTTATAAATTACTTGCCGAAAAACAAAATGTAGACCTGCTGCCGAAATCTTCTAATCCTATTGCCTTATAAAATTCGTGATACTTACTATTTAGTGCTTCCATGTTGTAAATATTTCTGGTAACAAACTCTGACTGACTTTTTACGTGCTCCTTTTGTTTGGAAATATACAATCTTTACCCGCTTTCTTTATTAAATGCCAGATACCATTGACACGGCCTAAATCACCGAAACTAACACGGAGAAGGAGCTATGGTGATGCAACAAGCTCAAAAGATGAAAAGGGAGGAATTTGCAGCCGAGCACACCGCCACAGCCTTGGTAGTCAAAATGAGCAGCCTACTACACAGAGTACTCCCAAAGGTAAATCCCGCCATAGCCTTGGTGGTCACGAGGAGCTTGCTACCCTGAACACTTCCCTAAGTGATGGTCAGATCAGTGGAACTAATACAAATGGAATTTCTTGCAAAGTCAAACACCGTCCTGGGCAGGAAAAGGAGACAACAAAAACAGATCTTCCTAAAATCAAGGAGCAGACGAATGCAGACATTACCGTTTGTTAATATGTACTTTGAGTCCTTCCTTTTTGTCTAATTTCTAAGCGGGGGGAGAAATTCTTCATTTTTCTATGTTAGGTTATGGTTGTACTGAAGAGAAACTGCCTGTTTTCTTTCCATCATGAGGAATGACTTGTGTTTAAGTGGATTGCATTCATGTGAAATTGTATATGCTTTGTTAACTTTATTGGTACACGTCTTGTTATATATTGAAGAGTCATCCAATATTCTCTGCGTAGTTATCTTAGATTTATTTTAAATAATTATCAATATGAGATGAGACCCAAAATTGGATATTCTTACTAGTAGTAGTTGTTAATAAGGAATGAAATTTCAAAACGTAGTGTATCATATATGTCAGGTCTTGGGTTTGCTCTCCAATAGTCACCAGTTCGAGTCCTCTTAGAACTACTGGAGGTTTGCCTGGTCGTTAATTTCAGGGCTCCATGGGATTAGTCGAGGTGCGCGCAAGCTCGCCCGGACGCCCATGGTTATCCAAAAAAAAAAAAAAAAAAAACTATTGTTATTTAAGTGTCTGAACACACTTGAAAGGCTGAGAAAATTAATAAAGTTGAATTTTGAGCTCCTGAGATGCAGGGATGCATTATGGTCTCCACAACTATGTTGGCTTGTGTTATTTTTCCTTGAGGGCATTGTGTAGGCCATCAGATTGTTTCATGGATATTGCCGATTTCTTCTATCATAGTATTTTTTATTATCACGAGATGAATGGTAGGCATTGTTTTATGGATATTGCAACTGTAAAACTTAATAATATGTTGTGTTTTTTGCTGGGTGTGGGTGGACCTACTTTTAGGGAGTAATCATTTGAAGGCTTCTAACAAACCAAGAACTATTGTTGATGGATAACACCCATCTAAGCCCCCAACCTTTGAAGAAATAACCATTTATTTCTCTTTGACTTGTTCCATCTTTTTCCTAAGCTAATTATCATATGGGTCCTTATCACTAGAGGGCAATGGTCCCTTGATAATTGTCAAGTACCTGTAATAACTCTGTTGACAATTGATTACTCCTGGCACGGTTCCATCCTTCATGCCAAAAAAAAAAAAAAAAAAAAAAAGGAGAAAAAGAAAAAGAGACGGAAGAGACCTTGTAATTTATTAATAATTCCCATTTTTAATAGAGGAATATCCAAATTACATTATTGGATTCTTTAGCTGTTACACATAGGCCATAAATGCAAAAACCAAGAAATGGATTTTCCTAAAGCACACCATGATGGTTACAATTATTCAAAAAATCCAAAAATCATTTACTATCAGACGGATCCCTGCCCATATGCGAGTTAGAAATATTTTAAATTAATGGATCTATATAGATCATAAATCATATATGGTATACACCTCTCGTTCTCTTAAATCATATATGGTATACACCTCTCGTTCTCTTTCTTTTTTTCTAGAGCATCCCTCTTGAAAAAACCCAAACTAGAGGAGGGTAGTTGGAGCTTCGGCTTCTCCCTCTTCTTTCTAGTTTTTTTCTTTTATTTTTTTTTAGTTTGTGTGTTTTTCTTTTAAAGTAGGGCGAAATGCCGATCTGTTGTTCTCCGGAGTTGACCACCACGCGCCTCACCGCAAGTTTTCCAAGGCGCCGATGCTTCAGATGAGCGAAGAATCTCGTCGAACAGAGCAGCCTGTGAGCCACACGCGTGGTCCAAATTGCGTGCGTGACATCCACGCGCCACCGCAAGAGGAGCTATACTACTGCCACGCGCGACATTTCTGGGACCAAGGCCATCGGTTTCTTCAGACTCGACTGTCTGCTGTACTTCCAAGGCGGCGCGTATCCCTCACGCGCCACCACAGTCCATGCGTTTGCTTTTTTGATTTCCTCTAAGATTGAAAATGTGGATTTACAACTTTCCAAGCTGTTTTTCGCTATTTTCCCATTTATCATTTACTTTTTCTGTTATTTCCTTTGTTTTAGGTTATTAATAAAAAAGAAATAGTCTCTTGGACATTTTGTTTATAGAGTGAAAGTCCTCTCCTCCTTTGGAGGGTGGGGTTTGAAATCTCTACTTTAGGCAGAGTGTGGTCTCTAAGACGGTTTATCTGTAGAGAGTTCTAGAAGTTAAGATCATATCAGTCACAAAAGAATTTGTGTACTGGAGGAGCCCAAATTGTGATTAGTTGGCTTGTAATCTGGGTTTTTCCCTGTAAGTATTCGTCATAGCTGTAACTTCGCTTTTATAACTTCGCTTTTATGAATGAATGAAATCTATTTCCCATAAAAAAAAAATCATATATAGTATGATTGTCAAATATAAGATTTGGATAATATCTATAAGAATCAATAAGTGTGATCAATAAAGGAACATAACTGGACTATTAACATATATCTAAAAGCCCATGCTATTAGTTAGATCATGAGCAGTAAAGTAGTACAAGCCCAATTCATATGTAGAGACTCATTAAAGACCCGTGTAATTCTATTATTTTATGATAGGAAAAATTGAAATTCGGCTACTATTATATATAGTTTATGGTCTCCAATCCAGATTTTTTATTGACTCTACGCATCCCATCGTTGTGAGTTTTTCCAGAGAATGAATATTTGAAGTGGAAAATTGAATCGCTGCGCTCTTCTCTCCAAATTCCAATAGTTACTGGTACACTCTTCACATATTTGGATTATTCAAATCCAACAAGTGGTATTATAGTCTCCTTGTTAGATCATTGTGGAAATACGGTTTCTATTATTTGTAAAATATCGCTTCGTATTTGTGTTATTTTTCCACCATTCAAATTTTTTTATGATTCAATTCTTGAGTGATTTTGGTGACCAAAATTTGTTTTTGGTCTATTGTAGTGGTCGCTGGTGTACAGTTCATTGGTATTTTCTAAAAGTCGCCACTTATAGTGGTTAAACCCATTTTTTTGTTTTTTAATTAAAAAAATGGCTGCCGGAGGCACCAACAAGAGCCAATAATGTCCTCATTTAAATCCCATTGTCGAGATCCACTGGAAACGGTGTCTGGTTGGCTGGAATAGTGGCGGTGGCTTATATTTTGCTACACTATGGGTGGCAATTCGTATTTTCGGGTCGTGTTCGTATCGTGTTAAGTCATAAACATTCGACTATATAGATTAACCAGAACCTGATCCGTTAAGCTAAACGTGTCAACTTTCAAACTCTAACCCAACTCCTTTAGAAAACAGGTCATGTCGTGTTACCCGTTTTGACCCGTTTAAAAATTAATTAGAAATAGGTTAACACGAGAAGACTTCTTTTAAACTTGTTTCATGTAAATGGATTGAACTAACACGCATAACTCATTTAACTTAATTAACAAAATTTCATATAAAATTTAAAATCTATATTTATTTGTAGACACAATATCTTAAAAAAAAATAAAACGAACTACTAACAAAAAATATCAATATACTAATATTACAAAACTTACAATAACAAGTATGAACATAGATCCAGAATTACAATCCCAACAATAAAAACATAAGAATACCGAGAAATACCAATATTACAACTCAACAATAATAAAATTTTAATTTTGAAATAAAATCTAAGCGGGTTAATTTTTTGTTAAGCGGGTTGACTCGTTTATAAATTGTGTCTTAACGGGTCAACTCGTTTTGACCCAAACCTATTAACATTCAATCCAAAGCAGTTAATTTCGTATCATGTTTTTGTTGGGTTCACGAGTCGTACCATATATTACCGCCCCTACGGCAAACCAAATTGTACTTAATATTTTCCGGGTCGTGGGTCTTTTTTAATTTGGGTACGGTTTCCTTTTAATTGAATTGGATTTTAGCCTTCATGTAAGGCTTGGGCTTCGCATTAGTTGTCCCAGTTTTGGGTCTAGACTCTAGCTTTTGGTATGATTTAAAGTGAACTGGGTTGATAAACATTGGGCTTGCAATGGTATGCCTTGTTATTGGGTCTAACCGTTAAACTATTTGGGTTTCTCTATTGAACCTGATCCATATGACCAATAACTTTTGAGTTGTTTAATAGGTTGACCTTGACCCGTTTGACCGGGTCACCCAACTTGACCTGAATCCAGATCCCGACACAGAGCCAATAGAATAAAATAAAATAAAATATTATTTTAATAATTTAAAAAATAAAATATTATTTTAATAATTTAAAAAATAAAAATATTTTTTAAAAATATTTTTATTATAAATATGTTATTTAATATTTTCTTATTTATATACATAATTATTTTCTTTGATATTTTCAGTGGCAATTCTTTAATGTGGCTTAAAGAAATTAAAATAGTACGTTGAATAAGTGACCTCTATCATGGATATTTTTTTCTTAGTTTGAAAAGGTAAAAATTTAATGAATTGCAATTAGTTACATATATATATATATATATATAAATATATATACGTGAATCACAATCGGCCACAAAGAATGTTGTTATTAGTCCGATCATTGATGGTATAAGGTAGTTACGTGTAAATTTTATAATTTTAGGATTAACCTATGCATTCAATAATCGACCCGTAGGAAGGCTATTGTTTGATTTGTCCCCAATTTATAATATTTATGCTAACTAGCCTTATTGGGAGAATACTATTTGCATGTTGTAATTACTCTCTGAGAAATGATATTTGCAGTCGTGAGTGTGCAACCGCCGTGCAGTCGCTTTGAAAAAAGTGAATAAATATGAGGCCCACATGAAAAGAAATTAATTTTTTAATAGTGGACCCCACTCTTTTTCAAAGCGACTGCACGACGTTTGTATATTTCACGACTGCATGTAATATTACTCTTTTTTTTATTTTTATTTTCTGTCATTTTTTTTTAACTCTCGAAAGGTTGGGGAGATTGATTGGAGATTCGATTAACGGAAGCATCATTCTGGTTTGATTGTATGATCCTTTGAATGGAGGGTGGGGAGATTGACTGGAGATGCGACTGGGACAGTGGAAGAGATTGACATTGAGAAGGGAAACGTGGCCTGGGGGGAATATCTAGAATCAGAATCCGAGTTGATATAATGAAGCCACTCCTTTTAAGGAAAACGAATCAATCTGGGGTCATACGGCTCTTGCTGGGTCAGGTTCGTCTACGAAGGACTTTCCAATTTTTTCTAGGCTTGTGCTAGGAAATAGCCATCGAGAATAATTTATTTGACAGAGCAAGAATGATCAATATGAGAAAGACGGATTTCCCTATGGAAAATGGTTGCGTTTTGGGGTTGTAGTGGGGAAGGGCGAAGATCGACGCGAACAGATGGCGAGTTGACTTGAATCACTCTCCGTACGCTCTCTGGAGACTATTGCATGATCATCGGCTGAAAATATGGGTGAAACAGAAGGCCCATCTGATACGGTGGAGATTCGAGGCGTGATGGGAGGAGAATCATGAGGTAGGAATTGAAATTGACTAAAAAGAAAAGGAGCTCACTTTTAGTAGAAGGAAAGAAAATCAGAGTGAAGCCCAAAACTCAAAACTTACAAAAAATAAGAAGAATGAAGCAAGGTTGATAGAGGAAGTGTTGAATCATAATGAAAATGAAGAGTTGACTCCAAAGGGGAAGGTGAAGCACGTGCTTCAGAACAGTGAAGGGCTAGAAAGCCATATGCCCAATTCTGGAGTATTGGAATGGGCCTCTGAGGACAGCTAGATAAGTCCAAATTATTAGGTCGGCCATACCCACTTGAGGAAAGAGATGGCAACGACTAAGAAGAGTTGCCACAACATACACTCAAAAGAAGGGAAAAATCAGAAGCAAAAGAGAGATGATCAAGGTAATGAGGTTGATCCTTCTAATCACCGAGAAAGGAATCATAAACAAAGGAAAGTGGAGATTGAGATGGAAACATCCTAGATCATATCGGTGGAGGCTGGTTCCCAGCCCCGCCGGGAGCAATGAAAGTCAGAAGCTAGAATTCTGGTGAGCATGGAAACCCATAGGGAATTCCAACTCTTCATGACTTAGTTAGAAAGAAAGGTCTCGAGATCTTGTTTTTACAAGAGACAAAGTTGACAGTGAGAAAAATGGAGCACCTAAAACTCAGATTGGATTTTGAGTGTTGCTTGGTAGTGGAGTGTGAAGGTAGGAGTGGTGGTATTGCTTTTTTTGTGGAAGAAGGAAGTCTTGCTAACTGTTAAAAGTTTCTCAAAATTCCACATTAATGCTTGTGTGAAAGAAGTGGATGATGAAAAGGAGTGGCAATTAACTAGTATTTATGGGAATCCAGACACAACGACATGAGACTTGGAGACTCATAAGATTATTGCAAATGATTGGCGATCAAGCTTGGTTAGTTTTTGGTGATTTAAATGAAATTTTTAGTAGACATAGGAAAAGATGAGTGAAAGAGCAAGACCAGAAAGATAAATGGCTGATTTAGGACTTTGCTGGATGATTGTGAATTGCATGATATGGGTTATGCAGGTGTTAAGTAGGCCTGGTGCAATAGAAGAGGAATGCAACACAATATTAGTAAAAGACTGGATAGATACTTGACTGGGATGGTGTAATCTATTTCCCACAACAAGTGTAATCCATGGGATAGTAGCATATTCAGATTTTGTAGCATTTATTATGTAGTTGGATGGTGAAAGTTACAAAAGAAGAGGGAAGAGACTGTTTAGATTTGAGGCAATGTAGGTGGAAATTATTGACTATTAAAGAGTGATTGCAAAATCATGGAATGATGGTCCAGTTAATGAAGACTTAAGCCTCGTTTGTTTTCATAACTCCTCTCAACTCATCTCATATAATTATTACAACTTTTCCAAATTTTCACAAAAAAAAAAATAAACAAATAAAAAATTTCAAATCTCAAAACAAAAATAATATTAAAAAAATATATTCTAACAATATTTTATTTAATTTTTAATTTTAATCTCAATTCATCTCATATGCGAAAACAAACGAGGCCTTAGGGGTTGCGATGAATAAGATCTCAAAATGCAGCCAGAGATTAGAAGAGTGAAACAAGAATATATTTGGAAGAGTGCAAAAGAACATTCAACAATCTAGGCAAAAGCTCCAATAGATCCAAGCTAGTGACCCTCACTGCATAAGGATTGACGAACAGGTTGTTGAGCTAATTTACAAAACTGGTTGGAGAGAGAAGAAATAATGTAGAGGCAAAGATTAAAAGTTCTGTGGCTTAAAGAAGGGGACCGAAACACAAAATATTTCCATGGTAAAGCATCCCAGAGAAAGAGGAAAAATTTAATAATAGGCGTGAGAGATGAAGGTGTATGGCAAGTAGAGGAGGGTAGAGATAAGGTGATTTTGGATTTTTTTAAAGACTTCTTTACTAGCTCAAGTCAGAGTGGGAGCTTGGATTTCTTAGAAGGTTGATCTGGAAGAGTTACAGAAGATATGAACAATGATCTTGCTCACGCATTCACAGAAGAAGAAGTATCTACAAGCTTCCACCAAATGAACCCTACTAAAGCTCTTGGACCTATTGGAATGGTGCCCATTTTCTTTCAAAAATACTGGAACATTTTTGGCAAGTTCGTGATTTTTACAGTGTTACAAGCTTTAAACAATGTTATGTTTACTAGCTCCATTTATCATCCTTTTATTACTCTGATCCCTAAGAAGAAAAAGCCTGAGATAGTTTCAGATTATAGACCTATAAGTCTCTGTAATGTGATATACAAGCTGATATCTAAGGTGTTGGCAATTAGATTCAAGCTTATCCTTCCACATGTGACATCCAATTCACAAAATGCATTTGTACCGGATAGGCTCATCACGGATAATATCTTAGTAGCATATGAGATTATCCGCTTCCTAAGGTAGAAGAGAGTTGGCAAAGCTGGTTACATGTCCCTAAAACTAGATATGAGTAAAGCCTATGACAGAATTGAATGAAGTTCTTAAAAAACAATGCAAAAGTTGGACAACTATTTTGTTTTCAATTCTAATTAATGGAGAACCAAAATGACCAATCATACCATCTAGAGGATTAAGGCAGGGAGACATTTTATCACCATATCTGTTCTTATTGTGCACTGAAGGGTTAATAAATCTCTTATAACATGCATAAGCTGATAAACAAATAAGAGGGATTAAAATATGTAGAGGGGCACCAATAATTAATCATCTGCTTTTTTCAGATGATAGTGTCTTGTTCTATAAGGCTGATATGCAATAGAATCTGAAGATACAACAATTACTTGAGAAGTTTGAAAGAGCATCTGATCAAAGGGTCAATAGAGATAAAACATCTAGGGTGTATAGCAGAAATGTTAGTACTACTCAGTCAAAGGAAATATTGTCCTTTCGGGGATTTCAAAGTTTTTAACAGTATGAGAAATACTCAAGCCTACCTCTTGTGGTAGGTCGAGCAAAGAATAAGGCCTTCTTTGACATAAAACATAAGATATGGCAGAAGCTCCAAAGTTGGAAGGAGTTGGAAGGAGAAGCTTTTATCTCAAGGGGGAAGGGAAATACTTATCAAGGTTATTGCATTGTCGATACATACATATTTAATGAATTGCTTTAAGTTGCTTGGAAATCTTTGCACTGATTTAGAGAACATGATGGCTAGATTCTGCTGGGGACAAAGACAAAATGAACATAAGATCCACTAGGTAGCTGGAATAAGATGTGTGAGTCTAAACAAGAAGGTGGAATGAGATTCAAAGACCCCAAAACCTTCAATATGGCCTTGTTGGCTAAACAAGGATGGAGAATAATGAATGAGGAGTCCACACTGCTACATAAAATTTTCAAAGCAAAGTCCCACAAGCAGGCTTCCTTGATTCAAAGCTAGGTCAGAACCCATCTTATGCCTAGAGAGGAATTTGGGAGGCAAAGAAAGGATTGATACAAGGTTGCAGATAAAGGGTGGGGAATGAGAAATTTATAAACTATTGGACAAATTTTTGGATACTTGGGAATAGGAATTTAAAACAAGGCTTGAATGATGATGGAGACGTCAAAGAGGAAAAAGTTTAGAGCCTCATTGATAACAATACAAAGTGGTAGAATTTGAAAAGGGTTAGAAGCCTTCTTCCACCACAAACTGTAGTAGAGGTATTAAAAATTACACTCAGCTTAGGTGATCAAGAAGATAGACTGATTTTGGAACCAACAAAGGATGACAAGTACAATGTGAAGAGTGCATATAGATTGTTTAGAGAGATTAGGAAGGAAAGATAGGAAGGAGAGATCTCTAATGCAGAAACATAGAGACGTATATGGAAGGTGCTATAGAAATTACAAATCCCAAATAAGGTAAAAGTGTTTGCTTGGGGAGCTTGTAGAAATGGGCTACCAACAAAACACAACTTAAAGAAGAGGAAGGTACTGATGGATGATTTCTGCCAGTTCTGCTGTGAGGAAATGGAGGACCTTGAACATGCTCTATACTATTGTCCTACATTTACCCCTCTTAAAATTATGGCAGGAACCAAGAGTTTGTTCATCTCGCAAGGCAAGTTAGAGAAGGGGGTAGAAGAGACGACTTATAAATGTTTATTTTGATTGCTTGAGGCCTTTGGTTCGTAAGGAATCATAGGGTCTATGAGAATAAAAACTTGAAACCTGATCAAGTAGTTGACCATGCTTTGTCTATGTTGAAGGACCATAAGGAGATTAAATGTAAACTAAAGAAGATGAATCAGTTACAATGTTGTTGGGTGCCTCCTCCACAAGGAGTAATAAAGTTCAATGTAGATGAGGTTATGTTTCATGACCAACACAGAGCATGGTAGTTATCATTCTTCGAGATGATCATGGGGAAGTCATCATGGCTGCAAGCAAAAAGGAATATGAGGTTAATGATCTGACAGAGATTGAGTTACTGGCAATGTTCAGGGGATTGCAATTATGTGTTCACCTGGGTATTCATGAGTTAGTTTTGAGAGTGATTCACTATTAATAGTGAAAGAGCTTCAAGCTGAAGGACAATTAGTGTCTTTACTGGGTAACAACATCAAGGAGACAAGAGAATTGATGCAGAGATTCAAGAGCTGCAAAATACATCATATTGGGTGCTTGGGGAATGAAACTGCACATAGATTAGCAAAATATCCATGAAATGTGGATGATATTAGTATATGGTGGGAGTCTTTCCCAGATGTTTTTTCACAAGTTATTTGGATTGATAAATATTCATAAGATTTGTTTTGAGGGAGAAGTTCTGTTATAAAATAAAATATATCATGTTATCTAATTGATTTTGTTGTTCAATTGGACTAAAACTTGCATGATGATAATTATGGTTTGTTTATCATTGTCAATACTTTAAAATTGATGGGATATTGTGAGTTTATTTTGTTTTCTTATAGTGAATGCAATTTCGATATTTGCTATTTTAAATAATATTTTAGTTCTTAATGGATCAAATTTTACAAAATGAAAAGAGCATGTTACTATTGTTCTTGGGTGCATGGATCTGGGCTATGCGCTTCGAGTTGATGAGCCTCCCAAGCCTACTGATCATAATTTTGCTGATAGGAGGACAACTTAGGAGAAATGGGAGCACTATAATCGCATGAGTCTTGTGATAATGAAGCATTATTCTTGATTCTATTTAAGGTGCAATGCGTGAAGAGGAAAATGCTAAGAAGTACCTAAGTCAAATAGCAAACCAATTTGTTGCATCGAAAAAGGTAGAAACAAGTACGCTTCTTAGCAAACTTGTCTCAATATAATATAATGGCAAAGTGAATATAAGAGAGTACATTATGGAAATGTCAAATCTTGTTGCTAGATTGATAGCTCTAAAGTTAGAGTTTTCAGATGAAATTTTTTTGAATCTCATTTTGAATTCTCTTCCTGCACAATTTGGTCACTTTAAGATTAATTATGATAGTCAAAGGGAGAAACAAACTCTTAATGAGCTCATTGCTCATAGTGTGCAAGAGGAAGAGAGATTGAAATATGAAAGGATAAAAAGTGCTCACCTGGCAACTTTTCTTCATGAAAACCTGGGCACAAAGAAAAGAAAGAGGAATAATAAAACTAAAGCAATTGTGGATGCTGGGACTTTACAGGAAACCGTGCAACAAAATATGATAAAATCTCTACCTATTACCTTTGCAAGAAGGCTGGTCATGTGAAGAAGAATTGTCTCAAGTATCAAAAGTGGCTTGCAAATAAAGGTGATTGTTCTATTTTTGCTTATACTTAAATTAACTTGGCTCTTATGCCAACTAACACAAGGTGGATAGGATAGGGAGTTACTATTCACATAAGCGTTACTATGCAGGATTACCTAAAGTGTTGAAAACCTAGTGATGCTGAAAAATTTATTTACTTGGTAGATGACAATAAAGTTAGTGTAGAGACAATTGGAGTTTATAAATTAAAATTAGAGTCTGATTTTTATTTGGATTTGGATGAGACTTTTTATATACCGTCATTTAGACATAATTTAATTTATGTTTCTTGTTTGGACAAATCCGGTTATTCTTGTTCATTTGGAAATGGAAAATCCAGTATTTTATGAGATTCAAATGTTATTAGTATCGGCTCTTTAATAGAAAATATTTATTTATTAGACTTGGACGCCTCTCATTTAAACACAAATGAAACCTTGCATGTAAATAGTTGTGGTACAACACAGAGATTAATTAATAAGAATCCTTCTATTTTGTGGCATAAGTGTTTGGGACATAACTCGAAATAGAGAATTGGAAGGCTTATATCAATTAGAATTCTTGGTCCTCTTGATTTTTATGATTTTAAAATCTGTATTAAATGTATAAAAGGCAAACAAACAAATATAAGAAAAATAGGTGCCAACAGCAGTTTAGGCATTCTTAGAAGTGATACATACTAACGTCTGTGGTCCATTTCCTACGGCATCTCGGGATGGTCAACGGAATTTTATTATTTTTATAGATGACTATTCTCATTATGGATATCTATATTTGATACATGAGAAATCACAAGCACTGGAAATTCTTAAGGCATATAAAATTGAAGTTGAAAATCAGCTTGACAAGAAAATTAAGGCCGTTAGATATGACCGTGGTGGTGAATATTATGGCAAATATGACGGATTAGGTGAACAACATCCTGGGCCATTTGCAAGGTATTTAAAATTATGTGGCATCGTTCCTCAATACACCATGCCAGGGACTCCACGTCAAAATGGTAGCTGAAAGACGAAATTGAACCAAGGACATGGTTAGAAGTATGATAACTCATTCTTTTTTGCCAGAGTCACTGTGGGGAGAAGCCATAAAAACCACAGTTTAAACACTCAATTGAGTACTTAGTAAAGTAGTAGCTACAACCCCATATGAATTATGGACCCGAAAAGACCCTAGTATTAGGCATTTTCATATTTGACGTTGTCCAGCTGAGGCTAGACCCTATAGGCCTAATGAAAGAAAAATGGACTCAAGAATAATTATCGGCTACTTTGTTGGATACTCTGAGAGATAAAGGGGTTTCAAGTTTTATTGCCATTCAAGTCATACCATAAGATAGTAGAAATACAAAACCCAAGGATATTGTATTTGAAGAGGAACCAATTGAAATTCCTTTGACAAATATTGAGAGTGGCGAGGTGGTCACACTTGTCATAATACAGGATGCGAATGCAGATCACCAAACCATTCCTAAGTTGCCTTTTGCTAATACGAAAGAACTGAACAACCTCAACAACAAGTGTCAATAAGAAGAGGAAATCAACAATGAGTTTGATATAGGGTTGGAATATGATCATATTTCTTTCAATCAAGCCAAACAAAGCTCTAACTCCCAAAGTGGATGGATGCAATGCTAGATGAGTTAAAATCCATGAAGGACAATGATATTTGGGACCTAATCGAATTGCCTAACAGTATTAAACAAATTGGTTGTAAATGGATTTTCATAACCAAGCAAGACTTTAAAGGCAATGTAAAGAGGTATAAAGCACATCTAGTTGCAAAATGTTTTACTCAAAAAGAAGGCATTGACTATAAATAGACTTTCTCTCTAGTTTTACCAAAAGACTGTTTTAGGATCATTATGACTCTTGTAACTCAGTATGATTTAGAACTTCACTAGATGGTTGTAAAGACTGTTTTTCTTAATGGCACATTGTGGAGACAATATATATGATGCAACCAAATGACTTTGAGACTGATGAATCAAGTCATTTGGTTAGCAAACTGAACAAATCCATTTTTGATTTAAAGCAGGCATCTCGCCAATGTGGTATCGAAAGTTTGATTGAGTAATTTCTTCTTTTGGTTTTAAGGAAGATGTTGTGGATCAATGTATTTATTATAAGATTAGTGGAAGAAAATTTATATTTTTTGTGCTATATGTCAATGACATCCCACTGGTGAATAGTGACATAGGCCTATTACATGAAATTAAGAAATTATTTTCGAAATACTTTGAAATGAAAGATCATGGTGAGACATTTTTTGTGATAATGTATAAAGATTCATCATGATAGATCACATGGTATAGTTGGCTTATCACATAAGGCATATGTTGAGAGAATATTTAGAAGGTTTGGCATGTGACATTGGGCATTTGGGGGTGTGGCCATTGCAAAAGGTGACATATTTAAGTTTGCTCCATTGTCCAAAGAACAATAGTGAAAAGAAACAAATGAAGGATATCATTTATGCACAGCTGTAGGGAGCCTCATGTATACTCAGGTTTGCATACACCCAGATATTGCGTATGCAGTTAGAATGTTTGGCAGATATTTAAGAATCTAGCCATGGATCACCGGAAAGCTGCTAAAAGGGTAATGCCGTACTTGTAAAGAACAAAAGACTATATACTCACTTATCAAAGGTCAGAACGTCTGGAGATAATTGGGTCTTGAACTTCAACTTTGCTGGTTGCCTTGATAGTAGGAAATCCACTTCAGGTTATATTTTCACGTTAGTTGGGGGAGATGTGTCATGGAAAAGTGATAAGTGTGATTTTTATTACTCTTTTATTTATGAAAAGTATCATTTTTCCTTCAATACTATTGATTCTATTTTATTTCTATATATTTTTCTTTATTTTCTTGGGTTTGAAGGAATGAGAAGATATAATGCGAAAGGAGAACATTTTGGTATAAAAGAAGAGATTACGAATCCAGACCGATGAGAGGCAGCGAGAGCTGAAGAGAGTCGAGGAGATTTAGGCGAGGAAACTCGCTACCAGAAGGCGCGACCAGAATTGGCGACAAGAGTTAGACGATAAGTGAGATATTTTACCTTTTGGGCGAGAAGACTTGGCGCAAAGTTCAGGGCGACTAGATTGGGCTACCAGTCTAAATGACCAACTTAAGCAATCAACCTAAACGATATCGTGGGCAACAACTAGAAAAGGAAAGCAGCTTTACCGCTTGGTAGGTTGGCGATAGGGTTCTATCATCCTGGTTGTGAGTCTTTCCTCTCGGTAGGCGAGGAGACCAGTTATATTCAGTGCACAAGGCATCTACCTGGTGGGACCCTTCCGAGTTCCGCAATCAATCTACTGACCACCAAATCCTGCCAAACTCCGTAAATCAAGCTGCTTATTACTGAATCTTCCATTTTAGATAATTCCGTTATTCTTGGGATAATTTCTTTTATGTCAACATTTATTTTTAAAAACTATTTTCCAGATCTTTAGGCTAGATTGTAGCTGCATTTATCTTGTTTCTGGATTTGAGTTTTGACATCTATTTAATCCCATCTTGTGGGATGAATAGAGGAGAGTCTGAGTTTAGGAGAGTCTGAGTTTTAGTTTCAATAGTCCAGAGTTTATCATTGAAGTTTCTTTTAAGGAAGTGGATCTGGAGAGCAGAGGTGAGTCGCATGCTTCATCAACCAACTAAATGTAGAACACTATTTTTATTCTTTTTGTTTTCAATTTCATTATGAACTAAATTTTATTTTCTAGAGTTTTTATGTAGTCTAACATTGAACACACAATTTATAAACACTCAATATTTTCATGATTGAGTGTTTATTCCTTATTCTTAATGCTTGCAATTTTCTAGCTAATTATTGTTCAATCTATTGAGTCATAATGAGATTGAGAGATAATTTGTGATTAAAGCTCTATGATTAAGCACCATTAGTTGAGCGAAAGTAGAGATACTTTATCGCGATTAGTATGATTTTCAAGAAAAATCTAAAGAACTTAATGAGTCTCTAATTAGTTAAGTTCACATAGAGATATGAAATTATTAATTGGAGATATTTTTAGTATTGTTTGAGAGAAAATATTGAATAGTTAAGGGATTTTTATCATCAACTTGGGATAATTGGGATTATATAATAAGGAAGAATAAATTGTGTGGGATTTGTTAGATGAAATCAAACGCTCTAGATCTATTTTTATTATATTTAAAATCTTAATTTCAATGCTCTTTTCTTTAGTTTAGTTTAAATAATCTATTCTTTAAATTTCTGTTTTTCAAATAGTAATTAATTTAGTAAATTTTAGTACTCGGTAGCATAATTAATCTTTGTTGGTTCGACATCCATTTTCTTTAAAAATATTTTACTACTTGTTATGATTCTGTGTACTTGTAGATATTTTCAGCACAACAAAAAGTGTCAAACATAAGATTATAGCTTCTTCTACCGTGGAAATCCTGGTCATTTCCCAAGAACAGTCACAGCTTAAAGCTGAAGGCTTCATTTAAAATATATCATCACCATTGCCCATGGGCATCGAAGCATTTTATGTCAATAGAAAAGAAAAAGAAAAAGAGAACAACATGAAAAAACTCTATTTTATGTCAAGTGATCAGAAGCCTTTTCTCACTTGGAAATCTCTGATTATGGAAGACCTCTCTGTTTGAAATTGAGCATTATCTGGAAATTGAAACATTTAGATGCCTCTTATATCTACAAATATGTCTTTCTCCATCCTTTTCTTTGAAAAGAATTGCAGCTCAAAGTTCGTCACTTGTATCTTACTGAGAAGGATTCTCTTCCCATCATAGGAGGAGTTGGTGTTTTTGAAAGCTTCTTGAGTCCCTTTATTACCTTTCATTGTTCTTTTGACCAAGAAGGATGGTTCTTTTTCAGTAGGGAGAATAAGGCAGATGTGTAATAGCTGAGTTATGGCATGAATTTTGCCATGTAATTAAAAATTCCAAAAACTGTTGAATTTGCTTTGCAGAGAAAAGTGTGGATAAAATTCGCCATCATAAATCCTCATTTATAAAAGAGATCTATATGGAAAATAGAAAGTTTTTCTATGAAAAATGATACCATATTGGTGGAGGAGAGAATGGAATTGAGCCTGTAGGTTTTCATGAGTGTCTGAATTTGTAGAAAATAGAAGAATGTCATTAATATATGCAAATATCATTATTTATCTTGATCACAAGGCGCTCAAGAATTTTTATAGGACATGTTTGCCTAAAATTTCTTAATAACTTCATTTCTAAACATCGTTCAAACACAAAATACTTTTCAATTTCAAAATCTCAACTTTTCCATATAATCATTACTTAATTATTGCTTAAAGATAAAAATCAATACAAATTTTATAAACTTTAAAACAAAATACAAAAATTAATACAACTTTTACAAACTTCAAAGCGAAAATAATATTAAAAAATTATATTCAAAGAACTTTTTTAATTTTATTATTCACTTTCACAATTTCCTACTTAATATTGTGTTTTTCAAAATCGCATTAGTTTTAGTCATTTAAATAAATATAATCACAACAAGGGAACAACCTAAATATATAAAATTCAATCATATTTTTCTTCTCATGTTTGATAAAATATAAGTCGCCCAACTAAGCGTCGTCTAAACTACTCAATCGATCATTTTAGAAATACTAGATCAAAGTACACAGCGGAAGCGATATTACCTCATCGTAAATATCTAGGATCTAGTGCGGTTGTTCCACAGATTCTTCGTCGTCGTTGTCGTTCATTCGGAATCTCCCGTATCGATGGTGGAGTGTGCTACGTAGCAATACCAGAGCAACACCCACATATTCCACAGCCTAAATGCCGAGACTAGAGAGAACCATTTGAGAGAGAAATTTCTGATTTGTGATGCTTGTTTTATCCAAAGGGGAGAGGAGCTATGTAAATAGCCCCTCTAAGTGTAACCCCCGACTGGCCCTTAATGGCCAGTCATCAAGTCTCATGAAGTGGTTCTTAAACCACTTCATAACCACCAAGAGAAGGTGAAGGGGTGCCCACTATGGGTGCCCCTTTCTTACATCTCCCACTCACACATAGTGGGCAAGACCCCAGGTCTGCATCCCTCAATATGTTCTCAATCTTGTTCATACTGGCAAATAGGCTGTGCGACCATCGAGCACAGCTGTAAAAGAAAAATGGGAGCACTATACCAAATCTCTCCTAAAGAAGACCAGCATAGTAACATCCCTAAAAGTGTCTCGTTATGCCCCGACTCATTTGGTCACATCAGACTAAGCATCCCTAATCTCTCTCGAGTCCAAATGACTCAGAGCAATGCTCAATCTCCATAAAACATAATGTACTCACAGCTATATTGCAACTCCCATGAAGCAACATAACTTGCCGGCAATGAGTACACACCATTATCGATGTGTTACCAAATAGTCTTCCCTTCGCACTCATGTCATTTAGTTTCAGTCTAGTCGCTTTCCGAGCAATGCCTCTTTAGACCGCATCATTCATGGCCATAGATAACATGCCAAAGTAGCAGACACTAAAACATCAACCTCGTGACATAGTCAAAGGTCTCCTAAGGGCATAAATAAATTAAGGTCATCAATTATAACCTATAGGACTCACACGGTGAGGAAGCAGGGAACCATTCACCCACCTCTACTATTGGTCGCAAAAGCACATGTAGTATGAAATACATGCTACGGTGGAGTTCTCTTTCCAAAGAAAGAGCGTATATCTATTCTCAATTCACCGTACAGATTTTAGTGTAGTCGCTATCTTAGTGCCTAACCCGAGTCCCTCCATTTGCTCGCTATCCAAAGCGCCGAAAAGGATCTCGCATCTGGCTGAACCACAGGTTACATGGATTGTGGGTAACCATGCACGGTCCTTAGACCTCATCTTAGCTCCCACTAAGGCGACATATTTTTTGTGTCTTACAACTTATCCCTCTCCGGATAAGTATCGAGTAACACATTGTCTCATCTTTGCTCGCTACCTCTTTGTAGCGCCAAAGGTGATCGCTCGTGTGAGTGAGCCGATCTAAGCCTGTCAATATACCTTTTTCACCATAACTCCTAAATTTATGGTGCATGTGTGTGCATACCAAAGAATGCTTCCAATCACGCTACATGATCATAGAACACATCAGTATCATGTGCATGATGAGCAATACCGTGAGGTACAGAGAAATCACATGGTCAACAACAAATTATTAAACCACAACTCTTAAGTGGTGTTTAATGACCATTTCTCTCCATGCGCATTCTAATGTATAGTAACTTTCCAAAACATGCTCCTACCAAGAGACTAAACTTTTACATGTAAAATAAAAGTCCTTTGCACAATCATGAAGTCAGCGATGACTCATCGCGAATCTCATTTAGGTCAAACTCACAATATAAGCCGTAGATTCTAGTCAGCAAGTCTAACTGCGATTTTTAAGAATCTACAAAGTGACCACAAATGTTATTCAGCAGACTTAATTTGCGACTTCAATGTTTCATTGAAATCTCTTGTACTCAACAAAAGCATGTGAGATAACCATTATTTATTTTTCATTAAGGGTAAAGCGATTAGTGCCTTTGCCCCCAAAGACAATCATAATAGTCTAGTCGTTACTATTAACGACAATCGCATCACAAACTCACTTAACCAAGTAAGCCATATTTACCCTCTAACAAAAAATTTAACCTCTAACTCCCATGAGCAAACCATAATGGAAACATCAAACAATATAGGCAAAACTAGATTCTTTAGTATTTTCCATCTCATTAATTGTCTATGGATTTTGAACAAGAGCTCCTAGAAACTGTTTTCCTAAAAAACAGTCTCACAAGACATGAAATCTGAGCTTCTTTTCACAAACCCATGTCCATCACCTCATAGTATGGAAAACCTCTTATTAGGCGACAACTAATTATCTAAGATAATTAGTTCGCAATATCTTTTATGATGACACTTTTCTAATATTGTCAACAGCGTTCAAAGAATCCCATTTTATTTAATAGGTTGTTTAATAACAAAAAAACGACTAGGTACATTGGATATCTTTGAATAGATGGTTTGTTTAGGCCGCATGTAAACAGCACTAGCAGCATTCATTCGCTTTCTGTACCAAAATAGTACTAGCAACAATCATGCGTACCATCTAATTCTCCTATGAGAATCAGCTACTTAACACCTTCAAGAAAAGTTTCAATAAATATGCGATCAATAGCTATCTAAATGCAACTCAATTAGTGCCAAGAGATGTATCTATACCTCTATCAACTCCACTTTTCCTTTGTCAATTAGATCAACAACATCAGGTTGGATCATATAAGTGAAGCGAATCTAAGATTTTATATTGAGATTCCTACTATGTGAATTCAATACCTTTAGCGAAGCCATATTATAAATATTCTCTTCTAGTCTCTAAACGACGAAAGAATATTAATATAAAGCTACCACGCTATTTATGAGGATCCTTATAGTCTATAACTTTTGGGAGTCACTATCACTAATGGTACACCTTAACTCAAACTCAAAGGTATACTCCCACTAGTTGTTGAATTACTCCCACTATTTTCGGCGATCTTATATAAAAAGAATTTTGAAAAAAAAAGGTTAAGGTAATGTGGAATGAAATGTGATGAAAACGTTCTTTCCAAAAATAAGTGTTACAAAAAATTCACAATTCCCCACCCTCGCCGAAAATACGAGTAATTTTCTTGACTCAACAAAAAAAATGATCAAGCTTAGATCCTTTCGACTTTTAATAGAATTCACGTTTGCACAAAATAGTCACTCAACCTTTCTCAAAAGCGAATGAACTCGATATAAGGACGACAAATCAAAATTAAGGCTGCAACCCATATTACATCAACCCAAGTGTAATGTAACAACTGCTTTGTGCCATAATTCATTTATAACACCATTCTCAGCAAGTCAATAAACTGCGAGATAATTATTTTCATCATATAACTCATACGATTGCGATTTCGAAAAAATTTTAACTGAAAAATATATTTTCATAAAAAAAAGTTTTGGATCGCATTTATATGATGAAACAACATATTTATTATCAAAGTCCTTAGTGTGCATGTATATGAACTTTCACATAGAAAATGCTCATATTGCCTTTTCTCTTTGACTCTACTAAACCAAGGAGAGGGATCTCATTAGAGAGAAAATTTTCAATTTCTCAAGCTTCACATCCATCATCCTATGCCTCTATGACATATTTTAGTATATCATTTCCCCACCCGAGAAATAATACCACTGAGTCAATAAGTGACCATCCAACTTCCAAACATCTAGGAATTCTCACTAACACCACTACTTTCAATAAGTCTTAAATCAAATTAGGTATAGACTTCACAAATGTCGCATTAAAAGCACTAATAAAAACATCGTTTTGTGCAACAAATGCAGTATGTGACGTTTTAGCTGCTAACTAGCGATATATCTTTATTTCTTGCATACTCAATATTTTTCATATTTTTCAATCCACTATAGGAGAGAAAAAGAAAAAACTTTGCGAGAAATTATCTTAACCTAAAACCTATCTTGCATCAGTGCAACCACGAGCAAAATTTTTAGTTTAGGTTTAGATAAACCATACCTAATTATTCAGACTTTTGTCACAGTTGCCATGCAAACCTCCAAGGTGCTTGGTATTACTCTCAAGGGGTGCTCCAAAGTTTATATATCTGCAAGAACCTATCTGTTCTCGCTAAAGAGAAATAAAACTTGAGCAAGATTACCAATGCTAATACCACATAAAGGTGCACTGATAAAATCTTTTAAAAAAATAAATGTGCCAATCAAGAATGTCCTCAACACGCTTGCACACTCAGATTTTAATATCCTTACTCGCCAGACATACTAGCAAGTTTTAGAGAGTATGTTCTTATCTGTGAGTAATCTAAATTGCTTTAAGATTATAATGCTCAACCTCAAAATATAGGAGCAATTAATCTTTGCGTTACAAAAATAACGCGCAATTTCTTCTATTACCCACAAGATTCTTAAAGGCAAAATAGTGATTTAGCTCTATATGATAGTTGATCCCATCAACTTCTATAAAAATTGTAGTGCATGCGTCCCACGCGCACTTCCAATTTTATTCTAGACATTTTAGAGGTTTTTCAATAATGATGGTCTAAGACTATCTGACTCTCAAAATAATCTTTATTTGTTTCCAACTACTGCTCATGGAGGAGATTAATGCGACGATTAAGTCGTATAAATAATCTCTAGGCTTTATTCTTGGTTATCTCAAAGTTACTAAACTATGCGCATCTCATTACACACACATCTATGAAATTTGTCGCGTTAATCTAAGTTAGAAGAAAAATAATTAATACATGTCGCAAGATCGAAAAATCGCTAAGCTTCTTAATCATCTCTTGCGCCTCAATGTCTAATTATTAATTTCTAACTTAATTTTTGCGCAAATTTATATTGTATAGGAGATTAATTCCAAATCAATCTCAACCATACTCCCACTAGGATAAATAATCTACTGAGTTAGTCTCATGTAAAAATAATTTCTTCTTAGATCGAAGAAATCAATTTAAACCAATCATAAGTATGGACTAATTAAACTCGGGCTACTTTAATCCTGTAGTTTATCACATCCAAAAAATATTGAAGACAATTCTAAAAAATAGTCTAACAATACAAGTGATAAAATAAGCTCATACATTTACATGTAATCACAATACATGTACAAAAATGATCACATCACATTTGATCCAAATAATTATTATTCACAAAAAATAATAATCTAGGCAATTTATAACGTAAAATAAAATGCCAAACAAATGTGACAAAAAAAAAAAAAATAACATGGCAAGCATGTATTTAATAACCATAATCACATGCAAAAATATTTCAAAAAACATTTATGCCACAATAACATGCTGAATAAATAACTAAAATCAGCAAACTTACCAATAATAGGCTCTAGCCCAAATGGTTGAGCTTATAGTCTTTGTGTGTGAGGTATTGGGTTCAAAACACGACTCAAGCATTTTGTAAAAATAATACTATTTTTAGACAGCCAATGGGCCGCACCCCTTTGGGCGCCCATCTGCAAAGTGGGCTTGTGCCTGCTGGACTCACAACCCAATCCACAAGCACTCTTAAAAGGATATGATACGGGCCGGATTTAAAAAAAATGGCCCAAAACAGTAGAAGCCTAAACAGATAACTTAAACTGTAATTGTTTTGCTGAAAAAAAAAATGGGCCAGGCCGAAAAGCTTTATTTATTCAAAACAACCCATTTGTCTTATACCCCACAACCCATTTCACTCTGTAGCCTCCAGCCCGTATAGATGAAAATAAACAAAAAAAAACTTTTTTTTTTCACTGTTCTTCTTCTTCCTCAAACCAACGGTTATAGTGCTTGTAACGGGAAAAAAAACAGCACTTGTAACCGCCGCCGGTTGCTGCATGGCTGGCATCTAACTGAGACACCGAAGGTCCTCCGAGCCATGGCAGCGCCGCCCCCATTCAGTGGGTTGCACTGTGTACAACGCTGCACCATGGCAGCGTCACACAACTGCTTGCGATGCGCTGTGCAGGCTGCGCCATGGGCGACGTCCCGAAGCTGCAGTGCTCGTCGCCACCCTATCAGCCAGCGCACGGGGCTCTGCCCTCCATGGCACCTTGACTTCCTCCGCTGTTGAATGGTGCGCGCGGCACCTGGTGCTCGCCGCCACCGCCCTTAAGTGCCCAAGGCACTGCAGCCTGCAGCAGTGTTACTTGCTGCAGGGCCTGGAGCGTTGCTGCTCAACTCAGTACATGGTGCACCGTTGCACCTGCGCTGCCTGTTCGTGCAGCATTATGGGAAACGTAGCACCCAACCGGTGTTAGTCGTGCAACACCAAAAACAATGGAGGTTCCGTGCTCTGTGCGAGGGCTATTGCAGCACCACCATGGTGCACGTTGCTCTGTGCGCAGCAGAGGACAGCGCCTCCGTCGAAGCGCGCCCACCGAAGCAGTGAACACGACGCAGCACCCATTCGATGCGCGTCGCTGCCTCCTGCGGTGCTACACGGCCCAACGTCTTGATCATCTGAACTCCACGTGCACGGGTTCTTGTTGATTCAAGAGGGTGGTTGCAGCCATTCCACAATGGCGCTACCACTGTAACGGTAGCCAACTCATTGGTAAAAAAACTCATCGTGCAGAAATATTTCAGTAAATGAAATTATAATGCGCACGTAAAAAACACAAATCGGGAACAACTGATTAGGCTCTGATACCAATGTTAGAAATACTAGATCAAAGTACACAGCGGAAACGATATTACCTCATCGTAAATATCTAGGATCTAGTGCGGTTGTTCCACAGATTCTTCGTCGTCGTTGTCGTTCATTCGGAATCTCCCGTATCGATGGTGGAGTGTGCTACGTAGCAATACCAGAGCAACACCCACATATTCCACAGCCTAAATGCCGAGACTAGAGAGAACCATTTGAGAGAGAAATTTCTGATTTGTGATGCTTGTTTTATCCAAAGGGGAGAGGAGCTATGTAAATAGCCCCTCTAAGTGTAACCCCTGACTGGCCCTTAATGGCCAGTCATCAAGTCTCATGAAGTGGTTCTTAAACCACTTCATAACCACCAAGAGAAGGTGAAGGGGTGCCCACTATGGTTGCCCCTTTCTTACAGATCATTTGTCCATTTAATTTATGTTGAGTAATGTTGCATTTGATTAATCATATATGAAGTTCTACAGTGAACATTGACACAATTTACATGTTCAAATTGATAGTTTTTGGTTCGGATGTACATGTTCAAATTGATAATTTTCATTCTGAAAACAATTTTGGGATGAAAAAGGACAGTTTAGAAGGTACGAATTGATAACACTTCAAAATTTCCTGTGGAATCTATTATATTTATGAAACTATTATTAATATTATATCAATACTTTTTCATGCCAGCTAATTAATGTGGAAGAGTAATGCTACATACAGTCGTGGAGTGCGTAAATACTATGCAGTCGTTTTAAAAAAGAGTGGGGTCTACTATTAAAGAATTATTATTATTTTTACGAGCCTATAACCCGCACAATGCGCGAACCGTTATTTATGCTGGAGTTTATAGATATATATTTACATATTAATCTATTGTACTATCTTTGCTTCGTTCACCATCAATACACATTCGTGCTGCACTTCCTATATCATCCATTATCGTTCGTCTTCTACGTCGTACAACTTTGTCATCACTTATACTGTCACTACTTTGTTCACCATCACGACGCTTTCTTCCTCCATTTCTTATATCATTTATAATCATTCGTCTTTTCTACGATGTGCTAGTCTAGCATTTTCCATTTGTAATGTTACTGAATGATAGAAATAGTCACAAACTTAAAACTATTAAAACTATCACAAACTATTAATTTTCGGCCTTATCTAGCTGGATATGTCTCTGAATTAAATGCATGAGACTTTATTGGTTTGTTTTTTATATGTAAGCCTCCATAATCCACATGCTTGACAAATACAAAAGAATGAAAATTAAGACGGTGGCCAAGCGACCAGAAATCATGGCATGTTTTTTTTTTTTAAAAAAAAAAATCATGGGATGGAAAAACAAAAGCGCACCAACTTTTCATCAAATGTCTTCACTTACACTACATATTTCAACTGAGCATAGTAGAGTCATTGCTAGTAATTATAATAAAATGGTAAGACATTGATACATTACATATTCATCAAATAAATTATTGTCAAAAAATTGCTAACAAACATAAAACTAAAAAATATATAGTTTTAATCGAAAAATAAATATGATATGCCTTCACTAATCTGCTAATCACGGTTCCATTCCTCAAAATCATTTGATGCTATTTCAGATTTGTATTGACCTTGTAACGAAGGTGAATAGTTTGAAATATTTGGAATATAAGGTTCTGGATCATTAAAAAGGTTATGATATATTGGATCTGATTGGCGACCTTCAGACTTTATATTGAGCATGGAAAAATCATCTTGTGTAATGCTCACTAACCTGGATCAGTAGCTTGGACCAGGGTCAACCACTGCTTTTATTTTTGGAGTTGGACTATCATCACTGGGTATGTCAAAGTCAAAACGTTGAGTAGGTGGTATAACACGCATTCTTGCTTTGGTCTTGATGAATGAATTAAACCGTGTAGAGTGAGGTGCGGTGCCTTACTGAGGATTCCTTAATTCATTTGCTGCAACATCATTCATTATAAAACCAGGCTTCTGTGAACCATTATCTGGTACTCAATCATCTCAGTTATGTGCATTGGATTCCCATGATGATGTAAATGCAGTACCACTTTGATGGTTATATAAAGGCATTAGAAAAACAAAACGTCGTTTAGTGTCGCACCCATCATAGTCAACGTAATGTTTTGTGTAGATGCCACCATTTTGACCACCTTTTTTGGTATGACCAACTTCTTCGATCCTTGGTAGAGAGGTGTTTTGGTTGTCTATGTCATTACTGCATTTATCCAAATTTTCCTCTTAGATTGCATAGTATGAACAATTTTGTCTCTTAGAATACTTTCTCCAGTATCTTTCATGTTCAAAATTCTTTATCAGACTTTTCACATTTCCAGTATAATGGATTCCACCCACAGTAGCTTTCAGTGGTTTATCATTGGGATGCTGAAGGGATCGGAAATAATTGTATGGTGCAACCATTGTTGATAAACTTAGAATCTGTCTCTTTAAAGTTTTCCCAATATTTTCTAGATTGGATTTATTTTTTTGCTTTCCCATATCCTGAGAAGAATACATATACTAGATATAGGGGCGAAACTAGGATTTGGTGTCTGGGGGGGGGGGCAATCGGCAAAGTGTGAGATATGTGTCAATATAAGTAATATGTACTTTTTTGCACGTGACCATATAAAAAAATAATCATACATCATAAAATTATACAATTTTTCTCGATTTACTCATTTTTCTAAGCTTTAAAAAAAATTTATAGATTAAGAATAAACCTGAAAAGTATCTAATAATATAAAAGTTGTTAGATTTTTTATTGTATAATTGTATTACTATTAATAAGTGAACAAAAAAAGCATGTGAATAACTAATAAATTCTTCATAAAAAAAATTAATTCTTCACATACTCTCTATCTCTCTAGCAACGTCTTATCAATCATTTAGCTAGATAAATTTGCTACCTCTCATATGCAAGAATCTTCCAGATTTGTTTTAACTATTAGATAAACTCTCTTGAAACTTCTAACTAGTTAACTAATTAATATGTGGTTAAAAACATCTCAAAGGTTGTAAAGGAAGATTATGTACAGATGATAGACAATAAATTTAATGAAATCGAGAATGACCCAAATGAAAAATAAAAAAATAAAAAAATTGTGTAACTATATATGTAAGCTCAGAAAGACAAGAAAAACTTATATGATATCATTGATATGAAACTAAACAAACCACACAATGTACACCAAAGACAAATAAAGAGAGATAGAGATGTCAAATCAAGACTATTATGTTAATGGGCTTAAAGATATTTGAGTGATAAACTTTGTATTTGAGTGTTGGGGGGCAATCTTAAATATTTTAAAAATATTTACACTTAAAATTATAATTATATAATATATAAGACTAATTTTTAAAAATTTTGGGGAGGCGGTAGCCCCTCCCAACCTACAACATAGTTCCACCCTTGACTGGATATATCTTAAAATTCAAATGCATATCTAAAAGACACAGTGTATAAATAGAAGATGTAACGATTAGATGAAACAAAGATATGAGATAAACAACAAAGTAACTAAAGATTAGAAATGAACATAAATGCATCAGATAAAACTAAAAAATGAACGTAAATGCATCATATAAAGATCAATCGTTTAACTTAATATAAGCAAATTAATTAAATCACGAATAAATGCATCAGAACAATTACCATGAAACAAATAATCTGAGATAAATAACAAATTAACCAAAGATTAGAAGTAAACATAAATGTATAAGATAAAAGATCAATCGTTTAACTTAATATAAATGCAGATTAAGAATTATATGAGTTGCAAAAAAGAAAGAAAAAAAACCAACTTAAAGAGTTCAAAAATGTGTGTCGATGTGTAAACACGCAAAATTGGAAGTGGACACAGAAACACACACGTATCCCTCATTTAACCGATCCAAGACAATCAACGCAACATGTTATGAATCTTTATAAACACAATTTTATATTGGAAAATAAATTAAGGTCTCTAGCATCTACCAAAACACAAATCCCAAAAATAGATTAAAATCAAAATTTAAGAAAAAGCCAATGAACCCAGCACTAATATCACTCATCGAAGCAGAGCCGCCATGGTTTTAGTGGAAAAAGTTCAAAATTCAATCAAACCCAGATCCAAAACATACATGTGCACGAACATATAGACATACTTTTTAGCAGTGTGTGTGTGTGAGAGAGAGTAAACCTGGAGGGTACGGGTGGCGAATTCGGCGCCAATTGTGGTGTAATGAACCCAATTAGATTGGGCTTGCTCGATGGGCTTCTGAATATTCATTGGGCTTAGTTCATTTACAATAATAGTTTCTTTACTATAGGACTTATTTGGACTCTTTTTAATTACTTAGAGTTGGCCTGGCCCTTGGCCTTAAGAGTTTGGTCTGGCCTATGGCCTTCATATGTTCCTTAAGGGTTGCTTGATAGTATATAGCTACGAGGAAGGGAGGGTGCGAGGTATCTGAGATTTATTGCTGAAACTTGTATTTTCGTTTGGGAGGAATTGGAGACCTCGAATACTCCAAGTTGTAACTATTATCTTTATCTTCTTGTTCTTTATTCTCTTGTATGGTTTATATTACTATTCTTTCCATTGGGTCCATTACAATTGGTATCTAGAGCCACCGATCTTGCTATGGAGTTGAGTAATGAAGAATTACAAGAATGTTTTCAGAATTATCATCGTGCACTCTATGATGATTTCTATAGAGATCCTGATCAAATGGTGTTTACAGTGAAGTCTTCCAAAGGTAAAAATCTAAAAATTTTAGTCGATTCTTCCTTCACTGTTTATTATGTGAAGCTCAATATCGAATATGCTTACGGGAGGAATATCTATCCATTGGAGCAACAACAAGTGAGACACAGAGGAATTCTTTTAGAAGATGATGTTATGTTGAGAGAGACTACGGTATTTGACGATGGCTATCTTCTTCTTGATATGATGAGTGAAAAATCCGAATCAGAAGAATTCACAGAAGTGAAGGAAACTGTGACGACAGAAGGAAATGGAGCAAAGAATGAAGAGGTACTCGTGGAGAAGGGACAAGAAAAGGCACCAGTGGTGGAGCTTGCCAAGAAATCCAACCTTGTCTCTGAGATAGCTAAGCAGGCGAGTGAGATCCAAAAATTTCCAATCCAAGAAGAAGCAGAGGACGGGTACACGATGAGTATAGTGATCGACGACCACAATCGCATGAACCCACACTCGGTTCTTCCTCGATCTGGTTCTTCGGTTCTCTCATTCAATGCCGTTATGGTCCCCAATCTTTTTCCTGATGACGCTGTGGAGCGCAACTGCCTCGTCTACCGCTCTTACGTCGCCCTCGGCAGTTGCCAGCTCGTCATCAACGAGATCGATGACTATGTAGCTACCCCTCTCCAACCCGTAAAATTGTTCGCCCTCTATCTCTCCAGCCCCGATAACAAGGAGTCGATTATCTCTAGTTTGAAGGAATGCTTAGCAGATTCGGCGATTGTGAATAACTCGATCTTGAGGTTGATTGGTGGGATCATATTCATGCATGAGCAGAACTACAATGAAGCTAGTTGGAAGAGGAGAAAGAAGGGAGAATCATCAATGGAGAAAGCGAGAGCAGCGATCTCCATGTCTTCGTCGTCTCTCCCTCCGCCGCAAGTACCGATGGAGCTCCACGTCACCAACCGAGAGAAGCTCCTGAAATCTCTACGCCACCACCTCTCCGAGTTATCTCGTCCTCTCCACGGCTTTGTCTTCCTCCAGGGTGGCGAGGAGCAATTGCGCAACAACACTGACCATATTGAACTCTTCGGGCAGGAGAGTTACTTTGCTTACCTATTTGAAGTCAGAGGACTAGGCTTCTATGGAGCTATTGACATATTGACTGGAGAGTCCATCCTGTTTGCTCCTCGCTTATTTGCAGATTATGTTGTTTGGTTGGGAGAAATAAAACCACCATCATACTTCAAGGAAAGATACCTAGTTAGCGTGGTATACTATACAAATAAGATTGCTAGAGTTTTACATGACCAATTCCATGGATCTGGGAAAACCTTGTTGTTTTTATTGCATGGGCTCAATACCGACAGCAATCAATATGCAAAACCAGTAGAGTTTGAGGGTGTGGACAAGTTTGAGATGGATTTGAAAACCTTGCATTCCATTTTGACTGAATGTCGTGTTTGGAAGTTAGAGCTGGAGCTTGCTGTTATCCAGTATGCCAATGATATAAGCTCCGAAGCTCATGTTGAGGTTATGAAAAAAACTAGAGTGGGAATGAAAGAGTATCAATTGGAAAGCATGTTTCTTCACCACACCTACATGTATGGTGGGCGTAGGCACTGCTCATACGTATGTATTTGTGCTACTCTTGGATTGGTATGTAAGGATATTTGTGACCTTGCATTTGGGTGGAGGAACATTGATCAAGAAGGCAACGTGGGTGAGTTTGCTAAAAAATGTAAGGAGAATAAATTTTTTGCTCACTATATGTTTGACATATTGCCACTTAAAGTGGTTTTTGAACCTTTTGATAGAGGAAAGGAAGGAAACCTTGTTGAAATAGATTGTGATGGCCTGGATGTTATGGAATATGAAGGCCAAGTTATTAATGCTCCAACCTTGAGGACAAGGTTTTTTGGAGGGAAAGGCAATATAATTTACACTTCAAGGATCATGAAACATAAAGATGGAAAACCAGCTTCCCAAGGGGACAAAAGTTTGAGGCTTGTCCCCATGTCAATCATGTTTTTGGTGCTATGCGGATGTTCCTTTTATCTTGATGGGATATTTTGTTATGAGAAGAGCAGGTTTGACACTAAGAATGTTGCAAGTGATGTCCAATCTCCCAAGGTATTGATAGTTACTCCTCTTCAAAACAAACACGTTGAGTTTCCTAAGTGCAGTAGTGACTATCAAAGACTACACTTCGTGCACAGATCCAAGGAGGTGGAAGAAGTATGGTGTTCATCGGCTTAGTTTTATGGAACGCCACTGCCCTCCAGTATTTGAAAGAAAGGGCCTCAAGTTATTAATGCTCCAACCTTGAAGACAAGGTTTTTGGAGGGAAAGGCAATGTAATGAACCCAATTAGATTGGGCTTGCTCGATGGGCTTCTGAATATTCCTTGGGCTTAGTTCATTTACAATAATAGTTTCTTTACTATAGGACTTATTTGGACTCTTTTTAATTACTTAGAGTTGGCCTGGCCCTTGGCCTTAAGAGTTTGGTCTGGCCTATGGCCTTCATATGTTCCTTAAGGGTTGCTTGATAGTATATAGCTACGAGGAAGGGAGGTGCGAGGTATCTGAGATTTATTGCTGAAACTTGTATTTTCGTTTGGGAGGAATTGGAGACCTCGAATACTCCAAGTTGTAACTATTATCTTTATCTTCTTGTTCTTTATTCTCTTGTATGGTTTATATTACTATTCTTTCCATTGGGTCCATTACATGTGGACTTGGATTCCAAGTAGAACTCGTTGCAGTGAATCGGGATAGGAGGTTCGATTTACCAACCCCGAATCACCATTTTGTATCAGATGAAACGTTGCAAGGAAGGAAACGTTGCAAGGAAATCAACACAGTTTTTCACAGAAACAATATACGGTCGTAACAGTTGGAATGCTTATCTCTAAGTGCAAATAAACGGTTTTGGCGGTTTACTGTCACTACGGCTGACGCTTGGGAGTGGGGGAACTACCGATTAATGCGGTCTAAGGCTCTGTTTTTTACCCACAGAAACAAAGGATTTTCTGCACTGGAGCCCAACAACGCCCTTGACCCTCCACTCCAAGAAACCTTGCTTAATCTGTTTTGACCTAAAAGTGTCACTGCCTTCCTGCAACTCAAGAAGTTGTCTTCCTACCCCAAAGTTCTAAAGAATTCCACGTGTCACTTTCAGACTCCCTCAAAAGCTGCATGTCCACCCGATATATAAACCTGATTTCCTTGCATGACACTTTATTATTTGTTACCATTAGGCATCCATTTAAACCTTGGGGATTAAGCTTGTACATAGGCTGCTGATTTCACAAAAAAGGGAAGAAAGTATAATCACCAGACATACCCATAGTAACGATCTTTAATATTCTGCAATGACAATTCCCCAGTTACAGGCATCTCATGTCGGTAGATCTCGAATATGGTTTGCCAGAGCAGAGCATCAGACAGCCAACCAAAGCCAAAGAGCCTAAAGCGGAAAGGTCGGTAGCGGGCAAACAGCAGCAAGTTCGCAACAGCTCAGACTCAGAGCCTCAAGAATTCCGAGGAAGAGTTGCCTCATTGTAACGCCCCAAACTCGGGTAGCCTGGAGAATTACTACCTGTCACTCATAAACAAGTCTCCCAACACATTCAAAGGATAATATCCAACAATTTCATAAATGAAATCGATCTCATATCTTCTCAATATTCTCATTACAAACTCCACACAATCTTTAATGCAATAATAATAAATCAAAGGGGTCCATAACTTCCCGGTAGTCATAACAAACCAACTAAATATTTCATAAATCTTACTAAACTCAAGACATAAATCAAACCCAAAGATATTAAAACTAAGAAGACCAGAAGTCCTTCTTCCACTAATCATCTCCTCAGCTTAAACACAAACGGCAATCTAATCCAGGTGCTCATTTGGATTCACCACATCATCTGAAAAATATTATGATGATAGGGGGTGAGTTATCAACAACTCAGTAAGCAGAAATCATATGCTAGCGTGCAAACATGAGCATTTATAAAGTAGAGTATGCAGAACGAAATATTTTCCAGATTTATCATGCAGAACAGAACATATTTCCAAAATAACAGAGCGATGGTTTTTAAGACAAATAAAACCCATAGTACTTTGGCATAACATAAACTGAGTATCTTCATCAGATCAAAACAGAGCATCAAACAGAGCAGAGACCATGTTTCACCCCCGTGGTAGGGTTGTGCTAACCCCGGTGGCCAAACCAGGCAGAGACAGAGGTGAAATCTTTCCTTTATTCTTCTCGGAGCCCCGAGTGTGCACACAGGAAAAGACCACAAATAAACCACTTTGTTTCCAAAGTGGGTGCACTCAGAGACAGAGAAGTTGGTACCAACCCAAACAGAGCAGAGCATAACAGAGCAGAGCAGAGCAAAGCAGAGACAGAGTCAGATACGAAAAACCAGTACACCATGCCAAAGGTTTTCAGATGTTGTATCAAAATAATACAAAGTACCAAAACAGATTCAGAACAGTTTACACACGCTGTACACAAAAGCCAGAACAAATAAATGCACAACTTTTCATATTCTCAATATCGCTCGTTTCCAGATTTCAGAAATCACATGACAGAATTTAGCTCATGTCTACACAATGCATGTCAGAATATATTTTCCTTTTTCACACAGATTTCATGAATAATGCAGATAAGAGACCGAGGTTGATCTTTGTTTTCATAAAATCAACCTCAGTCTTATTAACTTGTATAAAACCCAGCATAGGAACCCCGCTTACCTGACTCCTGCAGCGTATTATCTAAGCCTTGAAAATGATCTCTATCAATCTCGTCACCTATTCATAAAAATAATATAAACTAAATGTTAATGTCCAACAATACACAATTGATCTTAAACAACTCAAGACTCAAACTCTGGACCATACTTCAGTGAGTTTATTCGAACTTAACTAGCCAAATAAACAACCGAAAAGCCCAAACTTCGACCCAAAATATTCTATACCAAACTCAGTATGTTGGCTATAAGTGGAGACTGGTTTGGAGCTGAAAAAGTGTTGGCTGAAAGTTGGCTCGACAGTTGGCTCGAGCCAAGTTCGCTCAACCTCGCTCGACAGAGCGCTCGAGCGAAGGCAAGTCAGAGAGATTCGCTCAAGTCTCGCTCGTCACACTGCTCGAGCGAATGCAAGTCAGAGAGGTTCGCTCGACTCTCGCTCGACACTCTGCTCGAGCGAATGCAAGTCAGAGAGGTTCGCTCGACTCTCGCTCGATACTCTGCTCAAGCCAATGATCATTTGGCTGTTCGCTCGAGTCGCGCTCGACAGTCCGCTCGAGCGAAGTACGCAGATTTTGCCAACTTAACCAGTTTACACTACACAAAGCACTCATCCTTCCATTCCCAACTCCATAGCAGAAGGTATACCTAATACCTCCAAATATATTCTCAACCACAAATCCACAAATCTACTACAATGTCACTACAAATAATCCAACCTAGGACAAACACCAACCCGAAATACTCACCACGCAACAACCAGAAGCACTCATAAAAACAACTACTCAAACACACGGACCCGAAATAATCCCATGCACCAGAACACTCACAAACTGCTACTCAAACTCACTGCCAAAACAGAAACAGTCGAAAAAATGGAGGGATGAGAGGTACTGCTCACCGACTTGCAGAGGAAGAACCGAAACGTGAAAATGGAGAGAAAACAGAGTGTAGCAGACGACAACACTCGGGAAACCAGAAGCAACGCAGCAACAGAAATCCACGTGAAGAGGTTTAGGGCATGGGATTCGGAAACTCAAACTAATGTCAACAACAAGAAAAGAAGTTAAAACTGAAAGGAAAAGGAAAGAAACGTGGGACGGAGAGAGTTGCGGAGAAAGAAAAAAAAAAAAAAAAAACAGAGTAACTGCAATCCGAAAGAGAAGGAAAGGAATTCGGGAGTTGAAGAAGAAAAATACTCACCCCGAACGGCGTCGTTTGCACACCACCATGCAAAGGACTGGGTCTTACATCCTCCCTCCCTTACAAAAATTCCGTCCTCGGAATTTATTATAGGCTATAAGAACTCTCTTCGAACAAGTGAGGATACTTGACTCGCATCTCTTCCTCGAATTCCCATGATGCTTCATTGGTAGCGTGATTATTCCACAATACTTTAACCAAAGAAATAGTTCGATTCCGCAACACTTGCTCTTTCCTGTCCAGAATCCGCCATGGTTCCTCGATGTAGGTCATGTCCTCTTGAATCTGTAAGGGTTCATGATCTATGATGTGAGTAGGGTCATGAATGTACTTCCTCAACATGGACACATGGAACACGTTATGCACTCCCGAGAATGCTGGTGGTAGAGCCACCCTGTACGCCACTGGTCCAATCCGATCAAGAATCTCAAACGGTCCAATGTATCTAGGGCTCAACTTACCTTTCTTTCCGAATCTCATAACTCCTTTCATTGGTGAAATTCTCAAGAATACCTTATCTCCCATCGCAAACTCTAACTGACGGCGGCGTTTATCTGCATAGCTCTTCTGTCGGCTTTGAGCTGCTTTCATTCTAGCCCGAATGATATCTATCTTTTCTGTGGTCTGCTGAATAATCTCTGGCCCTAGTAGTTTTCTTTCACCTACTTCATCCCAATACAAAGGAGACCTACATTTCCTGCCATACAACACCTCATAAGGTGCCATCCCAATGCTAGCCTGGAAGCTATTGTTATATGCAAACTCAACCAATGGCAGGTGTTGCATCCAAGATCCCTTGAAGTCCATCAAGCATGCCCTCAACATGTCTTCTAAGATCTGAATAGTTCTTTCTGATTGTCCATCTGTCTGAGGGTGAAAAGCAGTACTGAAACTTAACTGAGTACCCATTGCCTCTTGTAAGCTTCGCCAGAACTTAGAGGTAAAACGAGGATCTCTATCCGACACAATGGATACCGGCACTCCATGTAACCTCACTATCTCCCGCACATACAGTTCAACTAGTTTCTCTAGTTTATAAGAAACTTTAATAGGCACGAAATGGGCGGTTTTCGTTAAACGATCCACGATCACCCATATAGCATCTTGTCCGCTTACGGTCCTTGGTAGACCTGTCACGAAATCCATGGAGATATGTTCCCATTTCCACTCTGGAATCTGAAGTGGCTGTAATAATCCTGCAGGTCTCTGATGTTCCGCCTTCACTTGTTGGCAAGTCAGGCATTGTTCTACAAATTTAGCAATTTCTCTTTTCATGCCATTCCACCAAAAGGACTCTCTCAAATCCCGATACATCTTGGTACTCCCTGGGTGAACAGTGTACAAAGAACGGTGTGTCTCTTCAAGAATTAACCTTTTTAGTTCATCATCAGCAGGTACGCATACTCTACCCCTAAACCTCAAAACTCCATCCTTGGAAACACAAAAATCAGGCTTGTCCCCGTTTCCGATCCCTTCCATTAGCTTCACCATCTCTGAGTCCACTTTCTGAGCAGCTTTGATTCTATCTATCAAAGCAGGTTGAACCACTAAACTGGCCATGACAGCATTTGTATCACTAGAAAAGACTTCAATACCGGCTCTTTCTAAATCCATTAACAACCTATGCTGAGTGGTAATGGCTGCAACTGTCGGTCCGATTGACTTTCTACTCAGAGCGTCGGCTACTACATTAGCTTTGCCTGGGTGATAATTAATGGTGCAATCATAATCCTTGATCAACTCAAGCCACCTCCTTTGTCTCATGTTTAATTCTTTTTGGGTAAAGAAATACTTCAAACTCTTGTGATCCGTATAAATTTCACACTTTTCCCCATACAAGTAGTGTCTCCAAAGCTTAAGTGCAAAAACGACTGCCGCAAGTTCCAAATCATGAGTGGGATAATTCTGCTCGTACCCTTTTAATTGGCGTGAGGCATAAGCTATAACCTTCCCATGTTGCATCAGTACACACCCCAAACCAAGCCTAGAAGCATCGCTATAGACAACAAATCCGCCTCTAGCTGTGGGAACTGATAACACCGGAGCAGTCACTAATCTCTGTTTCAACTCTTGGAAGCTTTCTTCACACTTTGCTGTCCATTCAAATTTATTATTTTTCCTGGTGAGTGCAGTGAGAGGAACTGCTATCTTGGAAAACCCATCGATGAAACGACGGTAATATCCCGCCAATCCCAAGAAGCTTCTAACCTCATGAACATTCCTCGGTGCCGACCAATTAACCACTGCTTCCACTTTCCCTGGGTCTACTGAAATTCCATCCTTCGAAACTACATGTCCCAGAAACGTGATTGAATCAAGCCAAAACTCACACTTCTTCAACTTAGCAAACAGCTGCTTGTCTCTAAGTGTTCCTAGTACCAACTTCAAATGTTCTTCATGCTCGGTCTCACTTTTGGAGTATATCAGTATATCATCAATAAAGACAACCACAAACTTATCCAAAAACTCATGGAACACCCTGTTCATCAAGTCCATGAATACTGCTGGGGCGTTAGTCAAGCCAAAAGGCATGACCAAAAACTCATAATGGCCATAACGGGTTCTGAACGCCGTCTTAGCCACGTCTTCAGCTCTGATCTTCAACTGATGGTAACCCGATCGAAGGTCTATTTTTGAAAATACTTGAGCACCCTGGAGTTGGTCAAACAAATCTTCTATACGGGGTAGCGGGTACTTATTCTTTATGGTCACCCGATTGAGTTCCCTGTAATCGATACACATTCTCATCGATCCATCCTTCTTCTTCACAAAAAGAACTGGCGCTCCCCACGGTGACACACTGGGCCTGATGAAACCTTTGTCTAACAAATCTTGCAACTGCTCTTTGAGTTCCGCTAATTCAGACGGCGCCATGCGATAAGGTGCTTTCGAAAGAGGTGCCGTGCCTGGAACTAACTCAATAGCAAACTCTACCTCCCGCTCGGGTGGAATTCCCGATAAATCTTCAGGGAAGACCTCTGGATAATCTCTCACAACAGGTATTTGTTCCAACATCACTTCCCCCTTTGGCGCTTCTACCACACAGGCTAAGAATCCCTGGCAACCATCACGCAACAGTTTTCCAACCTGAATGGCAGAAATGATGGGTGGTGTCAACCTTACTTTTGACCCTATGAACCGAAATTCACTTTCATTAGGGGGTCTGAATACCACTTCCTTTTTAGCACAATCAATAATGGCGTGGTAGGAAGCCAGCCAATCCATACCCAAAATAACATCAAACCCAACCATGTGGAAAACTATTAAATCTGCTGGCATCAATCTTCCCTCTATAGAAAGGGGGCATCCAGGCAGAATCTCACTACAGACTACAGAATTTCCTGTTGGGGTCGCAACCACTAACTTGTTCTTCAACTTTTCAATATCTAACGTGCAAAATCTAGAGTACGCCGTGGAAACAAAAGAATGTGTCGCTCCAGAGTCAAATAACACAATAGCATTATTAGAAAACAAAGAGAGAGTACCTGTGATCACAATCGAACTCATCCATGAACCAAGAATATTCAAGTCTTAACCAGAACCAAACCAAGAAAAGAAAATAATTGAAAATATAAATCCTTAAAGTAAAACACAAGAGTCATACCAGTGATCACGTCATTCCTACCCTCAACTTCTCCAGGTGTTAGTGCAAAGACTCGAGCAGACGCCGTAGGGCGTTGATTGCCGCCCCGAGCTGATACTTCATTCCTCTGAGGTGGCGGTATGAACCTCCGATTGCTTCTATTTTGCATTGGGCAATCTCTGATATAGTGTCCTGATTTGCCACAACGGAAACACAATCCCGCTCCTTTCCTGCACTCTCCGGAGTGCACTTGATTGCATGTCCTACACTGGTAGGGCTGTGGATTACTCTGAACTGGCCTTTTTCCCGAACTACCACCTTCACTCCTCCTCTTCCACGGTCCTTGGTCCATGCCAGAATGGTACTCGGAGGAAGTAGTCCTTTTCCTCTGTTCGTGCATCGCAGCACTCCTTTGAAGGGTTCTTTCAAAAACTGTTGCTTTGTTTACCAATTCAGAGAAATTCCGAATTTGAAAACCCACCACACGCTCATACAGCTTCTCATTCAGTCCTTGTTCGAATTTGCGTGCCTTCTTTTCCTCATCCGGAATCAAATAAATAGCAAAACGGGATAACTCAGTAAATCTAGCAGCATACTGATGAACCGTCATTGTTCCCTGAACCAAAGTGGCAAATTCCATAGCCTTGTCCTCACGGAATGAGCTAGGGAAGAAGCGCTCAAGAAAAATCTGCTTGAAGTGCAGCCAGCTGACTATCTCTGTCCCCTCTGCTTCTCTGATAGATCTTTCAGAGATCCACCACCTCTTTGCTTCCCCAGTAAGCTTGAATGTGGCGTAGGCCACTTTTTGCTCCTCAGTACAGGTTAGGACTCGAAAAATCTCTTCAATGTCCTGTATCCAATCCTCTGCCAAAGTTGGATCGCCTCTCCCATCAAACAAAGGAGGGTGCATTCGATTGAAATGCTCGACAGTACAACCCCTTTCATTGAAGTTACCCTGGCGACCCGCGGGATTCTGCACAAGGTCATCAATCAATTGATGTGCAGCCGCTCGCAGTACTTCGGAAGCACTCGGATTTGCTTCCCTTTCATTGTCATTCGCATTCAGATCCGACATGCTTCGTTCTCTACGACGAGGTGGCATCCTGACAGAAAAACTATATATATTAGACTAAATATAAGAATATCTATAACAGAGACAAGAGAGGAACGCACAATGGTATTAATAGTCAATCTCTCTAAAAAAATTTAACATCTTACTTCCTCTGAGTATTTAAGAAGGCCCCGACACTAGACTAAACCTTAATCAACATGACCTTAGATATACTACCCTTCATAGCTATTCTCAAAGCCTGCAAATTCTAAGACTTCCCACTTCAACAGTATTCAATCCTATGAACCCACAGAAATCTAAACCTCCAAGGTTTATAGTATGCAGAATTCAAACCTTTCTCTGATACCAAATGTAACGCCCCAAACTCGGGTAGCCTGGAGAATTACTACCTGTCACTCATAAACAAGTCTCCCAACACATTCAAAGGATAATATCCAACAATTTCATAAATGAAATCGATCTCATATCTTCTCAATATTCTCATTACAAACTCCACACAATCTTTAATGCAATAATAATAAATCAAAGGGGTCCATAACTTCCCGGTAGTCATAACAAACCAACTAAATATTTCATAAATCTTACTAAACTCAAGACATAAATCAAACCCAAAGATATTAAAACTAAGAAGACCAGAAGTCCTTCTTCCACTAATCATCTCCTCAGCTTAAACACAAACGGCAATCTAATCCAGGTGCTCATTTGGATTCACCACATCATCTGAAAAATATTATGATGATAGGGGGTGAGTTATCAACAACTCAGTAAGCAGAAATCATATGCTAGCGTGCAAACATGAGCATTTATAAAGTAGAGTATGCAGAACGAAATATTTTCCAGATTTATCATGCAGAACAGAACATATTTCCAAAATAACAGAGCGATGGTTTTTAAGACAAATAAAACCCATAGTACTTTGGCATAACATAAACTGAGTATCTTCATCAGATCAAAACAGAGCATCAAACAGAGCAGAGACCATGTTTCACCCCCGTGGTAGGGTTGTGCTAACCCCGGTGGCCAAACCAGGCAGAGACAGAGGTGAAATCTTTCCTTTATTCTTCTCGGAGCCCCGAGTGTGCACACAGGAAAAGACCACAAATAAACCACTTTGTTTCCAAAGTGGGTGCACTCAGAGACAGAGAAGTTGGTACCAACCCAAACAGAGCAGAGCATAACAGAGCAGAGCAGAGCAAAGCAGAGACAGAGTCAGATACGAAAAACCAGTACACCATGCCAAAGGTTTTCAGATGTTGTATCAAAATAATACAAAGTACCAAAACAGATTCAGAACAGTTTACACACGCTGTACACAAAAGCCAGAACAAATAAATGCACAACTTTTCATATTCTCAATATCGCTCGTTTCCAGATTTCAGAAATCACATGACAGAATTTAGCTCATGTCTACACAATGCATGTCAGAATATATTTTCCTTTTTCACACAGATTTCATGAATAATGCAGATAAGAGACCGAGGTTGATCTTTGTTTTCATAAAATCAACCTCAGTCTTATTAACTTGTATAAAACCCAGCATAGGAACCCCGCTTACCTGACTCCTGCAGCGTATTATCTAAGCCTTGAAAATGATCTCTATCAATCTCGTCACCTATTCATAAAAATAATATAAACTAAATGTTAATGTCCAACAATACACAATTGATCTTAAACAACTCAAGACTCAAACTCTGGACCATACTTCAGTGAGTTTATTCGAACTTAACTAGCCAAATAAACAACCGAAAAGCCCAAACTTCGACCCAAAATATTCTATACCAAACTCAGTATGTTGGCTATAAGTGGAGACTGGTTTGGAGCTGAAAAAGTGTTGGCTGAAAGTTGGCTCGACAGTTGGCTCGAGCCAAGTTCGCTCAACCTCGCTCGACAGAGCGCTCGAGCGAAGGCAAGTCAGAGAGATTCGCTCAAGTCTCGCTCGTCACACTGCTCGAGCGAATGCAAGTCAGAGAGGTTCGCTCGACTCTCGCTCGACACTCTGCTCGAGCGAATGCAAGTCAGAGAGGTTCGCTCGACTCTCGCTCGATACTCTGCTCAAGCCAATGATCATTTGGCTGTTCGCTCGAGTCGCGCTCGACAGTCCGCTCGAGCGAAGTACGCAGATTTTGCCAACTTAACCAGTTTACACTACACAAAGCACTCATCCTTCCATTCCCAACTCCATAGCAGAAGGTATACCTAATACCTCCAAATATATTCTCAACCACAAATCCACAAATCTACTACAATGTCACTACAAATAATCCAACCTAGGACAAACACCAACCCGAAATACTCACCACGCAACAACCAGAAGCACTCATAAAAACAACTACTCAAACACACGGACCCGAAATAATCCCATGCACCAGAACACTCACAAACTGCTACTCAAACTCACTGCCAAAACAGAAACAGTCGAAAAAATGGAGGGATGAGAGGTACTGCTCACCGACTTGCAGAGGAAGAACCGAAACGTGAAAATGGAGAGAAAACAGAGTGTAGCAGACGACAACACTCGGGAAACCAGAAGCAACGCAGCAACAGAAATCCACGTGAAGAGGTTTAGGGCATGGGATTCGGAAACTCAAACTAATGTCAACAACAAGAAAAGAAGTTAAAACTGAAAGGAAAAGGAAAGAAACGTGGGACGGAGAGAGTTGCGGAGAAAGAAAAAAAAAAAAAAAAAACAGAGTAACTGCAATCCGAAAGAGAAGGAAAGGAATTCGGGAGTTGAAGAAGAAAAATACTCACCCCGAACGGCGTCGTTTGCACACCACCATGCAAAGGACTGGGTCTTACATCCTCCCTCCCTTACAAAAATTCCGTCCTCGGAATTTATTATAGGCTATAAGAACTCTCTTCGAACAAGTGAGGATACTTGACTCGCATCTCTTCCTCGAATTCCCATGATGCTTCATTGGTAGCGTGATTATTCCACAATACTTTAACCAAAGAAATAGTTCGATTCCGCAACACTTGCTCTTTCCTGTCCAGAATCCGCCATGGTTCCTCGATGTAGGTCATGTCCTCTTGAATCTGTAAGGGTTCATGATCTATGATGTGAGTAGGGTCATGAATGTACTTCCTCAACATGGACACATGGAACACGTTATGCACTCCCGAGAATGCTGGTGGTAGAGCCACCCTGTACGCCACTGGTCCAATCCGATCAAGAATCTCAAACGGTCCAATGTATCTAGGGCTCAACTTACCTTTCTTTCCGAATCTCATAACTCCTTTCATTGGTGAAATTCTCAAGAATACCTTATCTCCCATCGCAAACTCTAACTGACGGCGGCGTTTATCTGCATAGCTCTTCTGTCGGCTTTGAGCTGCTTTCATTCTAGCCCGAATGATATCTATCTTTTCTGTGGTCTGCTGAATAATCTCTGGCCCTAGTAGTTTTCTTTCACCTACTTCATCCCAATACAAAGGAGACCTACATTTCCTGCCATACAACACCTCATAAGGTGCCATCCCAATGCTAGCCTGGAAGCTATTGTTATATGCAAACTCAACCAATGGCAGGTGTTGCATCCAAGATCCCTTGAAGTCCATCAAGCATGCCCTCAACATGTCTTCTAAGATCTGAATAGTTCTTTCTGATTGTCCATCTGTCTGAGGGTGAAAAGCAGTACTGAAACTTAACTGAGTACCCATTGCCTCTTGTAAGCTTCGCCAGAACTTAGAGGTAAAACGAGGATCTCTATCCGACACAATGGATACCGGCACTCCATGTAACCTCACTATCTCCCGCACATACAGTTCAACTAGTTTCTCTAGTTTATAAGAAACTTTAATAGGCACGAAATGGGCGGTTTTCGTTAAACGATCCACGATCACCCATATAGCATCTTGTCCGCTTACGGTCCTTGGTAGACCTGTCACGAAATCCATGGAGATATGTTCCCATTTCCACTCTGGAATCTGAAGTGGCTGTAATAATCCTGCAGGTCTCTGATGTTCCGCCTTCACTTGTTGGCAAGTCAGGCATTGTTCTACAAATTTAGCAATTTCTCTTTTCATGCCATTCCACCAAAAGGACTCTCTCAAATCCCGATACATCTTGGTACTCCCTGGGTGAACAGTGTACAAAGAACGGTGTGTCTCTTCAAGAATTAACCTTTTTAGTTCATCATCAGCAGGTACGCATACTCTACCCCTAAACCTCAAAACTCCATCCTTGGAAACACAAAAATCAGGCTTGTCCCCGTTTCCGATCCCTTCCATTAGCTTCACCATCTCTGAGTCCACTTTCTGAGCAGCTTTGATTCTATCTATCAAAGCAGGTTGAACCACTAAACTGGCCATGACAGCATTTGTATCACTAGAAAAGACTTCAATACCGGCTCTTTCTAAATCCATTAACAACCTATGCTGAGTGGTAATGGCTGCAACTGTCGGTCCGATTGACTTTCTACTCAGAGCGTCGGCTACTACATTAGCTTTGCCTGGGTGATAATTAATGGTGCAATCATAATCCTTGATCAACTCAAGCCACCTCCTTTGTCTCATGTTTAATTCTTTTTGGGTAAAGAAATACTTCAAACTCTTGTGATCCGTATAAATTTCACACTTTTCCCCATACAAGTAGTGTCTCCAAAGCTTAAGTGCAAAAACGACTGCCGCAAGTTCCAAATCATGAGTGGGATAATTCTGCTCGTACCCTTTTAATTGGCGTGAGGCATAAGCTATAACCTTCCCATGTTGCATCAGTACACACCCCAAACCAAGCCTAGAAGCATCGCTATAGACAACAAATCCGCCTCTAGCTGTGGGAACTGATAACACCGGAGCAGTCACTAATCTCTGTTTCAACTCTTGGAAGCTTTCTTCACACTTTGCTGTCCATTCAAATTTATTATTTTTCCTGGTGAGTGCAGTGAGAGGAACTGCTATCTTGGAAAACCCATCGATGAAACGACGGTAATATCCCGCCAATCCCAAGAAGCTTCTAACCTCATGAACATTCCTCGGTGCCGACCAATTAACCACTGCTTCCACTTTCCCTGGGTCTACTGAAATTCCATCCTTCGAAACTACATGTCCCAGAAACGTGATTGAATCAAGCCAAAACTCACACTTCTTCAACTTAGCAAACAGCTGCTTGTCTCTAAGTGTTCCTAGTACCAACTTCAAATGTTCTTCATGCTCGGTCTCACTTTTGGAGTATATCAGTATATCATCAATAAAGACAACCACAAACTTATCCAAAAACTCATGGAACACCCTGTTCATCAAGTCCATGAATACTGCTGGGGCGTTAGTCAAGCCAAAAGGCATGACCAAAAACTCATAATGGCCATAACGGGTTCTGAACGCCGTCTTAGCCACGTCTTCAGCTCTGATCTTCAACTGATGGTAACCCGATCGAAGGTCTATTTTTGAAAATACTTGAGCACCCTGGAGTTGGTCAAACAAATCTTCTATACGGGGTAGCGGGTACTTATTCTTTATGGTCACCCGATTGAGTTCCCTGTAATCGATACACATTCTCATCGATCCATCCTTCTTCTTCACAAAAAGAACTGGCGCTCCCCACGGTGACACACTGGGCCTGATGAAACCTTTGTCTAACAAATCTTGCAACTGCTCTTTGAGTTCCGCTAATTCAGACGGCGCCATGCGATAAGGTGCTTTCGAAAGAGGTGCCGTGCCTGGAACTAACTCAATAGCAAACTCTACCTCCCGCTCGGGTGGAATTCCCGATAAATCTTCAGGGAAGACCTCTGGATAATCTCTCACAACAGGTATTTGTTCCAACATCACTTCCCCCTTTGGCGCTTCTACCACACAGGCTAAGAATCCCTGGCAACCATCACGCAACAGTTTTCCAACCTGAATGGCAGAAATGATGGGTGGTGTCAACCTTACTTTTGACCCTATGAACCGAAATTCACTTTCATTAGGGGGTCTGAATACCACTTCCTTTTTAGCACAATCAATAATGGCGTGGTAGGAAGCCAGCCAATCCATACCCAAAATAACATCAAACCCAACCATGTGGAAAACTATTAAATCTGCTGGCATCAATCTTCCCTCTATAGAAAGGGGGCATCCAGGCAGAATCTCACTACAGACTACAGAATTTCCTGTTGGGGTCGCAACCACTAACTTGTTCTTCAACTTTTCAATATCTAACGTGCAAAATCTAGAGTACGCCGTGGAAACAAAAGAATGTGTCGCTCCAGAGTCAAATAACACAATAGCATTATTAGAAAACAAAGAGAGAGTACCTGTGATCACAATCGAACTCATCCATGAACCAAGAATATTCAAGTCTTAACCAGAACCAAACCAAGAAAAGAAAATAATTGAAAATATAAATCCTTAAAGTAAAACACAAGAGTCATACCAGTGATCACGTCATTCCTACCCTCAACTTCTCCAGGTGTTAGTGCAAAGACTCGAGCAGACGCCGTAGGGCGTTGATTGCCGCCCCGAGCTGATACTTCATTCCTCTGAGGTGGCGGTATGAACCTCCGATTGCTTCTATTTTGCATTGGGCAATCTCTGATATAGTGTCCTGATTTGCCACAACGGAAACACAATCCCGCTCCTTTCCTGCACTCTCCGGAGTGCACTTGATTGCATGTCCTACACTGGTAGGGCTGTGGATTACTCTGAACTGGCCTTTTTCCCGAACTACCACCTTCACTCCTCCTCTTCCACGGTCCTTGGTCCATGCCAGAATGGTACTCGGAGGAAGTAGTCCTTTTCCTCTGTTCGTGCATCGCAGCACTCCTTTGAAGGGTTCTTTCAAAAACTGTTGCTTTGTTTACCAATTCAGAGAAATTCCGAATTTGAAAACCCACCACACGCTCATACAGCTTCTCATTCAGTCCTTGTTCGAATTTGCGTGCCTTCTTTTCCTCATCCGGAATCAAATAAATAGCAAAACGGGATAACTCAGTAAATCTAGCAGCATACTGATGAACCGTCATTGTTCCCTGAACCAAAGTGGCAAATTCCATAGCCTTGTCCTCACGGAATGAGCTAGGGAAGAAGCGCTCAAGAAAAATCTGCTTGAAGTGCAGCCAGCTGACTATCTCTGTCCCCTCTGCTTCTCTGATAGATCTTTCAGAGATCCACCACCTCTTTGCTTCCCCAGTAAGCTTGAATGTGGCGTAGGCCACTTTTTGCTCCTCAGTACAGGTTAGGACTCGAAAAATCTCTTCAATGTCCTGTATCCAATCCTCTGCCAAAGTTGGATCGCCTCTCCCATCAAACAAAGGAGGGTGCATTCGATTGAAATGCTCGACAGTACAACCCCTTTCATTGAAGTTACCCTGGCGACCCGCGGGATTCTGCACAAGGTCATCAATCAATTGATGTGCAGCCGCTCGCAGTACTTCGGAAGCACTCGGATTTGCTTCCCTTTCATTGTCATTCGCATTCAGATCCGACATGCTTCGTTCTCTACGACGAGGTGGCATCCTGACAGAAAAACTATATATATTAGACTAAATATAAGAATATCTATAACAGAGACAAGAGAGGAACGCACAATGGTATTAATAGTCAATCTCTCTAAAAAAATTTAACATCTTACTTCCTCTGAGTATTTAAGAAGGCCCCGACACTAGACTAAACCTTAATCAACATGACCTTAGATATACTACCCTTCATAGCTATTCTCAAAGCCTGCAAATTCTAAGACTTCCCACTTCAACAGTATTCAATCCTATGAACCCACAGAAATCTAAACCTCCAAGGTTTATAGTATGCAGAATTCAAACCTTTCTCTGATACCAAATGTAACGCCCCAAACTCGGGTAGCCTGGAGAATTACTACCTGTCACTCATAAACAAGTCTCCCAACACATTCAAAGGATAATATCCAACAATTTCATAAATGAAATCGATCTCATATCTTCTCAATATTCTCATTACAAACTCCACACAATCTTTAATGCAATAATAATAAATCAAAGGGGTCCATAACTTCCCGGTAGTCATAACAAACCAACTAAATATTTCATAAATCTTACTAAACTCAAGACATAAATCAAACCCAAAGATATTAAAACTAAGAAGACCAGAAGTCCTTCTTCCACTAATCATCTCCTCAGCTTAAACACAAACGGCAATCTAATCCAGGTGCTCATTTGGATTCACCACATCATCTGAAAAATATTATGATGATAGGGGGTGAGTTATCAACAACTCAGTAAGCAGAAATCATATGCTAGCGTGCAAACATGAGCATTTATAAAGTAGAGTATGCAGAACGAAATATTTTCCAGATTTATCATGCAGAACAGAACATATTTCCAAAATAACAGAGCGATGGTTTTTAAGACAAATAAAACCCATAGTACTTTGGCATAACATAAACTGAGTATCTTCATCAGATCAAAACAGAGCATCAAACAGAGCAGAGACCATGTTTCACCCCCGTGGTAGGGTTGTGCTAACCCCGGTGGCCAAACCAGGCAGAGACAGAGGTGAAATCTTTCCTTTATTCTTCTCGGAGCCCCGAGTGTGCACACAGGAAAAGACCACAAATAAACCACTTTGTTTCCAAAGTGGGTGCACTCAGAGACAGAGAAGTTGGTACCAACCCAAACAGAGCAGAGCATAACAGAGCAGAGCAGAGCAAAGCAGAGACAGAGTCAGATACGAAAAACCAGTACACCATGCCAAAGGTTTTCAGATGTTGTATCAAAATAATACAAAGTACCAAAACAGATTCAGAACAGTTTACACACGCTGTACACAAAAGCCAGAACAAATAAATGCACAACTTTTCATATTCTCAATATCGCTCGTTTCCAGATTTCAGAAATCACATGACAGAATTTAGCTCATGTCTACACAATGCATGTCAGAATATATTTTCCTTTTTCACACAGATTTCATGAATAATGCAGATAAGAGACCGAGGTTGATCTTTGTTTTCATAAAATCAACCTCAGTCTTATTAACTTGTATAAAACCCAGCATAGGAACCCCGCTTACCTGACTCCTGCAGCGTATTATCTAAGCCTTGAAAATGATCTCTATCAATCTCGTCACCTATTCATAAAAATAATATAAACTAAATGTTAATGTCCAACAATACACAATTGATCTTAAACAACTCAAGACTCAAACTCTGGACCATACTTCAGTGAGTTTATTCGAACTTAACTAGCCAAATAAACAACCGAAAAGCCCAAACTTCGACCCAAAATATTCTATACCAAACTCAGTATGTTGGCTATAAGTGGAGACTGGTTTGGAGCTGAAAAAGTGTTGGCTGAAAGTTGGCTCGACAGTTGGCTCGAGCCAAGTTCGCTCAACCTCGCTCGACAGAGCGCTCGAGCGAAGGCAAGTCAGAGAGATTCGCTCAAGTCTCGCTCGTCACACTGCTCGAGCGAATGCAAGTCAGAGAGGTTCGCTCGACTCTCGCTCGACACTCTGCTCGAGCGAATGCAAGTCAGAGAGGTTCGCTCGACTCTCGCTCGATACTCTGCTCAAGCCAATGATCATTTGGCTGTTCGCTCGAGTCGCGCTCGACAGTCCGCTCGAGCGAAGTACGCAGATTTTGCCAACTTAACCAGTTTACACTACACAAAGCACTCATCCTTCCATTCCCAACTCCATAGCAGAAGGTATACCTAATACCTCCAAATATATTCTCAACCACAAATCCACAAATCTACTACAATGTCACTACAAATAATCCAACCTAGGACAAACACCAACCCGAAATACTCACCACGCAACAACCAGAAGCACTCATAAAAACAACTACTCAAACACACGGACCCGAAATAATCCCATGCACCAGAACACTCACAAACTGCTACTCAAACTCACTGCCAAAACAGAAACAGTCGAAAAAATGGAGGGATGAGAGGTACTGCTCACCGACTTGCAGAGGAAGAACCGAAACGTGAAAATGGAGAGAAAACAGAGTGTAGCAGACGACAACACTCGGGAAACCAGAAGCAACGCAGCAACAGAAATCCACGTGAAGAGGTTTAGGGCATGGGATTCGGAAACTCAAACTAATGTCAACAACAAGAAAAGAAGTTAAAACTGAAAGGAAAAGGAAAGAAACGTGGGACGGAGAGAGTTGCGGAGAAAGAAAAAAAAAAAAAAAAAAACAGAGTAACTGCAATCCGAAAGAGAAGGAAAGGAATTCGGGAGTTGAAGAAGAAAAATACTCACCCCGAACGGCGTCGTTTGCACACCACCATGCAAAGGACTGGGTCTTACATCCTCCCTCCCTTACAAAAATTCCGTCCTCGGAATTTATTATAGGCTATAAGAACTCTCTTCGAACAAGTGAGGATACTTGACTCGCATCTCTTCCTCGAATTCCCATGATGCTTCATTGGTAGCGTGATTATTCCACAATACTTTAACCAAAGAAATAGTTCGATTCCGCAACACTTGCTCTTTCCTGTCCAGAATCCGCCATGGTTCCTCGATGTAGGTCATGTCCTCTTGAATCTGTAAGGGTTCATGATCTATGATGTGAGTAGGGTCATGAATGTACTTCCTCAACATGGACACATGGAACACGTTATGCACTCCCGAGAATGCTGGTGGTAGAGCCACCCTGTACGCCACTGGTCCAATCCGATCAAGAATCTCAAACGGTCCAATGTATCTAGGGCTCAACTTACCTTTCTTTCCGAATCTCATAACTCCTTTCATTGGTGAAATTCTCAAGAATACCTTATCTCCCATCGCAAACTCTAACTGACGGCGGCGTTTATCTGCATAGCTCTTCTGTCGGCTTTGAGCTGCTTTCATTCTAGCCCGAATGATATCTATCTTTTCTGTGGTCTGCTGAATAATCTCTGGCCCTAGTAGTTTTCTTTCACCTACTTCATCCCAATACAAAGGAGACCTACATTTCCTGCCATACAACACCTCATAAGGTGCCATCCCAATGCTAGCCTGGAAGCTATTGTTATATGCAAACTCAACCAATGGCAGGTGTTGCATCCAAGATCCCTTGAAGTCCATCAAGCATGCCCTCAACATGTCTTCTAAGATCTGAATAGTTCTTTCTGATTGTCCATCTGTCTGAGGGTGAAAAGCAGTACTGAAACTTAACTGAGTACCCATTGCCTCTTGTAAGCTTCGCCAGAACTTAGAGGTAAAACGAGGATCTCTATCCGACACAATGGATACCGGCACTCCATGTAACCTCACTATCTCCCGCACATACAGTTCAACTAGTTTCTCTAGTTTATAAGAAACTTTAATAGGCACGAAATGGGCGGTTTTCGTTAAACGATCCACGATCACCCATATAGCATCTTGTCCGCTTACGGTCCTTGGTAGACCTGTCACGAAATCCATGGAGATATGTTCCCATTTCCACTCTGGAATCTGAAGTGGCTGTAATAATCCTGCAGGTCTCTGATGTTCCGCCTTCACTTGTTGGCAAGTCAGGCATTGTTCTACAAATTTAGCAATTTCTCTTTTCATGCCATTCCACCAAAAGGACTCTCTCAAATCCCGATACATCTTGGTACTCCCTGGGTGAACAGTGTACAAAGAACGGTGTGTCTCTTCAAGAATTAACCTTTTTAGTTCATCATCAGCAGGTACGCATACTCTACCTCTAAACCTCAAAACTCCATCCTTGGAAACACAAAAATCAGGCTTGTCCCCGTTTCCGATCCCTTCCATTAGCTTCACCATCTCTGAGTCCACTTTCTGAGCAGCTTTGATTCTATCTATCAAAGCAGGTTGAACCACTAAACTGGCCATGACAGCATTTGTATCACTAGAAAAGACTTCAATACCGGCTCTTTCTAAATCCATTAACAACCTATGCTGAGTGGTAATGGCTGCAACTGTCGGTCCGATTGACTTTCTACTCAGAGCGTCGGCTACTACATTAGCTTTGCCTGGGTGATAATTAATGGTGCAATCATAATCCAGATTACTCTTCCTTAAAAAGTATATAGCTCGATCGAGTTGGCGTGGTTGTCGAAGGAGAGGAGAGAGCTCTGAACTCTGGTGACGGTAGCGTCGAAGTTTTGCAAGCAGATGCTATCTTTTGTCTTTTGGGCTTTGTTTGACTGAAATTATGTGGTAGCGTTTTAACTGAAGTGGTAACGTTTTAATTGAATGGTAGCGTGTAAATTTAACACCGAATAATGCGGCATGAATGCCAAGTCAGGAAGTCAAACTGGCTTTTATATAATTAAATAGATGTGGATATCGTATTTATTTATTTATTTTAAAATATTTTTATTGTACTTGCATACTCATAATTGCAACTACTGTTTTTTTAACGCGCGTAATGTTCCACATGAATGGTACGTTGGGTATGTTGAAAAGTAGGCTTGTAAATAGATATTTTATTTTTCAACAAAATGACTCAGCACTATCTTTCTATTGGGATGGTGATAGGGTTACCACACTGTAAAAAATTAGATTTTTTCTAGCGATTTTAAGATCGCTGCAAAAAAAATCGCCGCAAATAAGGACTTTTTGCGGTGATTTTTAAATCACCGCTGAATTTCAGCGTAAAGTTGACGAATGCTAAATGAGAGTTTACTGCTTATTTTTTGTGGTGACTTTTTGTACCTTTTGTGGCGATTTGTGTCGTCGCATTAGAATATTGTAACTGTAACGACTTTTTATTTCCAGCGAATTAAAAATCGCTGCAGTAGATACTTTTACCAGCGAATATAGTTGCTGCAAAAGTCATTTTCTTATTAGCGACGATTCAGTAGCGCCGGAAAAACTAATAAAATTAAAACTCCCGCGTTTTCCCCTCATTCCTCTAATTCCCTTCAGCCGTCTCCCCCCCCCCTCCCGTCTCTTCCCAATCCCTCTTCTCCCCCGATTCTCACTCTTCATGCCTCCACGCAGCAACCACTGCACGCCGCCGTCGACCCACCCTCACCGTCCACCTCCACCGTTGCCGGCCTACCCAGCCAAGCCCCTCCCTCGCGGTTTCTCTCTCCCGCAGTTCTCCCTCGCTCTTCACGATCGAAGTCCTTTCTCCCTCGGGTTCTCAGTGCCGTCGCATCCTCAGCTGCCACACCACCTCCACATACCGGCGTAGCTACCCCCCAACGGTCCCCAGCCCCTCCACCGAAGCTTTCCCTCTCTCTCACCGTTGATTTGCTCTCCTCCTCACGGATCTCGCTCAAGCTCCTAGTACAAGTCTTGCACTGCCTTCCTCCACGGTCGCATGACCACCCCCATGCTCCATTGCCTCCCCTTCAACGCCGTAAGCCAACCCAGAACAAAGCACTATTTTTGTTTACCAGCATATAGGAAAGTAGCTTTTATCTCCAATTAAGCGAAATTCTTAATTGGTTTGGAGAAATTCTTAACTGTTTACAGAGTTTGTATCTCCCATTTTACTCAAGTTGTTGATGGCAAGTGATGACTGATATTGTTGTGGAAACAGGCTTGGTTTTCTCTTTCAATTTTTTTTTATAAATTGCCTATGCATGTGTTTGTGTATAAATAATGTAACTGTGGCCATATATATTTGGCATGCTTAGAATATTCTTAAGAAGGTACTGACTTTAATGGTATCCCTTTCTCACTTTATCCCTTTCTCATTATTAGCTGCGATTAATAAACTTTTAGCGACAACTATAATTCGCCGCAAAAAGTTTTCTCGGCGATTTAATAGACAAACAAAATGGGTATTTGCAGCGAAAAAAAATCGCCAGAAAAGATAATAGTTTTCGCAACAATTTTGGCTTCCATTGGGGTAGATCAGAAGCAGAGGGATAATACCGGCTTACATGCAGCGATTTTTAAATCGTTGGGAAAAGTCAATGGCAGCGATTTAGGGACTTTTCCCAACGAAAATAATCGCTGGGAAAAGTCACTTCCCTTGTAGTGGGCCACCCTCTTACCATCCATTTACTACTTATAGTATATTTGAACTTTTTTTTTTATCATTTTCTTTTAAGTATTTTTTTAACATTCTTAATCATTAAGAAAAAATTAAAAAAATCTATAATTTTAGTAATAGTCACTTCTTTAACTATTAAGTAAAATAAAAAAATTTAAAAAAAATCAAATATAAAAAGAATAGTAAATGGGTAGTAGGAGGGTAGTAACCCTATCATTGTAACATTATATTATATGCATAACCATATCAGAAGAAGAGAGTCAAATGGCACATAGTTAGAAGTTCATCATGGTGTATAACGTACGGGCGGGGTGAGCTTGACACTCGGCCTTATACAGAGTGCCAAGTTGCTACATATATCCATGGCCTGTCCAACATTTAATTCTGAAATGGAATGATCAAATTAAATAAACCCAAAACATAGTACAAGGAACGTATGCAATAAATCTTTGCTCGAATTCCGCAGTTCTATTGTCATTAAGGACCTTCTAAGACTCATCACGCAGTAAACATTAGGAACATCGATCCATCTCATCGCCCTTTGGGATTAACAATCTGCGAGAAGATTGCGCTGGTGTCGGTGGATGCATCACTTACTTCATGCTCACTTTCAATGCCTAGATTGCTATAATGCATTGCCATATCAGGGTTTCTTGGAATGTCATTAGCAGTATCTCTTTCCGAAGAAGGGGTTGAACCATCTTTGTTTTCCTGTAGTTGGAGAGCAAACTCAAGTTTCCACAAGACATCACCCATGGAGGGGCGTTCAAATCCAGCATCAGCCAGACACTTTTCAGCTGTATCCGCAAACTTCTTCAAGCATTCTGGTTTGATCTCTCCCTTTATATGAGGATCAATCATATCATCAAGGGTACCTTTTCGCTTGCAATGCAGAGCCCAGTCTGCAAGACTTACTTGCTCCTTTGGAAGGCTAGGATTAAGAGCAGGCCTTGCACACAAGACCTCGAAAAGGACCACCCCGAATGAGTAGATATCAGATTTCTCAGTCAACTGTTGCCTCCTGAAATATTCAGGATCCAGATAACCAAAGCTGCCCTTTACTACTGTACTAACATGGCCTTTGTTCATATTTGGACCAGTTTTGGAGAGCCCAAAGTCTGAAACCTTGGCGACCCAATTCTCATCCACAAGAATATTAGTCGTTTTGACATCTCTATGGATAATGGTGTACCGTGCACCTGTGTGAAGATAGTGAAGTCCTCTTGCAGCTCCAATGCAAATCTCCAGCCTTTGCTTCCATGAGAGGGGTTGCTTGCACTTGAGGATATGCTCCCGTAGAGTGCCACGTGCCATGTAGTCATAAACCAAGCACATCTCATTACCTTCCTCACAAAATCCTATTAGAGATACCAAATGCTTGTGTCTCAACTTAGAAAGCATCTCAATTTCAGTCTGGAACTCATTAACTCCTTGTTCGGAAGATGGGTTTGACCTCTTGATTGCCACTTTGGTCCCTCCATCGATAACTCCCTTGTAAACCTTTCCAAAGCCTCCAACCCCAATGACATTAGACTCATCAAAGCTCCTAGTAGCTTGTTTTATCTCTGCCAACGAGAAGTGTCGACATAGACCCTGAGCCGCTGCGGAGAGGTGGCTGCTAGCTGTACTCTTCCCCGAGATGGTTGATTTACTGCCTGTCGTGTGCGAGTTCCCGTAGATGGGCAACCAGCTAGAAGTCTGTGATTCTGTTCCCGGGATTCGTTTCTTTCGTTGGTAGACAGCAGCACAAATTGCTGCCACAATACCAAAGGCTGCGGCTCCACCAGCAGCTCCACCAATCACCTTAGCTTTGTTGTCTTTCGGTTTCTCAAAAGACTTTGCCTCCTCCTCTGCCTTGGTAAGCATAGGTGAAGGCTGAGGATTAGAGCCAGCCAAGTAACCGGTCGTGTCACCCAGCTTGAATATCTCCACGCCATTAAGTAATGCATCTAAGAACTCAGGCTTTGTGGCGTCTGATGGGTGCAAAGCTAGCAAAAGCTTCTGATCTCCAGACCCATCTTTGACATATGTAACATAATCTTTGAAGGTTGGAACTCCCTTTCCCCCAGTCCATCCAATCACATCTGCAGTGGGTTCTGCGGTTTGATTGTTGATGAAGATGGAGAACACAAGCTGATTGGGCTTGGTATAGTAAAAGTCACAGAAATGTAACCTTACTAGATACGTGAAATTTGAATCAATTTGGAACTCCCAAGTGAGGTTGAAACCCTGAGTGATACTCTTCGTCACACCCATTGATCTGGACGAGCCGTAAACATCTGCCGGTGCCACATATTCAGGCAAATCTTGGTACTGGATTTTAACATTCTTGCTAACGTGATTGGTGATTCCCAATGAAGCGCCTGTTACATAAGGCAAGTCGTCATACCATGTTCGGGTAAGACTAGAGTCATTGGTTGGAGGAATATACTGTCCACCAACATTCAACCTATACATTGTCTGTGTGTTCAAGCTCTTGACGTCCAATTGGTCCGAGGATCCGACCATTGTTGCCGAGTCAAACAAATCCGGCATTGGAATCACCTCGATGCCATTGACAAAAGCAAATGCACCGGCATGCTTATCGGAAGGCTTAAATGTGACTGCCAGAGTCTCTGAATTCAATGGCGCAAGGGAATATTCTCTAATAAGATAAGCTTGTGAAAGGGCTTGACAAGTAATCGAAGCGCTGAAATTTGTCAAGAGCATGAGACCATTTGCAACCACTGAGAAATAAGAATCTTCAGGATTGAAGTTGTTATAAGCGGATGGGTAAAAATGGAGCCTAAGCCAATAGCGTTTATCAGATTCAACTGGGAACTTATATGATGCCTCAGACGTGAAAATTCTGGTTGTCATGTATGGAATATCAGAGGTAAGTGATGGGTCTTGGAACGAGGCTTTAGTGGCAATGGAATTTTTCGCATCAAGGTACTTAGAATCTGGTCCCCATTTTCTCCCATATATGTCTGTGCCGCCATTATCCGAGCCAATGCTTAGGACCAATGGCTGTGAGTTACCGCTCCATGCATGAAGGGCATTCAAGATGAAAGATATAAAAATAACAAATAGAAAAAGATGGGTATTTGGGTGCATGGCTAAGGAGAAAGAAGGAGGGAGAGTGTACGTACGCCCTTTGGCGTACAGGAAAACAGGGGAGGATCGATAGAAGTTTTCCTGTACGTCTGAAAAACAATAGCGCTTCTTGGCTTTCCTTGGTGCTGTGTAGCCTAAACCATCTCTAATCAACCATGGAGGGCTTTGAGTCTTTACGGACTCGCCTGGACTACAGGGACCAAACCAGGCAAAATGGGAGGGCGAACTTCGTTTATCTTTTGTTTTCTTGGAGCATTATTTTCCCTCATGTTTTCCATTTTAGGAGTTGGCCCAAACAATTTAATTAAGGCAGTTGGAAACCAATGATAGGGAGTGAGATTCGTAATTTTACAGGTTTGATCGATGGGATAGTGACAAAGTTTGAATTTCTGTTATAATTAAAACAAAAACCTATGTTTAGCATTTCTCTCCTCAGAATATGGTCTGCTATTTGGATAACACGTGAAAAAGGCTAAAAAAAAAAAGGCGTAAAAGAGAGGAGATAACATGTGGAAGGCAACGTTTTCTTCCCCAAATTTCTGCATGCTAAAATTTTAAACAAAACAAATGATGGTGGTTAGATAAATGAGCGAGACAAGGAGAATGAACACAAAGAGAGGAGACACGGGAGAGTGGCACAATATAACGTTTCAATGGAAGGCCTAAACGACATGATCTATATTTTAAAAGGACTAGTCAATGATATAATTGGAACCCTATAAAGAACAAAAACTTCTCATTCTCAAATAATGTGGGATTCTATATACGACCTACCATTATCCGTAGTATCACACACAAGTACAGTTTCAAGACTTTCCGAAGTTTCGTCGAAACCTACTAATATTTTTCTTTCCCAAAAAGGCTTGATCGATCGTTCTGGCCATCGATCAGTGTTTTCAATTTCGTTGAGTAAGATACTCTCTTGAATCATATATACCATTGGTACGTAATTAAATTCTTCGACTTCGATCTCATGAGTCACTTGTTTAAGTACATTTTAAGTGACTTATATATTAAACACTAAAAAAATAAACTCTCTCTCACTCGATATTTCTCTCAATTTATCTCTTGCTCGATCTATTCTTCACTCCCAGCACCCGACTAATTCAAGCAGGTAATTTCGAGACCCCAGATCGTTCGAAACTGATGAAACTATATCCAAATGATTTTTTTTTTCTTAAATCAGTACAAAATTAAAAATCTGGAGTTTTGATAATAATTCATTGCCTTTATTGTACTAAGCGAGGAAATCATGTAGAAATAATTTTGGTGTTGGTCAAGGATCAAAACGGAGACAGAATTGAATATTCGAGTCTTTGCTAAGCCAAATCTTGTAAGCTTTGTTTTTGATAAAAGATATTTGATTGAAGTTAAATCGGAGGGTCTTACAACAAGTTGGCTATGCTCATCCAGGTATGTATTATTTTAAAGGCAAAATACTACTCGGCCTGTAATAAAAAATAAATAAAAAGGACAACCGGTGAACCGAACCGAACTGGTTCTAGTACAGATTTTTATTTAGCAAAACCGATTCAAAATCAGTCTGATTTTTATTTTTAGAACACTGGTTCAAACGGGACCGAACCAGTACATATAGTACCGGTACATATATATAAATATAATTTTTTAAATTTTTTTATATTATATTATATATATTATATGCTAAATTGGATTTAAAGATTTCTTCTAATCGAGTTGTGTCCGCTCTAGATCTCCCTCGCAAAGCCCAAAACCCATGGAATGCTCGTCGTCATCAAATAGATCATCACCATTTGCCTCCATAATTAGGTCGTGAATAGGGTTTGTACTAGTGGATGCCCCAACAGAGAGGTTGCTGCTCTACGTACCTCAACGGTAGATGATATATTAGCTAGCTGGTTGAGGGACTTGCAAGAGTTTAGTAAAGGCATCTGCTGAAACAACGACCATACACCACCAAGAGAATGCATTTTTTGTGACGAAAAATATCATCCCAAAAAATGTCATTTCCATCCCAAATGAGTATTAGAGACCAAAAAATTGTCTCTATTTTGTCCCAAAAGCTTTGTCTCAAAAGGTTTTTAGAGATGAAATTTGATTATCATTCCAAAAAATACTTTTAGAGATGAAATCTGGCCGACCAGATCGAACGTGTTCGAACAAGAATTATTTTTGGGATGAAACATTTTCATTCCAAACTCAATTCGAATGGAACAAGTACTGTTTGGATGGTCAGGTATCTATTTGAACACTATCGAAATTTGATTCGAACGATGCGAATTTATTTGATTTGTTCGAACGGTGTGAGTGTTCGAACAATTATATATATATTCGAACAGATATATTTATGTTCGAACAAAAATAATTTGATCGAACACCATTGACAAATGTTCAAATTGAAGAAAGTTGTTTGAACGACTAGTTCGATATATTTGTTCGAACATTGATTGGTACATTTGAATGATGACAAATGCGTTCAAACAAATTATTATTTGTTCAAATGTTCAAACATCCAGTCTGTTCGAATAGAAAATTAATCTATTCAAACAACATTGATGGTTCTTAGCTCATTCGAATGGTTTTTGATTGGTCGTTCGAACGGCAGCCAAAATGTATTTGTAGGGTAATAAATTGTAAATTATTGTTTGAACCAGATATTTTACGTTCTAATAGTACTCATGATACAACAAGCTGTAAATTCAAAATAAGAAACTAATAGTAAATATTATAACTAAAACATTACAATTGTTCAAATGTCGCATTAAATAAGAATAAGTCAAAAGACATAACTAAAGAAAATAAGTTCTAGGATGGTGGTGGCATAGAGTTTTAGGACATCATTAATTATCATTGTTCGAATATTTTCTGGGATTGAATCTCCAGTAATTGCTACAACAATCGGCTGCAAGGACAGATGGTGAAGATGCCATCAAGGATGAGGCTAGGGCTGAGCAAAAATTCGACAATCAGACTCCGCTCCGACTCCGACAAGTCGAAGTCGGAGTCGGAGTCGGAGTTTTTTCCCTATTGGAAATCGAAGTCGGAGTCGGAGTCGGAGTCATTGAAGAACCGACTCCGACTCCGACTCCGCTCCGATCGCCTCCGACAATCCGCCTCCGCCTCCGACTTGGTCCTCCGACTCCGCCTCCGATTTTATACATATTTTATAAAAAATATATGTGTTTTTCTATATATTAATCATTTAAATTTTATACAACTATATCTTATATAGTTAGTTAAACTCAATAATATACTAGTTAAATAATATATTTATACTATAATATATAGACTAAATTGACTAATAAATAATAATAGTCTAGTATATGACTATATGTAAATATCATACTATTACAAATTTACAATATTACTACCATGTTACATGTAAATTGTAACAATAAATTACTAATGTATAAATATAATAACATGTAATACTAATGGATAAACACTAATTTATAAATTTAGAATAACATATCATACTAATATATAATAACTAAAGTATTATTCATATAAAGTTTATATAATAATATCTTGTATTAATTATATTTTTTGACTTAATAAATTCTCAACATATTCATTTTGATAAATATATTAGTAATACTAATATACATTAGTATATTAATTAGATTTATGGTCTAATACTAATACTATTAGTAATCCACTTTAAGTCTATATATAAATTACTATATAAATCACTATAGTATTAATTACTAATACTATATTACTATATGATACTATTAACTATAGTGATATACTAGTATACTAATATTATCAGTGATATAGTTAGTATAATGATTTATACTAATAGTATTATATAGTTATACTAAATTAAAATCACTATAGCAAATACTAATATATAGTTATGCTAATCACTATAACTAATACTAATATAGACTATAATTATAACTTATAGTATTATACCTATACTAAATCACTATAACTTATACTAATATAGTTATACTAAATCACTATAACTAATAGTAATATTTATACTAATACTATTATAGACTATAGTTATAACTTATAGTATTATACATATACTAAATCACTATAATTTATACTAATATAGTTATGCTAATCACTATAACTAATACTAATGTAGTTAATCATTATAACTATATATAGTATTAATATCACTATTAATATAATATATAGTATTAATAATAACTAATACTAATATAACTATTAGTATAACTAATATCACTACTAGTATAACTAATACTAATACTAATATATTAATACTAATAGTGTATTACTAATATTTATATATATTAATATATATATATATATCAAGTATAAGAGATTAGAGATTTAATGATTAGTATTATATATTAATATATATATATCAACTAATATTAAATCACTAACATACTAATAGTATGATTCTATAGTATTAGTAATTATACCATAAGATATAGTTATAGACTAATAGTATAATATATTAATACTATATTATATATAAAATAATAATACTATTTTTTGAATTTCATTTCATATACGGTGCCTTTTTTTTTAATATGTCATATACTATTAAAAATAGATTCATAGTAATTATAATAGTATACTATAGTAACTATACGGTGCCTTTTTTTTAATCTTCATTTTGTATGCGGTGTCTTTGTTTATTGTAGTGATTAGTTGGATGTGGATATGGAATCATGGATGATGGGAGTACATGTAAAAATAGGACTTTCTTTTTATTTTTAAATTTTGAATGTATGTTAGTATGTTACTTGTTTTATTTAGTTGTATTTTTTATTATAATCAAAAGTTTAATAAGTTTGGATTGTAATTTTGAGAAAATTGAAATTTGAAAGCCCACAATTATTATTATTTTTTTTAAAAAGTGGGTCAAATATGAAGTAAAAAAAAAAATAAAAAAAAGTCAAAAAATCCGACTCCGCTCCGACAAGTCGGAGTCGGAGGCGGAGCGGATTCTCTACATGTCGGAGTCGAAGTCGGAGGTCGGATTCGACGGAGGTTGGGCCCTCCGACTCCGAAACTGTCGGTGCTCAGCCCTAGATGAGGCTCTAGCAGATGACTATCCCACTTACGATGAGATTCGTCAGTTGATGCATGACGATTCAGCTCCTCCATATGACGACAACAAGTTAATCAAACAGGTTGATTGTATCACATTTTTTCAAATGCCGAAATTGATTGTCTCCCATAATATGAATCCGAGGAAACACAAGACTAACTTCGGCATAGAACAGACTCGCTTTATGTTACAGATAGCACGAGGAGAGCTGATTGATTTGTCTCTATACTTTCTCATCCGCATCCGATCTGAGTCACGGTATTCGAGTTGATGATCTTTAACCTCCTAGCCCAATAAGAGGTTCATGTGCTAATGATAGGGCAGAGACAACGACACATCAAGTCCCTTAACAAGATCACCTTTAGTAAGAGTGATGGCCACTTGCGGAAGGCTCACATTAATGTTCTAGCGGCACAAGATAGTGGCACGGAGTGTGATCCAGTTTCTACTGATGGAGGATCACTGTGCCTATCATGGTTTGACTGCAAGAGATTGAAGGACGTGTTACTGCAATCCAGGAGGACATGGATAGTCTTACAATTTTGAGTTTTGGATCTGACTTTTTGTTTTGTATCGAACATTGTTACTTTAATTATTATATCGTTTTTATTTGTTATATATAGTAGCTAACGTTTTTCTTATAAAAAACGTGGCGTCCTCGACCTCCATGTGTGATCTAGTGGAAGTCATGACACTGTAATGATGACCACACGGATCATACATCCCATCGCCATGTGCAAATGTGTGAAAACATGCAAAATGTATACAACATAAATAACGCAGAGGAAAAAAAATATAAGGCAGTAAAAAACTAAGTACCAGAAAGTTAAAAAAAGATATATAACCCGAAACAAAGTCCTCGAAGAGGTTAATACAGTCATTCGGCTGAAATAAAGGATATGAATACAAAGGTCCAACAACAAATAACGGGTAAATTCTCAAGCCATCACTCCTAAGGTGGAGCTAGTCCCTCCTGCTCATACCTCTTGTCTGCATCAAAGTCTACGATTCCATGAAACGGAACCATAGGTAGGAATACCACGATGAGATTTTGCAATGTCAGTAAATAAATCAGTAGAGCGACATCCAAGATATTCAAGCATGAAATTATACAAACAAATAATGAACAACAGTCATGGAAGCAATAACCCCAAAAATATTCATTTTTACAACCATCCCCAAAAAGCATTTATTAGAACCACTCACGCCAAAAACCCCTTTGTACCCAAAAACACATCCATTTAGTACGCATGCACCATGGTCTCCCCTAAGGACCATGTGCACACCCTGGCTCCTCTCGTCACATGCATCACCACGGGTAATGACCATGCATGTGACTTCGTAACAAGCGATGCCCAGCTCCGTGTTTGGTACGTACGTGACTAGGCATCCTCTAACTCCCCAACGGTGGGGCCACAGAGTTGGTATTAGAGCGTTACCGTCTCGTCCAAGCCCGTTGTGGCCCAACGACAACCCATGGGACATCATTTAGTTTATTACACTACTGAGTGACCAGAGGAGCTTCACCAAGATAATACCCCATCTCGACTTGGGGTAGTGATACACACACGCCCACAAAAATGTTACCAAGACATGAAAACTCAGTTTTCAATTTTATTAGCATGGCATATAAAATGGCACTGCTGCTGTTGTTGTTGAGAGAAATCCCACCGGTAGCCCTTAACATGGCTCCAGATCTGCCACCCCTTTGAGAGAAATCCCACCGGTAGCCCTTTGTCCCGCCAAATCTGCCTCTGCCACCTTACTCCGCCATTCCGCCACTCTTGGTGCCACCTCTGTAAGCCTTCTACCCCTTGTATTGTATTTTAATTTTCAGAGTGTGTCTTGATTTAACCCAATCGTCTTTGTCCATCCGCGCAGTGACGCGCGCACTCGTTCAATCGCGGGAACCGTTAACCATCACTCACATTCATCCAAAATAATTACCTTTCACGTAGTAAGTAACTCTCTAGCACGACCCTTGATTTTCTAATGTGAATTTATCGCCAACTTTGTTGCAGTCTAGTTGTATTTGAGAAGGGCCATGGGCCCGGGAAAGTGTTGGGAATATTTGACGTAGTTGTTGTCAAAACATGGGCCTAGGGCCGAATGGAGGATGGGAAACGCGTGTAGTTGGGGTTTGTGAAACAGTGGATTTGTGACTGCTGTGTTGTTGTGTGTGACTGTTGTGTGCTATGCCATGACATCCAATAAACTGTTTGTCATGCATATGCATATGACTGTTATTCATATTTGTGAGCAATGCACACGTGGCGCATGATAAGAGGCCACCAGTGGCAGCGTGCTATTTCCATGGCCGAAACGGGCTTGGGAGCAGAGGTGGTGGGGTAGACCAGAAAATGGGGCGCACTGGTTGGGGGAAAAGGGTGGTGGTGCAGTTGAGGGTGGAGGTGGTGCACTGCGACAGTTGCTTGGTGAAACTAGACTGGCAGCGAGGGACGATGATGTAGGTCATGGGCATGGGAGGAGGAGGCGAAAGGAAGAAGAAGAAAAAAAAAGAAAAAAAAGAAGGAAAGAAGAGAGGTGCGGCGCAGGAGGAAAATCACTAGGGATTTTACCCTACATGCCCAAAACGACGCAGTTTTAGGTGGAGAAGGAAAATTTGCACTTCCCAAGCCCAAAACAATGTCGTTTGAAGAAGAGGGCTGGGCTCCCAGCTAACCCACGGGCTGGGCCCAATTTCTCCCCCCTTTCAGGCCTAAAATTTGCCCCTTACACCCACAACAAGTCAAATAAGTCCACAACAATCAAATGGGCTCCAATTCCCTTAAGGAAAAAGAAAAAGAAACCCACAAAAAGTTGGCTTTGGACGCATCTTTTTACGAATTCCTTTGCATCTCTTAGAGCGTTTGGCTAGTAATATCTTGCTCTCAAGATCTTTGCGGCGAGTGACCTTCCTCCTGAGTGATTTCCGCATACTCCCTCATGTACCTCTCTCATTACATATTTGACTTCCTCCTTCAAGATGCACCTTAATAATGGGGTCAAAAAACCTCGTCTGTATAATGTCCCTTCTGTCATGGTGAACCGAGTTGCCCTGCTTCTAACTTTCCTTGCTTCCTCCCAAGAGGTGGGAAGGTTTCCAGTTTGCAAGTACTTGATTATATCATCTGCCCACCCTGGTATGCTCTCTCCAACCTCTAAGGCCTCCTTCCCTATGGTCAGTATGTCAATAGCTCGGAGGCTGACCTCCCACGACAAGGCTTCTTCTTGCTTCACACAGGATGCTCGTGCCAACCGATCGGCTTTCAAGTTATCTCCTCGAGGAATCCGCTCGATTAAAAAATATCAAAGATGATTGCACCCTTCCTGAACCTGGTGAAGGTACTTTATCAGCTTTTGTCCTTTTGCCGACTACTCCCGTGTGATTTGGCCAACCACAACTTGTGAGTTTGCTCTAATCTCAGCCTCTTCCCTGCCTGAAGTCTATGCTATTGCAAACCCCGTGAGCACTACTTTATATTCGGCTTTGTTGTTTGTCACTTTGAAGTTCAGTCGTATTGCATTATTCGACTCAACCCGTCGCCTGTCACCATGTGGACAGCTACGTAGCCTCCTGCTCGGCAAGATTATTCATTGACATACACTTGACCATTTAACCAGTCTCCTCGAGGTGTCGAGCCTTTGCAGCACCTATTGTAAGGACGACGAGGTAACAACTTTTATCGGGTGGGCTTGAAAATAGGGGCACAATTGCCACGCAACTGTTACAAGGGCGAAAACAATTAGATCTATCTTCAGGTATCTCGTCTCGGCTCCTCTTAAAGCTCTACTTACATAGTATACAGGTCTTTGCTCTTTCCCTTCATCCCTCACTAACGCAACTGATATAGCATCTGGGGTTGCGGCCAAATACAATGACAAAAATTCCCTTTGTTTGGTCTGGATAAGCAGTGGAGGGTGCGTCAAGTATTCCTTCAATTGTGCGAATGCCTCCTCACAGTTGGAGTCCCAGCCTTGGGCCTTCATCAGTACTTGAAAGAAAGGGAGTCACTTGTTTGTTTATTAGAACACGAATCTTTTGAGGGCCGCTACCCTCCTTGCCAACTTCTGGACCTCATTCAAATTCGTGGGCATCTTCATCTCAATGATCACCCATAACTTCTTAGGACTTGCTTCGATGCCTCTCTCCGACATCATGAACCCTAGAAACTTGCCCGATTGCACTCCGAATGCGCACTTAGTTGGATTAAGCTTCATCTTGTACTGAAGTAGCATGCCAAAGGCTTCCTTTAGATCTTCCACATGCTGCCTGAACTCCATACTCTTCACCAATATGTCATCCATGTACACGTCCGTACTTCAGCCTATTTGGTGTTTGAACAACTTGTTTACCAACCTCTAGTACATTGCTCTCGCACTCTTCAGGCCAAAAGGCATGACCTTGTAGCAATACAATCCCTGATCGGTTATGAAAGCTGTCTTTTCTTAGTTGGCCTGACTCATCTTGATTTGGTTATACCCTGAATAGACATCCATGAAGCTCAATAATTTATTCGTTGTTGTGGAATTGACTATCAAGTCTATTCGCAGAAGAGGAAAGCTATTCTTTGGGCAAGCCTTATTAAGGTCCGTAAAGTCCACGCACATCTGCCACTTCCCGTTGGACCTTTTCACCAACCCTACGTTTGACAACCACTCAGGGTACTAAGTTTCTCTTATGAACCTAGTAGCTAACAGCCGATCTACCTCCTCTGAAATCACCTTGTGCTTCTCGAAGCTAAAATTTCTTTTCTTCTATTTGATTGGCCATGCATCTGGGCTGACGTTCAACTTGTGCTCTATAACATCCTCACCAATTCCTGGCATGTCCTTATGACTCCATGCAAAGACATCTTTGTGCTCGAGGAGGAGTTGTGTCAATGGTCGCCTTTCCTTTCTTGTTATTTTAGTTCCGATCTTTATATAGTTCTCTGGTTAGGCTGGATCAAAGTTGACAAGCTCCAAGGGTTTGTCTGCTTCCCCTTGTCTCAAGGATTCCGTCATGGTGGTGGCGAGATGGGGATCTGTCTCTACTGACACTGGTAGTGTGATAGACCTCATGGGTTGCACTGCTTCCCCAGTGAACCCTTTCAACATAGTCAGGACTGGGCATAGCTAGTCTACACTGAGTCCGATTCTTGTAAAGGCGTCCCAGAATAAGACGTCTTCTGAACTTCCATTATCGATCAATATCCTTTGCGTGGTATAATTCGCTACCAACATTTTTACTACCAATGCGTCATCATGTGGGTAAACTACTCCTCGAAAATCATCATCGTCAAAATAGATTGTGGGAGAGACTTGTATTCAAGGCTGCTTGATAGGTCTTTCTACATTATATACTTCCTTGTACCTCACCCACCTAGCATATGCCTTCCTCCCGGAGGAAGTTGGGCCACCTCCTGCATATCCTCCGGTGATCGTTCATATCTCTCCTAGTGGTGGATGTCATCGATCGGTGTCTTGCCTAGGACGCCAATCTAGACACTGATCTCGCGGTTCCTGCAATCTCCTTCCTTTATTTGGTGATCCCCTCCTTCTTGGGCTCTTGCACCGTTGGGGCTTGCGCTCCTGTTTCCTGTCACCTGAACGCCGTGGTGGAGTAGCGTTCCGAGCAACAATATGCTCTAGCTCGCCATTGCCCCTCATCTCTTCAGTATTTTGTTTTAGTGTGTGGCAATCTTCAGTTCTATGCCTGTGTGCATTGTGGTAGGTGTAATACTTTTGGGCCTGTCCCCCATGATCCTTGCCACGCCTGGTCTCTTTTACCTTATCTTGATTATGCACAATAGAATAGTGTACATGAGTGCCGCGATGTTGCCCTATGTGAGTGTCTCGCCTTCCTTCATGTTGGCCATTCCTTGCCTTCTGTCCTCCTTCCTGATCTCTTTTCGGACCCCCCCTTTGGCACATGCTCTTCCTTTCACTCCGATCTAGCAGTTAAGACGAGTAGCATATCTTCAGCTTTGACAAAATCGTTTGCCCTGTCCATAAATTCTCGTAAAGTGGAGGGGATCTTCTCACCAACTCAGCCATAAAAGGACTCCTCGGCCAACATGATCTTTTCATCCTGGTCGTCATCAGTCATTCTCTCCTTATTGAATCATGCCAGATACGCTTTCAAGCTCTCCTGTTCCCTTTGCTTTATAATCAATAGGTATGATGTCGGTCTCCTTTGCCTTCGTTTGGCCATAAACTGGGTTAAGAATTGCTTGCCCAGTTCTTCAAAGCTGTCTATGGATCTCAACTGCAATGCCCCAAACCACCCTCAGGCCATTCCCTTCAAAGTCAATGCTAAAGCCCTACATGCAATCTCTTTGAGGACCCATGGAGTGTCATGTGAGCTTTGAAAGTTTCCAAAAGATCTACTGGATCTTTAGATCCGTCGTACATATTCATCGATAGGTTTTTAAACTTCAGTGACAACGGTACCGCCATGATTTCTGCACTATACGATAGATTGGTGTTGGTCAGCAGTTGATCAACCTTGGAAGACATCCTTATTTTCTTGGCCATTTCCTCATACTTATCCATTAGGCTACGCAAGTCATGATCCATCTTTTTCATTTCCTCATTTTCCTGAGGAGGCTTGCCTGCCCTAGCGCTATGTGCCTCCATCTCGACCTTATCGGCCTGGTTGGGCGCCGGGTCTTCCCTTAATGGCCCGTTCTTTGCTCTAAGGGCCTCGTTCTCTTTCTGCAGTGACTCCACTTGGGTAGTAATTTCTTACTACTTCTTCCATCTCTGTGAGCCTTCCCTCCATATCTCGTGACTTCACTTTATGGTCTCTGATTGCTTGAGAAATAGTAATGGTGGGCATGTGAAAAGCACGCTGATTGTAGGATAAATAGATCCCATAGACGGCGCCAATTGTTAAGGACATGTTTCACAGTTTCTCACACACGATCACCTGCAACCAAATAGGAAAGAGGCTTGGGGGTTCAGGGGAACACCTCTGATGCCTAAGTCAGTGAAGGTAATGGGATTTCTCTAGCAATTCATTCAAATGGGTTCATAATCATACCTGGATGATATAAATAAAGCTCACGACTCTTCCTGTTAATACGAGATAACTATCACACCCGTTATTTGAAATTCAAGCATTCGGGATATTGGGGCTTAGCTTAATTTTAAATGAGCCGATAGCTCTTTTATCTTGAAGTTCTGAGGCGGTTGTTCTTCTATCTCTAGCCAGAATATGCTTGGATTGGGTTAGGCCTTGGATCAACTAGATTATCGTGCCGTGCTATAGCCCAAGCCCATGATATGACCCAATAGGCCCCAAGAAAGGATTAGGCCCCTTCTAGATCCAACACAATACAAGACAAATTTCATATAGTGGTCCAAGGAGTAGCACAACCGAGCTGCGACCGTGTAGAGTGGCCGTTTCATGCAAGGAACGGCGGCTGAAGACTAAGTGCTTGGGGAGTACTTTTGATTGCTCTATTTTGGTGTAGGGGAAACAGGGGATGATGGGGGTTTGCGTGGTGGTTCCTACATGTGGTTCAAGGTTGACTATGATGGCGTGGGTTGGAGGTTTGAAGTAGTGGCCTAGCGACTTCCGTCGTGCAAGAGAGAACTCGACAGTGTTGGGTGGTTTCAGTTGGGGCTACTGTTATTCTAGATGGAGGCTGGGTGTGGGCTGGTGGTGCAGGGGCTGCGCTGTAAAGGAATCTTGGTGGTGGGCTATCCCACGGTGTTCATCCTTTGCTGACTGTGGGTGGTGCACTGTAGTAGGTTGTGATGGTGCTTCTCGTGTCTGCAGACACTGGTTTGCACTGTTTGCAGCATTTCAAACTGTAGCAACTTGTTGTGTCTTCGTCGTGGAGGGGGGTCATCTTGCGAGGCAACGGCTTGCCCGATTGGGAGGCTACTATTTCGTACGACAGGGGCTGAGGGAAGGAGGTGGCAGGCTATGTGGAGGAGGAGTTTCACAAGAAGAAAGAAGAAAAATGTTTCAAGGTTGCAATAACCCTAGAGGTTTGAGGAGGAAGATGAAATCTTTTGTGGAGGTTGTGCGTGAAAACGAGCATTTATGTGTGTATTTATAGGTAGTTGAAAAAATCCTAGTGAAAGAGAAAAATCAGTATGCATGGTTTGTACAAGGGTTGGTGTCACATTTGGCTTAAGCCTTGCCTTACGCATGAGTCCTGATTCTTTGGGCTTCTGATGAGCTGTTGTATATGTCTTCCAAGTGCAGAAGCTTTTAAAGTAATACAACGATGAGTTCCAAGATCAAATTCACAGGGACAATGTGGTTCATGTGAGCATTAAATTTCATTTGTAACAGAGCAAGTTAGAAAACAAAAGTTGAAAAAAGATGTTGTAACTACTGTATACAAAAGATGGATTTCCATCAATGCGAAAATGAATGAATGGTATCTATTTACATATAAAGGGCTAAATGGATGAGAATAAGAATTCTGGGTTGATTTTGGTAAACCTATATTCCATTGCTGAATATGAAACTTAAAAGAAAGAGCAAAGAAATTAACAATGGACAGATTCGAAACACTCCAAAAATAATATTCCAAAAATAAAATCAACCCCACACCGATTCTGAGTTACTCCCTGAAACTTAGGATCAGAAATTTAGCCAAACATATTCAAATCAACACTCTATCTCAACATTACAAAGTCATGAAATTGCATAAAAAAAAATAGAAAGGTGAAAAACGATCTGCTGCGCCTTCCTCCCCTTCAAAGAGAGTGTTTTTCCGCTCTATATATTATGCCCTTGTATCCCCCTCATGTGCAACACCTCTCCAACTATCCTAATTGATTTCTTCTCTTCTTTTCTCAAGTCCAGAACCTTCCCCCCTCCTAGCTGGAATGCACATTGACTCAGCAAAAATACCAAATTCAATTGGAATTTGCTCTTCCATAAATGCCCTGCAACATATAAGTGAAAGTGCTCATTATTTTAAGGGCAAAGATGGAACTTTAGACTTGATATGGCTCAACAATATGAATGTCATGGTTATTCCTAGTACCACCAGTTGCAATTTCAATAATTTTACGTGCAAAGTATTGGCATCAATCAATTTTGGCTCCTATACTAAAATCTAATGCATAATTAAGTGCTCAGCTCTTCTTTGATGAAACAATTTACTCACATAAGCTACTTAATTATGCATTTTTAACACTTTATCAGCTTCCTAATATATAATCCATTAGTTACATCCCAAAAATAATCCACTAAATCTTAATGGACTAAAAAAATGTCTTTTGAACTCTCGAGTCGAAACTAGTTAACCTTAGAATTATAGTCCATGGGCTTAACCAAAATTATCCAATAAAACTCAGTGTTGAATTTTTCGAAATATTGGCCCGTTACACGTAATTTATGCTAAAAAATTCAGATTCAACCAAAATAGATTTGTGGGGCCCGTGGCCTATTCAAAATTACTCATTAAATCCCAAGTGGGTTACCCATACTTATTAACCTAAAAAAATTAATAGTACATGGGCTTGGACTAGCCATGGTGCTTGACCTGGGTGTTATGTCTATTTATTTTACACAGTTGATAAAAACTACTAGTTTATATTTTCTGTCTCCAAACTAATATAATCTTCACTTAATAAGCTTTGTTGATTTAATAATTATTTAAGTGCCAATTTTGTTGTTTTAAAAAAGTGCAGATTTTTTATGGCCATAGAAGGCGATATAGAAGGTGTTAAGCTGGTCTCCTCCACCTACAGGTTACCTTAAGATGAATGTAGATGAAGAAAATTTTTTTGAGATGTAGCAGGCAGGTGTTGGGATTGTTCTTAGGGACTGTGAAGGGAATGTAATTGTTGCATGTAGTAAAATTGAATATGAGGTTTTCTCTCCAGAGTTTATAGAAGCAACTGCAGTTCTAAGGGGTTTATATATAGATTTTTGTTCAATGGGGTATTCCAAAGTTGATGGTGGAAACTGATTGTCTTGTTCCTGTGAACATATTGAATTCATCTGCTGATATTTTAACAGATTTTGCCTTCATCATTGAGGATATTAGAAGGTTAATGTAGGGCTTTCAAGAGGTGCAATTTTTGCATGTTAGTAGACAAGGAAATAGTGTGGCTCATCTGTTGGCGAGAAATGCTTGTAATTTTTCAGATATGGTGTTATGGTTTGATTGTCCTTCTTTTGTATCTCAAGTTGTATAACTTGATAAGCAATTTCTTGTAAGGACTTGATTATTAATGAAATGTGGTATGTTTATAAAAAAAAAAAAAAAAACCTCTTGCTACGTGTTTAATTTTGTCAAACAAATTTATGCATGTAATTACTTAGATACTTCTCTGACGTATATGATCAATATTTATTTATCATAAATAATAAACTGATATAAGTATATTTTTTATTTTTTAGACATGAAAATTAATAAAACAAAATAATGATTATTTATAAACAAAGTTCTATGCCTTTCAATAAATTTCTAAAACAACTATTTGTTAAATATTGTTCATCACTATTCGTGCAAAACCGAGCTTCCGAATGGTTTACAAATCCGTTAATTGTACATTCAAATGAGATATCAAAAACCCCCGCCAGAATTGTATATAACTCTCGCCAAAACTATCATTCGAATTATTATCTCAACATTGGAATGCAAAATACCATACTGTCGAATGATCTCAAATTCAGTTCGAATGAGAAACTTACGTTCGAACCATACGTGTGTAAGCCTCCCCTGCCATAATTGTATAAAACTTCCTGCCAAAACGATTTTTTGAACTATTATATATATATATATATATATATATATATATATAATACCATATGTTCGAATTACATTCGAGCTAATTTCTCTTTTGGAATGCTATGTTTCATCCTAGAAAATGTAGTTTTAAGAAATATTTATCCGTTTGAATAGATAAATAACTGCTTCCATATTTTAAGACGAAATTTAAATTTTGTCTAAAATAATCATTTTTTGGGACGAAATTAAATTTGTCCCCAAAAGAACTCGTCCCAAAAGAGTTAAAATAAATATAATCGTGTTTGTGTTTTTATTATTTACTCTTATCGACAATTATGATACAACCTTATAAGCTATGTTTCTATGTTCAATCCATATTTCATTAGTAGTGTGAAAAATTTAAATGATCATGCGTCATGTTCAAATGCTTATTATATAAACACGTTCGAGCGCAACACCTATATTATGTCCAAACTATATTACATTCTACGTAACGTATTTAGTAAGAGAACACGTACTCATAGTCAAAGAACTTACGTCCAAACATTCACTATTTTATAGTACTTGATGATCAATGTAATGATGCTAACTCAAACACTCGTATTCATGTTTGAACATTGGCTATGCTTATGAGTGAGCGTACACAAAAATAATGCTCTAACAATATCAACTTTGTAATGTTCGAATGTTTTTTTGTTCTTTCTGAGATTAATGAATCGTTTTGGACGTGTGTAATGTTCGAATATTTATGTTCAAACATGTTTTCGAGACGGAAAGTAAATGTCACAAAAAGCATATAACGTTCAAATATTAAAGTGAATGCCTAGTTATGAACCATCAAAAAGACTTGTTTTTCATGATGGTTAAATAATCAATCTCACATAAGAATTTTGGTAAAGATTCAAGGATGGTTTTCTTCGGTCACCAAAAACCTCTTCGTGACAACTCTCATTTTGTGTGACATTTCTTTTGTCACAAAAAGCAAATCTGTTTTAATGTTAGACTAGAATAACCACAATTTAGACATTGAGTTTTAAGGTATGTTTGAAAAGTGAGATGAGATGAGAATTTTGTAAATAGTTGTGAAATTGTTTGTGAATAATAGTGAAATTGTTTGATTTAAGATGTTTTATTTGATTTTGAGAAAGGAAAGAGATAAAGTTGAACAAAAAAATAATATAAAACTAAAGAATTGTTTGAATATAATTTTGTAATATAATTTTTGTTTTAAAATTTAAAAAAGTTTTATTATTTTTTGTATTTTGTTTGAAAGTTTGAAAAAATTATAATGATTAGGTAATGATTAGAAGAAAAAGTTGAAAATGTCAAATTGAAAAGTGTTTTGTATTTGTGTGATGTTTGAGAATGAAATTATGAGAATTTTTGATTAGGTGAGATGAATGTTCTCAACTTATCTCATTTTCCAATGCATGACCTTAGTATGTGTTTTTCATACAATCAATAAAACTACACTAGGCATTTCCTAATGAAAACATGCATATTTGGCATGCATGTCACTACAAGAAAAACAGTCTTTGCCAGTGCCAACAATGGCCGAAAATAAGCCATAATATTGCCGAATTTGATCTTTCACAACGATTTTTACTGTGCCGAATGTTCATCGCAATTATTTACACAATTGTTTACTGCACTTTCCCATGTGCAGATTTCTCTATTTTGAGGAATGACACAATGTTTGTTTTTGGTCAAAACGAAGAACTAGTGCTTTTTATAGAGTTTTAGTTTGGTCCTAAAATATTGTGTTTTGGCTCTAATACACTTGGAATGTTTTCGTTAATCCAATGTACCACTTAACTTGGACAAGGAGAAGGACTTGAAATTGAATCTTCAAATTAGGTAGACAATTATAGTGATTCAAGTTTTGTGATGATTACTTATAAAAAAAAAGTTTTGTGATGATAATTGTTTTAGAGAGAATTATAATTTACAAAAATGTTATCACATAACAGTTTATGTAACACCCGAGCCTAGTACCAAGTTTTTTTTTTTAATATTTTCGGGTTAAGTATATGAAAAAGCTAGGGGAAATTTTTTTGAATATTATTTTATGGGCGGTGATAATTGTTTTTATTTATTTGAGTTTGAGTCGGGGCCTATAATTCGCAGAAAAAGCCCAAGTCCGTGTTACCTTATTTTTTTACGTACTACCCGTTTCACGTTCATTTGTTTTTCCTCTCTATGCACGCCACTCTCCCTCAACTAGGGTTACACTTGAATTAGTTTTTCTCCTCAACTTTAGGGTTTTTATTTTTGTTTTGTTTTAATCACCTTTTTTTTTCTCACACGTTAACTTCCCTGCACATTTTTTTTTCTGTTTATTTTTCACCCCTAGAGTTTTCCTCACGTCCACGGCATTCATGTTCTTGCATGTCTCTTGTTTTTTTATCCACTCCATGTACACGCACGACTCTTTTTTCCGTCCGCACGCACGTCTCCCTCGTCTCTCTAGGGTTTTCGCATCACATATATTTACACAGATATTAGCCTATGCATAGAAAAACGGCCTCTGTTACGTTTCACTGCCGCCAACCATTCTTTTCCTCAGCCTCCTGTCGCACGAATCAGCCTATCCTAGTCTGACTCCCATCCCTCCACTGTAAACGACCTCCACCGTGCACCGCCCAGAACTCTCACTGCCCCATACAAAAATTGACACAACCGTGCATGCACTGTATCTCCACAGATCGCAACTCCACCTCGCCGTGCGTCACCTCCACTTGACCATCACTGGAGCTCCAGCTCCTCCGCCCTTCACCTCCGTGCCCAGCCCAAGCGAGATCAACAGCCACCGGCATTGAGAACCGAAGACCTCTGTTTTTGCTCATCAAAACAGAGCACGTTTCGGCCACCATGAGTTGCGGCTTTACCACCCAGCCGCCGACGTTGCCACTGTCCATCTCCCAGCTCTTTGCACAACTCCTTCCCGCACGTTCGACGCTGCCGGGACTGCCATCTTCATCTCCACACCTTACGCAGCTCCTCCATTCGCGGCGAGTTTCCATTCTCTTGTTCTCCATCTCTCCCTCACTATTCGTTTCCCTCACCGTATTGCTCTCTCTCTCGTCCAGTGCATAGCCGCCGAGTTTACCACCTCCCATTGCACCCTGCGCCGTCGCACGTTACCTTCTCAATGAGTCCCTACCGCCGCTGCACTTCTAACATTCATATGTTGTTATTTATGTTCATCACTGGTTTTTTTTTATCATAAGGTGTATTTATGTATATATATATATAGACGTATATATATGTAAAGTTTTAACCTGGGTTTGGGTACTTATCATTTTTAACCTAATATATATATCTGGAAAGTTCCATTTATGTTTTCGGGTGAGAGGTTTTTTTTGGGTTTATGTTTAAATGGATTTTGTTTTAAGTCTCATTAAACATTATATTTGTATTTTGATGATTGTTAATTAAGTAAATCTATTGTTGTTAAGAGATGAGTTTTTCATGACTATTTTATAGAAATTTTAGTAGCCAATGTATTATATTTATTTATAAAATGTTGTTGTTATTTTAGATATTTGTAAATATTAATTTTTATTGAGTTCTGTAATTATCTTAATACTTGCTCGATTAAATTCTTATTCGGTACGAATTCGATTAACTGGATATGTATAGTTTTGAGAAATGATGGTATTTTGGGAATTATGAGAATTTTAGGTTTTGAGGAAAAATAAAATAGGTAATTTTAGCATCTTAGGCTTAAATATCGAAATATGTGATTAATTGAAAATTTACGAGAATTACGTAATTATTTTATAGGTAACGATTAATTATTGTTCGACATTTTTTATGAAAATTTCGAAAAAGCTAAGAAGTCTAGGTAAGCGGAGTTACTGTGCTAGACTTTGCATAAAAATAAAAATGAACTGAGGTTGATTTATGAAAATGTGTATTATATGTTTTGAAAAGAAATGTGGAAATAACCTCAGTTATTTGTTTGTCATTACTCATTGAATTCTGATGAAAGAGAAAGCATTTTTGTCATGATTGGTGTAGACATGAGCTTATTCTTGACATTCTATTTCTAATTTATGAAAAAAGAGCGAATATGAAAATTTGTGCATAATTATGTAAATATGCTTTGAATCTGCTTTGATTACGAAGATAATATGATTTTGTTCAGTACTCTGTCTGGATAAGTAGTGATTTCTGAAAACTTTTAGCATGACTCTTTGATTCTGAATTTGATTATGTTTCCGCTCTATTCAGTTACGGCCCTGCCACGGGTTATAACAGTGGACACAACCCAACCACGGGTAATAATAGTGGATACGACCCAACGACGGGTTATAATAGTGGATACGGTCTAACCACAGGTACTAATAGTGGATACGGCCCAACCACGGGTTACAATAGTGGATACGGCCCAACCACGGGTAATAATAGTGGATACGGCCCAACCACGAGTTATAATAGTGGATACGACCCTACCACGGGTTATAGTAGTGGTCTCTGTTTTGAGTGCACACCTTGGTGACAGAGTGATTTATGTTCTGCTTGTCTATCTGCAGATGCACAACCCTACCACGGGGGTTATACATGGCTTCTGTTCTGATATGATGTTCTGATGATGATGATGATCATTTATGCTATGCCAAAGGATATTTTTGAAATTATTTCTAAATCTTCGCTCTGATAGTTTGATAACATGTTATGCTTCCATATTCTGAAAATGAAAATGTTTTGTTCTGCATTCTGATCTCTGTAAATGCTCATGTTTATACACTGGTATATGTTTTCTGCTTACTGAGTTGTTGATAACTCACCCCTTATCTCCAAATATTTTTCAGATAATTTTGATATTTCAGCTGGAGAACAAGAGTATGAAGTTTTAGCAAGGTGCGATGATTGTAGTGGAATAAGTACATGAGGGTACAAGTTTATTGGAGAGTTTTATTTTAGTAGGTTTAAGGTTTTATGTTATTTGATATTTGGAGTCCAAGATATTTCTAAATATTTATGGAGTTTTAAATTATCTCATTGAGGTATTTATTTGGTGTCCTGGTAGATGAACATATATTTTTTTGTTTGAATAAATGGATTTGTACTTTTTGAGAATATTGGAGTATTTAAATATGTTATGGAAGTTGGATTTAGGTTACAAGAGCTAACTCTCCGGACTTCCAGGAACGGGACGTTACAGTTTATCATGGACAATTATTTACTTAATGAAATGACATTTTTTTTTGTTTTTGCCAGGAAATCAACAAACTTCATTCAAGAAAGCAATTATAGACATTTAACAAACCAAATGACTTGAGAAAGAAAGTGTGGAATATAATCCCACCACATCTCAATATTATCAACTCTCCAAGAATGATGAGCAAGTTGATGAGCTGCCCCATTCCTCTCTATATGCATGATTAAAAGAACAAGTGCAAAAACATTTCTAAAGACTTTGAACCTCTTTAAACAACACCCCAAGAATAGAGTCCTCCATATCATTGCGCTTTAAAGACTCCACCAACAGCAAGCAGTCACTTTCAACTATGATATTTGATATGCCCATAGTTGAGCAAAATTGCATTCCTCGAAATACAACCAACAATTCAATAGTTTCTGGGTTCTCAACTTCATTTTCAGCCTTGCTTGCAGCCATAAACACCTTTCTTGCTGCATCTCGAAGAATCACTCCAATTCCTGCCTTCTGTAGATCACCAAACATGGCTCCATCAGTGTTAAGCTTTAGCACATCCACTAGAGGGGGTTTCCAGCTGAGGTGGTTTTTAAGTTGTACTCGATTTTTGACTTTTACTTCCTTGTAGCTTTTCATGAGGCCCAAAGCATACTCTGTTACATGTCTTGGATTCAAGCTCTTCTTTTCAAATTCCATCCTATTCCTTCTATACCAGAATCCCCAAGCCAAACTGAAGAATAAGCCCAATCTATCATGCTTCTTCCTTTCAACAAGCTGTACAGCCAGATTAGAAACCTTACGTCTTGGATTGCTAATCAAATCTATCTGGGACAAACTCTTGCATAAATCTCTTATTTGACTGCAACTAGTGAGAGAATGATGAAGATCTTCCACTGTCTGCAAACAGAAACTGTATTTCCCATCTAAAATGACCTACTTCTTTAGCAAATTTTCCTTAGAAGGAAGTCTTTCTTTACAAATACGCCATGCAAATATTTTAATCTTGTTTGGTACACTCATCTTCCACAAACCCTGCTGCCTACTCATGTTTGAGGATTCTGCCAAGTAATTCCTTCTCTGAGTTGTAATGAATCTGTAGCAACTCCTAACAGAAAATTTTCCACTTCTAACATGCCTCCATATCCACCTATCAGCTGTATCCCCAGGAGAAATCACCACTTTCATGATATTTGCCACCACACTTGGATTGAAGAGAGATCTAATTAATTTTATCAATATCCCACCACCTTGTTGAATTATCAATAATAGAGGCCACTAAATCCCCTCTGTTTTATAAATCATTGAAACCAATCTCCTGCTCCAAATAGGGTTCTATCAAAATTACTTATATTTCAGGTCACATATCAGAAATTAATACATGCATGCCTAATTCCTTTTTTTTTTTTATCGCAGAAAAAGAATTTACTTAATTTAGAAAAACAAGTTGACATAATATTTAAAACTATATATAGAACTTTTACAAGTTGAAATGCACTTGATATATATATATATATATATATATGTTGTACCTAAGGATACGTGACCGTTGCATGTTGCATTGGCTGTGTTTTGAAAGCAAACTGTATCAGAAAATGCTCACCACAGGCAAATTAACTGCCAACTCAACTTGTGCAACCATTTCTCTTTGCATGTACGTAGTGGAATGAACTAATTAAGCCCCTCAAAACAGGAATACATAGCAGTGCTCTTGTTAGAAAATTTTTCACTGGAATGCAGCTGAGCCTTCCAAATTACAAACAAAACAAAAGTGAAAAGCCTCCTGAAAATCTGGCTACCAACCTCTAAAATTAGTGCAGGCATCGTTGCTGACAGTTATGAATGAATGATATAAAAAACAAGAGAAGGCCATAATGGATGGATGTGAGAGCCACCCCTATTTGACCCTTCCATTAAAGCCCTCTTCAGGACCTCGGTGTTGAGCCGGCTGGGTTGGTGACAAATTAACATTGTCACCATCGATGACCAAACTCCCTGTCAGAATCAAACAGTGATCATACGTAAGTTCAGACGGGGGGCTTTGCAAACCCCAACCCATAAACACCTTCGTGCACAGAGCCAAGGCGAACGAGGCGGTTCCAGTCTCTTCCGTGGCCTACTAAAAGAATAATTAGCTTAATTTAATACATACCCACTTAGAGAAAAAGAAGGAAAATGGAGCGTGAGGAGCCATTGCGGAAAATGTCGTCGTCATCATCATCCCCATCGTTGTGCGAGTCAGAAGAGGAGGAGCTCAAGCGCATGCCATTGACGCCGCCACCAAAGAAGAGCCAAAAGCGCCTGTCAAAGCAACTCTCCATGTGCGAGACGTCGCGTGACATTGAATGGGAGAGGCGACGCCACCGGTTTCTTGGACAGGAGCGCAAAAAGAATGTCATTAAGGATTTCGATAGTCTCACTGACGAGGACTTGCATGAGCTCAAAGGGTGTATAGAGCTTGGGTTTGGGTTCAACGAGGAAGATGGTCAGGAACTATGCAGCACTTTGCCTGCTCTCGACCTTTACTTTGCAGTGAATCGACAATTGCCAACAAGTTCTGTCTCGACTCCGCAAAGTCGTGACTCATTATCCCCACTGGGTGGCCGGTCTTCAACTTTCGGGAGCCCAAGGAGTGACTCCGATTCATGGAAGATCTGTAGTCCAGGTAAAGTCTACTTATTCCAATATACATTAATCATTCAATTTCAGAGCCTCATTTTTTAATTTTGCCTATTCCATTTTATGTTTTTAATGTTTTCTTTTTTCATGGCTTCTAGGGGATAATCCTCAACAAGTCAAGACCAAGTTGAGGCATTGGGCACAAGCTGTTGCTTGTTCTGTGATGCAGTCATTTTGAAAGATTGGATAACTTGTATAGCTAGACAAATCATTCTAGAATAAGGCAGAAAGAGAGAACACAAACGGGGCAGACATAGAGAGAGACGGTGCTGCTTTTAGCTTTCAAGTTAATTTCCTATAATAGTACTGTGCTGTTCATACCATTGTCAACAAGAAAGAATGGTACAGCTTAATTTCCGGAGAGTTTTTCTATAGAGGCAAGAGGAGTTCATTAGCATTGACGTTGAAAACGTTGTTTAGAAGATTCTGATTTTCCCCAATTCTGTTTCTGCTCATCTTGATCTCTTTTTGTTTGGAATCCGATATATAGCTCGGGTACTACAAAACCCTTCTGCAACCAAATTTAGCGTCAGGCTTGTGTAAATTAATGAAAGCATCATTGGCAAATTGAATCCTAGTCTATCACGTACTGTTGAGATGATCATGAACAATTAAAGGAAAATACCATACCATCTTTTTCTTGCCCAAAGTTATGCTCATGTGATAGTTATACGCAGGGCTGATATTGTAGGGTTTATTACATTACAATCGTGTTGACTCTTTTAAATTAAACTAATCAATTTAGTCAAGGAAAATTATGATCAGGTGTTGTTCGAGAATGGATATATAACGTGCATGACACTTTCATCCTATTATATATCATTGAAATTGTTGACATGATATGCACTAATTTTTACTGGCAGTGTCCTCTAATAAAATAAGAGTATCACGTGTCCACACTCTTAAGGCCGGCTCGTTTAGATATTAAAAATATATCTAAATATCTGTAAATAGTAGTGAAATGATTTGAGTTAAGATATTTTATTGAATTTTGATAAAAAAGAAAATCTTGAATAAAAATATTATAAAGTTAAAAAATTTATTTGAATATTATTTTTTAATATTTTGTTCGGAATTAAGTATGAGAAAGTTGTATAGCTAGAGTTTTGCATTTAATTTGAGTGTACATTTATAAAAGTTGTAATGATTAGATAATAGTTAGATGAAAAAGTTAAAAATTTAAAATTGAATAATATTTTATATTTGATGAGTGATATTTGAAATTGAAATATGTGAAAATACCGAAAATAGATACTTGAGAACAGTTGTATTCTCAAACGAGTCATGCATGATGTTGCATCTCTTTCAAGAGTACTGATGCCTTTTATCTTGTACATTTTACTCTTTAACGAGTCATGCAAAACTTAAGTATTCATTCTTAATGTCGCATCTCTTTCGAGAGACTGATGCCTTTTATCTTGTACATTCCATGAGTACTCTTTGACTCTACCTACGAAGGCCCGCTCAGCTTATTAAGTAGGAGGAAATCGGGTACTTGCTTACAAGTTACAACTTCCCGAAATGTTCGAACCACTAACAAGAGTGAGAACTAGCTCTCTTACATTCGTAGTGTATTGCATCATATTGGCATTTCTTAGCTTCCAAACCACTTTGACATTCTTTCTTTTCCTATTTTATTTTTCTTTCGTATTCTTTTATGTGTAAGGATCACGAAAGTTAATATTGTTAAACTTCAGTCCCATATTTTCAAAACAAATAACTCTCCACTACATTAACAGATTTGATTTTTAGTGATGGTTAAGAATTTGTGACGGTCAATAAATTAACCGTCACCAAATATAATATTTGGTGATGGTTTCTTCAAAGTGTAACAAAAGTTGGAAGGTAAATTGACCAACATTCAAACATTAATAGTTATACGTTCGAACATTAACAATACGCTGTCGTTTTTTGGATTAGTACATTCAAACGTAATTCATTAGACGTGCAAACCTATATAGTATGTTCGAACATATAGTTATACGTACAAACAGTTAGTAGTTTAACCAAACGTTACAAGATTTAGGTGTGAACGTACTGTTTTAAAAATAAATTTATATTGTCTGGATGAATTACATTCGAACATTACTATATACATGTGAACGTTACTGCTCTATTGTTCCATTTCCTTTCTTTCCTTCCTTTTCCATTCATAGCATTTCATCATCTTTCTTAATCCAATGCAGTATGCATTTTCTTTTATAAGAAAACATTTCATGCTATATTTTTATAGTAAGGAAAATCATTAGCTTTTATGAAAACACGTGCATGCTAAATCTAATGGTCTAAACCTTAAATATGCATGCTTTACATCATACATATACACATATTCATAATTTATAGGATGCTTAACATGGGCTATCGAGAAAGCTTATACATTATATACATTTAACTTTTTGTCATAAAAATAGAAGAAAATGTGGTGTGAAAAGTATGGTCGTAGCTACTTACCTCCGAACTTTACTCTTGGTTCCCTTTGAACTTGAAAAATTCTTTTTCAATGAAATGGAACGACCACATCAATATTTATTTCACTTTAAGCTTCACTAATCAAAACCCTTAACTAGAGGCCGTGCTTTCCTTAACTCCTCTTCACTTAGAGGAAATCAACTATAAAACACAATCTCAACCCATTTAACTTCCCACCACACATGGCACTAACCCAAAACATTAAAACTCTTCATTTCAAGCATTCTAAAGAAATTCATGAACATGACTAATAGAATGCTTGCTGTCCAATAAAGGCCATTGAGTTTTCTACATGAAAGATAGATGAAGATCATGGGTTAAGAATGTGAAAATGATAGGAATTTACTTGAAAATGGAAGGGAACAAGGAAGTATCAAAAGTCCGGAATTCTCACCAAAAAGGGCATTTGACAGCCTTTTAGTAACTTGTTGGAACCAAGTTAAATGAAGAACTACAGCTCACAAGATAACTAGTTTTTGTTCCTTGTTTTCAATAGTTTCTCATTCAAACAAATAACTTTGGTTGATCAAAAGATGCAAATGAACAAAGGGGATGAAATGGACCGGTTTAAGCCCCAAAACATAGTGCATAGCAGAATTTTCTGCATTACCATGGATAACTAGCAACTTTAGTGCATTCTTGCTTTTAAACTCTCTTTACTCAACCACAATACATAGACTAAGACTGCGTTTGGATGTTAAACTGAGCTGAGTTGAGTTCTTTATGAATAGTAGTGAGTTGAGTAGTAGAGGAAGTTATGTGGAATCCATCTAAACTGAGTTTAAAGTGTATTTTGATGTTAAAATGAGTTTAGTACTTTTTATGAGAAATTGAAAAAGGTTATGGGTCCCACGTATAAAGATATTTTAAATTGAAAAAGGTTGTGGGTCCCACGTATAAGAAGGTTTTGAGTTGGGATAAATTTAATAATTTGAGAGTTGGGTATTTGGATGTTAGACTCTCAAATTATTAAACTCAGCTTAAAGTTAGATTGAACTTAGCTGAGCTCAGCTGAGTTAGGGAACCAAACGCAGCCTAAAGATACTAGTATTGAAGAAAACTTGCAAGAAACATTATATATATATTTTTGTTTAAACATAGCACGAAACAGCAAGGGTGAATCCCTTATAAACCAGAAAATTACCACATAAAACTCACTAGTTCTAATGAAATCCTTGGTGGTTGCTAAGACTATTAACTTAAGGAAAAAATATTAAAAATACACATTCTCATCTCTACTAATTTAACACATAAACAGAGGCTTAAACATAACTAAGAACATAATTTAAACTAAAAAAAAAAATAAGGTAAAGCCATAGCAGAATTTTTCTTACACAAAAAAAAACTACATAACCGATGTAAAAAAGAGTAGAAATTTGTCTCACCTTCTCAGTTGTGGGTTGCACTATTTGGGTTATTTATACCCTTCCTCCACTTAGTTACACACCCAACTAAACAAGAGTACAAGAAGTATTATGTGAGAAAAATCAAACTTGGAAGTCACTAGGCTAAATCTGGACAGGAGTGGAAATTTTCTAGAAAATAAAAGGCCACGATTTGAGCTTAGCTTCAATTCAACTACACGGAGTTTGGGAACTAGGTTTGTTACCTGATTTCACTACAACAAAACCTAGTATTTGCATCGATTTCTTTACCGGCGATCTCGATTTCGACGCAAATACACAATTTGGGCATTGCTTTTACGTCACCCATAAAGTCACGACAATATGTGATCTATTGCGGTGACTCTATATCCATTGTAATATATGTCGCCGTAATAGATCTAGTACATCTTAAAATCATTTTGTTGCGGGGGGCTGTACGTCGCCGCAACATAAATCGTGTCACCGCAACTACTGCCGCAACAACCAAACCCTATATAAACTTATTGCCCCCCCCTCCCCCCAACCCACCCCCCACGTAGTCTGTAAAAGGGAAAACCCTTTTTGTAATGCCCCATACCCGGATGGGTTGGAAAATTACTACCTATCACTTATAAACATGTCTCCCAACAGATCTAAAAAACTCCAAAGACTTCATAAGCAAAAATCAACCTCATATCTTCTAAATAAACACATTATAAACTCCACAAAGTCATTACTGCAATAATAATAAACCAAGGGGTCCAAAATCTCCCGGTAGTCATAACATACCAAACTGATAAATCTATAAGTCCTACTAAACCAAAAACATAATTAAATCTAAAAGACATCAAATCTAAAAGACATCAGAAATCCTTCTTTTAACTGTAGTACCCTAGGGTACTCGACATCCTCTCCTCAGCTTAATCATGCTCACAATTCCTAATCCAGGTCCTCAGTTAGGCTCTCCACATCATCTGAAAATATTATGAAGATAAGGGGGTGAATTATCAACAACTCAGTAAGCATATGACATATGCTAGCGTGTAAACATAAGCATTTACAAAGTACAGTATGCAGAACAAAATATTTTCTAGAGTTATCATGCAGCACAAAACATGTTTTTGAACATAACGGAGTGATGGTTTTAAGTCATGTAAAACCTAGAGTACTTTGGCATAACATAACCTGAGCATCATCATCACATCAAAACAGAGCATCTCACAGAGCAGAGATCATGTTTCACCCCTGTGGTAGGGTTGTGCTAACCCCGGTGGCCAAACCAGACAGAGATAGAGGTGAAATCTTTCCCTTATTACTCTCGGAGCCCCGAGTGTGCACATAGGAAAGATCACATAAAAACCACTTTGTTTCCAAAGTGGGTCTACTCAGAGATAGAGAAGTTGGTACTAACCCAAACAGAGCAGAGCATAACAGAGCAGAGAAGAGCAGAGACAGAGTCAAATACAAACATTCAGTGCACCATGCCAAAGGTTTTCAGATGCCATATCAAAACAAAATAAAGTACCAAAACATAACTAGATCATTCTCACATACTGAAAAACCAAAAGTTGGAGCATCTTTCTAAATCAATGCACAATTTTTCAGATTCTCAATATCGTTCTTTTTCAGATTTCAGAGACAGTATGACAAAATTTAGCTCATGTCTATACAATGCATGTCAGAAACATTTTCTTCTTTTCATGCAGATTTCATGAGTAATGCAAATAAATGACCGAGGTTATTTTTCCCAAGTTCTCATTTCATAACAAAACATGCAAAATTTTTAGAAAGTCAACCTTAGGCTGAACAATTCATGTAAGGCCTAGCATAGGAACCCTGCTTACTTGACTCCTGCAGCGTATTATCTATGCCTTGAATTCGACCTCTAATAATCTCGTCACCTAGTGATAGAAAACAAATATACACTAAGTGTTAAATGACCATTGACACAACTTTGATCTAAGTAATTAAAACTCATGATTCCAAACCATATTTCAGCAAAAATAACTCAACTCAAACAGCCAAATAATAATCTGGACAGCCCACATTTCAACCCAAAATACCATATACCAACTTCAATATTGACCTATACACCCACCAAAACCAACGTCCACTCAAATAATCAATAAATCAAACCCATTTCAGCAGCCCATAACTCCAAGCAACCACCAACAACTCAACCAAAACAACACTACACATTAAACGTTTTTCTCCGTTCACAACTCCACAAAAGAAAATCCAACACTTCTAAATGTTAATCGGCACCCAACAAGATTCACTACTATTTATTTCTAAAGCACAAACCCAACAATTCAAATTTTATTCTTCTTACACATGTAAACAGGTGACTAAGAAAGTTTACAACAATATCTTATACCTAGCGTTGTGTGGTGATCGGTGAAAGAAAGGAGTGATGCAACACTGTCTAGAGATGAAAATAATTCCTTGTGATTCAGTGAGAAAGTCAGAATTTTGTTTCTTCAAGAGAGAAACATTACCCAACTATGTGAATAACTTACGGTTGGAGGCTCTACGGATATGAGAAACCGAGTAGAACAACGATATCACGGCACTACAACAAACACAAAGGCGCAAGGAAAAATCCACCAAAACCATGGACTGCACTTTAAAAAAAGAATTCTATTCAATAGCCATTTCATGTGAGAGAAAGAGAGATGTGAAATCGTAGAGAGGAAAAGAGAAAAGAGAAGGTTTACCAACTGGAGGAACTCTCGGCAACCCAAGTCTGAATTTTGTTTTACCCAAAATTGCAGCACCAACAATTACTGAACAATAGAAGGGCGTGAGAGAGAGAGAGAGAGGGGCACACTAATCTGCAAGGGATTAAGAGTGTAGAGAGGCATGAAGTCCAAACTGAAACAACGTGTGAAGAGAAAGGGATACGGGGAGAGAAAAACAGGGGAAGAAGTAACCAACAAGAGGAAAAATCGGAAAAGAAACTGATGGAAGGGATGATCACCAAATGGCATCCTATTTAGTTCTCCAAAAAGGTTGGGCCTTGTTCACGGTCTTGGCCTCACACTTTTACTTTGCTTAGTGTCACCACTCGCGACACGATACCCACCCCAGTTGATCCCATCCACCGTTCGCCGTCGTGCCTCTAGTCACCTCTAGTAATGACTTCGTCTCTCTCTCTCTCTCTCTCTCTCTCTATCGCGCTCTCTCTCTATAATGGCTGACATTGCCTATGTTTGGTGACTGTTACAGAATTGGAGCTCGCCGTGCATCGTCTCTTCTGCTGTCGCCTGGTCTCGCTGTCACCGGTCGGTATATTGGCTCCCCTCTCTCTATTCTCCTTGTCTCTTTATCCCTCTCTACGTGTAATGGCTTATTTTCATTTTTTGCAGAAACATAGGACTTCTTGTGCCGCCCCTATCTGGCCATATATTAACCATAGTTCCTGTTAGGATGGTTCAGTGCATGCGATTGAGAGTGGATGGTTGGCATGTTATGAAGAAGAAATGTATTACAATGTTGAGAATGATTGAGTTGGGAAGCAAAAGTAAATACGGCATCGTATAGTTAGAATCAATTGTTGTGCACGTGTTCATTAATAGTTGATAAGTCTGTTTTAGCCTTACTTACAAATGGGAAGTTACAATATTACCCTTGTTGTAACAGAAATAACTAACTCATTTTTACATGAGTCTTGTATAAAAACTTACGGAAGGTAATGAGAAAATCATCTGAAGTATTATACAAAATTCATTTCTTGGAGGTTTTGATCCCTCGAATGATCAGGAGTGTTCTTTCTTTCTTCTTTTCTTATTCTAGTTCCTAGCATACTGTAACAAAGTGGCATCAGAGCAGTCGATTCTTGGAGATATTGGCCTGCAACGTTACTGGGTTCACGATGGCATAAGGTACAAGATACAAAGATTTGGAAAAGATGATTTTGGGCATAAGGCAATCGCAAGAGCAGCAGTAGAAGAATGTCAAGGATCAGCAGGGAAGAGTTGAAGACCATCAAGGTGCTTTGGAAGAATTAAGTACCAAGATGGATTTGTTGTTGGAGGCTGTTAATGGAGGAAGAGTGGGTTCAAGAAATGGAAATGGCAATGGAAGTAACAGAAATGGGGAAGAGAACTCTGTAGTTCCTTTTAGAAGCATCAAGATTGACTTTCCAAGGTTCGATGGTGAGAATCCAACGGGATGGATTTACAAGGCTAATCATTACTTTGCCTTGCATCCCATGCCTGATGGTCAAAAGGTTTTAATGTCTTCTTTCTATATGGAGGGCAGTGCCTTAATTTGGTTCCAAGATGCGGAAGAAACTGGGAATTTCAGCACTTGGGAAGCATTTCTAGCAGCCTTACAACTGAGATTTGGTAATTCTTCTTATGATGATCCTATGGAAGCCATTACTAGGCTTCGAAAAACTGCTTTTGTTGCAGCATACAAGTCCCAGTTCGAGGTAATTTCTAATCGATTGAAAGGGTTGTCTAAAAGCTATAAACTGAGTTGTTTCTTAAGTGGGCTGAGGGATGAAATAAGGCTACCAGTTAGAATGCTGCATCCACAGGATTTAAATTCAGCTTTTGGGTTGGCTAAAATCCAAGAAGAGTACATTAATAGTACTCGAGGAAACTTTAAAAATGTAATTGGCCAACACTCCTCTTATGTGTCACATTATGTAGGAGGTAATGCCTCTAATCCTCTAGGGACAAATGTGACAACAACTTCTGTTTTTAAGAAGGAACCTTATACTGGAAATAAGGGAGGAAATTTCAGAAGCACTTTGCATTTTCAAAAAGTCTCTCCAGCAGAAATGAATGAGAGGAGAGATAAAGGCATGTGTTATTTTTGTGAGGAGAAGTGGAATCCATCTCATAAATGTAAAAAGGCTAGAATTTACATGATAAAAGGGATGGATCTATGTTCTGAAGTTAGTGAAACTGTCCATGAGGAGCAGGTTGATATTAACAATATTGAGGAGTTTAAGTTGGAATGTGAGATGCCTGAGATCTCATTGAGTGCCATAGTTGGTTCCTTAAGTCCAAGAACCATGAGGATCAAGGGAAAAGTCAAAGGGTGCCCTGTCATTATCTTGGTAGATACTGGCAGCACTCATAACTTCCTTGACCCAGTGGTGGCCAAGAAAGTTGAGATGTATGCAGATTTGAAGGAGCTGATTGAGAATCGAGTTGCAAATGGGGAGAGGGTAAGAAGTGAAGGGTTGTTATAAAAGGTTCAGTTTCAGATGCAAGGCACTGAATTTATGAGTGATTTTTTTCTGCTTTCATTGGGTGGATGTGATGCAATTGTGGGAATGCAATGGTTGATTACTTTGGGGTCTGTTTTGTGGGATTTTAATAATCTCACTATGACCTTTAAGGTTGATAAAAAAGCTATGATGTTGAAAGGTTTACGCCCTAATAGCCCTGAGTTGGTGGAGGAAGTTCAATTTTATCAACTATCTGCAGTTGAGAGGAAGGGAATTTTTTTATAGATTATTCCTCATAATTATGTTCAGCAATTGCAGGCTGTGGATCCTAAAATTGAAGAGGTGTTGCTGAAATTTCCAGGAGTTTTTGAGGAACCTAAAGGGTTGCCTCCTCAAAGGAGTAAGGACCACCATATTAATTTGAAAAAGGGAACTCAACCTATATCTGTAAGACCTTGCAGGTATCCCTTTTATCAAAAGTCTGAAATTGAGAAAATAGTGCATGAGCTCTTGACTGCTGGGGTAATTCGAAACAGCCAGTCTCTTTTTTCTTCTCCTGTACTTTTGGTGAGGAAATCAGATGGAACATGGCGTATGTGTGTGGACTATAGGGCTCTCAACAAAGAAACTATTAAAGACAAGTTTCCCATCCCTGTGATAGATGAGCTCTTGGATGAACTGTTTGGGGCGACAATGTTCTCAAAATTGGACCTCAGATCAGGTTACCATCAGATTAGAGTGAAGGAAGAAGATATAGAGAAGACAGCTTTCATAACACACCAAGGGCATTATGAGTTTTTGGTTATGCCTTTGGCTTAACCAATGCTCCAGCAACTTTTCAAGGTCTCATGAATGAGGTATTTCAGCCTTACCTTCGAAACTTGTTATAGTTTTCTTTGATGACATTCTTGTCTATAGCAAAATTGAGAAGGATCATTTACAACACTTGTTTTTTGTGTTGGAAACCCTAGCAAAAAACACATTGTTTGCTAAGAGGAGTAAGTGTCATTTTGGTTGTAAAGAGATTGATTACTTAGGCCATTTGGTCTCTACAGAGGGGGTTAAAGCAGATCCCTCTAAGATTAAAGCTATGATTGAATGGCCATTGCCCAAAAATATTAAGTCCTTGAGGGGTTTTCTTGGACTAACTGGATACTACAGAAAGTTTGTGAAGGGATATGGTATTGCAGCTGCCCCACTCACTCAGCTGTTAAGGAAGGATTCTTTTGTATGGGGACCCGAGGCTTCTAAGGCATTTGAAGCCTTAAAGTTGGCTATGACTAATCCTCCTGTATTAGCTATGCCTAATTTTTCTAAAGAATTTTTAATTGAATGTGATGCATGTGGTAAGGGAATGGGTGTTGTATTAATGCAAGATGGGAAACCCCTGGCTTATTTGAGTCAAGCTTTGAAGGGTAAGGCATTAGATTTGTTTGTCAAGTTAAAATAATATTTACCTTAAGACTAGCGAAAAATGTGGAGAGAGGTTGTAGCGATACACATTTCCTATTCGGGGTTGGCCTAGGGCGAGCCCATGGCGGCGCCCTCTGCCCTTCCTTCATCGGAAGGGCCTGCTGGAGGAGATGGAGGGGCTCTGTCTTATGTTCAGATTGTTTCGAAGGTGGTGACACCTTCAGCGTTTAAGGTCCCTATGAGATACCCTGTGGATGTGGACGGGGAGCTTGGTTTTTTTTTACGGAGCCAGAGATGTCGAAGGCTGCAGAGGATTTTCGTTTTGCTATTGTTCTGAAGTTTGTGCGGATGAGGCCTACGATTGATGATATACGTTTGGCGATTATTAAGTCATGGGGTTTACTGCAGATTCCGACGGTGAGTGTGATGGATGACTATCACGTTTTGGTGAAGATGCAGACTGAAAGGGATTTCGTGCATGGTTGGGCATGAGAGGGTCGGTTGATTGCTGGATCGGTTTTCCGATTATTTCGATGGATGAAGGATTTTGATTTGCGGAAAGAATCAACGCTAGCGCCCCAGTGGATTTTTCTGCCAGGATTGCCTCTCCATATGTATCGGGCGGATTTTCTGCAAATTCTAGCAACAAGGTTTGGACGGTTTTTGGCGATTGATAATGCTACGCCGCATAGAACCAGAGCTTCGGGGGCTCGAATGTGTGTGGAAATAGATTTGACAGATGAACCGGTTCAACGTTTTCCTATTGTAATGGCTAACAAAAAAATTTGGCAGGAGGTTCGGTATGAAAGACCTGGATTCTATTGCACCAAGTGCTGCCGTCAGGGTCATACGGCAGTTGTATGTCGAGCTGGTGAAGAGGTTGTGCGTAAGGGACGTGATGTGGCAAAAGGGGTGGGGAGAAAAATATGGCAAGAGATTCCTAAACAGAAGAGCTTGCAGGCGGTTCTAGGAGATGGGTTGAAGGAAGTCCAGAAGGAAGATGGGGTTGCAATGGAAGTAGTGAATGGGAAAGAGGTAGTAATTACTAGGGAGGAAACAGAGACAATTTTTAGAGGAGAGCAAGTGAATATTGACATGAAAATGGTGGAGGAGCCCTGTGAGGAGGAGGAGGTGGTAGAGCAACCTTCAATCCAAATGCTGCGGGAGGTTGAGGCTGCTCGGGGGATGGTTTTGATATGGACTTGGTTCTAGTTGATGCTTATAAATCGCCGCGTAGTGGGGGTCGTGGTCAAGCTGAGATGGTCTCTGCGGTGCTTGATATGGAGTGTCATCTACAGCCGGTTACAGTAGAAGAGCCACCAGATTCGTATGGTACTGATGTGGAAGAGGAAGCTAATGTTCTTGATCTGGCCAAGAATAAAGGATATGATTCTGACTCTGTTTTGCAACAGGGTGAAGGTAGCAAAAAAAAAAATTATTGTGCTTCGGCAATCTCAGCGGGTGACCTCCTGTCTCAATAAACTTAATCTATGACTGAGTCCATCATTGCATGGAATATAAGGGGGTTGGGCAGTTCTCGGCGTGTGCTGCGTAGTTTGATTCGGAAAAATAATGGACATATTGTTGCTCTTTTTGAGCCTTTTGCGAGATTAGATAAGCTTCAGCATTTAGTTAGTTCATTGGGTTTTGATGGTTTTTATTCTAACGAGGGTGCAGGGGGCAAAATCTGGATTTTGTGGAGAGCTCCATATGATTTTGAGGTTGTTAGTGTGTCAACGCAGATGGTTACGGGGTGGTTTGTGTTAGATGGGACACGGATGTTGGTTTCTTTCGTTTACGCTAAATGTACTCAACTGGATCGAAGAGAGTTATGGGAGCAGCTGGTATGTTGTAGGGCTGCTGGAGATCCATGGATTGTTATGGGGGATTTTAACATTATACGAGAGGACCGGGAACGTGTGGGGGTTGTCCCCGAGCTACTCAAGCTATGGATGATTTTAACTTGTGTATTGATCAATGTGGTCTAGTGGAGCTGAATTATCATGGAAACCCTCTCTCATGGTGTAATGGGCAGGAGGGGGTTGCACGGAAGTGGGCGAGGCTTGACCGCGTTCTTATGAATGTGACCTTCTCGAATCGTTTTAATTTGGCGCAGATGGAGTATATTAAACGCAAGACATCGGACCATAGCCCTATGGTGATTCGTTTAACCCTTGTTAATACTAGGTACGGGCCTTCTCCGTTCCGGTTCCAAAAAATGTGGTGTTCTCATGGTTCATTTCAAAAGTTGGTAGAGGAGACATGGAAACAGCCTACGGTGGGATCGGGAATGGTTAAGCTAGCTGCAAAATTTAAGCGACTTAAGATGGAGCTGAGGATATGGAATAAATCGGTGTTTGGGAGAGTGGATACTAATATACAGGAGCTAGAAGCGAGGATGGCAGTACTGGAAGCCCAATTGCAGTCTGGTTTCTCGGAAGAAATTGAAGCCGATTATATTGTCACTAAACTGGAGATTGATTTTTGGGAGAAGAGGGAGGAGAGTTGTCTAGCCCAATTAGCAAAGAACAAGTGGTTAAAAGAAGGTGATCAGAATTCCAAGTTTTTCCATGCGGTTGTATCACAGCGTAGGCGTGGTTCGGTTATTTCGCAGATGAGGTTGGCAGATGGGACTATGTTGGATTCAACAGAGAAGGTGCACTTGGGGGCGGTGGAATATCTCACTAATTTCCTTACAGATATGCCGCAGATTGTACATGCAGATCTTTCTCCTCTTGTGGGATTGGAAATCTCCGAGGAAGATAATTCCAGTTTGTGTCGCAGGCCTTCGGAAGAGGAAGTGAAGGAGGACGTTTTCTCGATTCCAGAACATAGTAGCCCTGGTCCGGATGGGTATGATTCTTCTTTTTATATTTCTTGTTGGCATATTGTGAAAGAAGAGGTGGTCGAGGCCGCAAGGGATTTTTTTGTGGGTTCTCTGTTACCAAGGTTCTATACTTCGTCTTATATTGTTTTAATTCCGAAAGTGTTGGATCCCAAGAGTTTTGAGAAATTCAGGCCAATAAGTCTATGTTCTGTGGCTTACAAGATTTTTTCGAAAATCTTGGTGAAGCGGTTGACGGGTTTTCTGCCTAGATTAATTTCGGCTGAACAGGGGGCATTTATTCTGGGTCATTGTATTTTTGAAAACATAACTCTTGCTCAAGAAATGGTTCATGCGTTGAAGAGGAAGACAATTGGAGGTAATGTGATGGTAAAGTTGGATATGGCAAAGGCATATGATAGGGTGCATTGGGATTTTTTATTAAATGTTCTGTCTAGCTTTGGCTTTTCAGAAAAAATTTGTAGCTTGGTGAAGTGTGGCGTCCCCTTGGTATTCGGTGATGATGAATGGGGCTTATAAATGTTTTTTTAAGTCCAAGAGAGGCCTACGACAAGGTGACCATTTGTTGCCTTATTTATTTATTTTGATGCAAGAAGTGTTCTCAAGGCTTCTTCGGAAAGAATTTGACGAGGGTCGTATTGGGAAGTATTATCACCCTAGAGGGGCACCGTTGGTGTCTCATCTGTTATATGCGGATGATATTTTGATTTTTTTGAATGGCGAAAAACGATCTCTAAGACGGCTGGGGCATACTTTAGCCTGTTACGAGTGTTGGTCTGGCCAGCGGGTTTGTAAAGAGAAGTCAGCAATTTTTTTCTCGCCAAAAATTAGTGTTGCGAGGCAGCGTGGGTTGGTACGTCTTACGGGGTTTGCATCTAGGAGTTTTCCCATTATGTATTTGGGGGTGCCACTGATTTGTGGACATTTAAAAGCTGTTCACCTTGATCACTTGGTTGCAAAATTTCGGGCTAAGGTGGCGGAGTGGAAGGCAAGGCTTCTCTAGCAAGGGGGGGCGTTTGGTTCTACTTAAACATGTTCTTACTAGTATGGCGTCCCATTGTTTGGCTGTGATGAACGTCCCTCAAGTTGTGCTTAAAAAAATTAATTCAATTCTAGCCTCTTTTTTTTGGGGAGAGAAAAATGGGAAAGCAAACATGAAGTGGTGTGCGTGGTCTTGGATAAGCAAGCCAACGGAAGAGGGTGGGTTGGGTTTGAGGAATTTTCGGGAAATTCAAAAAGCGATGCATATGAAATTGGCTTGGAGTATTTTGTCGGTGGATTCATTGTGGACTCGGTTCATGGCTTCGAAGTATGGAAGAGGACAGCATTTGATGGTAGCTAGAAACAATAGTTCGAGAATTTGGAGATCTATTGTCTCTGTTATGCAGGATGTATGTGAGGCGTCCAAGGTTCGAGTGAGAGAGGGGAATTCATCTTTCTGGTTTGATAGGTGGTTTTCAAATGGCACTTTGTGCAATTTGGTGGGGGTAGTTGATACACCTTCCTTAAAAATTAAAGATGTATGGGTTGGGGATAATTGTGACGGTGACAGGCTTCAGCAACTTATTGGTGAGGAGTTGGCGGAGGAGGTGATGAGGGAAATTGTTGCAGGGCGCACTGGGCAAGATATCTTGATCTAGAAACCTGCTGTGGGGGGAGAGTTTACAATAGCTAGCGCATGGGAGTTAATCCGAGTGAGAGGAGTTTATCATGGTTGGATGGATTGGATATGGAGTAAATATTTGCCAAAGAAAATATCAGTCTGTATGTGGAGGGCACGATTTAATTTTTTAGCAACGGACACTAAGGTGCAAACCCGTGGAGTTGTTATGGCTTCAAAGTGTAACTGCTGTCATCTTCCACAGACCAAAACTCTAGATCATGTGCTTGCTACTGGGGAGATTGCAGAGCAGGTTTGGCGTTGTGCGTCACTAGCGCTGGGCATTGGTGTACAATCCAGGACCTGGGTGCACCGGGTGGAAGCTTGGATGGCGTGTGCTAAACGAGGAACGCAGAAGGGTATTTTAGTGGGCCTATTACCAAGTTTTATTACTTGGAAGTTATGGCGTCGACGCTGTCAAGCTAGGATGGAGGGAGTTCAATCTAGTGCTATGGAAGTTTGGAGAGCTGTTCGGATATGGCTGGGTATTTTGGCTAATGGTTTGCATGCCAAGAAGGTCTCTAAAGTTGATGCACAGGTTTTGAAGGCTTTGGATATGAATATCCCGGAACAGGTAGCACGTAATCCACTGCAAGTTGTTTGGTTAAAACCACCTATGGGATGGTGGAAATTAAATGTGGATGGAAGTTGTTGTGGCAATCCAGGGAATTGTGGTGGGGGTGGTGTTTTGCGGGACCATAGGGGGCGGATGATAGCTGGTTTTTCTGCTCATTATGGTTTCGGAACGAACAATGAGGCTGCGTTGAGAGCTTTACTTCAAGGGGTCCGGCTTTGCAAAGAGATGAATTGTCTAAATGTTATTTTCGAGTGTGATTCTAAGGTAGTGGTGGATTGGGTGAAGAAGCGAGGTTGTAATTTATGGTATCTTTGGGATTATTGGGATGCTCTCCTTCAAGAATTAGATGGAGTTCAATTCTTAGTGGTGCATCAATTTAGAGAAGGTAACAAAGCAGCGGATTGTTTGGCAAGGAAAGGTGAGGAGGGTCTCACTAGGATGTTCTTACCTGGTGAGTGCATACCGAGGCTATTGAGGGGCATTATTAGGTTAGATGCTTTGGGATGTCCTTCCTTAAGGAAGTAATGGTCTCATATTTTCTTTAGTTTCTCCATGGTTTTTGGGAGTTGGGTTAGTTTTTTTGTTTTATTTTTGGTGTTGGATAATTTTTTTGTTTGTTTCACGGTATTCCTCCGCCATAAGTGAGATTTTTCTTCAATAAAATTGGGACGGGGCTGCGTTTAGTGGCGTTCGGCTCTTTAGAAAGAAAAAAAAAAAAAGGTATTAGATTTGTCTACCTATGAGAAAGAACTTTTGGCATTAGTATTGGCAGTTCAAAAAGGGAGGCCTTATTTGCTTGGGGGCACCTTTGTGATTAAAACAGACCATAAAAGTTTGAAGTTCCTACTTTAGCAGAAAATTGGAACTCCTTCACAACATAATTGGATTAGCAAGCTTCTTAGTTATGACTTCAGGATTGAATACAAGAAGGGGAAGGATAATGTAATTGCTGATGCTTTATCTAGAAGAGAAGAGAGCTCTAAATCAGAGTTTTCTTTGGCTGCTATAACAGTACTCGATCCCATTTGGTTAGAGGAACTGAAATCTTCTTATTTGTTGGACAAGGAAATATCTGACATTTGTGAACTCTGTATTCTGAACTTTGTGAAAATGCTCATGTTTACACATTAGTATATGTTCTCTGCTTACTGAGTTATTGATAACTCATCCCTTATCTCCATATATTTTTCAAATGATTTTTGAATAGTCCAGCTAAGCATCAGGATTATGGAGCATCAGTGAGGATTATTTAAGCATAGTGGATTACTCATAGAAGATTTCTGAGAAGTGACGGATTTTATTAAGAGATTTTGTAGTATTCTGATGACGTTATATTTTGGAGTCTATAAATATATTGATGAATTGTGAGTTTTAAGTTATAGGGAGTAACTCTTCGATCCCTGCAGGAATGGGGCATTACATGCACATTTTCCAAAAAAAAAACCTCAGTTCATTTTATTTAATGCAAAATCTAGCATAGGAACCCCGCTTACCTGGACTTCTTAGCTTTTCAGAATTTTCCTTAAAATGTCGAACAATAATTAATCGTCACCTATAAAATAATCACGTAATTATCGTAAATTTTCAATCAACCACTTATTTCGATATTTAAACCTAAAATACTAAAAGAACCTATTTTAAATCCACAAAACCTAAAATTCTCATAATTCCTAAAATATCATCATTTTCTAAAACCATCAATATCCACTTAATTCCTCTCACTATTATACTCTAAGTCATTTCTAAATTTCATAAAAATATTATACTTAATACAGCTATGCCACAAAAATACATCTCTAGTTAAAAAAAAAATCTCTTAACATAATTATAACAAACTGATTAAAAGTTAGGATGTAAAAATTTCATTTAATAAAAATAGGCTAATTAGTTTCTATTAAAAGATCTCTGAATAAAATTTTGCACTTATTAAGTACTTCTTAAAATTTATATATATCACTAATAATTTCTCAAATCTTTCTCTATTTCCTTTATAAAAACTCGTATTTTAAAAAAAAAAACCTACAAATATATATAAACCAAAAGATGATAAACCTATAATCAGTCTGATATAGGGGTATTTTAGGGCTTAAACAAAACACATAAGGACCCTTTTGGAAAAATGACAGTTTCATATATCACAGTTTAAACTCGTAGACTCGTATGGAGCCATACTCACTGAGCGATGGAGGGCACGAAGGCGGTGAGCTGGGCAGTTGCTTACGGAGGTGGGGGCAGCGGCAGCACACTGGTTAGAGAGAGAGACCAGCTAAAGAGAGAGAGAGAGAGAGGAACCTTACGTAGAAAGAGAGAGAGAGAGAGAGAGAGAGAGAGAGAGAGAGAGTGAGTGAGTGAAGCTCACCGTGAGCCTGAGGCGGCGTGCAGCAGACAAAAAGGCTAGGCGGAGGTCGACAGTGGTGAGCTCGATGGCTGGGCAGTGATGTTGCTTGAGGTTGAGGCAATCGGCGTGGAGGAGTTGCGGTATGTGAAATGCTCTGTTTTTAGTGGTGAAAAACAGAGGTTCACCATGTGATTGCTGGTGACTTGGTGGCTTCCTTGCACGGTGGTTACAAGGTTGCGTCCGGTGGCTGGCCAGCGGTTGTGAGTTGGTTGTGAAGGAGCTTTGACAGTGGGGTGGTTCACGGTGATCAGACCTACGGTTTCTGCAAGGGTGCACTCTCCACGGTTGGGTTGTGGAAGGGAGGAGGTGTGTCTGGTTTGTTGTTGATTGGGTGGACACCGGTGGCAGTGGTTGAGGCCATGAAGGAGGTGGTGGCGCACGGTAAGGCTTTGAGCCTTGATGATGGTCGTTAACGGTGGAGGGAATGGGCGTCGGTTTTACGTGCGTTAGGGGTGGGCAGCGGGGCCCCGCCCCCGTTGCCCCGCCCGGCTTCCGCCCCGCCCCCGCATGGGCGGGCGGGCTAACCCGCTCCGCCCATGCGGGGGCGGGGTCCCCCGCCCCGCATAGAGAGGGCATAGCGGGGGCGGGGGGCGGGATGACCCCAGCGGGGCCCCGCCCCGCCCCCGCCCCACATTAAAAAAAAAAATTTATTTATATATATTAAATAAATATATTGTATATAGATATACACAATTTATAAAAGACTTAAAATTATATTCAAGTCATTGGATTGTTTTGGCCTCTTAGGCCAATCTTTATATAGGAGGCCAAGGCAATACAATAGTCATCCTTAAGCAATGTGGGACTTAGTAGTAAGTCCCACATTGCTTAAGGATGACTATTGTATTGCCTTGGCCTCCTATATAAAGATTGGCCTAGAAAGCCAAATCAATCCAAAATCTAACTCTAATGAGTTTAAATTTTTTCATATTTATAAATTTTAATTTATTATTTAAATTATATTATAATTTTGGTCTAAAAATATTTTTTTTAGACCAAAAAATTTTTTTTTTTAATGTAGTGGCGGGGGGCGGGGCGGATTGGGGTTTTTCCCCCGCCCCCCGTCACCCCCATCACCCGCATGGTCCGGGGCGGGGGGCGGGGAGGGGGTGCCCCCGCCCCGCACCATGCGGGTAGCACCCCTAACGTGCGTGGAGATTGCGTCGAACTAGGAGGGCCCGGGTGGTTCTGGAGGCTGGTTGCAGCGATGATACAGGGCAGTTTTCGAAGGTCTAAGATGAAAGTGTATATTTATATGGGTGCTAAGAAAACCTTAGAGAAGGAAAAGAGAAAGACGTGCATGGGGTAGTGCCGTGCGTGGGAAAACAAAATAAATAAATAAAAATAGTAATTAAAGTCCAACAATAAAAATATTCATTAAAGCAAAGTGTAGTTTAAATGCAAACACTAATTAATATTAAGAAAACACCTCAAAGTAAATTTCACAACTAAAAAAATTATAAAATAAATCTAACGAGAAATCCGATAAATTTTAAAACAAGACAAACAATATTTAAATTAATTAAAATAATCCTTCACTAACAAAAATACACTAAAAAAAATAGGGGGTATTACAAATTGTTAGTTTCTTCGTGCGACACTTCATTTCTTTTTTGTCATATGGAAGAATAAGATGGTGGAAAAGCTTCATGAGTTGCCGCCAGAAGAGCGAACGAAGGAGGCAGCAGCTGTTGTGTTTAGGGAGGTTCTTGGAAAAAGAGCTGGATATGAAAGGGGTTTGGGCGAGAAGGTGATGCCAGAAGGTGCAAGCGGTCTGTGTGCTTGTGAGATTGGGGGTGGCCTGTCCCAAGATGCACAGTTTTACAAGTCCCAGTTTGAGGCAATGAAGGCTAATATGCAAGAATTATTGAAAATACAAGATGAATTTGAGAATTTTATGACAGCTTCACTTTCACAGCAACAATCCCATGGGGAGTCTCCAAGCATGACTCCGGGATCTGTTGGCCTTTCACTTTTTTTCATGACACCTCGTGTCTTTTTTATCATTTTGACTATCACGGGAGTAGTATGGGCATGTTGTTGGCTGCAAGTATGGGGAAGTGATAGTAGCATGTATATTTAGATGTTGGATGAAGACAATGTGCATAAATTCGTATCATATTGACATGGAATTTTTGCCATCAAATGGGTGGGTTTTGCACTGATTATGTAAATGCACTCGCGGGTTTGGGAGAAGTAAGTGGATCACCGTATATACCTCTCAAGTTAAATAGAAATGACATACTAGGGGTGCAAAATAATAGTTTTTTTAAGGTTTTTTTACCTATTTGCAGGGAAAATGGTCTTCCTGAGGACACATAAAGTCGTCGTTAGGGGGGAGAACTGGTGGTTCATTCCTTTTGACTGAAGAGACCAAGTACAACATATAAGCTACATACAGCTGGTCGCAACAGATATATATTTTAATAATACAAGTCTATCTGGTTTAAATGACGAGGTCTGAGATGCAGCATATGACAGTTTTGGGTTGCTTATTCAAAAAAGTGTTGACATTAGACTAAGGTAGAAAAAATAATAAAGTCAGAGTTGGTTGATGTAATGCGGACTCCATCTAGCTTACAATAATAACTGTAGTTATCGTTGAAACTAATTTCCGGACTTGCTATATATGTTGGCCCATTATTTGTTTACAGAATATCACAAAAGTTTCTTAAAATTGGGTGGTTTGGTGCCTTGCACTTGTGATTCTTTAATGGTCTATTTTTTTATATGCATGGTAGCCTTGTACTGCATGGTTTATCAATTTCCTTTACTAATGATATTAGCAAATTTGTACGGTTAGAGAATTTAAAATATGTCATACGTCAAGTATTTTTATTTTTCCCCTTAGTAGAAATCGTGAAGTATCCGGTTCTGATCTGCACTAAATTATGAGTTGGGTACTTTGAGTTGAAATTTATTAACCCAGCTTTGCTAGTTTCTTTAATACAACATTGTTAACATATGTAGTGACTTTGAACGGAATGATTACTTTGTTAGGGTTGGAGGTGTGGCAATAACATAATCTGCATGTTTATATATATATAGGAAAGTTACTTTCAAAAACCTTTAGATGGTTTATTCCAAAAGAACCTGTATATGTTATTACTATTTAATATTATTTGGTTTATTTAATTGTATAAAGTAAGGTACAATTAATGAGAATGTAGGCTGTTTGTTGGATTGAAAGATGGTTGGTGCTTCACTTACCCTGGTCGAGGATATCAAGTATCAACGTCAGTAGTGGAAACATTGGGTGGTCTATGCGCAACTGGATGTTTCCTGTGTACAGCATGCAACTCTAGTGGTTTTTAAATGTTATTGTCTACGTAACATTGGCTTCCAGTTTGTTCATGTATAGACTGATTGGTCTTGCATCCCTGTGAATGCCCTTAGTGGTGCTACGTTTATGGCATTTACGATATGTGTAGATGCTTTACCTATAAATGAATATATGTAGATTAGTGGGGAAATTTGTGTGACGCCCCAGCCCCCGCTTGGGATTGAATAGTAATCAAAGCGACGGGACAGGTAACACAAAGCTACATACTCTCGTACATGACAGTTAAGATGTAATGTACCTATTGATATATAACAGTATGTAGTATATCGCAACGAAAATTTTACTTAGGTCAAATAAACAAGACAAATATCATGGTATCAAAGCACATTATCCCAAAGCAGAAATTTTCATAATAGTCATCAAAAGACTTAATTGTTCCAAAAGAAACTCCCAAAGCGTGGGACCATTACATCAAGTGTCATCAAAATGAGTCATTCATCAAAAGGGTTCCATAACACAAGTCCTTTAGTGAGGCGTATCCTACTTGCACTACAACAAATATGAGTTTTTTCCACCAATTCTTTTTCCAAGACAAACGATCGTGGCAAATAGTAGGTTTATGACACGAAAATTGGTCGTGGAAAAAAATACAAGTCTTTTGCTATGAGATCACATCGGTGAGTATAACTTTGTGGGAAAACGACTTTTTGCCACGAAATAAAAGTTTTTTTGCGGCGATGATAAGTCGCCGGAAATAAATTTAACAAAAATATGTCCCTTTCGTGGGTTATAAGCTTTGGCCACAAGGTTATTAGTTTTTTGCGGCGACATTATCTCGCCGCAAACAACTAATACAGGAATATTTTTTGGTCGTGGGTTAGTTTTTTTTTACGAGAATTTTGACATTATCTCGCCGCAAAAAACTAATACAGGAATATTTTTTGGTCGTGGGTTAGTTTTTTTTTACGAGAATTTTGATCTTTTTGCGGCGACGCCAGTCCGCCACAATTATACTAACCATTTTAATTCATGTTATTAGTATTTGCGGCGGTGTTATGACCTTTTCCGACGATAATAACCCGCCGCAAATACTAAATTAAATTAAATCCCCCGCTCCTTTCTCTACCCTCCCCTTTCTCCCCCCTCCCCCCAAAAACACCCGCGTGATACTCTGAGTCTCTCCTCTCTCTCTCTCTCTCTCTCTCTTCCTGCGACTGTCGAGCCTCTCCTCCTTGCTGCGCCTCTGCGAACGGCTCCCCTTGCCGTCGAGCCATCGTGGGTCTTCCCCCTCAACCCCTCACCCTCTCGTCGATTCTCTCTCTTCCCTCTCCATCTCGGATCCTAGCAGATCTGTGCACTTCCGCCGTCTCCAGCCATGGCCATCACCACCCTCAGCCGTCCTACGGTTCCGCCAGTCTCCAACCGTCGGTCCACCCTAGCTCCCACATCTCTCTTTTTCGCATGGTCTCTTTCGCTGGTCTCCACCGCACACCCCCACGGTTTTCTGATTATATTGGCCTTCCCCACCGCCGTGAGCCACCATCGCCGCCTCCAGCCAAGACGCAGCACCACCACGAGCAACCCATGGACGCAGCAGCACCTCCCGCATGCCTCCTTCGTTGTCCAGCCCTTAAGAATGGTAAAAATCCTACCTTTGCCGAAACAGAGAATTATAGGTATGGAAGTATTCATTGTGATGTGGTTTTATTAAAGGAAATGATGAAAGTCTGTGTAATCTAATCATGTAAACTTGCCTGTTGATAGAATGTGGTTCTAAACTTACCATGGATACTCCCAACTCCGGCAAAGTTGTTAATACTGGCATTGTTGTGGGTCTGAAGATCCCTTTGACCCTGGATGCACTGTGTCTCCTCATTCCTCCTATGATGTGTGTACACAGGCCTTTGATTCTTTACTGTTTTATTATCTTCACCTAAATGAGATTTATCTCATTCACTTTGAAAATAGCTCTTATAGATCTAGAGGATGGGCGATAGCCCTGTCACCACTCCTCAAGTATTACTTTCGGTTCGAGATTCTATGGCTTTTGCACTGCACTGTCCAAGCATGGCGCACAATATATTTAGCAGATTATACATATGAATACTGAGAGGCTTCTATGAAGGTGTGTGATCAATTTTTAAAACTCTTCTGGTTTTCATGGAAATATTCATGGAAATATTCATAGAAACTACGTTTGCTATTGTAATCAAGCATTGTTTGATTATTACATTCTAAAATCTTTTTTTCTTTTTCATTTTTTGTTCTTATGCAGTTATCGGAGAAACCTTAACTTTTGTGTCCCCTGAAGGTCTAACATTTCTTTCCAATGGAGAATGGTAGGAAAGTTTTTGTTTTAAGTTTTCTGTACATGAAAATTCTTTATTGTCCCTTGCTGTATTTGTCCTATTGTTTTACTAAAAAGCTTTTTATCTGATGCTAAAATCTTTTGAAGAATAGGAGTTTCTTGGTCTAGATTGATGAAAATTCTTTGGGAGAATCATAAATTACCTCCCATTATCATTGTCAAATTGCTTTGAGCGTAAGATACTTCTCAAGGATATTTAGAACTTTCTGTTGGAAGTATTAAAGTGGCGTGGGATATGTTGATGTTTTGGGATAAGTCTAAAATCAAAGGATAGCTTTTACAAAGAAGCAGACTTCTTGAATACAACCATTCAGTAACATGCTGCTTATGTTTACCGTTTTATCCTAGAGAATTGGTATCTAGAAATGTGTCAGTGCATATCAGGACTGAAATGATTGCAGTTTTCTTATTTTCAATCAGATAAATCTTTTTCTAATGGCTTGCATTATCCTCATTCAATGTGCTGGCCTGTTTATTTCTTTATCTCTACTTTTACTGTAGATTTGTCTTTTCCACATAGGATACCTTTGTGCTTTGTTACAAAAAATAGCATCTTTTAGATTGTAAGTGACCTGGAAGGTTTTGATTTATCCCTAAATTGATTTTTCAAGATGCAAGTTTGTTTAATAGATTTGGGGGACCCTGGTCTGGTTAGGTCTGGACCTCAGCCATGGTGTTTCATTTTCATAGTAATCATTAAAATCTTGAAGATGTTGTTAGTATGTCAAATGAAGCCTGAAGTAAATTTCACAAGGTAATTTTTGTTCCTGTGAGGGAATTGGGGAAAACCTCTGTAAGCTTCCACAGTTTCATATATAGGATACGGAAGAATTTCTTATACATGTAAAATGTTGATTTTGGCTCTCTGAGTTGAGAATAAAAGGTAGCTTAGCTCTTTTATACCATTATGGCCTCTAGATGGAATGCAAATGATCTTGTGTATTCACTTAGACTGAAGGTAAACCTATCTTGGACCTTTGAGTGGAATCTTTCTGCATTGGCATAATTTAAGAGGAGCTTTTTATATGTTTCTGGTTTCAACTTATCACTCTAAGATTGTGATTGAAAAAAATGGTCTCCACCTTTCAAGCACTTCAAGCCACAAACGCTTTATCATAATATACGGATATGTAAAAATTGAAGACTGTCATACTCAACTTAGTATGTAGTGTTTTCCATGCTCCCTAGCTCCAGGAACGTTGCTTGGCTTTTTATTTACTCTTTAATAACTAATTATCAGCTAATTTCTCATTGTCTTTCTAATGCTACAAAGATGTTTGCTCGTGTTTGAACTTTGAAACACTATTGAATGCCGGTATGTGTCAATGCCGGTATGGTGCTTGTTGAGCCTTGACAGATAAGATAATTAAAAATGGATAGGATTGTCTAAGGTATCAATCGAAGGAGTGTAGCAACAGCCATCGGGATTCTGAGTGGACCTTTTGCATTGAAGAACTAGAAAGTTATCGAAGACTAGAAAGAGAGAGATATCAAGGGAATTGACAACTATGAGTGATGTACTTTTATATGCCAGCTATCTTGCACTGGATGACCCATCACATTTAAAATTAGGAAGCCTTGCAAAGATATTAGTGGGACACTGCCAATAATATATCTTCGAGGCCTCGTTATTCAAAATATAATGGTCAAGGCTCATGTACCAAAATCACTACGCATTCCTGTATATCTTTTTTCATGTACAAGAATATTTATGTTAGTGTCTTTGGTTGAGTTTCATAGTTACTCATGTGAAACAACGATTTTCTGTATTCAGAATTACATGTGATGATGACGAAGAGCGAGGGAGTCGCAGAGTGTACAGGGGCTGCACGCGTTCTCCAACATGCAAGGGCTGCACTTCTTGTGTCTGTTTTGGATGTGAAATCTGTCATTTCTCTGATTGCAGCTGCCAAACCTGCATCGACTTTATTAGGAATGCGAAGACTTGAGTCTCCAAAAGCATTATATTTTTCTTTTTTTATTTTTTTTTCTGAAGTTTCTTAGTATTTGCCGCAAATGCAACTCGTGGCAAATACTTTGTTATTTGTGGGAAGTGATTATTTCTTGCTATAATAGTTCTTCGTAAATAAGTATTCTATGGAAAATATTATTTTCCAGAAAATATGTTATGGGCAAACACTTTTTGCCACAACCTCTTTCCATGGGGAATGTGAAGAGTTTTTTTCCCACCATATTATACGAGACAATTGTGGTGGGAATTGCTTATTTCCAATAGAACTGATCATCCATAATAATTTTTCGCCATGATCGAATTGGTGGGTAAAACTTAATAATATATACATCTTTTGTCACGAAGGGAATTTATGGATATACTTGATTTTCCACAAACTTCTTCCATGGATAAAGACATTATTACTGACCACAAGTTGATGTCAGTGAACTTAGTTGCCACGAAATTAAAATGTTTTATCCACCGTTCATGTCGTGGCAAAAATGATGGTTTTTCCCATGAAATCAGAAGTTGGTGGAAAAAGAATTTTTCCCCACCAGTCTTATTCCACGAGTCTCCCACAATACAAATTGGTGGGAAACATACAATTTCCCATGAAGTCTACACTTTTTTCGACCACAGTCCCTCCTGGGAAAAAATAAGATTTTTTGTAGTGTTGGCCTTGTCCTGATTCATAATCCTCCTCAGTTACTCAAAAAGCTACAACACCTTAGTGATGAATTGGTCGGCAGCTTCCAACTTTTCCAAAATAGACGACTCCTAAGAGATCTCGCGTCTCTTCAGAGTCTCCTTAGGAATCTGGGGAGCTGGTCTCTTGCGTCTCTCCATGACTATCATCTTGAGATCCTGTCACAACTTCAACCATTCCAAGTAGGGGAATGGTAGTGGAAATTATAACAGTGAGATTTCGAGAAATCTCAGTAAGTAAACAAATAACGTGTAACAGATATTGTAAGCATATGTAAGCAAACTCAAAATAAATGCATGGATATAAAACTTTACTTATGCATTTACTTTTTCAAACTACCGTGTACATCATGCCTTTCATAACCATTTTCTTTCATAAAACATTTTTTTGTCATTTCATACTTGTTCATTAAACATACTTGTGAGTTCGGGTTTTTGTTCATGGAACATAGCATATCATAACTTGGAGTTCAAGGCCTTTCTTTGACTTTTAACTTATAAATGGATACTTCACGGCTCCCCTATGCACTATGTGTTCCTCGCTAGTTACCGCATCAAACATTGACCCACTTTGACCAATGTGACTACATCGTACTTTTTAATTATTCATATTACAATAGTTCGTTTTTCGCCTTCACCGTAGGGCACCCACTAGCTTTAGATCCAACCCCACTCTAGTATCCTTTTCTTTTAGGAACCATTTGAGGTCCGCTGACTGTACTTTGTTGACCCAGGAGTTTCCACTCTATTTTAGACACTCCTGAGGGGACAAAGGAGTTCCACTAGGGCATTTCCCCATCCTAGCATTTGGGGTCGTGACAAAACTTTTAAAAGACTCCTTTTATTTTTGAAAGATTTCACAAACTCAATGCATGTGACATGAAGTATGAAATTTTGAACTTTCATGGGACACATGCAGTGCCGAAACTTAATCATGACCATATAACAAACAATCATGCATATCCATGTACATTTCATGTTACGGCTTGAAAATATTAAAACATGTGACCATGTTCTTTTTTCATAAATTCTAAGGCATTCAATCAACAAATAAAATACGAACATTCACAGCTTCACTTGTATCATGCAATGGCCGAGACACATAAACACTAGCATGCACGAGAATTAATTTTAAGCCTTTAAAACTTTCATCACACCATGCTAACCCATCATCTATGGTCATGGTCGAAACCTATTATTCTTGAAGATACATTACATCAACTTTCATGAACTTAGAATCTTCTAATGTGCTTAACAAAACTTTATCAATGAACCTCCATGTGTAGCCGAAACATATGAGTGAGCATGCTTAGGAAAAACAAGCATTTCTTTGAGTTTAATCCCTTTAAAAGATTAGGTAAGGTGACAATCTTCATGAACATGTTAAGAATCATGCAAAAATCCGAAACCCTAAATATGGCCTTCCACTCCATATTCATGATATAAGATAACCACAAGGAACCATTTCAATCATAGGTTGATCATTCACACAAGAATCCGATTATATCACATAGAAGAACATCATCATATCAAGCATAATCATACAACCAAACAACAAGTAAGTCCACATTGCATATACATAAAATATCAAGTACAAGTTAGAAGTTTATTTACAAAAATCCACAATCAATAAATAAGCAAGCTGAAAATATATATATACAAAAATCATTAGGTTCAGTTATTTAAAACCCTAGCCCGTGTGTGTAAGTATAAGCTCATGACATCTAGTCTAAGGAAAAGCTCCCAATATTTCAAAACTCCAATCCTCAAGTCTGAAACTTGCATCAACTCAAGCCCTAGTTGAAAATAAACCCTAAAACCGTGTGTATGTATGTGTGAGCTCATATGGGAAACTCCACAAAACAAGAGCTAACTTCCTCTAGCTCGAGTGTGTGTGCGTGAGAGCAGGTCATGGGGAACTTGCTGAAACCGAAACTTGCCTCTCATGGCCGTGTGTGTGGTGAAATGGAAAGGTGGTTTTTGGATTTATACCTTATGTGATTTCCTCTTTAGAAGGTATCCTCTAACTTTGCTTGCCCTCAAAAGGGTGTTTGAAAGAAAGAGAGTAACGTGGGTGTTGTTTGGATGGTGAGAAAGTGATGGAAAGTAGAGAGAAAGGCGGTGGCCAAAAGCTTCAAGAGAAAGTCCTCCAAGTGACCAAAAAAAATAGGGTTTTCGGCATCCTCTCCCTTTTATAGACATAAGTGGCTTCTTGTACAAGCTAAGCTTATTTGCATGGATGCCAAGTGTCACCTCACCCTTGAGCCTCTTCTCCTTCTCCATCATTAGATTGTGTTGGGAACACAAGAGAGCTTTTTGGACAAGTGGCGCCTCCCTCTCAAAACCGAACCTTCATCCCCCAATTGCCCTTCATCTTGTGTATTGGTTCAATGAACCTCATGAAAAAATGGTCTTTTATCTAACTAAGATCTTCCTTAATCTCCTATAAGTGTGCATGTGTGCCAAGTGGCACATGAGGGGTGTGTGTGTGCATGATGGCCAAAAAGTTCATTTCTTCCCAAGAATATTTTTCATCTACTAATGATTGGTCACAAAGGTGGCAAAAGTGCACAAACTTCCTTGCCCTAGCCGTCCACCTCAAGAGATTTTCTTACAAAAATCCTTCTAGAAACCCTAGTAGGCGTGTAGCCCCTTCTTCCAACAAGAGCTTGCCATTTCTCAAGACAAGACTTTTCACCTTCCATTTGCATGCATGACACATGGCAAAAATAAAGTCATGTCCCTCTGTGGTTGCCATGCATGCCCTTTGGGCTTCCTTCAAGTTCAAACTTTTCATGTCTTTTCATCTTCCTTCTAGAAGCTCTCCCCCTTAGTTACAAGTGTCACCATACTTGTAACGCTCCGATCCCGAAAGTCCGGAGAGTTAGCTCTTAATACTTAAAATTTACTTAAATAACACAATTATAAAATCTAAAAATTCCATAAAATATTAATCCACTTAATCAAACCAAAATTCTAAGTTCCTCTATGGCGACAATAAAGAAATCCCCAATAACATAAATTAGAAATTCTCCAAAAACTCGAAAACATCATCAACTCATCAAATCAAATACTCGAAAAATAAATCAGTTTACTAACTACAACCCTCAAATAAGCATTTGTACCCTCAGGCACTTATTCCACTACGATCATCACACCTTGCTAAACTTTCTACTCTTGTTCTCCAGCTGAATCATCAAAATTATCTGAAAAATATATGGAGATAAGGAGTGAGTTATCAACAACTCAGTAAGCAGAGGACATATACTAGTGTGTAAACATGAGCATTTACAGAAATCAGAATGCAGAACAAAATATTTTTTTTTAGAATGCAGAATCAGAATAATGTTTTCAAAATGCAGCGTCAGAACATGTTACCAAAAATATCAGAGCGATAGTTCGAAAATATTCATAATCAAAATCCCTTTGGCATAACATAAACTGAAACATCACATCTTATCTTGTCATATCAGAACAAATACCATGTTTAACCCCCGTGGTAGGGTTGTGCAAACCCCGGTAGCTAACCGAGCAGAAACAGAATGTGAATCTTCCCCTTATTCATTCTCGGAGCCCCGAGTGTGCACATAGGAAAGACCACGCAGAAAACTATTTTGTTTCCAAAGTGGGTGCACCAGAAACAGAAAAGTTGGTACCAACCCGAACAGAGGCCACAGTTTTACACCCGTGGTGAGGTCAGAATGGAACAGAAACAGAAACAGAATGTTATGCCAGAGGTTTTCAGAAATCACATCAGATCATATCAGAGTACAGAAAATCTTCATAACAGAACAAAAAATCATATCACAACATAATTTATGCACAAATTTCATATTCCCTCTATTTTTCAAAGTTCAGAAACAGAATGTCAGAAATAAGCTCATGTCTACACCAGTTATGACAGAAAATAATTTCTTCTTAAACAGAATCTCATGAGTAATGTAGAACAAATAACTGAGGCAGTTCAAATTTATTTTCAACATCAAATATGTATATTTTCCAAAAATAACCTCAGCTCATTTTATTTTAAATGCAAAGTCTAGCATAGGAACCTCGCTTACCTGAACTTCTTAGCTTTTTCGAAAATTCCTCAAAAACGTCGGACAATAATTAATCGTCACCTATAAAATAATCACGTAATTCTCATAAATTTCCAATTAATCACGTATTTTGATATTTAATCCTAAACTTATAAAATAACCTATTTAATTCCTCAAAACCTAAAATTACCAATCATCACTTTCTAAAATCGTCCATGCCAATTTAATACTATGACTAACACATTTAAAAGTCAGATCTATTTATTAATGAAAACAACTTATGAAGTTTAATACTAAGTGATATAATTCTCCCAAAATATTTTAAAATAAACCATAACTATTATTAAAAAGACTAAAATATATCTAAAATGTAGAAATAACAATACAACAATATTATTTACTCTTAAAATAAACCTTTACTTAATAACATGTTAAAATACTTAAGCTATTTAAGGTAAGTACAAGTAAAAATTTCGTTAAATAATAATAAACAAAAAGCTTTAATCGTAATCTAAAAGTTTAAAATAAAATTTCACAATTACTAAAATAATTTGCTACCAAAGTACAATTTGAAAATCCTATTATTGTATGTAAACTTTTCTTATACCACCCGTATAAACCACGTAAAAACAGACCAAAATATATCAACTTGAACACATTCTAAAACTAAGGGTAAAACTGTAATTCATTTTCAAATACCATGCAAAAAAATAAGTTTATGTATACTGGAATTGCATTCACGCAGTCTCGATGCACAACCGTGAGAACAGGGGCGCGAGGTACTCACCGCCAAGGGAGGAGCTGCGCGTGACGCGGCGAAGAAGGTCACGGTGGTGAGGCACTGAGAGAGAGAGAGATAAGTGAGAGAGAGAGAGATACGAGAGCACTGAGAAGGAGACGGAGAGAGAGAGGACTCCTTATCGAGAGAGTTACATGCGGCGACGGCCTGGGGTGGCTATCGTCGGTGGCACGGCGAGGCGTGGCTGAGGTGCTGGATTACAGGTTCCCTTTGCGCCGCGGAGGAGACGCCTGATAGGGTTGGTAGTGCGAAACTGTTGTGCTTGGGGGAGCAACCAAATGCTCTGTTTTTCAGACTCAAAACAGAGGAGTTTCGACTCACTCTGTAGATGGTTGTTTCTCAGCACTCTGGTGGTGGTGCAGGTCGAGTACGGCGGAGAAGCTGGACTCCAGTGATGGCCAAGAGGAGGTGATGCACGGCGAGGTGGAGTTGTGATCCGTGGAGATGCAAAGCATGCACGGTTGCGTCGATTTCGTTTGGGAGGGTAGCATGAATTCTGGTCAGTGCACGATGGAGATGAGTTAGCTGATCAGAGGCTTACGAGGGGTGCACTGGTGGCGGTAAAAGGGACGACGGAGGGCTGGCTTACGTGGGGTGACTCTCGGTATGGGAGTGCATGCAACCGAGGGAATGGAGGCTTGGCTTGCGATTCCAAGGTGGTGCGGCGGCTAGAGTCTGGGCAGTTTCTAATAGGATGGGAAAAAAACCTATGAGTGTCTATATGTATATGAGGTGAAACCCTAGAGAGCCGAGAGAGAGAGACGTGAGTGCGGATGAAAGTTTGTGTTGTGTGTGAGCATGCACGACGTGAACGAGAGAAAAAAAAAAAACCTTATGGGAAAATAAGAGATAAAAGACCGAAAGAGAAGGAAATAAAAAATTTAAAAAAAAAAAAAAGAAAAAAGAAACATGCGGGAAAACATAAACGTGTGAAGAAATAAAATAAAAAAAATCACTACTCAAGTTCGTAAAATAAAAACTTAAAATACCAAGCTCCAATAAATAAATAAATAAATAATCTAAAGTCCAACTATACAAATTTTGGGTCCGGGTGTTACAATACTATCACCTTAAAATAAAGCCTTCTTGCATGTATGACACATGACAAGAGGGAATCCATTCCCTAGGGTAGGCGTGTACCCTAATTCTAATGGGCTCCAAAACCCTTATTCCACTACAAGGCTGAATTCCTCATGGGCTTGGGCCTCCCTCAAGATCTCATATGCCTTCTGTTCCAGCCTAATTTCTCAATGGGTTATTCCTCCTTTCTTGGCCCAAATTAACAATATTTAAAAGAATACATAGAAATCTTAGCAAAAATCTTGGTTGTCACAATTTGTATTGCTTTCTATATGAACCCTTGAATAGAAGCTTGTTGGTTATATTACCATGTAAAACATGGTGTTTAATAGCTTATAAGTTATTGTTGGAATTGTTGGGTGACTTCCAACAATAACTTAATTAGCTATTAAAGTTGGTACTCCATTTCATATTATTGCATGCCTTAACATTTCTACATTGTGCATGTAAGGAGGCAATTGTGTTTTATTGCTAATGTGGACTTGTATAAATAATGATATGTACTTTTGGAATTGGATTACTTGTGTCATTGGTAATTATTAGAAAGATGTGCATTTTAGAAATGTGTAGCACAATCAGGTTTTGGCCCAGATTTAATTGACATTTTGCGATCCTTTTCTCACCGTCGCAAAAAACCCTACCTGATATGAACCTGCAGGAATGGAATCTCTTGAACCCATAATCAATTTAAAAACTTACCCAAGAAAGCCAAAATCAAGTTAATGGATGGATAATCTAGACCCGTTAAGAACTCGTTTCAAGAATCTAGATTATATTAAAGTCTTGACCCGTTGAAGAACTTGTCTCAAGAACCCAGATTACAAGGAGAAACGTCACAAAGTTTGTGATTTACTTTCGTTAAGTTCAAAAGTTCAATCAAGAATAAGAGTAGTAAACTCAACTCACAACGAAAATTTAATATTGTCTAAAAAAAACTTGTGTTGGACGGCTACAAGGTATTTAAATACCTAAACCCCAATTAACCCTAGGCCAAAACAAAGCCCCTTTTACCCAAAATGCCCATGGATGAATAGTATTGTGGCTACAGTAATAGAGTTACAGTAACTTCTTGAAACCCTAGTTCAACAAAATAAAATATATATGGGCCAGTATCCTCAAGCCCAATTATTCTAGACTAATTCTTATAATTAATAAAATAAATCATTTAAATGATTTAAACAAATTGAAAGCCTTCAATACAATAGGCCCAAACAATAACTCTAAGTCATGTCTTTCACAGCTTGTATCAAATGAATCAAAATTGGTTCTCCTTCTTTCAAGCCGATCTTGAGTGTTGGGCTCTTGCTAGCTTCATCCCAAGTGGATTGTACCAATTCTTGCATTACTTTCTTGATCTTCTTGGCTTTTGATCTTGTAATTGGCCCATCTGGAACTTGCAAAGGATCTTTAAGACTAGGCCCACCTTGGTTCCCATCATTCCTCCTCTCCTCAAAAGGGTTCGACCTCGAATCTTAGTCTACATCAAAAGGAGAAAGATCAGAAACATTATACTCACCTGGAAGGACCACTTTATATGCATTGTCATTAATTTTCTCAAGAACTTAGAAAGGTCCAACTCCTCGAGGATGCAACTTAGTCCTTCTATGGGCTGGGAATCTTTCTTTGCGCATGTGAACTCAAACCCAATCTCCTGGTTCAAAGATGACACGCCTTCACCCTTTATTGGCTTGGGAAGCAACCCTTTCATTATTTGGGGCAATTTGAAGTCATACCCTCTCTTGAAGTGACTTCACCAAATCTGCCTTCTTTTGTCCATCCAAGCTACTCTTGCCATCAACAGGTAAAGGCATCAAATCTAAAGGAGTAAGTGGATTAAAACCATAAACAATTTCAAAAGGAGAATATGAAATAGTAGTATACATGGTCCTATTATACAAGATTTTGCAATAGTATTATGCAAGATTCGGACTTGAGGAAGGGAGGTCCGAACATTGAGAGATTATTTCTTGGAAATATGTCGAGAGTACAACACTCACACACATGGATTAGGGTTTTGGATAACTGATCCTAATAATTGTTATATATATAGATAGATATATATATATTCAGCTTGCTCACTTATCGATTGTGAATTTTTGGAAGTAAATTTCTAACTTGTACTTGGATATTTTATGTATATGTCATGTGAACATGTTTGTTGTTTGGTTGCATGTTGGTACTTGAAATGATGATATTCTTCCATGTGTTATAATCGGTTCCTTGTATGATTGTTCAATATATGGTTGAAATAGTTTATTGTTGTTAGTTCATATCATGAAAATGGAATGAGAGGCAACATTTAGGGTTCGGATTGCATGACTCTTAACATGTTCATGGATATTTGTTATATGACCGAATCTTTTATAGGATTAATCCCATAAAATACTTGTCTTTCCATAAGTATGTTCACTAGTATGTTTTGGCTACACATGAATGTTCATTAATAAAGTTTTATTAAACACATTAGAAGATCTTAAGTTCATGAAAAGTTGGTGTAAAGTATATTTCATGATTGCTAGGTCTCGGTCATGACCATAGATGAAGTATTAACATTATGTGATTGAAGTTTTAAAGACATAAAACCAATTCTCGGGCATGCTAGGGTTTATATGTTCGAGCCATTGCATAATACATGGGAAGTCTTGAATGTTTGTTTCTTGCTTGTTATTCAAATGCCTTAGAATTTATGAAAAAGAACATGGTCGCTTGTTCTAATATTTTCAAACTGTAATGCTAAATGTACATGAATATGCATGATTATTTGTTATATGGTCATGATTAAGCTTCGGCATTGCATGTGTCTCATGAAAATTCTAAGTTTCATAGTTCATGTCACATGCATAGGGATTGTGAAAATCTTTCAAAATGAAAAAGAGTCTTTTAAAAGTTTTGTCATGACCCCAAAAGCTAGAACGGGGAAATGTCCTAGTGGAACTCCCCTGTCTACTCAGGAGTGTCTAAAAATGAAGTGGTAACCCCTGGGTCGATGAAGTACAGTCAAAGGATCTCGAATGGTTCCTTAAAGAAAATGATACCAGGGCGGGGTTGCACCTAAAGCTAGTGTGTGTCCTACGGTGAAGGCAAAAAGTGAACTACCGTAATATGAATAATTAAAAGTAAGACGTAGTCACCTTGATCAAAGTGGCCAATGGTTGATGCGGTAACTAGCGGAGAACACACGGTGCATAGGGAAGCCGTGAGGTATCCATTTATAAGTTAAAAGTCAAAGAAATGCCTTGAGCTCCAAGTTATGCTATGACATATGAACAAGAATCCGAGCTCACAAGTATGTTAAATGAACAAGTATGAAATGAAGAAAATATATTTTATGAAAGAAAAGGCTTATGAAAGCTATGACATACACGGTATTTACAAAAAAAAGTCAAATGCATAAGTAAACTTTCATGTTCATGCATTCATTTCAAGTTTGCTCACATATGCTTACGATATCTGTTACATGTTATTTGTTTACTTACTGAGATTTCTCGAAATCTCACTGTTGTAATTTTTACTATCATTCTCCTACTCGGAATGGTAGAAGTTGTGACAGGAATCCAAGAGGATAGTAATGGGAAAATGCAAGAGACCAGCTCCCCAAATGCTTAAGGAGTCCTCGGAAAGACGTGAGGTCTCTCAGGAGTCATCTATTTTGGAAAGGTTGGAACTTGCCGACCAATTCATCACTAAGGTGTCGAAGCTTTTTGAGCAACTGAGGAGGATTCTGAATCAGGACAAGGCCAAGTAGGATCGGCCTCACTAAAGGACTTATGTTGTGGGATCCCTTTTGATAAATTATTTGTTTTGATGACACTCGATGTAATGGTTCCATGTTTTGGGAGTCTCTTTTGGAACAATTAATTCTTTTGATGACTATTATGAAATTTCTACTTTGGGGTTTATGTGCTTCAGTACCATGATATATGTCTTATTTATTTGACCTAAGTAGAGCTTCTGCTGCGATGTACTGCACACTGCTAGTTATCAATAGGTGCATTGCATCTTAACTATCATGTACGAGGGGTATGTAGCATTGTGTTACATGTCCCGACGTTTCAGTCACTGTTCAATCCCAAGCGAGGGCTGGTGGCGCCATAAAGCCACACCGCCACCATATTCACCTCACTAACACTCGTAAGTTCTTTGTTGTCTTTGTTCGTGCCTCTTGGCACTAATTAATTTATGTTGTCTCTGTTGTTGCTAATGCCAACCATTCTCCCTCCTGCATTGCCCTATCTCTCTAGGTTTTAGGCCACGATCAATAGAGGCCACCAAAATCAACGTGCGCCTCTCACCACCAAGTTATACCAAAATCTCTGTCCACCACTCCGTTCAATTGTTATTCTTTCTACCATGTACTACCTCACCATTTTTAAACTAGATTTTGATGTCATTTCTGTGTCACAAGGTATCTAAAGCTTTCCTAGGCAATGTCATCTCACTCATGAATTTCCTAGGAAGTGTCGTCTCACTCACGAAATCCGACGGGCCCCTACAACGAAATATGGGTAAGTTAACCGAGCGTAGTCTTGTGTTTACACTATTGTTATCGTAACTTGTACGTTTGGCGCATATTGGATGTTGTATCGTCTTTGTTTATATGTTAGAAATTGTAGAGTTTGTGATTTCATGGATGGTTGGAGTTTGGAGGGTCTTTTGATCGTAATGTTGTAGGCGTAGGAACAGATGGAATTAAAATGTGGGCTATTTTGTATAACAAGTTGGCAATAAATTTGTGAACAATAGTGTGCTTGTGGTAAATGTGTAATGACCCGGCCCAATAATTCCAAGATCGGAATATTGATAATTTTTATTGGGCCTAAGATATGTTTAATGGGTCCGAAAATATTTAAATGGATTATAAAATTTTATTAGGCTTAATAATTATATTTAAGCCTATTCTATATTAATAAACCGTGAACTCCACGCCATGCATGTCTTCATCATCAAATTTCACTAGGATTACAACTCTACGTAAACCCTCTTCACGTTAAAACTTCTTAAACCAATAGTATATAATATGTACCCGCTTCTCCATCGTGAGAATATTTTAAGTTGCAGTACCCAACCTTCCTCAAGTTGTCGCTATGTTCTCCCTCCCCCACCTTGATTTTTCTTCTTCTACGGCATAAACCTGAACCAACCACACCTCACGTTACAGACAGAACCAAAACACCATGCACACCAGAAACCATCCACCATCCCTTCCTCCCTCACAGCTCACAGCCTCCACTTAGTGGCTGCCACCACATCCCCTCAAACCAATGCACGCCCAAGTCCCAAGTCCTCCACCGTGAGCCTCTCCCTCCAAGCAGCAACACCTTAGCTTCGTCCCTTCGCACGACAAACAACCTCCATGCACTACCAGTGCACCACCCCTCAACCTTCACGTTAAAATTCTCTCCTCCACGCTATAGTAGTCATGGATAGGCACGGAAAAATAGCCTCTGCATGCTCTTTTATGTCCAACCACCCCGTGCCGCAAGAAGCTATTTCACGTCTCCTCCCTCAGCCACAACACCACGTCGAGCCACCACCTCCTTCTTATGCACTGCCCGGCAAGCACATCGACTAGTGTCTCTCTTTGCCAGCGACCACCGCACGGGTTGCCCTACACGTCCAACAATGCATCAATATCACTCGTTGCAACAGTGAGGCCATGCCACAGTGAGGCCATGCCACCACCACCAGTTGCAACAAAGGGCGCTGGAGAACAATATCCACCATCAAACACCACCCAGACCACACGTTGCCCTCAATACGTGAGTCTCTCTCTATCCCTCGATTTATGTCTCTCCTTCCCATTATCTCTCTCTCTCTCTCTCTCTCTCTCTCTCTCTCTACGTTAGTTCTCTCTCCCTCCCAACGTCAATCTCTGATCACTCTCTCAAGTAAACTAGTTGGTATGTATATTTGATTATGGGCTAGGCAAATTGAAACATGTCATAGGCTTGCAAATAGGTTACGAGTTTAATAGATTATATGGAAGTATGATGGTTTAGCCTACAAAAGAATTAGACTATTTTTACGGTTAGCGGGATTTTAGAGGATTTATGAAAATATAGATTAATTTAAAATTTCAGGTTTTGATTACGAAGTACGGGTTAAGTTAGAAATTTACGTAAGTTACGTGTATTTGATAAGTAATCAGTCACGCCTCGAAAATATTGGATTAGTGCTATGAGATAAGTAGCATGATCATACCCTTACACGTACGTATGGTAAATGACATGTCTTTTATAAAAATATTATGCATGTACGCCCTCCATTGGAACCCCCTTTTTATGTACCCAAGTCATGATAAAATATGAAAATTCATGATTTTACATGAAAAATTATGTATTAAATTATTTATGAAAATTCATGATTTTATGAAAGGAGTTATGCATCAAAATATTTATGAAAATTTATGATTTTATGTAAGAGTTATGCATTAAAATATTTATAAAAGGTCATGCATGATTTTATGTGAAGATTTATGCATTAAAATATTTATGAAAACTCATGATTTTATGTGAAGAAACATATATCACGAAATTTTATGAAAGAATGCGATTTCATTTGAAATCTATGATATGACAAGTATGCAAGTATGATTATGATGAAGTATAAATGATAAGATATGTAACGGCCTATATTATGATATGAAAAATGTACCATATGTTATGGACATATTGCATTGTACATGCTGGTAGTGCACCCAGTGTGTCTTCCTTATGTATGGATTCCAGAACCCGTGGCCACGGGTGGAATCGAAATCTACTTAGATTTGCTAGCCCAAACTCATGGGGGTCAACAATAGGTATTGGCCTATGACAAGTGAAAGATAAGTTCATGTCCATGTTATTCACGTATGTAATTGATGAGTATGCATATTTTTTTAGAAACCACATGTTTATTATGTTTACTATATGGTGTATTGCTTATTAAGTATCCGACTCATTTTTGTATGTTTTTATGTTTTTAAATCACCCCGGTGATGACTTTTATGTGGATGGGACTGCAGGACAGGATTTGGCCCAGATAGGCAAGGCAAAGGCCTAGACAGTTTATAGTATGCTTAGTTTTATGATTTTAGTTTAATAATTTATTTTGATAGGCATATGAGACTTTATTTATTTTAAATAAGTGCTTCTGCAGACTCTCTTTTGGATTTTAAGTATTTAATAAAGATGAAATTTATTTATTTATGGGATCTTTCGTATCTGGTGCTTTGTTAGAAGAAAAGTTTTTAAGTCAAAGTTTAGTAGCACACTGGTTCTCCGAAAATTAAAAAAAAAAAATTGACTTTATTGGGGAGCAGCTGTTACAAAATGGTTAAGTGAATTTTGACAAGGATGAGCAAATCTTTTTGTGGAATAGTGAATTTTTAGATGTTGTGCTCGAGGCCATTATAGAGCCAAGGCACTATGATTGATTTAATCTATAGTTCTGATTATGGAATTATTGTTTAGTTAGTTTCATTTTGCACTTGTGTAGGCTATTAACATGTTAGTGGCTATTTCTTTTATTTAGGTTGTGATACTACTAGAGTTCAGGTTCAAGGCTTAGATAGTGCAAGAGTCACTCCTATGATAGATTTTGCCTAAAACTGATTGAGGCTAATTTTGTGAAGAATTTGAATATTTTGTTATGAACACAACCTTAATTTTATTCACTACTCTTTGTATTTGAATATGAAAAGGAAATATTTTTTTGTCATGACTAGTGTAGACATGAACATTTTTAGTACTATGTTCTCAATTGTATAAAAAGAGCGAATATGAAATCTGAGAATTTGTATATGATCATATGATATTTATTTGTTCAGTACTTAGTTTTGATATAGAATGATATGTTGCACTTGAAAACCTTATGGCATGACATTCTGTTTCTACTTCTGTCCAGACCTTACCACAGGTGTAAAATTATGGCCTCTGTTATTATCTTAGTACCAACACCTCTAATTTTGGTGCAACCATTTTAAAAACAAAGTGATTTTCTGAGTCTCCTTTCCTATGTGCACACTCGGCGTGCCAAGTTTAAAATAGAGAATTTCACATGGTTTTTCTACTCGGTTGGCCGCCAAGTTTGCACAACCCTACCACGGGGTTTAAACATGGAATCTGTTATGTTATGATGATGTTCAGTTATGCTTATGCCAAAGGACCTCTGTCTATATTATTATTATTATTGTAAATAATGTTTTTCTGAAATATCGCTTGATTATTCTATTTGTTCTATATATAATAATTGGCTCATGTTTACATACTAGTATATGTTCGTTGCTTACTGAGTTATTGATAACTCACCAAATTATCTCTATAATTTTTCAGATGATTTTGATGGTTTGACTGGGGATTAAGAATAGTAAGCATGAGCAAGATTAGTGGACATAGGGAAATAATTGTCAAAGGGTACAAGTGATTATTAGAGAGTCTTATTTAGGAAATTAATTACTTTCTTTTGATTTGGTATTTTTGGATATTGATGCTTTTATTGAGACTTAGTGGAGTTCTTGATTAATTATGTTGGAGTAGTTCATTGATTTCCTTATAGAGGAATGTATGTCCTATAGAGCCTTTCGAGTTTATACTTGTATTGTTGGGATGTGATTTTAAGTGCCAAGAACTTACTCCCTGACCCATCGGGTAGGGGTGTAACCGGTCCGGTCCGGTCCGGTTTTGGACAAAATCTAGGACCGAACCGGTATGTACCGGTTTTGTATTTTGCAAAACCGATTACGCCCCGATTACCCTCCTAAACCGGTACCTCCGATTTTACCGGTTTCGGTCCGGTCCGGTTCGGTTTTTCGGTTTTTTTTAAATGTAAAAAACATATAATAAAGTGTTAATTCTTATTATAAAATGTTATTAAAAATTTAATATATATATTATGCTTAAAGCATATGATCAATTAAATTTTCATCTTTAAGATTAAACTTTTATTTTATAAATTATAACAACATTATCTTATATATAATTATATTAATAACATATGATCAAATAAATTACAAATGTTCATATTTAAGATTAACATTTTATGTTATTATTTATAAATTATAATATGAAATTTTTTCATATATGATATATAATTATATATATTATATATAAAAATTTAACATATAATTATATATTATATATATATTTTGTATAATATATAAAATTAATTTTTATATATATTTTTTTCCAACCGGTCTGGTTCGGTCCCGTCCCGTCCCGAAAACTACGGAACCGGAACCGGACCGGAATCGGCCGGTTTTCATAAAATAGGAACCGGTTCCGGACCGGTTTTCCGGTTTTCTGGTTTAAATTTACACCCATACCTTCGGGTATGGTAGCATAGTGGAATGATAGTGGAATGTATGTGCGAGGTAGCCCCCTCCCCGCCCCCACCTAGAATGGGCCGGGGGGTGGGCTTTCACCCTCGCCCCCCACCCCCCACCCCGCATGCCGGGGGGCGGGGTAGACTTCCAATCCGCTAGACCCAAAAATTATTCTTAGGTCCAAAAGTTATCAAAAACACATTTAAGGACTCAAATTGTAAATTTAAATTTGTAAATATGACTAATTTAAAAATTATGTAGTTTTTTAAATTTGCTAATACATATATTGTGTAAATTGTAGTGTAATACAAGAGTCTTACATTGCTTAAGTATGAGATTTATATTATCAAAACAATCTATAAAAGGGTCACCCTACTACACTGCAACTTACATAAAGTATTAAGTAAAATTTTTACTTAATACATATTACTATATTTATATATAGTAAAAATTATAAATATTTATATATTTATATTTTTAAAAAAAAGGTGCGGGGTGAGGTTGGGTCCTATCCGCCCCCTCCCCCACCCCCGCATGGCCCAGCCATGGGGGGCAAGGCAGCGGGGTGCGGGGCCCCGCCACCCACCCCTAGGTAAGGGTTTTCAACCTTGCCCCCATCAATGAAATGTTGCCCTGTGTTATTTAAAAATTAAATAATAATATATAAAAATTTATTAGAATAAAAATTCTCATTTTCTGTTTAGGTTACACCCACGTAGCAACGACTTACCCACATAATAGCGCCTTGGAGCTTGGAGCATGGGCAGCAACGCTTGGTTGATGCAGGCTACGACTGTGTTTGGGTAGTGTGATCACTCTACTACTATTTAATATTTTATCATTATTTTTTATCTACTTTTTTACTACTATTAATATTTTATCATTACTTTTTCACCACTTTTTCACTATTATTTACAGATTATCTTATATCATTTCACTACCCAAACGTAACCTGGGGTCTTGGCCTGGTCATGCAACCCAGATAGTTTGCGCCTCAACTACCTTGACACGATCAAGAGATGCTTGTAGAATGAATTGAAATAAGAATTTTGTGAATAGTAATAAAATAGTTTATGAATAATAATAAAATTATTTGAGTTAAAATGTTTTATTAGATTTTGAGAAATGTGAGAGAAAAAATTGAATAAAAATATTATGAAATTAAAATATTATTATAAAATATTTTTTAATATAATTTTTATTTTGAAATTTGAAAAAGTATTATTTTTTATGTTTTGTTTAAAAGTTTAAGAAAGTTGTAATGATTAGGTAATAATTAGATAAAAAAGTTGAATATTTGAAATTAAAAAAAGTTTGTATTAGAGTGATGTTTGAGTATAAAATTATGAAAAACTTTGAAATTAGATGAGATAAGTTGATATTAGTTTCCCAAACAAGCATCAAGCCCAAGGTAACTCCTGGTCCTTGTTTTACCTTTATATGTTTTAATATATAAATAAATTTTTAAGTTTTTTATAACACGTAGGATCAATTCATTAATGCTAACTAGGGGTGTGATCGGTCCAATTTAGTTTGAGTTTGGACATTTTTAAAAATTAAACTGGTATATATCGATTTTAGAAATTTAAGAATCGATACCTGACTGATTAACATTGAAACTGGAACTTTTAGCTTTTCCAGTTTTAGTCCGGTCCGGTCTGGTCCGTTTTCTCTATTTTACGGATAAACAAAATCATACTCCAATAAAACTTTAGCAAGTGATTGACTTATATCCCTCATTTTATGTTATGTTAATATTATATTAATTTTATGTTATGTTATAAAATTAAAATCTATACGTTATATCAAATTTCAAACGTTATTTTAAACAGTATAAGATTAATTTATGTTATATCATATTCAAATTTATATTAAGATGTATAAGATTAATTTTATGTTATATTAATTTTATATTATAAGATTAATAGATATGAATAAAAAGCTTTTAAACTTTCATGCACAGGCCCTTGGGAAGAAGTTTCCAGCAAGTGCAACTCGGTTAATTCAACAAAAAAAAAATTCTCCATTCCGATGGCCCCTAGATATTGTTTGCATATAAGAGAATTTGAACTTTAGATTTGGAGAAGTATACCCCCAAGTCCAAATCATTTACCACTTAAGCCAACTTCAGGGGTTCTGATGTGTCATTTTGACAAATTTTTAACAATATATTAAAAAATAGCATGATTGATTATTTGACTAATATTAAGGAGAGGTTTTAATAGTGAGTTGAGTTGAGATGAGATGAGATAAGAGTTGAAAATTAAATAAAATATTGTTAGAATATAATTTTTTAATATTATTTTTATTTTGAAATTTGAAAAAATTGAATTATTTATTATATTTTGTTTAAAAGTTTAAGAAAATTGTAATGATTAGATGAAATAAGATGAGATGAGTTGAGATATTTTTTAATACAAACAAGGCAGGGCTTGTTTGGATTCAGAGAATGTCTCATCTCATCTCATTATTACAACTTTCTCAAATTCTCACATAAAATATAATAAACAATTCAATTTTTTCAAATCTCAATTCAGCTTTTTTAAATTTCAAAATAATAATAATAATTATATTTTATTTAATTTTCAACTTTCATATAAAATCATCTAATCTCATCTCACTATCTAAACCAGTCCTAAAAGTTTCAGTGTAAGCAGCTCATAATTAAAGTTCATGAATTAATGTTTGAATATATCAACTACAAACATTATTTTAGTATTTAACTCTTTAAACCAATCTATTAAAACAATCTCACCTATCTTCATAAAACAAAATCATATTTAATTATTTTTCAAAAAGTTTTATCGTGACTTTAACAATGAACCGCACAACACAGAATTAGGCCTGCTACCCGCATGGTGCGGGGCGGGGGGTGCCCTTCCCCTTCCCCGCCCCGCACCATGCGGGGTTGGGGATTTTCCCCCCGCCCCGGTGCCGGGGGGCGGGGGAAAAACCCCCATCCGCCCCGCCCCCCGCCCCCCGCCCCCCGCCATTATGTTAAAAAAAAAAAATTTTGGTCTAAAAATATTTTTTTAGACCAAAATTATAATATAATTTAAATAATAAATTAAAACTTATAAATATAAAAAAATTTAAACTCATTAGAGTTAGATTTTGGATTGATTTGGTCTCCTAGGCCAATCTTTATATAGGAGGCCAAGGCAATACAATAGTCATCCTTAAGCAATGTTGGACTTACTACATTGCGTAAGGATGACTATTGTATTACCTTGGCCTCCTATATAAATATTGGCCTAGGAGGCCAAATCAATCCAATGACTTAAATATAATTTTAGGTCTTTTATAAATTGTGTATATCTATATACAATATATTTATTTAATATATATAAATAATTTTTTTTTTTTAATGTGGGGCGGGGGCGGGGCGGGGCCCCGCTGGGGTCATCCCACCCCCCGCCCCCACTATGCCCTCTCTATGCGGGGCGGGGCGGAAGCATGGCGGGGCAGCGGGGGCGGGGCCCCGCTGCCCACCCCTACACAGAATCACCCACTTTACACAGACCCTTTCTTCGCTCCCAAAACAATCTCCTAGATCCATGCGCACCCTCTCCCTATCGTTGCCCACACCCATACCCTCCAATTTGGGGCTTTAGTGTTTGCTTTTCTAATGTCCGGTTATGCTTGTCAATTTATAAATAAATTAAAGATTTTGGTCTAAATGGGTAGTAAGAAGAGAAACTCCAGCTCTGTGAAGGAGGAAATGGAGGATCATAAAGATAATGTTGTTTCGAATCTTTTGGAGAGGAAGAAAATAAAGAAGGATAAGAAAACGAATGAAACTTTGTCCATTAAACCCATAGAGAGAAGGAAGAAGATAAGGAAGGCATTGGATAAAGAGAACAATCTGTAGATTCTGAGAATGAAGAAGAACACAAAAGATTCAAACAAATAGATGCAGATTTGGTAAAGGGTGAAGATCGTAGACCAACGGCACCTTCATCGAATAGTGGCTTGCCCGAGTTGAGTTTCATATTAGTGTTTTTAAGGACTTGGCATCAATGGATAGTAAAGTAAGGGAAGTGGTTGCTAAAGCAATGGTGAGAGAGTTACAAAAAGTTTAGGAAGTGTATGAGAGGATTGATAATAAGGACGTTGTTGAGGTTGGATTGAAATTGGATGCTGAGAAGGACGATGGCTTGAAAAATTGTGCGCCTTCTTTGAGACATGTTGTACACAGGCTTGTCCATGGAGTTTCTTCATCAAGGAGGGCGTGGTTTGCGGTGGTCTGGAGTTACTCTACCGATTCAACGAGAGAAAATATATTTACAATTGTGAATTGTATAATTGCCACGTAATCGATTTAAAAATATATAAAAAACTAATTTTTTAATAATAGACCTAATTCTTTTGCAAAATAATTACGCAAAATTTACGCACTTCATAGTTATATATAAAATTACTCGTTAAACAATATCTAGTATTTTGAGAGGAGATACGACCCAATCATTACTTCTGATTTCACTTGTAATTTCATGTGATGCGGCTCATGCAATTAGTTAATGAAGTGCTGAGGTGGCAATCGTCTATTGGAAGATGTTAAAAGCTCCAAAACCGCATCCGTTCGATCAAAATTATTATTATTTTATTATTTATTATATTTTTTGTGTTTTTCAAGTTAAAACTGGTTTCAAAATTTTCATAACCAAACAGACGAAAGTGTCCGTGTTAAGCTTTCTCTGTCTGTCTCAAAGTTAAAACCCACAAACAACGCTCTTCCATTTAGGGTTTTAGCGAGTATCCTTGTCCTGCTTCTACTTCAGTTTTGTCGAGTAATTATTATGGCCGCCGATGCTTCTACTGCCCTTGCAGGTTCTCTCTCTCTCTGTCTCTCTCTCTCTCTCTGTGGCGTAGCCAACCGCATACATCACAACCAATAATGACATGGATCATTTTTGCAATTTGATTCATTACTTGGGTTACACAGTTTCTGATAACGTTTTAAGTGTGTAATGCTTTTCTTTCTCCATCGCTCCCCGTGTATGCTTGTACAATTTGATTCATATCGAAGCATAGTGTTCGATAATTACTTTATATCTCTCTCATTCTCTCTCCGTTGCCAAATGCAGTGAGACAGAAAGTTCAACAATTTCTGAATGCAGCTTGTACTGGCAATGTTGATCTCTTGAAGAGTAAGCTCACGTTTTATACGTATGTGTGTTCGTGTGCCTTTATGTTGACGATTTATTTGGCTGGTATTTTGTTGGGATAGAGTTGGCGAGGCAGCTTGACGAGGGTAAGGGGTTGGCTGGAACGGTGGCTGATATTAAGGATGCGAACAAACGAGAGGCACTTCACTTTGCGGCCAGGGAGGGGAAGACAGAAGTTTGCAAGTACTTGTTAGAGGAATTGAAGCTCGATGTTGATACAAAAGATGAAGATGGTATGCACCTAATTTCTTACATTGTTCGTTTCTGTTATTTTCTTCATGCCCATCGCTCTAATGGAAGGCCCGAGCCACATTTTCTATATTCCAAAAGGATGTCAATGATATAATTGGAGTCTTATTAGAACATTAATAAAAAGAGCAAGAATTTCTTATTCCCAAACAATGTGAGATTCTATACAACTTCTACGTTTATCCTTATCATATTGGGGTATCATAATCTCCCTCCCTTAAACTCCATACGTCTTTGCTAGGTCTGTCCATTGTAGGTGATATGGCTCAAGTCCCACATTTATGGTTGAAATATGCTCTGATATCATTTGTAACGCCCTAATAGAAGGCCTAAGCCATATGACCTATACATCAAGAGCACTAGTCAATAATATAATTGGAGTTCCATTGGAACATTAATATAAAGAGCAAGAACTTCTCTTTCCCAAACAATGTGGGATCTTATACACCATATACCCTTATCCTTATCATATGAGGTATCACATGCCCTCTCTATAAATGCTTAGTAATGTGTTGACGGAGCAATCTAGATTAGGAAGTAGTTATCTTTGTGATTTATATGCAAGGAAACAAAATGAAATGTTAGGAAACGACATGTGTAGAGACGGTTTCTGCCGTTTGGTTGAGAGTGATTAGTTGGGCTGGAACATGTATGTTGCAAAAGTGACATTTAGTGGATGTTTGAAAACAATTTCCATCTCATTCCATCTCATTTCATCCCATCTTATTTTCTTTCTAAACATCATTCAAATACAAATAATTTCATACTAATCATTACAACTTTCTTAAAATTTCAAACAAATGACAAAAAGAAAATTATAATATTAAAATTATAATTCAACTTTTTTAAATTCCAAATAAAAATTATATTAAAAAATTATATTCTAATAATATTTTAACTTTATAATATTTTTTATTTAAATTTTTTCTCTCATTTTCTGAAACCCAATAAATACTCAACTCAAACTATCTCAATACTATTCACAAACCATCTTACTATTATTCACAAAATTCTCATCTCATCTCAATCCCCAAGCATCCCTTTAACTAATGCCTCGTTTATTTTCGCAGATGAGATGAAAGTTGAAAGTTGAATAAAATATTGTTTGAATATATTTTTCTAATAATATTTTTGTTTTGGGATTTGAAAAAATTGAATTGTTTATTTTATTTTGTGTGAGAATTTAAGAAACTTGTAATGATTAGATGAGATGAGTTGTGTTCATAAATGTTGTGAAAACAAACAAGGCTTAAGAATCTTTCTTGTCCTTTAACTAAAAAACTCCTTGGAATCATATACTATCCAAAGTAATTCTATGATTTTTGTCCATGATTGTAAAATGAATAACGTTCAAAATATTAGCTGAAACAAAAGAAGAGAGAGAAATTATTTTTAAAGGTTTTATGGTTTTTCATGGTGTGGATTTTTGTTATTTATCTACAGGTGAGACTCCTCTTATTCATGCTGTTCGGCAAGGGCATACCAGTACAGCCAAATACCTTCTCGAGTGCGGTGCCAATCCTGCTATACCTACTGACTTAGGGGCCACAGCCCTGCATCATTCTGCTGGAATAGGTGTGTTCTTAAATTTTCAGCCCTTATCTTCCTGTTTGGATCTTTAGTGCATGGAGAGCTTGTTCCTAAATTTTCTGTTTTACACAATTCCTCTGTCTTCCTTGTTTTAATTGATCTCTTTTAAGGATGATTGAATTATATGTTTCTGTTATCTCAATCCTAGAGATGTTTTGGTAGTTTCATAATTTATTTTATTTTCTTGCTTTATTAACCTGATCTGGATTTTAGTCCAGAAACTACATCTAAAACTTACTGTTTGAAGGCGGTAAAATTAGACTATCATCTATATCTTCCCCTTATTGCCATGGGCATACAATTATATGGCGAAAATCGTATATGTCCACGATGTGGATAGATGTATAGAATTTAATATTCTTAACATCATGTTTTTCCCAATAAATCCCACTTTCAATAGATTTTGTGCTTGCACACAGGAGAAATTGAGCTGTTGAGGATTTTACTTTCCAAGGGTGTTGATGTTAACTCACAAAGTGATGCTGGTACTCCTCTAATTTGGGCTGCTGGTCATGGACAAAAAGATGCTGTCAAAGTTCTATTGGAACACCATGCTAATGTATGCTTGGATTGATTTCTTCTTATATTGTTATCTTTTAGTTAATATATTGAAGTTTTTGACCCGTGTCCTCTTGTGGTGCCTCTGTGGTTTCAAGACCTGGGGAGATAAAGTCTCTCCCAGGACTCTTTTCTTGTGTTCGAGTGAAACTTTAATAATTAAAACTTGCTTCTAGGGCCATCTTATGCTGGTGAAGAGGTTCCAAAGGTTTAAAGTTTTCCCTTGTGTCATGTGATATGTCTTAATGATTACATTGGCTTAGGATATATACATCTTTTTGTTGGTAGACCTTGTTGAGTTGCCTATGAGGCCTCCCGAGTTTCCTTGCGATTGTCATTCCTTTGGCTTTGTCTAAGCCTCATTGGTCCAAAGAGTAGTAGAACCTTGCATGAATTGATTTTACCCACTTTTGGGTCATCAGAGCCTCACTTGTTCTCCGTAATCCCTTTGATAGGATTATGCACCTTATATGGGCATGTTTAGTCCTGTTTCTTTTGTGGGGATTCCTGGTGTTTCAAGTGAAGTTTTGGTTTCTCCTAGTCCTTGAGCTTGGTGCCCTTATACCTATAGGATTCTTGCCATGTGTTAGTTGTTTGATCTATCATAAATATTAGTTTATTGGATATTATTTTTTGGTAATGTAATAGATTGGTGAATATGTTTTGGTATTTCATTTACTTATCAAAAAAAAAAAAAAAAGTTTTGGTATTTCATACAGTAGTTCATACCCGATTACACATCATCATGCCAAATTGAGACTTTAATGGCCATATTAATAATATGGACCATAGCTGTAGACTTTAATGGCCTCGATTTTCATGACTTTCTCTTTTCTAGTGCTTCTACTTTGATAGGTTGTACCTTTGTATATTTTCTTGTGTACTTGGGCTATGCCTATCATTATGATTCAAATCAAATTGAGAGTTACTTTGATCCTTTCTATTAAATGGATGCCATTTATGATATTGGTAATAGGTATAATACAAATAATGACAATAGTTGCATAATGTAATATAAGATACTTGTTATGTTGATGCATTGTGTGGATAATTAGATGTTCAGTCCTATGTCTTCAATAATAGATGTGATATGCGCAGTCTTTGTCTTCAATAATTAAAAGATGTATTATGCGACGAAGAGGGAGGTTTTGTGGAGATTTTAAGTTTTTTTTTTTTTAAATTTTTTAAAGTAAGATTGCAAGAAGTAATAGAATATGCATAGTTATGTTGCTGCCGTTTGTAGACAATTAAGTATTTTGTCTTTTGTCTTAAATAATTAAAAGATGTGTTATGCGACGGAGAGGGAGGCCTTGTGGAGATTCGTGATGGATTCTAAGTGTGGCCGAATAAGGGGAGGTTGTGTTCTAAGGGGTAACATAGCATTTTCGTATAGGAGTGTGGAAACATATGAGGAGGAGGTGAGATTCTTACTCAAAAGTTGTTAGATTTGCTTTGGGTGATGGTTCTAAGGCCAACTTTTGGCATGATGTGTCGTGTGAGAAACAACCTTTGAAGATATCTGGTAATGCCCCAAGGGAGGCCCAAGCCACATATGGGTCATTCTCCAATAGGACTAGTTAATGGTGTAATTGGAGCCCCATTGGAATCACAGAGCGATAACTTTTCCCTCCCAACCAATATGAGATCGCATATACCACCTATACTCATCATTTAGTATGGGATATCACATATCTTAAGAGCACGTGGGGTGACGGATCATGTGGATTGTATATGTTGGACCCCTTCCAAACGACACCAATTTTGAAATCAAACTATCGGATTTTAACCTTACCTATTGGTTCCCTATTTCCTTTGAAGAGTGTTGGGAGAGTGAAGGATCCTTAAGAGAGTCACGTATTGTGTGGGTGAAGACACCAATTAGAAGTGAAATCAAACTATCGGATTTTAGCCTCACCTATTGGTTCCCTATTTCCTTTGAAGAGTGTTTGGAGAGTGAAGGATTCTTAGAGAGTCATGTGTTATGTGGGTGGCAGCTAGTGTTGGTAAAAACGTGGCTAAGTGCAAAGCACCAAGGCCATAGCGCTTCATAAACAAAAAGTGGATTGCATTCACAAAAGCACGCTTTTTGGTGCTTTTGTGTGAGGTTAAAGTGCAAAAATGTGTGCTTTTGTAATATTTTTAGAAAAAAAAATAAGTCAATTCAAGACCCAATAAATGATGCAATCAAATAAAGTATTCAGGTTATATTGACGATCATCACATACCATGGTGCCGCATATTGTTATATGCGATGTATATGCTATGAACCCGATATAGTAGCCCAATTTGGCTTTCTAGATGGATTGATATTTGATTGCTTATGTTAGCATAGAACTCGATAGCTACAATTCATGAAGTTTTTTGGTCATGTGCTTCTTGGTATATTTTGATATCATGGATGTGTATATATATATTTTGATCTGTAAAATATCATGGATATGTATGATAATTTTATAAAATGTTATGCTTAAAGTTTATGTAAATTACTTTATTATTTGATTTTTTTTTTTGATAAGTAAGAAGTAAGTTTCATTGATATGAATGAAAGATAGGCATAGCCCATGTACACAGGGAGTATACAAAAGAAAGCGCCTAAATACATTCTAAAAGAACTACATTAAAGATAATAAATCATGCACATTGTTTCCATTAAGAACAATAGCTGAAAACCATAGGAGTAAAGTGTGTAGAAAAAAATTCTGAAGCTTTGCTATTGTTCTCTCTCCATCTTCAAAGCACCTCGTGTTCCTCTCCATCCATATACACCACATAATGCATAAATGTATCATCTTCCAAACTGCGGCCACCTGGGGACAGCCTTGAATACCCTTCCAGCAGGCAAGCATATTAGCCACCTTTGACGGCATAACCCAAGCAACATTTACTCTACTAAATATCCCATCCCACAGCTCTCTTGTCACCTCACAATGCAATAAAAGATGGTCATTGATTCTCCGTATTTTTTGCACATATAACATCAATCCATCACAATGAGGCCCCTCCTCCGTAAGTTCCGTGGTTAAAATATTCCCCAAGGCTGCAGTCCACACAAAGAAAGCTACTATGGAGGGTACGCGAGACCTCCAAATGCTCTTCCACGGGAAAGGTACATTACCTTGTGAAGCCAGCCTTTTATAATATGCCTTCACTATGAACTTCTTGCTACTACTGGTTCTCCATTGTATTCTATCAACCTGTGCCATTGTCTCTCCTGAGGAATGTAGGAAGCTGAAAAATTCTGTAACGGTAGATAGCTCCCAGTCATGATTATCCCGAGTGAATAGAATGTTCCACTGATAAGTACCATGAGCAAACACTAGCACATATGCCACCGTAGCCTCCCTATTAGCTGCAATGCTATAGAGCGCTGGGAAGGCCCTCTCCAAAGAGTGCTCACCACACCAAACATTTTGCCAAAACCTTATTCTAGTACCCTGACCAACCACATAACGAATGTTGTTTTCGAAACACTGCCAACCCCCCCTATATCTCCACAAACCCATGCCATACCGCCCCCCCCCCCCCCCCCAACTAAATTAGTACACCAACCACCCCAAGCACCTTCATGCCTAGAGTTAATAACTTCCTTCCACAAACACTCACCCTCCAAATGATACCTCCATAACCATTTCCCCAATAACGCTTTGTTGAAAGTCCTTAGATTACGCACACCCAAACCTCCACTCGCTATTGGGGAACAAACTTTATTCCAATTAACAAGATGAAATTTGTTTTCCTCCCCCAAACCACCCCACAAGAAAGCCCGAAATAACTTCTCGATCCTATTAGCCACCCCAGCAGGCAACGAAAATAAATATAGGAAATAGGTCGGAAGATTAGATAAAGTGCTTGTTATTAGTGTAATCCGCCATCCCTTCGATAGATACAATCGTTTCCATCTAGTTAACCTTTTCTCCACTTTCTCAATAACCCCTTTCCAAATAGCTCTTGCTTTGAAAGGCGCCCCCAAAGGGAGGCCCAAATATTTCATGGGCAGACAAGACACTTTGCACCCCAACAGAGCTGCTAGGTTGCTGATTTGAGGCACCCCACCCACCGCCACCCTCTCAGATTTGCCAAGGTTGACCTTAAGCCCCGACACGGCTTCAAAGCATAACAAAAGTGCTCGTAGAGCTTGGATTTGGCCCAACTCCGCATCACAAAAAAGGAGTGTATAATCTACAAATAAAAGATGTGAGATCATAATAGAGCCATTTGTATCATTACGCACCTAAAATCCAGTAAAGAAACCACCCTCAACAGCAGCCTTCACCATCTGGCCAAGTGCCTCCATGACAATAACGAAAAGGAATGGAGACAAAGGGTCCCTTTGCCTCAGTCCACGTGAACTATTAAAGAAGCCCGCAGGGGGTACCATTAACTAACATTGAGAAACGAGCAGTAGTAATACAATGACGAATCCATGAAATCCACCTGTCACCAAAGCCGCATCTCCCAAGAGAGTAAAGGAGGAAATCCCAATTTACGTGGTCATATGCTTTCTCCATATCAAGCTTACATAGGATACCTGGTGTGCCCTCCTTCAACCTGTGATCCAAGCACTCATTGGCAATAAGAACTGAATCAAGGATCTGCCGCCCCCGTACAAAGGCATTTTGAGGTTTTGAAATAATTTGCTCCATCACCACGCTTAACTGATTAGCAAGGACCTTCGAAATAATTTTGTAAACCTGCATTACATCACCTTTCACAATCTCCCAATAGTGTTGGAAAAAACCCATCGAAAAACCATCCGGCCCAAGCGCTTTGTCTTTAGCCATACTGCTAATGACCTTATACACCTCATCCTCTTCAAAAGATCTTTCCAGCCAATTCGCACTTTGTATGTCAATTGACTCAAAAGGCAAATTGAGCTTCAGCCTCCAACAAGACGGTTCCGTGAGCAAATTCTCATAGTAATTCACAATATGATCCTCTAGTTCAATAGGGGAAGAGAGAACTTGATTTCCTGTCTTGAGTGTCTCAATAGTGTTGTTGCGCCTATGTGAGTTAGCCACTCTATGGAAGAACTTTGTACATTTATCTCCTTCTTTTATCCAAAGGGCCTGGATTTTTGTCGCCATGAGGTCTCCTCCATCAACAACACTCTCTAGTTCAGTCTCCACCACTTTCTTCCTCAACAGAACCTCTTCGGAAGTATCTCCCAACAATACTTGCCCCTCCAACTCCTGTAACTCCTCCATAAGGGTAGTCTTCTGGTTGTCGATACTGCCAAAGACTTCCATGTTCCACCTCTTTAAATTTTGCTTTAAAGCTTTAAACTTGCCTGCAAGAATGAAGCTAGGGGTACCCGTGATCTGATAAGAAGACCACCAAGAACGAACTTTCTCAACAAATCCTTCCGCAGCCCCTATGAACTCCGCCACAATCTAACAAGATAGGGAAATGATCCGAACAAACCCGCATTGCTTAATTATCACTATTGTATTGTCTTGGCCTCCTATATAATGGTTGGCCTAGGAGGCCAAGACAATTCAAAATATAACTCTAATGAGTTTGTATTTTTTTTAATGTATAAATTTCAATTTATACTTTACTTTAAATTATATTATAATTTGAGTCTAAAAATATTTTTAGACTAAAAAAAAAATTTTAGACAATGGGTTGAGCGGGGGGCGGGCCAGGCCGAGCCGGGGTGCGGTTTCTACCCCACCCCCCGGTAGCGGGGCGGGGTATGAAACCCCTCCACCCGCATGGTGCGGGGTGGGGGGCGGGGGGAGGGGAGGGGAGCGGAGGGGAGGGGGTGCCCCCGCCCCACACCATGCGGGTAGCACCCGTAATTTGCTTAAGATTTTTGCTGGTGGTAATATTATAACCAAATATTTTGTTTCCATTGAAATGTGAGGTGAGATTCTTTTCTATATTTTGATTCATTTTCCTGCTATTGTTGTGCAGCCTAATATTGAAACAGATGATGATATTACTCCACTGTTGTCATCAGTGGCAGCTGGTTCACTGGCATCTTTAGAGTTGTTGATTCAGGTTTCTCTGTGTTTCTTTATCCTCAAATATATCAAATGGACTTTGTGCCAGAGCTTTCTGCATATCTATTTTAAAAGTTGAAGATATATAAATGCCATCAATGTTGCTCAGTTCCTTTTTGAAGGTTTGGCGGTTTATTTCAATTGCATTCTGTTCTTGTTTACTCAAGTTATTTGATTATGAGCATTGTTATGTCTTCATTATGAAGATAGCTCTGTGGCTTTTGCTTTGGGTAACTTATTAGTTTTATACTAAATAGAATCTGTATGCACCAATCTGCAGCACAGTAATACAATGACAGATTGACCAACACAAAACAAAACTTAGATCATTACAAAATGAGAAGTGCTTTAGCCACAAAGAAATCTTACAAAAGTAAACCCACAAACTAATGTGGCTTGATGTGATGCGTTAGATTGTAAATCTACTTTTATTGTAAAGTAGATCTAACTTATCATATAAATTATGTCAGTTTATGAGTTTACTTTTGTGAGATCTCTTTGTAAGTGTAACACTTCTCTTAAATAAGAAGTAACACTATTGAATAGAAACGGCGGTGCTTTAAGGATGTTTTTCCATCAAGCGGCTAACTCACATTGGAGAAGCAACACTATTGAGATGCTTTTGGTTGATGATTAGTCTTCTCTGATGAGACTGTGATCGTGAACCATATTTTACAGTATTATATACATAAATTTTCAGAGCTATTTGCTTCGGGACCCAAGTCCATTGAGGAAGGGATGGCAACGCGGCTTGAGAGGTTGTTGAAGAGAGAGATCTTCAAGATGGTAAAAGTAGGTTAGTGATATAGCACAGGGTCTGTGTGGTTTCACTATGGATTCTTATAAGCTTGTTGGGATGCGATTCAAGATGATGGTATGAAGGTATTCTAGGTTTTTCATGCCAACAAGAAGTTTGAGAAAAGCCTTAATTGCACTTCACAACCCTCATTCCTAAAAATGCCGGGGCTTTGGACAGTATTGGTAAAAGCACACTCAAGCTTAGATCACCAAAGCCTGAAGCCCTTCGCTTACTGAAATCAAAGCACATTTTACCTTATGCACTTTTTGGCACTTTTCTTAGCCAGATTATAGTGTGAAAAGGGGGACGAATTACTTTGATAAAGAGTACGTTGTCTAATCTTCCCACTTATTTCCTTTTTCTTTTCCCAATGCCGGTAGGGGTGGCAAATAGAAGTGAGAGGATTTATCGGAATTTCTTGTGGGGAGGTAAAGGGGAGGAAAGAAAGTTTCACTTGGTAAGTTGGAATAAGGTGTGTCTACCAATTTCATGTGGAGGTTTGGGGGTGCATAATTTGAGGCTCTTTAATAAAGCTCTTCTTGGTAAATGGTTATGGAGATATCATTGTGAGAGGGATGATGCATCATGGAAAATTATTGTTGATGTTAAATAGGGGAGAATGTGGGGGAGTTGGTGCTCTAATGAAGTTAGAGGAGCGTATGGGGTGGATTTGTGGAAGTCCATTCGGATTGGTTGGGGGGAGTTTGTCAATCATATTAAATTTAAGGTGGGGGATGGGACAAGGATACATTTTTGGTATGATATTTGGTATGGGGATTCAGCCCTCAAGAATGTTTTTCCATTCCCAATTTAGGATTGCCAGGGACCAAGATGTTGCAGTGGCTGATTCTCTTTCTTTCTTGAATAATAATCCTCAATCGAATGTTGAATTTGTGAGAGAAGTGCATGATTGGGAAGTGAATGTAGTCTCAGATTTTTTTGGAAGATTATATGATTTAAAGATTATTCAGGGAAGGGAGGATAGCTTGCTGTGGGTTCATGCAGGAAATTCCAGATTTTTGGTAAGTTCCTTTTATAAGGTGCTAACCTGCCATTGTGTTTGTGATTACCCCTGGAAAAGCATTTGGAAAGTTAAGGTGCCTAGTAAGATGAAATTTGCTTGTTGGTTGGTATCTCTTTGAAAAATTCTGACCACAGTAACTTAAGAAAGCGTGGGCTTTGCGTAGTAGATTGGTGCTTTATGCGAAAAAAATATGGTAAATCTGTTAACCATCTTTTTCTTCATTGTGAGATGGCCAAGATTTTGTGGAATGAGATTTTTGGTAGGACGGGATTTGCTTGGGTGATGCCTAAGCAAGTGGTGGATTTTCTTGCTTGTTGGAAAGGTTTTGAGGGAAGACAAAGTGCCGCTGCCATTTGGAAGATGAGCCCCTTGTGTTTGATGTGGTGCTTATGGTTGGAGAGGAATGGGAGGTGTTTTGAAGACAAAGAATGCTCGATGGGAGAACTTAGGGAGTTTTTCTTTATTACTTTGAGTTTGTGGGCTAAGGCTCTTGTTTTGAATAGAGATGATTTTCTCGATTTGCTTTAGGCTCGGTTTGGATACATAAAATATCTCATCTCATCTCATCTCATCATTACAATTTTCTCAAACTCCCACACAAAATATAATAAACAATTCAACTTTTTCAAATACCAAAATAAAAATTATATTAAAAAATTATATTCTAACAATATTCTATTCAACTTTCAACAAAATATCTCATCTCATCTAAACTGCGTAACCAAACGAGGCCTTATTCTTTTTTCAGTTTCTTGAGTGTATGTAGGTATTTTCTCTTGTATACTTCCTTGTATTTGGACTATGCCTATTCTTGGTAATAAAATCTCTTATTAATTATAAAAAAAGAAAAAATCTATTACAATCGACCATTGAAACAAGGTGTTAAAAAAAAGGTTCCAAGTACATCCAATGATCGTTCTCAATTTTGGAAGCTTCACTCGTTCCTCTCCCTCCAAAGACACCACCATGGCAGATCGGAACCATCTTCCAAATTGCGGCAATCTGAGAAGTGCCTTGGAGACCTCTCCATGAAGCTAAGAGGTGGATCGCCCTTCTTGGCATCACCCAAGCTACACCCACCCTTGCAAAAAAGTCATTCCACAAAGTCATGGCAATCTCACAATGAATTAATAGATGATCGACGGATTCTCCACTCTTTTTACACAAACAACACCAATCCAAGACTATGATTCGCGTTTCATTAGGCTGTCGGTAATGAGAATCTTCTCCAAAGAAGCTGTCCATACAAAGAAGGATGCCTTTAAGGGAGCTTTTGTCTTCCAAATGCTATTCCATGGGAATGGATTTACATAAATATCCAACTCAAGTGTAGGCCCACTTATTCCAATAAATGTCCAATTGGGCCTTCAAACATTATGGGCCAACGGGCCCAATAAAGCTATCCTTTTAGCCTTGATAAAGTTGCGCCTGGGTGTTGCAGACTATGCCTTTTAGTTTTTTAATTACAGAATTTTTTATTACTTATATATATAAAAGAGTAGAGCTTGGGGCTTATTTAAAAGAGCGTTTGTTTGATGTTTGAACCTATGTGATTTCATTTCAATGTTCTGATAACTATCCTTCTGTTTATGTGCATCTGCAAAATAAATCTGATAATTAGATTCTGTGCCATTTTATGTGTTCTTTTCTTCAGCAACCCTAATGTTTGCATTTTCTACTTATAAAAAAAAAAATGTTTGCATTTTCTAATGTATAGGCAGGTGCTAAAGTAAATATTAGCGCTGGTGGAGCAACCCCTTTGCATATTGCAGCTGATAATGGGAGCTTAGAAATCATAAACTGTCTGTTGAAAGCTGGAGCTGATCCAAATGTCACTGACGAGGTGAAGCTATACTTCTATTATATAGTCACGAATTGACCTGTTTTGAGTCAGCATGGTCATTTTTTTTCGTGCTAGTGTCTTTACATTACCGTTGGAATTTATGAAATATATTACCTATATAATCCCTGAAGCATCCTCTTTGTCTTATATTGAGCTACCTCATCATTTTAATCGATTTTTCATTTTACTTTGACCTATCCCAGCGCTTCACATGCTAAAAAGACATTTCATTGTATTTTCTTTATTACCAGTATAAACCCACTCGGTTTTTTGACATTACGATAAAAAAATTTTGGAGATGAAAGGTCTCCTATCATTTGTGTATAGACCTAACACTTCTCTATTGATTTTCCATTTCTAATCATTTGACTTTCCCACACTTAACTCTTACTTTTTCAATAAAAAAGACTATTCATCATATTGTGACTATTGACTCATCATCAGTTACCCATTTGGCTTCCTCATCATTAGTTAACACTAGGGGCATTTGATATACTAACAACATTCACCCAAAAAAGAAAATAATATGGTCAAGAATTCAATTGATTTTTGAAAGACTTAATAGAATAAAATCCAAAGAAAAAGATTTATGAATACTTGAACCTCTACTTATCAAAATTACTCATAAGAAAATGAGATCGCCACAGAATTAAAGATGATACCTTTTGACACTTTTTATTCATTTTTTTTATCAGTCTCTTTAGTCCTCATTAGCAAGAAAATTATACTTCCAATTTGATCTTCCTTTCTAAGTAACTCAGGCATAATGCTTTCCTAACCTTTTAAATTGTCTTAGGTTTAGGAATTTAGGTATACAAAACGTTGCTGGAGTATGCCATGAAGCTTCCTAATACCATCCCTATATTTATTTCTTTTTAGAGTTCTGGAATATCCCTATCTTCCTAAGTCGTTGAATTCTGATAGATGAGTGAAGTCGCCAAAAGGGAAAGGGCTACCACCGGGTCAGTGCTGATAGAGTGGGCTGCTGTGGACATCGAATTCGGAAGCGTGGTGGAATGTTATGATCCTAGAGCTAAAGGTTTGACCAAATTAGTATTCAACAGTTTTAAGGCTTTTGGATCAGTGGTTGGTAACGGGCTGTCATCGGCACGCATAGCTGCCCAGTGGCTTTCTGGCCTTGGTCTCCTATTTTCTCGGTTTTCTTTCGTATATTTTCTTGTTTTTCTTTTCAAACTTAGATATGTGCTATTCCACTAGTCCTCACCTTACGTGCTCCATCGAAGGCCTCTGAGTGTCTGCTCCACCACCTCCACCAACCAACCCTGCCTTTTAACCAGATCTGGCCACCATGTACCACCTCTCTCCTCTGCTGCTGATCATCTTCCGTTTCATTCTCCTCCTGAAACTGCTTTTGTTGGGAGCTACCTTTGAAAGTTCTCCTATCCAAGTACGTAGGAGAAAAGATTCCGATCGAGCGCCTCAACCCGAACAGATCCAATGTGCATCTGAATGCATTGGGTTCTGCAGCCCATGAAATTACCTTCACAACTGCCTTTCTCAAGACCACATGTCAAGAAAATATAGGACCAGAATTGTAGGTTCCGTTACCCAATTGTTTCCCTTTTCCTGCTCTGTAAAATGTATTCGGGGTTGTTTGTTGGGGTCCAACCCCCTCCTATTGTATTGGTAATTATAGGCAATTCTATTTTATTCATTAAAACGTTTTACATATATGTGATCTCAAAAACAATTGAAAGAGAGAAAAAAATGACATTTATATGGTGAACAATCCTTGATTAAGAGTGGGTAAATCTTTTGTTTCCATGCGCAAAAACATTAGTGCAGTGTCCTAAATTGTTCCCATGACCAAAAAATGTAAGTGCAGTGTACTAAACTTGTTATTAATTTACACTTTAATTTTAGGACCTGTACTTAATTTAAATATTCATTTATATTTTTTGTGGGGAAGGGGGAAAGGGAGGGGATTCGTCTTACTTTCGCATGCAGTTACTCTGCCTGTGGTTATTTTAATAAATTATTTTTATTTGTTTCAATACTCCAGTGTGCATTAAGAACTTATAACTGGTGCTTTTTTTTTCAGTGTGTAGGTTGGGGAACCCATCTTTCAATAGGCAACACCTCAGTAGCTAAGAAAAAAATAAATATTTGTATTTTCCTTCTAAATATATGCTATAAAACAAAGTGGTGCAATCTTCTGGATGACGTTGGTCTTCTTTCCCAACACTTCCAACTTGGAGGTCTTTCAAATATGGGAAAATTTTCCAAGTTGGAGGCCTCTTCAAAATAATCTTGTTAGTGGTTTCCCTTAAGTTGCAAATGGTCTATTATAGGAAAAACGTTTTGGTTGAGTCCATCATAGCTAGAGCCAAAGCATCCAGATCTAAGTGGACTGTCAGGAAACATTAGTAAAGTTCTATGAGATAGCCTATTAACCATCTCTCCTTCACTCCTTATAATTACCAATTGGTTTTGATTGATTGCTTGTATGAGTCCATTTTAGGTTGTTTCCTTCACAGTAATATTAATTGAAATCATACCCATATTTGATGTTTTTTTCATGAGTATAGATATTGGATGTTCTTGGTGCTTATTGTTAAAAAAGATGTTCTTGCCATACCAGGATGGTCTGAAGCCGATCCAGGTTGCAGCTGCACAAGGCAATCGAGGAGCCGTTGAGATTCTTTTTCCTTTGACTTCAAAAGTTCAGACCATTTCAAATTGGACTGTTGATGAAATACTTAAGCATATGCAGTCTGAAACTAGCAAACAACAGGTATTAATATCGAGGCACGAAATTTTGGATATGTGAGAAAGAAAGGAAGCTTTTCAATTTTTCAATGAGTGCATATTTATATAGGCTCTATAGTGTTTATTCAAAACATCATATCGGCTTAAACTAAAGACTAACCGTGCAATCTCTTGGTGGGGCATTTTGATTTTGAAATAAATATTTTAAAATACCTCTATGTTTCCTTCTTAGCTTTCGCACCAAAAACAAAGAATTGTTTCTTGGCCTGATAACAAGCATAGCAGTGTGCCAGTGACTAGATGTCTACTCTCTTTTTTATTTGAAAAACAAAAGGAGTTTCTTTCTCCATTCGAAGGAATTTGGAGCTCTTAAGCCACTGTGAAAGGAGTTCTGGGTACATAATGAGAAGAACCTCGAATTTTTCTTGGAAAGGAGATTATATTACTGAGTGAAAGGAGGAAAATTTTCCACTTAAGAATGCTGTGCACCCAGAATCAGTCGAGACTTTGTTCTGGACACCCAATGCCAATAAAAAAGAATGTTGTGCACCCCCATGATTAGAAGAGACTTTGTCCTAGACACCAGGTGTCAATAAAAATAAAAAAATCCACTGAAGAATGGAAGGAAATATGAAAATAAAAGACTAACCCAGACAACACAAACAATTCCATAATTACTTGCAACAAATAATGAAGAGACACCTGGTGTCACTAGAAAATAGAGTCTATATCAGTTTCTATTTGGTTTGCCAAATCCAGTATAGTTTAGATTCTTGTATTAACATTCAAGGGAAAATTTTCAGGAAGAAATAAGGGATCAAAGCAATGTTAATATGCCGAAGGAAACCAATCTACTAAAGCAAGATCTCCCTGAGGTATCAGTTTTTTACTCTCTAATGTACCTTTCTGTTTGTTATACTTACTGTGGCTCAGATTCTTTTCTGGATTGTCTGTTGTCTGAAATTGGATGCTTTCTAGCTTTTAATTTTTCTTGATAAAATCCCTAGGGGGTTAGCTCAAGTGGTAAAGGCCTTAGTCTTGGTAGTATGCTCCCTCTAAAGTTACTTATCAAAAAAAAAAAGTATGCTCCCTCTAAAGTCTAAGATTCAAATTCTCTTGGGTGTAAACAATCTCTAGACTGGGGAATTTTTCCCTTAAATTACCCGAGATGCACTTGCAGGAAACTCCTTGCCGAGGGCCTGTGTACCCCCGGGATTAGTCGGGACGCTGTTCTCGGACACTTGGTGCCAGTCAAAAAAAAAAAAATCTTGGTAAGATTACACTGGATGTTCTGTAGATGAGATTATTATATATCTAATTCAAATCTAGTTACTGTCATAAATTCAATTCAAATTCGATATTCTAGTTTTTACTCTCTGATCGTCAGTTCAACCATTACCCGTAAAAAAGTAATGTCAATTCAACCAAAAGACTGAATCAAAGACTTCCATGAATCAATTACTGGTTTTATCTCTTATAATACTGCACTTTCTATAAGAAGTGGAATCCTTATTGAAAACTTCTTCCAGTGGGAGAAGCATTGAAATGCTAATGAAAAGAAATTTAAGATGCCACTTTGGGATCATTGTGAGCAAGGAAACGGTTCTCCCCTCTACCATTGACAAGGGATGGGACTTACTTTCACCTTGTGATTACTTGCAAGTCTTTTCTCCTTCGGATTTATTGTGTATTTGTTTTTTTTTCAACATTTCAGGTGACACCAGAAGCAAAGAAGAAAGCTGCAGAAGCAAAATGTAGAGCAGATGATGCTTTCAAAAGAAAAGATTATCATACTGCTGTAGATGCTTATACACAAGTTCATACTTCTCTCCTTTGCCTAATTCAATATTTTCTCCCTTTTACTGTTGAAAATTTTCCTTTTCGGCTGCAACCCTATGTCTCTGTATTTGGTCGTGCTCTTGGTTGATGCTAATTTTCATCTGATGGCAGAGAACACATTTCTATATGAGGATTGTTATAGCCACAAAGAGATTACATAGAAGCAATCCCACAAACTGACGTGATTTCATGTGATCCGTTAGATTTACTTTATAATAAAAGTAACTTTACAATCTAATGAACCGCATGAAACCACTTTAGTTTGTGGGATTACTTTTGTGTAATCAATTTGTAGCTAAAGTATTTCTCTTTCTATATAGAACATTATTGGGGTAACTTATCAGTTTATTGTTTGACTAGAAAGCATATTTCATGGTCAGCCACCAATATAATTTAGCGCATTAGGGGTGTGGCTCAACTGGTAAAAGCCTTGGTCTTGGTGGTTTGCTCCCTCCAGGTCTAAGGATCCTCTTGGTTTGCTCCCTCCAACTTCTCTTTGAATTACTTGAGGTGTATTTGTGGGAAACTTCTTGCCGAAGGTCTGTGCACCCCCGGAATTAGTTGAGACTTTGTTCTTGGACACCCGGTGCCAATAAAAAAATAATAATAATTTAGTGCATTTTCAAAGAAACTAATTAACTTCTTCACTTACCAAATAGGTGAATGAGACTTAATTAAACTTCTCATGACTATTCTTCTGACAGAATCTAGCTGGTGATTGATATTTTTAGTGCTCCATTGGTAGTAGATATACCATCTTCTGTATGCTATTCTATTATTTGAAATTTAAATAATCAATTTATATTTACTGCAAGAATGGATGACGTGGCCTAATAGAAACAAAGAAGCTTTTACTTCGAAAAATTATGTGTTATAGATATCAGTGGCAAAATTTGTTTCCTTATTCACAGATGTATATCTAAAACGTGAGCTGTCAGCACTTTGACTGTAAATTGTAATTGTTTGGGATGCATATTCAGGCAGTTGATTTAGACCCCACTGATGCTACTTTGTTTTCCAATCGGAGCCTTTGTTGGATACGCATGGGTCAAGCTGAGCATGCCTTAAATGATGCAAAGGCCTGCCGAGCATTACGGCCAGATTGGCCGAAAGCTTGCTACCGGGAAGGTGCAGCTTTACGCTTATTGCAGGCATGTTTTCATGTTCGCTTCTGGTCCATGGCATTTGAAACAACGAATTGGTCTTTGTGGTCTGATGTTATTTGTTTCTCTTATTATTGCAGAGGTTTGATGAAGCAGCCAACTCTTTTTATGAGGGAGTGCAGCTTGACCCCGAAAATAAGGAACTTGTGCATGCCTTCAGGTAGTGATCACGTTCACCATCTCTGGATTTACTTAGGCCTTGGTTTTGGCATGCCAATGACTACATTACAAAATGAAAAAAAAAGAACAAAATTGTTTATTTTTCTCTTTATCAATTGTAAAATCCATGAAATGAGCTAATTGTTGAAGAGTTTCGTTTACTTGGGACATCTTACACTTTAAGAGGGACTGCAAAATTTATTTCATCAATCAAATACATCCTCTGAGTACCTGCCACTTCTACAGGGAAGCTGTTGAAGCTGGGAGGAAGTTTCATGGTACCAAACTACCAATCAAGAAAGAGGAACTGGAGTTTTGTGTGGATAAATAGCTGTAAGGGTCATACCGGACATACATGGAAACTGTATCCAGAAAAAAAAAAAAAAATAGCTGTAATAGTTTATCAATGAGAATTGTTCACTGTTTTGGTAGAGAATCACAATTATTTCAGCCAGTTTAACATCAAAACCTTACTGTAAGATTTCTTAAACTGGTTAGAGTCCAACCGAATCAAAAGGCTCCGAATAATGAATTAAAAGGCTCATGCAATCAACAGCCTGCCAAGGGAAGAAGCCCGTCTAAGACAACCAGGGACAACTTACAGCATTGGTACTACAGTCTACAATTGTGGGAAAACCTTGGAAACCCATGATCCACAGTCCACATTGAATTGATTGGCGTTGGTCTGAAACCAGAGATAAGTATCCTCCTGTATTTGGGTTTGTAAAAACTCTATTTGCATGCTTATTTACTGACACACCAAATGCACTATTTATGTGAAAGCCAACCACATTAGTTATTATAAAAGATACTTGTGTTGGGAAACTCTTTTACTATTGACATTTTTTTTTAAGAAGAGGACGGTACTCTAATTTTATTGATAGCCTTCATTTATGACAGAAAACCAATACGATTAACATGTTCACACAGTATACAGTGTGTAGGTAGCAGAAGACTCTTCTTTACACCACCACCTAATAGGAGGCTATTGTTAAAGATAAAACAATATTTGCCTTTCATTTGTCTTAAATCGAAGAGCAAAGACCTCACTTATTTTCCTTATTCATTCTCCATTGCCAATCTCGCCACCTACTTCTATTAGAGAATGCCTATTTCAGCCGTGGCACACTTCAATCCAGTTTAACCCATCATGTTTCGTTCGAATCTTACTTTCTTTTGTTTTATTGATTGCATCTGAGTCGACACATGTAAAGGAGAGGTGGTCTTTGATTTCCCCAAAAGCCAAAAGCCAAAAGAACAAGTTTCATTTTAATTTTATTTTCTAAGCAAAGTGGAGAGACTTAAGACCTAAGAAAGAGAGCAGATAAATATTAGAGAGAAAAGATGATGTACTTGACAGCAGCCATGGTTTGATGTGGACCTTTTAAAAAAAGTACATTACAAGGGAGCATACTCAATAGATTTGCAAAAAGCTAAATCTATAGCATATTCAGCTATTAGACATCAAACTATACTCACAATTGATTAGCTAAAATCTAAATATTTGAACTTTAGCTACAATGAACATTAAAATCATTTTCAAATTTGTTAGTTATTGTAGACACACAAAATGTATATTTTATCATTTATTTTGCTCTATACTTTCATGTCTACTTTCAAGTTGAACGAAAGTAATATTATCAGGTGATATTTGGGGGGCACAGCTTCAACTATTTCGACTGTCTCTCTCTACGATTTTATTTCAGAAACTTGAGTTCTCTCTCTCTCTACTTCGACTCTCTCTCTCTCTCTGCGATTTTAGAAACTTGGGTTCTCTCTCTCTCTACTTCGACTCTCTCTCTCTCTCTCTCTCTCTCTCTCTCTCCACTTTGACTCTCTCTCTCTCTCTACGATTTTAGAAATGCCTCTCTCTCTCGACTCTCGCTTTCTCTCCACTTTGATTCCCCTCCCCTTCAATTTACAGTTCATCGAATCAGGATGATGAAGACAAAGACTTCAGGTTTTATTTTGACTTTGAGCATTTAAAAGATGCAGCATCTATGTTGGACCATGTTCAGTTTTGGTCAGATTGGAATAAATGGTAGAAGAAAGATGGGTTGGTCAGATTGGAGTAATTACCTACAGAAGAAAGATGGGTTGTTTACCTTGCCTTTGCCTGATCTGGGGTCATTTTCCCTCATCTTCTTGCTTCTAAAAAGAAAACAAAAATTTGTATTTGGACCCAGCTTCATAAACTCATCTCAGATTTATTCATTGGACAACTTCTTTATGGATTTGCGAGGACAGGACAGATACATGAAAACAAAAATCTGTATTTGGACCCAACACAAGACATATACAAGATCAGTTCCTCTTTAGAAAGATCAAATTGGAGTAATCGCCTACAAAAGATAACTTGTATAATCGCCTACAAAAGAGTTGTATTTTTATTCCATGTGATTTGCAAAAGTTGCAGGGTATGGTGCGATGGTCTGGGTTGTGCCGAAAAAGTTGCTCCTCCACCGACGTGCGGCGTGCATTTGAATGTTCAAAGTTCATCCAAAGTTTTCTCTGGATCCAGAGAGGGCAGAGAGAGATTGAGAGATCGAGGGCAGAGAGGGAGAGGTCATGACAGAAACGAGTCGGATCCAATGAGAGAGCAGAGAGAGGGGGAGGGGGAGTAGATGTGCGCTCGCTACGTGTCGTTTTCTTATTGATCTCCGATATTCTATCATTATAGGAGTCACCGGTCTGAAGATTTTATCAAAAAAACCATTAATGCACAGCTCATGTGTTGGGGGCCTCGCATGGTACTAGACCTTTTTTGTTTTGTTTAGAATATGATTACTAATTAACATAATTTAATTAGAATATGATTACTAATTAATATATAATAGGTAGAATGATAAAATATGATAAATTAAATTAAATTAATAATTAAAAAAAATTAAATAATTTTTTTAATTATTTACTCTTTATTATATAATAAATAAATAGATAATCTAATGTGAGAATTTGATTTGAATAGATAAAGTTAAATTTATCTTATATTATTTTATTATTATATAAAAATAAATAAATATTCTAATATAAAAATTTATATGAATGAAATAATTAAAAATTAGATTCATTTTATATTTATCAAAAGTGTCTTTTAACTTTTACTGATCACTGAGGATGCTTAAGAAGAAGAAAAGTCATTGAAAGAGGATATGGAGGCTCGAGATGGTCATTTTGGACTCCACCCAAACCTCCCGTCCCCTCCAATGGGCAGGTGGATATTTTAGCTCACTACGTAGTCTTTGCCAAACTAAACCCTAGATTTAAGATTCAATTAATCTTAAGATCCATTTCCTCACTTTTCATATTCAAATCTCAAGTCGTAGATCAAACTCTCATTACGTAGGTCCAACTATAATTTTCTTTTTTTTTAAAAAAAAAAGAAAAAAGAAAAAAAGAAAAAGAGGGATGCACTAATGCAGACCCCCATACGCACGATCATGGCTTGGCTGTATATTTGCACAAAGACACATTGACAAAGTCGTGATTGTGGGTTTTAAACTCCTTACCCGTGGCCACAACTAGGTCATGGGTCGCAGAGTCCCTTACTTGCGACCTCGGCTTGGCTATTGGTTTGCATAGAGACCTTGGTTGTCGGCTGCAGAGACCCAAGAAGAAGAAGAAGAAGAAGGCGGCTTCAGGAGAAGGTGATGAAAAAGATGTCTAGAGTTTGGGCAAGTGAAACCTAGGCAAGCTACCCGCTTGCTTGTACAATTTTTACGTCTTATACTGCGTTTGAAAGCGAATTTTTCATAATAAAATAAAATAAAATATTATTATTTTAAGATTTAAAAAAATTAAATTATTTATTATATTTTATGTTAAAATTTAAAAAATTTATAATTATTAAATAATATGAATTGAGATAAAATTAAGATAAAGTTAAGATAGTTTGAGATCCAAACTGGCCATATTATCTGCTTGCTTGGTACCCTTAGCACCCGTAGTTAGGAAGCGGGTGAGTATGCTTGGCAGGTTGAGTATAGGGACCTACCTAGCACCCGTAGTTAAGGCTGTATATATGTATAACAAATAAATATTTCTCTATTGTGCACTCTTTCTTAAAATGAATGGGATCCTAGTCGTGGGTGCACATGACCTAATTTATAGTGCAAATGTTTTTTTATGGTAGAACTCTTGGTCATTACTATCCTCTGTGACTTTATCATAGTTTCCAACTCATGGGTTAAATATTTGAACTTCATATGTTAATAGCTTTGCTATAGTCTTTTTGCTAAATTATACCTCTTGGGTTAAATATTATAACTTTATTGTATTCTTCAATGATCATATTTTTCAGCTTTAATCGTTCTAGAAAAATGATACTATGCCGTCTGGATTTATTACCTCAATTTGACTATATTTTAATTTTTTCCTTAATAGTTAAGGAAATGATTATTAGTGAATTTGTATATTTTATTTTTATAAATGTTTCAAGATGTTTAAAAGAAAAAAAAATACAAATATGTTGGTTAATATATTTTGAAACGCTTTGTAAACTAGAGAATATGTAAAATAACAAGAACAAATTAGAAAGAGAGAATCCGATATCGAGGCACGTTCTGATGGACGCTTTCCTTAGAGTAGATTCTGCTGCATGCAAATTTAAACATGCACTAGACTTCTTAACAATCTACTCCCAAGTAGGGGTGTAAGCTGGCCGGTCCGGTCCGAAAAAACCGACCGGACCAGACCGAAAAATGTAGGGTCGGTCTCGGTCCAGAAAGTAGTGGGATTTCGGTCTTCGGTCCGATCCCGGGGTGGAGATTTCTCGGACCCGACCGACCGAAATTTTTTTTTTTTAATAAATATATTATTTTATATAATAATTGTAAAATAAATTATGTAGTTTTCATCTAACCTATGATACCTATCCCTAAATATATTATTTTATATAATAATTGTAAAATAAATTATGTAATTTTCATCTAACCTATCCCCATTTAGAATATAAAATTTTAAATATGTAATTACAAATTAATATTATATTAATCATATATTATAAATTAACCTATCAATTCATAATTAACTAATGTGTGACCACTGACCACTGACATCTATGAGACTATGACCTAAGTTGCAACTTGCAAGTAAATATAAAGCATGTATGGAATCATGGATAATTAAATTATTTATGCTTATTAGTTATTGCTTCATATACAAAATGTAAAAAATTGTAAATAGCTCATTATAATTTATGCATTAACTTAGAACTATCATAAATTATAATACATTAATATACTCTAAGTTAGTAACAAATAACAATTAACATCATCAATATAATTATAAATTGATAACTAAACTAAATCACTATGTCTATAATACAATAACTATAGTCTATAGTCTATAATTATAAAGAAATCACTATAAGTCTATAAGACTATAAGTTATAACTATATATAGTATTAAATTATTAATATCACTATGACTAATGACTAATGACTAATGACTATAAGTTTATAATTAATACTAATATATAACTATACTAATAGTATAATATTAATATTATTATATAGTCTAATATGTTATATAACTATACTAAATCACTATAAGTTTATAACTAATACTAACATATAACTATACTAATAGTATAATATTAATACTATTATATAATCTAATATATTATATAACTATACTAAATCACTATAAGTTTATAACTAATACTAACATATAACTATACTAATAGTATAATATTAATACTATTATATAGTCTAATATATTATATAGCTATACTAAATCACTAAGTTTATAACTAATACTAACATATAACTATACTAATAGTATAATATTAATACTATTATATAGTGTAATATATTATATAACTATATTAAATCACTATAAGTTTATAACTAATACTAAGATATAACTATACTAATAGTATAATATTATAACTATTATATAGTCTAATATATTATATAACTATACTAAATCACTAAGTTTATTACTAATACTATTAATATATTATATAGCTATACTAAATCACTAAGTTTATAACTAATACTAATATATAACTATACTAATAGTATAATATTAATAGTATTATATAGTCTAATATATTAGATAGCTATATTAAATCACTAAGTTTATAACTAATACGAATATATAACTATAGTTTAATATTAAATATAGTTATACTAATATATAAATTTATAACTAATACTAATACTAATCACTATAACTAAATCACTATAGTCTATTAAAAATTTAAATGTAATACAAATATATATAAATTATAATTATTTATCAATTTTTCAAACCATAAAAAAAATTTTAATTATCATTTAAAAAAAAACGGTGATGATTTGAGGGAGTCCTAAGTCCCAAATAAACGGTGCCGTTTCCTCTCTTTTCAAACCCTAAAGTCTAAAATCATTTCTCCAGACTCCACAGTCCACGCACAAGCCGCCTCTCTCTCAGTCCCTCGTCTCTACCTCTCTCTCGTCTTTGTCTCAAGTCTTCACAGACCAACGTCTCGCCTCTCTCAGTCCCTCGTCTCGCCTCTCTCTCGTCCCTCGTCTCGCCTCTCTCTCGTCCCTCGTCTCTATCTCTCTCGTCCCTCGTCTCTCTCTCAGTCCCTCGTGTCGCCTATCTCTCGTCCCTCGTCTCGCCTCTCTCTCGTCCCTCGTCTCGTCACTCATCCCTCCGAGGGACTCCCTCCATCCCTCGTCTCTTAATTATCCATGCACAGACCCAGTCACCCACGCATAGACCCACGCACTGACGCACTGGCTCTCAGCGAATTGGCCTCACAAATTCACAATCACGGACCACGGTAATGGAATTTATGTAAATATGTTGTTACTTTCAAATCTCAAAGACTCAAATCTGGTAGATGGTTTTATTGGGGTTTTTGAATCCAAAATTTATTCATTTTGTGGTTGTTTGTGAATTGTGAATTGTGATTGGGTTTGTGTTATTAGGGTTTTGTGAATTGTGAATTGTGATTGGGTTTGTGTTATTAATAATTAGGGTTTTATGAGGTTTATAACTTTAAGAAAATGATGGTTGAAGAGTATTGTAGTGCACATTTATAACTTTACATAGCTTCAGCCTTCATGTTAAAATATAGGGTACATTTACAATGCTACACAGATCACTGATTCACTAGTGCTATATATGATTGTCCAGTTCTAGGTTTTCCCCCTTTTAAGAGTACTGTTTTTTCAAATATTGTTAATGTTGATCAATGACTAAACCCAATGTTTTTTCAAATATTGTTAATGTTTGCATTTTTAGGAAAAATGCAGATTGTGTATTTTTAGCTCAAATATTTTTTGTAAGAACTAAACCCTTAATTACTCTTGATGAGATCGTGTAAAAACTAAACCCTTAATTAGTATTTAATTCCCTTTCTTTCTTTTCTAGATGGACAATATTCCAGAATTGATTCCACAAGATTCTACTAAAGATGATGTAGAGTCAACACAGGCTACACATGGGCAAGGCATTCCTCCACTCCCACTCAATGTAAGTGCTAATCCTAAACCGAGTGGTAGTGGTAGTAGTAGGCATAGGTCAATGGTTTGAGATCATTTTACAATAATACCAAAAAGTGATCCAACTAAACCTAGGACAACATGTAATTACTGTGGTGCTTCGTATGCATGTGATACGAAGACCAACGGTACAAAGTCCATGAAGTATCACATTGAAAAACAATGTAAGAAATGTCCATTGAGACAGACGGATAAGTCCCAAACTACTCTCTGTTGGAAGGCGGGTGTAGGAAGTGATAGTGGGATATTTGTGCCCATATCATTTAGTGTTGAGGCTTGCAGACATGCCTTAGTAGAAATGATTATTCTTGATGAGTTACCCATTAGGTTTTTTGAAGGAGAGGGTTTCAAGAAGTTTATGCTCATTGTTTGCCCTAAGTGGGTAGAGATTACATCCCGTGTTACGGTTGCGAAGGATTGCTTTAGTGTGTATATAAGGGAAAAAACTAAGTTAAGAAGTGCTCTTCAAGGGCAAAGAGTTTCCCTCACTATGGATACATGGACATCCGTGCAAAACCTCAATTATATGTGTCTCACGGCACACTTTATTGATGATAATTGGAAACTACACAAAAGAATTCTTTCTTTTTGTTTGGTTGAGAATCACAAGGGTGATACACTTGGTAGAGCCATAGAGATGTGCTTGCATGATTGGGGGAGACCGAAAGTACTTGTAATCATACTTGATAATGCATGTTCTAATAACGGAGCAGTTTCTTATTTGAAGAAAAAAACCAAGTATAGGAAGGACACTATTTTGGAACGTGAATTCTTGCATGTTCGGTGTTGTGCCCACATCCTAAACTTAATTGTCCATGAGGGGTTGAGGGAATTTGATGAGTCTATTGTGAAGGTGAGATGTGTTGTGAAATATGTCAAGTCCTCACCTCAAAGGTGGAGTACATTTAAGAAATGTATTGGGTTGGAAGAAATTGCAAGCAAAAGTGACATTTTTTAGATGTATCGACTAGGTGGAACTCCACCAATCTTATGTTGGAAGGGGCTTTAAAATTTCAAAAAACTTTTGAACGGTTGGAAGAAGATTTTGGGTTCCTTAGTAGTGTTGGAGACGATGATGGCGATGATGATCAAATTGGTGATGTGGTGAATTGGAGAATATCAAAGAAGTTAGGGCCTCCCAATAATAACGATTGGGAGAAGGTAAAGTTGTTTGTAAGGTTTCTTGAACTATTTCATGATGCAATTTTATCTTTTTCGGGGAATGAATATGTAACTTGCAACTCATTTTTTCTTGAGTTAGTTAAAATATCCGATACAATTGATGTGGAGTGTGAAATAGGAATCCCCGTGGTGGAATTAATGGCCATAAATATGAAGAAAAAATTTGATAAATATTGGGGCGACTTAGATAATATAAATATGTTGTTGTTTGTTGTGATTATTCTTGATCCTCGGTATAAGATGCAATATTTTGACTTTGCATTGGAATACATGTATGTCAATGATCCCACAAAAGCTGTTGATTTGAGTTGGAAGGTTAAAAATGCTTTAATCCGCATGTATGAGGCATACGCTGATAATGAGGGAGGCAACAATTCTGATCTACAACAGCAGCGCACAAGTCCCCCATGTGAAGAAGTAAATTCTACAGATGGTAGTGGTAGTGGTAGAGTTGATAGGACGGCAGAAAGAATGGTCATATTCAAGCAACGGTTACAGTCGGAAAACACTTTGGGGAGCAAGAATGAAGTTGATAGATACCTAGCTGAAAGTTGTGAGGAGACATTCCCAAGTTTTGACATTCTTATTTGGTGGAGGGTTAATTCAGTTAGATATCGTGTACTTTCAAAAGTTGCACAAGATGTATTCGCAATACCGGTATCTACAGTGGCCTCTGAATCTACATTTAGCACTGCGGGTCGTGTCCTTGATCCTTTTCGAAGTAGTTTATCTCCGATGATGGTTGAGGCTCTAATTTGTACATAGAATTGGCTTCGTTCTTCTTCTACTCCAATCAACCTTAGAACTTTAATGAATGAGGTGGAGGATTTTGAGATGCAGTTGGGTATGTTTCTTACTTACTTCATTTTATAACTTTTTTTTTATAAGTACTTCATTTTATAACTTTTATGATCTATAATACTATATGTTATGAAAATTTATATAATTTATTTTGTTTCTTTATTGTATAGAACTTGTTCGGGACGGTGACAATTTTATGGAGGCTTCAAATACAATGTCTACAACCAATGCAAGTTAATGAGGTCAATTGTATTTTAGCTCATTAGTTTTCAATTTTCACTTTTGCTATTTGCTAATAATTCCTTTGTTTACACTTTACAGCGTATTGTAAAAACTGAAAAGTGAAAAGTATGCTAAGCCAAAAGATGTAGGAAGCTAAGACTTAGGAGCTGCTAGGAGAATAATTGTATAATTTGCATTGATGTAAATTGTAATTTGTATTTAAAACTTTTAATTTTTCAGTTATTTGGGACTTGTATAATTTTTAGTTTTTATTATCTATGCTTGGGAATGGTTTTTTTTTTTCCTTCATTTTAGAAGCCAAGTTTGCTTGGTAATGTTTTTTCAAATTTCTTTCATTATCTAGCATAATTTTTAGTTTTAACCTTGTTTAAATTGTTTGGATGAATTATTAGTAAGAAAATCAAGTAGTTATTCCTTTTTTGAAGTTTCTGATGGATATAAATAAAATTTATTTTTTGTAGTAAAACCTTTTATTTAAATTATTCACTGTAATTTAGTTAGCATATTGCTTTGTAATTTATTCCTTTTTAGACTATCGGTGAATAGTTTTGTAACTTGCATTTTTTTTATAAGCATTTTGTGGGTGGCTTTATAAGTTGTATTTTTTTGCTTCAAATTGGATAAAATGTTAGTGGATTTTACTATTGGGCCTAAAAAACAGAAGAATAAGGTTGGGCTATTGGCCCATCTGGAATAGGGTTGAAGGGAATAGGACCAACCAGAAAGAATTGGACTGGACCGGACCGGTCCTTATACCTATTCGGTCCGGTCTAGGGTGAGAAAACCCTGGACCGAATTGGTCCGGGCCTGTCCACAAAACCTCCTCGGGACCGACCGGACCGGACCGAATTCACCCCTACTCCCAAGATACAACAACGTCGGTTCCCGTTAATCTCCTCATCGGTGAACACGAAAGGAGATCCTCGAACCTGATATAAAATAGCCAAAGCCCAAAGAAAGAAAGACAAAAAGAAGGAGGAAGTGTTTCTCTAATTTTTATAGAGAATTTGGAGTTAATGAATTTGTGGGTGGGGTTTCCTATTTATAGAGAATGAAATGGCACATGTGAAAAGTTACAACTTATTTAAATGAAATCGTACATATGAAAAGTCACATCACATAAATAAAATGGTATTTGTGAAAAGTCACAACTAAAATGAAGGAGCACTTTTGAGAAATCACAACTTCTCAAATATTAGAGAATACATTGAAAAAGTTTCTAATTCACCAAATGACACAACCCTTTGTTTGGTTGGGAAGCGGTTAAGGTTCATATCCCCAAGGGGCATACATTGGTTCAAGTACCAAGACACATTTTCATTTAAATCAAGATAACCGAACCGATACATTGAACAATGGTAATGATTCACATTATTTTCACTTTACACCAAATATTTTAATCATTTCTAAGTTGAAAAACCAACAATCTCCTACCTGATTAAAATATTTTAAAGAACAGAATATAATACAATTTTTCTTTGGACTAAATACTATGCATCAATAGAGGTAGCTTGGCTTTGAACGTCTACCTAGTGTAAGCGTGTTTCCATTTGAAAGATCCATGGTGAACCAAGTCTTGAATCAGAATCTTTTAACTCAGGCTTCTCCACACCACACACATAGTATGACATATATCAGGTTCCTTTCAAGGTGGTGCATAAAGGTCGTGCACCGTATCTTGGATTCATGAGCGCTCTAGGGAATAACCCAATTAACATAGACTGCGACCCCACAGTCACACTCACATAGATGAGTCCTCCAAGGATACCTGCAATTCAATACCTTGCCTTAGTCTTGGACTCATTCAAAACATTTTGTTTTTATTTTGCCATTGCATTTGTAGCACTCACACCCTAGGGATTGACCTATAATAATATTTTAATAGTGCTATCCAGTCAATTAAATAGTTTGTTCTTCTCATTGAACCTTCTTCTTTGGATCTCCAGTCAGGAAGGTTGGGTTGCCGCTATCGGTGACCTAATTAATGGACTTCAGTCCCATCTCCCTTGATATACGTATAACCTTCGACTTTGCCAGTCCTTTCGTCAAAGAATCCACTAGATTATCTTCTGACTTTACATATTCCAAAGTCAGGTATCCATTCTTTATCAGGTATCTTATCGTAGAATGCCTGATACTCAAATGTCTCCTCTTATGATTAAAGTGTTTATTATTACAAACACTTATCACAGCCTGATTGTCACAAAGAACATAAATAGCTGGCATTGATTTTTTAACTAGTGAAATTTTTTATAATAAATTCTTAAGCCACTCTACCTCATGTCCGGTAGTATCTAAGGCTATTAATTCAGCTTCCATAGTAGATCGTGAAATCACAGTTTGCTTAGAAGATCTCCGAGCCACAACTGCTCCACCGAGAGTGAATATATATCCACTCATTCCCTTACGATTTACTGTGTCAGTTATCCAACTAGCATCACATTATGCTTCTAATACAGTGGGATATCCAGAATAATGGATACCATATGTCATGGTTCCTTTCAAATATTTAAGAATTCTTTCCAATGCCTTCCAATGAGAATCATCAGGCCCACTAGTATATCTGCTAAGTCTACTCACAGCATATGAAATATCAGGTCTAGTAGAATTAGCAATATACTGTAGCGTACCAATAATCTGAGAATATCTCAGTTGTGACATAGGATCTCTAAGATTCTTACTTAAATGCAAACAAGGATCAAGAAGAGTACTGACAGGTTTGCATTCGAATCTCTCAAACTTTTTAAGAATCTTTTCAATATAATGAGATTGATTTATGCTAATACCATCACGAGATCTCATTAATTTAATACCAAAAATTACCTGTGCCTCACCCATGTCTTTCATGTCAAAATTCTTAGATAAAAAATAACATCAAGAACAATATCTATATTAGTACCAAAGATGAGAATATCATCAACGTAAAGACATAGCATTACGCATGCACCATCAACTATTTTAGTGTATAAACACTTATCACATTCATTTATCTTAAAATCATAAGATAAAATTATTTCATTAAACTTTTGGTGCCATTGTTTAGAAGCTTGCTTCAAACCATAGAGAGATTTAATAAGTTTACAAATTTCATTTCCTGTCCTGGAACCACAAACCCTTCTGGTTGATCCATGTATATTTCTTCTTCTAGATTGCCATTAAGAAATACGGTCTTTACGTCCATTTGGTGGACCTCAAGTTTATGGATCGCTACTAGAGCAATTAGAACACGAATTGTGGTTATTCTAGTAACAGGAGAATATGTATCAAAATAATCGATACCCTCTCTTTGTATATAGCCCTTTGCAACCAGCCTATCTTTAATTTTATCAAATAGTACCATCAGGTCTCAATTTCTTTTTAAAAATCCACTTACATCCAATGGTTTTACATCCAGGAGGAAGATCACATAAGTTCCAAGTGCCATTAGTTTTAAGAAATTTTATCTCACTATTTACTGCTTCTTTCTAGAAAGTAGAATCAATGGAAAGCATGGCATCCTTGAAAGTCAACGGGTCTTCCTCCATAGAATAAGTATAAAAATCATGTCCAAAATCATTTTCCTTTCTAACTCGTTTTCCTCTTCCAAGTTCATTTTCTAATCCATATACACTATCAAGATTAGATATAGCAATAGGTTGACTACTGGTGAAATGAAAACTTACTGTAGATAAAGACCCTTCTAACTTATTTTTGAGAGGAAATAGATCTTCAAAGAATGTTGCATCCCTAGACTCCATGATGGTGTTGGGATCAATACCTTGGACTTCTGATTTGATAATCAAAAACCTATATGCAAAACTATGTCTAGCATACCCAATGAATACTGCATCTACTGTGTTGTGACCTAATTTCATTTTCTTAATTTTTGGAACATTAACCTTTGCAAGACAATCCCAAACTCTAAAGAAATTAATATTGGGTACTCTACCCTTCCAGAGTTCATACGGTGTCTTGTCAGATCCCTTAAATAGTACCATATTTAAGATAAAACAAGATGCAAGTATTGCTTCACCCTACCATTGCTCAAGTAGGCCGGAACTAGAGAGCATGCATTTGACCATATCTACCAAGATTCTATTTTTCCTTTCAGAAACACCATTGGATTGAGGAGAATATGGAGCAGTTTCCTCATGTATAATACCATTGTCTTCACAGTATTGAACCAATTGATTAGAGGAGTATTCACCTCCTCTATCAGACTTGATAATTTTAATTTTTCTCTCAAATTAGTTTTCAACTTCAGTTTTATAGATGACAAATTTACTAAATGATTCATCTTTTATTTTTATCAAGTAAACATAACAAAATTTGGACATATCATCTATAAAAGTAATGAAGTATTTATTACCACATTTAGAGGAGATACTATTTAAATAACAACCATCACTATGAATTAATTCAAATAGCGATGAGTTTCTTATAACATATTTAAATGGCTTTCTAGGCTGTTTTGATAAGTTAAACAATTTTCTTCCAAATCAACAGGAACTTTAGGAATAATCTCTAAATCCATCATTTTTTTAACATTATGATAATTAACGTGGCCTAATCTAGTATGCCATATTGAAGAGGAACATGTAGTAAATGTAAATTTATTATTAGAATCAAATTTGTCTACTACATTATTTTTAATATTTATTACAAACAAACCACCACTTACATAACCTTTCCCCACAAATGACCCATATTTAGTTACAATAACTTTATTGGATTGAAATAATAATGTGTAGCCTGCCCTACTAAGTAAAGATCCACTAATTAGGTTTCTCTTCGCCTCTGGTACGTAAAATACTTCTTCTAAAGGAAGAGTATTTCCAGATGTTAATTTGAGTACAATTTTTCCTACTCCAAATACTTGTGTAGAGGTGGAGTTACCTATCGTCACTTTCATGCCGCTTGTATCCTGATATGTTGAAAAAATATTGCGGTTAAAAGTGACATGTACATTGGCTCTTGTGTCTACTATTCAATCAGTAGCACTACAAGCCAGATAAACTTGGGGACTTATGGTTACATACCGTTCATCGGTTCCAACAGAGTCAATCCCGGAAAGCACCATATGAGCTTGTGGGTTAGGCAATCTTGGTTGTTCATTGCCTTGATATTTCCTCTTCTTATAGCAACAATTTTTGGCCAAATGACACAGTTTTTTACAGTTAAAACAAATGGGTCTCTTATCATCTTTGTTAATATAGGACTTTGGTTTCAAATTATTCCCATAATTAGTTTTACCCTTATTGAATTTGGACTTCTGATGTAATGGGTTCTTATGTGTTTTATGGCCTTCTACAATATTTGTTTTAGACTAAAAATCAGAAACCAATGGTGGGATGGGATCATTTTCCAAGTGTTGCTCTTGGATCCTAATGGAAGAGATCAAGGTTTCCATAGTCATATATTCAGTCTTATGTTTAAGAGATAGGCCAAAATTCTTCCATGAAGGAGGCAACTTGTACAAGTAATTTGGAGATGCTCGGTAATACCCATTCCCCGTTGGCCCAATTCATGGTAAAGAATAGTTAATTCATGGGTTTGCTCTACCATAGATTTGGAATCATCCATCTTAAAGCAAAGAAATTGGCTTGCGGTGTACTTATCCATTCCGGCATCTTGTACACCATATTTCTTATAAAGAGCATTCCAAATATCTTTGGCAGATTTAATGTGTAGATAAACATCAAAAAGTGTATCACTTAAATGATTTAAAATCCTACATCTACACAAATTATCCTTTTCTGCATATGTTTGCAATTCAATAGTACGTGCGTGCTCATGTAAATCATTAGAAGGAGGATCATTTTCATTAACAAAATATAATCCAAGCATTGTAAGAAAGATTTCCATCTTTTCTTGCCAACGCTTAAAATTGATTTTTCCAAATTTCTCGAGTGCAATCAATCAACTAAAACACACATCTAGTTTAACAAAGAGAAATACTACTCTAAGATTGTTGGTTAATATATTTTGAAACTCTTTGTAAACTAGAGAATATGTAAAATAGCAAGATCAAATTAGAAAGAGAGAACCCGGTGTTGAGGCACGTTGTGATGGACGCTTTCCTTAGAGTAGATTCCGCGGCCTCCAAATTTAAACATGCACTAAGCTTCTTAACAGTCTACTCCCAAGATACAACAACGTCGGTTCCCGTTAATCTCCTCGTCGGTGCACACAAAAGGAGATCCTCGAACCCGATATAAAATAGCCAAAGCCCAAAGAAAGAAAGACAAAAAGAAGGAGGAAGTGTTTCTCTAATTTTTGTAGAGAATTTGGAGTTAATGAATTTGTGGGTGGGGTTTCCTATTTATAGAGAATAAAAGGGCACATGTGAAAAGTCACAACTTATTTAAATGAAATGGTACATGTAAAAAGATACTTGTGAAAAGTTACAACTTATTGAAATGAAAGGGTATATGTGAAAAGTCACATCACATAAATGAAATGGTATTTGTGAAAAGTCACAACTTAAATGAATGAGCACTTTTGAGAAGTCACAACTTTTCAAATATTAGAGAATACTATGAAAAAGTTTCTAATTCACCAAATGACACAACCCATTGTTTGGTTGGGAAGCGGTTAAGGCTCATATCCCCAAGAGACATACATTGGTTCAAGTACCAAGGCACATTTTCATTTAAGACTAGATAACTGAACCGATATATTGAACAATGGTAATGGTTCACATTATTTTCACTTTACATCAAATATTTTAATCATTTTTAAGTTGAAAAACCAACAAAATATACTATGGGACACTCCCAGTGGTACACATTGGACGGCATAATAGCAGCATCCATAATTCTAACCCTTGTATTTTCTTACGGTTATATTTTTGAAGGGTCTTTCTTTTCCAACAATTTTAGCATCAATGGTCATATTCTCTCTAATAAATAGAACATTTTTCACTTTAGTTTCATTAAAATGAACTATTGATATAGAAGCCTAGCCTTCCATATTAGTAAGTATAGAAAAATATTTTTGTTTTTGAGTTTTTTACAATTGCATGACATCATCATAAATGATGTATAAGTAATAGAACTAATGGGATTTTCAAGGTTTATGGTCATGTAGTATGCTCTATAACCTTAGTATTTTCTAACTCTTTGGGTCAACTATTCGAGCTTTATTATATCTATCAGGACTATCAGATCTCCTTGCTAAATCAGATCACTTGGGTTAAATATAATTGAGTAATGCTACATGCAGTCATGAAGTGCACAAGTATCGTAGAGTTGCTTTGAAAAATAGTGGGGTCTACTATTAAAAAATTATTATTTTTCATGTGGGTCTCGTATTTATTCATTTTTTTCAAAGTGATTACACGGCACTTACGCACTCACAACTGCAACTATCATTCTCAATATAATTATCACATTTTTCAATGGCCATAATTTCAACTTTCATAAACTTACCAACAATTATATTTTTTACAGTCATATTTCCAACTATTTCAGTATTAATGGTCAAACACTCTCTAACAAATAGAACATTTTTCTCTTCGGTTTCATCCACCTCAACCTAAATTTCTCTTTCATTCATCGTTGAGCTATCGTTAAAGTAATTTTCGTCCAGTACAGACTTGGCTTCATCGATTTGTGCAAATTAAGAGTACTAAGACTAGTGCCAACATCTATTTTTCATAACCAGAGTCCCTTACTAAGCAAAGCTACTAGCTTATTGTTTATGGCTTGGGAAAATCAGGAAGGGTGATTATTTGAGCTTGCATCATAATTGGTAGCAGGCATGTTTGTATTCAGAGATGAATTGAGATGATTTGTGAATAGTAAAATAAAATATTGTTAGAATATTATTTTTAATATTATTATTATTTTAGAATTTGAGAATTTTAAAAAATTGAATTGTTTATTATATTTTGTGTGAAAATTTAAAAAAATTATAATGATGAGATGAAATGAGATGAGTTGAGGTAAATTTCCAATATAAACAATGGCTTTCGAAAGCTTATTTGGCATGAGTACTTTTTTTTTTTTTTGAGCAAGTTGACCACTTTTTATATATGAAAAAAATCAATACATCAGAAGTTGTTTAAAAAAATGAACAAAACTTAACTATATAGATAAAATAGATGGATCTTTTTCACTATGAAAATTCAACAAAGAGGGTGAAATTTGGATTAAATGGTGCTGCCATAGGCTTATGTTGCCGCTACCCATTGCACCAAATTATGCGCGTATTCATTCATGAAACGATGTATTTTCCTAACTTTCCAAATTTGGCATAAGTACTTGATTAAAGGAAATCATTTTTCTTTAACAACTCAGTCATTGTCTTGTAATTTCTCCGTAGCCTCAAATGATTTTTCTGTCACAACATCTAAAGCCAAGTAATCCACGTGTCTCCTTAAAGTTAAAGATAGTTAGCTTAGGCCTAGCAATCATACCAACTTTTTATGGGTCCACCGCAACAACTTGAGGAGAAATAGATGACCCAAATAGCAAGTTTTGAGATTACCAAATGAACAGTACTTATCCCTTAATATTGGAAAAACCTATTCTACATGTTCTAAAAAACCAACGAAGTTGGGATTAGAAAAGCTAAACGGCATTACTACTAATTGGTAATGATAATGGTGGATTCAACCTTCCAAATGTTGTCTTCTCAACATCTAGTGGATTTATTCTAATATGATATCCGCAAATCAAGCTAGAAAATGTATCTAGGCTCCATGCAACTGAGTGTTCATCAATCACAAAAAAGAGGAACTTGTCTATAAATGATGATGTGATTTAAAAACCAATAAGCCCAAAGTACTTAATGAATCATCTCTTCTTAATGAGTAATATAGGAGAGGAATATGGAAGAGAAATGCTTTGGGACCCGAATTTGGGTCCCCAATTCGTGTCCAAAATGCTTTTTTTTTTTTTACTTAGTGATTAAGAAAGTGTTTTTTAATGATGTTGTGAATTTTTTATTTTTTTAAAAAATATTTATGATGATTAAAAAAATACATAAGAAAAAGAAATAAAAAATAAAAAAACACTTTTTACCTTTTCGGTGGGTTCTCTGGCTACATCTCTCGGGAGATGTAGCACTACTCAATATGGAATGACTTTTGATTCCAGTACTCACTGTACCATGCTCTGGTTTTAATAGTATTTTGTGGTCGTGGGCACATTCTAAAGGTAGCCTCTTTAGGCTCTTGAAATAGATTGATAAGCAAACCAAAATGCCCATCATCTTTGGGTTCATGCACAACATTGATGTGATCTCCCCCTCTCAGTTTCTGATGATAACACCAGCTCCCATTTCTTTACATCGATGACAGCATCCCAATTAGCTTTGAGTGTCCTGTTATCTAGTTTTTGCCACCTTGTTGTACTATCTGTTCTAAACACTACATTCGTGAGTGTTTGGTGCTAAAACTCTTCCAAGTCATCCTTGGCTCTATTGGAGATTGAACTTGGCTATCAAATTTATGCTAATAGATATACTTCTTTCTTTTAAACCAAATCCTTCCCATAATTGAAGCAACCTCCTCCAACTCTTGTATCTTTAATTTGCTCACAATTTCCTCCCGAATTCTGAATAAATCATACTCCTTACAAACCCATTTCTTAACAGGGCTCAAAGGTTCAGCCTAGACATCAGTGGCCGCAGCACAGTTCCACAAAGAATGACAATTTATTTCCTTTACTTTCTCACAAATGGGACAAAAGGAATTTTCAATTACTCTTCTCTTGAGAAAATTCCTCTTTGTGGGAAGGATATTACTAAATTCCTCTTGGAACATTCATCTCCCAAATTCTCTTCCACCCAGCAGTTTTCCCATTCTTGCTTGAAGGCTCTCCTTCCACTCTCCTCTTTTTGCCTACTTCCAATTTATATGCACTCTTAACAAAGAACCTATCATTCTTAGTAGGGCCCTAAATTAATTTATTATCACTGCCCATCTTACTAATAGGTAGACTGCAAATCATTTATGCCTGTTCATCATCAACCACTTCTCTTATGAGGTTAACATTCCAGCAGCCTCTTTCTTCATCTAAAAGTTCTTTGACTTTTGAATCCTTGTTAAGAATATGCACTGGGGATTGCACACTAAAAGTGCTAGGAGTAGGCAACCATCTATCTCCCTATATATTGATTTTATTTCCATTTCTCATTCTCCATCTTAGACCCTTTTTAAGTAGATCCATTGACTCCCAAATGCTCCTCCAAATCATTGAAGGCCCCTTCCTAACTTGGCCTCCAGTAAATTCTCTAGTTTATAGTATTTTTTCTTTCAAAATTGAAGCTGCCAAAGAGGTGGGATTAGTCCATAAACTCCAATGTCGGTTGGTAAGTATCATCTGATTGAAGCTTTCAATGTCCTTGAAACCCAACCCTCCTTTAACTTTAGACATACCAATCTTACTCCATTTTTTTCATTGGATCTTTCTATCATAATTCACGTGTCCCCACCAAAATCTGACCATAATAGCTTAGATTTCCTTACAGCCTTGGCAACTTGAAAACACTCATTGAATACGTAAGAATTGCTTGTATCACTACTTTGATAAGGATCTCCTTACCTGCTTTGGAGAGGAAGTGGTTCTTTTAGTTATTAATTTTATTTCAGACTCTCTCTTTGATCTCCTAAACGTTATGTATTTAGACTTTCCAACCATTGTGGGCAACCCCAGATATTTCTCATAGTCACCACTCATCCTTGCTCTTGCCTCCCTGACAATTTGGTCTTTGATGTGATAACTGGTATTGGACTAAAGAATATGGAAGTCTTCTGCTTGTTGAGACTTTGACCAGAAGCTTGTTCATATTTTTCCAGGATTTGCATCACACTCCCCCACTCATTCAAGTTGTCCCTACAAAATAGTATACAGTCATCTGCAAAAAGTATATGATTGATTTTAATCCCTCTCCTTGCTACTAAAACATCTTTAGTTGTACTTTTTCTATCTGAGTACTTTATCATTGAACTGAGGCCTTCTACACACAAGAAGAAAAGGTATGGAGATAAGGGGTCTCCTTGCTTAATATCCCTTGAGGGGATAATCTTTTGTTCAGGCTACCCATTCACCAAAATTGAGTAATGCACTCAAGTAACACACTTCATAATTTATCGTGGCATAATTTCGGGAATATTCCTCGCACGCTGAGAGGTGTACTTCGTATGGATTATTCAGGGTTGCCCCCTTTACGTTTTTATTAGAATGTTTTTCTTGCTTATGGTTGTTGCTTTTTATGCTTGTAAGTTTTTTTCCAGGTTTTTTTTTTTTTATTATGGTGATGTGATTATGGTTTTCCTTCGCCACACGTGAGGATTTGCAATAAAATTTCGGAGGTCCCATCCTCCTTCAAAAAATAAAAAAACACACTTCATAATGAGTTCAACCCACCTCTGTCCAAAACCAAGTTTCTTCATAACTTCCTCCAAGTAGATCCATTCCACCCTATCATATGCTTAGGCATGTCCAATTTGAGTGCCATACTCCATTCTCTTCATTTTTGTCTTGTTTTCATCGAATGCGGAGCTTCATATGCCACCATGATATTATCAATAATAAGTCTTCCAAGAATAAAAGCACTATGGTTGAGTGAAATAACATCTAGCAACATTTTTTTTAGTCTATTAGCAAGAGTTTTAGCAATTATCTTGTACAACACATTACACAAACTAGTTGGTCAAAACTCACTAACAGAGATAGGTTTTTTAACTTTAGGGATCAAACCAATATATGTAAAATTATGGAGGGGACCAAGTCCTCTCCATTCAAGAATTTAAGAACATCAATGCTAACCTCATCACCAACTACACTCCAGTAGGATTGGTAGAAACATGCCCTAAACCCATCGGGGCCTAGGGATTTTAAAGGGGTCATTTGGTGCAGTGCTTCCTCAACTTCCAATCTAGTGAATTCTTGTTGTAGCCAATCATTCATCCCTTTGGTTACTCGAGCTTCCATATGTTTCAAATAATCCTCAATTGCTTCTGTTGAAGGTCTTTTGATTGGTATACTTCTCTGTAATAATTCTAGAAAGCATCTTGAATCTCCTCTTGATCTATCCTGAGTATAGAATTGGAGTCCCTAATCTATAAAATCTGGTTTTTCTTTTTCCTTTGAATAGCACAGACATGGGAATATTTAGCCCAAGTTGATACCAGGTTCTCTTTGACCTTTGCCTCCATTTGATATCTTCTTACTCTAATAAAGCTCCTGCTCCTACTTCATTATGTAGTCTTTTAATCAAATCTACATTGTGTGGCCCCTCTACTTCTTGTAACCATATGATAATATCTATTTTTTCTCTTATGTCTTTCTCATTGGCTCTAACTCTCCTTTTGCTTCATCTAGTGAGAGCACCACTAAACTTGTTAAGTGTAGATTGTACTCGTATCATAGAGTTAGTTGATAAATCACCAGTTTGTCACTCCATCTCAATAATGTTTTCACATTCTTTATCTTTGGTCCAGCTGAGTTCAAATCTAATCAACTTGTGGCTTATGGTTTGAACATCTTGTTGTCTAGCCTTCTCATACATCTTTATACAGATCTCTCCACAAGTGGCTAGCCACTGCCCTGTCTAGCATCTCTTTAGTAAAACTCTCATCTGAATGCTTGTTACTCCAGATGTACCAATCCGTTTGCAACCAAGATCAAACAAGTGGTTTTCTTCAAAAGCTTTCCTAAAAAGTTCCATCTAACTCTCTGTTCTTTGTCTACCCCCTTTCTTCTTAGTGTGAACAAGATCTCATTGAAAGCACCAATCACACACCATGCTGCATTATTGGGACTAAATCTGGCCAACAACTCCCATGACTCTCCTTTTACTAGCCTCTCGGTGGCCATAGAAGCCAATAACAAGCCACTTCACTATGTGCTTCTCCTCAGTGATCCAAGCATTAATGTGTCTCAATGAGAAGTTCTAAACTTCAAGACCTATATTAGATTTTCACAAAAGGGCCAAACCCCCACTCCTATAGGTTCCACCCCAAAACACCCATCAAAACCCAGTTTCCTCCTAAGAGTTTCCAATTTACAAGACTTGAGAAGGGCTTCCATCAAGAAAAACACTTTCGGTTGCTTTTCCTTTACCATGAGGCAAAAATCTTGAATTGTCTTAGGGTTTACAAGCCCTTGGAAGTTCTAGTTTAGTAGGATGATTGCTCACAGCAGCCTCCGGCGATATCACAACATTCACACTTTCTCTTTCTCCTCGGTCACTCTTTGCCTTTTTCCCACCCTTACCTTTAGATTTTCCATTACCCAATTTCAAAATTGAACATTTTTTAACAGGGGATATAAGCATAGGCTCACCTACATTTCCATTTCCTCTTGTTCTTCTCTTCTGTTTCCTCTGGTTGCCACTACTTTCCCTTGAGCTCTGAGTAAGGAGTGATCATCCCTCACCGATTGGTTTACTGTTGAATGAGCCTTTGGGTTAACATCCTCTGTTGCGGAGAGCCCATACTGCCTATTGTTCTTCTTTAGGCTTTGGGGCTTGGAAATCATAAGGCCTAATTGTTTCTTATTTACAGAGACAATAGGCCCTCCCACCAATTGGACTTTGAATCCCTAGATTGAGTTCTGTCTTTACTCAAATTAAAAAAAAAATTCACTCCTGATAATCTATGATTACTCCAAGATCTGTTGCCATCCCCAATGTCTCTGTGTTTTTCGAACTTTCCTCAGTTCCACCTGAATTGCTAACGGTCTCTTGCCATCAAACACTGGCTTTCCTTGGTTTGATCAAATCAGAGCAGCATTGTCTTCCGTCAGGCTGGAACTTGAAATAGTAGGGTTGACGAGCTCTCTTAGATCTTTTTTATGGTTTTGAGAATCATTGTTGCTTTGGTTCTCGTCTTTATGTTTTGAAAACCAGTTGATCCACAATAGTTTCTGGTGTAAGCCCTTAACTAAGGTCCGAATTGACTATCCTTATCACTGCTATGGTTTCTTCTCAGTTCATCACTCAAACAACCTTGATTCCCGTGAATGATTCGACCACATTTGAAACATATCTTCAATAGCTTCTCATATTTTATAGGCACCCACATGCTCTTCCCTTGTATGTTTATTGTTCTTCCTCAGGCTATGACTTTCCTCAGTTCAAGTTCAATTCTAACCTTAGGAAACTCCCCAACCTACTCCATCTTCAGGTACATCCACTTCCAACACTTTACCAATCGTTTCCCCTATTTGTTTCTCTACTTGACAATTCATGCATGCCATTGGGAGGTTATGCAACTGGACCCAAAATCGTTCGAAATCAAAACTGATTAGGTGCGGTTGAGTATTGCCATTGAAGAAAATAAGATAAAAATGCTGGTATCGAATAGCCATGTCTACCTTCCAGAACTCAATCTATATCTCCTTGTTTTTTAAAAGTAATGATGAAGGTGTTCATACAGACCTCATGGAAAGTCAATGATCTGCCTACCTTCCAATGCTTCAACATGGTGGTTCGAATGACTTCTTGCCCTATATGTTGATCCGTGCATATCTTGACAATCAAACTACGTTCCCCTTGACTATGCATCTCTTCCGTCTCTTAAATGTTGATGTTGATTTCTGATTGTTCTTTATCATTGAGTTTAAATTGATTCCAAATTTTCTCTAACTCCTTATTGTTCCACCAAGGTCACCTTTGTATGTTGGGACTTTTACGACTCTACTAACAACGAGTAGTGCATGACTGCCCCTTCTCCTCTTCCTACCCTACTCTCAGAGAGAGAAAGAGAGACGACTTTGCATAAAGTCATTTGTACTTATGGCACTACTCATAAAATAAGGAATATTTTTGCTATTTCATGTCACATTCACAAGTGAAAAAACTAAAGAAAAACTCTAGACTCTGTCAACCTAGGTAAACGCCGCGTAAGCGGCTACTAACGTGGTAAAATAAAAATGAACCATTTCATTTTACGAGCTTCCTCAAAAAATTTTATTGTTTTCATTCCCTCCCTCTCTACATTTCCTCTCTTCCTCAGTCCCTCCCACTCTGCGTTTCTTCTCTACCTTAAGAACTCCCTGTCTCGACCCTTTGTTCCTGTTGCTATTTTTTCCTGTGTATGTTTCGGTCGTTTCCAAAAGTTGTTGCTTTCTATGTACTGGCCATCGAGTCATTTGTTGAATCTTTGAGAAAGGCGTAGAACAAGAAGAAGATTTGGAGGTGTGTAGTTTGGTAGGTGAGGGATTTGGCAAAGAGGTTGGAGGAGTTTTTGCTGTAGAGATTTTTTTGCATAGTTAGTTGCGGATTTTTTTTTTATTCTAAAGAATTTATTTTGATTTTGTTTTCCTTTCGATCGGAGATAGTGTAAGAGAACGGCAATTGTGGGCGTGTGTATATGAGTGCTGGGGCAGATCTTGCTCATTTGAAGCTACAAAACAAAGATTGCGGATGATTATTTGCTTCGAGACTCGATGAATTGAAAGTAGAGTGTTGGAAAAAAAAATCACTCTGTTTATTTGTCTTCGGGTGCACAACGTTAATTTCTAGCTGGTTGAGAGAGCAACAACGTAGGGATTTCGATTTATGCAAAGCTAGATTTTCGATGCTTGTCGAGTTTGCTGACAAAAACAAAAAAAGGGACGTGAAGCTACTCACAACTGAATTCATGGAAAAGAAAGCTTCTGCAATGTCGGGATTCTGTGGAATTGTTGCTTTTGGTTTCGTATTCCGTTAGAATCCTCACTTTGCTTCTTAGGGGGTTTTGGGAAGGAGATTCTGAAACTCCTATTTGGGTTTATTGTTTTCAAGTAGCGCCAGCTGATACCAAATTTTCAGTTTTTCGATTTGATCATATATTTTTTGGAAGGTAAATCAATTACCCAATTTAAAACTTCAATGATCAAACTCATTGATTCACTTTTTCTCGAGTATTTGTTTTTATGTTATTGTTTTCCCAAGCTTAAATTATCGTGTTTTACGTGGTTGCAGAGTTTACTAAGAGATAACCATAAAAAAGGAGAGAGGTTTTCATGCTCTGAAAATCAATGAATTAACTGCGAATTGGTACAAAATCTCTGAACTGAAATGATTACATTTATGGATATGAAGGAGAAGTTAAAGGAGGTGGAAAAGTGCTGAGGTCCTCAACTATGGCATGCCTGCGCCGTTGGAATGGTGCAAATGCCCTCGGTCAACGCCAAGGTCTTCTACTTCCCTCAAGGGCACGCCGAGCATGCTTGCGAAAATGTCAATTTCCGGAGCTACCCGAGGGTTGTGCCGTTTATTCCTTGCAGAGTTTGTGCTGTGAAATACATGGCTGATCCCGAGACCGATGAGGTTTTCGCCAAGATGAGACTAGTTCCAGTGAATGCCAATGAGCCGGACTTTGAAGATGATGGGATTGGAGGGATTAATGGGTCTGAAGCACAAGAAAAACCGGCCTTCTTTGCAAAGACGCTGACTTAATTGGATGCGAACAATGGCGGGGATTTTTCTGTTCCACGGTACTGCGCGGAGACGATCTTTCCACGGCTGGATTACTCAGTGGATCCCCCTTCAGACGATCTTTCCGCTGCTTGAACTCCCTGGCCGAAGATGAGAAGCACAAATTGCCAAAGAAAATCAGAGGAAGAAGATGAGAAGCAAAGAAGTGAAACGGGAATGGAATCTGAAATGCACTGCACTCTAATTAATATAATTAGCACTGACTCTTTAATTGGAGTACTACGTACGTACGTACATCACGTGGTCGATCGTAAGGGTTTTTTTCTTTTTAATTAAAAGCAGCTGCCACGTTAATAGTCTACATCAGCCGACTGTGCGGCGACTGTAGCTAGCGACTATACTTAGCAGAATTGAAAACTAAATACTCAATATCCTATGCTAAATAAATATTTTCTATTTGGATTAAATTGAGAGGATAGTAGTCTTAAAAGTAGATTAGAGTTAGGGGTGTAATAGGTCCGATTTTGCACAAAATTTAGGACCGAATTGGTATGCACCGGTTTTGCATTTTTCAAAATCGATTACACACCGATTACCCTCCTATACTGGTACCTCCGATTTTGCCAGTTTCCGATCCAGTTCAGTCCGGTTTTCCGGTTTAAGTAATTTACAAATTTGTCATAAAAAAATATCTGCTTTAAAAAAATCTATTTTATTAAAAATCTGTTACTATTTACAAAAATCTGCTTTATAAAAAAAAACTACTATAAAACAAAATGTTATATAAAAAATCTGCAATAAAAAGAAAATTATTTATAATATTAATTGCTAATTTCTTACTAACTTAAGTATGTCAATGTACTAATATTATATGTTATACATTATGGAATATATATATTATATATTATATAATAATACATTGATACTAAATTATTACTAATACTATATACTATACTAATAGTGATATTAATACTAACATATTAAGTTAACTATACTATTATACATATATTATGCTATAACTCTTATAATATATTAATATATACTAATACTATATATTATACTATTATAGTGTTACTACTACATATAGCATATATATTTATGTTATATTATAATGATATAGTGATACTAATCGTATATGTTAAACATTATTGAATATATATTATATATTATATATTATTTAATAGTACATTGATACTAAATTATTACTAATAGTATATACTATACTAACAGTGATATTAATACTATATAATAATATATGGTCATACTGATAATTATATAATATCTCTTATATAATATCTTATATATAATTATAATATATATTATTATATATAATTATAATTTATATTATTATATATATTGTATTATATAAAAAATATTATATATAATATTAAAAAATTAATTTAAATATATATTATAGTGAATCGGTCCGGTTCTAAAAATCATAGAACCGGAACCAGACCGGTTCAAACAAATTTTTTCATTTTAGAAACCGGTTCCGAACCGGACCGTTTCGAGATCCAATTTTCCGGTTAAAATTTAAACTCCTAAAATTTAGAGTTGCGAGTTTATTTTTTTGTTATTTGACTAAATCATTTTTCTTTTATTTTTTCTTTCTATTTTTGTTTTGGGTTTTTTTTTTTTAAAAAAAAAAGAAAAAAAACCGGAAACTATATACAAAACGACGGCCGGAGGCCCAGGACCCTCAGAAAATAATTCCTTCGCTTTGCTTTTGTCAATCTCCGGTCGTCTTTCCCGGTGAGAGAGCCTTTACTCCAGTCCACTCCTTCGGCTGTTACCTACGGGGTTTCTCTCCCTCTTCAATTGTCGAGATCTGAACGAAATTCTACTTTTTATTTCACATATCTACAGAAAATGTCTCTGAAATCACCAGCAGGTTACGGCAGCACCACCACAACAACCACACAACCACAACCCTCCTCCCCGACGTCCCTGACCTTCATCTCGCGCGCCACTCGCGCAACCCAAACCCTTATAGCCCCACGGCGTCCCTGGGCTGAACTCTTCACCCCTTTTTCCTCCTTCTCCCCCTCACTCCTATCCGGATGCTCTGTCCCGTATCAGACGGAACTTCTACCACTTCCGGGTCAACTACGCTTTGACCGTCCTCTTCATCCTCTTCCTCAGTCTCCTATGGCACCCTGTTTCCATGATCGTCTTCCTCATCGTCTTTGTCGCCTGGTTCTTCCTCTACTTCGATAGGAACACCCCAATCGTCCTCTTCGGTCAATCCTTGGACGACAGAGTCGTGCTTGGCGCTCTGGGATTTGTTACTGTGATAGCATTGGTGTTGACCAATGTGGGTTTGAATGTTTTGGTGGCTTTAATAGTTGGGGTCGTGGTTGTCGGGTTGCACGCGGCGTTTCGGGGCACGGATGACTTGTTTCTTGACGAGGAGAGCGCCGTGGAAGGTGGGTTGGTCTCGGTCGTGGGGACTCAGCCAGTAAGGCCAACGTATACCCGGATTTGAGTTCTTCTTCTTGGTTATTATTCATGAAACTTCTTATGATTACAACTGGTGGTTTGCTTTCTAAGGTTTGATTCTGGTTGGTATTGCGGTGATAGGCCGATTTCACAGCTTTGATCCGTATTCGAGGTTTGATTTATAATGGGCATTGCGGTAATTGGCTTTCTTGGGTGAGAAGATGAGGTTCTGTGCATTGCGGTCTTGATTTGTATACTTATACAGATAGTGATATTATCGAGATTTATTTTGCGCTTAAGGACTCTTTCTACAATTTGGTTGGTAATAGTTGTGGGGTATTTGGTTTGTTATATGATCACTTGGATTTTGGTCGTTTTGGTTAGTTTATTGACTCAGATTCATGCTGTCAAGTGACAATGGAATCATCAGGGTTAAATGGGTTGTCTTAATTTGCGGCATCAATAGGGAAGGTGATTTCTTTGGTTTCGTGGGGTTAGTGTTTGTAGTTTGATTTCTGTTTTGTCTGTTTCTGATGTATCTTAAACGTGGAAAATTATCTTTGTTTCTTCACTTCTGCTAAATTGAATTATCCTAATGTCTGTGTGGCTAGTTTGAGTTGTTTATTTCTTTAAAGCTGGCATGAAATTTGATATCGGTCTCAGTTTTGTTAGTAGTATATGATTCAGATGAATTGATGTAACCACACCCCAAACCCCCCGCCCCTCCTCCCGCGGTGAATACTCTGCAGACTGTACTCGTACTTTTGGGGTGCTTATGGTGTGGCTATTTAGCATTAGGCTGTAAAATTGAGCCTTTGTTTATCTGATTGCTCTTACTTATTCGTTCTGCTTTTACTCATGTTGTTTTAGTCTTCTGATTCAGTACATTTGTTTACTTTTTTTGATAAGTACGTACATTCGTTTTTTTCCTTTATAGGTAGCGTACATGTATATTCTTAATAATTGTTAGAGGTTGAGTGGAGAGCATATGACAACGTATGTGGATTGAAGGACTTGTGTTTCTTTGTAACGTTTTTCAATTTATGTATAGATTGTGGTTAGTTGTGGAGATGGCACAATCGTTGCACTTGTTACTGCATCCCTTAAATAGCATTTCATTTCAGTCCATCTTTTTTTCCCCTTTTTGCTAGCTTTCTGATAAAGGCTTCCAATGCAATATACAATGGGGGCTCTTATCATGTATCATTTATGTTGTTCACTCTCTTATGTAATGTGATTTGGTAACCCAAAAACAGGTACTGTGATTAGCAATTGAGCTAGTGTTGGGTATTGCTCCTCTAAGAGACATAATTTTCTTCCCAATTTATTATTAGCCATTATTTTTTTGATGCTCTACCCGTCCTAAAAGAAATTTCCATTTGCCTTGAGATTTGAAGTCTGTTCTTTTGCATAAGCTTTTGGTTGTATACAGAAATCAGAAAGATGATGGCCCAGGAGAATTCGATTTATTTATTACATACTCATACCTGTGGTTTTTGGTTTATGGCTTCTGATTCTTTACCTTGCTGGTTGGTGATGTTTATCCTTTTAAGTGCATTAGAGGTATGGCTCTGAGGTTCGGTAGAGTTTATGATCAAAAAGTTTGTAACTGCATTATCATTCTGCTTACCTGGAACACTGATTTTATTGTTCTAGATCGTGTGGAATGGTTCAGTATGTTCACAAGTAATGCGTTTGAAATCATGTCGGGGTAGTTCCCTGCTTGGAGCTAACAAACAGGTTAGATTGTAGTGTGTATACGTCTAGTTTCAGTTTAAGACCAGCCAGTCTGCATTTGCTGCTGTTTTGTCCGTTGGGGTGGCAACGCCATTTCTGGTAATTACTTTTCTGCTGTTTTGTCCGTTGCATGCAAGCATGTAAGTCATAGCTGAGGGTTCGCCATTACTTAGCTAATGATTTCAATGTCGTTTCTCTGATGTTTCCTTTGTTTCTGATTAATTTACTTTAGGTTTTTCATTCTGTATACCCTTTAGAAATTGATGAAATCCCTTGCGATCTAAATGTTGATGAGTACTGCTACATTTACAAAAGAATTACACAAAACAATCACACAAATTATTGTGGTTTCATTTGATCTGTTAGATCTACTTTATAACAAAATTAACTTTACAATCTGGCGAACCACATCAAGCCATATCAGTTTGTGAGATTGCTTTTGTGTAATTTATTTGTAGCTAGAGTATTTCCTTGTTTGATTTATGAGGGTAAACAACTCGAGTTTGAGCGTGTGGCGAGGAGTCAAGCCCTGTTTTATTCGAACTCATATCAAGCTTAAGTTTATCTTTTGAGTCTTAGATGAAGCTTGTTTGTGAGCTATTTTGTTTTTACGAAATAGATTATTATATTATGAGAAATGATTTGTATAAGTCTTAAATAAACAAGTTTCATACAAATCCTCGTAAAAAAGTAAACTATCTTAAAAAAATGTAAAAAAAAAAAACTATTCTTTATTAGTGGGATCTGCTTTTTTACAAATGATTTGTATGAAGCTCGTCTATTTGGGACTTGTACCATTATATTTTTCAATTTTGTCTGCAAATTTTGATAAAAATCTGGTTTTTATTTTTTAAGAAAATAAACTTGCAAGTTTATATTTTGACTAAGAATATGATTTCCTCTATTTAAAGTTAAGATTAATACTATAACAATAATAAATAGAATTTTTTTTCTAAGTTCATAGAAACTTGTATTAAACGAGCCAAGTTTAAAGGGATAAAAGGGAAATTAATGGTTTAATTCAGTTTTCAACCCCCAATGGGTTGAGTCAAATTGTGAAGACACTAGTCTTTAGGTCTAATGCTTGAACTTTGGGTGCAAATAAATTTGAGAAATAAGAGGAAAAGTTGAATAAAAATATTAAAAAGTTTAAATATTGTTAAAATATAATTTTTGTTTTGAAATTTGAAAAAATAGAATTATTTTTTTATTTAGAAATTTGGAAAATTTATAATGATTAGGTGAAAAACTTGAAAACTTGAAATTGAAAAATGTTTGTCTTTAAATGATATTTTGATACTAAGATGAGAAATGATTAGTTCAAAATATCTCTAAAACCAAACGGGACCCAAGTGATTTCTTGCCACCCAGAAAGGAAATGATTTACATGGAAACAAAGTACAAGGTTTCAAGGAAAAGCCAATTTTCCTGTAATAGTTTTCAGAGTGCTTCCGTTATCATTGACATAGCTATAAATTTTTTAAATAAAACCGGCCTTCTAGGACCACGGAACCCACCTGTAGTAACGAGGAACACCAAATGACAACAGACTTTCCAATGCATGTTTCCATATGTCTGTAGCCTATCTGTAAAGAAAATCCCCCCCAACAGTAAACTGACCTCACCTACGTGTTTCCAGCAATTATCTACTATGTATGGATACTAGGAGGAATAGAAAATGAACTTTTCACTAGATTCGACCATCGTGACCTTATACTTTTCACTTATTTTTCATTTATCGTGATGGATAGAAATAAACGAGGCTGTTATTTGTTAGTTTTTTTAGTTGAAGCCGGACATAGCATCAGTGTTAATAGTTTGTAGTACAATTTTTTTTTTTAAAGTATATATTCCAGTGCCGTTCAATCTACAAGCAAAAATAAAGGAAACACAGATTTTTGTGTTGGGGCACGGCATATGTAAGTACGGATCGAAGCACTTTGATATGCACTCTTTTTGTAGTGTGTACATTTCATTCCGTAATAATTCATAATTCCTAACATCACCGTTTCGCCATTAGCGCTTCAAACGCTTCAAGAGGGAGGAGAGCGGAGCCTCTCCTTACCCTTCTTTCCTTTTCCCGAATCCCCGATGCGGCGCAATACATATGTTCAGTAGCAGTGGGAATTTTCGTATTTTCAGTTATCCTGCTCACAGTTGCCCCATCCCACTGCCAAAGAAAAGGCAGCAAGAATCTACCTTTGGGTTCGTCTCCACGAGAATGGAACATACGTGACACATCAAGTAAAATGCTAAATCTCCTTAATGGCTTCATGCAAACAAGCAGTGTTACACTCATGATTGAAATACTCTACTACACTTACTATTCCTTCATGCAGTGCAAATTTGCAATCGCGAGACCACTACAAAAAACCACCTTTCAACTTTCAAGGTGGCCCTCCTACATTTTTTTTTTAGGCCCCAGGCTGTCAAGCTCCTTGTTTTCTTTACTCGCTCCTAAAAGAGCAAAGAATGCCGCACATTTGTTAACCATTCAGAATATTCAACTCTCTCATTTTCAGCTTTCAGACCAGCCAACCTAGAAGTGCAGGCAACTCTTTCGCAAAGAGGTTTTAATGCGTCAGTTCTAGAAACCAATCAAGCAAATGCATAGAATTTTTTAGTGGAAGGAAGCTCGATTGAGCTTTAACATCCCAGATATCAAAGCCATTTGTAGGACGAAGATTCCAGGAAAATCTAGCATTAGCCATCCGGAAGGAGGTAGGAAAGGGAGTGTCTTTCCCTCTTAAGTTGGCATGGTATGAGATTCACACATATCTGGTATCAGCTTAATTTTCTTTTAGCCTAGGGATCAACAAGAATCAAACATGCATGATACATCAGGTGACATGCACTTCTACTTCTTTTATCAGCTGACAAGATAAACATAAGTGACATAAACAAGATAATTACAATATCTAATACATAATAAAAAGTAAAACAGAATAAAGACTTCTTTGAAACAGAACGAGTTTAGAAGTACTTAACCAGAAAACAGAAACCAATTCATGACATATGCCAACAAGACTGATGAACATCCACTTATAAATTCTACGGTCTAATGACAATGGTAAAGTAACTGTAATATCCAAACCTCTCAGAATCTGCAGGAAGTCAAGAAATCATATCATCAGAGCATAACTAACGAAATTATACAAAGTTACAACTCATCCCTATCAATCCTCCTCTAGATTGATGGAGTCCTTGAACTTCCCATACAAAATCTTTTTCAATTCGGTCATCTGTGCAAGAACGGAATCCTTCTCTGCCTCAAGTTTTTCCAAGTTCTGGCCTGTCACCTCTTTCATCTGTTCTATCCTGCCTTCCACTTCTTCCTTCGGCACATGGGCAAAGACTTCACCTATTTGGAACCGAATCACCTCCTCATCAGTGAGAATCAATTCGTTGCTAGCATCCTCCAAATTATCATTTGTTTCCTGAGGGAAAGAGATCATGTAGTTCAAAGAGGCAAATAAGTAAACGAACAGGAAATATCTCTTCAGCTTCATATAAATATACATTTTCACTGTCATATTGCATTCGGCAAATAAAAGATTTCATGCTTTAATGAGCTTTAAAGTAGACAGAGATAAGTTGACCAAAAAAAAGACTGGAAAATTCAAGGGTAACCAAGTGACTGATCTACTTTGCATTTATAGTAAAGTGATTTCTCTCTACTCTTTATCTTGTAAACATATTGTTCCAGTTTCCTGTTGACACCTCGTTTTTATGCTACAGTGGGAAATCCCTTGATGCATGATATCCAACTACTAAACTAGTAAACATTTGTGGTTTCAACTGAAAGGACTTTATTGCCATATTACTTTGGAATGGTTTGTTTGGTATGATTATATCTTGGAGACCCTAATTAAGGGGATGTTTGGAAACAATTTTCATCTCATCTCTCTCATTTCCTTTCTAAACATCATTCAAACACAAACACTTCCAAGCTACTCATTACAACTTTTTCAAATTAATCATTACAATTTTTTCAAATTTTCAAACGAAAAACAAAAAACAATTCAATTTTTTCAAATCTCAAAACAAAAATAATACTAAAAAAATTATATTATAACAATATTTTAACTTTATAATATTTTTTATTCAACTTTTTCTCTCTCCTTTCCCAAAACTCAATAAATACTTAACTCAAACTATCTCACAACTATTCATAAACAATCTTACTACTATTCACAAAATTCTTATCTCATCTCATTCTCCAAGCATCCCCTAAGAGTATGCATTTTGTTGCCAATTGGTCTGGTATGTGGAATGCTTTAAGAGATTTTATAACCGCTGTAGACAGTCATGGAGGGAAAATACTTCACATTGTTTATTCATTGATGTACAACAATATATATATGTATATACACACACACACACTACATACAATTGACGATTACCCTCACACGTTACATTTATTACATCCATGTCCTCTTAACACTTCCCCTCAAGCTAGCTAGGGCATATGTATCATATAAACCTAGCTTGAAACAAATAAGCTTTAATCAACTCCAACACGACGACTTAGTAAACATATATGCGAGTTGATCAGCAGACTTCACAAAAGGTGTAGAAATGTCACCACTTAGTATCTTATCTCGAATGAAGTGATAATAAATCTCTATGTAATTAGTCATCTCATGGAACACATGATTAGAGGTAATATGCACTGCAGCTTGATTATCACAAAATTACTTAAAGAGGGACGAGAGCTGGAAAACCAATCTCTTGAAAGAAGTATTGCAACCATGTCAGCTCACTAGTAGTGTGAGTCATTGCCCAGTATTCAGCTTCTGCACTAGATTGAGCTATTATTGTTTGTTTCTTACTCTTCCATATAACCAAATTACTTCCCACAAAGGTACAATTTCTAGTAGTAGATCTTCTATTTGAATGAGATCTTGCCCAATCAGCATCTGAAAAGGCTTCAACTCTAAGGTATCCATTTGGTTGATACAACAATCCAAGGCCAGGAGTTTGCTTAAGATAACAAAGAATATGAATTACAGTATCTCAATGTGAGACCCTAGGCATTTGTAAAAATTGACTTAGTAAGCTCACTGCATAAGAGATGTCCGATCTAGTGATAGTGAGATAATTCAATTTCCCAAAAGTCTTTGATACTTACCTAGATCTCCAAACAACTCCCCTTCCCCTTTCAAAAATTTACGATTTGGGTCCATAAGGATGTCAATAGGTCATGCACCCAACATGCTAGTTTCTTCCAGAAGGTCAAGTACATATTTCTTTTGAGATAGGTTAATACCCTTTTTAGATCTACTGACTTCAATTCCAAGGAAATATCTAAACTTGCCAAAGTCTTTTGTCTGAAACTGATAATGTAAAAACTGTTTCAACCTAGTAATTCCAACAGAGTCACTCCCAGGAATTACAATGTCATCTACATATACAACCAACAAAATGTGACCTGCATCACTATGTAGGTGAAATACTGAATGGTCTGTTTGTCATCTATGAATGCCAAATGCCAAAGTAGCATCGGAAAACTTCCCAAACCATGCTCGAGGAGATTGTTTCAAACCATATAATGTATTTTTTCAAACTTGCACACAGTACCTCGATACTCCCCCTGAGCAACAAACCTAAGTGGTTGCTCCATATAAACTTCTTCATGCAAGTCGCCATGCAGAATTGCATTTGTAACATCCAGCTGAAATAAGAATCAGTGTAAATTAGCAGCAAGAGATATCAACACTCTGAACAGAGGAGATTTTGGCAACTGGGGAGAAAATCTCCTTGTAATCAATGCCATATGTTTGAGTGTAACCCTTAGCAACCAAGTGGACTTTCAGACATTCCACCGAACCATCAGGATGAAATTTGATTGTATATACCCATTTACAGCCAACAAGTTATGTACCAGGTGGTAGTGGAACAAGATCCCATGTCTCATTATGGTGGAGAGCATCCATTTCATTTTTCATAGCTGCCCTCCATCTCGAATTTGATAAAGCGTCCTGAACTGTTTTAGGAACAAAAAGTTTTGAAAGTTGAGAAGTAAAACATGAGAATGAAGGAGATAAAGCATGACATGAGACAAATTGGCTAATCGAATGTTGAGTAACACGAGAACGAGTACTTTTGCAGAGAGCAATAGGTGGAGAGTCTGAAGTACTAGATAACTCAAGATCTGAAGATGGAGACACGGCCACAAGCGACGAGAGTAAACCTGTAAAGGAACTGGGGAAGGCATTGAGGGTTGGGTAAGGTTGGATGAGTGTGAAGGAGAAAGTGTAAGAGTAGGTAATGGTAAAGGGTCACACTCAACACTCGAAGGTGTGTCCAAGAAATAGGATATGGACTCAAAGAAGGTAACATCAGCATATGTGAAGTAGCGTCTAAGAACAAGACTATAACAACGATATCCTTTTTGAGTTCGGGAATAACCAACAAAAAAACACTTGGTAGAACGTGGATCAAACTTATCAAAACCTGGGCCAAGGTTATGAACATAGCAAATGCACCCAAAGATTTTTGGAGGAAGGGAAAATGGTGAAGATGAAGGAAACAAGATGGAGAAGAGAGAGGAACCATCGATAATTGATGAAGGCATACGGTTAATGAAGTAACAAGTAGTAAGAACACCATCACTCCAAAATCGTTTAGAAACATGCATGTGTAATAAAAGTACTCGGGTTACATCTAATATATGACGATTTTTGCATCAGCCATCCCATTCTGTTGGGGTGTATAAGAACATGAAATTTGATGAACAATTCATTTATTACTTAAGTAGCAAAGACAATAGATTGATATTCTCTAGCATTATCAAAACGCAAAACTTGAAGTTTTTTGTTAAATTGGGTTTTAATTTCTTTAAAAAACACTTTGAATGTGGAAAGAAGTTCAAATCTTGGCTTTATCAGAAACACTCATGTCACACGAGAGTAGTCATCAATAAATGTGACAAAATACTGAAACTTGTTTGATTCAATGTTGATTGGTCCCCATATATCAAAGTGAACCAATTTAAAGAACTTGCTGCTCGTTTATCAACTCAAGGTACGAAAGACACGATGATGTTTACTAAGTTGACATGCTTCACAAGAAAAGGGAGACACATTTCCTAGATTTCTAACTTGATGCTTCAAAAGGGAAAGAGAGGGATGACCAAGGCGACAGTGCCATTCATAAGCAGATGATGAAGAGGATGTAAGGGCTCGAGTGGGTGGCGGTTTAACATCAAGATAATACAGACCACCAGCTTCATGCCCCGTACCAATCTTGTTTCCCATCTTCAGATCCTGAAAGACACATGAAGAGGGATAAAAGGTCACTGAAAATTAAAGACTTTGAGTAATCTTACTAATGGACATCAAACTAAAGGGAAAACTATGAGCATATAGAACAAATGACAAGGATATAGAGTTGGTGAGCTTAGTGGATCTAATGCCTGTAACCTTAGCAAGAGAATCATTAGCGAGAGTAACACTTTTTGGAGATGTCACAGTATCTAACTTAGATAAGACAGAGGACAAACCGGTCAGATGTTTATTAGCTCTTGAATCAATGATCTATAGATCTTGAGTGAATGAGACAAGACATGCGGACGCTGTACCTGAAAGATGAAGCCTGTGTGCAACCCAAAAGCTTATCATACTCATCCTTTGATATACTAATCATATATTGGCAAATGGCCTGATTAGCGGATCCAGATGTCTACTATGTAGATCCCAACAATAGTCCACCGGGTGGTTAGTGCAACCACAATGGGTGCACTTACGAGATTCTCAACCTCGAGTGCGATTACTTTTGGCATCACGTCCCCCACATGGACCTCTACCACCCTGGCCTCCACGCCCACCAGGAGCAATATAGGAGGTAACCAACCACATCATGTAACTATGAGTCAAATTTAGTTGTCATGGATGTAGAAAAAGTATCACAATTGAACTTGGAGATAGAAACTCCACACAGGATATGAGAAAAACCACAATTCAACTTGAAAATCCGAGAAACACAATTTGGAAATATAGAAACTCATTCAAAGTATCCGAAAAGCAACTCGAATAACAAAATCTCGGCCCTATATTGGTCAGAATTACACTGTATCGGCATGTATCCACTTTGAATTGCATTGTTTCGACCTGTATCAGCTTTGAACTGGCCGGTATCGGCTTAAAACCTACCTGTATCGGGTATGTATCGGCTCAAAACCAGCCGATATCGGTATGTATCGGGTCTGAACTGGGTATTGACCGAAACAGACTTTAACCTAAACTTAAAACCGGATTAGGTTATCCTAAACGAGAATAAGTGATCTGGGAATTACCTTATCCTCATTACCAAATAGGCATTATTCCAGATAGGAACAATCTCTTACTCCAGGTTGGGGTTATTTGCACTTGAGGATGGGATCGCTTATCCTGCAACCAAACACTCCATCCCTTTGACGTTGCTGGCAACAAGCAGCATTTCCGAAGGCCACTGACAACAGGGAACACACCGGGATGCACAAACAACGACGTCGAACTCACCCCTGGTGTCCAGTACCGGAGATGACGCCAGAAAATTGACGGAAACACGTTGAACCTCCTATCGATTGTCGACGACAAAAAGAGAAGCCGTCGGGATGCTTAGCAAACGAAAATGACCTTGGATCCAACAGCAGAAGCCACTGTTGAGCTTAGACCCAGCGACAAAATTGAGATCGAACACCAAAAATTACTCCTATTGAACATACTCCGATCGAACACCACAAACTACTCCGGCAAGCTCAAACGACGGTGGCTCTGATACCATGTAGACAATCATGGGGGGAAAATACCTCACATTGTTAATTCATTGATGTACTACAATATATATATACTACATACAATTGATGATTATACCCTCACAAGTTACACTTATTACAACCATGTCCTCTAACATATAGAGGGCTCTTTTACTATGTTTTGAGCTTTTTTTCCCTATTTTGTTTTGGTAGTCTATATCTTAGTTCAAGAGTTTTTCAAGTTACTTTCCTGTTTACCAAGGAATCCCGGTCCATGCATGAAGAAGCTTGGAAGTAGCCTATATAATACAAGGCAATAATGAAATCTAATATATGGAGAGTGACTTCAATAAAATCCCATCAGTTTTTCTCGAAGACTTAAGGGTTTGATTGTGTACTCCTTCCTATGAGTGACTTTGCTTAGGAAACTTGAAAGTGATTGTCTAGGCTGTGTTGCCCTTTCAATTTTGTTTCAACAGCCTACTGCCAGAAAATTCATGGTTTCTAATTCAGTAACGTTGGAGGCATCAAATCAAAATTTGTTCATACTAATTAACTAAAAAACACTTTTACATAGAATTGCAACCAAGATTCCATCAAGAAATGTAACTATAGTGCTGAATTCAAAAAGCCTCATGCATTGGAGTTGGTATCAGAGTCCCCTAGCTTCTGTCCTGCATCACTAGGATTAGAAACTTTTAGCAATATTAATAGATTCCTTTGTGCTAGTTACTGAACCATCACTGAATTACATAAATGCAAAAGTAATCTTGCATAGAGAGGGAGAGAGAGAGAGTACTTTTCTATTATGTGCTTTTCTTGTATAATAACCTTTTTTTTCATTGTCCTACATCACTTGGATTACAATAATAAAATAGGAGGAATTGCACCATTGCAGACATTTGAAACAACTAAACAATTTGGAATCAAGTCGATCTTGTTCAAAGACCTAAAACTTACACAACCCACTAGCACATTTAGTGACTTCCAAATTGGCCTTATTTATTTAGTTATTTATTTGATCATAAGAATAGGCAAAAGCCCAAGTATACGGGACATACACAAGAGCATCACCTATGCATGCTAGTTTAGTGATGCAAGAAATTAATGCCATTAAAATCAGCTACAATCGACCAATGGAGTGAAGTATTAAGAAAACAATTCTAAGCTCATGCATCGACCACTCTCAATCTTAGAAGCTTCTTTCGTTCCTCTTCCTCCAAATACACCACCATAAACATATTGGGACCATCTTCCATATTGTTGCAATCTGAGAGTTTCCCTCCAAAGTGGTCTTATTAATAGAAATATATTATTTAAAGTTAATAAATTAGTTCAAGATATTGAAATTATCACTCATAATTCTGGCTCATCTTCTAATACGTATCCAGATATGAAAATACTTCACAAGATGCTCATGAATCAAGTCGAATTCTCTCTAGCATCTTTTTTTGATTTCCCTTGATAAGTAGTTGTAGATTTTATTATAAAGAACTCAAAAGGGATAGCCCGAATACACAGAAAGTATAGAAAATGAAATTTCGAACCTGAGCATTCAAAAAGCATGCCTAGAATTCTCTGATGCATCTTATAGGGTATGCTTAGAAATTGTAAGTTTTCTAGATTGTGGGAATATTCAGGATTGCAAATGATAACTTGAGTTTGAAATTGTGTGGCTAAAATCATAAGGCTTTTTGGAAGAAATCAAGTAGTGGTGGGACTCAAAACATTTTCAAGGCTCTCCAAGTTATATTTTTTTGAGAAAAAAAACGTTAAAAGATGATATGGAAGTTTGGAATGAGGTATTTGGGGATATTGGAAAATAGCAGACTTCTTTTTAAGAGTTGAAAGGCCTCAATGTGATTGAGGAAGATAGACCATTGTATGGTGAAGAGAGATTAAATGAGACGCTTATAAGTGACCTGCAAAAGGACAACTTTTATCGAGGAGATAGGTTGGTGACAAAAGTCCAGGGGTTGGTGGCTTTAAGAGGGGGATAAATGTACTAAGTCCTTCATCAGCTGGCCCATTCAAATATAAGAAATAATACCATTGATTCCATATTTATACACTGAACAAGTTAGTTGGGATCTATGTTGGAAACATTACCCACCAAACAATTCCCTTGAGGGAGGCCCTTCTGTTAAAAAGACCCTTTGGAGTGAGCAAGGTGTGGGAGGTAGTGAGAACCCTAAGTGGAGATAAGGCATTAGGCTCAGATGGATATCAGACATGATTTTTCAAAACCTATTGGGATGTACTAAAAGAAAAGGTAATGAAGGTGTACCATGAGTTTCACTTGAAAGGCATCTTTGAGAAGAACCTTAATGCTACTTTCATTGATCTTATTCCAAAGAAGCAAGAAGCGGTTGATATTAAGGATTTTTGGCCTATTAGCTTAGTGGGTAGTGTTTCTAAAACCGGGCTAAGGTAATACTGTTAGGATTGTGCCTTCCTCCCTCCCTCCCTCCCTCCCTCTATGATGGCTATTTCCAGTGCTATTGACTAGAAATAATTACGTCTCCTTTTTCTTCGGTTGACTAGTCATTCGATCATTTTCTCCTTTACTTTTGCTCCTCCATTAGTCCTTTTCATTCATTTTTTCTTTTCTATTATCACAATGGGAAGAATGGGTGTCGTGAGGAAGTTATTTGTAGACACAAAGGTATCTAAATTCATATTGGAAGGTGCTGGCATCGTTCATTTTGTGGAAAGAAGCAGAAAGGTGACGAAGGAGGTTAGCATGCGTAGAGTCACAACAAGTTGGCTCGCACACACGGTGGAGGCTTGTGCGGCATTCTTGGGTAGTGGCAAGTTTCATAAAACCTTTAGAGACGAGAACAATGCATTTTTGGTCCAAAGGTGCTCCAATGAGTACGACCGTTACTAGGTGTTGAGGTGGTGGAGCAAGAAGAGGGCTCATAGCTATACTAGAAGCTGTGAAAGGGAAGGGGTGGTTGAGCTTTGCAGAAGTTCTCAAAGGTCTGCAGAGAAACTCTATTTTAGGTGTCCAAAATAGAGGATCCACTATTGCGGGCAAGTGATCAGGGTGACTAAGGACATTGTTTCTCCAACTACTCTGCCTCTGAGCCATAACACAACAATTGGATGCTACAAAAGGCGAGGGAGATACAACAATGTGTGGGGACCTCATGTGAAGGATTTGAGGACTAGCTCACTACTTTACTTACCGCTATAGAGGAGGGTCATCTCCAAACAACCAAGTCGGGACCAAGGAACAGGGAATTAAAGTGGTTTCCTTGGTCTATTATTATGATGCAAAGGAAAGACATTCAAGTCGAGGTAGGACCAAAGTGATAGTGGCATCAATAGCTTATGAAGCCTAAGATTAATAACTGGGAATGTCAGGGGGCTAAATGAGGCTAATAATAGCCTTAGGATACAATGGAATTGTATGCTTGCTGGAAACAAAAAATGGAATTTATACGTAGAAGCATTGTCTGGAGTGTGTGGGATTGACAATATGTTGGTTGGTCTTCTCTATTTTAGTGGGCCTCGGGTATAGTAGTAGTCACGTGGAATAGAAGTGTGTTGGAGAAAGTTGAGGAATACTTGGGGATTATATAGTGGCTTGGTCTTTTAAGAATGCAAATGATGGCTTTACTTGGGCAGTAGCTCAACAGAAAGAATCCCACCCAACCTAAACAATTAAAGCCCATTAGACCGTGACTTCAATGGATACATATATGCACAAGAAAAAGGCTGTTAGCTTGTCCTTAACTTCCTTGGTTTTAGCCTTTCCCAAATGTCCTCTTTAATATACTTATAAAAGAAATGTCCTCTTTAATATCTTCTTTTCACCATATTTTCACATCGTGTCCTGTTTCTATTAGAGCTCAATTCAAGCATTATTAAAAATACACTTCTACACCTACTATGTTTTTTTATTTATATTCCATTGATCCAAACAAACCCATTAAACGAAACCTAGAACTCATCTAATATTCAAATCGAGCTTAGCAACAAGTTTGACAAAACAGACATTCAAACACAATCAATCCAAACAAACAATAATAAACTATTTAAATTAAAGAAAAAATCAGAGCCATGTTAATTCTAACTTCCAAAACCCATCTACGATTAAATTAAAATCTAAATAACTCCCTAATCAGAAAGTAACAATAATATTTACCAAGAAATGGAAGTTAACAACAGATGAAGTGAGAACCAAACTATATCCGTCGATTACGCCAAAATCAAAATGGGGTAAAAGAATTTCTCAAAACCCATTTCAAATTATGAAAAAGATGGTAACTCACGACTCCATACAGCATCTGACAGTATTTATTCAGGAAAAAGAAAGGAGGAAAAAGCATAAAACAAATAAATGCACATCAAGATGAATCCGAACTTCAATAAGAACCTCAAACAATACGACATTATCAGAAACCTTGTACACTAAAATAAATAAATAAACAAATAAAAACTCAATTTTAACTTTTCCAATATACTTTTATACAGTATACCTTGGCGACTTTGATCTCATCCTCGAGCTCGTGAAAGCGGTTGTTTAATCTTCCAAACTTATTAATATTCTGCTGGTCTTCCCAAGTCACCTCCGTTTCGGAACCTCCACCCTTCGTGTCAGATTTCAAGCACGCAGAATGGATAAAAATAAAAATAAAAATAAAATAAATTCAAGTATAGAAGTAATGATCATACGAGTGGAATATTTGAGGATTTTGTTAGGGTTTCATACGGATTTTGATTACCTGCTGCATGATTGTTTGATGACAGAAGATTGGAGAAGCTCGGTGCAACTGCGATCTGCAGAGGACTCACTACTCACAGGGCGGTATTGAGTGTATTACCCCTGCGATACACACATTACTCCTACAATTGTTTTACCATTATTTTATTAAAATCTTCTTCACACTCTACTATTTATCACACACTCAACATATTTAGTGTATTGAGTTAAAAAATAAAAAAATAAAAATTTGAGTGCATGGTGTGTGAAGAGTGTAGGCAGATGCTTAGAATTGCTCTTTATTATTACTATTGATCTTAGTCGCTTGATTGGAATTAATTAAAATAGTAGTGAAATTAATTTATTAAAATAATTTAATAACAATATTAAAATGTTTTGAGTTAAAATATATTATTAGATTTTGATAAATAAAAAGAAAAAATTTAAATAAATATATTATAAAATTCAAATATTATTAGAAATTTAATTTTTTATATTATTTTTGTTTTAAAATTTAAAAAATTATATATTTTTTATATTTTGTTTAAAAGTTTTAGAAAAATTATAATGATCAGATAATAACTAGATAAAAAGGTTAAAGATTTTAAATTAAAAAATGCTTCTATTTAAATGAAATTCGGGAATAAAATTATAAGAACTTTTAAGATGAAATCATCTTACTTCTCAAAAGAGCCCTAAATCAAGTAAAAGAATCGTGTCACTTTATTAGAAAATAATTTTAATTTTATATGATTACTTTTCATTTTAAATGGAAATTGTAAAATAATTATAGATTAATGGTAAGTTTTTCTTACCATGACTGGTCCGTTTCTTTGTTTGTTTTTCTTTCTTCAATTGGTACCAAGTAATTGTAGGAATGCAGGAATCCTCAGACAAAGAGTTGTTTCTTCTATTTATTTATAAAAAGGGTGCAACTCTCAAAAACTCGTCTAAAACACAAGTTTAACACATTCCATTTATAAGTAATAACCTCAACGTTTTTACCAATTTTTTAATAGGAATGATAAATATAGCATTAGAGCATGTAAACTTTAAACAAATCCTTAAAAAAAAAAAAAAGGTAGAATCTATCGTAAATAAGAAAATAGATTTTTTATCTCGATAGATCTCATTTTTTATCAAAAGGCTACATAACCTTGGACTCATTTGGACCCTTAGGGATAGTTTGGACACTGATGTATTTTTAGGTATTCTCATATATTCCTTCTCAAATAACACCTAAATACAAAATATTTTTTAATTTTTAATTTTTAACTTTTTATCTAATCATTACCTAATAATTATCCAAACACAAAATCCAATATAACTTTTCCAAACTTCTAAACAAAAATAATATATAACTTTTTTTAGATTTCAAAATAAAACTTATATTCAAATAATTTTTTAACTTTAAAATATTTTTATTCAATTTTTTTCTCTTTCTTCCCAAATCATTTCATTACTATTTACAAATCATTTGACTACTATTCACAGATATTTTGAAATATTCTAAAGTGTCCAAACGAGCATACATAGAATATCTTAAAATTCTGTGAATAGTAGTCAAATGATTTTTAAATAATAGTAAAATTGTTTGAGTTAAAATGTTTTATTAGATTTTGGGAAATGAGAGAAAAAAAAATTGAATAAAAATATTATAAATTTAAAAATTGTTTGAATATAATTTTTAATATTATTTTGCTTTGAAATTTGAAAATTTTGTATTATTTTTTATCTTTTGTTTAGAAGTTTAAAAAAGTTGTATTGGATTTTGTGTTTAGATAATGTAACACCCCGATCCCAGATGTTCGGAGAGTTAGCTCTTGCAACCTAAATCCAACTTCCATAACATATTTAAATACTCCAATATTTCCAAAAAGTACAAATCCATTTATTCAAAAATCCGAAAATCATAAACCTACTCAATAAGACTCTCCAATAAACTTGTACCATCAGGCACTTATTCCACTACGATCATCGCATTTTGCTAAAACTTCATACTCTTGTTCTCTAGCTGAACCATCAAAAATATCTGAAAAATATTTGGAGATAAAGGGTGAGTTATCAACAACTCAGTAAGAAGAGAACATATACCAGTGTGTAAACATGAACATTTTCAGAATTCAGAATACAAAACAAAATGTTTACCTTCAGAATGCAGAAAAACAAACATTTACTTTCAGAATGCAAATATCAAAACATGTTACACAAATATCAGAGCGAAACTTTCAAAAAAACATTCTTATTCAAAAATCCTTTGGTATATTAAAATTTGAGACCTCATTTTCATCAATCAGAGCATCACATCGGAACAGATACCATGTTTAACCCCCGTGGTAGGGTTATAAACCACTATTATAACCCGTGGAAGGGCCGTATCCACTATTATAACCCGTGGTTAGGTCATATACCATGTTTAACCCCCGTGGTAGGATTATAAACCACCATTATAACCCGTGAAATGGCCGTATCCACTATTATAACCCGTGGTTGGGCCGTATCCACTATTATTACCCGTGGTTGGGCCGTATCCACTATTATTACCCGTGGCTGGGCCGTATCCACTATTATCACCCGTGGTTAGGCCTTACCAGAACATAACAGAACCATCAAAATCAGACTTTAATCAGAATACAGAATCAGAATCTCATGCCAAGGTTTTCAGATGCTACATCATATCAAAACCAAATACTGAATAGCTTCAGATAATTTCACATGTTCGAAATAAACAGAATCAAAACATCTTCAAAAGCAACCTCGTTTCATTTTATTTTATGCAAAGTCTAGCATAGGAACCCCGCTTTCCTGGACTTCTTAGTTTTTCAGAAATTTCCTCAGAAATGCCGAACAAATATTAATCGTCACCTATAAAATAATCACGTAATTCCCGTAAATTTCATTTGAACACGGATTTCGATATTTAAGCGTAAGTTTCTAAAATAACCTATTTTAGTTTCTCAAAACCTAAAATTCTCATAACCTCAAAACATATCATCTATTTCTAAGATCATCAATGTCCATCTAATAATTTCGACTAAAACATAAAAAAAAAAATAATCTAACTTATTTACAATTGTAATCAGACTATAAATTTAATACTAGATCATATAACTATACCAAAAATATTTTAAATTAAACAACAACTTTTAATTAATAAACTGGATCATATCTAAAATGTTTAAAAATAAAATTACATCATTATCATTTACTTTTGAAAGAAAACTTTGCTTAATAACAATTTTAAATTGCTTAAAAGATTTCTGTAAACATAAATAAAATAGAGTCTACTGATACATATTTAAAAGTTTAAAACATGCTAATACAGTTTGTACTCAAAGGGTAAAAATGTAACTTCATCTCAATTAATATATGCTTGACCAACTATACGGTAAGCTTTGTTATTTGAAAACATGCTCATACTACGTGAAGTAAGTTTACGCGGTAGAGGCTCACTGTGAGGGAAGGGAACATGCGACAACGCATGGAGCTGGCTGAGGTCGGCGGTGGTGGGTGCGACGCCTGGGCAGTTGAAAATGATAGAGAGGGAGAGGGAGATGAACGAGAGAAGCACACGGTGAGAGAGTGAGGGATAGACGGAGAGAAACCGAGAGAAAAGAGAAAAAATAAAAGAAACGGCGTGAGCTTACTGGGGTGACGGGAAGTCTTCGCCGGCAGTTTCTGTATACACTTGTCGTGGTTGATGGCAGTGAGAAGGAGATGGGGATGGCTGTAAGTGGTGGCTCTGTTTTGGGGTGGGAAAAACAGAGGACAACGGCTGGCGGCTTGTAGTGGTTGGTTTTGCTTCAGGGCTAGCATCTTCCGTCGTGCAAGGGCCAGTCGTGTGGGTTGCGGCGTGGAAGAGCTTGGCAGTGGGACTGCCCTTCGGTGGTGGTTGTTCGGTTTCTCGTGGGGCTTGGGTAGTGCTATCACACGGTGGTTTCCGTTGTGCGAGATGTGGTTCGTATGTTTCAGGCTGGGCTCGATCGTGGCAATGGCTAGGGTGCTGTGCGGCTGCTGGTCTTCAAGTGGGTGTGAGGACGTGCACTGAAGTTGGACGGTGGGAGGGCATGCAACGCTGCGGTTGCTAACTCTAAGGCAGTGCTCGTGTTTCGTGGTGTAGGAAGGCAAAGGTGGTTGGTTGTTCTGCCGAGGAGGAAGAGAAAGTGTGCAGGACGTGTTGAAGGTGAATATATAGAACAAAAACCGATAAAAACCCTAGAGAAGTAGAAAAACTGTCGTGAAAGTATATATCCAATGCAAGTATATGCCGTGAATGTCGTAGGGATAGGAGCGTGCATGCGGAGAAAACTGAAGTCTGACGGCAAGAGTGAACCTAGTTAAGGGAGGTTCTACGTGCATGAGATGATGCCTAAAAAAAAATAGTTGAAACCTTAAGAGAAAAAAAATAAATAAATAAAGAAACGTGCGTGAAATGTGTAACACAAAATATATATAGTAAAACAAAAAAAGAAAAAAAAAACTAGGAAGGACCAAAGGAAGAACATTACAAGAAAGACGTGCACGACGTGATCCCACCGGTTTGGCTTTGGGGCTAGTAAAAAAAAGTATATATATATATATATATATATATATATATATATATATATTTGTGCCTTGACTTACAACCATACTAACCTAACTCAATCCATAACTTGTCGGGCCAAAAACTCAAAAATAAAACCCACTTGCTCCATTAAAAAAAATATTCTTACTGCAAAATAATAATCTGAAATAATCAAGCCCAATAAAAAATCCATAATCCATCAATTTAAAATTTGAGGCTCGTAATCTATTCTAAAAAATTACTCGTTAAAACTCAGGTGGCTTTCCATTCATATAAAAAAAATTGAACACGAGTTTCGTGTCAGACCTGGGTGTTACAGATAATGATTAGATGAAAAAAATTAAAGATTTGAAATTGAAAGTGTTTTGTGTTTGAGTAATATTTGAAGGAAATTATGAGAAGTTTGGGAACATCTAGTGTCCAAATAAGCCCTAAGTCCGTCCAAACCATTTTTCATTTTGGAAAATGATTTGTACAATCTTACAATGTATAAGTATCATGCTCTCTTTTGAAAAAAAGTGAGGCAAAGTTGAGACCCACATAAAAAAAATCCATTTTTTCATGGTAGCTCCTACTTATTTTAAAAGGGAATGTGCGAGATTGTACACTATAGGATTATATGTAGCATTATTCTTCAATTTTATAATAAAGCAAACTCCATAAATATAAACTCCTAAAAACTTCTAAAAATATTATTGCTAATTATTTTTAGAACTTCCAGCCACCTTCCTGGTTGCCACCCTAAGAAACAATCAGTGAAATTAGAAAATACAAATAGTTCGGCCGTCGCTCAAGGTGGCACCATCCTAAGCAGGCGCCAGAAAATTCACCAATTTGGTAGATCTAGTGCCTCCTTATGCCGATCCACCACCCGATGCTAAGAAGGTGCTAGATTTGGCATATCCGACCCGACACCAAAATCGATCTATTAGGGTGATCTGTCGCCACCTTCTCTACCAGCCACCCAATATGGAGAGGCCAGAACAACACAAGAGTAGAGAGACCATGCACCCATTTTTGTACCTTTTTTTATTTTAGTTATTTTAAGTTTTAAACTTTTTAATTTGGTATGGGTGTGCTTATTGTACCCTTCAATAGAAAAATGGCATATCAGCTTTCTATTGGAAGGTGTAAAGAATCTGGTTCACACCAAGTTGTGATTGTAGATTTTTCCTTATAAAAATATGTTTATAATAAACATTTTTCACAATTAAGAAATATCATTGAAAAGAAACTTGTAATGAAATAAAATATAAAAACTATTTTCATTAAATATCTATATAAAAACAAATCGAGAGATGCAGTTATAACGCCCCGTACTTGGAGGGTCAGGGAGTTACTTCTTGTCACCTAAAATCATCTCTCAACAACACACACACACACACACACCCAAAGACTCCATAGAGCATAATCTCATTTGTTCAAACCAAACATACATGTTTCTCTACAAGGACATCAAACCCTAACATAATTAACCAGTAACTCCATAAGGTCTCAACAAAAGTATCAACATCCCAAACGCCAAATCTATGGAATAAGACTCTCCAATAATCCATAGTACCCTTCGGTACTTAGTCCATTACACCCAACTAGTCTCACTCCCACTTCCTATTCTTGATTCCCAACAGAACAATCAAAATCATATGAAATATTAAAGGTAATTAAGTGAATTATTGACAACTAAGTAAGCAGTGAATATATACTAGTATGTAAAATGAGTCAGTTAAAAAATGCAAAACAAAACAGATTATCAAAGTATCAGAGTGACAATTCAGAAATATTTATATACAAAAGTTTTTCGACATAGAATAACTAAGCAACATCATATCAGAACGGATTCCATGTTTAACCCTCATAGTAGGATTGTGCCAACCCCGACGGGCAACTGAGAAGAAACAAACTATGAAATCTTCCTTTTATTATTCTCAAAGCCACGAGTGTGCACATAGAAAAGACATGCAAAAAACTACTTTGTTTCCAAAGTGAGTGCGGAAAAATAGAGATGTTGGTATCAAACATAATAATAGAGGCCATAATTTTACACCCATGGTAAGGTTGGGATGGAAGCACAAATAGAATGTCATGCTTGAGGTTTTCAGATGCAGCATTTCATATCTTAACAGAGTATTGAACAGATACAAATCATATTCATATCATAATGTATAAAAATTTCATATTTCATATTCGCTCTTTTTATACAGTTGAGAAACATAGTACCAAAAATGCTCATGTATACATGTGACACCCTTAAATTCTGCTTGGGATTTGACAGAGCTTAAAGAGTTGAGACATACAACACAAAGTTACATACATGTTCATGACAGTTAAAGATACAATGCACCTAGCATACATATAATAGTATGCAATATTTACAGCGTATAATTTTTTTTTCTTTGAGCAATACTATATACCAGAAGTAATATATCTCATAAACATGAACATACTTCATAACTTCACATAATAACAGATAACCAAAAGTTACAATACCTGTCCAAAAGATCTGTAACAACATAAGTACCAAAAACAACTCTCCATAAATACAGTCAGGAAATAAAATCTATTCTACTAAATTGTTGAGTTGCTCACGCAATTAAGCTATGATCGCTTAAAGTCGCGTCCAAAAAGTGGATAACCATAGTTATCAATTCTTTGTCGTCACTCTATGGAGTAGTCAGTCTCGTCCAATCCTCTGAGTGCGGATTCTCAATATCCTAACACAATGTCTACCATTCTAGAGGGAATGGTAGTTGAGACTATCAATTAGAATGTCTACCATTTCGACTAAGTACATTGCCAAGCTATTAACAATATACATATGCATGCGTACTAGTAAAATGACATGAATGTATCGTGACATGAACATGAATAATGTGTGGCATGACTTAGCAAATAACATGACATGTGTTTGACTTGAAAAATAACGTGACTGACATGACTTGACTGAACTGAACTTGAAAATTCGAATAATTTCACCAGTTGTTTCGTCAGGAATAGGTGAATAATTAGAATGATTACGTCATAAGTATTTTAGTAAAAATACCATAACAATTAGAATGATTACGTTAGGAGTATTTTAGTGAAAATACCCTAACAATTAAAATGATTACGTCAAGAGTATCTAATAATATTTTTAATGAAAATACTCCGACAATCAGAATGATTACGCCATTAGTATTTAGTAGAGGCACTCTAACAATTAGAATGGTTACGCCAAAAGTACTTTGCATGAATTATCAATGGAGTTACTCAGATTATCATAGTGATTGCGCAATGAGTATCTCATGCATGACTGATTGAGAAAATCTATCTAACGGACTCGTGTGACTCATGACATGTATCCATGGTGTGTAACTATGGAACCGATGACATGCTATTCATGACATATAATAGATAAACATGATGATGTGGCATTCATGGCAAGTGACGGATAAACGTGTAATAGACATGATGACATGACATTTGTGACATGTAACAGATAGATGTGTAACAATAATGACATTCATGTAATAAATAAACATGTAACAAACGGCATGACATTCATGGCATGTAACAAACGGCATGACATTCATGGCATGTAACAATGACATGTAAAAGATAGATGTGTAACAATAATGGCATTCATGTAATAAATAAACATGTGACAAATGACATGGCATTCGTGACATGTAACAGTGACATGACATTCATGACATATAACGGATAAGCGTGCAATAGTTAAATGTGTAACAGATAACTAATGACATTACATGGTAAATCATAGAAATTACAGTAAGCATAGTGACATGAATATAAAAATGGCAGTCTTACCACCGCACATACATAAATATCCCAAGAGTAAGTTAGAAGCTAACTTACAGATTTTTCGAGTAAAGCGAAAGCGCAGTGTAACGTTAAGCATTACGTGAAGAAAATTTAACTAAAATGAGATAATTCCTAAGATTAGAATATCTCACTAAAGCTCATACAAATATAAAGACTCGATAACTTAAGGCTAAATTACAAAGTTACCCCTCTACATATGAGAAATTATAATTTTGCCCTCAAAATAAGGATTTTGCATACTAACTCTAAATCCTACCAAAGTTTGCATTTCTCAGTAAAATTTTCCCTAAATCCAAATATCAAATTAAAATTTTTTTAAAAACAAATCACAACTACGAGAACTTCACTATGGCCGAACCACTCTTTGGAAAAAACCAATACTTTGTTGCATACTTGTCCTTCAAACGCACTTTCATGCTTTAACCGATTTCACCAACTTCAAAAAATCATATCCTAGATTCTAAAATCATGCTAAAATATCAATAAAAACATTTCATAAAAATTATAATTTCATCATATCAATACAAATGCCAAACTCCTGATGTTCTTGGTCTAATGCTTTTCTAATCAACTCCAAAGACTCCAAAAGTCTATAAACACACTCTATGTTTACAAATAAAGTCTCAGTGATGATATGCTTGAACAAATAACCAAAATAAAAAAACCCCTCACCAAACAATCGGCTTGCACATTAACTTCAAAACCATGTACCATATACTTTTTGACTTGGAATAAAAGCGATAGATCTATGACTTTCATGAAATAAAACTTTAGAAAATAATACCATATACCTCATATTCAAGTTAAAAACTTGATGTAAGCATTAAATCTAGAATCACATTGCAAAAGTTTCATTAAAACTTAACACATACTCAAAAGCCTCTAGATTGGGTCCTAAACAAACCTTTGCATGTATAAAAATTATTTCATCAAGATCAAAACCAATATTTTCCAAAAATAAACTTCTAACACATAGATCAAAGCCTTAAAAACATCAAACGTGAATATCAAGACCATTGGATCATGTTTCCATAACAAAAGATTTCAAGACTTCGTTTAGATAGTGAAAGTGTTTCATATTATCATTACAACTTTTTCAATTTTCTACACAAAATATAATAAACAATTCAACTTTTTCAAATTCCAAAATAATAATAATAATATTAAAAAATAATATTCTAACAATATTTTATTCAATTTTTAACTTTCATTTCAACTCATCTTATCTCAACTCATTATCCAAACGGCACTGAAACTTCACCAAAACGGAAACTGTTTTGACACTTCCGGCTTTTAACTTTACAAAACCATGCAAAAATCTTTATGAAAATTATCAATATGCAAAAAAACCAAACCTAACTTGCATATTAACATGTTAAAACTTCACCATAGCAAGCTCTACCAAGATTTCACCAAAACCCTCATCCAAATACCAAAGTTTCACACAACATCAAAATTGTCCCAGTATGATCTTTCCATGTTCACACCCAACTTTCAAAATTCAATTCTCCACGAAAATTTATAAGAAATATATAAATGGAAAATAGATTCAAATAAGAACAAATCATATGAAGCAAGTTTCATGATAATCGACTTACAAAAGGTTGAAAAATGCAATGCAAGAACTGCTAGGGAAACTGTTTGAATCTCTTACCCGAGTTCTCTTCAAGCAAGTGAATGAAAAAAGACCAAAGTAAAGGAAAGGCATGGGGAGTCCTTTACAGGGAGAACGGGCTGACATGAGGTGGTTGAGTGACCTCTTGATGGTGGTTTTGCAAGTAAAAGAATGAGCAAAACCATGGGCTACTAAGACCATGGTATTGGGCTGCTGCTGCCAATAAGGGTGGGATGGCTTTCGATAGCTGTTTGGCCTCCCATCCATGCACCATTTGGGCTGACATGTTAGCCATAGGACTGCCTTCGGTGGTGGGGGAAGCTTACTTAAGAATATTTGCATTGGAGGCGGTTTTTTATGTGTCTAACCAAATGGGCCTCAACTTAGGGAATAAATGGGGTTTGGTTTATGCTTTCAGTTTTGATTAAGTCCAAATCTAATTTTTCTTAGCTTAACGAAATAAAAAAGGTATAAAAGAATAAATGAGTGTGTAATAGTATGTATTTGAGTGCTTAAAAGTAGGTGAAAGTAATTTAATCATGTGATTAATTAATTACTTAAGCAAAACCGAGTGATTTAGTGTTTGGGATACTATTTAGGGTTTTTGTTTCCTCCAAGAGTTTTTGGGGTTTTAATTGGATTTCAAATATTTGGGATTTCACTAGGGTTAAAACTCTATTTTGGTTGGCTACAAAGTGTTTGGTTGGATGGAATAATATTTGGCTAAGGTGTCATGATCACATGGCTTGAGTTGCCTTCCATTCCTTAACATTTTTATCTCATGGTTCCTCCTTGTGCCAAATGTCCAATAAATACTCCTCATAGTTCACCAAGTGTGGCTAAAATCTTGCCAAGTGTCCAATAAATACCCCCAAGGTTGTTTGGACAATCCACATAGCGATTTGATAACCGTCTGAATTGGGTGCATATCTCTAGTGTTACTAAACAATCATACAAGTCTAGTGGTGCAATTCATTTTATAAAATTAGACTCCTACGTGCCCCAAATAAATAAAAAGGCATTCTTGATCACTTTTCGACTGGAAAAGTGAGAAACGTATTATTGCACTGCAAAATCCTAAATAATCTTATGAGTCTAGTGGTGCAGTTTGTTTCTTAAACACATACTCATAAGTATCTCAAATAAATAAAAAGGCACATCTATCACAATAGCGGGTAGGAAACCGACAATGCTAACAGACTAAAACTTGAACGACCGCTCGATTCGTGAAAACGTTTTGGGATTTCACGAAATTCCAAGGGTTTAAAGAAATTCATATTGAATTTCTAGCAGGCTGTTACACTACACTAGTCATGACAAAAAATATGTTTCTTTTCTTATTCGGATATAGTGAGTTATGCAGAAAAATGACCGAGATTACTTTCAAATGCTCCATAACAAAATATGTAAATTTTTCACAAAAATCAACCTCATTCCGTTTTTAGGCAAAGTCTAGTATTGGAATATTGCTTACATGACTCTTATAATATATTATCTACGTTTTGACCCATTATTCTAGAAGTATCACAACAACCTAAACCAAAAAAATATTCACTACATGTTAATAATCTAGACAAGTACAAAATCGATCTAACTAATAAAATCCTGTAATTCTTAACTATAATTCAACACACACAATGCATAATAATGCCTCAGTTTCTAAGCATGACACAAATACAACCTCCAAACTCCTTACACCAATACTTTAGTTCAACCTCCTTAATTCTACTTCACTATTCACAACAACACGTCAACCAAACAGACCACAAGTTCAAAAATAACCTACATTCGAGTTATCAAATGAATAACCAGCCTGCATTTATTTACACTAACAGGCCCAACAACCAAACAACCACTGTTAAGTCCTCTTCGCCCATAGTACTACAAACCAGTAACTCCCAACATGTCACACATTAACCCAACCAAGCACACATCATCCCCAAACAGCCACTGTGACGTCCCCAGATTCCGCTTGGGAATGGATGGACTCTAAAGCATTGAGACATGCAACACAAGGTTACATACCCCCTTTCATAACAGTTAAAGATGCAATACACCTAGTATGCATATAACAGTATGTAATATACGTAGCGGATAATTTTTTTTTAATAAATAACATTGTACTAGACTATATCTCAAACATAACATGTTTCATTATAGACTGATAACTGTAATGCTACAAAACTTGTCCATCATGACTATAACATAAATAAGTACTAGAGACAGTGCTCCTTAAGTATATTACTTAATAACATAACTATTGTGCTAACTCGCTGAGTTGCTCGCACAACTCAGCTAAGATAGCTAAAATCATATCTATAATTTGGAGAATTGAAACCAAAATCATCTCGTTGTAGTGTTGGGCTCTAGTCGACGTTATCCAACCTGTCTTCAACGGTTCTCCATATCCTGGCACATACTCTACCATTCTGGAAAAAATAGTAGCTGGACTACTATGTGAGATTTGATTACAAATCTCAGCAAGTCAACTACCAGCTTACTAACAGTATAAAAATGCATGCATGATAGTAAAATGACATGAATGCACGTTGTGACATGAACATGAATGTGTGTAGCATGATTTGACTTGACAACTAGCATGACATGGCCTGACAAGAACTGAAACTTGGCATGAACGTGACATGAAATGAAACTTGACATGAACTGAAGACTGATATGAATTGAACATGAACTTGGAATCTTATTCAATATAAATATAGTTACTTAAACATGAAGATGTGGATACTAAATAAGTCCCCTTGAGTCGTGTGCTCTTGTCGGTATCGCATCACATCACAGGCATCTCCGCCAGCTGTGAGTACGTCATGATAACTGAATTGATTAAAAAACTGATAAACATGAGGTTGGCACCACCGGCGTTGGTTGGCACCACCGGCATTGGTTGCCTGACTTCGCTCCAACAACCAGTTACTTAAGTCTCATTCGAAGCCTATTGACGGTACTTTTTCAACGTAGAAAATTTCACACCAGTTTAAATACTTCAGAGTGGACAATAGAGTTCTATTAGGATAATACCTCATCCTAGCACTTGGGGTCGTGATAAAATAAAAGTCTCCATTGAATTTAAAATATTTTTTGTTACATACTCTATGCATGGAACATGGCATGACGTGTAACAATGAACATGTAACAGATGCCATCACATAAAATGGTATAAAACAGATAAGCATGTACTTGAAATAATGGATGTGACATGAAAAATTAGAACATTTATAATAATCATAAGTGATAAGAATATGAAATTTATGGGCTTACCACCATATATACAAAAATACACTTGGAGTAAGTTAGAGGTTAATTTATAGTGATTATACCATAACGTACGTAAAATGCATGAGCTGAAATGAGTTATTTTTGAAAAGTTAGAATATCTACATAAGACTCATATAAACATAAATAATTACGAACTTAGGACTAAATTGCAAAGTTACCCCTCTACATGTGGTACATTACAATTTTGCCCCTAAAAAAGGGAATTTGCATACTGATTCTACGTCCTGCTAAAATTTACATTCCTCATATAAATTTTATCCTAAATCTAATATAAGCAATCATAAAAATTTAAAATAAATCACAACTATACAAACCATGCTTGGGCCGAACCATATATAGGCCAAAAATAAGGTTTTTGTTACATCTAAACCAAGCATCCATCTAACATGCTTAGAACGTAACACACAAAAATCACATCCTAGGTCCTAAAACTATATTAAGACATTAACATGTCCATATCATAAAAATCTAAACTGATTATAGGAACACAATGCCAAAAACATCAAGTTCTAAGTAAAAAAGAACTATCTCTTGAGGTTCTAGGTCTAACACCTTCCAAACAACTCAAATGACTCCAAAAATCTATAAATAACTATTCTAACATGTTTAACATTCTAACCTAAGTAGTATCATGCTTGATCAATAACCAAAAATCGCAAAACATCATTTAGAACAAACGGTTTGTACTAAAGCATCAAAATCGAGCATGGCATGCTTATGATCTTGGTATAAAATACTAAATCCTTGATTTTCATGCAATGAGACTCCAAGAAATATGATCATATACTTCATATTCAAGTTCTAACTTGTTTCTAGCATCAAACCTTGCATCACATGGCAAGAATCTCATCAAAACATAATCATCAACCCGAAAGCTTCAAGTTTGAGTTCTAATCAAACATTTGCATGTAAAACATTCTTTCAACAAAGATTTAAACCAACTCTCTTAAAAAAAACACTTAACACATAAAGGAAAGCATTAATAACAGTATATACGAATTTCATAGCCATTGGACTAGGTTTCTAGAAGTAACAAATATCACATCCTTAAAACATAAACTGTTTTGTGTGTTCCAGTTTCAACTCCAAGGAAGATGTGTATAACGCTTTAATATAAATGCTAACATGCTTTGAATCAACTCATAACATGTTTAAAAAATTGTTAGAATTTAATCATATCAATATCTACCCCTAACTTTAACAAAGACTTCATCAAAACATCAAGATTTCACACCATCATCCAAATTGTCGCCCAACATAACCTTTATATGTTCAAACCCAATCTTCACTAATCAATAATCCATGAAAAATTATCCAGATATGTCAATGGAAGCTAGAATCAAAGGGGAATAAAAAACATGAAGGAAGTTTCATGAGAATCGACTTACAAAGGATTGGAAAATGCAATGCAAGCATTGTTTGAAACTCTCACTCGAGTTATCTCCAAACAAGTGAACGAAAAAAACAAAGGGTGAGGGAAATGCATGGGGTGTCCTTTATTGGGAGAGAGGGCTAACATGGGGGGATGAGTAACCTCTTGATGGGGGTTTTGAAGCCAAAAATAGTGGAAAAACCATGGGCTACTCAGCCCATGGTATCAGGCTCCTGCAATCGAGAAGGGTGAGCGGTTTTGGGTGACTTTTTTGCCTCCCATTCATGCACTATTTGGGTTGACATGTCAACCATAGGACTGCCTTGGGTGGTGGGAGAAGCTTTCTCAAGATGCTTTGCATTGGAGGTGGTTTTTGATAGGCCAAAATGAGCCTAATTGAATGGTCCTCAACTTAGGGTATATTTGGGGTTTGATTTAGGGTTTTGCTTTTAATCAAGTCAAATCCAATTTTTTTTGGCCAAATGAAATTAACAAGGTATAAAAAAAATGGATGATGGTGTAATAACATGTGAAAGTGATTTAATAAATTGATTAGTCACTTAAGCCAAAACGACCATTTTGGGGTTTGGGAAACCATTTAAGGTTTCGGTTTCATCCATGGATTTAGGGTTTCAATTGGATTTCAAAGGTTTGAGATTTCACTAGGTTTGAAATCCTCTTTTTATTGGCCACGAAGTATTTGGTTGGATAGAATAATGTTTGGCTTACATGGCATGATCATATGACTTGATTTGCCTTCCATTCCTTCACATTTCTATCTCATGGTTCCTCCTAGTGTCAAGTGTCCTACATTATTCACAAAGTGTGATTAGGATCTTACCAAGTGTCCAATAAATTCTTCTCGAGGCTGTTTTAGACAATTCATATAGTGATTGGACAATCATCTGAACTGGGTGCCACATGGCGATATCCCGGGTGTTACTATTTATTTGAAAAATTGTAAAATTTATTATTATACCATAAAATTCTAAATAATCATATGAGTCTAATGGTACAATTCGTTTCACAAAATTTGACAGACTAAAACCTAAGTAGTCACTCGATTCGTGAAATCTTTTCAAGATTTCATGGCGTTCCTAAGGTCTAAAGAAATTCATCCACTAAATTTATGGCGAACTGTTACATCCACACTTCAACCCTAAACAACCACACATCGACCCAACCACGAAGTCACAACTCTACAATTTCCAACACCAAATAGAGATAGTGCAACCTTCCAATAGGTACCAAGTATAAACCATATAAATAACAATACAAATACGATAGTGATGCTCGAATTTTCTTACCTAAATCAATGGTGAGAAGATGTTGTCTAGGATTGATTTTAATGCCCTGTGTGTGAGATCTCTAGTTTTTGCTTGTGTTTATATTCCGTATATTTTATTTTAGTGTGTTTTTAATTCCTTATTTAATTGTGTTATTTTAGTTATGTCATTTTATTTTATTTTATTTTATTTTGGTTTAGTTTCAGTTTGTTTTTTTTTTTTAAATTGTTGTGTTTTTATGGGTCGTGTGTTGTGTGAAGCCCGAAGCCCAACCCTCTTAAGTTTAACCCAGCCCGTGTAGCATCCGAAGCCCAACCCATGCGCCATGCAAAGCCCAGCCCGTGCATTTTTAACCCAGCCCCTCCCCTTTATTTCAAACGGCGCCGTTTCGGTCAGGAACTTAGGGTTCCATATTGTTTTCTCCTACGCCGTGCACCATCTTCTTTCTTCTTCTTCTTCTTTCTTCTTCCTTCTTCCATTTCTTCTGGTTTCTTCTATTTCCTTCTTCTTCCTTCGATTTCTTCTCGTGCCACTTGCTGCCTGAGTCACCCCTTTCACTTCCACCTCCTCCTTCCATTTTTTCTTCTCGGTGTCGTTCGGCTAGGGATTTCGAAAGCTTGCTGTCAAGCCGACGCCCCATGGCCACCACCTCCTTCTTCCGTGAGCATCTCTGTGGCATTGGGCATGGCCTCCGTATGTGTTGTCCTTGCCGCCGCACCACGCGTCCGCATGAAATGCATATCTCCTCCACGGCTTGTGCTACCGGTTTCCTTCTCTCTACCCGTGCTACCGCCTTGTGTGGCCCATAAATAGGCTACGGGTTCCTCAATTTAAGTCTTTTCCACTCACTCATCTTCCTCTCTTATTTGAGCTTTTTCATCTCTAGGTTTTAGTTTATTGTGTTGTGAATTTTGGTGGTTAATCTGAAAGCTTGAGGCTTTGGCCGTGCTTTGTTTTGTTCTAAAATTGTGGAAATTCAATCGGTTTGTTTTGGTAAATTATTGGAAATTGCCGTGTGTTGAGTTTCTCAAATTTTATTTCATAGATCGATTTCTTTTGAGAGAGAACCCACTAGAAAAGCCACTGTTTTAATTCTTGAAAATCACTGTTGCCACCGCTGTGCCGCCGCCTTGAGCAACGCCCCTTTCGCTTGATCTTTCAGATTTTTTCCATCTTCGTGTGTATGTAATTTTCCAATTTTAAAATTAATATTGTTGTAATTGTCATTTGTAAACTGTTGATTTTGTTGGTCTGTTGGAATTGGGTCTTGGGCCGTTGAAGTGTTGGGATGTAAATTGGAGTTGTTGGAATTGGGCCTTGGGCCGGATTGGAGGATGGGATTTCGCATGTAGTTGTGAAACTGTGTAATTGTAAATGGAGGGCTATTTTATGTAAATGAGTTATTTATTATTTCATCCAATAAAATGTTGTCATGCACATTTATCGTCTTAAATAAATTGTGCTTTGAAGTCGGGTTATCTGTTTGGAAAAATGAGACTGTTTGTGTTGGTGCGTGTGTATCACGACCCCAAGCCGAGATGGGGCATTATCTCGGTGGAGCTCCTCTGGTCACTCGGGAGTGTAACAGACTGACGTGCCGTCCCCTGAGTTGTCGCTGGGCGACGACGGGAACGGACGAAATGGTAACGCTCTCGTACCGATTCCGTGACCTTTTGGCTAGCGAGGTTAGAGGATGTTTGGCCATGTACGCGCTGGGCGTGGAACTGGGAATCGCTCGTTACGAAATCTCATGCACGGACGTTACCCGTGGTGTGACGATGAAAGCCAGGGTGTGCGGACGATCCATAGGAGAGACCGTGGTGCATGCATAATTTTCTTAAGGTTATGACTGGGTTAAAAAGGGATTTTTGGCGTGAGTGATTAAAAGAGTATTTTTGGGAAAAAGAAAATAAGGTTTTATTTTTTGCATATTTGTCCGTATGGGGACATGTGATTACATTATGTGCTGTAAAACTCTTGGATGTTGTTTTGGTTAATTACTTGCTGAGATGTCATAATCTCATTGCGGTGTTTTACCCTACGGTTCCGTCTTATGGTGCCGTAGAGTCTGAAGCAGAGCTCGAGTATGAACCCGAGGGATCAGCTCCACTGAAGGTTTGAGTTGCTGAGATATTGTTCATCGCTATGGGATTTGTTTCCCTTATGTGATTTGCTGTCTTTAATTTATCTGTCGGATGACTGTATAATCCTTGTAAAGTTACTTTACTGTTTTTGAATAATTCTGGTACTTGATAAAGAAATATCTTTTATTTCTCTGCTGCAAATATTATTTTATACACTTATTGCATGTCGTACACACTCTGAGCACTGGTCGTTGGGGTGCGTGATCCGTGTGGTCATCATCCCGATGTCACGAACTCCACACAAATAACACGTGGGGGTCGAGGGCGCCACACTGTGATACAAAGTAGTGATGTTAAAACCGAATTTAAAAATTGGGGTAATACATGATGGAAATGGCAACTATCGAACGAGGGTGAATCGACCAAGGCATACATTGGTGAGAGGTGTATGTCAACTTGAACCGATAGAGACTTACTAGCGTGGAGTTTGTGTACAAATGTAACGCCCCGTACCCTAGAGTCCGGAGAGTTAACTCATGTCACTTAAAAATTATTTTCCTTCCACATAGTACATATTCTAATCTTTCCCAATCGCACAAAATACTCATATATTTACATCAATTACTCCAGAATTAAGACGATACAAAATTTAATATAAACATCAATCTCCCAACAAATCACATCATCAGAGCACAACAAACTTACTGAATGAAAATCCTCAATACCCATATAAACCTTCTATGCTTAAACCATCATTCTTAACTCTTCTCACCCATGCTCCATATCCTTGATCCTCAACTGAAACATTCAAATCATCTGAAAAATATTGTGGAGATAAGGGGTGAGTTATCAACAACTCAGTAAGCAGAGAACATATACTAGCATGTAAACATGAGCCATTTCAGAAAGTTCAATATGCAAAAACAAAACATTTTATTTTTATATGCAGATCTGAGAAAACGTGTTATCAGAAAACCAGAGCGACTTTTCAAGCACTTCATACTCAAGTCAACAATTTATATTTGAGGATCCATTTCATATTCAAAAACGCTTTGGCATAACATAACTGAACATATTCATCTTGTCATATCATATCATATACCATGTTTAACTCCCGTGGTAGGGTTGTGCTATCCCCGGTGGCCAAACCAGGCAGTATCATGTGGTGAACTTCCCCTTTTTCAATCTCAGAGCCCCGAGTGTGCACACAGGAAAGAACACGTAAAAAGACCACTTTGTTTCCAAAGTGGGTGCATTCATATCATATCATGGTGGTACCAACCATATCACGTGAACAATATCATTATATCAGAACCATATTCAGAACAGATAAGTATGCCAAAGTTTTATCATATCCATATCATATCACAACACGTGCGAAACATATTCATATCATTTCTATTTGATTAAAAACAGATCCAAATCATTTCATATCACATGCATAAAAATTTCAATGATATCATATTCGCTCTTTTGTATATTTCAGAAACATGTCAAATATTGCTCATGTCTACACATTTCATGTCAAACATTTCTTTTCTCTTTCATACGTATCTCATGAGGGAATGCAAAACATATACTGATGTTGTTTTTCACTTTTTCTTTTTCTTTTTAAAACAACATGCACATTTTTACAAACCAACTTCAGTTCATTTCTTTTTATGCAAATTCAGCATAGGAACCCCGCTTACCTGGACGACTTAACTTTTCCAAAAATTTCTTTAAAAATGTCGAGTCGACTATAAATCGTCACCTATAAAAATAATCACGTAATTTCTGTAAGTTTCTAATAGATCACATATGTCGATATTTAAACCTAAGCTTCTTAAATAACCTATTTTAAATTCCTCAAAACTTAAAACCTTCATAATCCCAAAATATATCATTACTTCATAAAATCACCAATATCCACCACAACCCACGTCATACACAAAACATCAATATTTAAACCCGAACAGCCAACAAATCTCATAGTCTAAACCAATCATACTAACAACTCCATCACCCAATCCAATCAACCCCGTTACTCCTCGGACTCAGTCCGGCAAAACCAATCAGCATTTAAATACAGTGTAATGTGCTAGTGCAAAAATACATTAAATTTACGAGAATTCTTTGAAAAATACTTACATTGCTATATAATAATTTATGGAGGATCAAGGAGGCGCAAGAAGTGGAAAAATAGTTGCAGAACAGTGCAAAATACACTGTGGCCGTGGGTCACAGATACCCACTTTTCAACGGGTGCAAACAAAGACCCGAGATTGATAGGGTAGGGCCTAGGGATGTCGGTGAAGCTAGTGGTGGTGATGGTTGGCCGTGGGTGGCGGCGCAAAGGGGTGGCTTAAGGTCAAAAATACCCAAAACGGAAATGGAGTTGGATGTGCTTCACCGGTGACGGATCGGAGGTGGGGTTGGGTTCAATGGGTTGCTTGGAGGTCGAGGATGAAGTGGTGAAGAAATGTCGGCCAATGGTGGTGCGACGGCGGCGCTGGAGTGAGGAGAAGGCCACGGCTTCGTGTGGCGCGTGGAGGCTAACGGTGGCGCCGGAGGAGCTGAAACTGGAGGGAGGTGGTCGCCGGCGGTAGGGGAATCGAGTGGGGTGGGCGGTGTCACGCACGGCGGCGGGACGACGGCGGGCTGGGTGGAGAGAAGGGACGCACGGGGAGAGAGAGAAGGAGGGAGGGCTGCGCGGGAGGAAACCAGAGAAAGAAAGAGAAAAGAAAGGAAGAAAAGAAAAAGGAAGGAAAAAGAAAAGAGAAAAGAGAAATTGTAGGGAAAGAAATGAGGTCCAATCCTCACATCTTGGGTCACAAAAATGATCCAACAGAAACGATTTTAAAACTGCAAGTGAAATAAAATAATTCAAACACAGTGATTAAATTGAAAATAAATAATTAAATCCAACAATAAGTTAATTTAATTCGAGAAGAAATTTAAACACATAACAATAATTAATTTAAAGAAAGCACTTCAAAAAAAATAATTTTCGTAAACTAAAAATCATAAAAATAGTCTAATTAAAATCCAATAATTTTAAAACAAGAGAATAAATTCTGAATCAATAAAAATAATTCATTCATTAAAATACACTAAAATACGGGGTGTTACAACAAAGAAGAGGGAGAAATAGAGGGCATATTGGTGGTGAAGGGAGGAATGGTGTGGGGTTGCCGATTAGGATTTTGTGCACAAAGGGAGAGAGATTAACAGTGAGGTGAAACCCTAATAGAGAGGTAAACGGAGAAATTAAATGTGAGGAACTTACCAGCATCGACAATAGGAACCCAGGTTAGAGGAGTTAGCAACTAGACCCACCAATAGTGGCATTGATACTTTGTGTGCAGCATGGAGAGGTTACATATCGGGGTAGAGAGAGAGAGAGAATAAATTAGACAGGGAGAAATGTGCTGGAAGAAACAGACTGAGTAGAGCAAATGGGATTCATTGATGGCTGTGTGCTAGTGGTGCAAACCTTAGGATAAAGCGGTGACGATTAGCGACGGTGAGCAGCACCAAAACAGAGCAAAAATAGGGGCGAGAGAGATGGAGAAGTAACTGCTGAGAGAGAATTTGGGAGTGGAAAATTGAAGTGGTGTGAGAAAGGAGAGAGAAAGTGGCTAGGGAGAGAAAATAAGTGAAGGGGAGGAGAAAACTAAAAGGGAAACAAATTTAACTTATCGAATGATGTCATTTCTTCAAGTGGCTGGCATCTTCAGGAGCCTAGGCTAAGGTATGGGCCTGGGTGTTACAACATTGTTTATATTATTGAAAAATAATCAAGCATTTAAGTGTGGGTGTTATAGACGTGGTGATAAGAATTTTAAGAAGAGGATTTAAATAGAGTTTTGTAAAGTAGTGGGATTCATTAAGAATATGTTTAGAAATGTTTTCATGAATATCATAACAAATAATTTGAAAAACAAAACTCTATAAAAACCCACCACCACTATGGGAGTGGATGCCGAGAAGCTCTAACCACCACAAAATGTCCCAGATTGGGGTTGCCTATGCCTACCAAAAAACTCTAACCAAAGGGGTCGAGATTGGACCATTGTGGTAGCTCCTAATCATCACGGAGATTGGGCTGCCCTTGGTAGTCGAAAGCCTTGGACACCACAAGAAAAGTGTTACAAAATGAGCTAGAGGGCAAAGGGAAGGGAAAGTAAGGGTTTGGTAAAGTGGAGTACAAGTGGAAGAGAGTTGGACTAGGAAGACAATTGCTTGCTTGGGAACTATAGGATTGATCGAGTGGTGGACATTTGGCAACAAGACGTTAGTTAGTAAATAAATTGGGACACATGACTTAAGACCTTAGAAGCTTATATTTCATTTTTAGCATTTTGTTATTCTGTTGTCGAATATGTAGTAGCCCGGGAAAGAGCAATGCTAGAAAGTTGTTACTGTCTCTGTTTATATAGGAAGGATGCATTGTATGAGATTTTATCTAAAAAATTAATACAATAAATTCCTCTTTCTCTGTATCTCTTCTCTCTGGAGGCAACTCCCCTTTAAGTGAGTCTTCTTACTTAAGTTTGTTACAAATTTGGTATCCAGAGCTATCGATCCCCCTGTTATCATGGCAGAAGCAACTAGTTTTAAGCAGCTACAGGAGGGCCTCAATTCAAAAGCTTGGAGACTGAGATGCTAGCTCTTAATAAGTACTTTGATTCCGTCTTCCATCAGCTCGCAACCCTGACAGAAGGACTACAAAAGAAAAATCATAGTTATGGAGAATCATCATCTAGTAATTCAAGACGAATGGAGGGATCCATGGTACCACTAGGGGATGTGCAAACCAGAACGGTAAGTCTTGCATTTCCAGTGTTCCATGGGGATGATCTCGTGGGTTGGCTATACAAGGTAAATCAGTTCTTCTCCTTTCATCATACATTACCCCAACGTAGACTGTGTTTGGCCTCCTTTCATATGGAGAGTAAGGTCTTGCAATGGTTCTAAAATCTTGATGAATCTGGAGCCCTAATGGATTGAGATTGTTTTGTAAAGGTCATGTTGATCATATTTGGGCTTAGTTGTTATGACATCCCATGGAAGCCTTAACAAGGCTTATACAAATGGGTACTTTAGAGGAATACAAGGCCAACTTTGAGGCATTATCCAATAGGTTAAGGGGCCTCTTTGAGCCTTACAAGTTGAGTTGTTTCTTTAGTGTGTTTCGAGTTGAGATACGTTTTCCTATGATGATGTTTAATCCTCCAAATCTCATCATTGCCTATAGTTTGACCAAAATACAAGAAGAGAATCTGAGGATGACAGAGAAGTATTCAAAGAGTAGTGGTTCCGTTAAAGTGGCCACTGGTGAACAAATAGGAAGTGAAGGTAAGGTTGGGGCGGCAAGGGTTTCTATTTAAGGATTCCTATTCTTTGTAGAAGTATATGTAATAGTTCTAGCAGGCTATGACATGGTGCTTGGTGTCATTGGCTGCAAAAACTTGGAACCATCCTCTGGAATTTTGAGGAATTAATTATGCCATTTTCATTCTCAAGACAGACAATACTTTTACAAGGAACGACTAATTTCAAATCGGTGGAGGAATGAGGGGTCTCTCTAGTGAGCAGTCTAGAGGAGTAGTGTTGCAACTAATGGAGATTATAGAGGATAGTCCTAAATCTCAACCATCTTTGCATATTCAAAACCTTCTAAAACAATTCACAAATGTCTTAACGAAAAAACCTACCCCCATACAGAAACCATGACCATGTCATTGTACTTCAACCTAATAAAAAACCCATTTCCTTGAGACCCTACAAATATCCTTATTTTCAAAAGAATGAAATTGAAAAAAATCATCAAGGAACTACTGAGCACAGGGGTAATCCAACCCAGTTAGAGCCCTTTTTCTTCCCTTGTACTCCTAGTGAGAAAAGCAAATGGGACCTGCCTCTATGTGGACTACAGAGCCCTGAACAGTGTAATAATTAAAGATAGAATTGTCATCCCTGTTGTGGAGGAGTTGCTGGATGAGTTGGGAGGTGCTCATATGTTCTCCAAGTTAGACTTGAGATGAGGATACCACCAAATAAAAGTCATACCAGAAGATGTACATAAAAAAGACTTCAAAACTCATAAAGGCCATTATGAGTTTTTGGTCATGCCATTTGGCTTGACCAATGCTCCCTCCTTCCAAAATTTATTGAATGAAATCTTTAAACCCACCCTAAGAAATTCAGTTTTTTTTTTTTTTATGATAATCTTATTTTTAGCAAGAATGAGTTGGAGCACTACAACACTTTAAAACAACTCTGGAGATTCCCATATAGCATCAGCTTTATGCCATGATGTCAAAATGCAGATTTGGTTGCTTGGAGGTGGGATATTTTGGGCATTTCATCTCATACCAGGGAGTGAAGGCAAATCCTGAAAAATTCAATGCAATGTTGGAATGGCCTACCCCCACTATTATTAAATATCTGAGAAGGTTTTTAGACTAACTGGGAATTACAAAAGATTTATTCGTGGCTATGGGGGAGTAGCAATTGCCCTAACTAAGTTCCTGAAGAAAGATGGGTTCCAGTGGAATACAGAGGCTGAAGATTCTTTCTTAAAGCTAAAAGAATTAGTCACACAACTGCCAGTATTATCCCTACTAGATTTCTCCCAAAACTTCACCATTGAATGTGATTCTTCCGGGAATGTAGTAGGAGCAGTTATGATGCAAAAAAGCCACCTTATAGATTTTTACAGTCAAGCTCTAAAAGGAAAGGCTTTGAATATGTCCACCTATGAAAATTAACTATTTGCCCTAGCCTCAGCAGTTCATAAATGGCATCCTTATTTGTTATGGCGTCCTTATTTGTTAGGGCATCCTTTCATAGTAAAAACAAACCACCAAAGCCTACAGTTTTTATTAGATTAGAAGGTGGATTGATAAGATTTTGGGGTACGATTTTATAGTGGAATAGAAAAGGGGGAAGGATAACAGAGTAGATGATGCCCTCTCGAGGAAGGCAGATGAAGAAGATGTATTAGAAGTGAGAGTGGTAGGAGGAGTTAAGCCAAATTTACAAGGCTAATCCTAAAATTCATCTACTTCTCCTAGAGATAGAGGATGGGATGTTAAGCTCTCATTATGTACAAAGGGAAGGCTCGACTTACTGCAAGCAAAGGTTGTATGTGGCCAATGATGCAACCTTCAAACATAGGTTGCTTAAGAATGATACAATAGTCTTAGTGGGGGACACTTTGGCTTGGACAAAACTCTCCATCAAGCCCGCAAGAAATTTTACTGGCCAGGCCTTAAAGCAGAAGTGAAGGAGTTTGTAAGATAATGTCAAATTTTGCAACAAACGAAATCCGACAATACTCTCCCAAATAGCCTTGTCCAACCACTTGCCATACCATCCTAACCTTGCTCCCAAATATCTATGGAATTCATTGAGGGTCTACCTCTTTCCCAAGGATTCAACAGCCTTTGGGTAGTCGTAGACCGACTTACCAAGTACAACCATTCACACCCTTAGCCCACCCATACACTGCCACCACGATAGCAAACTTATTTCTCAAACACATATTCAAACTAGATGGAATGTCTAATTCCATTGTCTCAATCAGGGACAAAACTTCACCACCCAATCTTGGAGGGTGTTAAGCCACGACGATCTGAGAGGGGGCGTCGACCGAATCCTAAATATTCTGTTACGTGAGTAATACTCTGTTACGTGAGTGCATGCTGTTACGTGAGTACATGCAGGACTGAGTCATGGCTCAAGGGACGTGAGCTGCATGCAGGACTGGGTCGTAGCTCAACGTGCAGAAGAGGAATGAAATGTTGCGAGTTTTACGTTAGTTAGCTTCCGCTAAATATGCTCTGTTATTTGGCTCTGTTATTTGCATTCTGTTTTATATTTGTTAAGTTTTATTTTTCAGTTGCAGTTTCCTTATATTTCGGTTTGTATTGTTTGGTTTTGCTTATTTAAGCAGCCATCGTTTCAGTAATGGAGGGAATCAAGTATTTCATTCAAAGTTGTGGTTTATTCTCACCCGAAGAGAATTGTTTCTTTGTTTTCGGCATTTGCAAATTGTTGGGACTTATCATTGGCATCAGAGCAAGGTTTGCTATGGGAACTAACAAGGAGCGTATTGAGCACTTGGAGTTTGGACTTGGTACAGTCCAAGAAGGACTACAACGGATGGAGGAAGCTCTCAATCGGATTTCAACTATGTTGGTCGTTAATCAAGAGAATCCCAACCATGGTAATCCACAGCGAGAAGGAAATGATGGGGGTCGACACATCGTCTCCTCCAAATAAGCAAAGTTGGAATTCCCTCGATTTTCAGGGGATGATCCAACCGAGTGGTTTAACCGTGTCGAACAGTTCTTCGAATACCAAGGTACGACTGACAACCAAAAGGTTTCCATAGCTGCTTACCACCTTGAAGGGGAAGCAAATCAGTGGTGGCAATGGCTTCGTCGGACGTTACAAGAAGAGGGAAGTGTGATTTCTTGGGAGAGGTTCCAAGAGGAATTATGGGCTCGCTTCGGGCCATCGGACTGTGAAGACTTTGATGAAGCTCTCTCAAAGATCAGACAACTGGGGACATTGCGGGATTACCAACGTGAATTCGAGAAGCTCGGCAACAAAGTTCGTGGATGGACACAGAAGGCATTGGTGCGTACGTTTATGGGTGGCTTAAAAACCGAAATTTCTGATGGCATTCGGATGTTTAAGCCAAAATCCCTCAAGGAGGCCACTGATTTACTCGGATGAAAGACGAGCAGCTCGCACGACAGCAACGATTCATGCGACCACCACCTCTAAGAGCTCCTCTAGCTCTTCCCCAACCCACTCATGTGGGTCCAGCTACTCCAGCTGTTCCAGTCCGGCGTTTATCCTGGGAGGAGATGCAGAGGAAACGAGCGCAAGGCCTTTGCTTTAACTGCAACGAACGATTTACGGCTGGGCATCGATGCCAAAAGCCGCAGCTATTACTTTTGGATGGTTATGCAGGTGATGTGATCTGTGAGGATGTCACTGACCAGCAAACGGGAGTAATCGATCAAGGAGACGTTACGGGAGAGGTGCATGAACCCGAACTGGAGCCAGAAATCACCTTGCATGTGTTGACCGGATGGACTGGCCCAAGAACGATGCGTATGACAGCAACTATGGGTCCTCACGACGTGATGGTGTTGATCGACAGCGGGTCCACACACAATTTCATCAGTGCTCGTTTGGCAAATACGCTGCATTTACCAGTAATACCAATGGACCCGTTCATCGTTCGAGTTGCTAATGGCGAACGGCTAAAATGTCAAGAAAGATTTGATAAGGTATCCGTAAATTTACAAGGCACTAAGTTTGATCTTACCCTTTTTGCTCTGCCCCTATCAGGTCTTGACTTAGTACTGGGCATCCAATGGTTGGAAATGTTGGGTTCCGTGGTCTGTAATTGGAAGCAACTCACCATGGACTTCATCTGGAATAACCAAGCCCGACGGCTGCAGGGACTGGACGAGCAGTCCATTCAGGAGGCTAAATTAAAGGAACTGTCCAAAGCTTGCCGACAAGGCCAAACATTATTTGCAGTATGTTTTCCTTCGGCTACAGAGGACTCCTTACAGAGTGCAGTTCATGGCATTAATCATCCAAACATGCAGCGGGTAATACAGTAGTACAACGATTTATTTCAAGACCCCTCATGCGTACCACCTATGCGTGAAATCGACCACAGCATTACACTAAAAGAGGGCACCGAACCTGTTAACGTACGCCCCTACAGATACGCTCACTTTCAGAAAGAGGAAATCGAGAAGCAAGTGCAGAAGATGCTGGATTCAGGACATATTCGTGCTAGCACCAGCCCATTTTCCTCTCCGGTACTACTTGTAAAGAAAAAAGATGGGAGCTAGCAATTTTGCACAGACTACCATGTGCTTAATAACGTCACCGTCAAAGATCGTTTCCCCATTCCAACAGTGGACGACATGCTAGATGAATTACACGGCGCCGCATATTTTACGAAGCTGGACTTGCGAGCCGGATACCATCAAGTAAGGGTAAATCCTCCTGATATTTCTAAGACTGCTTTTCGTACTCATAATGGTCATTACGAATACCTCGTAATGCCTTTTGGCCTCTGTAATGCACCCTCCACATTTCAGGCCATCATGAATTCAATATTTCGAACTCATCTTCGAAAGTTCATTTTGGTTTTTTTTTATGACATCCTCATATATAGCTCCACTTGGGAGAAGCATTTGGCACATGTTGCACAAACTCTAGAAATTTTGCGACAGCATAAGTTTTTTGTTAAGGCAAGCAAGTGTGTGTTCGGCCAACAAGAATTAGAGTATTTGGGGCATATCATCACGCCGCAAGGAGTGAAGGTTGATGAGAAAAAAATTGCAGCCATGCTCGCATGGCCCCGACCTGCTAATATTTCTGAATTACGTGGGTTCTTAGGCTTGACAGGTTACTACCGGAAGTTTGTTCAGAACTACGGTATTATTGCTCGACCACTCACCAACCTACTCAAGAAGGGGAAGTTCGGCTGGCATGAAGAGGCCAATACAGCTTTTGCGGCTCTTAAGCGAGCAATGTCCACCACCCCCATTTTGGCTATGCCTAACTTCAATGAATCTTTCACCATTCAGACCGATGCCTCTGGAGATGGGATTGGCGCAGTTCTGACTCAACAGGGCAAGCCCATTGCCTATATGAGCTGTGCACTTGGAATTACAAAAAAATCATGGTCAACCTATGCTAAGGAGATGCTTGCCATTGTAGAATCCATTCGCATGTGGCGACCTTATTTATTGGGGAGGAAATTCTTTGTTCAAACCGACCAACGCAGTTTGAAGTATTTTCTGGATCAACGTATATCAACGCCGGAGCAGCAAAAGTGGGTAGCCAAGTTAATGGGCTACGACTACGAAATTGTTTATCGTCCAGGCCGTGAGAACGCCGTAGCAGATGCCCTTTCACGCCAGCCCAACAGTCCAGTATTGCATCATTTGCACACAGCCGTTGTTACTTTGTGGGACGAGATTAAAGCTGCATATGAAGGGGATTATTATATTCAGTCCGTCGAACGGGTGGCAAAGGTTCAAACCGAAGGTCCGTATTCTCAGCACCAAGGACTTTGGTTATTTAAAGGAAGGGTGGTTATTCCTTCCTGTGTGACACTGCGCACTAAGCTACTGCATGAAGCACACGACACCAAAATTGGGGGTCACTCAGGCGTTTTACGGACGTTCAAACGACTAGCTCAGCAATTTTATTGGCCTAAAATGCACCAATCAGTCCAAGAGTATGTCAAACACTGTGAGGTACACTTTCTCCGGCTGGATTACTGCACCCGTTACCCATTCCCTATCAAGGTTGGGATGATATTATGCTCGACTTTGTCGAAGGATTGCCAACCTCCCACGGCAAGGATACTATCTTAGTCGTCGTTGACAGGTTAAGCAAATTTGCACATTTCTTAACTTTGTTCCATCCGTTTACGGCTAAGAGTGTGGCTGAGAAATTTGTGGAAGGAGTTATCAAGTTACATGATCTTCCAAAATCAATTATTAGTGATCGGGATCCAATTTTCATTAGCCGATTTTGGCAGGAATTCTTTCTAATGTCCGGTACTCAATTGAAACTTAGCTCTGCTTATCATCCGCAAACCGATGGGCAGACGGAAGTCGTCAACCGATGTGTTGAACAATATCTTCACTGCTTTGTTCATCAATGGCCGCACAAGTGAAGCACTTATATTCCGTGGGCTGAGCTATGGTATAATACGACGTTCCATGCGTCTACCGACATGACTCCATTTCAGGCGTTGTATGGTCGTTTGCCTCCTTCCCTTCATAACTACCGTAACGGTGAATCTTCGGTACATGAGGTAGATCAGAGTCTCGCAGCCAGAGATGAGTTGCTGAACCAACTTAAAGCAAATTTGGCATCTTCCATTAATCGTATGAAGCAGACGGCGGATAAAAGCAGACGGGATGTGATTTTCGAAGTGGGTGAAATGGTGTTTCTCAAGTTACATCCGTATCGGCAGCAATCGATTTTCAAACGTGTCCATCAAAAGCTTGCGAGTCGCTTTTACGGGCCCTACCCAATCCTACAGAAGATCGGAACGGTTGCTTACAAGCTTCAGCTGCCAGAGGGAGCACGAATTCATCCAATCTTCCATGTCTCACTGCTCAAAAAATTCGTGGGAGATCGGGGGGTGCCTTCTCAAGAACTGCCACCAGTGAACGATGAAGGCGTAATCTTACTGGAACCTCAACAGATTTTGGACACTCGCTGGGTCAAACGCGGAAACAAGTTTGAAGAAGAGAGCTTGGTTCAGTGGAAGCGTTTACCGGCAGAAGAAGCCACGTGGGAACCGACTCAATCGTTGGTTGAGCAATTTCTGCATGTGAACCTTGGGGACAAGGTTTCGCTTGATGGGGGAGGGATTGTTAAGCCACGACGATCTGAGAGGGGGCGTCGACCGAATTCTAAATATTCTGTTACGTGAGTAATACTCTGTTACATGAGTGCATGCTGTTACGTGAGTACATGCAGGACTGAGTCATGGCTCAAGGGACGTGAGCTGCATGCAGGACTGGGTCGTAGCTCAACGTGCAGAAGAGGAATGAAGTGTTGCGAGTTTTATGTTAGTTAGCTTCCGCTAAATATGCTCTGTTATTTGGCTCTGTTATTTGCATTCTGTTTTACATTTGTTAAGTTTTATTTTTCAGTTGCAGTTTCCTTATATTTCGGTTTGTATTGTTTGGTTTTGCTTATTTAAGCAGCCATCGTTTCAGTAATGGAGGGAATCAAGTATTTCATTCAAAGTTGTGGTTTATTCTCACCCGAAGAGAATTGTTTCTTTGTTTTCGGCATTTGCAAATTGTTGGGACTTATCAGAGGGAGCTGTTCAAACAGCAAGGGGTGCAATTAGCCTTCAACACCATTTACCATCCACAGACGAAAGGACAAACGAAGGCTGTCAACAAAACACTAGAAACTATTTATGTTGCTTCACGGGCGACAGGACAAAGGATTGGGTGAAATGGGTACCCTTAGCCAAATGGTGGGACAATACCACCAAACATTCATCCACTCAACTATCATCCTTTGAAGCCTTACACAAGTATCCTTCTCCTGGGTTGCTTAGTTACCTTCAAGGGAGCTCCAAAGTAGATGCAGTAGACTCCACCCTTCTAACCAGGGAGCAGAGTGGGTTACTTATGCTTACAACTGTATCGGTAGCTCTCAATGGCTCAACATCGAAACACTAAGTTTGCTCCTCATTTCTACGAACCCTTCCAGATCATTGCCAGATTGGGAGAGGTGGCCTACAGTCTGAAAGTTCCCGAATTGGCTCAGATCCCAGGTTTTCCATGTGTCTCTCTTAAAGAAACATCTTGGCCAGTCTGTCACTCCATTACAAAAACTTCCACCTGTTGATTCTTTGGGAATTTTGAGATTGGAACTGGAGGAGATTTTGAATCGAAAGCTCAAGAAACATGGACATCAACCTATAGTAGAGCTCCAGGTTCATTGGCAAAGGCAGCAAGAAGATGATACCACATGGGAGTCTTACCATTAGTTCAAAGACTCCTTTCCACACATTGTGGGCAAGATGTTCTGACGAGAGGGCATTGTTACAAGACAAGCTGGAGAGTGAAGGGAAGGGAAAGTAAGGGTTTGGTGAAGTGGAGCACACGTGGAAGAGAGTTGGACTAGAAAGACAGCTGCCTTCTTGGGAACTGTAGGATTGATTGAACAGTGGAGATTTGGCAACAAGATGTTAGTTACTAATTAAATTATAATTCAGGCATTTATTAAGACCATAGAAGCTTATATTTCATTTTTAGCATTTTGTTATTCTGTCGAATTCGTAGTAGCCCAGGAAAGAGCAATGCCAGGAAGTTGAAATTGTCTTTGTTTATATAGGAGGGATGCATTGTATGACATTTTATCCAGAAAATTAATACAACAAATTCCTATTTCTCTATCTCTTTTCTCTCTGGAGGCAGCTCCCCCCTCTAAGTGAGTCTTCTTACTTAAGCTTGTTACAAAAAGTTGGGCAACCCGTTGTGGTAGCCATCACGAGATGGTTGTTCTAACTTTTTTTTTTTTTTGCTTTCTTTTGCGCAATCATGCACTTAAGTATCATATTTCTTTGAAGCAAGCAAAATCATGGCGGGAACCGATAATGCAGGAAACATTTAAAGCGTGGAGCTATGCCTGCTGAGCGCTAGACAGCACCTGTATGTGAGCACAATGCCACAAAAAATCATTCCGAAACAAATTCAGAAGCGTTTTTGGATCAAATTGCAGAACAGATGAAAAGTGAAACAGTAGAAAGCCCCTCTTTTTATCCACATATCAAATATGGTGCAAATTGAATTAAATTGATCATGCGAAGGAAGACACCAAAGGAGATGAATGAAAACACATTTCGTATGTGATATGGCAAACCAATAGAATAAAATTAATTAAAAAAGTTTATTCAGGTGAAAACATACATTGTACTAACGTACATTATTGATCGAATCACCTTAGTTGATGCAGCCTCAAAGATTCAAAGGACTTGTATAATTAAAGATGTAAATTGCAAGGACAAGAAAGGGAAAAAAACTGAAAAAAAGTTCTCTCAAGGGGTTTGGACTTTCCGGCAATATGACAGGACCATCACAAAGTCCTTAGCAGAGGACCCAACAGATGCTGGTACTTTTTTTGATGTCGATGCTGTCCGAAACCACAGATCTACCAAGTTTTGTAGTTGCAATGATGGAACCACTGGCTGACCTCGGCACATTATCTCCACCTACAAGCAAAAATAAAAAAATAAAAACAGTTAAAGAGTTAATACCTTGAATTGTCACCAAATATGAAGTACCAGGAAGCATTGCTTTCTTTGTAAAGTGGTGAGCATTTGTCTCTGTAGACAAAGAACTAAGTGTGCATTTAGGTGCCTTTCCTACAAAACATGACTTCACCAGAAGGAAATGAAATCTGTTCAAGCATCATACTGCCATGGAGCATGTAGTGATCATACACTGCAAAGCTTCAGAAGTGGGGTACTGATACCGGTAGTGAAGAATGTTTACCAGCAAATATTTTGTGCGCTTTCTGAAAAGCCGTGATGTTTTTAAATTTTTTCCAGCATACTGGAAGTGAGGTTTTTAAAATTTTTCAACCCTAAAATTTTAATCTGGGACTTTTTTCTGTAATATGGACAAGTTCTCAGCCCCTTTCTCTACAAGTCCGTCTCCCTGTCACTCATTCCTCCCCCTCTAAAAGAACGGTAACTTTTTCCCCCACAACCTACGAGCTTCTATCTTTTACTTCCTTTTTCTTCTGGCTCCCTTCAACAAGCAGAGCACATTACTATTGTACGCTTTCACCCAAAAACATAGTTCCACTGAAAATAGTACTTTCATCTAATATGGAATTTATTTTTCTGGTACTTGCACACAACACACTAACCATTCATGTTACCAGGCTAACATGTTACTTCATCAATTTTTCTACTATCATATCTTAAGAATATTTCTCTTAGGACACTATACTTGACAGAACCATCTGGCTCAAAGAGACCTTTGCGTTTAAGGGTGCCTGGCACTTTTAACAGCACTGGTTGAAGGTTATCCCTTTATTTAGTAGAAATAGGAACCAAGGATAGCCAACTTATAAGATGCTATCATGGTTGATCCTCTCGAATGTTAAAAGAGTTATTCCTTTATTATTGATTATGTTCTTTATTTATCAATGTACTTCATGAATTTGTTATAGGATTTCATTTGGTAAGTTTTGCCTCAATGTCCAATAAGTGCTTGTGATAGAGCAAAATCAGAAACCTAAACAGGTAGCATCTATGCCAATTAAAAATGCTTTTATTAGTGAAAAGGTAAATAGATCATATATAATTTGATCTGGATAAAGAAGTGGATAAGAGAGATATAAATGTTTCCCCAGTTTTCAAGTGAAGTTACCAATTGAGTAAAAAGGTCTAGAAAATAATTGTGGTCCAGAAATATGTTATGCCAAATGAGAAGCAATACAAGAAAAGCCAAAAGAAGAAAACTGCAACTTTGAGAAGTTAGAGGCAGCAACACTACCGATAACACGAGTCATTTTTTTAATCGAGGAATGATTTGCTTTAAATAGAAAGCTGCTACCAGAAGCCTAATGAAACCTGTGGGTGTGTTGGGTTGGCGGAATAAGGAGCTGGAATGGAATACCCATTCCTCCACCATGATGAATATCTATTCCTCCCAAATATGAGAGGAATAGGTATTCTAGGGGCATCAATGTAAAATTTATATAAACACATTTTATTATCATTATTTTTTTAAAAACATTTTGTTGGTGACCGACCAGCCACCAAAACCCATGGGGGTGGCCGGACCACCCATGGCCAAGTGGGTGGCCAACCACTGTCCTTCTTGTTAATATTTTTTATTGATTTTTTTTTAAATTTAATCTTTTTAACGAATAATGGTATTTTTGTAAAAACAAATAGTGAAATTTGGATATTTTGGAAATTTCACTTCAATTTCATAAAGATATTCATCTTTTGTCACCAAACAAAAGAATGGTATTCCAATTCCTACAGGAATGCCCATTTTGCGAACAAAACATAATTTCTTTTTAAAAAAAAAATAAGACAGACAAATGAAACTCAAGAATAAGTGCTAAAGTAGAGAACATCGCCCAAGATGGTGATAAATGGCAGAAATTCATGTGAAACCCATATAGCTAACACTATGCTGAGCTGATATTAACTTGAAATTTTTATAGTTTTCATAACAATTTTGCTATAGAACACTGAAACATGCTGAATCTTTATATAACTAACTATGTTGCTCGGAATAAAGACAAATGAAACTCAAGAATAAGTGCTAAAGTAGAGAACATCGCCCAAGATGGTGATAAATGGCAGAAATTCATGTGAAACCCATATAGCTAACACTATGCGGAGCCGATATTAACTTAAATTTTTTATAGTTTTCATAACAATTTTGCTATAGAACACTGAAACATGCCGTCGCTTTATATAATTAACTATGTTGCTTGGAATAACTTTATTCCGAGCAAACTTGAGAAGCAAAAAAAAAAAAAAAAAAAAGAACCCATAAGATCAACAAGCAACTACCAAGGACAACTTTCTTTTGGCATATATGTTCAATGGAAAACTTTTCTATTATAATGACAGTGGCTCTTTTCGCAGCGTTTTCTAGTTAAAATCATCCCTTGTATGTTGTTGCATCTGGGCATAAGTATTTTAATCCAAAGGATGCATTTATATACCCACAGAAAACAATAATATAAAACAGCTCGTATGAGTATCTTTAAACTTGCATAGTAAACGCAAGTTGAACACATACTTGCTTTCATTTTTTTCAATTCTTTCCAGCTTTTTCTAGCACTTTTCCCATTTGTTTGTCAAGTGGCTTCATGTATACTTGGGGTAACACCTTCCTTTATTAATAAAATTTTATCTTAATCGTCAAAGCTTCTTTCCAGCTTTCATGGTTTCAGAAAACAAGAATGAAAAAGACATTATACGTAGCAAAATATTCAATAGGAAACAAGAAAATAGTTTATCAAAAACACACAAGAGAGAAAAAGAACCAACACCACCAACAACATTAATAAATCCTCAGCTTTCTGGAAAGGCAAGAAAGACAAACATACCTCAGCTTCACTCGTAAGATCAAGTTTCTTCACAAGGTACTTTTGGATAAATGAAACAGGCATTTTACCATCCCTGCGAAATGAAATAAGTGTGAACAGAACATAAGACATTTAGTGATGAAGCACAGCAACCTCCAAGAGGCGAAAGAATTCAAGACAAGGACACTACATGAAAAGGCTAAAAAAGAAACATTAATTATGGAACAAATTACATATGCCGCAGCAAATAACTATCAGTGATAGAGTATTGCCACAAATCTATCACAACAAAAAAGTAATTATTTGGGAAAACAAGACGCTTTTTTAGCTACGAGGCCAATCTGAATATTCCTCACAATACAGTAACTCACTAACCACTGGAGGCAAGCTACACCGTGCTACAATGACAAACCCAACCATCCCACAACCAACCAGCCTCCTTGGTCACACGTAAAACCAATGGCAGCAAGACCCGCACCACTGTAAACCACCTTCACCATAAAACACCTTCAACCCGCAAGCTTCCACCATTATAAACCACCTTCACCGTAAAACACCTTCAATCCACAAGCCTCCATGCACGGCCACTGCACTACCAATGCAAAACAAGCAGCCCCTGTTTTACACTACGGAAAACCTCTATTATACAACCTGAAACAGACCACTTCCATTCCGTGCCTCTCTCTAGCCAACCCCTCCAACCACCCATTGTCACACCACACGGCAGCCCTAAGTATGTCACATCCTCTGTCTCAGCCGTGCAAAGTGAGGAACCACCATAAGTATGCACGGCCACTGCACTACCAATTGCACCAAAGACCCACATTGACAGAACCCCGGATCTATCTCACAGTGAAACCCAGCCACCGGATCTATCTCACAGTGAAACCCAGCCACTGAAGACTGCTTCAGACATGGCCAACATCCACCACGGACAGCCCAGTTGCACCCAATCGGAACCCAGCCCAACGCCTCAAGCAAGTTGCACCATGAAACTCTCTCTCTCTCTCTCTTGGCACCTACCGTCGTTATACTAGCACCACAGAGGCACAACTCAGTCATGCACCAACAGGTGCAAGCCGCAGCCTTCCTCTCCACAACGAACCCTCAAGGTACCTCTCTTAGAACTAGTTATTTAGGTTATGGGTGTTTACTGATTTAATGGAAAGGCAACATACATGGAGCAAAACTTTAAGAAAGCTTGTTATTGCTGTCACATATAGCTACAAATAGCATGGATTTTACGTTGATTATAGCAGGGCCATATTATAATTGTAGCTTGATCAAATGAGGGCCTTTAGTGCACAGGTTTGACTATAGTGATTAATCATGGAGTTTTGGTTACGGGTACTCCATGTGATCAAGGACGTTGTGGAGGAAACATATAATGGTTTGATTATTTTATGATGACATGTTTGATGATAAAATCAAGAGAAATAAGATGTTTGGGTGTGGTGATATTTTTAGGCCTTAATCATGTAATTATTTGGAGAAATTGTGTGGACATCAATTATTTGGGGAATGGTGATATTTTAGGGTTACGAGGATTTTAGGCTTTATGGAAATATAGGTTATTTAAGTATTTCGGGTTTTAATTATAAAGTACATGCTTAATTATAGATTTCTTACGATTGGAAATTTATGTACGCTGCATGCCTATTTTATAGGTGATCGCTTACGAGGTAAGTAGTATGATCATACCTTTACACAGTTTCATGGTAAACGACATGTCCTTTATGAAAAATAGTATGTATGTACACCATTCATTGGAAACTCCATTTTACATACCCAAGTCATGAAGGAAGTGATTTTTTACTGCCAAGATAGGTTCATAATTCCATGGTTTTATGCATAAGTTTCGTGTTAATTTGCATAACACATGCGTCACGATATTTTATTATAAGTCAAGATTTTATGCGAGTCATGCATAAAGATATTTTATGAAAAGTTATGATTTTATGTGAAAAATAGCATCAAATTATTTATGAAAAGTCATGATTTTATGTGAGGAAACATGTATCACGACATTCTATGAAAGGTTATGATTTCATGTGAAATCCATGATAAGGCAAGATATGACAAGAAAGTATGCATGTATTATTATGATGAGGTATGACAATTAAGATACGTAATGGCCTATTTTATGAAAGTGAAGACGGTACCATGAGGTGGGCAAATTGCATTTCTAGGATGGACATGCTAGTAGTGCACTCAATGTTGTCATCCTCATGTATGGATTCCCAACCCGCAGCAACGGGTGGAATCGTAATCTTCAAGATTTACTAACCCTAACTCACGGGAGTCAATAGTGGGTACCGGCCAATGAGGAAAAGTGAAAGACAAGTTAAGGCATTTCATGCATAGTTCAAGTTCAAGTCCATGTTCATGTTATTTACAGATGTAATTATGAGTATGAATGTTTTCCAAGAAAACCCTGTCTTTATTATGTGTTGCTTATTGAGTATTTGACTCATTTTTGTATGCTTTTATGATTTAACCACCCCGAGTGAGAATCTTTATGAGGATGGAGCTGCAGGACGGGACTTGGCCTAGGGAGGCGAGGTAGAGGCCTAGACAGTTATGACAGGCTCAATTTTATGGTTTTTAGTTTTAATAAGTTACTCTTGTTAAGTACATGAGACTTGATTGATTTTAATAAGACTGTCTTTTATATTTTCAGTATTTTAATAAAGAATGACTTTGTTTATTTTATGGAATGTTTTATACTTGGTGTTTCGTCTAAGAAGGAAAAAAATTTTAAAGGCAAATTTAGTTGCATTCCGGTTCCCCTAGATTTCTAAAAATGATGTTATTCATCACCCTAGGGGGATTGGGTGTTGTTACATCAAGATACCTGAACATTGATATGGTTAATATACTCTGACCTCCCTCAGGTTAATTGAAATAACACTTGTAATCCATGCTCGAGGATTTTTATTCACCGAAAATGTTAATTGACACTCTTACCTCTAATCATTTTGACAAAAACAAAGAAACATTAAGGGTAGGTTTGGGGGTGGGATGAGAATTTTGTGTTTTGTTTTGAAGTTTAAAATATTAAGTTTTAATATTATTATTGTTTTGAGATTTGAAAAATGTGTATTGGGAATTGAAAAAGTTGAATTGTTTATTATATTTTGTATGAAGATTTGAAAAAGGTGTAATGATGAGATGAGATGAGATGAGATGAGATGAGAATTTTGTGTTTTGTTTTATGCCCCAAACCTGCCCTAAGACTGCAACATCCTAAGCAAAACGCATTTAAGTATGATGTGCGTGGGGAGTAGAAAGCAATATTTTGTGAATTTTGGAGTATAAGAAAGGTTTATTGTAACATCCAGGCCAAGGATACGGCCCAAGCCCGCAGAGAAGCCCAACAGCCTGTAAAACCGTGTCGTGTTGGTGAGTGAAATTCCTCCTCTCTTCCCTCCTTTTTTTTCTCCCGACAGTTATCTCCTCTTCGTGTTTCTCTCCACCTTGTCGCTTCTCTCCCCATTTTACTCTGCACACTTTCTTCACTCTCACAATTTCTCTTAACCCCCACAGATTTTCTTCGGTTTCCCTCTCTCTTGCCACTCTTTCTATTTTCTCTCTATGTTGTGCCATCTGTCACAGCCGCAAGCCACCATCTTCTCTTCCCTTCACGCTGTGACCACTGCCCTTCGATGTTGTCCAAGCCGCAGCACCTTCACCAAGAGCCACCATCATTGTTGCCAACCCACGGATGAGTAAGCCACCCTCGGTCCCTCACGGCAAGCCGCACGTCCCACATTCACCACGCCATAGCCTTACTCCACGTTGTACAACTCCCAGAGGTAGACCACCATACAAACACTGCCTTAAGCCACCATATAAATCACCTTTCCCATAGCCCAACGACCGTGAGTCACGAAGAAACAACCGGTGGACACCTGCCCTCTGTTTTATACCCCAACCGAAGCTTCTCCCTCCGCCGTTGACCACCATGGAAACAACCCAGGCGCACGGCCCAACGCACACACAAAGACCTCTATTTTGGTCAAGCTGAAACAGAGCACCCACTCTCTCAAACTCTTCCCCCTCTGTGTTCGGTTCCTCTCGGTTTCCCTCTCCACATCTCTCTGTTGTCGCTACCCTTACATGCCAGATGACCGCATGTCGTCGTCGTTGCTCAACCACCACGTTGCCGCCCATCACTGAACTACGGCAACAACCCCGGCCCTACACCACAGAAAACAGAGCAGCGGTCCTCTCCCCCACCGTGAATGCAAACCATGACGGTTTCTCATCCATGTTGAATCACCCCAACCCGTAAGAAAACCTCCACAAGCCACCATGTGCTGCAGTGTTTTCCGTGGCCCACACATGGTCAAACACCCATGCCTTGCTCAGCCTCCTTCAATAGACGCAAGATGGCGATATGGTGAAAACGAGACCACACCATCATACACCACACCGATGCACGTCGCCCACGTTTCTTCCGCCACCACGCTTGGTTGAAACTGCACGTTGTAACTTCTCTCTCTCTCTCTCTCCCACTGAAGTTAATAAACTTTCCCTCTCTCCTCCCCGTTCCTTCTCTAAGCTAACAGCAACACCTCTCCCTCAGTGTTCTTCCATCACACTTGCCGCCGCACCTCCCTCCTCCCTCGGTGAGTGTCACTCGATCTCTCTCTCTCTCTCTCTCACGCACCTCCCTTTAGTGTTCCAAGGTGTTCAACTCCTTTAGATTATAGATGGGCCGTGGGCCTCAAGCCCTTAGATTAAGTGTGTTACCAAAGTGCCTTCCTGATACTTTTAAATGGGCATTTTATGTCGGGCTTAAGGTAAATTGGACTTGTATTTGAGTTGGGTTTGAGTTTATTATAATTCAGAAACGGTTAGAACATTTTAAATGGGCTTTATTTTATTGTATTAAAAAACTAATGTATTATTTTAATTTGGATTGTGTTTAGTATTTTTAAATTAGGCCTAATTTTACTTGGACAAATGTATTAGCCCATAAACTTGATTTCACAGAAAATACTTAAAGGCTTTAATTATATTATCTAGTATTAATTTTACAACTAGATTTTGGTAGTAAATTGTAAGTGTTTAATCTTTTATTTTAAACACTTTAAGCCTATTATATAGAAATAAATCTTTGATGGTTTTAAATTAGATATGATTAGTAGTTTACATTGATTTTTTAATATAAGTATTATTAAGGATATTTTATGAACTACTATTGCTTAAGAGATTTACGATTTCCTACTACATTATATGTTAGTAGTATTAAATTATGATTTCAATAATAGTTATAAATATGTGAGTTTTAAATATGATTAAGTTAATTTTCGAAATGAATTTAAGTTGTTTTGCCATATTTGATCAAATTATATTAATAAGTTAAGAATATATTTAATGATGATAGTATTTATTAGATTTCTGATAACTAAATAATTATTAAAGCTATTTCCGTAGTATGTATTAAGTAAATGGAGAATTTTAGCAAGTCCTTTTAAAAATTTAGTAATGTTTAGTATTCCGTATAGGTAACGATTGATATTCGTTCAGCACGGTTGTAGAAAGATTTAGAAAAGTTACAAAAAAAAATCCAGGTAAGCGGAGTTCCTATACTAGACTTTGCATAAAAAGAATATGAACTGAGGTTGATTTTATGAAAACTGTGCACGATATGTTTTGAAAAGAAATGTGAAAACAACCTCAGTTATGTGTTCTGCATTACTCATTAAATCTATATAAAAGTGTTTTCTGACATGACTTGTGTAGACATGAGCAATATTTTGACATGCTGTTTCTGAAATGTGCAAAAGAGCAAATGTGAAATTTGTGGATTTCATACATGTTATATGAAGATGCTCTGAATCCGTTTCGATTATGTGAAAATGATATGAAAATGTTCAGTACTCTATTTGATATGATATGGCATCTGAAAAACCTTTGGCATGACTTTCTGATTTTGTTTCACGTTATGATGAGATGGCTCTGATTCTGTTATAGGGTTGATACCAACATCTCTGATATGATTTTTCTAGGTGTTCTTTCATGTGTGCACACTCAGGGCTCCGAGAATGAATAAAGGAAAGTTTCACATTTTGATACTGTCTAGTTTGGCTATCGGGAATAGCACAACCCTACCACGGGAGTTAAACATGATATATGCTATGATATGGTGGTATGATATGATAAGATAAAAATGTTCAGTCATGTTATGTCAAATGGTCTTTGAATATGAACAGTTGATTTTTTACTATGAACAGTTTGAAATGTCGCTCTGATTTTTTGATAACACGTGAGATTTGCATATTGAAACTGAAATGTTTTGTTTCTACATTCTGAACTCTCTGAAAAGGCTCTTGTTTACATACTCATATGTTCTCTGCTTACTAAGTTATTCATAACTCACCCCTTATCTCCACAATATTTTCAGCTGAAGTTCAAGAATGTGGAGCATGGGTAAGGCTATGTGAGCATAGTGGATTAAGTACAAAGAGAGAGTACTTTGGTTTGGAGAATTTTATTCAGTAGTTTTGTGTTGTTTTGTTGACTTAATATTTTGGAAAGTTGATATTTATTTTCAGACTTAGTGGTGTTTTTAGTTAATTATTTTGGGAGCAGTTGATTTAAAACAATAAGATTTATGTGTAATTGAGAAGTTGGAGTTTATATATGTACTGTGAGATACAATATTCAGTGACAATAAGTAACTCTCCGACCCACCCGGGATTGGGGCGTTACAAAGAAACATTAAGACTGCAACATCCTAAGCTAAAAGCATCTAAGTATGATGTGCGTGGGGAGTAGAAAGCAATATTTTGTGAATTTTGGAGTAGAAGAAAGGTTTATCATATTACTATGAATCTTTTTGTAACAAAAATTTGTGTATTTTAGGTAGTTCATTGTGTTTGAAGTATCGTCAATAGTTTTTGTTTTTAAGTTATTGACCATGACAATAAATTATTGACTTACAGTGTTCTGAATGAGTCAATGAATATACACAGGCACTTAATGATAGAATGAGAAAAGTGCAGAAAAATCCTCATGGGTGGGGCTACAAATACTGTAACATATGGGTTCTAAATTAAGGATTAGATTTATTATTATTTTTGTTAATTATTATTATTGATCAAGTTTGATTATTATTATTATTATTATTTTGATAAGTTATTGTTATTATTTTCTTTCCTTTCGGGTGAGACTAATTGACTAAGATCTTCCGCCCCTTCATGTCGTGCCACACCTTCATGCTGCCATCTTCTCTAGGGTAATTTCTTAGTCTGAAAGTTTTCTGACTTGTAACCGACTTACACGCCGGAATCTTCACCTATAAATTCTCTCTTTCCTCCACAAAAATTCCCTCCCTCACGCCAACAAGCCCTCATGGCCAGAACCTCCCCCAAGTAAAAATCAAATTTTCTTCAGCACGGTAAAGCCCATAGCCTCCTCATAGCAAACCAAGCACTTACCTCGCCGGAAACCATCACAGGACACAGTGGTTCTGGGCTAGCCACCCAGATCTGCCGTTGCACCTCCATTTTCACTTGGTAACGAACTGCATAGTGAAATTTTGGAAGTAGTGCTGAGAGGTAAGTAGCACGATCACAATCTTTATGTGTGCTGTAATTATTCTGTTATGCATGAAAAAGGATGTTTACCTATGCTATCTACAACCAATTCCATGTTAGTCCCTTTTTATGAACTCTCGATGAATTACGACGCTATGCTTGTGAATGAAATTATGTATGTCATCCTGATTGACTGTTTGATTGAATGGATGCAATGTAACCCTTTTGTTATGTTATGTTATGTAATGCCTAAGTTATGCTATGTCATGCAATGCTCATGTTAAGCCATGTCATGTAATGCTCATGTAAGTTATGTTATGTAATGTTCACGTCTATATGCCATGTTAAGTGCTATGCCATGCATATGAGTATGACACGTCATGAAAGTTCACGAAGTCAACATGCACATGTATCATGATATGATACGTACGAAATCATGTGAATGGTAAGTAAGCTTTAAGAATAACCTTATGTCATGGGTAGATGTGCAAGCCACGGACTTAAGCGTGGTCCACCATAAGTATACTATGATGTATTTGGTGACATGGACCTATGTGTGCCTCACCATATACTATGCTATGATGTATGTGGTGACATAGACCTAAGCGTGCTTCATCATATGTTATGTTATGTTTTATGCGGTGCCACGGACCTAAACGTAGTTCACCATATATATGCTATGATGTATGAGGTGCCACGGACCTAAGCATGGTTCACCATATGTTATGCTACAATTTATGCGGTTAACGATAATTGGACTAATGCACGTATGTTATGATGGCCACTAATCAAGTGAAAGACAAGATGAATAAGTTATGTACGAATGATAGGCAATGCATGGAGTCAGTCATTCATGCATCCATGTTACATGTAATGCCATGATTGTTTGATTCCGCTTATGTTACTAAAGAATGATCTATATGCTATATATATGTATGACTATGAATGAAAGTTTTTCTAAATCAAGTCTAAATGTCAAGTTAAATTAAATTTTTTTTTGACAAGTAATAATATTATATATATATATATCAATAGGAGTAACCAAGTACACTGGACGTATACAAGAAAAACACCTAGCCCATACAAGAAAGCCCCTAATGACCCAAAAGCCCATGAAAACTTACCCAAAATACACCAAGCCCGAATTGGAAAACTATCGATACACCTCCCCGACCCCATCCCCTACATCCCACTATGAGAACGTCTTCACAAAGCCCTCTCTTTAGCCTTCCCTCGACTTGAACTAGCTCCTTTAGTATCGTAGTTGATTGCCCAAGAAAGATTCTTTAACTCCCTGCTTTTCTTAAACTTAGATTTGGTTTCAAGCGGGTGGCTCGCCTCGATTGTAGTGAGTAGTGCTTTAAATTGGTCTTCATATTCTCCCTGCTCTCCATATGATAGTCCCAGGGTTTGTAGAAACCCATTATCTTTATTCAGAATCCAATCCGCTGTTGAACCCGCTATATCGTTAATCGGAGGAAGAGAAACTAGGGGAACGACATTATCCCCAGCCACTAAATTAAATTTACAGTATGGTGTTATTACTGAGTCTTCGACTCATTTGTTTCTCTGTTTTTATGTTTTTATGTTTTAATGTCCTAGATGATGATTTTGTGGATACAGAGTATGAGTGCCAGGAGTAGATTATTCTTCGAGAGACTTAGACCTTGAATAAGTGTTAGTACCACATGGGTCTAGTTATGATTAGACAGTTGAATAAATTAATTTGGTGCATAGGACTAGTTTATGTTTCTTTATTACGTTCTAGTTTTTACATTATTAAACTCTATTAGGCTAAGTTAGTTTGATGATTCAATAAATGAGGTATTTTTTTATGGTGTCGAATCTCTTTACTGGGCATTACGCTATGAATGTACGTAACATTCCGTACCTACGAGAAGGGGTGTTACTGGGGAAGGGGGTGTCACAAGTACATATGCATATATCTTATGGTATAGTGCATTGCAAACGTGAGCCTTGAGATCTTTGGTGCTCATTGCGGTGTCTTCAAAACTGAGAAAATTTCTGGTAATTCATAAAGATGAATGCATGAGATAGGATTTCTTTGGAGTTAGGAAATACACTATCCACCTGTCGTTACTAGAATGAGAACAATAGAAATTGAACAACTGAGAAGTACTTGCAAACCAGCATTTTGATGTTATCCAATTCATTCGGATATACGATAATCATTTGTTTATCCTATCAATGTATTTTCTTATGGGTTGAGTACTAGCCTAGACACCAGCATGGCCAATTCATGGTTTTTGAATATTTTAATACACGAAATACCAATCACTAGGTGGGGAATATTCTACCCTCCATGCAGTTTTCTCTATTAGCTTTTCCAAATATTTTATACATTTTAATTAGGTGTTTTCTCTTGTATACTTCCTGTGTACTTGGGCTATGCCTAATTATGTGGATTAATAAATTTTCTTACTCATAAAAAAACATTTTATACATTTTATTGAAAAAATCAAAAGAATCTGAAGCCCCAGCAATATAGCAAGTATTGTTCTTTTCCAAGAACTATTAATGTAGCCAGCATTTATAGCCATATGCATGTAAAGAAAGAATCCAGAACGTGTTCCATCTAGTTTAATGTCCGTCAAACTAACAGATAGAACACATTCTTGGACTCTGGCTTTACATGTATATCACTGAATATTAATTTAATGATACATATTAGCCTCAATCTAATAATCCATAATATCATCAAACAAGCATATTATCATTTTTCCCACTTTTTCTCTGCCGAAATTTGCTAATGAGGAGGTAAATGGGGAAAGAAGACGCACAAACAGAAACCCATATTTTTGTACCAGCTAGTCAAGTCAGCATTTACACATTCATATGCAAGAAAATGTTGACGAAGTAGATACTTCTATCCAATAAGAGACCAAAAGAAACATACTTTATCCTTATGTAACAGGCAGATATCTGTGGCAAGGAAACATCTGCTTTCCTGCATACATTTATTTGAAAACATCATAGAGGCAATCACAAATCAAGATTAAGGAATATAAGAAACAATATCATGACATGGTAGAATAGAATTTTACCTGTCTTCTGAAGCAACTAATGAGAACCAAATTGGACTATTTCTTCTGTTGCGCTTAGAACCTGAAACATCTAGCATGACTTGGGACGAGGAGTGCAGCTGCCTAGATGCAGCTGAGCTTTTACGACCTGCTGCACGCACCCTTCTACGCTTTAAAGGTCCTGGAGGTGAGGTTGTTCCATTAGTTTCATCCTGGACTTTAGTATTGTGTCCATTTCTTTTGCTTTTAGGCATATATACTTCACTGTCAGGAGCACTAGGTGATTCTGCTCTGGCTTTGGTTTCAGGCATATATACTTCACTACCATGGTTGGGTTGCTCCAATTTGGCAAGTGACAGCCCTGGTGAATTAAACTTAGAGGTTTTGGTTCTGTTCGCAGCTTCAACAAGACAGTTCAAGGGTGTCCACAGATCAACTTTCCCTTCAATTAACTCCACATCATTCTCTGTGTCTTCCTTAGGTATTCGCTCATTAAAAGATTCAGCACCTGAATAATCCTGCAACAATGTAACAAGATGCTGAACTATTAATACAGTAAAGCAAGTATGTTGTTTCCTACAAGGAGAAGCTTATAAAATCAACTTATTCTAAGTCTAAAAAGCACAAAAGATCAAACACATGCCTTCCTTTACCTGCCTTTTATTTCGAGTAGTTTTAACTTGAGAATCAAGTGAGCTGGAGCTCAAAGGATGATCACCAGCAGAATCTTCTTTCTTGGCAGCTTCCTCAATGGAAAAACTGCATCCTCGCATAACAGAAGCTTTTCTTGCAGCTTTTGTTCTCCTTCCAGTCAAGCCACTCTGTATTGGCACTTTGGGAGTGCTGACCACCAATGAAGATAGTGATCTCTCCTTCCTTTTAATCGGCAGTGGATTTGTAGCTGTAATTTCAGGGGCCTCAACTTTCCTTCTCTTCAGAGGGAAAATTTTGGCCCTTATATCTTGCAAATTGTGGTCGGGCCTGCACATTAGTAGTGACCAGGCTCTAGTGTGAGTGTATTAAAACACAAAGCATAAGGACACATAAACAACGTGATTTCCATTTCCTCAGAAGAAAGGTACACCATAACATTATGATTGAAAAACTGGTATCTGGATACATCATTTGCACCTATATAAACATAGAAAAGAGAAACAAAATATAAGAAACATATTTAATGAGGCATGTATGCCGGCCTATCTCAAAAGTAAAAATATCTGGAAAAATAACCTCACTATAAATTATTGTATTGATGAAGCACTAACTTTCTGTGCATAGCAATCATTAGACTATCACAATCTTTTTATAACCATTTCCAGATACTAATTCAACATCACTGACACGATAGGCTAGCATGAAAATCTGGCAATGTGTCCTTAGTAGGCAGAAAAACTGGATAAACCCGCATATCGTAGAAATGATACAATAAAAAGCCATGCGGAATATCTAGAGCACGATCTAGAGGTGGCAATACTGCAATTATCCTTTTTTATAAAGGCATAACTTCATGTAAATTCTCAAAAGGAAGTGGAAAGGTCCAAAGTACATGATTTCTCCACTAATAACTTTATATGAAAAAACCCTTTCAATGAGATTTACCTATTGTTACTCATAAAGCGTAAATAGAATTCAACCACTTTAAATCAGGGGGGGGGGGGGGGGAAGAGAGAGAGAGAGAGAGCGAGAGGTAAAGACAGAGAGAGGGAGGGAGGGTGGCCTATCATAATATAGATGAAAGGACTGGCCTGAGTTTCTCCACTGGAAGAATGCCCAGATCAATGTTGCATTCAGGACAACGATCCACCTCCTCATCTGAGAGCTTCTCATATATGCACTTCCTGCAAACTGATTTGAGGTTTGAACTCCATGTGTCAGAGATGGTTGTGGAAAGAAGCAAATACATAACAGGAGATGAGGAATTCGACTATTTAATTCTCCCAAGTCTGTAGAAATATATACAGCTGAATTTAACAGATTCTTTTTATATGTAGCTGAATTTAACAATTATTTTTTTCATAAGTAGCTGAATTTAAATTTTTTTTTTTTAAGTAGCTGAATTTAACAGATATTACCAAAAACAAAATATGAAGAAGAAGAAAGACCCAGCACTTAATTTTGCTTAGGTAGGGAAGGAAATATTGTGTCCAGCCAACAAATAAAAGAGGCGTTAAGAGATTAGCTGTAACGACCCCGGGAAAACACTAATCACATCTATGCTATAACCCCAAAAAGACAAGTCAATTTGAAACCTCTCTAAATTACTTATAAAACTCAGTTTCACCTAGTTAGTAGTCAATCAGAGATTTAGCACTCATTGATAACTTACCCACTCTATTTGAGTTATTCTTTCTCCCAAAGTGGGACTGGGGTGTAACAAACTCCCCCTCTTCATTTACTAACATCCTGGTCAGGTCCATGTCATACAATGGTACAAAATCGCATAGTTGATCTTACTGGATGGTTTTGAAACCATATGTAACAACCCATGGAAACCTCTATCTACATCAGCAGTATAACCCCAAAAAGGCTAATCAATTTGAAACTTCCCTAGAATCACATAAAAAGCAGAATCACCTGGTACGCAACCGATGTGAGCTTTATTAGTAAGAAGATAAAAATCTTTATTAGCAACCTATGTGAGCTTTATTAGTAAGCAACCGTCTCTAATCAGAAAGTAAATTCTTTCATAGAAGAAATTAGTAAGAAGATAAATTTTCTATGAACATAGTATCTATATTAATTGTTCTTTAATAAGTCCAAATATCTATATAATTGTTGAAAACTGCTTCACAGCAAGCGAATTGCCCATGCGTCATAACTGGGGGAAATGGTATCTTTCTTCTGAGATTGCTGGGGATGACTGTTACAGTAGGCAGTCCCACTTCGCATAAAGCACCAATTGTACCGACATGTTCACATTAGCAGTTACTTTTACTTATCCAAAAAGAAAAAACATATTCACATTAGCAGTGAATGAGACTGGGAACTGCTCAAGTTCTGACAGGATAACCTTAAATAGTTCTTGTTCGTGTCTTTAGACCATACACCCTATAAAATGTGGATAAGCATTTGAATCCGACACACCAACATGAGCCTTAAAAACCATAATACGCAAATCCATAAACTTGGAATCCCACACATCAACACGAACCTTTAAAATAAAAGAAAATAAAAAAGCACGCAAATCCATTACGTTAGAACGCATAGTCGGAAAAAACACGTAAGAATCTTGAGATTGCAAAATACACAAATCCCCACATCTCAGAGAGTTGAAATAGTAAGAACAAGGTCCATAATATGCAAATCAGAACAAAAATTCAAGTACATATATCAAGAATTGTACGATGACACAAAAATTGAACAACCCAGATCAGCATATAAACGGAATAGAAGCACAAACCCAGATCAAAATTGTCACAAAAACAAGAGCAATTAGACGCAAAATATAGACAAAGCAGATAAACTCACACGTGTGGAGGCACAAAGATATCGTTGTAGCTTCCTTCAAGAGCCTCTTACAAAGAAGGCACGTCATGCATGCCTCCAGGGTCTCCCTTTTCACTTTCACAACCTGAGTTACCATCTCTTCCCCTCCCACTATCTGAAAATCTCTCTCTCTCTTTCTCTCTAAACTGCATTAAACAAAGACGACAATCACAACGGAAAAAGCATGAAATTTTAAGAGGAACCGAAGCCTTTTGTGCTTTTAGTTTTAGCTATCGTTGGACGTGAGAGAGGTGTGGATCTGAGGTTGTGAGCACAGTGGCGGGTTTCGGGGCTAGATTAGGAGATGGGTTTCGACTGTTTGCGGCAAAATTACGTTGTTGGATTTTGGACAAATGAGGCGTTGTTCAGGTTTTGGCTTTGAGTTTCGACATAAGACCATGAAAATATGTAAAATATAATAAAGACGCTTTTTGTGCGTGTTTTTTTGTGTTGCGTGAGGTCCGAGCACGAGCCGAAACTCACTCTTCCCACTGCAAAGTCTGTAGAAGATAAAAGTGCGCCGTTCGATAACTGTTATGTTTTCCTTCAGCTTCACTGCTTGCTCCACGTTTTGACTTTTTTTTTTTTTTCCTTTTTTTCAAATATGCAAATAATAGTATAAATTCTAATAGACTGTTTGCACAATTTTTATTTGAAAAATGATAAAGTCACCGAAAAAGTTTTATCCAATTGTGTTTTTTTGTTTTTACTTAATAATTAAGAAAAATATTTTTTAATAAGTTTGTAATTGTTTTAAATGTTTAAATGGATTTGAAAAATATTTAAAGAAAAAAAAAAGGTAAAGTACAATTTGCACTTTCGGTAAAAAATCTCGATTTTCGATGGACGTAACAGCGTGCTTTTTATTTAGTTCATGTTGAGATTGTGTTGGGAAATATTGCTTTTAGGTTAAGGTTTATAATTTAGAGCTTAACGTAATAAACTCTATTATTATAAAGCTATTTATTATAACCTTATTATGTAAAAAAAAATGCTAGGTACAGTCTCCATTTGGGGACTGCAATGCAAGCCTAGGCTATTTTAGCTTTAAAATTTTTTAAAATTACAAAATTATCCCTCCTAAAATGATGTTTTTTCTCATTTAATAAAGGGACTGCACATACAGTCTCCAAGTGGGGACTGCAAATAGAATTTCTCTTATTTGAGATCCATATGTCTAAAGTACTTTCAAATATATTAGATTTGTCTGGAAACAAATTTTAAAAAAAGTTCTTTTTGAGATAGAAATGTTATAAAAGGACATTTGATTTTTCAGAAATTATAAAAGGACATTTGGTAAATTTATTTCTTATGTAAGTAGAATGCAACGATAAATTGTTCATTGATAATTTGGAAGATTTGGCAAGTCGTTGAACTGGACACGCAGCTCACCTCATTTCTGGGACTCACACTCTCATTTGGCTAGTAATGGTTCATGTTGAACAGCGAGCTTTATGGCGAAATCGGAGGACAATTCGGCGGCACTAGAGACATAGCTCAGGAAATTAGAGAAGGAGGCGATTGAGTTTGAAGAGCTCTGTCGTGCTGATTGAGTGTTGCTCTAGGTTTGGAAAGAATGCTATAATAGCCCGCTAGAAATTCAGTGGATGAATTTCTTTAGTCTTTAGGAATGTCGTGAAAGCCCCTGAAAGGTCTCACGAATCGAGCAATCGCATAAATTTTAGTATGTTAGCTTTGTTAATTTCTTACCCACTTTAATGATAGAAACATGATTTTATTTATTTGAGATACTTCGGAGCATGAGATTGAGAAACGGTTTACACCATTAGTTTCAAATGAATATTTAGGATTTTTCGGCCAATAATACAATTTTCGTTTTCCGGATGATAATTGTTCAAAAATGTGTTTTGATTTATTCAAGACACTTAGGAGTTGAAATTTGCAAAACTAATTGCACTATTAGATTCGTATGATTATTTAAGATTTTATAGTGCAAAGTTATTTTCGCCATTTTCGGAGTGAATAGTAAGACTCGTGTTAGCACCTAGTCTATTCGTTTTCAAATCATAGTGTGGATTGTTCAAATCAGTCTAAAGAAGTTTTATTTGGATACTTGGCAAGATTTTAGCCACACTTGATGAATAGTATAGGATGCTTGGCACCAAGAAAAACCATGAGATAGAAATGTAAAGGAAATGAAGGAAAATCAAACATTGTGATCATGCCACCTAAGCCAAACACTATTCCATCCAACTGTTCATTTTTTAGCCAAACCAAAAAGGGTTTCAATTCTAGTGAAACTCCAAATATTTGAGATCCTATTAAAACCCCAAAACCTTGGTGAAAATTGAAACCCTAAACGGTTTCCCCAAACCCTAAACCCTAAGTGTTGGTCAGTTTTAGCTTAGTGTTTAATCACTTGATTAAATCACTTCCATATGCTATTAACCATTTAAATTATTGTCATTACACCCTTATTTATTCTTTTATACCTTGATAATTTTATTGGACTAAAAAAAATTGGATCTAGGTTTGTTAGAAACTGAAACCCCAAACCAAATCCTATTGAAACCCTGAGTGAGGCCTAATTGGTTTAGGCCCATCGAAAAGCTCCAATGCAAGATTTCTTGAGAAATTTTCTCCTACTGCCCTAGGTGTACTTCCACTGTGTGATACCCTGCTCCTTCTTCTTACGTACGGTCCTTCCTTCTTACGTACGCTTCTTCTTTCTAACGTATGTTTCGTTTTTATGACGTAAGGAAATCCCGAAGGCAGAGATTATGTGATCATCTGCCTTTCTCACTAGCGATTGCGAGCCACGTTATGCGTGTCGAACCATGATAGCGTGTCTCTAAAGATATCGTGTGACGTCTAGGACACGCCCAGTGTTTTAAATATGCTGGAAATAATTATAAGGAGTACTTCCAGTGTTATTGAATTAAGATTTTATCTTAAATACGACAATCATAATATTCTTGAAGAGCTCCAAAAATATTATAATTGCCGGAAATCATTTTAATATTATTATTAAAATGATTTCATTTATTCAAGATATTATAAGATTTAAATTATGTTGAGAATTTTTATTAATTAAATGGTTTAATCCTTTTAAATATGTTAAGTGAGACTTCATCATTTTATTAATGATGAAGAATATTATTTTATAAACTAAAGTTAGTTTAAAATATTATTCTACCTTAATTCCTCTAAGCGCTTTTAATTAAGTTAATATTTACGCATGTTCAAATCAGTGTCTTAATCCCTCATCATTAGATTGTTGCGTAGACCCCAAGACGAAGGGACTGGATTATAAACCCAGACCCCTCTCTTTCTCCCTTATTTCCCGCAGCCCCCTCTCTCTCTCCTCCCTCTCTCCTTCGGTGTACGTGATACGCAGTGTGCCTCCCTCCACGCCGAAGCTTCCAACGAACAACCCGGTGCCGCCGTGCGCTGCCAGCTCTCACCGCCGGCACCATTGGCCTCCTCTCCCTCCGGCGAGCTCAACCATACCAGCCTTTCTCTCTCACGCTCTCCCTTTCTCCATTTCGAAACTGCACAGTCCGAATGGGCTTGGTGCGCATAACGCCGCCGTGCGCCGTCCTCCAGCGCCACCACTCCCTCGGCAGCTTCCTCTGCCACCGGTCACCACTCCCCAGTGAGCTTGGCTCCTCCCATGTAGCCACCTTCCCTCTCCATCGCACACATGCACGCACAAAGAGACCCACGCAAGGCTTCACCTTGCGCGGCCCCTAGCGCCGCCGTGCGCAGCACCCACGACCACCATGCGACGCCATGGACCTCCTCTCCCCTTCCCCGAGCTCCTCCGTGTGACCCATGGCCCGAAGCCCCCTCCTCCATCTCACGGGTTCTCTCCTCTCACGCATGGGTGGCACGCCGTGCACCGCCACCCATGGCAGGTAACCACCGTCATCAGCCTCCTCAGGTAGCCACCAAGCCAAGCCACCCACCCATGGCCCCGATCTGCCACCCACGGAAGCACACTCTCCCTCACTCTCCCACGGCTTCTCCTCCACGGTATGGCCAAATCTGCCACCGTGGCGCCACCTCGACGCCACCACGAGATCCACCGCACGTCCCTTAGCCAAGCCCTAGGTCCAAGCCACCACTTTATGTGGTGGGTAACCACTGCATGTGATGGATAGTCACTGCGCGTGATTGACCGCCACTGCACACGGCTAGATCCGCCGTGTTATACCCTCACCGCCATCACGAGCCCTTCCAAGACCACACCTAGCTATCCAAACGCCTAAACAGTTAACGTACATGGGTCAGCCGCCACGTACGACACTATCGACGTCATCGGCTGTGACGATCAACGAGCAACACACGGGTTATCCCGTCGATGGTATAACCCTCTATCCCTCGTTAATTATGTTGGATATTGATTAGTTGACTAGGTTGTGGATTGTGCTGTTGGTATTTGTGGAGTTGTGGTATTGTGATGTGGTGTTGTGTAATAAAGTGTTGGGTTTTTCTGTGTTGTATGGAGGTGTATGGTGCCGTATAGTGTGCTGTGAAGTGTTGGGTATATTGTGAAGTGTTGTGGATTGTGCTGTGTAATACAGTTGTGGAGTTTGTGCTGTAATTATGGTGTGGTTGTGCTGTGTAGTGTAGTTGTGGGGCATGTGTTGTATGGATGGCATGGCGTTGTGTGGAATGGGAAGAGTACACGCTGGGTGTACTTTGTGTGTGGTGTAATGTAAGACAATGAGAGTATATGTAAAATATACCCTCTTGGCGTGTTGTGGAATGAGATGAGTACGAGTGGAGTGTACTCTATGTGGTGGAGTGATGCACCATATGGAAAGTATGTCATAGTGGTGATGTGGCGTAACGTGCATGGAGTATATGCAGAGTGTATTCCATGTAGTTGAGTGACGCATCATATGGCGAGTGTGCCATAGTAGTGATGCGGCGTAACGTGCATGGAGTATATGCGGAGTGTATTCCATGTAGTTGAGTGACGCATCATATGGCGAGTATGTCATAATAGTAATGTGGCGTGGTGTATGTGGAACAGGAAGAGTACACGATGAGTGTACTCTGTATGACGTGATGAGTATGAAATGGAATGTATTCCATATGATGGTGGGATGCACCATATGGCGGATATGCTATAATGATGATGTGGCATGATCTGTATGAAGGGAGTACATGTGGAATATACTACGTATGGTGGATTGATGTACCATATGACTGTATGCCATAATGGTGACGTGTATGTGGAATGAGACGAGTACACGATGAGTGTACTCTGGATGGTGAAGTGATGTACGATATGGCGGATATGCCATAATGGTGATGTAGCGGAATGTGTATGGATGGAGTACATGTGGAATGTACTCCATTTGATGGGTGATGCACCATGTGGAGGATATGTCATAATGATGATGTAGCGGAATGTGTATGGATGGAGTACATGTGGACTGTACTCCATTTGATAGGTGATGTACCATATGGCGGGTATGCCATAGTGGTGATGTGGCGTGGTATATATGAAGGGAGTATACGTGAAGTGTACTCCACGTGGCAGTGACACTTCGTGTAGCGTGTCATAGAGATAAGGATGGTTATGTGATTGATGGGCGTGGAACGTGATGGACAGTGTCAGGAACTGTGGAACAGTGTCCCGAAGTAGTATGGCGTAGCCTGTAGTCTGAGGTGGCAAGTGTCACCGTGATGGACTTATGGCTAAGAGTATACGTGAAGTAGTAGAACAAGTGTAAGAGTACGCAGCGGAAGCATGACTGGGCAACGTCATGAAGTGACGTGGTTACCGGTAGTTATGCTTATGACGGGTGAAGTGTTAGAGTGTAGGAATGGCATAACGGGAACGTGATGAAGTGTCACGGTGTGACAGGAGTACATGAGGAACCGTACTCATGATGAGTTAGGAATTTATGTACCAGAGTGTTGGGTAACACGACAAGGTCACAGTGTAGCTTGGGAATAGTCTCGAGCTGTATGACGTGGCATAAGACATGGTTATGATTGGAGTCTTGTCGTGTTAAGTGTTGGGATGAACTGTCAAAAGGGACGGGTAGCATGAAGAGCCATGCTAGCTGGGTTAAGAGAATGTTGGTATCGGAGTATGGCCCTTGTCCCTCGAAGCTGGCGATCAACATGTTATATATGTTGATCTTAGGTGATAAGGAGTAGAGTACATGTGTAATCTGGTTAGACACATGTGCCGGATGGATTCACCATATGTAATGGGTAATTTATCCTGAGTATAGTTACACGGTGCTTAAGCCTCAGAGTTGACTTAGAGCTGTATGGCTTGTCTGGATGAGAATGAGGATTTGTATGGGCTAAGATGCATGAAGAAAGTGACGGGTGTACTGTTTAAGGACGGGATGCGTGAATTAGTTGGTTTGAGTTATGCGTCGGAATGAGGTTAATGAAAAGAATGAGACAGAGGCCTTAGTGTCTTAATCCTAAGGTGAATCATGAGTTCACTTTAGTGGATGAGCACTCGAGGCAAGACATGATTTGGAAGATGGGGTGACCGTAATGGATCCCCGAAAGTTTTAACATAGTAAAGGGCACGTAAGTGCATGGGATAGAAGGAGAGTGTTCCAAGTATAGCGTAGTTCTATTTATAGTTCAAGTTGCTTATGTACTAGATAGAGAATGACGTTAAAGTATGTGTATGCATGTAGGTTGTCATCTGACAAGCATGAATGGACTGCATGACATGCAAGTAGCATGGAGTCCAGGTAAGTGTTACGTTCATACTCTTCTAGAGTTTTCCAAGATACAAGAAACGCTTTTCCTTTAATATGCTTACGAAAAGAAATGAAAGACGCTTTAAGGAAGAAAATGCTAAGTGTTCAAATGTATAAGTATGTACGGCCCCTCCTTGGCAACCCCTTTTTACGCAACAAAAGTATTAATTGTATGCATGTGAATGGATGACTATACGCTGTATCTATTGTATGTATTTTCTAAGAAAATCCATAAACTGATGAAAATGCATGAAATGCATGACAACAGATGCTTTTGTGGATCCTACAAACCGACGCTTTCATGTGCGCCACGAGGTGACGCTCGTGGATGCCATGAGAGACGACGTTCAAAGGTGACGCTTATGGGATGCCATGAAAGCTGACGTTTAAGCCCATGTATGTTCTCAAATGAAGTTTTTAAGAACGAACTGTTAAAGAAAAGATAGAACTGAAAGGAACTGAAAGACGAAAAGACCATTTTCGGGCTTACGTCCCAAACGATATTTTCTCATGAAAAGAAATTTTTCTCATGAAAAGAAAGGACTGTTAAATGAAAGAAAGAAATGAATGAAAGCTCCAGCTCTTTCGAGCTGACATGAAAGAACGAATGAACGAATGAAAAGCAAAGAAAGAAATGAAAGTATGAATGTATGAAGATACGTAACGGCCACATGAATGAATGAAAAGGGTACCAATGAATGGACAGATTGCAATGCCGGGTAAGTAGTACTGGAAGTGCACCCAGTGCTGCCCCCTATGAAAGGGATTCCCAACCTGTGGCCAGGGGCGGAATCCGGGTCCAAAGGAAGACCGCTAACCCCAAACACACGGGGCGTAACAGTGTGTACTGGCCTATGAAAGTGATAAGAACGAATGGATGTATGCATGTATGTACGAACGCACGAATGCACGAATCTTTAAGAAATGAAGGCACTGACGGGGGACACGTTTTAAAGAAAGGAAAGGCTTTTGAAAGAAAAGTCCCGTCCAGTGACGTTTTCAAAAGAACGCACGTAAACATGCACAAACTCTTGAAGAAATGAAGGCACTGACGGGAGAAACGTTTTACGAAAAAGAGGCCTATGTTTAAAAGAGAAAAACCCCGTCCAGTGACGTTTTCAAAATGAACGTACGTATGATACGTTTGCATGCAAGTAATAGTATGTACGAGTGATGAATGCATGAATGAAAACCTATATTGTTATATTTTAACCGTATGAAGTAATGATTACGAGTCTTCGACTCATTTTAGTTTTTATGCATGTTCCTCCCCCACAGGAACTGCATGATGAGGACGGACACGGCCCATGGGGAAGAGCACGGAAGTCTAGGCACGAGTTTTAAATATACGAGAGACCTTTTATTATAAGATTTATGTTTTCCGCTGTAAACCTCTTTTATTGTCAAAGCACATTTTAATCTATAAACGTGGAGTCTCGCACCTTGGGTATGCAAGTGAAAAGTTTTAAATAGGACGGTAATTCCCGTCGTCCTTTCTAAAAATATTTTGGAAAAAGTCCCACCATAAGGACGGGCGTCACACACTGCCCATGTTTTTCTGATGGGAGGTCAATCAGCCACCTCACCACCACCCTTCACATGGAAGCTTCTTTGGCTGAAAACCATGTGCTGCCCATGGTTTTGTCCACAGTTTTGGCTGACAAAACCACTATCAAATAGTCATTCTCACATCCCCTCTCAACCCGAACTCTATATAAGTCGTTCATGGCTTATTCCTCATGTTTTGGTTACTTTCACTTTGGTTTCTTGAATTTTTTGAAGCCTTTCTGTAACACCCAAAAAAAAAATCAAAAACTTAGGCCCAAGCCCAAGACTCATTTCTTTCCATAGAACCAAACCCAACCCAGGTGTGAAGCACACCGTTTAGCCCTTCGTTTAGCTACACCCTTATCTTTTCTTCCCCACATCTTTCCTTCCCATGTGCCAATGCCTTTTTCTGTTTTAATATGTACGTTCCCTCATCATTCTTCGTGTGCTTATTTTTCTCAATCGTTGCTCTTCCTCTCTCTTTTTCTCTGTTTACCATTCACCTCTAGCCCGCAAGATTCTCTCTCCCTCCCACTCATTTGATTTCCCTTCCTAACTGTATCGCTCATTTTTTTTAACAACACGTACATTTCTTAGATTTTCCCTTCCCCACGCATCTTCAATTTCTTCCCCTCTAATTTTTATTTTCTTATCTTAGCAAACTAGTTCTCTTTCCCTTTCTCTTATTCTCCTTCAAGCAGAGCAACCCCTCAGGCCACCATGAAGCCTAGCCACAGTAGCCAAGCTGTAGAGCGACAGTAGGACTTCCTTCACCGGCAGGACATGGAGTCGTTGCAGCACAACACCCAGACCACCTGCAAGCAGAATACCGCGTAGTTACACCGAGAGCCAAGCATGCCGGAAACCACTCAAAACCCTCTGTCCAGTCATCGCCCACGTCCAAACTCAGGCCCGGTTGCACCGCTACCTCTGCCTTACACTACGGTAGACCCACGCCACCCCAGCACTGCCCAACACCAACCCGCAAGCCTTCACTCATAACCTGCACCCCAACACTCCTCCTCTATTCTAACCACCCAAAAAAAGAGCACCTTATCCCCTCCTCCTTCCATGGTTTCACACTTTACCAACGCCCCATTCAGCCACTGTGGTCCTCCCTCCTACGCTCAACCTCTCTAAGTGCCACCCCACATTGCCGGCTAGAAAGCCAAATCAGGTGGAAACCACCTGCGATCACACGGACAAGCCCAACATCATGCGCGGATTGCACCACGTACCATGTCCTGTAATCCAGCCGAGTTGCACCACTACTTCACACAGGCCAACCACCATGCCCAGCCCTCCATTCCTCTCGGTTTATATCTCATGGCAGCTCTCATTTTTCTCTCTCATGTGAGTTGTCCTCTCTCTCTTCAATCCCTCGGTTAGTCTCTATGTTCCCTTCACAAATTGAAAATGCATGTTAACCTCTTTGTGAAAACCAAAACTCTAATAGTTGCGAACTTAATTACAATAGACGTGTAATTATTAATTGGACGTGTAGTTATTAATGGTTAGTCTCGGCCAGTCTCATATAGTTGTGACAGAAAGGTGAGTGTATTAATTGGACGTGTTTTTACAATGAACTTGTTTTTATCTTGGGCTTCATATATAATAGTTTGAAGGTTAATTATATGATTATTTGGAGGGATTATTTGAAAATTAGAATATTTTGAGAAATGAGATTTTAAAATAGGTTATTTAAGTATTTCAGGTTTAATTACAAAGTACGTGTTCAATTGAAAATTTACGCAAATTACATGACTATTTTATAAGTGATGATTGATACTCATTTAGCACTGTTGTGAGGAAATTCAGAGAGGTTGAAAAGTCCAAGTAAGCAGAATTCCTATGCTAGACTTTACATAAAAAGAGATAGACTAAGGTTGATTTATAAAAAAATATGCATTTGTTTTATGAAACAAAATTGGAAAACAACCTCAGTCATTTTATTTTGCATCACTCATTGTATCTTAATAAGAAAAGAGAAATATATTTTTGTCATGATTGGTGTAGATAAGAGCAAAGTTTTGGCATTCTGTTTCTATACTGTGCAAAAAAAGTGAATATGAAATATGAAATTTTTTTGCATGATTACGAAAAGATGCTCTGAATCTATTTTGATTATGTGAAGATGCTCTAAATTTGTTTTGATTATGTGAAGATGATATGAATCTGTTCAGTATTTTGTTTTGATATGATATGACATCTGAAAAACTTTTGGTATGACATTTTGATTCTGTTATGGTTCTGATTCGGTGATTCTGATTATGTTATATTGTTGGTACCAACATCTATGTTCTGAGTGCAACCACTTTGGAAACGAAGTGGATTTTTTGTGTGGTCTTTTCTGTGTGCACACTCGGGGCTCCGAGAATGAATAAAGGAAAGATTCACATTCTGATACTGTCTGGTTTGGCCACCAGGGATAGCACAATCCTACCACTGGGGTTAAACATGGTCTATGTTCTGATATGATACTCTGATATGTTATGATATGATAAGATGATGATGTTCAGTTATGTTATACCAAAGGATTTTTTAATATGAATATTTTGAATTGTCGCTCTGATATTCTGATAACACGATTCTGAGATCTACATTCTGAAATTGAAAATGTTTTATTCTACATTCTGAACTTTGTAAAAAGGCTCATGTTTACATAGTAGTATATGTTCTTTGCTTACTGAATTATTGATAACTCACCTATTATCTTCATAATATTTTTCAGATGATTTAAATGTTTCAGTTCAGGATCAAGATAAGGGAGCATGAGCAAGATTATTTAAGTATAGTGGATTAAGCACAAAAGGATGCCATGGTTATTGAATAATGTTATTCAGTAAATTTGTAGTGTTCTGGTGACGTGGTATGTTGAGAAATTGAAATTTATATTAAGACTTTATGGTGTTTTCAGTTAATTATTTTGGAATAGTTGTTTTAAAACATTGAGAATTTATATCTGTATGGGAAGATATGATTGTGTGTAATTGAGAATTTGTAGTTTATATCTGTATGGGGAGATATGATTTTAAGTGACAAGAAGTAGCTCTCTGACCCATCGGACATCAGGGCACTACACTTTATAAGTGGATGCCATTTTACAAATTGTTTCTCTTTGAGTCTAGTTTCAATTGGTGTATTTAGTATAATTTTTCATAGAGGTTTGATTAGTGAAAAGTCTGTTTAAGCTTACAATGGTCTTACTGGGCGATAGTTTGGATGTTGTGTGAAATTTCGATTTATTGGATGAAGTTTTTGGCAAGATCTTGGTCCGATATTTTTATGGTTTAGAGCTAACATGTTAACATGAAAGTTCGATCTGTGTTTTTTTTTTCATATTAAGTGTTTTTACTAAGAATTTTTGCATGATTTTATAAAGTTGGAAACTGGAGGTGTAAAAACAGTTTTTGTTTTGGGTAAGTGTTGTTTTTGTTTTGGGTAAGTGTTGATATTTTGTTATGGAAGCATGATCATATGGTCTTGATCTTGATGAAATGAATTTTATGCATGATAAGGTTCGATTAGTCTTGAGGCTCACGGGTTTGTCTTGTGTTTTTTTGGATTTTTGCCATGTGATCTTAGATTTAATGCTTAGATCATGTTTAGAACCTGAATATGAGGTAGATGATTTTATTTCTTGAAGGTTTATTTCATGTGAAACTTGGATCTAGTGGTTTGATTTAAAATAAAAATATGTGGTACTCAGTTTTGAAGTTAGTATGCAAGCCGATTGTGTTGGATGGTGTTTTGTATTTTTTGTGGTTTTTGACTTGTTTGTTCAAGTATGATATTTATTAGAATTGACTTATAAACATGTTAAGAGTATGTTCATGAATTTTCGGAGTTCTTGGAGTTGACTTGAAGAGTGTTAGACCAAAAAATCAAGGATTGTTCTATTTGGTCAAAACTTAATGTTTTGTCATGTTTAATGACATAAGGAGTTTATGATTTTTATGGAATGTATATTTTGATGTCTTAGCATAATTTTAGAGACTAAGATATGATTGTTAGAAGTTGGTGAAATCGATTTAAGCATCAAAATGTGTTTAAAGGTCAAGTATGCAACATAGTGTTGATTTAGCCCTAGTATGTTTCAGCCTAAGCATAATTTTTATAGTAGTAATTTGTTTTAAATTTTTCTGACTTGATATTTAAATTTAGGAAAAAACTTACATGAGGATAGGATTTGGAGATTGTATACAAAATTCTTATTTTGGGGGCAAAATTGTAATTTCTCACACATAAATGGGTAATTTTGCAATTTAGCCCTAAGTTAGTGAGCCTTTATATTTGTATGAGCTTTAGTGAGATATTCTAAGTTTGAAAATTATCTCATTTCAGTTAATGCTTTTTCATGGTATTATTTACGTTACGCGATAATTCTGTAAGTTGGCCTTTAACTTACATTAAGGATATTTATGTATATATGGTGGTAAGAAACCATTATTCATGTTCATTATACTTATATACATGTTATGTTATGCCATGCAATGATTTCATTCTAAGTACATAATTATCTGTTACACTTTATGTCATGTCATGCCATGCTTAATTGTTGCAAGACATGTTATACCATGTAATTTAGTCACACGTACATGTCACGTTATGTTAAGCTATGCCATCTGTCATTTCATTTCACGACACGTCATTGTCTCGTGCATACAATTGTCACGAAAAATAGTATTTTCTTAGTCAGTCATGCATGGGATACTCGTGGCATAATCACTATGATTGTCCAAGTATCTCCATTGATAATTCATGTAAGGTACTTCTGGCATAATCATTCTGATTGTTAGAGTTCTTCTACTAAAATGCTCATGGCATAAATATTTAGATTGATAGAGTATTTTCATTAAAACTATTACTAGGTACTCCTGATGTAATCATTCTGATTATTAGGGTATCTCATTTAAAATATTCATGGAGTAATCATTCTGATAGTCTGAGTATTTCTGACGAAATACATTGGGCGGAATCATTTTGATTGTTCACATATTCCTGATGAAACAGCTAGCAAAATCATTCTGATTGTCAGATTCCATGTTCAGTTTCAAGTTCATTCCATGTTCAGTTTTAAGTTCATTCCATGTTCAGTTTCAAGTTTAGTTCATGTTCAGTTCATGTCAGTTCCAATTCATATTAAGTTCAGTTCATGTCACGTTCACGTCAGTTTCAATTCATGTTAAGTTAAGATCAGTCAAGTCAGGTCACGTCCATGTTTAGTCACATATTTTCAGTCAAGCTATGTTATGTCTAATTAACCAACTCATTTATTGAACAATTTTCCAACTTCATGTTTAGTTTCATCTTCAGTTTTAAGTTCAATTTCACGTCACGTTTATTTCACGTTCAAGTACTTCAGTTAATGTCAGTTCAGGTCATGTCACCATATGTTATGCTATTTTCCAATTCATGTCACGTTCATTCTTTTTCACGTCACCATTCATGTCTTTTTACTGGCATGCATGCATCTGTAAACTGTTAGTTTAAGTTGGTTATTAACTTGTTAAGATTTGTAATCAAATCTTACTTGGTAGTCTCAACTACCATTCCATCCGAATGGTAGACTATGTGTCAAGATCAGGAGGATCCATAGAGGATCTGTTGGTTTTTCAACTTAGAAATATTTAAAATATTTGATGTAAAGTGAAAATAATGTGAACCATTACTATTGTTCAATGTATCGGTTCGGTTATCTAGATTTAAATGAAAATGTGTCTTGGTACTTGAACTAATATATGTCTCTTGGGGATATGAGCCTTAACCGCTTCCCAACCAAACAAAGGGTAGTGTCCATTGGTGAATTAGAAACATTTTCAATGTATTCTCTAATATTTGAGAAGTTGTGACTTCTCAAAGTGCTCCTTCATTTAAGTTGTGACTTTTCACAAGTACTATTTCATTTATGTGATGTGATTTTTCATATGTACCATTTCATTTAAATAAGTTGTGATTTTTCACAAGTGCACTTTCATTCTCTATAAATAGGGAACCCCACCCACAAATTCATTAACTCAAAATTCTCTACAAAAATTAGAGAAACACTTCCACCTTTTGTCTTTCTTTCTTTGGGTTTTGGCTATTTTATATCGGGTTCGAGGATCTCCTTTTATGTGCACCGACGAGGATATTAACGGGAACCGACGTTGTTGTATCTTAGGAGTAGACTGTCAAGAAGCCTAGTGCATGTTTAAATTTGGAGGCGGCGGAATCTACTCTAAGGAAAGCGTCTATCACTACATGCCTCAACACCGGGTTCTCTTTTTCAAATTTGTTCTTGTTATTTTGCATATTCTCTTGTTTACAAAATATTTCAAAATATATTCCCAACAATCTTAGAGTAGATTCTCTTTGTTAAACTAGAGGTGTGTTATGTGTCTAGTCGTGTTTGTGGTTTTAAAAATAAATAAAAGTAAAAAAAATGAACGTCCGCTCAAGCCACAGTCGAGCGAAGGCGTGAGCTCACATATGTGTGATGTTCGCTCAAGCCACACTCGAGTAAACAATATGTGTGACGTTCGCTCGAGCCATACTCGAGCGCCCCTCGAGCGAACGTCACCTAGAACAAAAACTCCGATCTTTAGAAAACCTAAATCCCTCAATTCTTAATTTTAATAGCCTAAAAACCGAAATCATTGAAATGACAACAACAAAGAAGTTGAAATGAATAATAAATCATACATATTTCACAAAGGGAGTTACAAATCAGATTTCACAAATCACATTTCACATTTTACAATTACACTGAGAACAACAAATCTATTGGAGGGGAGGAAGTTAGAAATCATTCTTACAATTACTCTGGTGACGGCAAAGTCGCAGACGGTAGCCTCAGATGACTATAGACAGCGTTCAGAGCTCAACAGAGTTGTGTGAAATAGCAAAAGTGAGGACTCTGTTGTGCGAAACTGAAAGTTTGGGGGGAAGAAGGGGGTTCCTGTGTTTTGGACCCCCTTCCTTCACGGAACGACTTCGTTCCACTTCAAGCGGAATGACATTGTTTACTTACCTCATCAAGACAAAACGACGTAGGCCAAGCGAAACGACTTCGTTCCTCTTGAAATGGAACAATGTATTTTTGATCATGTGTATTTTTTTTTTTTAAACTCAAAGTTTGGAGTTCGGAGCCCATGCGGGCTCTGACTCTGACTCTGAACTACGACTACTAGAGTCGGAGGAACTCCAAATCCGACTATGAATTCCACAAACTCCAACTTCGTTGGAGTCAGAGCCTCATTGCAACTCGGACGGAGGTCGGAGGTCGGAATTTTTGCCCACCCCTAGCTGTCGCGCCTGGTCCCTCATGTAAAGTTCTGGAGTTTCCGTGGTGCCAAGGGTCCTAGCCACACAGTCAACACCCATGGATTGTTCAGGTTAGGTGTGCCTCATCTAGATGGAAGTGCACCTATTTGATACAGATATGAAATTTCTATGGAAAAGACATAGGTTTCATTGGTAAACTAGACCTTGTAGTAACAGAAGTCTAAAACACAATCTTAGAAATGCTTATTTCCATTCCTCAAAAGTGCTAATATAAAGTTACGTACAACCTAAATAGTATGTTTATCGCCTAACGAGCGATAGACCGAATACAATTGGTCGCCCCTCAGAAAGTACTATGTACAATTCAAAATTATTCATGGCTCTTATGACAGAGACAAGCCTCCTTCCTTCGGGTTTGGGCACGGTTAGCTCTTCGTCCTCGTGCATCACTCCTAGTTTTAACTCTACATCAAAGTCTATGGTTTCGAGAATGGAACCATAGGTATGTTAGGCAACCATAACAAAATCTGCTAATGAGAGATAATACTCCTGAAGATGCAAGGAACAATTCATGTAAATAGTGAAAGCACACACACACACACATATTATTTGACGAGGAATCACCCTCAAAGGCATAGACAGATGGGTCTGTAAATCATGGCAAGGAATCACCATTTTAGTGAAATACATATATATAAGCATGGCGAGGAGTAGGGGGGGTGGGCAACAATTATGAGCTCCAACCTTCGTCCGTGTTCTAACGAGGCTCCTACTCTAGTAGTCGGAGTTTGGAGTCAAAGTTGGAGCCCGCATGCGCTCCAAACTTCGAACTCCGAGTTATTTAGAAAAAAATACACATGATTAAAACAATGTCGTTCCACTTCAAAAGGAATGACATCGTTTCGCTTGGCCTGCGTCGTTTTGTCTTGATGAGGTAAGTAAACGACGTCGTTCCGCTTGAAGCGGAACCACATCGTTTCGTGAAGGAAGGGGGTCCAAAATGCAGGACCCTCCCTTCTTCTCCCCTCACTTTCAGTTTTGCACAACTGAGTCCTCACTTTTACTATTTTGCACAACTCGATTGAGCTCTGAACGCCGTCTACGACTCTGCCGTCACCAAAGTAATTGTAAAAATGATTTCTAACTTCCTCCTCCAATAGATTTGTTGTTCTTTCGTGTAATTATAAAATGCAAAATGTGATTTGTAACTCCCTTTGTGAAATGTGTATGATTTGTTGTTCATTCCAACTTCTTTATTGTTTTTATCTCAATGATTTCGATTTTTAGGCTGTTAAATTTAAGAATTGAGGGATTTAGGTTTTTTAAAAATTGTATTTAGGCTGTGAAATGTGTATGATTTGGCGCTCGAGTATGATTCAAGCGAACGTCACATAGATTGTTTGCTTGAGCATTTGCTCAAGTGTGGCTTGAGTGACATCACACAGATTGTTCGATCGAGCCTTCGCTCAAGTGTGGCTCGAGCGAACGTTCATTTTTTTAGTTTTATTTATTTTTAAAACCACAAACACGACTAGACACATATTTTTTTCCTTTTTAATTTGTTTCCAATTTATAGATAATTATCATAACATTCAAAATGACAGTTTTTTGTTAATTGTTTCAGATGATTTGCTCAAATTATGGATGCTACATCATCTCATTCTCACCGTGATTCTCCACAAGAGGATGACGCACAGCCGTTGGCGTCACCAACTGGTACTTCAGGCCGCAGACCCCCATCTAGAGTAGCTACCTCCTGTGCAAGTAATCGAGTCCCAATAGATCTAGAAGACGTTGATATGCTTAATGAGGAGAAGAAGTTGATGAATGTTGAGGCCGATCCACTAGCACAATCTAGTAAAAAATAGTCGTGGACATTATGTGAGGGCTTCCCCCCAATGGCTCCGCCAGTTTAAGGCAATAGTCGAACAACTTGAGATCCCATCTTCCAGTACGTTGCAACTGGACTTTCCGACTCGATGGAACTCTACATACATGATGTTAGAAGTAGCGGAAAAGTACCAAACAACATTCGAGTAGATGGAGGTTGAGCATGGGGGCATGAGATATGCTTTTCTAGAGTCGGTTGGGGGGAGAAGGGGGCTCGTCGTGCCGGACATAGTTGATTGGGCCAATGTCAGTTATTTTTTTAAATTTTAAAGTTATTTTATGACATAACTATGCGGATATCTGTGACAAAATATCCTACAACGAACATGTACTTCGAGGTGCTCTCGGGACTTTATGACCACTTGCAAGAGAGTTGTGCTGATAGTGTGAGTTTGTTGCATGCAATGACTATAATAATGAAAATCAAATATAATAAATATTGGGAGATGTAGAGAAGATAAATAGATTATTATTTGTGGTTGCGATCCTTAACCTCTGATATAAGTTGGCGATTGTAGAAGATTGGATTAAGGACGTCCTCAGTGATGAGGACGTTGAAAAGTTTATTAGATCGCTTAAATGTGATATTGATGATTTATATAGCCATTACAACAGTAGTGGTCAGTCTTCAACCGAAGGTGGGAGCTCCTCTCACCTGACCGGCTTGACATCTTCCTAGGATGACACACATGCCCAAAGTTTAAATTTATTGCGGCTACGACGGTATCATCAAAACCATGCATCGAGGAATATTATGCAGTGTAAGTCTAAGGTTGAGCGTTACTTTATGAAAGATGTCGCACCTAGTGATACATTTCATATATTAACTTGGTAGAAGGTGAATTCTGGCAAGTTTCAAATCATTTCCCGAATAGCTAGAGATGTCCTAGCCATTCATATCACTACGATTGCCTCTGAGTCGGCATTTAGCACCGAAGATCGTGTCTTGGATGCTTATCGAAGTTCATTGTCTCCGAACACCATCGAGGCCCTCGTTTGCATACATATCTAGTTAAGTTCAACGTCCATTGGAGTAAATATCGTTGATGCCGAGAGCTATAGGCTTGAATCAGGTAACTTTATGAGTTTAAATGATTATTTACATAATTTTAATATTTTCATTATTTAGTTTGTAATTTATATGATTTTTTAGACCTAGCTATGAACTCCAGACTAATTGTGGATGACTGAGAGTCTGAGACTGACGCACCGTGGGATGATTATCATCATGCAAATCTCGTCAGAGTTAGAGGTGGCGGTGAGTTCATAATATCAGTGTATCACTTGACTGATGGTTTAGAAGTCTATCGTTAAATGACTAAAGAAAAGATAGTGCATCTGATCAATAAAAGTTAAAACTTCATGCAGGAAAATTGGAAATCATTATCGAGTCATCGAATCAAATGCATGGACATTTTATATTTCAATGAAATCTATGACATTATTCAATATTTGATGTTATAAATTTAAGTTTATTTCAAGTTGTAGTTTTAAATTTAAATTTAAGATTTATGATTTGTAGTTTTATTTAGTTATTGTATTTAAATTTTAGCTTTTTAACTTAATTTTTTTTACAGCTTTTTAGATTTTTTAAATTATTTTTTACATTATTAAACCGGGGTTGATATTGGGCCAATCGGAGCCCATTTTCTCAGTAGCGCAACTGGGCCTGAAAAAGCCCATTTGTGACTCCGATTGGAGCTCCAAGCTTCGATCAAAGTCTGAGTCGGAGGGGGTTTTGACCTTCGACCCCAGTCGGAGTCGAAGGTCGAAGGTCGAAGGTCGAAGGTCGAAGGTCGAAGGTGGGCATTATGACTCCGTTGGAGTTGGAGCCCAACCCTAGTGAGGAGTCACCCTCCAAGGAGCTACCCTCTTACACAACGCATTTTAAAGCATGATAGGCGAGGAATCACTATTCGCGCCAGTAGGCCAAATACATAAAACCATATTGGTTCCGTAGGCCAAATTTCCTACATACAAAGGCTCATCACATAGATATTCATCACATAGACATATGTCGTCTGATGGGCAAACAGGGGATGAGAGGTACTCCACCTTTTGACATTGGGGAAATCCTTTCTACCCGATCGACATGGTGCAAGCCAACTCGTCTAGACCCCAACACAGGTTGAATCTCACACAGAGATAAGATGTTGCAACAGGGAACGTCTACCCGGCCAACCAACTTGAAGACACCAACACGTGATATGGTGGGGGATTCTACATCCCGATTATCAGGTGAGGCCAACGCGATACCGCCCCACCCCAATCATTCAGGGGGAATCCCTTTACCCGTTTACAGCTTATGGCGACGTCTTGCAGGAATGGTCCAGGGAACTCCATCCCGTCCCATGATTATTGATGCACAGTACACCTACTCACATAGAGATATGGATATTCACTTCGAGATCGCATGTCAGGGAAAAATTGCAAACACATTCAAAGTCTCAAAAAATAGGAGTTGAACATAAGATAAACATAATGATCAAAATATATTTATTCATGTTCAGAAAGAGGAATGTTAAAGAATATGCAAATGCCTCTTACATACAACATTCACCCCCACATTCCCTAGTTCTATCTTAGAAGTTAACCAACCTCACAGCGTCGGGTTCACTACTTCATTTCGTCACTCCTTCCTTGCCTCCTATGAAGAATCCAGATCCACAAGATTTTAGGTGCTTAGGATCTCAAAAGTGAGATTTTTTTCCATGTCCAAATCCCTTGGATGGGACTGTCGGAAATCCTTCTGACATATTTCTGACTCTAGGTATGCTTGGATAGGAGTCCTTTAGCCTCATTAGTTGTACTGCAGGATGACAAAGACAGACGGCTAGGGCATGGTCTGCACTTCCTTACAACCTGCCAACTACTCAGTTCTTCCTTGAGTGAGGGTCTTCCACGCGGCGTCAGGCCATACCCCTCTATTTAGATGATATGACTTATCGAGGCGAAATCCCTTTAGCAGATCCACTCTGAATGTGACCCTTAAGGTAGAGTGTGGGCTTTTGCATACGAAACTACCACTCTTCTATGCATGTTTTTTGTGTAGTTTCTCACCTTATGGGTTAGCTCTTGTCTCATCAAAACCACCAAACTCTTCAGCTCCTCGTTCTCGCCTTCATCTATTATGTCTTTCCAGATGGCCTCCCATGTGGCCATGTTGTCACTAGGAAAGCCCATTCTTGTGCTTCATATGTTGGCTATGCGAGTTGGACCACAATCTAGGTTATTGTTGGATTCTCTTGGCACACTGCTCTTCTTGTTCTTCCCAAGAGGTAAAATAAAGAAAACATGCAACGTTGGTCATTAATTTGTTTGTTATTAGATCAAGGCGTAACCGATATGGAAACCTAACGAACCATATCATGATGAGATTTAGATTTATGAAGATAAGTCTGAGCAAGATATTCTCGTTGGATGAGCAATATCAATGGTCGAATCGTGCTCCAGAAGGTAATATCCCAAACTAGGTGTTGAGAATCGTATCTACAAGGAAGTCTTGCCATGTTAGGTCACCTCAACCTTATAAATAGCCCATTGGTTATGTACCATTGAGATATAGATTCATTAGCAATTGTTATAGCATACCTTTTTGCTGACTTAAACATTGGAGACATCTTCCACTAGGTATCCCGAGTTCTCTTTTCTAGTTGCAGGTCATTAGGACACGATGCAGGTATACTGAAAACCTCATTAATAGGTACCATTTCCTTTATATATATACACTATATTTATTTTAACGAGCCTATAACCCGCGCAATGCGCGAACCGTATTTATACTAAATTTTATAAATCTAAATAGTTGATTATATATAATCACTACTACAACTATTGATATATATATATATATATATATATATAATATAAAATGAAAAATGCCTAAATAAAAGAGTTCACTTTACCAATAAATATTTCATGGAGAATGCCTATATAGAATGTATATGGAGAATGCCTGATTGCCGATCGGCACCTTTTTTCTGCATCGGCTTATGTTGCACTAATGTTGTCAGAGATTCAGACACATTAAGTTAATTTTTTCTTCAATATATATTTTATTTAAACAAAATGGAAGAGTGTCAACAATATATTTAAAAATTACGTCTAGTACTAATGAATAATTATTTTTACTTATTTTATTTTTCCAAAAAATGTAGTAAACTGGGTAATTTTCAAAAGACTCAAAATGATGGTGAAACTGTAATATGTTTGAAGGATATTTGTCGTTTACGGTTTCTTTTTCTTCTTTGTTTACAAATGAAAATATGATATAAGATAGTAAGAAGTTGTACCTAATGCATTAAGATAGACTTGTAGATATGTGTTACACATGTAAATGTAGGTTTTAAGGTATATGGTATTGACGACATTGATCCAGACATAAAGGGCACATTGCCTCTAATAAGATTGTTAGAGACCATAAATTAATATAATTGATCAAATTACAATTAGTTTACAATCTCTCTATCAAATTGAGCGTAATTTAGAATAATATGAATTATAAAATGGTTATAAAATAATTATAAATATACCATTACTCATCTCTCGACGTGTTGAAAAGCTCCACAGTTTGCTAATGATAATAAAAATAAGAGAAATGATAGTTGCAGTCGTGAGCGCGCAAACATCGTACAATCACTTTGAAAAAAATGAATAAATACGGGACCCACATGAAAAAAAATTAATTTTTTAATAATGGACTCCACTCTTTTTTAAAGCAACTGCACGGCACTTGTGCACTCCATGATTATATGTAGCATTACTCTAAAAATAAAATGTAAAACGATGGTGTTGTTTGATAGAAGGGAAGCAGAACAGAAGAAAATCCTGAAAATAGAAGACCTAAAGACAGAACTCACAACACGCAAACTCAAATGAAAAAACAAAACCCATCAAACATAAATAATAATAATAATAATAATAACAATTATAATTTTTAAAAAATGTTTAAATAACAAAAGCAACGAACAGAAAAAGAAAACCAACAAATGGAAACAAAAAGCCAATCTACTTTGTTCATTCACACCATGTTTGGGGACAATTTCAACAATCTACACGTATTATTTGAAAGAAGGAACCAGGATAATAATAATAATAACAATTATATTTTTTAAAAAATGTTTAAATAACAAAAGCAACGAACAGAAAAAGAAAACCAACAAATGGAAACAAAAAGCCAATCTACTTTGTTCATTCACACCATGTTTGGGGACAATTTCAACAATCTACACGTATTATTTGAAAGAAGGAACCAGGGAACCATTTCGAAAAGACAAAACCCATGATTTCAAAAGACAAAATTGCAGAAGACAAAATTGATTTCTGACTATTTACTGCTTTAATACTTCTCAAGCAAGATTAAAAATCCAATATCATGGAGTTCATTTCATAACATACTACTGTAGAAAGGGCATTGTGAGCCATTAAAGTTAAAAGAGATGTGCTACGTCCACCGCTGTCAGCTCCCGCTGGGAGTTACCGTTAGGCAAAATTTTTTTTTTTGTTTTTTTTACATGTATTTTTTAACACTTTTAAATATTTAAAAAAATAAAAAAAATTATAATATTATTAAAAAACACTTCCTTAATCACTAAGTAAAAAAAAATTAAAAATAAAAAATCACAGCGGTAGAATAGAGCGGTAGAAATGAGTGGTAAGAGTAGCATTTTTCAAGTTAAAAATATCACTGTAAAATACCACAATCTTGGGGCTAAATACATAATGCAAAATCATCTTGCCCGTGTGAAATTTTGTTCTACTTTCATATTTCATTTGAAATGCTCACTCACCAATGGATTAGAAAAATTCATTTAAACTTCGCACGCCAAGTCCCAGAATAAATTAACATGAATAAAAGTAAAGTAGTAGATTTTACAATATGTCTAAATTATCACCGTCTATGGATGACGATTGCTATATATCAATGTATTTGCAGGTAACCAAAATTAACATTCTGGAAAACAATAAATCACTAATCGTTACAACATCTAGAACAAAAATTGGTCCACAACATCTCCACACTTGGAGCACTGTTTAATGCAGAAATATGCAGTGGTTTGTCCTCGTGGTCGAAGCAGCATTGATTGAGAAAGAGCGAGCAGATAAGAAAGTGAAAGAAAGAAAAGTAATTTTTCAAGATATATATGGTTTGAACCCCTTTTTTTGGTATCGTGAAAGATGGTTATTCTTTCGATCAGTTATTTTATCATGCATTTGGGTTACCTGGTTAACCGATTGGAAGACGTTGTTTGGATGTTAACCCAAGTTTACTGGAAATCAGTTCCGAAAATGAAAATCCTGGTAAGCTGAACCGGACAAAAGTCCTCCGACCCAACTGGATCCCACACGATCCAACTCTTACCTCCGAATTCGACTCCACCAAGCAAAAAATCTTCCCATATTTTCCTACTCCAATCCAGAACCTCCGAGCAAACACCGATCAATCACCAATCGACTACCCGGCACACCTAAAAAGAAAAATAAAACAATATAAAATTAACACGGAATGACTGAAAGATTTAGAACCCAGAACTTATATTGGAAAGGAAAATAAAAAGGCACGCATTTTGAAGAGAAAAATATTACCACCAAATGAAGACGACCTAGATGGGAAGCTTGAGAGAATCTGAGATCTGTGATGAGGCTTAAGAAGAAGAAAGAAATTAGTGATTACTCACAGAACTTCAGATTGAAGTTTCTGTCACGGAGCCAAGGTGAAATCCCTCATTCGATATTTTCTTTAGAGAGCGAGAGAATGCGAGAGAGGGACTCGTGGAGGGCCGCTCGGCGCGATGCGTGGAGGCCAGGTGACACAGAATGCCGAGGTCGTGTTGCGACGCCATGCGCTTCAAATGGCAGATCTTCGCGCCTTATAAACCCTAGTCCTCCATTCTTCTGCTTCCCATCAAAACCCCGTCGAGAGTTCTTCGATTTCTTTTACCCAGGTTCAACCATCTCTGTTTGTTCTGCTTTCCTCTATTTTATTTCTGCCGATCATCTCCGCTGCGAAATCTGGGTTTTCTCTTCTAATTGCGTTGGCCGTTGGCTGAAAGGGAAGAATTTTCTTTACCGTTAAAGATTCTGATTTTCCTTCAACACTTACCATTGTTGATGGTTTTCTTATGATATCGTTTATGGATGGAGAAAATTAATTTCAGATGGTAATGATAAATGTTTGTGTTTCTTGTTTTCCTTCAATAGTTACCGTGGGTGATGGTTTTCTTATGATATCGTTTGCCGATGAAGAAAAGTGCTTTCAGAAGGTATGGGTAATTCTTTTTTGCTTCTTGCTTATCCGTCCTAATGCTATGGAGAAAGTGACGGTTTCATAGTTGTTCGGATTTATATTATGCTGTTGGGTTGCGTCTTTTGATGGTTCGTTTCAGAATCTTGCATTTTTGAAAGGATGTGATCTTCTTCCTGTTAGTTTTTTCTTGATGCATCATCCATCATCTTCGTTGCCAAATCTGGATTTGATCGGTATTTGGTTCCAGGAGATCACAATGACCGGTGAAAGGGTTTAATACCAAAAAATTGAAAGTCGGTATTTGGTTCCAGGTATTCACGGCTTGACGTTTGGTTCTTCAATTCCTTTACATTTTTAATTTTTAGCGATTGCGTGATTGGCTGTTAAGCCGAATAGTACCGGCTGAATGCCAAGTCATGAATTAAAAACTTGACTTTTATATAATTAAATAGATTGGGACATTTGTCGACTTTAGTGTAACTCGATGTTGAGAGAAGACAGAGAACCATTTTTAGAACTTTTTTTTTTTTTTTTATAATTATGTTCTAAATTGAGGATATTTTTATCTCTATTTTATAAAAATGACCTCCATTTAAATCAGAATTTAAAAAATAAAAACAGAAAATGGTGTATTTATTATTTTCCCTCCTTGAAATGAGCTTCGTTTTCCTTCTCTCAAATCGAATTAAGTTGTAATACTTATATGATGTACCATTTTCCTTCTTATATATAGTTATTAAAGTCGAACTTCATTTATTTATTGTCAGAACTAGTAATCTGACTATGTTTTTACAATCGTGGGAATGTAAAATAGAACTGCTTTAATCACCGCAGTTCACAAACTGGTAGCTCACGATAAGGTGGCCCTGGGCATATCCTTTTCCGTCAGTGTCTAGTTTTTGGAACACTCCTGCATAATCCAAATCCAGACCTCCATTGCTGCATTGATCCACAATTCTCACTGTTGCCTGAGCTCCTGTTCCGCTGTTTGTGACCTGCATTGAAATAAATGCCATCACTTTTAACCATGCATGTATTGTTTCACTTTTACGTCGTAGCAGCTGAGTTTATTTTTTTATGTTTAGCGTTTACATTTTACGTTGACTCGTTTTACGTTTACGTTTATGTTAATTGTTGTTTCCATGTTGGTCAGTTGTGATTTTTACGTCATGATTGATTCACGTTTATGGCTTTATGTATTTGATGGATTTACGTTTGAATTGCGGTTTTTGTTCTAGTTTTTTATTAGAGGCTTGTTAGAATTTTGCTTTTGGATTTGGTTTTTTGACACTTGGTTTTTGGGTTAGTTTATAGCGATTTACCATGTAATCCCCCAAGTGTAATGATGTTATCACGGTTTTCCTCCGCTATAAGTGAGAGTTTATTAATAAAAACCATGCATGTATCCCCCAGCCCACTTGTGGGGAAACCATTTTGGAAATTAGGTCAATCTAATTAATTAAAAACATCTTTAACAGCGTGTGTCCTCTATAGATGGCTCAATATAATAGGGATCTAAAGCAAATAAGTCTAAATGCTATCTTTAAATTGTTTGACGATCACAATACATACTCTGTTCCTCCTGTGTTATCTTACAAAGCAATTAAACTTTCAGGATCAGCTACCTATTATTTCTTTAGCCTTCAAGTGCTATTTCTGAGGAGAATTTATATTTTGGAGACCTTTCAATACAATCCTTTTCAGGGAACCCTGTTTATTAGGGGTAATTTTCAATATTTGCGGCCTAGAGTCTGAAGCAAGTACAAAGTCTTATGGCTTAAAAGTTTAAACTATAAAAGGTTTATATTTTGAGGAATACTATGCATCAGTCACTATTTATTTTTATCCCATACTTATAGCTTTTTCATAGGATTTGTGGGTATTTTTCATAGGGTGTGAAGTGGTAAATAGTGACTAATGAGAATAATTTTTTTTTCTATTTTATATCCCCAATTATCTTTATTTTTATTTTGAGAAATGATATTTGCAGTCGTGAGTATGCAGTCGCTTTGAAAAAAAGTAAATAAATATGGGATCCACATGAAAAAAAATTAATTTTTTAATAGTAGATTTCACTCTTTTTCAAAGCGACTGTACAGCGTTTGCGCATTCTACGACTATATGTAGGATTACTATTTTATTTTTACCCTCTCTAATATCTGAATTTTAAGATAAAACAAGAAATTGTTCATCTGACATAATTATATTGGTAATTTAATTAGTATTAGTGGGCAAATTGAAATGTTTGACAATTTAAGGTGCAAAAAAGCATGTGGAAGTTTATGGGAGAAAAATCCACTTTGCCGATATTTATTCTCTATCCAAATCCGAAATCGGTGACCTTTATGCTTTTAATAAACCGAATTTTGTTTCTGGGTCCAGCAGCATCAGTTTTACTGTGTAAATATATTCGTTCTACTTGGAATGGAATTGAGAAAAGATATTTACAATCGTGAATTGTGCTACCGTCGTGTAATCGTTTTGAAAAAAGTGAATATAACATGGGATCTGCATAAAAAAAATTAATTTTTTAATAGTGAACCCTACTATTTTTCAAAGCGATTACGCGACGTTTACGCATTTTACGATTGTATGTAGAATTATTCATCTACAAAAATGTACCACAAAAGTATGTCCTAGTTTACTTTAATGAAGCTGATGCATGCTAATTAATACTGATGCAAATAAATAAATAAAAACTACTTTAAAAGGTGATTTTGTTAAATAAATACTTCAAAGTCACTTAAAAAAAAACAAAAATTTTACTTACCCTTAGGCACTTGCCACAAGCTGCTTGCCCCCGAGGCCCGACCGGTCCACAAAAGGCCGTCCAACCATATTTGCTGCGCCATGCCAACGGCTTGTTGGCATCCCATGTCGAGCAATATGCACTCACAGCATTCAAGTCCCAACCATTCTGCTCTGGGTTGTAGTAATGGTACGTTGCTCTCACATTCGAGGCGCTCTCCCCACCGCTGCTGCTTGATTGACAATTGCTCTGACAACCTTTAGAAGGGGAGCAATAGTCATCAGTAGTGCCACAGTAACCATACTGGCTACAGCAAAGGTTGTTGGAACATGTTTTGCCGCCGGCTTGCTTCCCACACTGTTGGGCAGTGGTGGCAGCAGCAAACAGGCTGAGAGAGAGCACCAACCATACACAAAGCCTTTCCATTGTGTTGCTTAATTTCTGAGTTGCATACTAGGGCTCGAGGGTGCTTGAATTTATAGCGAGGATCGAAGTTAGATGTAGACCACGTAATTAAACATCCTTATCAGGATGAGAAATTACTGTGACGTCAAAACAGTGTGTTGGGGCAACGCCTTGAATTCTTGGCTTGACCGGAATGAGTTGGGATTTTATCCAGAAGGTGGAGAATGATTTCACCATTCTGGCTTGATTGGGGCAATTATATGAGAGAGAGAGAGGGTGTAATACACGGTCAAGATGGGCAACCGGGTTGCGTCTTCATCCGGTAAGCTTCTGGTCATAAATGGAGGCATATGCTTTATGGATCAATGGAGTCGCCCCACCATTCCTTCAGAGAAACAGAGAGTTGCGAATTTTCCATGTAATTTCGGCAGCCGACTGAAGGGAATCTTTGTTAGTTTCTTAACCATTTAATGCATTGCAATTTCTATCTCTAAGCGTCGTATATACATAAAGTAATGTGGTTCACATCATGTTTGTAATTTTTTATTTCTCCCTTTACTGTTTACTTGCGTATGTACTATTTAGTCTTTTAAGGACTGGTTTAGAGATTGAGATAAGATAAGAATTTTATGAATAATAATAAAATAGTTTATAAATAATAGATAAGATAAGATTTATTTTCAAACAAACCCTTCTTTAACTTAACAGTAAATATAGTCAATTAGAAGCAAAAATTCTTTGGGTGGCGGCATTTCCGTGGCCACATTCTATTGGCTATGGAATAAAAGATTTCTGGGGAAAATAAACAACCCCGGCCCTCAAACTATCAACAATTTACAATCACCCCTCAAACCATGAATTTTGACAATCATCCTCAAAAATTATTAAAAAATTGTAATGTACCTCATTTTGATTTTTCTCCTAAGAAAGACGAAATAAAATTACCATATTCTTTTTTTAAAATAAAATGTTTGTATAAAAATATGAGTAAACAAATATTTTTTTAGTAATATAATTTTAAAATAAAAACAACTCACAAAAAAACCATATTCTTTCCCAAAATTATATATAGTAATTGATTGTCAACGGCATGTGGCCTATGGCCTGATGGCACAACACCGACATCTCCAAAATGGAGAAAATGGATTCGACCCCACCCCCAATGTATCAAAATATATAGTAATTGATGAAATAGTATTGATTACAAGAAAATAAAAATAAAAAAAACTAATAGATACATAATTAAAAGCTTTTCAAATATGTTGATAAACACAATTTGTTATATTTTAGAGCTCATGCAGGCATGAGAGGCGAAAAAAGTTAGCTTTTTATGAGCTAATAATTTAATAATAAATTTGTCCGGGCAAAGTGTGCGCCAAGAGCAAAGAAAGGTCAATGGGTGGTAAAAAAGATGTACTCGAGAAACCAACATAAAGAAGGTGATAAAAGTTGAAAAGTAAAACTCATCATTTGAGAAATTCAATAATTACTAGGGAGGGACAGAAACTCCGGCAACTTTGATTCCAGCCAACACCCACTCCGACTCGGACAGAGTTCAAAAATTCGGAGTTCAAAATTGAAATTGGAGTTCAAGAGTGAAAAAAAGTTAAAGAGTCAGAGTAGAGGTTTGGAGTTGAACAAGACTCTGCATTACCGACTCCAGCTCTGACAAATATACTACATATATTTTATATTATAATTAAAATGTTATGAGGTTGAGTAGCCTAATGGTTGGTGTCGTTTTGGTTAATCCAATGAAAGGAGTTCGAGCCCCCACAAGAACAACTAACCTTATCTCTCTGAAATATAAGTAGCGAGTCTGCGACCTTCTTTCTATTTCTTAGGGGGCGGGATGATCCCAGGAAGGCCCCGCTCACATATAATTTTTTTTATTTATTTATATAATATATTATATATAGATATATATAATTTATTAAAGACTTAGGGTACGTTTGAGTGTTAAAAATATTTGTGAATAGTTATGAGTAGAGATTAGAGTGAGTTTGTGGGTTCCATTGAGAGTATTTTGAGTTGTTTGGATGTGTGAGTATGTTGAGTTGTTGACTTTTGAGTAGGTAGTTGAAAAATGTGTGGGTCCCATAAATATTATAGTGATTTGATTTTTAATAATAAATATTATAGTGATTTTATTATAGTGATTTTTTAATATTAATAAATATTGTAGTGATTTTATTTTACTTTTATATATAATAATGATAAATATTATAATGATTTTATTTTTAATTTATATATAATAATGATAAATATTTTTATTTTTAATTTATATATAATAGTGATAAATATTATAGTAATATTATTTTTTATTTATATATTATAGTGATTTTATTTTTAATTTATATATAATAGTGATAAATATTATAATATTTTATTTTTTATTTATATATAATAGTGATTTTATTTTTATTTATATATTTTAGTGTTTTTATTTTTTATTTATATATTATAGAGATAAATATTATAATGATTTTATTTTTTATTTATATTTAATAGTGATAAATATTATAGTAATTTTATTTTTTATTTTTTATATATTATAGTGATTTTATTTTTTATTTATATATTATATTGATTTTATTTTTTATTTATATATTATAGTTATTTTATTATAGTGATGTTATTTTTTATTTATATATTATAGTGATTTTATTTTTTATTTATATTTAATAGTGATAACTATTATAGTGATTTTATTTTTTATTTATATATTATAGTGATTTTATTTTTTATTTATATATTATAGTGATTTTATTTTTTATTTATATATTATAATGATTTTATTTTTTATTTATATTTAATAGTGATAAATATTATAGTGATTTTATTTTTTATTTATATATTATAGTGATTTTATTTTTTATTTATATATTATAGTGATTTTATTTTTTATTTATATATTATAATGATTTTATTTTTTATTTATATTTAATAGTGATAAATATTATAGTGATTTTATTTTTTATTTATATATTATAGTGATTTTATTTTTTATTTATATATTATAGTGATTTTATTTTTTATTTATATATTATAATGATTTTATTTTTTATTTATATTTAATAGTGATAAATATTATAGTGATTTTATTTTTTATTTATATATTATAGTGATTTTATTTTTTATTTATATATTATAGTGATTTTATTTTTTATTCATATATTATAATGATTTTATTTTTTATTTATATTTAATAGTTATAAATATTATAGTAATTTTATTTTTTATTTATTATATATTATAGTGATTGTATTTTTTATTTATATATTATAGCGATTTTATTTTTTATTTATATATAATAGTGATAAATATTTTTTATTTATATATTATAGTGATTTTATTTTTTATTTATATATTATAGTGATTTTATTTTATTTATATTTAATAGTGATAAATATTATAGTGATTTTATTTTTTATTTATATGTAATAGTGATAAGTATTATAGAATATTTGTGAATTGTTATGAGTAGAGATTGAAGTGGGTTTGTGGGTCCCATTGAGAGTATTTTAAGTTGTTTGGCATGTGAAGTATTTTCAAAAGTACGAGAATAGTTGAAAAGTGTTGAGGAATGTTTAGTACCCAAACATAGCCTTAAAATTATATTCAAGTCATTGGATTGCTTTGGCCTCCTAGACCAACCTTTATATAAGAGGCCAAGACAACACAATAGTCATCCTTAAGCAATGTGGGAGTTAGTAGTAAGTCCCACATTGCTTAAGGATAACTATTGTGTTGCATTGGCCTCCTATATAAAGGTTGGTCTAGGATGCCAAATCAATCCAAAATCTAACTATAATGAGTTTAATTTTTTTTTATATTTATAAATTTTAATTTATTATTTAAATTATATTCAGCTACTCTTACTGACTTAACCTTTAGAGACATCCTCCATTGGGATTAACCGAGGTCATTTCTTTATCTTATAGGAGGTTACTAGGGGTGTTGCATGCATCGTTGAGAATTGTCTCAGCAATTGACACCGTCAGTGGGAACGAAAACTTTCCTGCACAAAGTAATGTGCTGTCAAGGCTGGGATCGGATGCCTACAACCACACATTCAATACATTTTGCGATCCAAAGGCTGTCGCAAATGGCTAACCGAGTTGAAAGAAGATTCATCGAGATGGAGAAGCTGTAAAGGATGACCTTAGCCATGGAAGCTTTGAAAAAGATTAATGAGGCATTAAAGAAGGGCTTATAAAGAAGGGATGCAGGTTCTGAAGGAGGTGGAGATCCAAGCTGTGATAGACAATGAGATGAGGACTCTCAGAGCAATGGGGGACCGAGTCAAAATGACCAAGATGAGAAAAGGTAGATACACGACATCCTGGTGGACCTAATGGAGAAATATGAGGAGATGACGAAAAGAGTTGAAACACACTCATCAATAGACAACCTGCTTAATAGCAAAGATCTATCATACAACAGGGAAATAAAGATGGTCCATTTTCCCTCCAAAGTTTATAGTCCCACAAATGAACCTCTACAATGGGTTTAAGGATTCAGTGGAGCAAATAGAGACTTTCAAGGCCCAAATAACCCTACACGACTTCCCAGGATAAATAGCGTGTTGTGCCTTCACTTTGACCCTCAAAGGCACAACTAGAGGATGATTTAGGAGTTTCCTAGCCAAGTCAATCATCATTTTTAGAGAGTTTGGTCGGAAATTCGTTACACAGTAGGAGGAGGAGGAAGCAGTTGGTTGCTTACCTTCTTACCGTAAAATAGTGTGAGGATGAAACCTTAAAGGAATACATGGCCAGTTCAACAATTAGCAGTTGATAACGGACGACCAAGATGAGAAAATAGCATTAGCCACCCTATTGGGTGGCATATGGCCCAAGAGCCTTTTATGTTAGAGTGCACGGAAGACTCCAGGTACAATAAGAGAGTTTATGGATTGAGCGGATGACTTCATCAATGCTACGCATAAAATGAAAGCATTAACTAACTCATGGAAGGTGAAGGTGAGCAATGCAGAGAGGAGGAGAAAGGTGACCAAAACAGAAAGCGACGGTAGAACTAAGGAGGAAATGTAACCCCCAACATGCTTTAAGTACCTTGTACATGTTTTTTATTATTTCATGTGTGAACCTAAGTTGTCGTTTTCATGTTAGTTGACTAGCTAACATTTAACAACCAATTCATATGTGGGTTTTATTATAGGAATCCATCCTAGGTTTAGGAATTTATTATGTTTCAACCAAATTTATTAAGATAAAAAAAAAAGTTTGAGGCTCGGATTTCAAGAAAAACAAATGTTTGGACTTTGAGGTTTAGAATTTATGGAGAAGAGAATTGGGCTAGGAAAGTAACATAGGACTAAAGAGACTACGTCCAAACCATGACCCATACCCATGGTCCCAAAACCTAGGACCCGACCTGCTTGACACTATAAAATCCCTATAAGCCGCTCAAACATACTCTCATGCACATACACAAATTGGATGCCCTAAGGTTTTGCCACAATACTCTTCCTCCAAGCCACATGCCCTCCTAGGCCTCCCACATCTAGCCACCTCTTATTGCCATGTTGTGCGTCACCCATCATCACCGGTAAACCCCTTGAAGTATTGAACCGATCACACATGCACGCGCGCGCGCACTGGCGCTGCTCCACACCTGACACCATCACATCCTAGCTTTCTCTCATGCACTAAAACCTTTATCATCACATTTCCTCCATGTAGCAACCGCCTAGAACTACAACATCGCTACCTCACTACGGCCCGTCAAAAACCTTAATCACCTCGGCCTTCAACCTGTTGGAGCATCTTCATATCACTCCTAGGTAAATGATTCACTCTCTCCCTCTCTTTATATGCCAATAAACCTACAACATAGCATGAAATTTAAGAGGAAACTGAATGAATATGTTATATATGGATTTAGGGTAAAACCAAGTATGTGAATGGCATGGTTTGATGGTTATGTTGCGTAGAACCCATACTTGTTGAGTGTATGATGATTTAAGAGTAAGGTGTATGCAAGTGTATGACCCATAGTACAAGTGAGATAGGGTGGGATGTTTGAAGGTGTAAAGGAGATGGTATCTACTCGAGGTTGGTGAGATTATAGTTGGTCTATATTGCTGGTGTCCATGGAGGTAGTTTCGGGTTGAGGAACCATGAGCCCTATTGGGATTATGTAAGGAATTTAAAGATGATGTCAAGTCAATGAAGGTATTGTAACCAAGAGATGTGAACCACTTGAGACTTTGGGTAATAGAGTTAGAAGGTCATGTTCAGCCATTAAGGCTAACAATATCCTTTATATGTTGGATAATAGCTGAGAGAGAGCTAAACCCAAATAGTCTAGGACATCTCAGATGGGAAGGTAGAAGGGAAGCCATAGTCCCATCAGGGAAGCCATAGTCCCATTGAGAGCATCCCAATGTACAACCCAACATGCTTGACAGTCTCTTTGGAGTCGACTATGAGACACTACAGAAATCATGAAGAATGAAATGGATAGAGTCCATAATTCTAAACCACTCTCTTGCAAAGTCCCACTCCTCGCTAGTGTTGTCCAAGGACTGGCATGAAAAAGAAAGCCAGAAAGTGTTTCTAGCAAGATTGTTGAAAGCCATAGAGAATGTGAAACAAGAGGGATCGAGAGAAGAAGAAGCACATAAAGCCCAAGGTGAAAGAAAAAAAATGAAAGAGAGAGAAAAAGAAGAAAAGGAAGAAAGGAAAAATGAATAAGGCCGACAGTTATGGAAAGTCTAAACGACAAGACGTGGGAGAGACTCAACCAATGGGAAAATGCCACGTGGGTATAAGAGGCATGGTAAGTCGAATAAAATCTCGAGATTCGTAGTGCATGAAGCAGCGGATGAAAGTGTTGTCGAGAGAACCGTCAAGACACTATACGAAAAGGAAGTGTGTCCAGGAAATGGAAGTAATGGTAGAAATTAAGAGAGAGAGAGAGAGAGAGAGAGAGAGAGAGAGAATTTTCGTCATAACATGTGTGGTGAGAATTTGCAGGATAACTATTAGGATGAAGTGTGCAGAGGGCAAGGAAGTGTCGATAGGCTACCAAAGAGATGTACACGAGAAGCCCATATGAAAGAAAGCGAGAAAGAGTCAAAATTAAGTAAAATGCATCGTTTGGGAAATCTAATGATGAAGTTAGAAGTTGTTGGTTGACAAAGAATCCTCCTCGATAGTGCTCATCTTATAACAGATTCACACCGATGAAATAGGTCCCTTGGAGATATCTTCCTCGGTGGGATATCGTCACTTTTAGTGTCATACTTGAGGAGGATGGTTCCTCCACGTGTGCACTTCAAACCCTATAAATGTGTTTTGAGGTACGCATTACATAGATTTGGCTCATTTGGAGAGTCCAGCTTTCCTCACTGACTTAACTATCAGAGGCATCCCTGCTAGGATCACTCGAGGTTGTTTATTTGCTTTACAAGAGGCTATTGGGGGCAAAGTATTGAATACCATTCCGGTGACCATTTTGGTCGAGACACTGAAATGAAATATTTTAATATCGGTACCGTTTCGGAATAGTCAATACATAAATAAATTAATTATATATATATAAAAAATATATTCCCAAAAAATAACAATTTAAGTCATAAACTCAATAATATTTCTCAAGACAAGTCTTAACAATACACATACTTATAAAACTTAATAATACTTCTAAGTTATCAATCTAATTATTAAAAATATAATCACTCATCTTCATCAATAAGACAATAAGGATCAACATTCGAAATGTTAATCAAAATATTTTCTTCAACGTCACTACCATCATCAATATCAAGACCAACATTATCACCGTCTTCCACATTTAGTGAGTCTAATGGTTTCTCAGTACTTGCCTTAATTCATGCCAATGCCCTCTAAAATCAACTTCCAGCCATAATTCATGCCAATGCACTCTAAAATCAATTTCCAACCATAATTCATGACAATGCACTCTAAAATCATCAAGCCTAACTTTTTCTTTATAACCCCTAACTATGAATGCATTTAATCCTTAAACATTTCAGTTCATATGGCCATAACCTCCATGCATCAATTCACATTCAAGACTCACAAATCATTATCAACCTAAAGCTATTCCCTTGGCTTTCCTGGCATAACATGATAATTTACATCTATGCTATTGCCAACATGAAATCACATATTTTCCAAGCTTGAATTCGAGCATTACTTTTCCAAGCTTATGCTGTAGCATTAAATCAAATAATTGTAAACCTTTGATCAAGAATTCGAGCAGTACTTTTCCAACCTTATGCTGTAGCATTATTCAATCAAATATGAGTAGCTAACATATATATTTCCAGGTTTTTATGTCATATGCAAGTGTTTTGATATTTTATGAAAATACATGAACAATTGCATGGAATATGGCATCAAATACATGAACAATTGATAACTAAACTTAACAAAAGATGCATATGTGGGTTTCTCAATTTATATATAAGGTTGGCATATAATCCTTTCAAATAACATGATTATGTGTACCTTGATCTAAATTAGTGGTCACTCATGTACATTGGTCTGTACTGATAGAAAAGGATCTGTTGTTTTTGTACTGGTAGAAAAGGACCTTGATCTAAACTTTACCCAACTTTATCGTAATGGGTCGACTTGCAATGATGAAGATCGACGATCTACTTCGAGGAATAGAGTTGGAGCTACGGCTGCAGGTCTACCGTCGTGTGGAGAAGCACAAGGCTTGAACTGACTACAAGCTTGTTGGCGATAGTGTGGGCAATCGGAGGTGGTGTCGGCGTATCACACTGTTGGCAAAGGCTAGGGGTTTGGTTTTACAGAAAATACAAAATGGGTTTGGAGCTTTGGCGAAATAGGAGAAACTCAAGTGAAGAGACACGAAAATACGAAATGGGTCTTCATTTTCAATTCTCCAGGAGACTGATGGAGCAAATTGACGAAAATGCCATGAGCATCACTGTAATTACAAAAATGCCATAGCCCATGTTTGCTTTCAAGATTTCGGATAGAAATCTTAAATTCAGCACGTATACCAAAAACCTGCAAGAATTGATTGAAACACACCGAAAAGGCTTGAATTGGACTCGATACGAAACACCTACCTTCACCGTGCTGGCTACTATTTCGACACGAAAAATTTCGGCCATTCCGACTGGTAAGGACTGGTATTCAAAACTTTATTTGGGGGCATTGCATGTGATGCCCTGTTCCTTGTGAAAAGGTCTTGGTGAGGTTTTGTAGTGCCAAGGGTGCCAACCTAAGAGTTAACACCCAGGAGTCGGTCAGGTTAAGAGTGCCTCATCCAAATGGAACTGCACGTGTCAGATACATATGTAAGTCATAGCGAAAAAATAAAGGTTTATTTCGTAAACTAAGACTTTAAAATACCAGCAATCTACATCATAAGGTAGGAATAATTATCGTCTTTCCTCATTAATATCAACTTAGAGGTACATACAATCTAAATAGTTTGTTCTTCACCTAACGGGCGACAGACCAATACAACTGGTCGCCCCTTGGAAAATACTAAGTACAACTCAAAATTTGCCATGGTTCCTACAACAAAGACAAGCCTCCATCCTCAGGGCTCGACCGAGGTCGACTCTTCTTCCTCGGGCATCACTCCTAGTTTTAACTCTGCATCAAAGTCTATGATTCTGAGAATGAAACCATAAGTAGGTTAGGCAGTTATGAAAAAACTGCTAATGAGAGATAATACTCCTGAAAATGCAATGAACTGTTTCATGTAAATAAAGAAAGGACACATATGTACGCTTGGCGAGGAATAATCCTCTTGTACAACTCATACATATATATATATATATGTATGTATATGGACACATATATGAGCATGGCAAAGAATCACCCCCTTACGCAATATTTTTTAAAGCATAACTATTATTTAGGAGTGGAATCACCCTTCGCTCTAGGAGGTAACACCTATAAAATAGAATTGATTCCAAAGGCACAATCATCATTACACAAAGGATCATCACATAAATATTCGTCACACAAACATACGTTTTCTGATGGGTGAACATGGGATGAGATGTTCCACAATCAAAATTAGGAAATCCCTTCTACCCATCCAACCTGGTGCAAGTCAACTCGCCTGTACTCCAATACAGGTCAATTCTCACATAGAGACAACTTGTTGCACTTGAGAAACTTCTACCCAGCCAGCGAACTTGACAACACCAACAAGTGATACGCCGGGGCATTCTACATCCCGACTATCAGATGAGGTTAAGCCTGATATCACTCCATCCTAAATCATGGAGCATTCTGCTTCCCGTGTGAAGCATGTGGCAACGTCTCGCAAGAATGGTCTGGGGAACTCCATCCTATCCCATGATTATTGACAAAAGGTTTTGAGCCTCTCACTCTCTCTCTCAAAGATGATAGTTTCTTACCCAGAGATCATAAATCAGTGAAAACAACAAACACATTCAAAGTCTTAGAAAATAGGAAATGAACATAAGATAAGCACAATGATCAAAAACATATTTATTCATGTTCAGAAATGGGAAGATATAAAATATGCAAATGGCTCTTAAATATAACATCCTCTCCACAATCTCTAGTACTGTCTTAGAAACTATCCTACCTCACAACATCGAGTTTGCTACTTATGCCGCTCCTTTCTTGCTTCCTCTGAAGAATTCGGCTCTTACAGATCTCTCTCTCTCAAAGATGATAGTTTCTTACACAGAGATCATAAATCAGTGAAAACAACAAACACATTCAAAGTCTTGGAAAATAGGAAATGAACATAAGATAAGCATAATGATAAAAAACAGATTTATTCATGTTTAGAAATGGGAAGATATAGAATATGCAAATGGCTCTTAAATACAACATCCTCTCCACAATCCCTAGTACTGTCTTAGAAACCATCCTACCTCACAGCATCGAGTTTGCTACTTCGTTATGCCGCTCCTTTCTTGCTTCCTCTGAAGAATTCGGCTCTTACAGATCTCAGGTGTTTACCATCTCTAAAGTGAGATTTTGTCCCATGTCCAAGTTCTGGGCGAGACTGTTAGACATCCTTTTGACATACTTTTACTCTAGGTATGCTCAGATCGGAGTCCATTGGCCTCGACTATCATATTGTAGGATGACAGAGACAGAAAGCCAGGGCATGGTTCGCATGTCTTTACAGCCTGTTAACTCCTCAGTCCTTCCTTGAATGAGGGTCTTCCATGTAGCGTTGAGCCATACCTCTCGGTTATGATGATATGAACTGCCGAGTCGTTAGCCCTTAGACGAACCCACTTCGGATGTGACTCTTTAGGTGGAGTATGGGTTTCTGCATACGACACTGCCACTCTTCTGAGCATTTCAGTGTTTTTGCGGAAAACTCCCATATCTACCTAGTCTATCCTTGACCATTGCTTGCCTTGAATGAGCGGGTAACTCTTGCTTATCAGAGTCATCCGTAACAAAAGATGGTCGAATCCCATAATTGGTTGGCCTAATGATGATTGGCAAAACAATCCAACAATTGGATTACTTCGAATCATCCATTGTTCGAGGTTCGAGGTTGAATATTTAGTGTGATTGTGTCGAGGCAATGGTTGAAGATCTACAATCCCACATTCTACGCCTTTTCTGATATGATAGGGAAACAGAAGCCACTTCCTAGCAAAAAAAAAAGAAAAAAAAACACATACAGGATATTTGAAAAGTGGGGGGGAAAAGATTAATTTGATAAATTTTAAAACTAAAGGGTAAAATTTGAATTTAGAAGCAATTAGAGTAGGAAGGGGCAGTAGTTTATAGAATAGGAAGGGGCAGTAGTCTATAGAGGTTTGAGGGAAGCTGCTACAATCACCGAAGTTGGACACAGAGGTTTTTTACTGACTAACATGTCCCTCTTGAGTGGCATGCCATGCGAATTAAAAAAAAAATGAAAATGATTATTGTATTAAAAATTTGCCAAACTCCTCTCTCTATAGAAAAATCATATTCCTTATCTCTAAACCCTCTAAAACTTCAGATCGAACGAAAGGGGGTGAGAGCTTCGGCTCCTCCCCACTCTTTCTCCTTCCCCTCCCCCTTCTTGTCTGTCCATTTTAGTTTCTGTGTAGTATTATTTTGGTTTTGTTTTTTTATTTTTCAGGCCGAATAAGGGAGGATCGCTGTTCAAGTCTTTCCAGCCATCGCCCTCCTACACGCGCCCCACCTGGATGAAGCCCAGCCGCCGATCTTCAAAACCACCAAATATGGCGTTCATCGGAGTGGAGCGTAGCCCCGCATGCGCGGGATAAAGCTCAGGATCTCGTCGACGCGTGCCCATCACGTGCCACCGTGGAGCCCTCTGCCGATGCCACACTCGGCTTCTCTGGACTCCCTGACTCCTGGGCTTCCAAGATTGACCGTCGGTTTTCCTCCCCGAGTGACCAGTACCCTGTACGCGCCAATGCCGACGCATCGTGCACTGTTCATTCGTTTTGATTTTCTATTTCTTTGTTGTTCTATTCCAGTATGTTGTTACGTTTGTTTTTCTATATTTCTATTCTTTTGTTGACCCAAGTGAGGTGTTGAGCCTTTGGATCGGACGCAATCTAGGGCAAGAGCTATTCGAGAGTGGGGGGCGATGTGACGGCCGGTGATATCGTACGACTAGTGCTCGCGCGTAGGTGCTACCTACGTAGTGGAGGCTGTTGTGTCTGTGTGTGAGCTGGGTGCTCGTGCTGTCAGGGCTCGAGATGCCGATGCTTGTGGTGGGCATGACATTCGGGTCACACCAAGGCTTGTGGTTTTGTAGTTTAGTTGTTAGTTAGTAGTTGTTAGTTGTTAATATGTTTTATTTGTTTTATTTGTTATTTTAGTGTTTAATAAAATAGAAATAGGTTATTGGATTTAGTGTCCATAGCAGTGTCCCGTACCTTTCCTCCCTAGAGGATAGAGGGGCCTTCAAGTTCTGTTTAAAGAACGCTTTCTCTGTTAGGAGAGTGTTTATTGAGAAGTTAAGACAATGTCCGCCACAAAGGAATTTGTGTGTGGGGAAGCCCTAGAGCTTATGCGTAGTTTGACTTATAGTCTGGATTTTTTCATATATTGATAAGTCACAGTTGTAATTTCGGTTCATTAATGAAATGAGACTATTTCCAATAAAAAAAATGAAAACAGACCCATCCATCGTCCCTTTCCTCCCATTGCTAATATTGCTACAGGTGCCTTTCCTGCCTTCCTCCTCCAGTCCTCACCGACATGGCATTCCTCTATTTTCGACACTGTCCTCTGGTTCTAGACCACCTTCAGCCGACCTTGCTTTCCCCCTCTTCCGAGCAGTAGTTTTTCCTCCATCGTTTTCTCTATTTTTACTCAAATGTTTGGATTTTTATCTACAAATGTTAGGGAAAATCAAGTACTCAAAAACATAAAATCTATTTGGAAATACAAACTCTCACCAGGAATTAAATAAAAAAAGGGACAATTTTCTCATTGTTGACAATGGCCTGTTCAGCTTCTTTACTTTGTTTTACAACAGGTCGTTCACTTATCACTTAACTTTGAAAAGAAAAAGTTTGCAGGTTGAGCTTTGAACACTTATTCACCAGTCCCAAATATGCAGTTTTGTGAAGTAAACGAATGGGAATTTGACCATTTCACTCTTCGTTTTTGGTCACTGGTCTTCTTGGTCACTTGTTGGTGTTGACCCGTACGTATACCATTGTTCACCTAATTTGCTTATAGTTTATTATTGTATTATTTTTATATATTTTTATTATTTGTATATATTATTTCCTTTGTATAAATACTTACAAGCATGGGTTCGTGTGCTTCTATGGGAGATGAGGGTTCGTGTAGTTCAAAGAGGGAGATGAGGGTGTGGTTCAGAGAGATGTGCTCAAGATTTTTAGAGAGATGAGGTTTTGTAGGGAGATGAGGCAGACGAGGGTTCATAGGTCGAGATGAGAGAGACAAGGGAGATGAGGGCTCGTTGGTGGAGATGAGGGAGATTTTTTATCTTCTTTTTATTTTTAAATCTATCTAGCAGGAGCCAAGTCAGTCGGTGGAGGATTTCGATAAAAAATTTATGTGGGCATAGCATTTTCCTTAAGAGTTAAGATTAGGGGTGTGCAAAATTTACAACGACCCGCACCCGCCCGATAAATCCGTCCGACCCCACCCGTTAAATGCGGGTTCAACTAAACAACGGGTTCGAAATCATCCAACCTGCTGTTTAACGGGCGAAAGAGCAGCCCGATAGAACTTCAGCCTCATTTCCTTCCTCTCCAAACCTAGACCTCTCTCTCTCTCTCTCTCTCTCTCTCTCCTCCAAGCAACCGAGTACTCCAAGCGATCACGCCTCAGGAAACCGCGTCTCTCTCTCTTCTCTGATGCCGTCTCCAACCACGTTCTCCGTCGCCGTTCACCATCACCGTTCGGCTGAGGTATGTTCCGTCTCCATCGGCGTTCTCCGTCGCCATAATCTAGGTCTAATTCTTTCTTTGTTAATCTGGACCACTGGGTTTGATTTGTTGTGTTATTTTTCTCTGGTAGATAACCCATGTTCCCATACAAAGTGTTACTGAAACTAAAAATGTTACAAGGAGGTTCTTAACAAGATACTAGATCGTATGAATGGTAGAGACTAGAGAGGCTTGTTTTGTTGTGTTATGTTTCTTTGGTAAACCGTAATGACCATCTAGTGATTATGGTCGTTTGAATGAAGCTTTAGGGTTAGTCTTTATAAAAATAGAGATACGGCAAAATAGAGAAATCTTATGAGCTTTGAAGGTTAGGATTTGGGTGAATCAACCCTAAAATAATTGTTCACCAAAATGGATTCCTCCATTTCTAATATACTCTAGTAATTAATAACCGCACGAGGTGGAATTTGTGCAAAAACTAGAAGTTTTTTTTTTTGTGGTTATGTGAAGGTGAAGTAGTTATCAAAATGTTATATAAAAACTTAAGATAGTCGCCATTGTTCCTTCCCGAGTGTAGCCAGTCATGATACATTTGACACGTATATCGAGGAGTGTGATCTATGCCACAATAGAGGTGATGTGTAAGAATTTGGTACCATGTCAGCATAAATTTCCTTTGGAAAGGGGCAAAGCCATGTCAAATAAGGCTGAGATCAATGCATGAATTTTAAATTTAAAAGTGGGAAGGAGAAAAAAAAAAAAAAACCAAAAAGAGAGGTCAAGTGCGGATTTCTCTCTGACAAATGGGAATCTTTATTTAATGTCAGAAGTGATTTGGTTATTAGGAATGATCATGCTTGTACATCAAAACAAATTGAATAGTGCTTCAACCAACGAATTTCCGCAGTTCACAAACTGGTAGTTAACCATAAGGTGGCCCTGGGCATATCCTCTTCCATCAGTGTCTAGTTTTTTAAACACTCCTGCATCCAGATCTAGACCTCCATTGCTGCATTGGTCTACAATTCTCACTGTTGTCTGTGCTCCTGTCCTGCTGTTTGTGACCTGCAAAAAAACATGTGACGCATTTCAATCATACGGTGATATTATTTCTGACTATGACTAATTCCGGGTCTATATTGCATAAGATATGGGATCATATATTTCCATTTTTTCTTTTTCCTGAGGAAAGATCATTTAAAATACTGTAAAATGAAGCAATTTCATATCAATCATCCCTGTTTTTCTAATTTTTTTTTCAAAAAAAGAAAGTTCACATGTCCTCCAGATGTACTTAGAGACAAAAAAAAGAGAGTATATCTTGCCACCCTTAAGCAAATGTTCAGTTATTCGGACCCAAAAGGCAATTTAGCAAAACTGTCAAGTCTGTACTTCAAGGAAAAAAAAAACTAGCGGTACGCCCAGCGATAACCACTGGCCGGCCCGCTGGTACTATTCTTTAGCAGAACAGTCAAGTTTGTACTTAAAAAGGAAAAAAAAAGGAACAAATTCTAATCTTTCTAGAAAAATAAAATAAAGTTACAATCACCATGGCCGGTCCGCTAGCACTATCCTTTAGCAGAATTGTCAAGTTTATACCTAAAAAGGAAAAAAAAAAAAAATTCTAATCTTTCTAGAAAAATAAAATAAAGTTATAATCTTCAACTGAAATCAAGAGGTGCAAACCAAAAATCACTTTCTAGAAACATGAAAAAGGAAAAAAAAAATAAAAAATTAACAGAGCAACTTGTTTTCAAGTTATTTTTGGTACTTACCCTCAGGCACTTGCCACAAGCGGCTTGCCCACGAGGCCCAACCGGTCCACAAAAGGCAGTCCAACCATACTTCTTGCGCCATGCCAACGGCTTGTTGGCATCCCATGTTGAGCAATATGCACTAACAGCGTTATAGTTCCAACCATTCTGCTCAGGATTGTAGAAGTGGTACGTTGCTCTCACATTAGAGGCACTCTGACCCCCGCCACCGCCGGATTGACAATTGCTCTGACAGTTTTTGGAGGGTGAGCAATAGTCATCAGTTGTCCCACAATAACCAAACTGGCTACAACAAAGATTGTTGGGACATGTTCTGCCACCGGCTTGTCTTCCACACTGTTGGGCAGCGGCAGTAGCAAGCAGGCAGAGAAAGAAGATCATCAAACATACGCTAATCCTCTCCATTGTGTTCGTGTTTTGAGCTGCATGACTCGAGAATATAGGCTTAAATTTATAGGGAGGAGGTTAGCAGGATAATCACGTAAACACCCTTGAAATATAAAGTAGTCAGAAATATTGTAGTGTGACAGAAACTTAATTGGTGCAAGGAACGTGGTTTATAAAGGGTCAAGCTGGGCAACTTCCTGGTCATAAATTGAGGCAAACATACTTTACATCGTCTTGCAGAGCAATTTCATTAATTTTTCCCAAGTGTCGGATATACATAAAGGAATGTGGCATATCTACATCATGATTAAGGAAGGCTGTCTATCACAAACATATCATATTATATTCTAATGTTTTAGCTGTTTTTTGACTATTAATAATCGAGTTCAACTTATTGGGGGAGCTGTTGCAGCTTGAGATAATGACACCACCGTGCACATATATATATATATACCAAGCCTTCCCAATATTTTTCTCAATTGAATTCATAAGATTTATTTATTTATTTTTTCAGATCATGTTCAAAATTAATGAACAACATATCCAAATTGAGAGAAGATTGCGACCCAAACAAATAATAATGTTTTTATAGTAGTAGGGACGGTTACGTGGGTCATCAATTCTCTCAATCTCAAAAACTAGTTCAAGAGGTGAGGTATTTCCTCATACTTATTGATAGGAACCAATGTGTGCCTAGTCTTAAAGATATGTTGCAAGTTCCAGATAAGCCAATTACAAGTTCAAGGGCTTAAAGGGTGAAGATTTAGTTTTGATTCGAATCAGACCTGATTGGAAATCTTACTCTGAATACCAAATGATATGAACCCGTGAGAATGGAATCTCTTGAACCCACAATCCCTTGAGACGGGTTCTTCAATGGGTTTAGATTTTAATATAATCTAGGTTCTTGAAACGAGTTCTCATCAGATCTAGGTTCTCCATCTATTGACTTGATTTTGACTTTCTTGAAAAATTTTCAAATTGATTGTGGGTTCAAGGGATTCCATTCCCACGATTCATATCACTTATAAACTAATCACTAACCCCTTTCACAATCGATGTGGGATAACACTAACAATCTCCCCCTCATACATTAGGTCCTGAGTGGGAGCAAAGATAATTAGTTTCTCTTTCGGACTGTTGGGTCAAGACTATTGATAAATCTAAACTCTGACATCAATGTGGAGTGGTCTTAAAATTCTCTAATCTCAAAAATTAGTTCAAAAGATAAAATTTTTCCAAACAATTATAACTGACCACTAACGCTTTTCTACATCCCAACAACCCCAACAGAGACTTAAGTATTCATCATGTTTTAAGATTCGTGCAAGACAAGAACGCAAATATATGGCAATAAAGAGGAAAAGAACAAAACTTTTTTATGATCTGTGGCATGTGTTGAGTTATGGTGGGCATGGTCGGGAAGATAATTATAAGTGAGGCGGCTATATGTCGATGTTAGTGTCAAAGGACGTGAGGCGGCCATAAATAAATGTTTTTCTTTCTTTTTTGGATAACTATGAACATGCAGACCAATCATGAAATCACACAAACGAATTTTAATAAAGAGGAAAAGAACAAACTTTAAAAGTGATCAGATTAATTAGTTTATGGTTTCTTTAATAACAAAGGTACCCCATGCATGAATATTTACTAGACGAGAAGATCATAAGGTGAGGTGGCCACAAATAAATGTAAAAGTAAAGGCGAAACCTAGAAAATCGTATTAATTATAGAGTTTGGGGTTTGTTTAATTAATTAGCAGACGATATCGAAACTTTTGAACGCTACATTGGAAACGAAATTGAATTTTTGCTTTAAAGGCGAGTAATAATATAATTTTTCTTAAGATAACTTTCATTCCTATATATCAATATGGATTAATTGGTATGCACTAGATAGTAAGATGAGATGAGATGAGATGAAATAGTTTTAGATGAGTAACGCGCCTGGAAATTGAAAGAAGAAAACACCCACTTCAAAAGTGAGCTCTTCAGAAGACGAGAGAGAGAATTGAAAGAGGATCTTGTATTAATTTCAGCGAGGATGACCTCCCACTACAATTTCTTATACCCTCTACGTAACAAACTCAGTAGGGAAAATTACATGCACTGTGCATTGCACTTATAAGGAAATCACAGACGCCAACCTACCTAATAACACAGACTTCACTAATGGGCCTAAGCCCTACATTTAATAAAAGCAAATGGACAAACCCATAACGGGTAGCTAACATAACAAGCCCACACGTCTGGCCCATGGCCCAGCTGGCCCAGCTTCACCACTTCATCCCCTCGACAGAAGCTTCTACATTCACTCTCTCATTTTCTCTTCAGTCCCATCTCCAAGGTGTAATCAGTTTGGTTTGGTATGGTTTTAGATAAAATTTGAGATCGAACCGGTATGTACTGGTTTACATTTTCAAGAATCGATTCTGCACCGATTATCCCCTAAACCGGTACTTCTAGTTTTATCGATTATTGTCTGATTCGGTCTAGTTTTCCGATTTTAATATATTATATAATATATATATAATAGTATGGTATATTATAATATATAATGATATAGTATTAGTATAACTATTAATACAATAGACTATAGTGATATAAGATTTTAAAATTTAATATTATATTAATTAGTAATTTATCATATAATACAAAACTATTTTATATATAATTATATATAAAAATTATATACAATATAAAAAAATATAAAAAATTAAAATATATATATGAACCGGTCCGATTCGGTCCAGTCTGGTTTTAAAAAAAGAAAAATCGAAATTGAACTGATTTTGACCAGTTTTAAAAAAAGTAAAACCGGTATTAGACTGAACCAAACTTAGTACCAGACTAAACGCACCGATTCAGTTCGGTCCAGTCCGGTTTAGGGTTCACCGGGTTCAAAGGAAGAACAAGCCAGTAATACTCTTATTCCCCAAGGTTTCATACGGTTGAATCTAACTTCGATTTCTCACTTGTTTCCTCTAATATTTGTTCTAGTTGGGTAGTAACCGAGTAAAGGAAGGTAGCTAGAGCCCAAAAATCGTGCACCATAGCTTGGGAAGGTAAAAATGGAATCTATGCTCTGTTTTTCGTTTCAGCCATGTGGGTCTGCAAAGAATTTCTGTTTTGGCCTTTCCTTACATTTCTTGAGTTTAAATCATGTTCTACCTATGTCAAGCCTTTGTTTTTATGTGTTAGATTAATGGAATTGAGATTTGTATTTTTACACACTTTCCTCAAGATTTATAGCCTAAGTATGCCACTAAGAATTTTAATTAAACTAGTAAGCCTAGTTTGGGAATCTCTGAGTTGCCGAGAGTTATACTTATTGTTTATGCTATGTTTTCACAAAAATGTGATGTCTTCTCAAGTTTTCTTCAACTCTAGTATTGTTTATTTATGCAGTTGAGATTGTGGTTAAGTGAGGGATGTTTAAGAGCATGAATGTACTAAAGCTACTAGCTGTCCATAAAAGTGCAGAAAATTCTGCTATGCACTCTGTTTTGGGACTTGCAACAGTCCATTTCATCCCCATTATTCCTTTGCATCCCTTGCTCAACCAAAGATAATTGTTTGTATGAACAACCATTGAAAACAAGGGACAAAAAGTAGCCATGTTGTGAGCTTTACCTCTTTGTTTAAATTGGTTTTCACATGTTATTAAAAAGCTGTCAAATGCCCTCTTTGATGAAAATTCCAGATTTGTGATACTCCCTTGTTCCCTTCCATTTTCTAAATAAATTCCTACCATTTGTACATTCCTAACCCATGATTCCCATCTATCCTTCACGTAGAAAACAGAATGGCCTTTAATGGACAGCAAGCATGCTATTAGTCACTTTCATGAGTTTCTTCAAAATGCTTGAAATTAAGGATTTTAATGTTTTGGCTTAGTGCCATGTATGGTGGGTAGTTGAATGGTTTAAGGTTGTGCTTTGTAGATAATGTTCATTAAGTGAGGAGAAGTTAAGGAAAACACTTTAATTCCTTCTTGGAATTAAAGTGAATGTTAGTTAAGGGTGTTGATTAGTGAAGCTTAAAGTTTATTTATTTCATTTCATTAAATAAGAATTTATTTTCAAGTTCAAATGAACCCACTAGTAAAGTTCGCAGGTAATTAGTTATGACCATGCTCCTCATATGGCATTTTCTTCTACTAAATGCTTTCTTTATGCAAATGCTTTTTGTGATGAAAATAAATGTATATATGTATAAGCCTTCTTGGTAGCCCATGTTAAATATCCTATAATTTATGAAGGTGTGTATATGTATGATGTAAAGCAAACACATCCAAGGTTTAGATCATGAGAATTATCATGCACATGTTTTCTTAAAAAGATTTTCCTTAATATGAAGTATGGCATGAAATGCATTCTTATGAAAGAAAATGCATGTTGCATTGGATTAAGAAAGATGATGAAATTGCTATGAATGGAAAAAGGAAAGAAAGGAAATGGAGATTTTTGTATGAAATCATGTCAATTGCCAATGACAGAATGAAATGGTACCAAAGGAAAGGGGAAGATTGCAATGCTAGATTGGTCACATTGGTAGTGCACCCAATGGTGCCATCCTGACCAAGGGATTTCCTAACTCGTGGCGACGAGCGGAGATCAAGTCCAAAAGACCGCTAACCCTAACAACACAGGGCGTAATAGTGTGTACCGGCCAAAAGAAAGTGAAAACTGAATTTGAATGTTTATTTAAATGTCTTAAGCTTGTATGACTTCTCAAAAGAAAAGAATAGTCGATGTATGTTATTTTAACTGCTTGGTGTACTACTTACTGGGTATTAGACTCACATTTGTTTTAAATGTTTTAAACTTCTAGAAAATGTCGAGGAAGAAACTGTGGAGCAAGACATCGCTAGGGAGGGGGAGCCGGATGCCTAGCTTAACCTTAGCCTGTGTTGGGTCTGTATTTGATGTTGGAGATTTTATTTTGATTGGTTTGTAAAACCGTTGGGGGCATGTATTTTTAAGACAAAATGTTTTGTGAATCGGGTAGATGTGTCTACCCGGGAGATGACTATAGTTTTAACTTGTAATTAATGGGACCGTCCTGTATTTTGATAAATAGGTATTTTGGGACTTTGAAAAATGATAGAAATGGGGAAGGTCCCTTTTCAAAAATTTTAGATCGCGATATAGGTCCCTTTTTATAAACTATTGGTATGTTATTCGGAAAAAATCAAATCATAGGATGACAAGTAACAACTCGTCCTACTCTACGGCAGGGTTGTTACAATCAACCAACAAAACTATCAATAAATAACGTCCCTACAAACACAAAATAAGGTACCTTTACTTTATCAGTAGCATATGAAATACAAGCCTCAAAAGGTAGAAGATGAAATACAAGACTCAAAAGGTGGTACCTTTACTCGATATGGAACGTAAAGGTCAATTTTGAAACCATCTTGTTAACATCATGTTTCACAAGCCTTTGGGCTTAGTTCCGGTAACTCAGGTCTTCAAAATTTGGGCCTGCAAAAGATAGGGAATGAGGCAACTAGAAGAGGGTGGCCTTGGGGCTGGGGAGTCTCTGATGCCAAAATTAGTAAATTCTCTTGAAAGTATGTAAATAAGTATGAGAGTCTAGGGATTAGAAAGAGTTTCTTGTAGCTAGGACTTGTTATTTATACCATAAGTCTGGGAGGATAGATTGTGTCTACCCCCATGGAGTCTGTGTCCTTCGTACTATTCCCTTTGTCAGAGTCATTTAATGCGGCGTGCCTCTTCGACGACATCATTAATATGGCGTGTAGCTCGGGTAGTGGTGCCATTAATGCGGCGTGGTTTTTCGATTTCCCTCTCCCCGCTAGCATTCTTGGTGGTTCGTTGATGTCCCTCCTGTTAGAGAATCGAGGGTCCCCGTAAATTATGCCCACTACACAGACAAACACTCAAGAGCTGGACACTACTTGAGGGGTTTCCAAGTCGATAAGTCTCATCCCCTGCAGCACGTTCTCTCATGCAGGTTGCGTCCAGAGGAACCTTCCCATGGGCCATGTTGGAGACTTTATTTGTTCTAGGTTGGGCCTTTGATTCTTGTTCCCTTAGTTGTTATTCTCATTTCTCAAGCCCACTAGGACTGAGGGGGAAAATCCCCTTACACATTCCTCATCCGTACTTCAAAAGCCCCTCACTTATCACTTCCACAAAAGCCCCCCAAACCACAATAGCTAAAATAGATTCGTAAGATAATGGGCTACCATTCCCAGATTACGTGAGTATGTCTTGGGTTGATCGAGATGACGACATTGTAAATTTTGAAGATAAATCCAACGTTCCCTGGACTAGGGAGACTAGGGAGATTCAGTGAAAATCAACGATAGGGTTCAGAATGTGAAAAATTCACGGGCTCTACGAATACTCTGTAGAGTTGAAACCCAAGAATGTCCTCTTTTTTTAGAGTGGAAAACAATTTCCTTTTGTTGTGTTTGCATAAATTTTAGTACTTTGAGTGCAATATTTTGTGTCAGATATGTTGGTGATATTTTCAATATTTCCTAGATGGTTGCTTCTATTTTCTCTCGCATGAACATTGTAAGGGAAATTATAATATTTGGGCTTGATTTATTATTAACACTCACTTAAGGTGGGTTTGGATACACAAACCTATCTATCTTATCTCATCTTATTATTACAATATTTTCAAATTTTTATATAAAATATAATAAACAATTCAATTTTTTCAAATTTTAAAATAAAAATAATACTAAAAAATTATATTTAACAATATTTTATTAAATTTTTTTTAAAAAAAATCTCATTTCATCTTATCTCTTCTGAACTCTCTATCCAAACCCACCCTTAATAGAAACCAAGCTCATTTTAATAAGTTTTTTATTTCATTTTTTATATCGTGATTTTGGCGTCCAGATTTTAGCAGAATTGTGCAAGGAGTAATACTAATTTTTAATAAAATAATTTCTCCCTAAAATTGTAAAAACCTTTTATTTATGGACCCAAGTTAGTCAAACGGAAGGTCGAGCTGTGTTTCGTCCGGACTACTGAGCGTGTTGTTTACATATCAAGGCTCACAGAGTGATTCGAATGGAGTGGCCGGAAGTCCATCGTCCGATCACCAACCCATTATAATTTACGTAGGCATCTCATAATGGCTCGAACGGACCATGCAAGTAGTTCATCGTCCGGACTACTTAGGTAACATTTACACATTACTGTACTGTGGCCACACACACCGCCGCTCGAACGGAAATACCGAACCGTGCCTCATTTGGACGTGTCTACTTTAACCAAGGTTATGCCTCACCGATGGTCGAACAGAACAAAAAAGTTTTCTTGTTCGGACCATTGGAACGTGATATACATCATGGCTCGCTGACAGAGACGCTCAAACGGAAGTAAAGAACAAGAATAAATATAGATAAAAATCATTATTGAGAGCATCCATTTTACATATATGATGTGGCATCATGTAGACCACACATCTCCTTAAATGAGTGTTGGGAACAATCAACTAGAAGTAGTTACGCAGTGAATGTAAAGTGTGCACTGCTATAATAACTTCTCTCTAGCATTAATGAAAGAACAATTGTTTGTCCGAACAGAGCCACTTTCACGAACGTCAGACCTTCGAATGGAATTACAATTAATTCCAGCCGTTCAAACGAGCCTCAGGCAGTGATTTTCGAAAGGTGTGTCCGGACGATGCCTCGTCCAAACGAGATCTCCCTTTAAAGACTCGTACGAACATCGTTCGAACGACTTCCCTTTAAAAAGCCCCTTTCCCTTGGCTCACAGCCAAGGACGCTGCGCAGAAGAAAAAACTCCACACGAAGGGAAAAAAAATTCACAAAGGTAATGTCTTTCCTTTGAAGAAGTTTAGGGATAAACTAACTCCAATCCAAGGGGACCATCGGATTATCTTCAAGAAACCAGAGTATCAAACCCTAGGATCTCTGAAAATCTCTTCAATACTCGTCAGGGGTTTTACCCTACTCTATTTATTTTTGTCTGATAAATGAAAGGTTGTGTTGTCATGGCTGTTGAAAGAACCCCTGTATTGCACATTTGTATTTGAGGAAGCCTTTCCTTTTCTCTAATACACATTGTTCTCCCTTTCTCAAATCGTGCACACCAACTGTTTGACAAAAGGTCTCACTCACCACGACTTTATCTACGTTCTTTGCTTTATTCCTTTTCTTGTCTTCTACTTAAATATTGCCTATGCATACTCACATTAAGTCTATCATATTCATTACTTGTGAATCTATTCCACAACAATTGAATATATTACTAACTCAATGTCTATGTGCTCCTGTTCATACTGGACACTAACAAAGATTCGTAGGAACATTTTATGACATGATATAATATGTAACAGATAACTTTACGTGATAGAATATATATATTGTAACAAAAAAATATTTAATGACAGCATATAGTGTAATAGATAAACATGTTGTGACAAAATATAATATCAGTAAGAGTCATACATGTAGTGGTATGGCACAACATGACATATAGGATAACATAAGTACATAAATAGTAGTTTCCTTTCCTATCACACATACATAGTAATCTAATAGCAAGTTAGAAGCTAACTTACAGTGATTGACGCATTTACAGAAGAAAGCACGAAACACGAGAATGTTCTGTCACACGAGAATTTCTTTTTCCATCCCAAAACTCAAATCTCATATCATCACATCACCTTCCCAAATATCACTCAAGTACAAATGCTTTCAAACTAATCATTACAGCTTTTCCAAACTTTCATATAAAAAATAAAAAATAATTCAATTTTTTCAAATCCTCAAACACAAATAATATTAGAAAACTATATTCTAATAATATTTTAACTTTATAATATTTTTTATTCAATTTTTTTTCTCTTTTCCCAAAACCCTCTAAAACCTAAATGACATGAAAAATGCTAACTTAGAGTAAAATTACCATTTTACCATCTACATGTGAAAAATGACTAATTTATCCCTGACTTAAGGATTTCACATCGTAACTCTAAAAATCACCAAAATTTACATTTCTTATATAAATTTTGTCGTAAACTCAAATATCAACTTAGAAAAATTTTGTTGTAATTTCATTCAACTTCAAAACTTATGCCCAAACTGAAATATTTCAACAAAGATCCTTATATCCAAAGTTTAAAAACATGCTTAAAACATCCAACAAATTCTACTTCACAAAACAACAAGTTTTTAAGAAAAAAGATCCAAACTTTTAACCAATACACAAACTCTTAAATCTCAAGATTTTGACTATTTTCAAAATATTTCCAAAAACTTCAAAAGTTCAAAACTTTATTCTAACATGTTCATAACACACTCCTAAGAACTAATATGTTTTGAATCAATACATAAAAGTACCAAAATCATAAAATCTCACTTGAAATACTGGGCTCCAACACTTTGTTTTGATTAAACATTGATCCGAGACATACCTTGATATAAACTTCAACCTAACAACATCAAATGGCTTAAAAATATGTCCTAAAGTAGATCAAAGTATTAAACTTAAAATCACATGGCTAAAAATAAACCAAAATATAGATCTAGCCGAAATCATCAAGCTTTTGACCTAACCGAGTATTATCTTGCATAAAAATCATATCTACACAAATCAACATCTAAAATCTTTAAACCAACATCCTAACATGTAGAGCAAAATCTTAGGATCATGAAATAAAAATATCACAGCCATTGGAGTAAAATTAAACTACAAAAGATCAAAGCTTTCATAAAATAGAAACTGTTTTACTCCTCGATTCTGACTTTCTAGATCTATAAAAATATTTCATCAAAAGCTTATAACATGCAACGAATCCTTAAAAAAAAATTCATATAAACATGTTAACTACACTATAAAAATTTCAAATCAAAATATGTCCATTTGGTTGGTCAAATACTCTAAAACATACTATCCTGTTTATTACCCAGAACGACCTTTTCATAGTTAAAACAACTTTTTACCTATAAAAAATACCATGAAATCAAACAAAAAAAGTACCAACAAAAACTAAAACTCTTACTATTCTCTCCAAGAACGTGAGTGGAAGGGATGAAATGAGTGTGGAAATGGACTACATGTGTAACATCCCACTTCTTCCTTCTTACGTACGCTTTTTATTTTTGACGTACGTTCATTCTTTCTGACGTAAACAAATTTCGAGGGCAGAAATTATGTGATTTTCTGCCCCTTCTATCTAGTCACTGTGAGCCTCATCATGCGTGCTGAACCCCGATATTTCTAAAGCTAGCTTTGTGTTTGGAAGTTATGTGTATTTTAAATGGAATATTCTCATCGTTATTTAACTAATTAATATTTAAATAACTTAATTATAATATTTTTGAAGAGCTTCAAAAATATTATAATTGTGGGGAATCATTTTATATAAATGATTCTAGTTATTTAAAATATTACGTGATTTAAATAATGATGAAATATTTAATTAATTTAATGATTTTATTCTCTTAAATATATTAAGTAAGATTTCATCATTTTATTAATGATGAAAGAATATTATTTTAAATAATATTTTATCTTAATTTCTCTCAGTGCTTTTAATTAAATTAACATTTATGCATTTAAATCAGTGTTTGAGGTCCGTCGTTAGATCGTTGCGTAGATCTCCAGACGTTGGGTTTTAGAATAAAACCCCAGCCCCTTTTCCTTCTCCCTCACTTTTCCCACCCCTCTCTCTCTCTCCTCCTGTTCTCCTTCACGCGTACGCTACCCCCCATGCCGGATTCCTCCACTTCCCAGCCCGGCGCAGTCGTGCGCCGGTGAGCCTCGCCGTCCCTTCCACCGGCACCACCTCACTCCGGCGAGTCCCCCCACATCGGTCTCCCTCTCCCACGCTTTCTTGGTAGTGCACAGCCCGAACGGGCTTGATGCTGCTGCGCCGTCGTGCGCTGTCCTCCGGCGCCACCTCCTCCACAGTAGCCTCCCCTCACGTCGGTGAGCCTCCACCACCGAAGCTGGCCTCCACCGTGTAGCCCTCCCTCTCCTCTCACGGTAAGCAACCGAAATGGGTTTCACCCATTATCTCCTCCTTACGCCACTGTATGTGGCCACCCATGGCCACCGAGCACCACCATGTGCTTCTCCCCCTTTCTCCTCCACCTGACCCGAGGCCCATAGCCTCCCTCCACTGCACGGGCTCTCTCCCTCACATGCATGGGTTCCTTACCTATTTCCCCATCGTGCGTTGCCGTACGCAGCTACCCAGGCCACCACACCTCCACCACCTCACACCGGTGACCGCCTCGCATGAACCCAAGCCACGACAACCTCCCTCTTCCCCTCCGTCACATGCACACATGAAACCCATTTATGGGTTTCGCACGGCTTCAAGGCCACCGACGGCCCTAGCGCCGCCGTGCGCCAATGTTAGCTCCACCAGGCACCTCGGCCACCATGGCTCTTCCCCGAGCTCCTCCAAGCCAACCAAACTCTCCCTCTATTTTCCCATGCTTCGAGACCCACGTTCTTAGCTCCGCCACGAGCTGCTGTGTCTCTGACGTGTGCCACCTCGACACCACCACGAAACCACCACTCCAGGACCACGACCCGACCCTCCTATGCCTAGGCCCGCACCTTTAGCCACCTCCAATGGCCAAGGCAGCCACTGTATTTGGCTAGTCGCCACTGTACACGGCTAGATACGCTGTGTTACGCCCCTCACCGCCACCGCGAGCCCTTCCAAGACCACACCTAGCTATCCAAACGCCCAAACAGCCACCGTACATGGGTTAGCCGCCACGTACGACCCTTTCGGCATCATCGACCGTGACGGTCAGCGAGTGACACAGGTCGATCCCGTCGATGGTATAGCTCTCTATCCCTCGTTATTTATGTTAGATGTTAATTAGTTGATTAGGTTGTGGACTGTGCTGTTGGTATTTGTGGAGTTCGCTGTATTGTGATGTGCTGTGTAGCGAAGTGTTGGGCATATCTGTGTAGTGCGCTGTGAAGTGTTGGGTGTAGTTGGGAAGTGTGCTGTGAAGTGTTGTGGACTGTGCTATGTAGTGTGGTTATGGAGCATGTGTTGTATGGGTGACGCAGCGTTATGTGGAATAGGAAGAGTACACGCTGAGTGTACTCTGTGTGGCGTAGCATGTATGAAGGGAGCTAAGGTGCATGAAGATAGTGACGGGAGTACTGTCTAGGATTGGGATGCAAGATTCCATCGGTCAGAATTATGTGTCGGAACGTGGTTAATGAGAAGAATGAGACAGAGGTATTAGTGTCTTAATCCTAAGGTGAATCATGGGTTCACCCTAGCGAGTAAGCACTCGAAGTAGAACGTTAAGGTTGAAAGAGATAGTGACCGTAATGAGTCCCCGAAGGTCTTGGTCATAGTAAGGGACATGAAAGAGCATGATATAGAAGGAGAGTGATCTAAGTAAAGCGTAGTTCTATTCTAGTTAAGTTGCTTATGCATTAGATAAAGAATGACGTCGAGGTTATGTGTATGCATGTGGGTTGCCATCTGACACGCACATGAATGGACTGCATGATATGCAAGTAGCATGAAGTCCAGGTAAGTATTGCGTTCATACTCTTATAGAGTTTTCTAAGATACAAGAAAAGAAAACGAAACGGTTTTCCTTTAAGATGCTTTACGAAACGACACGAAAGATGTTTTATGAAAGAAAATGCTAGGTGTTCAAAGGTACAAGTATGTAACGACCCTCCTTGGCAGCCCATTTTTATGCACCCAAAGGTATTAATTGTACGCATGTGAATAGATGACTATACGCAGTATCTATTGTATGTATTTTCCAAGAAAATAAAATGTCGATGCTTTAACTGATGCTTTAAACGACGCGAAGAAAGTGTTTCAAAATGGTCCCTATGAACTGATGTTAAAATGCCCCTATGAAATGATGCTTTATGGATGCCATGAACTGATGCTTTAAATGAGATCATGAAAGACGATGTTTAAACCCTTGCTTTTAAATGACGTTTTCCATGAACAGACTGTTAAATGAAAAGAACTGAATGCAAGGACTGAATATTTAATGTATGAAAATACGTAACGGCCACATGAATGAATGAAAAGGGTACTAATGAATGTGCAGATTGCAATGCTGGGTAAGTAGTGCTGATAGTGCACCTAGTGCTGCCCCCTGACTAAAATGGGATTCCCAACTCGTGGCCACGGGAGGAGTCCGGGTCCAAAGGAAGACCGTTAATCCAAGGCACTGACGGGAGGAACGTTTTACGAAAAAAAAGCCCCTTTTAAAAGAAAAAACTCCGTCCAATGATGTTTTCAAACGAACGCACGTAAGCATGTATGCATGTACGTATAATATGTATGGTATGATGAATGCATGAATGAAAACCTATGTTATTATATTTTAACTATATGAAGTAATGTTTACGAGTCATCGACTCATTTTAGTTTTTATGCATGCTCCTCCCCCTACAGGAACCGAATGAAAAGCACACGTCAAGACGGATACAACCCATGGGGTAGAGCACGGAAGTCTAGGCATGAGTTTTAATCGTATGAGAGGCATTTTTATTGTAAGATTAATGTTTTCTGCTGTAAACCTCTTTTATTCGTAAAACACATTTTATTTTATAACGTAGAGTCTTGCACCCTGGGTATGGAAATAAAAAGTTTAAAACCGAACGGTAATTCCCGTCGTCCTTTCTAAAATCATTTTATAAAAAGTCTCACCACAAGGACGAGTGTTACAACATGCCTCATACACATTCTGAAGACTGAAAGGAGGGCTTGAGTGACAATTGAGTGATAGTGGTTTTGGCCAAAAAAGGGGCAAACCGCCCATGGTATTGGACTGCCTTCATTTGTCGTGTAGTGAGGTGGTGAGGTGGACTTGCCCTCACATCATGTGACTTTTAGCGGCTGCATTGGGCAGTGGGTGGTTGGCCTTGGGTGGGTGGGAAATTCCCCAACAAGTTTTGCCAAAGTGGCCAAAAATTCGTGGGCCTTAATCGAATGGGCCTCTTTTTGGGGTTTAAAGAGGGTTTTGATAGGGTTTGAGATGTTATTAAGCTCAAATGCAAATTTTCTTGGCCCAATAAATTTTTCAAGAATTAAAAGGTTGAATAATGATGTCATAAAATGAATTTGAGAGATTAATAGCTTGTAAAAGTGATTTAATCAAGTGATTAAACACAATACTAGTAATCGGATCCATTTAGGGTTCGAAAATCAAGTTTGGGGTTTAGGGTAACCGTTTAGGGTTTTGGTTTTCTCCAAGCTTTTGGAGTTTTCAATTGGATTCTAGGTATTTAGGGTTTCATTAGGGTTGAAACCCTATTTGGTTTGGCACAAAATGGATGATTGGATAGAATATTATTTTGCTTAGGTGGTATGATCCTACACATTGATTTCCTTTACATTTCCATCTCATGGTTACTCTTAGTGCCAAGTGTCTAACACTATTCACCAAGTGTGGCTAAAATCTTAGTAAGTGTCCAAATAAAATTTCTCTAACCTAATTTTTTGGACATTACAAAATGTCATGTTGAAAACACTACACTTGGCATTACATTACTATTACTATTCACTCAGAGAAAATGAAACATAAACTTTGCACGGAAAAACCTTTAATAAACATACTAATCTCATAGTGCAAATCGTTTATCGAAAATCAACCCTGAAGTGCCTCGAAAAAATCAAAATGCATTTGAAACGAACATTTCGTTCAAAAATTGTAAATGAGTTTATTGTGCCATAAACCCATGTCTCATTCAGACACTTCTAACTATCTCAGATAAATAAAATCGTATTTTCCGATAGACTATAAAACCTACGCAATTGGTTGATTTGTGAAAAGTTACAGAGTTTTCACGAGGTTCCTAAAGCCTATAGAAACTCCACCATTGAATTTATAGGGGGCTGTTATAGGGAGGGCACCAAGAACCTTGCAAGGCTAGTACCATGGGCTCAAACATTGATGGGGCAACAAAGAACTTGCAAGGGCTAAAACCTTAACAAGGCAACATAGATTTTGCAAAGGCTAGTACACTAGCAAGGCATGAGTCTTGTTTGGCTAGTACCCTGGCAAGTGGGGCCCCTAGACCTACTTGGGCAAGAACCCAGTTGTTGCCTAGATGACTAACACGAGTGGAGGTGAATTGGATTGTATTTAAGAATCAACAATTATAAACTAAATACAAAATATAAAATATGAACAAAATACGAAACATTAATAAATATAAAGAGTAAGGGTAAGAGGAAGCAAACTCAGTATTTTAACGAGATTCAGCCCCACTGCCTACGTCCTCGCCTCGAGCTACCCCTTGAGGATTTCCAAATTCACTATCCAATCTCCTTCAGGTGGAGATAGAAACCTATTACACATTTGAACAGTACTGCTACAAAGAATCCTCGTGGAACACCATCTACACTTGTAATCACCTTACACGTGATGATTCAACGTCTATTCCTTGTGTAGAACACCTTCTACACACACAAAGGTTATACACACCCTTTTATGTATATAAGAGCTGATAGTAAGTAGGTTATCAAAAAACACTCCTCAATAAGTGGAATAAGAACAATACAACGCAAAACTATATCTCTTTCAAAATGAACAAGGGTTAAGACTCAATACTTAGATAAGAGAGATTGAAAGTTTTGAATGGATGTTGCAAAACTTACAATTGATGTGCATATGCTTTGTTGTTCTAAATTTGAAAATCTCAAATGAGCTATTTATAGGCATATGAGATTTCATTTTTAAATTTAAAAAGATTCACATGTTAAAGACAACGTTATTCACTTTTCAAAATTTTCAAATCAAAGTTTTTCATTCTTGAAATTGTCAAAGACAATATCATTCACTTTTCAATTCAAACTTAATATTTTACTTTTTGAATATGACATAAGGAGCACTATTTACTTTTTAAAATTTTCAAATAAAATCATTTACCTTTTGTTTATGTCAAAAAGTGCATTGATCACTTTTGAAAAGTTTCAGACAAAATATGCGCATGTAAAAGATGACAATTAATCATCTTTCAAATTTTCAAAATTCAAACATTTAAACATGTCATGCACATGTGAAATGACAATCAATCATCTTTCAAATTTTCAAAATTCAAATTTTTAATCATGTCATGCACATGTAGAAGTTGACAATCAATCATATTTCAAAAATTCAGATTTCAAACTTTTAATTTTTAAATATGTCATGCACATGTGGAAAATACAATTTAATGTTTTATGATAAAAGATTAATTTTGAGCCTTAATCCATTCGAATTTTATCAAGAGATGTACTAAATTACTCTAAGAGTTTCATTTGCAAGCTTGTTCCCTTTCTTGTTCGTGCGTGGTTCATTGATGTACTTGGCTTCATTGTGTAAACAACTTGAACTTGAGATTCCTTTATGCTTGAATTCATTTGTTATCATTAAAATCCATATGAGCCTTGAAACCTTGGGTTCAACAATCTTCATTTTTTTGATGACGACAAATACTTAGTATAACTCTGAAGCCTGTAGTAATACTTAAGCTTTCCCTGAGAATGTGCGTTAGTTTTTACAAGAGATAGATAAATATAATTCCAAGCATATATAAACAAGCTTAATAATATAAGGAATGTCAATTCTTAAAAAGAAAGTATGGCAAGAATATGTTAATGTTCTAGTCTAAAACTTCTCCCCTTTTGGCATCATTAAAAAGAAACCGCAGTAGCTAATGACAATGGATTGATGAAAACGGTGCATTTGTAGAAACTGTGGAGAGTTCAATAATTAGAACCGTCTCGGTCTCGACAAGTGCTGCAAAGCTCGAGCTCCGCCCGGATCCCTACAAGTGCTACAAAGCCTCGAGTCCTGCTCGGGTCCCTACAAGTGCTGTAAAGCCTCAAGCCTGGCCCGAGTCTCGACAAGTGCTGCAAAGCCTCTAGCAGCCGCCTGGGCTCGTAGAGATAGTGCAGGAAGAGACTCAAATCTGCTTGATGTTGTTGACAAACGGGATTTTGCAGAGATTTGAATGCTCTGGGTGTCTATTTAAAAAGACCATTTTCACCCTTCGAATACTCACAGAAAAATCTCTCACATTTCTCCTTGACCTAGTTTCTTGTTTATCCAGAACGATAGCATGACTGGGCAACATTCTTCCAATAATGTCCCAGATTTGAATTAGGAATCATTTATGCCTCAACCACTAATTTTCTTTCCTGAGGTCGTCAACACCATGATAGGAGCGGAGATGCATTTTTCTGAATGACTGATTCTGAGGTTGTTGCAGGATCAAGAATGCTCATTTCTCAATATATTGCCTCTATTATGACCATGTCTCGGAGGTTACTGGCAAGGGTGAGTGAAGTTGATCGACTTAACAATCAAATATCTGAATTGCATCAAAAGCTTGCTAATAAAAGTAGAAAGAATAAAAGATTAAAACAAGAAAACAAGAAGTTGAAGAAATTTGTGGACTGGTACGCTCATGATCTGTAACCACGAATAAAGGAGTTGGAATGAGAGAGAGTACAAATACAAAGTCAACATCAGTAGTTAACAATAGAGGTTCAGCGTTTATGAGAAAAATAGGGACAATCTGCAGTTAAACTCGCTGGCTTAGCTAAATAAAATATGCATCTAGCATGTTTTGTAATCTTGACTAAGTAAGTTTTGATGAACTGATAGCTTGTCTTGTTCTCATTTTCATCTCTATAAAATCAGTCTTGAGTTTCATCTAATTCGCATCAAATCTTCTTTGCTCTCGGTAATCCATTTGCATTATCACTTTCTAAGCTTTTCCCCATTTTTTTAATGGCTCAGCAATCTTCTTCTTCCATCAATCCCCTTGTTCACTATATGGGGTATTCTACACCTCAGCCACCAATTATTTTTGCATCTACCATAGGTGTCATGATGCAGCATGAGAATGATTTGACTAACAAGTCAGATGATGACGCCATTTATGAACTTGTGAGTCTCGAAACTCGATACTCATAATTCATTGTCACATTTTCCCGGCGGTTGCGGTCCAGAGCTTGTGAGGTTGAGAAACATAACAAGAAGATTTATGAACTTCAACGATTTGTTCACAAGTCAAACAAAAAATAGAAGATTTAAAGTAGGAGAATAAGGATTTGAAATTTTTGCTTGACTCTTCATTTCGTCTGCCTAATCCTTTAAATAAGGATAACATGTTGATATGTGAATAACAAGAGCGCTTGAAAAATGAGGCTAAAAATCTCAACTTTTTGTAAGTCATTTGAGATAATAAAATAAAAATATTTAATAGATATTCATTGCATGCATCATTCCTATTTCTTTTCTAATCATGCATAATCTATCTTCTGGAAGAGGTTTTGTGAAAATATATGTCAACTGATCATGTGTGCTTCTAGTACATGCAATATTGTCAACTGAGTAGCTAATTAGATCGAAAGAAGTGTGCTTAGGATACCATAACCCTAGGTCAATTGTACCAACAAGATATCTAAGAATGCGCTTAGCTGCAGTCAAATGAGATTCTTTTGGAGATGATTGAAAACGTGCACATAAGCATACACTGAACATAATATCTAGTCTACTGACTGTCAAATATAATAGACTACCAATTATACATCGATATACTTTTAAGACAACTGGTTTACCGGTTTCATCATTGTCAAGTTTGGTGGATGGGTTCATTGGTGTTCCAATTTCCTTCTTACATTCCATCCCAAACTTTTTGAATAATTCTTTGACATATTTGGATTGATTGATGAATGTTCTAATTTTTGCTTGCTTGATTTTCAATCCGAGAAAAAAGTTAAGTTCTCCCATCATGCTCATTTCAAATTCTTCTTGCATACTTTTAGCAAAACTTTGGCACATATTTTCATTAGTAGTGCCAAATATTATATCATCCACATAAATCTGAATAAAAAGAATATCATCTTTTTTACGTTGATGAAAAGAGTTGTATCAAATTTTTCTCTTGAAAAACTTTTTCAATCAAGAAACTACTAAGTCTCTCATACCAAGCTCTAGGGGTTTGTTTGAGTCCATATATTGTTTTTGTGAGTTTGAAAATATGATTTGGAAAAATATGATTTTCAAAACCTAAAGGTTGCTCAACATATACCTCTTCATTTACAAAACCATTTAAGAAAGTACTTTTAACATCCATTTGAAAAAGTTTGAAATCTTTATAACAAGCATAAGCAAGTAGCATTTGAATAACTTCTAATTTTGCGACCGGTGCATTTGTCTCATTATAATCGATTCCTTCTTCTTGATTGAAACCTTGGGCTATAAGTCGAGCCTTGTTTCTAGTGATGACTCCGGACTCTTTTTTTTCCTTTTTATTTTTGTTTCTAAGAACCCATTTGTTCCAATAATAGTATGATTTTTGGGTCTATGAACAAGTGTCCAAACATCATTTCTTTCAAATTGATTTAGCTCTTTTTGCATAGCTAGAATCTAAAATTCATCAAGAAGTGTTTCATCAATAATTTTGGATTCAAACTAAGATAGAAAAATAGTATGATTGTAAATATTTCTAAGAGATGATCGAGTACTTACACCTTGTGAAGGTTTTCATAGAATTTGTTTTGTTGGATGATCTTTAATAAGTTTTCACTGTTTGGTTGCATCTTGCATTAAGTTTTGATGATCTTTTCTGATGTCTTCAAATATCACGTGTCTTGAACATCCACTAATCTAAAACCCATTTGCTTTTGTTTATGGAGGACTTCATGCATACCTACAAAAACAATTAAAATGGTCTTTCTTGGTACCTAAGTTCTTTGGATCCTTCATTTATTAGTATTAGAAGAAACAAGATTTTTAGGTACCCATATGGCCCTAATAGTTATTGTATGTTTTCTTATAATAGGACAAGTATGATAATTATAACCATTTCTATTACAAAAATTGCAGATAGCATGTGACATATACGAAGAACTTGAGTGATTGTAATAGTATGTTTCTTTGAAAAATTTTTTTTTATCAAAATAATTTTGAATACTGGACTTTGATTTAGAAGGATTATCAAAGAAATTTTTATAAGGTTTGTATTTTTGTTTTAGCATGTATTCCAAGTCTGCCTTGTCAAAAACACATATTTGACTATAAATAAGTTTTTCAAAATTTCTTTTTCCATTTCTAAATTTTTCAAAAATATTTTCTAAATCAATCACTTTCTTTTTCAACTCATGGTTTTCATCTTTCGAAATGATATTTTCCTCATATACCTCTTCTAAGGCAGCTTGCAATTCCTCATATGCAGGATTTTCAATATTGTCAAGATTTGTTACCTCAATGTCATCTTTAGTCATAAGACATATTTGCAGATTCTCCATTGCTTGTTTCGTTGTCTGAGCTGCTTGAATCATCATCCCATGTAATTTTCATTGCTTTTGCTTTCACTTTGTCATCACTTTCCTCATCTTCATCACTTTCGCTTTCATGAGGAACAACTTTAAATGTCAAGCTCTTCTTTGGCTTTCCTCATTCTTCTCCTCCTCTTTTCAATGTGTACTCATGGGTGGTAAGTGACCCGATGAGTTCATTTACTTCGAGTTTCTTGAGATCTTTAGCTTCAAGAATCATCGTCACTTTTGATTCCCAACGTTTTGGCAGAGTTGAGAATTTTTCTTATTATCTCCATGTCGGAATAGGCTTTGCCAAGAGCTGTCAAGTTGTTTATGATGTTAGTAAAATGAATGTACATACTAGAAATAGATTCATCAGCATTCATTCTAAACATTTCTTATTCATGAGTAAGAATATGAATTTTTGATTCCTTGATAAGTAACTTTCAAGTTATCCCAAATTTTCTTTGCTGTCTTGCAAGTCATTATTCTATTTTTTTTTTTGAAGAAAACCTTAATCCATTCCATTAAATAAAGGCAGCAATACAAGATGGAGGATCCTCCATAGTTACAATTTTATCAGTCAAGATAAGAGCATCTTTTGCAAGTAAATGGGCTATGTGATTGACATTCCTTCTAACATGAGAAACTTCCCATTTTGCAAACATCTTAAGGAAATATCTAGCCTCACTACAAAACATGCTTGAACTACTCAATGCTTCTCTGTCTTCAGCCAAAGCTTTTGTGACTTGCATTGAATCACCTTCGAGTATGACCTGATGCAAGCCAATCTCCCTTGCTAGCTTAACTGCTTGAAGAGCCCTGTATGATTCAGCTAGTAGAGGGTCAGGGTAGAGCTTTTCCTTCTGCCTCAGTGTTGCAATAATCTGTCCAGTCCTGTCTCTTATAACCACTCCTATACCAATCAGCCCCTTATCTTTGTCTACTGCCCCATCCCAATTAATTTTGTACTAGTCCACAGGAGGAGCTTGCCAATGGATCACCATGGGAGATGCTTGGGTATTGCACTGGTCTGGGTTCTTTTCTGCCATCATGTTTATAGTAGCTCTTGCCTCTCTAACAATATGGTTAGGATGTGTAAAACCTTTCTTGAAAATGAAAGAGTTCCTTCTCCACCAGATCCTCCTTACTGTAATCACAAATTCTTGTAGTTCCTCTTGATTCAGTGCCTTAGTCAATATTTCAAATAGTATTAACATTGAGGAGCTAGAAATGGAGCATTTCTGTAGCTTTTTGGAGCACTGACTCCACACATCCTTTGCTGCTTCACAGCTCCACAGCACATGTTGCACACTTTCCTCTTCCCTATTGCAAATTGGGCATAGAGGATCACTCACCACTTTCTTTTTAAACAGGTTGGACTGAGTGGGAAGTGCCTCCTGACAGGCTCTCCATAGAAAGGTTTTGTCTCCTGGTGTAACATCCAGCTTCCAGATTTTTTTCCATACCTCCTTGAGGCCATTGCTGGTTGATGCTTGCCCTTGAGCTGCCATCTCCCTGTCCTTTACCAAGTGATAAGCACTCCTCACCGTGAATGAGCCATCCTTTGTACCATGCCATATGATTCTATCCCTGGTAACCATAGCACTGATAGGGGTCTCCAAGATCAATTGAGCTTCCCTCTCCTCAAAGGTGGCTTGGATCAGATCTTGTTTCCACCTCTTTAACTCAGGATCTATTAAGGCTGCAACTTTAGCATTCCCCTCTAGGTTCTTCACTGGACTGGTAACCCTCCTTGGATTAGCATGATCCAACCATTTATCTCCCCATATGTTGATTTCTAACCCAGTGCCTACCCTCCAGAAAGAACCATCCTCGATTACATGCCTTGCAGCCATTAGGCTCCTCCATACAAAAGAGGGTTTATAGCCAAGTTTTGCTGTCTGAAAGGTCAAGGAGGGATAGTATTTGGCTTTGAGAACTTTGCCAACTAGGGAGTTTGGGTCTTGGATTAATCTCCAACATTGCTTGGCAAGCATTGCCATGTTGAAACATTCTAGATCCCTGAATCCCAATCCCCCTTCTGATTTAGCTTGTCCTATTCTCTTCCATGAGATCCAGTGAATCTTGTGCTCCTTTTCTTTTTGACTCCACCAAAAGTTTTGTATAACGCTGTTTATGGCTTGCAGTAAAGTTTTTGGTAGCTTAAATACACTCATAGTGTATGTAGGGAGGGATTGTATAACTGCTTTCACCAATATTTCTTTCCCAGCCTGTGATAATGCTCGAACCTTGAAGTTACTGAGTCTCGAGCTGATGTTGTCCAGAATGCTTTTAAAAGATCTTAGTCTATGTTTACCCACAACAGAAGGCAAGCCCAAATACTTTTCATATGGCCTGGCTGACCTCATTCCAGCTATTGACAGGATGTACTCTTGGGTGACCCTTGCTGTGTTTCTGCTAAACATGATAGAGGTTTTCTCTATATTCAGTCTTTGTCCAGAAGCCATTTCATAAGTTCTCAGCAGGTTGATCAGCCTACCCCATTCAACTGCATTGGCCTTGCAAAACAAAAGACTATCGTCTGCAAAGAAGAGGTGAGATATTCTTAGCAGATTCCTTGCAACAAGAACTCCATGCAACCATCTGTTTTCTTCAGCTTTGTAAATTAAGTTGCTCAAAGCCTCATTATTCTATTGAACTCATTTCCGTCGAGAGCATTATATAAGATATTTATAGCCGTTAAGTTCAATGTTGTAATTCTATAGTCTTCACGATAGAACTCTTCTTCTTCCTTTTTGATCTTTACTCCATCAACAACTTATCTTGAAATATAAGGTCCATTTATAACGCATATCCAAATTTCTCTACCTTGAGATTGAAGGAAAATTCTCAAACTACTAGATTGACCTTCACCAAATGTAACTGTAATGTTAGCCATAAGATCTTAACTCTTAATCTTATAAAAAAATCTCTTGCTCTGATACCACTTGTTACTGATCATAGGTAGCACCTGTCACCTAACAATGGTACCTACTAGACTAGTCGGCTATCATCTCCACCGATGCACCATTACCCATGGTCGGAGAGTCTTGTTTCGGTGAAAAAGTCACAAGCGAGAGTTCCCTTGAGTGATCTGCTTGTATGAACAACACAGGTCAACTAGCTCTGATACCGCTAGTTGCCCAGATTACTAGCACAAGAGGGGGTGAATTGGGTTGTATTTAAGAACCCACAATTATAAATTAAATACACAATATAAAATATGAACAAAATACAAAGCATTAGTAAATATAAAGAGTAAGGGTAAGAAGAAGCAAACTCAGTATTTTAACGAGGTTCAACCTCACTGCTTACGTCCTCGTCTCAAGCTACCCCTTGAGGATTCCCAAAATTTACTATCCAATCTCCTTCAGGTGAAGATAGAAACTTATTACACTTTTGAGCAGTACTGCTATAAAGAATCCGTGTAGAACACCCTTTACACTTGCAATCACCTTACACGTGGTGATTCAACGTCTATTCCCTGTGTAGAACACTTTCTGTGCACACAAGGGTTATATGCACCTTTTTATTGATACAAGAGCTTATACTGAGTAGGTTATCAAAAAACACTCATCAATGAGTGGAATAAGAACAATATAATGCAAAACTATATCTCTCTTAAAATGAACAAGGGTTAAGGCTCAATACTTAAAGAAGAGATATTGAAATTTTTGAATGGATGTTGTAAAACTTGCAATTGATGTGCATATGCTCTTTTTGTTGTTGTTAATTTGAATATCTCAAATTATTTATAGGCATATGAGACTTCATTTTCAAATTTAAAAAGATATACATGTCAAAGACAACATCATTCACTTTTCAAAATTTTCAAATCTAAGTTTTATTTTTTGCAATTGTCAAAGACAACATCCACTTTCCAAAATTTTCAAATCAAAATTTCTCCTTGAAATTGTTAAAGACAACATCATACACATTTCAAAATTTTCAAACCTAATATATAACTTTTCGTATATGACAAAAGGAACACTATTTATTTTTCAAATTTTTCGAGCAAAATCATCTACCTTTGGCATATGTCAAAAAGAGTGTCAATCACTTTTGAAAAGTTTCAAACAAAACATGCAGATGTGAAAGATGACAATCAATCATATTTAAAAAATTCAAATTTCAAACTTTTAATTTATAAATATGTCATGCACATGTGAAAAATGCAATTTAATGTTTTCTGATAAAAGATTAATTTCAAATTTTATCAAGAGATATACAAAATTACTCTAAGAATTTGCGAGCTTGTTCCCTGTTTTGCTCATGCTTGGTTTATTGATGTGCTTAGCTTCATTGTGTGGACAACTTGAGTTTGAGATTCTTTTATACTTGAATTCATTTGTTATCATCAAAATCCATATGTGGATATATAATTATATGAGGCTTGAAACCTTAGGTTCAACACCAGTAGTTGCACCCAAGACCATTTTTGTATTAGAAGTCAGACATGCAATACAAAGACTATGTCGGATAAAGCACCAAAAATCGTCCTTGTATTCATGTTCGGATTAGTACACCGACATGATATCGATGAAAAGTACCGCGACAGAGCTCCAAAGACCTTGCAACAGGACACAAAAGACTTTCCAAGGCTTGTAGGTCGATAGGACTCTAAACGACCTTCTTGGGCTACCTTGGCAGCGCATATAAAACCTTGTTGAGCCAATACTGCATGTAGTAAAGCTCCAGCAAAGATGAGCACCTCAATAAGGCACACAAGATTGTAGCTCCATTAAACCTAATCGACCTCATTAATGGCTGACCTCCACTGGCTAGTATGTCGAAAGGGCACCAAGAACCTTGCATGGGCTAGAACCTTGAGGGGGCAATAGAGATCTTTCAAGGGCTAAAACCTTAGTAGGGCAACATATATTTTGCAAATGTTAGAATCAAATTACCTTGCACGACGAGGACCTTGCAATAGCTAGTATCTAGTCAATAGTTTACCAAAAGGCCTTACAAGGGATAGTGCCCAACAGGGCAACGAAGAATGAAATATTCAACAAGGCACCAAAGATCTTCCATGATCTAGTACTCTAGCAGGGTACATGAGTCCTATCCGGTTGGTACCTTGGCAGGTAAGGCCCCCAGACCTAGTTTGACTAGAACCCTAGTAGTTTCACCAAAGACCTTGTTTGGGTTAGAATTCTGACATGCGCACCAAGCCTATGTCGAGTAGGGCACCAAAAACACTCATTGTATTCGTGTTGGGATTAGTATGCCGACAAGGAACCAGTGAATAGTACGTGACAGAGCTCCAACAACCTTGCAACAGGACACAAAAGACCTTACGTAAGGCTTCAAAGACCTTCTAAGGTTTGTATGCCAATAGGGCTCTAAAAGACCTTATTAGGAAACATTGGCAGCGCATGTAAAACCTTGTTGAGCCAAAACCGCACCTAATAAAGCACTAGCATAGGCAACCAACTCAATATGGCAGTCAAGATTGTAGCTCCCATAACCCTAATCGGTCTTAGTAATGGCTGACCTCCACCAGCTACTATGTCACCAGGGTACCAAGGACCTCGCTCAAGGTTAGAACCGTTGGAAGGCAACAAAGACCTTGCATGGGCTAGAACCTTTATGGAGGCAAAAGAGATCTTGCAAGGGCGAAGACCTTAATAGGGCAATAGAGATCTTGCAAGGGCTGGAACCCAATTACCTTGTCCAATTAGGACCTTGCAAGAGCTAGTACCTTGTCGGTAGTTCACTAAAAGAACTTACAAGGGTTACTACCCAATAGGGCACCAAAGATTGAAAGGTTCAACTAGGCACCAATGATTTTGCATGCTACTACTCTAGCAAGGCACGTGAGACTTGTGAGCCTAGTACCTTGACTGGTAGGGACCTAGACCGGGGTTGTGCCTTAGTAGTTGCACCAAAACCATGACTAGGTTAAAAATCTGACATGCGCTCCACAGACTAGGTTAAAAATCTGACATGCGCTCCACAGACTAGGTCAAAAACAGTATGAAAAACCATCCATGTATGCGATTTGGGATTAGAATGCCAATAAGAAACCAATGAATAGTTTTGCGACAGGGCGCCAAAGATCATGCAAGGCTAATAGCATGGAATGGCACCAAAAGATCTTACAAGGGGTTCCCACTAGAACAAATATTCAACTAGGCACCAAAGATCATGCATGAGCTAGTACTCTAGCCTGACAGGTCTAGGGCCCTTTCCTATAAGGGTACTAGCCAAACAGGTCTTTGTTGCATTACCATTCATTGGTGTCTTGTCGACGTTCTATTCCTAACATATGAGGGTTTTTGGAACCATACCTGACACACTCCTGGGTGTGTATGTTAGACTTCTAACACAAACATGCTTTGGTTCTAGGGCAACAAAGATCTTGTAAGGGCCCAATTACCTTGAATGACTAGGACCATGCAAGAGCTAGTACCATGTTGGTAGGGCACCAAAAGACCTTACAAGGGTTAGTGCCCAACAGAGCACCAAAGACTGAAATATTCAACTAGGAACCAAAGATCTTGCATGAGCTAGTATTCTAGCCTGACAGGTCTAGGGCCCTTACCTGCGAGGGTACTTGTCAGACATGTCTCTATCACAGTACCATTCAATGGTGTCTTGTCGGCGTTCTATTCCTAACATGATGACTATGGGGAGGGTTTTTGGTACCGTACCCGACATAGTCTTGGGTGCGTACATTAGAATTCTAACACAAACATGCTTTGGTTCTAGGGCAAAGATCTTGTAATGGCCCAATTACCTTGCATGACTAGGACCTTGCAAGAGCTAGTACCTTGTCAGTAAGGCACCAAAAGACCTTACAAGGGTTTGTGTCCAACAAAAAAACAAAGACTAAAATATTCAACTAGGCAACAAAGATATTGCATAAGCTAGTACTCTAGCAAGGCACATGAGTCCTGTCATGCTAGTATCCAGGCAAGTTGGGCCCCCAGACCGAGTTGCACTAGAACCCTTGTAGTTGCACCAAAGACCTTGTTTAGGTTAGAATTCTGACTTGCATACCAAAAACTATGTCAAGTAGGGCACAAATGAATAGTACTGGGTCAAAGCTCAAAGACCTAGCAGTTGGACACAAAAGACCATGAGGGTCACAAGACCTTCCAAGGTTTGTACATCAACATAGATCTAAAAGACCTTCTTGGGCAGCATTGACAGTGCATGTTAAACCTTTTTGAGCTAATACCACACCTAATAAAGCCCCAGCATAGGCAACAACCTCAATTAGGCATGCAAGACCGTAGCTCCCACAACCCTAATCAACCTTAGTAATGGCTGCCTTCCTCTAACTAGTATGTCAAGGCACCAAGGAACTTGCACAGGTTGTACCATGGAAAGGCAACAAAGATCTTTCTTGGTCTAGAACCTTGATAGGGCAAATTAGCTCTTACAAGGGCTAAAACCTTATTAAGGTAGAGATCTTGCAAGGGCTAGAACCCAATTACCTTACACGGCTAGGACCTTGCCAGACCTAATACCTTGTTGGTAGTTCACCAAAAGACCTTAAGGGTTAGCTTCCCAATAGGGCATCAAAGACTGAAATATTTAACTAGGTACCATCGATCTTACTTGAGTTAGTAGCTAGCAAGGCACGTGAGACCTGTGAGGCTAGTACCCTGACAGGTAGGGACCCTAGACCTAGTCGGGGTAGTGCCCATTAATTGCACCAAAAACCATGTTTGGGTTAAAAATCTGACATGCGCACCAAAGATTGTGTCAAGTAGGGTACCAAAAACCCTTTTCGTATTCGTGTTGGGAGTAGAAATAGTTCCGTGATAGGGCTCCATAGACCTTGCACTAGTAGTATGGAAGAGCAAGAAAGACCTGTGGGCTAGAACTAGAACAACGGAGATCTTGCAAGGCCTAGAACCTTGGGAAACGATGTTGTAAGGGCTAGAGCATGACTAGGACCTTGCAAGAGCTAGTACCTTGTCGGTAGGGCACCAAACAACCCACTACAGGCTGAAATATCCAACTAGGCACCAAAGATCTTGCATGTGCTAGTACTTTATCCAATAGGTCGTGGGTGTGTATGTCAGAATTCTAACACAATCATGTTCTTTGGTATTAGGAGCTTGAAAGAGCCAGTACCTTACTCTACCAAGACACATGTGTTCTGTCAGGCTAGTAGCTTGGTAATAGGGCCACCAGACCAAGTTGGGCTAAAACCATAGTACTTGCACCAAAGACCTAGTTTGGGTTAGATTCTAATATGCACACCAAATACCAATTCGACTATGGTATCAAAAACACTCACTATATTCGTGTTGGGATTAGTATGCCGACAAGACACCAATGAATAGTATCACGACAGTGCTCCAAAAACCTTGTAGCAGGACATAATAGAACTGACATATGGCTCCCAAGACCTTCTAAGGTTTGTACGTCGATAGGGCTCTAAAAGACCTTCTAAGGTTTGTACGTCGACAGCGCTCTAAAAGACCTTCTTGGGAAACATCGATAGCACATGTAAAACCTTGTTGAGCCAATACCTTACCTAATAAAGCATCAGCATAGAATTCCAACTCAAAAAGGGATGTAATACTGTAGCTCCCACAACCCTAATCTAGTACTTTTGGAAGGCAACAAAATGGGCTAGAACCTTAATGGGGGCAAAAGAGATCTTGCAAAGGCTTAAAACCTTAATAGGGTTATAAAGATCTTACAAGGGCTTGAACCCAAGTGCCATGCACACAGCTAGGAACATGCAACAGCTAGTAACTTGTCTATAGTCCACCAAAAGACCTCACAAACTTAAATATTCAACTAGGCACCAATGATCTTACATTAGCAAGGCATGTGAGACCTGTGAGGCTAATACCCTAGCTGGTAGGGACCCCAGACCTAGTCGGGGTAGTGTTGCACAAAAGACCATGTTTCAGTTAATAATCTAACATACGCACCAAAGACCGTTGTTGGTTTAAAACTATGTCGAGTATTGTACCAAAAACACTTCAAGTATTCGTATTGAGATTAGTTTTGCGATAAGGCGCCAAAGACTTTGAAAGGCTAGTAGCACGGAAGACAAGAACCTTTTGTGGACTAGATCCCAATTACCTGGCACAACTAGGACCTTGCAAGAGCTAATACCTTGTCGGTAGGGCATCAAAAGACTAAGAAAGGGATAGTTCTCACCAGGGCACCAAAGATCATGAGCTAGTACTCCAGCTAGGTCTGTGCTCCCAATCTGCTAGCGGACTACTTAGACAGGACTCTTTCGTGGTACTCTTCATTGGTGCCTTGTCGGCATTCTCTTCCCAACACAAATATAGGGAGGTTTTTTCATGCCCAACCTGACATAGTCTTGGGTGCGTAAGTCAGAATTCTAACACAATCATGTTCTTTGGTACTAGGGCAACAAAGATCTTGTAGGGGCTATAACCCAATTACCTTGCACGACTAGGACCTTGCAAGAGCTAGTACCTTACTCTAGCAAGGCACGTGAGTTCTGCCAGGGTAGCTCATGCAAGATCTTTGGTGCCTAGTTGAGCATTTTAGAGTCTTTGGTGGCCTATTGGGAACTAACCCTTGCTAGTCAATATCCCGACCTAACATCATTAAACCAAAACGCAAACAAGACCTAGTTGGCCTAGTACCATTAGCACCAAAGATCATGCGTGGGCTAGTTGTAGCACCCGGACCCAAAATTGGTATAGTTGGTCTTTAGATTTTTTATTTATTTATTTATTTTATAGCTTGATTTTTTTTAAGTCTTAATTTACGATTTTGAGTAGCGTTTTTGTTTTCTTTTAATTTGGAATTGTTGGCCGTTTATTTTATTTTTCCCCGCATGTTTCATTTTTTTTTAATTCCTTCTCTTTCCGTCTATTTTATTTTTTCGCACGGCTTTTTTTTTTCCCGTCGCACAGCATGCATACGCACGCTTTCGTTCACGGCATACATGCACACACACGTCCCTCATGCACGTCCCGCGTCCGTTTGGTTTTCATCTAGGGTTTTCTTTTCATGTTCAATCGTCTATTTATATTCATACGAAGGAAGCTCGCGCCGCTGCCTTCCCACGCGGAGCCATAGCCCAATTTTTCCTCCTCAGCCTCCATCCCCTCGGTTCCTCGCACCCCGAGTCGTGCAGCACCCCGAAGCTTATCCGCGTACCGCGACGCCGTCCCAGCATCACCGCAGCCTGTCCTCACCCCTTCGGAAAGCACCACGCCAGTTAACAGAAAAGCCTCTGCCTTCGGCCTACCGTGCACTGAGTTGCATACCGCGGGAAGCCACCACAGCCGCCTTCCCGACGAACCTAGTCTATACCTCCTTAAGCCGCCGTGCACCCACACGAAACCACTGTGCCCACTGCTCAGTCACGCGAAGCTGTCGCCTAGCGTCTCGTAGCCTCTACAGCAAGCATCGGACTACTCTGTTTTGGCATCCAAAAACAGAGCATTTTTCCAGCCACCTTGAGCCGCTGAAAACACCCTCCACCGAAAGCTCCTCCGCGCTGTGCCCCCTCAGAAACTGCCAGGGAGGACGTCTCATCACCCCTGTCCGCCGCACGCTGCCTCTGTTTCCCCGGTAAGCTCACGCCATTTCTGGTTGGTGTCTCCGTTCTCTCGGTATCTACCTCACTTTTCCCTCACCATCTCACTCGTCTCACTCGTCTCCCTCTCTTGCTCTCGCAACCAGTGACCAGGTGCCACCCCCTTTCGCCGTAGCCAACCACCAGCTCCACGCCGTCGTGCCCCCACCTCTCCGTAAGTGCTTCAGCTGCACTGTGTGAAGTTTTCTTTTTCCGGCGTGTATATATATATGTATTTGTATGTTACGTGAACTATAGGATGTATTATTACATTTTTACCCCTTAAAGCATACCTCTAGATTTATTGTTTCGGGTGTTTAATTTTGTGAGTTTATACTATGTACTTTGGATTTTGAAATCATGGGTTTACAACGTGAACTGCATGTGTTTTTTATTTTATTTTTAGACTTAGGCACATGTGAGTTGTACTTTGTTAAGTTGTTTTTTTGTAAAAGACTGATTTTTTTTTTTACAAAATATTTTTTATGAAAATATTGATAAATTCTTGGAGTGATTGGTAAATGCAAAATCTTATTTTAAATCCTTTTTAAAAGAATATTTTTTTTAAAACAAAAGTATGATCATCTACTTATAATGATTTCGATATAGTTACGCTATTTTTAGTTTTATATTTTATAAATAAATTGAAATTTAATGTTTTAGTCGGAGTTATTATGTTGGATATTGATGAGTTAGAAAGTGATGTTGGTATATTAGGAATAATGAGAATTTAGGGTTTTGAGGAATTAAAATAGGTTATTTTAGCATTTTAGGCTTAAATATTGAGATACGTGATTAATTGAAAATTTATGAGAAGTACGTGATTATTTTATAGGTGAAGATTAATTATTATTCGACGCTTTTGAGGAATTTCGAAAAAGCTAAGAAGTCCAGGTAAGCGGGGTTCCTATGCTAGACTTTGCATTTAAAATAAAATGAGCTGAGGTTAATTTTGGAAAATATACATATTTGATGTTGAAAAGAAATTTGAACTGCCTCAGTTATTTGTTCTGCATTACTCATGAGATTCTGTTTAAGGAGAAATTATTTTCTGTCATGACTGGTGTAGACATGAGCTTATTTCTGACATTCTGTTTCTGAACTTTGAAAAATAGAGCGAATATGAAATTTGTGCATAAATTATGTTGTGATATGATTTTTGTTCTGTTCTGAAGATTTTCTGTACTCTGATATGATCTGATGTGATTTCTGAAAACCTCTGGCATAACATTCTGTTTCTGTTTCTGTTCCGTTCTGACCTCACCACGGGTGTAAAACTGTGGCCTCTGTTCGGGTTGGTACCAACTTTTCTGTTTCTGGTGCACCCACTTTGGAAACAAAGTGGTTTTCTGCGTGGTCTTTCCTATGTGCACACTCGGGGCTCCGAGAATGAATAAGGGGAAGATTCACATTTTGTTTCTGCTCGGTTAGCTACCGGGGTTTGCACAACCCTACCACGGGGGTTAAACATGGTATTTGTTCTGATTTGATAAGATAAGATGTGATGTTTCAGTTTATGCTATGCCAAAGGGATTTTGATTATGAATATTTTCGAACTATCGCTCTGACATTTTTGATAACATGTTCTGACGCTGCATTTTGAAAACATTTTTCTGATTCTACATTTTGAAAGAAAATATTTTGTTCTGCATTCTGATTTCTGTAAATGCTCATGTTTACACACTAGTTAATGTCCTCTGCTTACTGAGTTGTTGATAACTCACCCCTTATCTCCATATATTTTTCAGATAATTTTGATGATTCAGCTGGAGAACAAGAGTAGAAAGTTTAGCAAGGTGTGATGATCGTAGTGGAATAAGTGCATGAGGGTACAAATGCTTATTTAAGGGTCATAGTTAGTAAACTGATTTATTTTTTTCGGGTATTTGTTTTGATGAGTTGATGATGTTTTCGAGTTTTTAGAGATTTTCTAATTTATGTTATTGGGGATTTCTTTATTGTCGCCATAGAGGAACTCAGATTTTTGGTTTGATTAAGTGGATTAATATTTTATGGAATTTCTAGATTTTATAGTTGTGTTATTTAAGTAAATTTTAAGTATTAGGAGCTAACTCTCTGGACCTACGGGAACGGGACGTTACACTAGTACTCGAGCATGGACAACAAAGATTCTCTTGGGCCAATACATCAATAGGACACTTAAAACCCTGTTCGGCTAGTATAATACCCAGTCAGGCTAGCACCTGGCAAGGGCAAGACCGTCGTACTATGGCACCAAAAATGCTACTGGTCTAACCTAATCAAGGTTGACCTTGCACAGGCTGGCATCCTGGCAAGATACCTAGGACCCTTGCAAGGCATGGTAGGGCAGCAAAGAACTTGCCTGAGGAACCCAAAGATGTTGCATTGGGAAGTTCCCCAATTGAGCACACATAACCTGTTGGGCTTATTTCGGCAAGGCACCTAAAACTCTAAGACCTTGCGAGAGCTATTTGTTGGCAAAGTAACTCAACCAAATAGCATAGGCCTTGTGAGGGTTAGTAACCTGAAAGGGCACATCGAATACCTTGTTTAGCTAGTACCTCGGCATGGCAATAAAGACGCCATCGAGCTAGTATCCCAACCTTGACCTAAGACCCTATTGGGCTCATGTCTAGTAAGCCAACAAAAGATCTAGCACAAGCTAGTACCTCGAAAGGGCATTAGAACCTTGTTAAGCTAGTAAGCCGGCAAGGCACCTAAGACCTTATCGGGATAGTATCCCAGCAAAACACCAATGCCTTTGAACAGGCAAATATTCCGACACAGCACCTAAGACCGAATGTGTTTTCAAGTACAAGACAAGGTATCATTAGCATGACGAATGTTTTACTTATTCCTTTCCAAGGCCAAAGACAACATGAAAAATCATTACCGAGTGCAATAAAAGACACAAGGAGTCATCACATAATAGAGAATATGAAGAATATTAAAATAAGACAAAAAGGGTTTCTCAATAAGCAACCCACCTGAAAGTATTTGTTACGTAAAATAAAGTTGGAATCCTATGGCATTTTCAAGCTTGACTTAAAGCATGCGTTTGTTAAAAATTCTGTCCCACATGAGGAATCTAGAGATGTGGCACGAACCTGCTATGATGAGAGCCAAACCATACAACCCGAGGCTTGTGAGAGTCCAAGTTCTGTTATCATAAAAATAACATTCACAACAACAGCAACAAACATTAACATAAAAAAAAAGGTAACAAAATATCAAAATACAGTTATAAATGCACACATTTACACAGCACAGGATAGAATGTAAGGCGCTGGTGGTGTTTTTACTTTAAAAAAAAATAGAGAGGGAGAGAGAAAAAAATGAATTTAAGTTTTGTTAAAAATATTCATGAAAAAGAAAGTTTTGTTAAAAATACACTGTAAAAATAAAATATAGTTGAAAATCTCACGTCCAAAATTTGTACTGCGAAGAGAGCTGACTGAAGAGGTATGACTGTAGAAACCGATCGAAGCTGCCATGACTTCTGTACATAAAACTCAAGTCGCGACTCATAATTATAAAATCTGAAAGATCAAAACAAAACAACAGGTTTTGATTCCAAAGACGAGCAGGAAACAATGAAACCAAAAAGGAATTAAGCGTAAATCTTTCAACAAAGAAAGATCAAAGACGTCTAAAGTAGACGGGCCTTTTCTGTCCCAGATCCTAAATGGTAGCTGTGAGGGATCAAAAACAACCCTCCAAGCCGACTCGATGAAAAAATAGATAATAGTTAAAAAAAAACAGAAAAACAAGAATTACCATAAACTAAAAGAAAAACCTGATCTCGATTCTGAAAACACCTTCCATTAAAAAATACTTTTAAGTTTGCTTCTTGACAAAATGAAAAGATAAAAGAAAAAATCATAAAACCAGAACTTGAAAGATCTATGACTTAAGTGAGAGAAGCCACCTTGGCTCTCAAGTCCTCCATCTCCCTCTTCAGCTCCTTCTCCGTCTCGTTCGCCTCCTCGTAGACTCCTTGCCCTGCGTCGATCGCCTCGTACAACTCCATACAAAACTAAGATACGAGAAACGAAGACAACAATCATTTTGTATTTTCTTTTTACTTCAAATCATCTATATCCAAACGGAGGAGGACGCTCCCAAGTAAACGCAAATGCAAAACCACGAATTCTTACCTTTTATGCCAAGGGTCAGAGCAAACAGGGATGGGGCTCTTCTGCGCTCGACGTCGGGCTTCTTGCCATGAATGTCCCGAGAAGTCTTGGAGAGAGACCTCGACTTCAGAGTTTGGACGACATAGACTCTGCGAATCACGGATGTTCGGTAGTCCTCCGGAACTACGACCGCTCTCTGAAATGGATTGGATTTACTGAAATGGAAGAAGAATAAGAGAGAAAACGAAGGATATTTGTCCTTTGTTTCTCAAATCTCTCTCCCTTCAAACGCATATAAATAGTTGGGACTTCAAACAACAACGGCTTCCTTTTTCTTTTAAATTCAAATTATCTCATATCCGGTGAGATATGAGAAAATCTACTTCTTCTTCATTTCATTTTATTATTATTATTAATATTATTATTATTATAAATAAGAAAATCAAATAGGATGAAGCACAAACGGGCATCCAATTATCCAAAATGGTAAGGGTGTAACCGGTCCGGTTTGGTTTCATTTTGGACATATTTTAAAACCGAATTGATATACACCAGTTTTGAGATTTGAACTGATATCGCACTGGTAACACCTCTAAACCAATACTTCCTATTTTACCGGTTTTTTCGGTATATTATATATATAGTATATATAATATGCTAAATATGTTATAGTATATAATAATATAGTGATAATATATTGTAGTATATTATAATTGTATTATAGACTATAGTGATATATATAGTATATTATAATATATAATGATAATGTATTAATATAACTACTAATATTATAGACAATAATGATAATATGTAGTTATTTATATAGTATTTTAAATTTTAATGTTATTTTAATTAATAATTTAGTATATAATACAACATTATTTTATATATAACTATATATATTAGATATCAAAATTAAGTATAATATAAAAATCATATAAAAAATATTTTATATAATATAAAAAACTAAAAATATATATTTATATGTACCAGCCCGGTCAGGTTCGGTCCAGCGTTAGAAAAAGAAAAATAAAAAGCGAACCGATTTCAATCGGTTTTAAAAAAATGGATTCGGTACCGGATTGAACCGATTTAGAACCTGGTACGGTCGGTTCGGTCCAGTTTACCAATTCATCGATTTTTTTTTTCATTTTCACCCCTACAAAATAATATCAATCATGCCCATTCGCCAGCCTGTAGGATCTGGGTGTGCTGTTTGGATTAAGGCGCCAGCCAAACACCACTATTTTAATGGACGGTACTCACTACACTATTGACTACCTTATTTTTTTCCTATTTTTACAATTTTAATTTTATAAATTAAAATTAGTTACTAAATAACTAACCTTTCACGTGTTGATTCCCCCTATAATGAATTTGAAGAAGCAAATAAAAAAATTGATGTTATGAAAATACGGTAGAAGGTAATTTCTTGTCCACCACGGCAACCAATATTAAATTTCTAGAGGGATAGTTTTGTCACTTTCGTGAAGCACTTTCATAGTAATAATTGGCCGGATCCCAAGGGAGCACGACTCTCAGTAAAGCGTACACCATTATACAAAAGTATCCAACCGTTCGATCAAATTGATTTGAGTGGGAGCTTGGCATCTGAGCATGTGAAGTGTACTCAATCTCTGTAAGTAACTGACCCTCGATCAAATTGGTCAGATCATGAGTGAGCTTGGCTCCCAAAAATGTAAAGCGTACCCGAATCTCCAAAAGTATCCGACCTCAATCAAATTGGTCGCACCCCAACCTCTAGAATTATCTTACCCATAGTGAGGAAAGAGTGTTCGAAGCCCAAAAACTGAGCAAATTGATCGGACCAAACAACTCGGTCCAAAAGGCAATCTAGTTGGATCCAATCAGTATCTGTAGCATGGATATTTTAGTCTATTATTAAATCTATAAATGGACATTTTAGTGAATCGCTCTAATCCCAGGAGAAACAAACAAAGACTACTCTAACCCTTGGAGGGCTAGCAACAACCCGGAGGGTAAGCAACCGTGCCTGAAACTCGAGAGAAACAAACAAAGACTACCCGAACTCGGTAGGACAAGCAATAACTCGGAATGCAAGCAATAGTGCTCAGTTTCTAGCGAAAACAAAGATTGTATGCAACCTGCGCGAGCAAAAAGTGCTCGGACCCTAGGGTGAGCAAAGAGAGCTTGAGTGCCAGGATGAGCAACCACAGCTCCCACAAAAGCAAGCAAAAGTGCTTACGCCCAAGGCAAACTGTAATACCCAAGCCCTGAAATCCAAGCCCACTATCGTACCCATTTTCAACCACTAGGCTTACATTTTAGAGTTTCATTCGCATTAAAATTTCGTAAGCTGCTGCCTATTTTTTTCTTTTTTTTAAAAAAATACCATGCAAGTATTTTTCCATCCCTCATCAAGTCTTGGGTTTCAGTTTCACAACCACCCACGTCACACGACCTCTCCACTGTCAGATCATGTTGTTTTGTACTGCAACCTCCCCCCTCCACGCCAACCCAAACTGTAGGTCACTACACACATGTATAGAGATCGAGAGAAACCCATGCATTGTGTATCCACCCCTTACCTCCGTAAATCCACACCAGCAACAACCACCAAAGAGCCCTCCAAGGGACCCCACCATGCACGGAAGTATCCTCCCAAGCCTTCCAGCTTCTTTCCCCTGGACCACGCACGACCACCTACAGCCTTCAGCCCGCCTCTAGTGCTCGGATCTGCAGCAGGCCACTGCACCTCCTAACACCACCACCGATGGCACCCAGCCCCACCATAGGGTCGTGCTCCACTCCACCTCTCGTAACCCTCTTTCTCACCGTAAACCACCTCAACATCCTCCTCACCGTTGCCATCTCACACCACCGCTGCGCAAACAGCAGAAAACTCCACCCTCTGCATGTCTTACACATCACGGCGTTACAACACCCATAACTTGGAAGCCTCTGCTTTTAAGCTAGAAAACAAAGCAAGTTTTGTGCTCTGCACCTCCGTCACCAGCGATGCAAGTTGCTAGCCACTTGCCACCCATTCAGCGTGGCTCAACCGTGAGACATTTTCCCACAGGCCTTGCACCAACCACCGTCAGTAACCAACTCAAAGCCGCAAGACTATCCTTATTGGAGTAAACCTAACCGTGGAAAAGCTCACCATACGCCACTACCTTGCACCACCTCGAACCACCATACCCAACCCCGTGTTGTCACGAGCCACTATCACATGGCATCTCCATCCCTTTCGGTTGCCCATTGTCGGTTTGGCCCTCTTTCTCTCTTTCCCTTACTGTCCGTCTCCCTCATGGTTGATCTCTCTCTCTCATCACTCTCTCTCTCTAGCTCTCTCTCAGTGTTCAGCCGCCACCTCACCGACGTAATCTCCGCCACCTTCCAATCCTCGCGCTGCTCCTCCACTCTCGGTGAGTACGTCTCCGTTGCATGTGTTTAGTCTCATTTTTTCTTTCCTTTTTTGTGTTTGTTTTTCAAACAACATAATTATGACTTTATTTCCCAAAATGCCCCCATATCAGGATAGTTCTGTGGGCATGTGTTTGCTTTTTAAAACTCGCTTGCATAGTTTTATTTGAGGTATAAGAATATATATAGAAAATATTTATGTTTTTAAAGCAACTAGTTTAAATATTTTACAACCAATTTTAGATGAGAATAATAAGATTTTAATTTTATTTAAATACTTTAAAACTAATTAAGTCTATTTTAGTTAAATGATATTTTTGCTCTATCTACTCTAATAGATTTTGATATAATTATGTTATCCAATTTTATAGTGTATAGTTGGACCTCATTAATAAATAAGTTAGATTTTAATGTTTTAGTCGGAGAAGTTAAATGGATATTGATGAATCTTGGGAAGTGATGAGATTTTATAGTTATGAGAAATTTAGGTTTTGAGGAATTAAAATAGGATATTTGAAACATCTCAGGTTTACATATCGAAATACGTGTTCCATTGAAAATTTACAGAGGCTACATGACTTTTTTTTTTTATAGGTGACAAGTAATATTTGTTCGGCATTATTGAGGAAAACTTCTGGAAAGCTAAGAAGTCTAGGTAAGCGAGGTTTATATACTAGTTTTGCATAAAATAAATGAAATGAGGTTGACTTTGAAAATAAGTATGTATGTTTTCTTAATAATGAACGAGAAACATTTATATTCACCTTATGTTATTAATTATTAACGACTTTTAACGACGAGATCAATTATCATTTTTTGCATGTTCTTGAAAATTTAGAGTAGAAATGAATTCTCCCAATTTATGGTCCACCATACGATCTGATATATAAATAGGCAAATGCTCATTTCCATTATTTATAGCAGTATGATGGCCAATCATTATGGGTATAATGGTAGATGCTTAGGACCAAGTTATTACTATTTCTTTACCGCTTTTGTGTTCAGTTTATTTATTTTTCTTAATAAATGATTCGCTACAAAAGGATTTTTTTTTAAGTTTTAGTGAGCATGTCACAATTAATTACTCCTATATTTTTATTTGTTTTTTTGTATAGATGAAGAAAAAAATTATATTTTCTCTCTTATCCTATTTACAACGATGACGAAGAATCAAATTATCACTATATTTATTCTTTTTTCTACTTCTTCTTCCAAGTATAGGACAACCCCAAGGGGTTGCGAGTTTTTTTCTACCAATTTGGGCCCTCCCTTCACCACCCCCACATGGGGATGGTTTATGGGATTCATAACTACTCCTTCTACTACAGGACGCTTACCTAGCCAACAATTAAATCTGGCTCTACCCAAACGTTTTTGATTTACCCCAAAATTCCCCACTTGTTCGACTATTGCTGAGCATTTTTGGATAGCACACGGACCTCCCCATAAGGTAATTTTAATGTGGCCGATTTCCCCTCTTTTGAAATCAGTTTTGCTACAGCACCTGCTGCTCTAGCTAATTTTCTACCCTCTCTAAGTGTGATTTCTATATTATGTATAGTCGTGCCTAAGGGCATATCGGCTGAAGTAAATTCATCTTTTTGATCAATCAAAGCCTCTTCTGAAACTGTACAAGCTTTTTCCGAAGCATACAGCTTTCTGAATGTAGATGATGATATCTATACAGACGGATCTTATATATATCGTATAATTTATATATATATATATCGTATCATTTATATATGTATGTATAATGAAGTACAACATGAGTGAAATATAGGAATCCAAATTTGTCGAATCAATAATGTTATGAACTTCTACGTACTAGGTCTTCCCTTTCCATCATCTGGCTTATATTCTCCATATAGCATTCAGACCAAATGACTCTATAAAATTATGTCGATACCTCCACATATTATGGGTAACATAGGAGACATCTTTATTTTCGCCTGGGGAATCCTTAGGATTACCACTTCTTAGGTTTCAATTTGCCTCTGACCATCAAATGAAGTGTGAATAATCCGTCCTCCTCTCTTTGAAACGAGGGGTGCTTTTGGTTTTGTCGGTGCTTGAAACAATTTTGTCTTCTACATATTACTATATCTCTAGAGTCAATAATTTTATATGAGGAATTATTGCACTCAATCACTTGCTACCGTTCCTCTTCAGTTTTCTGTTGAGGTCTATCCTATAGAGGTACTCAAATTGGATCAGTGATCGATTTCTAGGTTTCATTGTAAGCCAAATTGATTACTTCCAATTACGTAAATCAATCGTTCAAACCGCATTCAAAGGTAGGGCATTCCTCATTTTTATAGAAACTTTTGTACCAGAAACAATGGTATCTCCGATAAGAGATAGCTGTCCATATACTGATAAGGGATGTATGGATACTCGAGAAGAGAGGAGACGTGGTGGTCCCCCCCGGACCCGGATCGCATAAGTGAATAGAAAGTTGGATCTACGTTGGATCTCACCTGAATCGCCCCATTTATCCTCTGGAGGAGAAGTTTGGTTTCAAACCCCAGTTCAAACAGGAGAAGTACACCATGCTAATGTGCCTTGGATGGTCCACATCTTAGGGTCCGGTGCTGATGAGCACATTGAATTATCCATGTGGTTGAGAGCCTTCACAGCCAAGGCACAATGACGCAATTATCAAGGTCGCACTCTACCACTCAGCTAATAGCCCGTCGTGCGGGCCTTCTGCCAGTGCCCTCTATGCCTAAAGCGAGAGAAACCCTATCCCTCTCTTTCCTTTTTTACGTCCCCATGCCCCCCCTTCGTGTGGTGACACGGGGGAGAAAAAGGGGATCCTATCAACTTGTTCCGACCAAGGAAAATAAGCTCATGAGCTTAGTCTTACTTCACCATCAAGAAACGAAAGAAGATTTCTATCTCCAAGTTTAACCTAGATGTAGCTCGCTTATTTTTGGGTGTGAAGCAGTGTCAAACCAAAATACCCAACAAGTGTTAGCTCTTCCTTTAAAGGAGGTGATCCAGGCGCACCTTCCAGTACAGCTACCTTGTTACGACTTCACTCAAGCCACTAGTCGTGCCTTCGACATCCCCTTCCTTGTGGTTAAGGTAACAACTTCGGGCATAGCCAGCTCCCATAATGTGACGGGCGATGTGTACAAGGCCCGGGACCGAATTCACCGTCGTATGGCTGACCGATGATCACTAGCGATTACGGCTTCATGTAAGCGAGTTGCAGCCCTGCTAGGCCTGTCCTACTATTTCCTGCCAGAGTTGGGTGTCAGGTCGTGGGCGAGCCATCCTTCGTACTTGGGGTGTGCCGTTGTGTGTCGGGTATCCTGACAGATGCATTTGAGTGCGGCATCCCTTGAGTTTGACGAGTTTGTGACCGAGCACATTCAACAGTCTACGTGTAGCTGGGCGTCTTGCCCGGTGTCCTACGGTAGGTCTTGGTAGGCAGCCGAGCCCTGAGACGATCTCATTGGCATGTCTGAGCTTGGTACTAAAAGGCCTTCTCGGATAGGTTTGCATTCACGTGCTCAGCATGTGATTCTCCGGCCCGGATTCTTAGCTCACGGAAGGGTTTTGTCCATTGGCCTAGAGTTCCTAGGCTTGGCCTCTTCGGGCCTGGGCCCTTCAAGGATGGGCCCCCTCTTACAGTACCCCCGTGAATTCCTATCATGTGCGCATGGTGGGAATTCATTATACCTTTAATTACGTTGCCGCCCGTTCGACTTCCGACGCTTCAAGTTCCCGAGGCCAACTATTGTTGATGGGGCACATCTCCCCTTACCCCGAGGCCATTTAATCTCCCAACAATTGATTTGACGTGCTGGCGCCCTTCCCTTCGTATCCTGGGACCTTATTGGTCCGTGCCCTTACTCTCTTGACACGACGCCTTCCATTCTTGACGTCACTTCAGAAATCGTTGCCACGTGATGCTTACTAACATTGCTGCTGTTAGAGCCGCTTCATTTCCCATGCACTCTCCATCCTGCCTTCACTATATAAGGCCCACTCCCTTCTTCTTCACCATTTCCTTCTGCATTCTTCTTTCGTGTTTCCGCCATTTCCCATTCTCTTTTTCTCCAGCTGTCACGTTTCCCTCCTTTCTCTTCTCTCTGTCACTGCTCTCTTGTCGCTTCCCACCATTGTGATGGCACCCAAAGTTGATCCTGTTCCTCCGTATTTTGGGGGGCAACTCTGGGCTTCCTACATCTCTAGCGTTGAACTCAGGGAGCTTCGCTCCAAGTATAGGATTCCTCCTACCATCATGTTGGGGATTCTCCGGGGTGAGCATGCGGTGAATCCTGACGGCACGGCGACGAGGGTTGCTCTCTTCCATTTAATGTTCGCCAATGGTGTTCGCCTCTCGTTTTGTCCTTCGGTTCACGAGGTTCTACATTGCCTAGGTCTAGCCCTGTCGTAGCTCCACCGTAATGCGTGGCGACTCCTGATATCCAGTTGCATCTTCTCCCGGATGATACTCAGCAAGACTCCTGAAGAATACCCAGACCTGGTAGCTCGGGAGTTCTTGTCCATATATCGCCTTATTTACCAATCGGGAAGCATCGTCAGTTTCCAGGCCCTGTCTCCAGACCACAAGATCGGCTGACTCGAGTAGCATCATTTGAGCATAAAGGAGTGGTCCCGAAAGTTTTTCTCTATGTTGGGTCTGGACTGGGAGTACCCCGAGGGGGAGGCTGCCCACAAGGTGTTTCCTATTCAGGTCTGTTGGGGATTTCCCCCTTCTGCGAAGAGCTTGGAACTTACCCTTAATCAGAGGGACAAGGCTCGGTTGGAGTTGGTGATAGCTTGGGTGCGGGCCCACCATGATGTGTCATAGACGGATCTGGTCATTTCTGACGAGAACATTCGCGACTACCTATCTACGCCTGATCGTTTGTATGCTATCGGGTGGAATTTCTTGGATAGCATCCCCTAGGCCCAGCCCTTACCCTGGAAGCGTATTTCGAGCTCTTCTAGCTACGAGGCAAAGCGACTAAGGGCATGCCACGATTCTCCCCCACAGAGTGGTGAGGTTGGGGGTTCTTCTCCTTTCGGCAATTGTGCCGGGGAATCGGGAAGCCGATCCCAAATGCCTCGTGATCTGGAGTCCGCACTAGCAGATATTCCAGTTCCTTCGACATGGGGAAGCACGACGTCATTCCCTAGCGGCTTGGACCCTGTTGCCGAGCACTCTACTCCAACGAGCTCTCAACCAGATCTCGCCGAACCTTTTTCGGACCCGTTGCTTCCTTCCATAGAAGAATTGGATGCCTGCGATCTTCAGGCATCATTTTTTACTTCTTTGGCACATTCCCTGCCTCGTGCGCCTAACCCGTTCGAGCCATTCACCTCTTTCGAGGAGATGCTTCGGGAGGAGATGGCCTGCAAGGTTCCCTAGGTAGGGCAGCATCCTTCCTAGGATAAGAGCCATGAAGGTACTGGCGAAGACGAGACGGCCCCAGGGACAGGGTCGCGAGAGGCAGAGTCCAGCCCCTCTCGTCCCTCAAGTCAAGAAGAGGTGAGGGTGCAGTTCGTCTATCAAGACGAGGAAGAAGAAGATGAAGAAAGAGAGGAAGAAGTTAGTGGAGGAGGAGAAGGGAGACCCGAAGCTCCTCCTGCTGCAACTCGGAGTTCGGACAAGGCCACAAGACCTACTTCTCCAGCTCTGCGGGTCATTCCTCCCCTTCTTCTGTTTGGTCAAGCGGGACCGATTGCGGCCTAGATTTTCAAGATCCTCCAATTTTCATAGACCTGAGTGATGATGACAACTCTGAGGCTCTATCTCCCATGGCGCCAGAGCCCTGCAGCGAGACTTGGGGGTCTGTTCCAAATTTCTCATGGCAGCTAGCTGTCACATGCCCCAGCCTCGACCTTGGACGAGGCTCACGTCGCCGCCACCGAGCGTGTGGGTCGAATGTTGCAACCCCTATTTGATCAGGTATCTTCCTTCATTTGACATATATTGTCGAGCCTTCTCCAGCCTTCTCAAATGTTGGATAGGGGACCTAGTCCGGAGACTTGGCACCTTACCCTGCAGCGAGTCAAGGGACCCGTCTTCTTGCGAGTGTAAGGACTTGGCTTTGTTGGACGGGGGATCGGTACCCAGTCTGGATACTTGAGACCTTACACAACAACGAGTCAAGGGACCCATCTTCTTGCGAGTGTAAGTACTCATCTTTGTTGGATAAGGGGTCGATACCCAGTCTGGAGACTTGGGACCTTACCCCGCAACGAGTCAAGGGACCCATCTTCTTAAAGTGTAAGTACTAGGCTTTGTTGGACGGGGGTGTCGGTACCCAGTTCGAAGACTTGGGACCTTACCCCATACGCTCATTTTTATTCATATATGTAAATTTTTTAAACAACAAGAGATTTGAGATGAACATCCAGGCGTCATCATTCATTCACGGGCGTTCGTAAAGAGTATCACAATATACTTCTACACATAATACTTCTTTAAGTGTTCGGCGTTCCACGGGTGGGGTAGCTCGTGTCCCTGGCTATTTTTGAGGCAATAGGAACCAGGTCAATTGCTTGCAGTCACTAGGTACGGGCCTTCCCATCATTGTCCCAGCATCCCCTCTTCCGGGGTCGTTATCCCAGTTTGTCGTAGCACCAGGTCACCTACTTTGAAGGAGCGCGGCCTGACCCATCTGTTGAAGTATGGTTCTACCTTCTGCTTGTTATTTGTCATCCAGAATGTTATTTATTCTCTCATTTCCTCCAGGACATCTAAGTTATCGGCTAGCCTTTCGTTGTCAGTGTCCGGGTCGAAATGTTGGATACGAAATGTGGGGAGTCCGACTTCCATAGGGATTACTGCTTCGCTGCCATAGGTGAGGATGAAGGGTGTCTCCCTTCAGCACACTTGGGAGCTCTTCAGCCCATGCTCCTTTGTGCACCCAATTTTGTTCTTGAGGGTGGAAAGGAGAGCTCTTCCGTTGCCCACTTGGGAGGTGCTGGGGTCGTGATAGAAACTTCCACCCTGATAGAGGGGACATCGACCGTCCTGACTATGGTGTGTTCTAGAAGTGGGAGTTCTTCCTGGCCCAACACATCCCTCGCCAGACGATCCGCCTTATAGTTTTCTCCTCTTGGCACCTATTGGACGCTGAAGTAACGGAAGCGGTCGCACTCATTGCAGGCCAACTGGAGATACTTCTTTAGCCTTTCCCCCATCGTGGTGAATTGCCCTAATACTTGGCTAACTACCACTTGGAAATCCACCCTCATTTCTATTTCTTTAGCTCCTAGTAACCGTGCAACTGTCATTCTAGCCAAGAGCGCTTCATACTCAACTTCATTGTTGGTCGTTTTGAAGGCCAGCTTGACTGCATAGTTTTGCTCCCCTCCCTGCTTGGTGACGATGTGCACCCCTACTCCCCCGCCAGCTAGGCAGGACGAGTCGTCAACATAGATCTGCCAAGGCTTTCCTTGGGGTGCAATCAGAACTTCTTCCTGGAAATGTTTGAACTCGGCAACGAAATTTTCCAACACTTATCCTTTGATCGCGACTTGAGGCTGATATTCCATGTCAAATTTGCTGAGCTCGATCGCCCACTTTGCAAGCCGTCCCGAAGTGTCTGGCTTCTACAGTACCTTCTCGAGGGGGAGATCAGTGAGTACTTTCATCGGGTGGGCTTGGAAATACGGCCTTAATCTCCTGGCCGCGACGACTGGGGCGAATACTAACATCTCCAATTGGGGGTACCTTGCCTCTACTCTGCAGAAGGCCCAACTCATGTAGTAGATGGGCCGCTACCCTTCATCCGTGTCCAGGAAAAGTACGGCTGATACGGCTTGTGGTGATACTGCTAGGTATACCATCAAGGTCTCCTCGGGTCTTGTTTGACTGAGAAATGGGGGACGACTCAGTACTTTGAAGAAGGGTAGGCACCGAACGGTTGATCGAGTGATGAAACGGTTCAGTGATGCTACCCGCCCAGCTAGCCTCTAGACTTCGTGAAGGTTGCGAGAGGAAGGCATTCCTATCACTGCTTCCAGCTTTTCTGGGTTCACCTCAATCCCTCTCTTGGAGATCATGAACCCTAGAAACTTACCTGTCTCAACTCCGAATGCACACTTCAACGGGGTTTGCTTCATCTAGTATTGCCCAAGGGCGAAAAATGCTTCTCGTAAGTCTGCCAAATGTTGTCCAAGCTCTTTGCTCTTCACCAACAAGTCGTCTACGTATAGCCGATTTGTTGTTTGAACATTTGATTGACTAGCCATTGGTAGGTGGCCCCCGCATTCTTGAGGCAGAACAACATTGCTTTGTAGCAGTAGAGGCCTCAGTCTATTAAGAACTCTGCCTTCTCCTTGTCATCCGGGTTCATCCTATCTAATTATACCCAGAGTAGGCATCCATAAAGCTAAGGAGGGGATGCCCCGCCGTCGAATCCCCGATCAAGTCGATACATGGTAAGGGAAAGCTGTCTTTCAGGCAGGCTTTATTCAGGTCGATGAAGTTGACACACATCCAACACTTCCCATTGGCCTTCTTCACTAGAACTACTTTAGATAGCCGTTCCGGGTATTGGACCCTCTCGGATGAACCCTGTCGTTAGGAGACAGTCCACCTCTTCAGCTATCGCCCCATACATCTTGGTGATGAAGCTTTGTCGTTTCTACTTGACTCTCTGAGTCGCTGGATCTATGCAAAGTCAGTGCTCAATGATGGAGTTTTCAATCCCTAGCATATCCTCATCGCTCCAAGTGAACATGTGCTGGTGTTCTATTAGGAGGGATATCAACTCCGCTCTCATCTCTGAGTCCAGCTTAGTCCCGATCTGGACTTTTCGCTCCAGTGTCAACTGGTCAACTGCAACTAGCTCCAATGGCTCGTTCGGTTCTGCTTGCCGAAGAGCCTATTCATCACGAATCTCTTCATCCCATTCGGCCAGGGGCAGAGGTGAACTTGGCTTGGGCGCTTCTCTGTCCTTTAGATGGTCACGACTAACTTGAGCACTCGCCTCAACTCTCATTCGTAGCATTCCTGGGTCAGGACCTACTCATCGTAGACTTCGCCCACCCCCGAGTCGGTGGGGATCTTCATTTTTAGGTGGTAAGTGGACGTTATTGCCCTCAACCTATTCAATGTGGGGCGCTCCAGTATGGCATTTCATGAGGATGGAGCCTTGACGACTAAGAAGTCGGATATGATGGCCACAGTTCTGGGAGCCCTGAGTGGCATCGGAGTAGGATGCAGTCGGTCCGTGCTGATTCCCATATTCATAAAGGCTTCCCAGAATAGGATGTCTGGCGAACTGCCGTTGTCGACTAGGATCTTCCAGGTTTTGAAGTTTTCCACTTGCATTGTTACTACTAGTGTGTCGTCATGCAGGTGGAGGATGCCTTCTTCATATCTTGCGTCGAAGGTTATTGTGGGGCCTCCGGTGCGCTGTAGGGGCCAGTTTGCAACTCTTTCAGGGGCAAACGCTTCCTCGCACCACATATATGGGCTTGTGTTTTCTAGGCTGATGAAGTTGTACCGCCTCCAGCATACCCTGGGTAATTGTGCTGATCTCCCTGAGTGGCATGTTCTCTACCGGAGCACTCCTTCGTGTTTCATCCCTTGTTCTCTACCTTCTCGGACTTGCACCCTGCTAGGGACCCGTGCACCTTCCTCCACGACGATCTACACGGTCCTCCAACCGGCGTGTCTGATTACACTGGTCTTCTTCCCTCATCCTCTTTAGGGCGTAGCAGTCTCGAGTGGTTATTCTTGTGGAATTCACAATATGGGTGGTTTTCCTCATCTCAGGGCTGCTCTCTCTTGGGGCTCGAGGGCCGGTTCCCCTCTACAGCCAAGTTTGTGTGTGGACAGCTTCCCCCTTGGGGCCAAGCTGGAATTTCTCCCCTACTCTTCTTATCTGACGCTCCCCTCTTTCCCTGGCCGCGGCCACCTTCTTATCAGACCATCGTGGGGCAGTCAGGGCCTCGAGTGTATCTTCAGCGTTGATGAGAATCCATCTGCTCAGTCCATGAACTCCCTTAGTGTTGTAGGGGTCTTTCCTGCCATATTAGCCATGAACGGAAGCAGAGACCAGATTCCTCCTAGGAGGGTCGCCAACGTGATCTTCTCGTCTTGGTCGTCGGTGGTCATACGCTCCCGATTGAATCGCTTGAGGTATGACTTCAAGTTCTCACCATCGCGCTGTTTGACGGTCAAGAGGTAAGCTGTAGGGTGTCTCCTTTTCTGACTTGCCAGGAATTGCATCTTGAAGAGGCGGGAAAGCTCCTCGAAGCTATCCATCATTCCTGATGTCAGCGACCCAAACCAGATCCTGGCGGCTCCTCTCAATGTTTCTGGGAATGCTCGGCCGGCGACTTCCCTTGGGAAACCATGCAGGGTCATGTGAGCTTTGAACATCTCCAAGTGCTCCAGTGGGTCTTTGGACCCATCGTACATTTCTATCTGGGGGACCTTGAACTTGGGGAGAACTGCCAAAACCCCCGTGTTGTACGGGAGGTCGGTGCTTACGAGTAGCTGGTCAACAGTGGATGGCGTGTCTATCTTTTTAGCTGTCTCTGTGCATTTATCCCCAAGCTCTCGGATTTGAACATGCATCTTGCATCTCTCTTCCTCAGCCATGGCGTCCTCGTATTCATTGCTACTAAGTTCAGCGCCTCCCACTAGCTCTTCATTGGTGCGCTTGAGGACCGCATTCTCCGATCGTACCATCCTAGCTTCTTCCATCAGTTTCCTTACTGTCTCCACCATGCTCACAAAGCTTGCTTCCATCATCCCTTCCTCGTCGTCCCCCGTTCGTGTAGCTTGTGACTGCGTCGGTGCCGGTATGCGAAGTACATGTTTTTATGGAAAATTTATCCCACAGACGGCGCCACTGTTGATGTCGTGTTTCGCAGCCCAAGCACTTCCGCGATAACCAAGTTCACGCCACCCGTTACGGATCCTACTGCCGAGGGAGGTCGTGGCAGGTGTCATACCTGCTAGCACTCATTTCCTGTTGTCACAGTGTGTCAGCCCGCGGCTCGGGCGGCTGAAGGAGATTGTGGCATGTCAGCCGTGCTAGGTCTGTCCGGTTGCTAGGTCATGGCGTGTCGGGTGTCAGACTTGCTATCGCAGTGTGTCAACCCGCGGCTTTGGCGGCTGAAGGAGATCGTGGCGTGTCAGTCGTGCTAGGCCTATCCTGCTACTTCTTGTTGAGTATATGGAGTCGGTTGCACTGCTTGAGCGGAGCGTCTAGCTGCTCGAGCGAATACAAGTCAGAGAGCTTCGCTCAAAGATAGCTTGACAGACTGCTCGAGCAAAGGCAAGTCAGAGAGTTTCGCTCGACACCGCTAGACACACAGCTGGAGCGAAGAGAAGTCAGAGAGCTTCGCTTGAAGAGCCACTCGACACATGGCTCGAGCAATTGCGGGAAATAGGTTCGCTCGATGCGGGCTCGACACGTCGCTCGAGCGAACATCACTAATTCTGCTTTGTTTAGGGTTTGCACCGCATGACATATAAAAAAGAATTTGTTTTGACTTGTGACTGTATCAGAGTGAATAGTAGCCGTCCCATACATTGTATTGTGATTCCTCAAGAAATAAAATCCTCTATAGCTCCCGTGGATATCGGAAATTTGCCGAACTACGTAAATACTATGTCGTGTGTGATTGCTTTTTTTCTCGTGTTTAAATTTACTTTATTGTCATCGTTTTTTCACAACAATTGGTATCAAGAGCCTAGGTTCGGGTCTGAGAAAAAATGATGGCTGGAGAAGAAGTGAAGGTATCGGGGATCGAGAGGTTTGATGGCACGGATTATGGGTATTGGAGGATGCAGATAGAGGATTACCTCTATGGGAAGAAACTCCATCGTCCATTATTGGGGGAGAAGCCGGACAGCATGTCAGTTGCTGATTGAACCCTGTTGGATCGATAGGTTCTAGGGGTTATTCGTCTAACCCTGTCGAGATCCCTTGCACACAACATCATCAAGGAGAAGACGACTGCGGATCTTATAGCTGCTTTGTCAGGTATGTATGAAAAAGCCGTAAGAAAATAATAAGGTACATCTGATGAAAAAATTATTTAATTTGAAGATGGCAAATGGTACGTCTGTTGCACAACATCTGAATGATTTTAATACTATCACAAATCAATTGTCGTCTGTTGAAATTGAATTTGATGATGAGATACGTGCACTGATATTATTGGCATCACTGCCAAATAGTTGGGAAGCCATGAGGATGGCTATTAGCAATTCTGCTGGTAAGTCAAAGTTGAAATATGATGACATCCGTGATTTGATTTTGGCTGAGGAGGTGCGCAGGAGAGATTCAGGCGAGACCTCAGGTTCGAGTTCAGCACTGAATGTTGACTCTCGGGGGAGAGCACAAGACATGAACTCAAGCAGAGGAAGATCAAAATCAAAGAATAGGGGCAAGAGCAAGTCAAGACTTGGTCAGCAGGCAACTTGCTGGAATTGTGGCAAAGCTGGCCACATAAAGAAGAATTGCAGAAATCCCAAGAAGACAGAGAATGATAGTGCTAATGTGGTAACTGAAGAATTACAGGATGCACTATTGCTTGCAGTTCATAGTCCAGTTGATGACTGGATACTTAATTCAGGGGCATCCTTCCATATATCTTCCCATCAGGAGATAATGCAACACTATGTTGCAGGTGATTTTAGAAATGCGTATTTGGCTGATGGAGAGGCTTTGAATGTAATAGGGATGTGAGACATTGACATTGTACTCCCTAACAAGAACAAATGGACCTTGCAAAAGGTTAGACATATTCCTGAGTTGAAGAAGAACCTCATTTCTGTTGGGCAGCTTGATGATTGTGACCATTCAGTGGTGTTCTCAGATAGCACCTGGAAGGTCACCAAAGGGGCATTGGTACTGGCTCGGGGTAAGAAAACTGATACACTTTATATGACTACTGGTTTGAATAACACTATTGCCACTACCGTTGCAAAGAGCACAGCAGATTTGTGGCATTGCAGGCTTGGCCATATGAGTCAGAAGGGCATGAAAGAACTTCTGTCTAGAGGCAAGCTACCAGAACTGAAGTCAGTTGATCTCAGTATGTGTGAGAGTTGCATTTTGGAGAAACAGAAGAAGGTCAGCTTCTTGAAGAGTGGCAGAACACTGAAGTCAGGGAGACTAGATCTTGTGCACACTGATGTGTGGGGACCTTCCCCAGTGGCATCCCTTGGAGGTTCTCGTTACTATGTTACATTCATTGATGACCACAACAGGAATGTATGGGTCTATTTTTTGAAACATAAATTTGATGTATTTAATGTGTTCAAAATTTGGAAAGCCATGGTTAAGACAGAGACAGACTTAAAGTTGAAATGCTTGAGGTCTGATAATGGTGGTGAGTATATTGATGGTGGGTTCAAGGAATATTGTGCAACTCAGGGTATCAGAATGGAGAAGACCATTCCTGGGACACCACAGCAAAATGGAGTTGTTGAACGCATGAACAGAACCATAAATGAGCGTGCTAAAAGCATGAGGCTGCACGCTTGGTAGATGGAGTTAGCACTGTAGTATACTTGATAAACAGAGGGCCATCAGTTCCGTTGGATTGTGAATTGCCTGAGGAGGCTTGGAGTGGGAAAGAGGTCAAATTTTCTAATCTTAAAATTTTTTGTTGTCTTTCTTATGTTCTTATTGATTTTGATGCTCGTAGTAAACTTGAGGCCAAGTCAATGAAATTTTATTTCATTGGCTTTGGAGACGAGGCATTTGGCTATCGTTTCTGGGACTATTAGGGTTATAAGATTATAAGAAGTAGGAATGTGATCTTCAATGAGAAGATTGTGTACAAAGACAAGTCTTGTACAGTTGCTGAAGTAGCTGCTTAGGAGTCTGAGTTTGTGAGTTTGGATGATCTACCAGAGGTCACAGTGCAGTGCAGAGATGTGAGTGATAGGGAGAGCGGGTCCAACACACCCATTCCCATTATTCCGCAGTCAGATCCAGAGTCGTCCAATCCTATAGTTGCAGTTCGCAAGTTAGTTAGGACAATCCGTCCTCCACAGTGTTTCTCACATTCTTTGAATTATATTATGTTAACAGATGGTGGAGAGCCTCAAAGTTACCAAGAAACCTTGCAAGATGAAAATTCTAGCAAGTGGGAGTTGGCCATGAAGGATGAGATGGATTCCTTGCTAGGGAATCAGACATGGGAATTGACAGAACTTCCATCAGGGAAGAAGGCATTATATAACAAGTGGGTGTACCGGGTGAAAACTGAGCATGATGGTAGTAAGAGGTACAAGGCCAGACTTGTTGTAAAAGGCTTTCAGCAGAAACATGGTATTGATTACTTGGAGATTTTTTCTTCTGTGGTAAAGATCACAACCATCAGGCTAGTCTTGGCTATGGTTTCTACTGAAGATCTATTTCTTGAGCAGTTAGATGTGAATATAGCTTTTCTTCATGGAGATCTTGAAGAAAACATCTACATGCACCAACCTAAGGGGTTTGTAGTACAGGGAAAAGAATGACTGGTCTGCAGACTGAAGAAGAGCTTGTATGGTCTGAAACAAGCTCCCAGACAGTGGTACAAGAAATTTGACAGCTTCATGTGCAGTGCAGGGTACATCAGATGTCAGGCAGATCATTGCTGTTATGTCAGGTAGTTTGACAATTCTTACATTATTTTGTTGCTGTATGTTGATGACATGCTTATTGCAGGGGCTAGTATTGATTGAATCAATAATCTGAAGAAGCAGATGTCAGAGCATTTTGCAATGAAGGATTTGGGAGCTGCAAAGCAAATCCTTGGCATGAGAATTGTCAGAGACAGAGTTAGAGGCACGCTGAGACTCTCACAGGCTGAGTATGTGAAAAATGTATTCAACAGGTTCAATATGGACAAGGCCAAACCAGTTGGCACACCCTTGGGTAGTCATTTCAGACTCAACAAGGATCAGGCACCAAAGTCAGAAGAGGAACAAGACTATATGAGTAAGGTTCCTTATGCCTTAGTTATTGGTTCACTTATGTATGCTATGGTCTGTACTAGACCAATTATTGTCCATGTAGTGGGAGTTGTGAGTAGATACATGAGTACCCCTGGAAAACAACATTGAGAAGTAGTGAAGTGGATTTTGAGGTATCTAAAAGGCTCCTCAGAAACGTGCTTATGTTTCTCAGGAGAGGGCTTAGAGGTGCAGGGCTATGTTGATGCTGATTTAGCTAGAGACACTAATAGCAGGAAAAGTACCACAGGGTTTGTTTACACTCTGGGTGGTACTACAGTTTCATGGGGTTCTAATTTATAGAAGACAGTTTCTTTGTCTACTACAGAAGCTGAGTATATTGCAGTTTCAGAAGCTGGAAAGGAGATGGTTTGGATACAGGGCTTCTTGGAGGAATTGGGTAAAAAGAATCAGAAGGGCACCCTCTACAGTGACAGTCAGAGTGCCATATTCCTTGCCAAGAACCCAATGTTTCATTCCAGAACCAAGCACATTCAGATTAGGTATCACTTTATACGATAATTGTTAGATGATGGACAATTGCTACTTGAGAAAATTTGTGGAAGTAAGAACCCTGCCGATATGTTGACAAAGGGTGTTACACTTGAAAAACTGAAGTTGTGTGCAAGTTCAGTTGGTCTTCTAGCATGAAGACAGGAGCAGTGAGTTGCAGAGGTGGAGGATATCATGTTTGAGGCAGAGGGCAATATTGGGGGTGTACCAGTCTCCAAGTGGGAGAATTGTTGAGTATATGGAGTCTGGTTGCACCGCTCGAGCGGAGCGTCTAGCCGCTCGAGTGAATACAAGTCAGAGAGTTTTGCTCAAAGATAGCTCGACAGACTGCTCGAGCAAAGGCAAGTCAGAGAGTTTCGCTCGACACCGCTCGACACACAGCTCGAGCGGAGGGAAGTCAGAGAGTTTCGCTTGAAGAGCCGCTGGACACATGGCTCGAGCAATTGCAGGAAATAGGTTCGCTCGATGTGGGCTCGACACGCCGCTCGAGTGAACATCACTAATTCTGCTTTGTTTAGAGTTTTTGCCGCATGACATATAAAAAGAATATGTTTTGACTTGTGACTATATCAGAGTGAATAGTAGCTATCCCATACATTGTATTGTGATTCCTCAAGAAATAAAATCCTCTGCAGCTCCCGTGGACGTAGGCAATTTGCCGAACCACGTAAATACTATGTCGTGTGTGATTGCTTGTTTTTCCTGTGTTTAAATTTACTTTATTGTTATCATTTTTCACAACACTTCCTACCAGAGTTTGGTGTTCGGTCATGGGCAAGCCGTCCTTCGTGATTGGGGTGCGCCATTGCATGTCGACTTTCCTGACACATGCATTTGAGTGCGGCATCCCTTGAGTCTTATGAGTCTGTGACCGAGCACGTTCTGCAGTCCGCGTGTAGCTGGGTGTCTTGCCCCGCATCCTATGGGACCTGTAGGCAGTCGAGCCCCGAGACTATCTCATTGGCACATCCGAGCTTGGGGTTAAAAGGCCTTCCTGGATAGGTTTGCAATCACGGGCTCAACATGTGATTCTCCGGCCCGGACTCTTAGCTCACAAAAGGGTTTTGTCCTTGGGCCTGGAGTTCATGGGCATGATCTCTTCGGGCCTGGGCCCTTCAGGAATGGGCCCCTCCCTCATAAGTAAAGGCAACAAAGACCTCTTTCATGGGCTAGAACCTTGATAGGGCAATAGAGATTTTGCAAAGGCTAGAACCCTAATTGGCTTTCTAAGGTACAAAAACCCTCCGAAGACCATTGTTGGGTTAGGATTCTGACTTAAGCACCAAAGACTATCTCGAGTAGGGCACCAAAAACCATCCTTGTATTCGTGTTGTTATCCGTACGCTGACAAGGCACCAATGAAATAGTACCACGATAGAGCTCTAAAGACCTTGCAGCAAGACACAAAAGACCTTACATAAGGCTTTAAAGATCTTCTAAGTCTTGTACGTCGACAGGGCTATAAAATATTGGTCGAAAGCGCATGTAAAACCTTGTCGAGCCAATATCATACTTCGTAAAACACTAGCATAGGCTAGCACCTCAACAAGGCACACAAGATCCTAACTCCCATTGTAATGCCCATCCTTGTGGTGGGACTTTTTATAAAATGATTTTAGAAAAGACGACGGGAATTACCATTCGATTTAAAACTTTTTACTTTCATACTCAGGGTGCAAGACTCTACGTTATAAAATAAAATGTACTTTGAGAATAAAAGAGGTTTATAGCAGAAAACATTAATCTTTGAAATAAAAGGCCTCTCATACAATTAAACCCTTATGCCTAGACTTCTGTGCTCTTCCCCATGGGCCGTGTCCGTCCTGACGCGTACTGCTCATTCAGTTCCTGGGGGGGAGGGGCATGCATAAAACTAAAATGAGTCGATGACTCATAAGCATTACTTAATACAGTTAAAATATAATAACATAGGTTTTTATTCAAGCATTCATCATTCCATAGATACTATACATACATGCATACATGTGTTCATTTGAAAACGACACTGGACGGGGTTTTTTTTTTATAAAGGGTTTTTCTTTTCATAAAACGTGTCTCCCGTCAGTGCCTTCATTTCTTCAAGAGTTCGATTCATTCATGCGTTCATACATTCATACATTCTTCTTATCACTTTCATTGGCCGGTACACACTGTTACGCCATGTGTGTTGGGATTAGCAGCCTTCCTTTGGGCCCAAACTCTGCTCGTGGCCATGGGTTGGGAATCCCTTTCATGGGGTCTGCACTGGGTGCACTACCAGTACTACTTACCCGGCATTGCAATCTGCCCATTCATAGGTACCCATTTCATTCATATGGCCGTTACATATTTTCATACATTTCATGCTTTCATGCCTTTCTTTACTTTTCATTCATTTATTCATGTCAGCTCTAAAGAGTTGGAGCTTTCATTCTTTCAGGTGCATGAGCATGAGCTTTCATTCTTTTCTTTTCTTTCATTTAACAATCATTTCATGAGAAAACATCATTTCATGAGAAAAACATCGTTTGGGGCGTAAGCTCGAAAACCCCTTTCTTTTCGGTCATTTTCATTTAACAGTTCATTCATGGAGAAACATCATTTAAGTGCATGAGCTTAAATATCATCTTTCATGGCATCATTTAAAGCATAAGTTAATGGCATCCTTAAAACATCAGTTCATGGAGACCTTTTTAAAACACTTTCTTCGTGTCAGTCAAAGCATCAGTTAAAGCTTGAGATATAAGCCTCGACATTTCTTTTCGTAGAAAATACATACAATAGATACTGCGTATAATCATCCATTCACATGCGTACAATTAATACTTTTGGTTGCATAAAAAGGGACTGCCAAGGAGGGTTGTACATACGTATACTTTTGAACACTTAGCACGTTTTTCGTAAAACATCTTTCCTGTCGTTTCATAAAGCGTCGTAAAGGAAAAATGTTTCGTTTTCATTTTCATATATTTTAGAAAACTCTAGAAGAGTATGAACATAATACTTACCTGGACTCCATGCTACTTGCATATCATGTAGTCGTTCATGTGCGTGTTAGATGGCAACCTACATGCATACACATAACCTTAAGATCATTCTCTATCTAGTACATAAGCAACTTGAACTAGAATAGAACTACACTTCACTTGGAACACTCTCATTCTATCCTGTGCACTTATGTGCTTTTTACTATGCTAAAACCTTCGGGATCTACTTACGATCACTGTCTCTTCCAAACTTGACATTCTACTTCGAGCGCTCATTCACTAAGGTGAACCCATGATTCACCTTAAGATTAAGACACTAAGACCTTCTTCTTACTCTTCTTACTGACCACATTCCGACGCATGATTCCGACCGACAGAATCACGCATCCCAATCCTAGACAACACACCTGTCACTGCTTCCATGCATCTTAGCCCACACTAAGGTACGTTTGGGTAGTGAGAATACTTGAGAAGTGTTGAGAATGTTTGTGAATAGTTATGAGTAGAGATTGGAGTGAGTTTGTGGGTCGCATTGAGAGTATTTTGAGTTGTTTGGATGTGTGAAGTATGTTGAGTTGTTGACTTTCGGAAATGTAGTTGAAAAAGGTGTGGGTCCCATAAATATTATAGTGATTTTATTTTTAGTAATAAATATTATAGTTATTTTATTATAGTGATTTTTAATATTAATAAATATTGCAGTGATTTTATTTTATTTTTATATATAATAATGATAAATATTATAGTGATTTTATTTTTAATTTATATATAATAGTGATAAATATTATAATAATTTTATTTTCATATATATATAATAGTGATAAATATTATAGTAATGTTATATTTTATTTATATATTATAGTGATTTTATTTTTTATTTATATATAATAGTGATAAATATTATAGTGATTTTATTTTTATTTATATATTATAGTGATTTTATTTTTTTATTTATATATAATAGCGATAAATATTATAGTGATTTTATTTTTTATTTGTATATTATAGTGATTTTATTTTTTATTTATATATAATAGTGATAAATATTATAGTGATTTTATTTTTTATTTATATATTATAGTGATTTTATTTTTTTATTTATATATAATAGTGATTTTATTTTTTTATTTATATATAATAGTGATTTTATTTTTTTATTTATATATAATAGTGATTTTATTTTTTTATTTATATATTATATGATTTTATTTTTTATTTATGTATTATATTGATTTTATTTTTTATTTGTATATTATAGTGATTTTATTTTTTATTTATATATTATAGTGATTTTATTTTTTATTTATATATTATAGTGATTTTATTTTTTATTTATATATTATAGTGATTTTATTTCTTATTTATATATAATAGTGATAAATAGTGATTTAATTTTTTATTTATATATTATAGCGATTTTATTGTTTATTTATATATTATAGTGATTTTATTTTTTATTTATATATTATATTGATTTTTTATTTTATTTATTATAATAGTGATAAATATTATAGTGATTGTATTTTTTATTTATATATTATAGTGATTTTATTTTTTAGTTATATATAATAGTGATAAATATTATAGTGATTTCATTTTTTATTTATATATAATAGTGATAAATATTATAGTGATTTTTATTTTTATTTATATTTAATAGTGATAAATATTATAGTGATTTTATTTTTATTTATATATAATAATAATAAATATTATAGAATGTTTGCAAGTAGTTATGAGTAGAGATTGAAGTGAGTTTGTGGGTCCCATTGAGAGTATTTTGAGTTGTTTGGAATGTGGAGTATTTCTAATAATACGAGAATACTTGGAAAGTGCTGAGGTATTTTCGTTACCCAAACGCAGCCTAAATGCTCATTCACATCCATACAAGCCACACGGTTCTAAGCCGACTCTGAGGTTTAAGCACCGTGTAACTATGCTTAAGATAGATTACCCATTACATATGGTGAATCTGTCTGGTACATGTGTCTCACTAGATTACACATGTACCTAACCCTTTTATCACCTAAGATTAACATATAACACGTTGATCACCTGCTAGTGTAAACAAGCACCATACTCCGATACCAACCTTCTCTCAATCCGGCTAGCATAACTCTTCATGCTACCCGTTCCTTTTGACAGTTCATCCCAACACTTAACACGAAAAGACTCCGTTCACAACTACGCCTTACCTCACATCATATAGCTCGAGACTACTCCCAAGCTACACTGTGACCTTGTCACATCACCCAACATCCTGCTACGTCAACTCCTAACTCATCGTCAGTACGGTCCCTCACGTACTCCTGTCACATCGTGACATCTCGTCACGCTCCTACTATGCCATTCCTACACTAACTCCTCACCCATCACAAGCACGACTGTCAGTAACCATGTCACTTCGTAACATTCCCCAGTCATGCTTCCGTTGCGTGCTCTTATACTTGTTCTGCTACTTCACCTATACTCCCAGCCATAAGTCAAACATGGTGACACTTATCACCTCAGACTACAGGCCAAACCATAACTGCTTCGGGAAACTGTTCCACAGTTCCTGACACTACTCACCACGCTTCACGCCCATCAACTACATAATCGTCCTTATCTCTGCGACACACCACACGGAGTCACTTCACCTCATGGAGTACACTTCACGTATACTCCCTTCACACATGTTACGACCTATCACCACTTCGGCATACCCGCCATATGGTGCATCACTCCACCACATGGAGTACACTCCATGTGTAATCCTTCCACACAAAATATGCCTCACAGAGTACACTCCACGTGTACTCTTCCCATTCCACACAACGTCACGCCACCATTACAGCACAGTCCACAACACTATACAGCGTACTTCCCAACTATGCCCAACACTTTACAGTGCACAACACAGATATGCCTAACACTTCACTACATAGCACATCACAATACAGCGAACCCCAAAAATACTAACAACACAGTCCACAACCTGATCAACTAATTAACATCTAACATAAAAATGAGGGATATAGGGTTATACCATTGACGGGATAACCCGTGCGTTGCTCACTGACCGTCATGGTTGATGATGCCGGAAGGGTCGTACGTGGCGGCTAACCCACGTACAGTGGCAGTTTGGGCATTTAGATAGCTAGGTGTAGTCTTGGAGGGCTCATGGTGACCTCGTGGTGGCGGTGAGGGGCGATACACAGCGTATCTAGCCGTGTATAGTGGCGGCTAGCCACGTACAGTGGCTGCCTTGGCCATTGGAGGTGGCTAGAGGTGCGGGTCTAGGCATAAGAGGGTCGGGTCGGGGTCCTGGTCCTGGAGTCATGGTCTCGTGGTGGTGCCGAGGTAGCACACGTCGGAGACACGGCGGCTCGTGCAGGAGCTAAGGCTATGGGTCTCGAAGCATGGGAAGCTAGCGGGAGAGCTTGGTTGGCTTGGAGGAGCTCGGGGATGAGCCATGGTGGCCAGGGGAAGTGCCTGGTGGAGCTAACATCGGTGCACGACGGTGCTAGGGCCGTCTGTGGCCTTGAAGTCGTGCGAAACCCATAAATGGGTTTCGTGTGTGCGTGCGACGGAGGGGAAGAGGGAGGTTGTTGTGGCTTGGGTTCATGCGAGGCGGTCACCTGTGTGAGATGGTGGAGGTGCGGTGGCCTGGGTAGCTGCGCACGGCGGCGCAAGGTGGGGAAATGGGTAAGGAACTTATGCGTGTAAGGGAGAGAGCCTGTGCGGTGGAGGGAGGCTATGGGCCTTGGGTCAGGTGGAGGAGGAAGGGGGAGGGAAGGAGAAGCACATGGTGGTGCTCGGTGGCCGTGTGTGGCCGCATACGGCAGCTTAAGGAGGAGAAAATGGGTGAAACCCATTTCGGTTAGTCACTGTGAAAGGATAGGGAGGGCTGTGCGTGGGGGCCGTTGGAGGTTGCTAGCTTGCTAGCTTGCTTGCTGGTGTGAGGGGACGCCAGTGGTGGTAGCGGTGAGGCCAGGCGGCTTGAGGTGGCACCGAGCTTGGCCATGGAAGAATCGGGCAAGAGAGGGAGGGGAGACTTATGGCATACGCTGGGGGAGAGGGCTGAGAGAGAGAGGGGAGGGAAAAGTGAGGGAGAAGGAATAGGGGTTTGGGTTTTAACCCTGATCCCTTCATTTTGGAATCCTCAAAATGATCTAAAGATGGATGATTAAAACACTGATTTGAAAATACGTAAACATTAACTTAATTAAAAGCACTTAGAGGAATAACGGTAGAATATTATTTAACTAACATTTAGTTTATAAAATAATATTCCTTCATCATTAATAAAATGATGAAGCCTTATTTAATATCTTTAAAAGAATAAACTATTTAATTAATTAAAGTTTTCAACATAATTTAAATCTTTTAATATCTTAAATAGTTGAAATCATTTTTAATAATGATATTAAAATGATTTCTGAAAATTATAATATTTTTGGAGCTCTTAAAACATATTATAATTGTCGTATTTAAAATCAAGTTTAATTCAATAACACTGGAAATACTCCTTATAAATATTTCCACCACATTTAAAACACTGGGCATGCCTTAGAAGTCACATAATATCTTTGAAAACATGCCATCGGGGTTCAGCACGCATGACGAGGCTTGCAGTCGCTAGATAGAAGGGGCAGACAATCACATAATTTCTGCCCTCGAAATTTGCTTATGGCAGAAAGAAGGAACGTACGTCAAAAAGAAGAAGCGTACGTAAGAAGGAAGGAGCGGAGTGTTACACCCATGACCAGAATCAGTTTTAGAAATAGCTGACCTCCACCAACTAGTATGTCGTTAGGGAACCATGAACCTTGCAAGGGTAGTACCATGGAAGAGCAACAAAGACTTTGCTTGGGCTAGAACCTTGACGAGGCAACAAAGATCTTGCAAGGGCTAAACTCTTAATGGGGCAATTAAGATCTTGCAAGAGCTAGAACCCAATTACCTTGCATGGCTAGGACCATGCAAGAGCTAGTGGTAGTTCACTAAAAGCCCTTACAAGGGTTAGTGCCCAACTAGGCACCAAAGATTGAAATATTAAACTAGTTGCAAGAGCTAGTACTCTAGCAAGGTACGTGAGATTTGTCGAGCTAGTACCCTAGCAGGTAGGGACCCCAGACCTAGTGGGGATGGTGCCCCAAAATTTACACAAAAGACCATGTTTGGGTTATAATTCTGACATGCGTACCAAAAATAATGTCGAGTAGGGCACCAAAAACCCTAACTATATTCGTGTTAGGATTAGTACGCTGACAAGAAACCAGTGAATAGTACTGAAACAAAGCTTTAAAGACCTCGCAAGGCTAGTAGTATGAAAAGGCAGCAAAGACCTTTGGTGGGCTAGAACCTTTATAGGGCAATGAAGACCTTGATGGGGCAACAGAGATTTTGCAAGGCCCAAAACCCAATCACCTTGTATGGCTAGGACCATGTAAGAACTAGTGCCTGGTCTGTAGTTCACCAAAAGTTAGAAGAGTGCCTTGTTCAAAGACTAAAATATTTAACTAGGCACCAAAGATCTTATATGAGCTAGTACTCTAGCAAGGCACATGAGACTTGTCAGGCTAGTACCTTGGCATGTAGGGCCACAAACATTGTCGAGCTAGTATCCCAGTAGTTGCAACAACTAGTACCTTTCGTGGGCTAGAACCTTGATAGGGAAATAGAGATCTTGCAAGGGCTAGAACCCAAATAGGTTACATGACCACGACCATGCAAGAGCTAGTACCCTGTTAGCAAGGCACCAAAAGATTTTACAAGGGTTAGGGCCAGACAGGGAACCAAAGACTGAAATATTCAACTTGGCACCAAAGATTCTTGCTTCAGCTAGGAGTCTAGCAAGGCACATGAGACTTCTCGGGCAAGTACCTAGGCAGGTAGGGCCCCTAGACGTAGTTGAGCTAGTACCCAGTAGTTACACCAAAGACCATGTTTGGGTTAGGATTCTGACTTGCACACCAAAGACTATGTCGGGTAGGAAACCAAAAACCCTCCCTGTATTCGTGTTGGTATTAGTATGCCGACAAGGCACTAATGAAATAGTATAGCAATAGAACTCCAAAGACCTTGTAACAAGACACAAAAGACCTTACATATAAGGCTTTAGACCTTCTAAGTCTTGTACATCGACAGGGCTCTAAAAGACCTTCTTGGGCTACCTCGGTAGCACATGTAAGACCTTGTTGAGCCAATACTATACCTATAAAGAAACAACATAGGCTAGCACCTCAACAAGGCACGCAAGCCCGTATCTCCCACAGCCTGAATCGACATTAGAAATAGCTTACCTCCACCAGCTAGTATGCCAACATGGCACCAAGAACCTTACAAGGGTAGTACCTTGGAAGAGCAACAAACTCTTTGAATGGGCTAGAACCTTGATGAGGCAACAAAGATCTTGCAAGGGTTAAAACCTTAATAGGGCAACAAAGATCTTGCAAGGACTAGAACCCAATTACCTTGCATGACTAGGACCATGCAAGAGCTAGTGCCTTGTCAGTAGTTCACTTAAAGACCTTACAAGGGTTAGTTCACTAAAAGACCTTACATGGGTTTGTTCACTAAAAGACCTTCACTAAAAGAGCTTACAAAGGTTAGTGCCCAATAGTTACTAAAAGACCTTAAATGACCTTGCAAGGGCTAGAACTCAATAACCTTGCACAACAAGTACCTTGCAAGAGTTAGTACCTTGTCGGAAAGGCACCCAAAGACCTTACAAAGGATAGATCCCACAAAGGCATTGGAAACTAAAATATTCAACTAGGCACCAAAGATCTTGCATGAGCTAGTAGGACCCTAGACCTGTTAGGCTAGAGTACTAGCTCGATAGGTCTCTGACGTGGGATATTTATCCCTCATGTCGTCCTCATGCTCCCAGGTTGCCTCTTGTTCAGTGTGGTGGTTCCATAGCACTTTGACTATCGGAATTTTTTTGTTGCGAAGTACTCGAACCTCTCGATCCAAGATTTGGACTGGCACCAGTTCTCTTTGTGAAGAAGAAGGATGGATCGTTGCAAAGTCTTTGCAAAGTCGATGCAAAGTTGCAACGATCCATCCTTCTTCTTGAACTCTAGTTTTCACAACTAGTTAAACTCTGGTTTTCACTACTAGTTGTGCTTTCATAACAAATGTAACTATAAATGTAACTATCACTATAATTGACAATACCACTTAAAATGTAACTATCAATACAAATTTGAGAATGAAAATATCTGTCAATACAACTATATTTAGAATCATATATGTAAGGATCATCGTGAGGATCATCATTATTAGATACTTATTCGGATAACTAAAATTTTTATAATCAGTAAAAGAACTTTCTAGTTCACATAGAAAAGAGTGATGATTGTCAATATAAGAATGATCTAGTTCAAATATATGAAATAACTATCCCTAACTAAAAAAGTATCATCAGAGAGGAAACTCTTAACGTCTATAATGCCGACTAAATGATCAACATTACTGTAACTAGAATTGTCACTATGGCTCCGACTATGAGTGTTTTTTTCTATATCATTTAGAATAGAGTCTTCACTTACACCAGTATTTTCAATCAGACCAAGACTATCCATTGATTTACTTAGCCTACGCCCGTACTCTAACTCATTTTTGGCCAACATTGAATTGAATCACCCTTTTTCCATAAAGCCATTTTTCCCATAGTTACATGAAAATACAATAGATGAATAGTCATTCCGATAAAAAATCATTTGAATATTTTATTTACTATCAGAATATGCATATAAATCCAATTACTAGGATTATATTAACAAAAAACATGTAGGTATTGATACAAGAGGAGGGGGTGGGGTTCTCTAGCAAATACCCCAGAACAACAACAACAATGCAAAGTAGTGGATAAAAAAGAAAAAAAAGTAGGTTTTTACGACCAATTTCTTGGGCTTCACCGATGTCCTACAAGGAGGACGCTGTCTTAAAAGACACAAATAAGTTGTTCACAAAAAGTTGCGAACAATGAAACCACCACTGGTAGTGATGGGACCTCCGCTGAAAGCGGTGAGAGTGGGGGATGCTCTATTGCTTGTTGTCTTGAGATGATTTTTGGAGAGATCCGCAATCCTTTCTTTGAGATCACAGTTTAGGGAAAACTATAACATTGTGAAAAATTCAGCATCGGGTGGACTAATCTGTTGATCATTTGTATTCCTGCAATCCTGCGATGGCGCGTGGCGGCCACGCACCGATGGGATGGAGACAAGGGTGGCCCAGGTTTGGAAGATCTCGGCGAAACGAAACTGCTGGTACGACGTGTAGCCATCAAAAGTGTCGTTGCGCGGTGACATGTGAAGAGGGTATGAGGCACAACTCCACCCTCCTCTCCGACAGCTGCTCTCACAGAAGGCATAGGTTTTCTAGAGAGAAGACAGAGATTCTTCCTAAAGAAACAAACAAGTTTTTTTACCTATTCCACTTTATTAGTTTCACTCTAAGTATCTAATGTTGGCACTTAAAAGATAAAATATTTAAGAGAATCGGGATTGGACAGGATTGGGAGAGAGTTTGACATTCTATTTCTTATTATTGGACAAGATTGAGAGAGAGTTTGACATTCTTTTTCTTCTTTTCGTTTACGTATCGAAATTAGATAACTGTACTAGTGTCACTTCAAATCAATTAATTGTCTATTGATCGTGACCTGTCAACGTTGATGTGTCAAGATAATTTTATCTTAACAATGGTGTGGCATGCAACGTGTCATAACAAACCCATCCGACGTAGTTATGGCATTGTCAAGTTAGCCTGTGCACTACATTCCGTACACTTGGAGTTCTTCATGATTATGCGATTAGGACAAAGAATGGTTTTAGACGTGATCTTGAAATGTGAAGTCCGTCTCTTCACTATTTTCCATTTCTTACAAACAAGGACCTAGCTGGCAAGTGTTTGACGCATTTAACTGTGTTCAATTATTAGGATGTGTTAAGCTGGCAATTTGTATTCGTAGGATGTGTTTGTGTTGTGTTAAATTATGAATTTTAAATTATATGTGTCGATCAAAATATGATTCATTTAATTAAACGGGTCATATCCTAAAATCTTAACATGAATCATATAAATAATTGGTGCGACGATACGATCCATTTAACCCGTTTAATAATCAATTTTTATTGGATTAACTTGGACACTATCCATTAACCCTTTTTATATAAATGGGATGACCTTACCTGTATATTTATTTTTTAACCCAATTAATATAATTTTATATATAATAGAAGGATAACTGTATAAATCATTCACAATTGCAAATGGATTCGTGACAAGATATTTTACTATCAATATCCAAATCAATAATATATAAGAAAATTAATTCTTTCATAAAATAAAATTACATGTTAACACAAAAATTTACTAGTTTAAGATATTAAATAGCCAAATACCAATATTAATATTACATCCCCTAAACAAAAATAAACATATAAAATCAAACATTTATAAAATTTGAAAATAAAATTTAGTCGTGTTATACAAGTTGATTGCGGGTTAACTTGCAACTAACCCATTTATTAATTGTGTCTTATCAGGTCAATCCATTTTTACCAAAATCTATTTATATCAAGTCCAAACAAATTTATTTCGTGTTGTATTTGTGTCGGATTCACAGATCATGTCTTATATTGTCACCCTTATGAGTTTTTAATACTTTTAGAGGGAGGCTACAAACACGAAAAAATACAATGAACTCTACATGGATTAAGCAAAATTCTGGTACTGCTCATCCATGTTTATGTAATCAATATAAAAATTTGGCTTAGCCCTTGTAAAGCTCGTGATAATCATCCATGCAACTATCACTTTTGAACGCTTATATTATCAGCATAATCCTTGATTTTAGAAGTAGACCCCTGCACTATCATCATTTTTTATGTTTAGTCTGTTTAAAGTGTTATTTTGTCTTATGATTACTTTATGATATTAATATTTTAGCTTTAATTTTAGGATTGATTTTATTTTTCACTTTTTATTCTTATTTCAATTTTTACATCAGTAAAGAAGATGACTAGGACTATCAGTTGGGTTCAAACCCATTTATGGAAATACTATCCAACCCACCGATCCATTTATTTGTTAGAAAATGATAAATTTACAATTAGTTTACCACTATATTTAAAATGAAGAGTAGCTAAGGAAAATATAAATTCTCAATTAGTTCACCAACCGATTTGTTATTTCTTTATCCTTCAAATATATCAATAATAAAATAGCGAGTTTAGACCCAGACCCTACCCAGTAGGACCTCATGTGATAACTTGGACCAAAGTTTCCCTTTGCAGATCCCGTATTAGACTGAAATACCCCTACTACAAATATTGATCTGACCAGAGTACCCTTGCTGCAGTTGATGGGTTGAGCTAAAATGTCCTTACTACATATCTGAATGGACTAAAATAGCAATACAAAAAATCTAATTAGACAGGAACACCCATGATCCAAATCAAATCAGCCGATGACAACCATAAATCTTTAGAACTATTGACAACTAGAAATCTCCACGACCAATTTCACCTCCATCTTCACCGACATCATGATCGTGGTAATTGCCGATGCCTGGTCCTCTGAATGTAAAGGTTCTCAATGTATAAGCTCAAAGTTAGGGCCTCATAGGGATCGACCATGAAGCAACCCATGGAAGAGACTAGCCATGGAGTCTTCATCTTTTGAGTACTAGTGATGTCATGGATATGAGAACCAGTGAACCACCACGACACAACCATGTGTGATGCGAGCACTTTGGTCAACATAGTGCTCGCCCGGACAAAGCACTTTGCTTCCTTTTACGTTCGCTTGGGTGGTAAGCACTATTGCTCGCCTCAGAGTTTGAGAACACTTCACTCGCTTGTGGTGTGAACACTCTTTGTTCGCCTTCTTGGCCTGGCGCTTTTGCTTGAGTTCTAGATTGTGGGCATGATTTGCTTACCCCAGTGGTGTGCACATGCTTTGCTCGCCCCTGTGGTGAGATCGCTATTTGGTCGCCCTGTGGGACCAGAGCTTTGCTCGCCCTCCGGGGGCCTGAGCGCTTCTGATCAACATTGTGCTCGCCCAAGAGGGCGGTAAGCACTACTTATCAATATAGTCTTCACTAGCAGCGAGCACTTTTGGTTGCCCTTGGGATGTGCACTTTTTCTCGGTACTCCATCGAGTGAGCACTCTTACCTCGCCTTGGGGTGCGAGCACTATTTACTGACCTCGAGTATGAGCTGTTGCTGCTTGCCCTAGATCAAGCAACAACAGCATGCCCCGGGGTGCTTGGTCACTCCTACTCACCCTGTGGTTCGAGCTGTTGTCGCTCGCCAAAGGGTTTGAGCATTCTTTACTAGCTCTAGCCGAGGGGCGAGGACTGTTGCACTTCAAGGGGTGAGCTTTGTTGCTTGCCTCGGGGTTCAAGTTGTTGCTCCTCATAGTGTTCGCCTTGGGTGTAAGCACTTTTGCTTGCTTTTGTGGGAGCTGTGGTTGCTCATCTTGGCACTCAAGCTCTCTTTGCTCACCCTAGGGTCCGAGCACTTTTTGCTCGCCCAAGTTGCATACAATCTTTGTTTTCGCCAGAAATTGAGCATTATTGCTTGCATTCCGAGTTATTGCTTGTCCTACCGAGTTCAGGTAGTCTTTGTTTGTTTCTCTCGGGTTTCAGGCACGATTGCTTACTCTCCGGGTTGTTGCTAGCCCTCCAAGGGTTAGAGTAGTCCTCCTAGGATTAGAGTGATTCACTAAAATGCCCCTTTATATATTTAATAATAGACTAAAATATCCATGCTACAGATACTGATTTGATCCAACTAGATTGCCTTTTGGATTGAGTTTTTTGGTCCAATCAATTTGCTCAGTTTTCTGGCTGTGAACACTCTTTCCTCACTATGGGTAAGATAATTTTAGAGGTTGGGGTGCAACCAATTTGATTGAGGTCGGATACTTTTGGAGATTCGGGTACGCTTTACATTTTTGGGAGCCGAGCTCAGTCACGATCTGACCAATTTGATTGAGGGTCAAATACTTATAGAGATCGAGTACACTTCACATGCTCAGAAGCCAAGCTCCCACTCAAATCAATTTGATCGAACGGTTGGATACTATTGTATAATGGTGTACGCTTTACAAGATCGAGAGTCGAGCCCCCTTGTGATCCGGCCAATTTTTTACTATCAAAGTGCTTCACGAAAGTGACAAAACATATTTTAATATTGGTTGCCGTGATGGACAAGAAATTAATATTGGTTGCCGTGGTGGACAAGAAATTACCTTCTACATATTTTCATAACATCATTTTTTTATTAGCTTCTTCAAATTCATTATAGGGGGAATCAACACGTGAAAGGTTAGTTATTTAGTAACTAATTTTTATTTATAAAACTAAAATTCTATAAGTAGGAAAAAAATAAGGTAGTCAATAGTGGAGTGAGTAGTGAGTACCGACCATTAAAATAGTGGTGTTTGGCTGGCACCTGAATCCCAACAGCACACCCAGATCCTACGGGCTGGAGAGTGGGCATGATTCATACTATTTTGTAGGGGTGAAAATGAAAAAAAATTGGTGAATCGGTAAACTGGACTGAACTGACCAAACTAGATTCTAAATCGATTTGGTCCGGTACTGGTTCTATTTTTTTTAAAACTGATCGAAATCGGTCCAGTTTTATTTTTATTTTTCTAACGCTAGACCAAACCTAACCGGAATAGTTGATATAAAAATATATATTTTTTAGTTTTTTTATATTATATAAAGGATTTTTTATATGATTTTTATATTATACATAATTTTGATATCTAATATATATAGTTATATATAAAATAATATTGTATTATATGCTAAATTATTAATTAAAATAACATTAAAATTTAAAATACTATATAAATAATTATATATTATCATTATTGTAACACCCCGTATTTTTAGTGTTTTTTTTTAATTGAAAGATTTTTGTTATTAATTTAAAATTTATTCTCTTGTTTTAAAATTGTTGGATTTTTAGTTGTGTTATTTTTATGATTTTTAGTTTACGAAAATTATTTTTGAAGTGCTTTATCTAAATTAATTATTTTTATGCGTTTAAATTTCTTCTCAAATTAAATTATCTTATTATTGGGTTTAATTAATTATTTTCATGTTAATCACTGTGTTTGAAATATTTTATTTCACTAGCTGTTTTAAAACCGTTTCCGTTGGATCATTTTTGTGACCCAAGATGTGAGGATTGGACCTCATTTCTTTCCCTACATTTTCTCTTTCTCTTTTCTTTTCTTCCTTTTTCTTTTTCTTCTTTTCTTTCTTTTCTTTTTCTTTTCTTCTCCCCTGGTCTCGTTCCCGCGCGCCGCAAACCCCTTCCCCCCTCCGTCCGTTTCTCTTCTCCCCCAGCCCGCCGCCGCCGTGCGCGACACCGCCCACCCCATCGTGCTCCCCACCGGCCGGCGATCTCCCCCTCCGATTTCCAGCCCCAGCCGCGCCGCCGTTAGCCTCCACGCACCACATGTCGCGCCACCTCCGGCCACCATCTTCTCACCACATAAACCTCGACCTTCTAGCAACCCAATGGACCCAACCCCACCTCCGATCTGTCACCGGTGAAACCCCACCATCAACATTTCCGTTTTGGGTATTTTTGCACTTCAACCGCCTATTGCGCCGCCACCCACGGCCAACCACCACCACCATTAGCTTCACCGACATCCCTAAGCCCTACCCTATCAATCTAGGGTCTTTGTTTGCACCCGTTCAAAAGTGGGTTTTTGAGACCCACGGCCACAGTGCATTTGGCACTGTTTTGTTGCTGCGTTGCCGCTTCTAGCACCTCTGTGATCTTTCAAAAATTATATTATAGCATTGTAAGTATTTTTCCCAAAGAACTTTTGAGATTTAAAAGTATTTCTGCACTAATTCATATTTACTGTGAATTTGTTGGTTGTGCCGGACTGTGTCCGAGGAGTAAGGGGGGGTCGGTTGGATTGATGGTTGAGAGAATATTTAGAGGGGAATTAATTTTCTTTGTCGAGTGCAGTTTAATTTTTGGAGGTATTAGTTTATATTTTCTGTTATGGAGTTGTGAATGGGAAGAAGTGTGCTTTATTTAGTGTTGGTTAAATTGTTAGTAATTGTTTGGGACTGCGAACTGTTGGAATAAGTGTGAGTTATTGGAATTTGAATTGGCATTGGTCTTGATGCTTGTATTGGACAATACTGAGATTGGTATATAATATTTTGGGTCGAAGTGAGGGCTGTCCGGATTGTTATTTGGCTGTTGGAGTTTGATTAAACTTGCTGAATTATGATCTAGAGTTTGGGTCTGGAGTTGGCTAAGACCAATTTTGTGTTGTTGGACTTTAATATTTAGTTTATATTATTTTTATGAATAGGTGACGAGACGGATAGAGACTGTTTTCAAGTCATAGATAATGCGCTGCAGGAGTCAGGTAAGCGGGGTTCCTGTGCTAGACCTTACACGAATTATTTGAGAATGAGGTTGATTTTCTGAAAACTTTGCATATTTTTGTGGTGAAATGAGAACTTGGGAAAAACAAAACCAACCTCGGTCATTTATTTGCATACTCATGAAATCTGTACGAAAAAGAGAAAAATATGTTCTGACATGCATTGTGTAGACATGAGCTAAATTCTGTCATGTGGTTTCTGAAATATGGAAAAAGAGCGATATTGAGAATATGAAAAGTTGTGCATTTATTTAGAAAGATGTCCTGGCTTTTGTGTTCAGCGTGTGTAAACTGTCTGATTCTGTTTTGGTACAATGTATTATTTTGATATAACATCTGAAAACCTTTGGCATGGTGTACTGGTTTTCGTATCTGACTCTGTCTCTGCTTTGCTCTGCTCTGCTCTGTTAAGCTCTGCTCTGTTTGGGTTGGTACCAATTTCTCTGTCTCTGAGTGCACCCACTTTGGAAACAAAGTGGTTTTATTGTGGTATTTCCTGTGTGCACACTCGGGGCTCCGAGAAGAATAAAGGAAAGATTTCACCTCTGTCTCTGCCTGGTTTGGCCACTGGGGTTAGCACAACCCTACCACGGGGGTGAAACATGGTCTCTGCTCTGTTTGATGCTCTGTTTGGATGTGATGATGATACTCAGTTTATGTTATGCCAAAGTACTATGGGTTTTACTTGTCTTAAAACCATCGCTCTGTTATTTTTTGAAAATATGATCTGTTCTGCATGATAACTCTGAAAAATATTTTGTTCTGTATACTCTACTTTATAAATGCTCATGTTTGCATGCTAGCATATGATTTCTGCTTACTGAGTTGTTGATAACTCACCCCTTATCTTCATAATATTTTTCAGATGATGTGGAGAGTCCAACTGAGGACCTGGATTAGATTGGTGAGCATGATTAAGCTGAGAGAGGATGTTAGAAGAAGAAATTCTGATGTCTTATGTCTTTTAGATTTGATTATATCTTGGGTTTGGGTTTAGTAAGACTTTTGAAGTTATTAGTTTGGTTTGTTATGACTACCGGGAGATTTTGGACTCCTTAGCTTATTTTGCTGCAGTAATAACTTTGTAGAGTTTCAATGTGGTTGTTTAGCACTCTTGATATTGAGATTTGCTATTAAAGTTTTGGGTTTTCTTTTTAGTTGTGTTGGAAAATAAGTTCTTAAGAGACAGGTAGAAATTCTCCAGGCCAACCGGGTTTGGGGCGTTACAATTAGAGTTTATAATATTAGTAGTTATATTAATACAATATCACTATATATTATAATATACTATAATATATCACTATAGTCTATAATACAATTATAATATACTACAATATATTATCACTATATTATTATATACTATAACATATTTAGCATATTATATATACTATATATATAATATACCGAAAAAACCGGTAAAATAGGAAGTATTGGTTTAGAGGTGTTACCAGTGCGATATCAGTTCAAATCTCAAAACTGGTGTATATCAATTCGGTTTTAAAATATGTCCAAAATGAAACCAAACCGGACCGGTTACACCCTTACCATTTTGGATAATTGGATGCCCGTTTGTGCTTCATCCTATTTGATTTTCTTATTTATAATAATAATAATATTAATAATAATAATAAAATGAAATGAAGAAGAAGTAGATTTTCTCATATCTCACCGGATATGAGATAATTTGAATTTAAAAGAAAAAGGAAGCCGTTGTTGTTTGAAGTCCCAACTATTTATATGCGTTTGAAGGGAGAGAGATTTGAGAAACAAAGGACAAATATCCTTCGTTTTCTCTCTTATTCTTCTTCCATTTCAGTAAATCCAATCCATTTCAGAGAGCGGTCGTAGTTCCGGAGGACTACCGAACATCCGTGATTCGCAGAGTCTATGTCGTCCAAACTCTGAAGTCGAGGTCTCTCTCCAAGACTTCTCGGGACATTCATGGCAAGAAGCCCGACGTCGAGCGCAGAAGAGCCCCATCCCTGTTTGCTCTGACCCTTGGCATAAAAGGTAAGAATTCGTGGTTTTGCATTTGCGTTTACTTGGGAGCGTCCTCCTCCGTTTGGATATAGATGATTTGAAGTAAAAAGAAAATACAAAATGATTGTTGTCTTCGTTTCTCGTATCTTAGTTTTGTATGGAGTTGTACGAGGCGATCGACGCAGGGCAAGGAGTCTACGAGGAGGCGAACGAGACGGAGAAGGAGCTGAAGAGGGAGATGGAGGACTTGAGAGCCAAGGTGGCTTCTCTCACTTAAGTCATAGATCTTTCAAGTTCTGGTTTTATGATTTTTTCTTTTATCTTTTCATTTTGTCAAGAAGCAAACTTAAAAGTATTTTTTAATGGAAGGTGTTTTCAGAATCGAGATCAGGTTTTTCTTTTAGTTTATGGTAATTCTTGTTTTTCTGTTTTTTTTTAACTATTATCTATTTTTTCATCGAGTCGGCTTGGAGGGTTGTTTTTGATCCCTCACAGCTACCATTTAGGATCTGGGACAGAAAAGGCCCGTCTACTTTAGACGTCTTTGATCTTTCTTTGTTGAAAGATTTACGCTTAATTCCTTTTTGGTTTCATTGTTTCCTGCTCGTCTTTGGAATCAAAACCTGTTGTTTTGTTTTGATCTTTCAGATTTTATAATTATGAGTCGCGACTTGAGTTTTATGTACAGAAGTCATGGCAGCTTCGATCGGTTTCTACAGTCATACCTCTTCAGTCAGCTCTCTTCGCAGTACAAATTTTGGACGTGAGATTTTCAACTATATTTTATTTTTACAGTGTATTTTTAACAAAACTTTCTTTTTCATGAATATTTTTAACAAAACTTAAATTCATTTTTTTCTCTCTCCCTCTCTATTTTTTTTTTGAAGTAAAAACACCACCAGCGCCTTACATTCTATCCTGTGCTGTGTAAATGTGTGCATTTATAACTGTATTTTGATATTTTGTTACCTTTTTTTTTATGTTAATGTTTGTTGCTGTTGTTGTGAATGTTATTTTTATGATAACAGAACTTGGACTCTCACAAGCCTCGGGTTGTATGGTTTGGCTCTCATCATAGCAGGTTCGTGCCACATCTCTAGATTCCTCATGTGGGACAGAATTTTTAACTAACGCATGCTTTAAGTCAAGCTTGAAAATGCCATAGGATTCCAACTTCATTTTACGTAACAAATACTTTCAGGTGGGTTGCTTATTGAGAAACCCTTTTTGTCTTATTTTAATATTGTTCATATTCTCTATTATGTGATGACTCCTTGTGTCTTTTATTGCACTCGGTAATGATTTTTCATGTTGTCTTTGGCCTTGGAAAGGAATAAGTAAAACATTCGTCACGCTAATGATACCTTGTCTTGTACTTGAAAACACATTCGGTCTTAGGTGCTGTGTCAGAATATTTGCCTGTTCAAAGGCATTGGTGTTTTGCTGGGATACCATCCCGATAAGGTCTTAGGTGCCTTGCCGGCTTACTAGCTTAACAAGGTTCTAATGCCCTTTCGAGGTACTAGCTTGTGCTAGATCTTTTGTTGGCTTACTAGACATGAGCCCAATAGGGTCTTAGGTCAAGGTTGGGATACTAGCTCGATGGCGTCTTTATTGCCATGCCGAGGTACCAGCTCAACAAGGTATTCAGTGCCCTTTCAGGTTACTAACCCTCACAAGGCCTTTGTTATTCGGTTGAGTTACTTTGCCAACAAATAGCTCTCGCAAGGTCTTAAAGTTTTAGGTGCCTTGCCGAAATAAGCCCAACAAGTTATGTGTGCTCAATTAGGGAACTTCTCAATGCAACATCTTTGGGTTCCTCATGCAAGTTCTTTATTGCCCTACCATGCCTTGCAAGGGTCCTAGGTGTCTTGCTAGAATACCAGCCTGTGCAAGGTCAACCTTGATTAGGTTAGACCAGTAGCGCTTTTGGTGCCATAGTACGATGATCTTACATGCCTTGCCAGGTGCTAGCCTGACGGGGTATTGCACTAGCCGAACAGGGTTTTAAGTGTCCTATTGATGTATAGGCCCAAGAGGATCTTTGTTATCCTTGTTGGAGTGCGAGCCCATGCATGATCTTTGGTGCTAATGGTACTGGGCCAACAAGGTCTTGTTTGCGTTGTGGTTCAATGATATCAGGTCAGGATATTGCCTAACAAGGGTTAGTTCCCAATAGGCCACCAAAGACTCTAAAATGCTCAACTAGGCACCAAAGATCTTGCATGAGCTAGTACTCTAGCAAGACACAAGAGACTTGTCAGACTAGTACCGTGGCAGGTAGGATGCTCAAACTTAGTCGGGCAAGTTCTCCAGAAGTTGCACCAAAGACCATATTTGTGCCAGAATTCTGACATATGCAACCAAGTCTATGTCAAGTAGGGCATCAAAAACCTTCTCTACATTCGTGTTGGGATTTATACGCCGACAATGCACCAATGAATAGTATCGCAACAAAGCTTTAAAGACCTTGCAAGGCTAGTAGTGTTGATGTTGTGTTTCGCAGCCCAAGCTCTTCCGCTATAACCAAGCTCACGCCACCTGCAATCAAGGAGAAAGGGCTCCGGAGACGTCCGGGGTCACTCCGATGCCAAAGTCAGTGAAAGATTCTCTATGAATAACTTTGAAGAATAGTAAGAACAATCAATAGTTGAGAAAGAGCTCCCATTGAAGGGATGTTCGTTATTTATACCAGTTATGGATCTTGTTGCTGATGGAGGTCGAGGCGTGTCAAGTGCCAGACCTGCAACCACTCATTTCCTGCTGCCATAGTGTGTCAGCCCGAGGCTCGGGCAGCTGAAGGAGATCGTGGCATGTTAGCCGTGCTAGGCCTGTCCTGTTGTTGGGAGGTTGTGGCGTGTCAGGTGTTAGACCTGCTACCACTCATTCCTTACTACCGCAGTGTGTCAGCCCTTGGCTTTGGCAGCTGAAGGAGATCGTGGCATGTCAGCCTTGCTAGGCTTGTACTATTGCTTCTTGCCAGAGTTGGCTGACAGGTCTTGGGCAAGCCATCCTTCGTACTTGGGGTGCACCATTGTGTGTCGGGTATCCTGACACATGCATTTAAGTGCGACATCCCTTTAGTTTGACGAGTCTGTGACCGAGCACTTTCAGCAGTCCGCGTGTAGTTGGGAGTCTTGCCCGGCGTCCTATGGGAGGTCCTGGTAGGCAGCCAAGCCTCGTGACGATCTCATTGCCACATCCGAGCTTGGCGCTAAAAGGCCTTCCCGGATAGGTTTCATTATACCCTTAATTACGTTGCCGACCGTTCGGCTTCCTGCGCTTTAAGTTTCCGAGGCCAACTATTGTTGATGGGACACCTCTCCCTTTCCCTTAATTTGACGTGCTGGCGCCCTTCCCTTCGTATCCTGGGACCTTATTGGTCTATGCCCTCACTCTCTTGACACAACGCCTTCCATTCCTGTTGTCACTTCAGAAGTCATGTGTCGCGTGATGCTTGCTGAATTCGTTGCTGTCAGAGCCGCTTCATTTCCTGCACACTCTCCGTCTTGCCTTCACTATATAAGGCCCACCCCCTTCTTCTTCACCATTTCCTTTTGCATTCTTCTTTCGTGTTTCCGCCATTTCCCATTCTCTTTCTCTCCAGCCGTCATGCTTCCCTACCTTCTCTTCTCTCCGTCACTGCTCTCCTATCACTTCCCACTGTTGTGATGGCACCCAAAGTTGATCCTACTCCCCCTTCTCTAAAGAGCTTGGAACATACCCTCAATCAGAGGGAAGAGGCTCTGTTGGAGATGGTGACAGCTTGGGTGCGAGCGACCTTGATGAGTCACAGACCGATCTGGTCATTTCTGACGAGAACATCTGTGACTACCTATCTACGGTCGACAGTTCATATGTTATCGGGAGGAATTTCTTGGGTAGCATCCCCCTAGGCCCGCCCTTTCCCCGAAAGTGCATTTCGAGCTCTTCTAACCACCAGGCAAAGTGACCAAGGGTACGCCACGATTCTCCCCCACAGAGTGGTGAGGCTGGGGGTTCTTCTCCTTCCAACAATCGTGCTAGGGAATTAGGAAGCCGACCCCAAATGCCTTGTGATCGGGTGTCCACGCGAGAAGAATTGGATGCCTGCGATCTTCAAGCATGGGGAAGCATGACGTCATTCCTTAGCGGCTTGGGCCCTGCTGCCGAGCCCTATACTCCGACGAGCTCTTAGCTAGCTCCTGCAGAACCTTTTTCGGACCCATTGCTTTCGTCCGCAGAAGAATTGGATGCCTGCGATCTTCAAGCATTATTTTTTACTTCTCTGGCACATTCCCTGCCTCGTGCGCCTAACCCTTTCGAGCCCTTCACCTCTTTCGAGGAGACGCTTCGGGAGAAGATGGCCTGCAAGGTTCCCTAGGCAGGGCAGCTTCGTTCCCAGGATACGAGCCATGAAGGTGCTGGCGAAGACGAGATGGCCTCGGGGACCAGATTACGGGAGGTAGAGTCCAGCCCCTCTCGTCCCTCAAGTCAAGAAGAGGTGAGGGCGCATTTTTTCTATCAAGACAAGGAAGAAGAAGATGAAGAAGGAGAGAAAGAAGTTAGTGGAGGAGGAGGAGGAGGTAGACCCGAAGCTCCTCCTACTGCAACTCGGAGTTTGGACAAGGCCACCAGACCTACTTCTCCAGCTGTGGAGGTTGTTCCCCCCTTCATCTACCAGGCCGAGGGGGACCGATTGCAACCTAGATTTTCAAGATCCTCCACTTTTCATAGACCTGAGTGATGATGAAAACTCTGAGGCTCTATCTCCCGTTGCACCCGAGCCCTGCAGCGAGACCTGGGTGTCCGTTCTGAATTTCTTGTGGACGAGGCTCGCGCCGCCGCCACCGAGTGTGTGGGTCTGATGTTGCGACCCTTATTTGATCAGGTATCTTCCTTCCTTTGACATATTTTGTCGAGCCTTCTCCAGCCTTCTCGGATGTTGGACGGGGGGTCGTACCTAGTCCAGAGACTTGGGACCTTACCCTGCAGCGAGTCAAGGGACCCGTCTTCTTGCGAGTGTAAGGACTCAGCTTTGTTGAATGGTGGGTTGGTACCCAGTCTGGAGACTTGGGGGACCTTACCCAATAGTGAGTTAAGAGAACCATCTTCTTGCGAGTGTAAGTACTCATTTTTGTTGGATAGGGGGTCGGTACCCAGTCTGGAGACTTGGGACCTTACCCCACAGCGAGTCAAGGGACCCGTCTTCTTGCGAGTATAAGTACTAGGCTTTGTTGGAGGGGGGCTCGATACTTAGTCTGAAGACTTGGGACCTTACCCCGTACGCTCGTTTTTATTCATATATATATATATATATATTTTAAATAACAAGAGATTTGAGATGAACATCCAGGCGTCCTCATTCATTCACGATTGTTCGTACAGAGTATCACAACATACTTCTACACAAAATACTTCTTTAAGTGTTTGGCATTCCACTGGTGGGGTAGCTCATATCCCTGACTATTTTTTAGGCGATAGGGACCGGGTCGGTTGCTTGCAATCACTAGGTACATGCCTTCCCATCGTTGTCCCAGCTTCCCTCTTCAGGGGTCGTTATCCCAATCTACCGTAGCACCAGGTCGCCTACCTTGAAGGAGTGTGGCCTTACCCGTATGTTGAAGTATGGCTTTGCCTTCTGCTTGTTATTTGCTATCCAGACTGCTGCTTATTCTCTCATTTCCTCCAGGACATCTAAGCTCTCGGTTAGCCTTTTGTTATCAGTGTTCGGGTCGAAATGTTGAACATGAAATGTGGGGAGTCCGACTTATACGGGGATTACTGCTTCGCTGCCGTAGTTGAGGCTGAAGGGTGTCTCCCTTCAGCACAGTTGGGAGCTCTTTGGCCTATGCTCCTTTGTGCGCCCCAATTTTTTTCTTGAGTGTGGAGGAGAGTTTTGTTGCTCGCCTCGGCCTATCCATTGGCTTGAGGATGTCCTGACGAGGAGTACTTCACTTTAATTTCGAGCTTATGCATACCATTCCTGGTAATGTGTTCAATCAAATTGTTTTCTGTTATCCGATATGAAGTTCTGAGGTATGCCGAATCGGCAGAACACTGACTCCCATAGGAATTTCGTGATGGTTCTGGAGGTGATGCTTTCGAGAGCCTCTTGCTGCTCATGTCTGGTAAGCCAATGACAAAGTTGGCTCCTCCTCTTGCTGCTGGGAATGGGCCAATCAGGTCTAGGCTCCATTGGGCGAAAGGCCACGGGGCTGTGATTGATGCCAGTTCCTCCGTCGGGCAGTGTGGAATCAGCCTGTGCTCTTAACACTTTGGGCATTTCTTGGCAAAGTCTTCTGCATCCTTGATGGAACGGGGCCAGTAATATCTGGCCCAGATCACTTTCCAAACAATATCCATCCCTCCTAGGTGGCTTCCACAAATCTCTTCGTAATCTCTGCTAGCACGAATTGGGCTTCATCCGGTAAGAGGCATCTGAGGAGTGGCTCAGAAAAACCTCTCTTGTACAGAACTCCTTCCAACATGGTGAACCGGCCCGCCATTTTCCTGACCTTTCGTGCTTCTTCTTGGTCGATGGGCAGCTGCCCTTCCTGCTGGAATTTCTGGATATCCGTTGCCCACTTGGGAGGTACTGGGATTGCGACAGACACTTCCTGCCCCGACACAGCCCTCGCCAGACGATCCGCCTTATAGTTTTCTCCTCTTGGCACCTGTTGGATATTGAAGTAATGGAAGCGGTCGCACTCGTTGCAGGCCAACTGGAAATACTTCTTTAGCCTTTCTCCCTTCGTGGCGAATTGCCCTAATGCCTGGCTAACTACCACTTGGAAATCCGCCCGCACTCCTATTTCTTCAGCTCCTAGTAACCGCGCAACTGTCGTTCCGGCCAAGAGCGCTTCATATTCAACTTCATTGTTGGTCGTTTTGAAGGCCAGCTTGACTGCATATGTAACGCCCCGTCCCCGAGGGTCTGGAGAGTTAACTCATGTCAACTAAAATCATTTCTAATAACACTTTTAAAATAAACCAAAGTCTCCATAACATAATAACCTATTTGTCCAACACAAATATCCATGTTCCTACATAAGGGCACATCATAAGTGTTTCAATAATATCCATAAACATTTCCACAAGGACTAGAAATATCCATTACTCAAAATATCAAAGCAACATAAAATATCAACGCTACCAAAAGACTCTCCAAAGGCTATTGTACCCTAAGGCAATTAGTCTTCTATGATCAACAAAACTTTCAAGTACTCCCTATTCTTGACTTCCAGTTACTGCATCAAAATTATCTGAAATATATTATGGAGATAAGGGGTGAGTTATCAACAACTTAGTAAGTAGAGAACATATACTAGTATGCAAACATGAGCATTTACAGATTTCAGAATGCAGAACAAAACACTTTTTATTTTCAGAATGCAGAGTCAGAACATGTTATAAAAAATATCATAGCAAAAATTTAAAAATATTCTTATTCAAAATTTCCTTGGTACAACATAACTGAAACATCATATCAAAACAGAATTCTATGTTTAACCCCCGTGATAGGGTTGTGCAAACCCCGGCGGCCAACTGAGTAGAAACAGAATGTCAATCCTCCCCTTATCATTCTCAGAGCCCCGAGTGTGCACATAGGAAAGACCACGCAGAAAACCACTTTGTTTCCAAAGTGGGTGCACCAGAAATAGAAAAGTTGGTACCAACCCAAACAGAGGCCACAGTTTTACGCCCGTGGTAAGGTCAGAACAGAACATAATAGAAACAGAATGTCATGTCAGAGGTTTCAGAAATTGCATCATATTAAATCGGAGTACAGAACATTTTCAGAACAAAACATAATAGAATCATATGACAAAAATATGATTTATTCACAATTTTTCATATTCGATCTCTTTTACATAGTTTAGAAACAAAATGCCAAAACTTTGCTCATGTCTACACCAGTCATGACAGAAAGTACTTTATTCTTATACAGAATTTCATGACTCATGCAGAACAAATAACTGAGGTCGTTTCAAATTTCTTTTCATAACAAAACACGCATTTTTCCAAATAATCAACCTTAGCCCATTTTATTTATTTTTATGCAAAATCTAGCATAGGAACCCCGCTTACCTGGACTTCTTAGCTTTTCAAAAATTTCCTCAAAAATGCCGAACAAATATTAATCTTCACCTATAACATAATCACGTAAGTTTTATAAATTTTCAATTGAACACGTATTTCAATATTTAAGCCTAAGATGCTAAAGTAACTTATTTTAATTCCTCGGAAACCTAAATTCACGAATTCCTAAAATGTTAACACTTCTCAAATTCCAACTAAATCTCTGATTAAAGTATTAACTCTAACTTATTTACTATTGAAAAATCAAACTATCAGATTTAATACTACATAACATAATTATGCCAAAATTTCTTTTTAAGTTATACATAAAAAATTATTTAACAAACTAGATCATAATAAAATTATAACATTATCACTTACTTTTGAAAGAAGCTTTACTTAAAATAAATTTAACTTTCCAAGATCATTTTTGTAAACATGGAAAACTTAGAGTTTACAAATGCATATTAAAAGCTTAAAACACAATAGTGCAACTTGTAACTCAAAGGTAATAATGTAATTTTATTTATTTGATCGACTATGAAATAGCTTCTGCAATACTTCATCATTTGAAAACAAGATCAAAGGGCATAACGGTAATAACTCCTATTCTATTAGGTTACAGACTTACCATATATATATATATATATACATATAAGTTAGAAACATGAAAAACAACTCTTTAAGTTAGCAACATGAAAAAGAAAAGAAGTGAAGTGTAGCGGCATGGACTTACGACTAAAACCGAGATGTACGTGGAGGGGCAAGGCGCGACGGGTTGGGCTGGAGGAACAATGGTGATGTGGTTGGAGCGCTGAGAAGGGCGTGTAGTGGCGAGGCTACCTACGATAGGCGGCAAAAGAGAGAGGCAGAGAGAGCCCGGAAAGTGAGAGATGAGAGAGAGAGAGAGAGCAACCGTGAGGGAACGAATTTGGAGGAGAGTCGGTGGGCTCACTGATCGGCACAGGGTGCTGGTTTTGTGGTGGCTTACAGTGCTTTTTGGTGCAAAAGGTGGTGGTTTTGCAGTGGCTTATGGTGGAGATCAGTAGATGCTCTGTTTTTGGTGCAGGAAATAGAGGCTTTCCGTGAGGTGGGGGGGGGGCTTTTGGTTTCGTGTGGCTGAGCAGTGGCTAAATAAAGGTGTTACGGCACAAACGTTGGGCGTGGGTGAGCCGTGGCAAGTGGCACCGAGGAGTTGGGGTGGCTACAAGTGTGGCTCTGTTTCGGGTGTCTAAAAGAAAGGAGTTTCGTGGCTTGCAATGGAAGCTACAAAGGCATTGGGCGGTGGCTTCGTGTGGCTGGGCACAGTGGTGCAAACAGAGGTGGTGTTTTACATGGAGAGGGTTGTGGTGCACGACTGGAGTGGTGGACTTTGAGTGGCTGAGGTTACGTGCGCGGACTGAGTTCGGTGGAGTAGCGATGCGTTGGCTTGGCTGTGGGGGTGGCGGGGCTGCTGAACGCCACTGAGGCTTGCAGTTTTACAAGGGCTGGGCAAAGGCAAGCAACGACGGGGAGAGGGAGAGCTGGAGCTTCCATGCGTGGAGTTGTAGTGGCTGGGTTGTGGCTACTTGAAGGTGGTGAGGCGGCTGGAGTGGAGGTAGCAGTTTGATATCCTGAGAAGAGGAGAACAAGTAGCACAATTCTAGGGTTGAAGATGCTTAGCATATATATACGATATATATAGTAAAGAGATAAAAAACCTAGAGAAAAAAGATGGAAGGACTGCATGAAAATGGAGGAGGGACTGCATGAAAATGGAAAAGGGATGTAAACCGTGTGACAGAGTCTGGAAATCGCTTCCACGGGCCTGGTCTCTTAAGCCTAAAAAGAAAAATATACTTGGCCCACGTCTTTGATCATGTATGAGATTATTGCATGGCATTGACTCAACAAATAAAAAATAAAAAAAATACACTTATCCCATAAATTTTTTGGGTGGACATCCACTTGGTCCATTAAAAGATTTTAAACCTAATTATCAAATCTATTAAAAAATTATTTTCCGCCAAAAATATCTTAGGCCCAAACTCTCTTCCAAAAAAAAAAAATTTAGTCGTAATCCCAAATGATTTTTCATAACTCTAAACTCAAAAATTTTGTAAAATGGTTTGACTGGGCTCAGGTGTTACATCATAGTTGTGCTCCTCTCCTTGCTTGGTGATGATGTGCACCCCTACTCCCCTGCCAGCTCGGCAGGACGAATCGTCAAAGTAGATCTGCCAGGACTTTCCTTGGGGTGCGTTCGAAACTTCTTCTGGGAAATTGTTGAACTCGGCAACGAAATTTGCCAGCAGTTGTCATTTTATAGCGACTCGAGGTTGATATTCCATGTTGAATTTGCTGAGCTCGATCGCCCACTTTGAAAGCCGTCCCGAGGTGTTTGGCTTCTACAGTACCTTCTCGAGGGGGAGATCAATGAGTACTTTTATCGGGTGGGTCTGGAAATATGTCCTTAATCTCCTGGTCGCGACGACTAGGGCGAATACTAACATCTCCAATTGGGGGTACCTCGCCTCTGCTCCGCAGAAGGCCTGGCTCATGTAGTAGATGGGCTGATACGGCATGTGGTGATACTGCTAGGTATACCGTCAAGGTCTCCCTGGGTCTTGTTTGATTGAGTGGTGGGGGACGACTCAAATACAACTTCAAATCGGCGAAGGCTTTTTCGCAAGTCTCATCCCAGCCTTGGGCTTTCCTCAGTACTTTGAAAAAGGGTAGGCACTGGTCGGTTGATAGAGCGATGAAATAGTTCAGTGCTGCTACGTACCCAGCTAGCCTCTGGACTTCGTGAAGGTTGCGAGGGGAAGGCATTCCTATCACTGCTTCCACATTTTCTGGGTTTGCCTCAATCCCTCTCTCGGAGACCATGAACCCTACAAACTTACCTGTCTCCACTTTTAATGCGCACTTCAACAGGTTTAGCTTCATTTGGTATTGCTGAAGGACGAAAAATGCTTCTCGTAAGTCTGCCAAATGTTGTCTGAGCTCTTTTCTCTTCACCAACAGGTCGTCTACGTACACCTCCATATTTCAGCCAATCTATTGTTTGAACATTTGATTGACTAGCCATTGGAAGGTGGCCCCCGCATTCTCGAGGCCGAACGACATTGCTTTGTAGCAGTAGAGGCCTCAGTCTGTTAAGAATGCTGTCTTCTCCCTGTCATTCGGGTTCATCCTAATCTAATTATACCCAGAGTAGGCATCCATAAAGCTAAGGAAGGGATGTCCCATAGTCGAATCCCCGATCAGGTCGATGCGTGGTAAGGGGAAGCTGTCTTTTGGGCAGGCTTTATTCAGGTTGATGAAGTTGACACACATCCGCCACTTCTCGTCGGCCTTCTTCACTAGAACAACATTAGATAGCCGTTCCGGGTAATGGACCTCCCGGATGAACCCTGTTTTTAGGAAACGGTCCACCTCTTTAGCTATCGCCCCATACATCTCGGCGCTGAAACTTCGCCGTTTCTACTTGACTCTTTGAGTCGCTGGATCAACGCAAAGCCGGTGCTCAATGATGGAGTTGTCAATCCCTGGCATATCCTCATGGCTCCAAGCGAACACATCCCGATGTTCTATTAGGAGGGATATCAGGGCCGCTCTCATCTCCGGGTCCAGCTTAGTCCCGATCTGGACTTTTTGCTCCAATGTCAACTGGTCAACTGCAACTAGCTCCAAGGGCTCGTTGGGTTCTGCTTGCCTAAGAGCCTATTCATCATGGATCTCCTCATCCCATTCAGCCAAGGGCAGAGGTGAACTTGGCTTGGGCACTTCTTCTATCTTTTCGAGGGCCGTGACTAACTTGAGCTTGTGCCTCAGCTCTCGTTCTAGCATTCTCGGGCCACGACCTGATTGCCGCAGACTTCGTCCACCCCCGAGTCGGTGGGGAACTTCATTTTGAGATGGTTAGTGGACGTTTCTACCCTCAAACTATTCAGGGTGGGGCGCTCTAGTATAGCATTATATGAGGATGGAGCCTTGATGACTAAGAAGTCTGACATGATGGCCGCAGTTCTGGGAACCTTCCCTGCCAGTACTGAAAGGGTGATGGCTCCCGTTAGTTGAACAACATCTCCTGTGAAGCCATTGAGTGGCATTGGAGCAGGATGCAGTCGGTCTGAGCTGATTCCCATCTTTACAAAGGCATCCCAAAATAGGATGTCTAGCGAACTGCCGTTGTTGACTAGGATCCTCCGGGTTTTGAAGTTTTCCACTTGCATTGTTACGGGTGGAGGATGCCTTCTTCGTCTCTCGCATTGAAGGTTATCGTGGGGCCTTCGGTGCGCTGTGGGGCCTGTTTGCAAATGCTTCCGCGTACCGCACCGTTTGGGCATGTGTTTTTCGGGCTGATGAAGTTGTACCGCCTCTGGCATTCCCCTGGGTAATTGTGTTGATCTCCTCGAGTGGCCTGTTCTCCACTGGGAGATTCCTCTGTGTTTCATCCCTCGTTCCCTACCTTCTCAGACTTGCACCCCGTCGGGGACCCATGCGCCTTCCTCCGTGTCGGTCTACACGGTCCTCCGATCGGCATGTCTGATTACGCTGGTCTTCTTCCCTCATCGTCTTTAGGGTGTAGCAATCTCGAGTGTTGTGTCGGTTATTCATGTGGAATTCACAATATGGATGGTTTTCCTCATCTCAGGGCTGCTCTCTCTAGGAGCTTGGGTGCCGGTTCCCCCTTGGGGCCAAGCCGGCATTTCTCCCCTGCCCTTTATATTTGACGCTTCCCTCTTTCCCTGGCCTCGACCTCCTTGAAGGCTTGATGCCTACTGACCCGCTCGCTCCATCTCGGACCGTCGTGGGGCAGTCAGGGGCTCGAGTGTATCTTCAACGTTGATGAATTGATCTGCCCGTTCCACCCTTAGTGTTGTAGGGGTCTTTCGCACTATCTCATCTAGGAACAGATTCAGAGGCCAGATTCCTCCTAGGAGGGCCGCCAACGTGATCTTCTCGTCTTGGACTTCGGTGGTCATACGCTCCCGATTGAACCGCATGAGGTATGACTTCAGGTTCTCACCATCGCGCTGTTTGACTGTCAAGAGGTAAGCTGCGAGGTGTCTCCTTTTCTGGCTTGCCAGGAATTGCGTCATGAAGAGGAGGGCAAGCTCCTCAAAGCTATCCACCTTTCCTGATGTCAACGACCCAAACCAGATCCAGGCGGCTCCTCTCAATGTTAGTGGGAATGCTCGGCAGACAACTTCCCTTGGGAAACCATGTAGGGTCATGTGAGCTTTGAAGGTCTCCAAGTGCTCCAGTGGGTCTTTGGACCCGTCATACATTTCTATCTGGGGGACCTTGAACTTGGGGAGAAGTGGCACTGCCATGACCCCCGCGCTATACGGGTGGTCGGTGCTGACGAGTAGCTAGTCAACAGTGGATGGCGTGTCTATCTTTTTAGCTATCTCTATGCATTTATCCCCAAGCTCTCGGATTTGAACATGCAACTTGCGTCTCTCTTCCTAAGCCACGACGTCCTGGTATTCATTGCCACTCGGTTTTGCGCCTTCCACTAGCTCTTCGTAGGTGCGCTTGAGGGCCGCATTCTCCCATCGTACCATCCTAGCTTCTTCCATTAGTTTCCTTCATGTCTCCTCCATGCTCACAAACGTTGCTTCCATCATCCTGTCCTCGTCGTCCCCCCTTCGTGTACCTTGTGACCTTGTCGTTGTCGGCAACTGAAGTACACGCTTTTATAGAAAATTTATCCCACAGAAGGCGCCACAGTTGATGTTGTGTTTCGCAGCCCTAGCACTTCCGCGATAACCAAGCACACACCACCTGCAATCAAGGAGAAAGGGCTCTGGTGACGTTCGAGATCACTCTAATGCCAAAGTCAGTGAACGATTCTCTCTGAATAACTCTAAAGAATAGTAAGAACAATCAAAAGTTGAGAGAGAGCTCCCATAGAAGGGATGCCCGTTATTTATACTTGTTACGGATCCTTCTGTTAAGGGAGGCTGTGGCAAGTGTCAGACCTGCTACCACTCATTTCCTACTACCACAATGTGTCAGCCTGCGGCTCGAGCGACTGAAGGAGATCTTGGCGTGTCAGTCGTGCTAGGCATGTCCTGTTGCTAGGAGGTCGTGGAGTGTCGGGTGTCAGACCTGCTACCGCAGTGTGTCAACCTGTGGCTTTGGCTGCTAAAGGAGATCGTGGCGTGTCAGCCATGCTAGGCCTATCCTGCTGCTTCCTACCAGAGTTTGGTATTAGGTCGTGGGCAAGCCGTCCTTGGTGCGTGGGGTGCGCTGGTGCGTGTCGGCTTTTCTGACACATGAATTTGAGTGCGACATCCCTTCAGTCTAATAAGTCTATGACCGAGCATGTTCAATAGTCCTCATGGAGCTGGGCGTCTTGCCCCGTGTCCTACGGGACCTGTAGGTAGCCGAGCCCCGAGACTATCTCATTGGCACATCTGAGCTTGGCGTTAAAAGGCCTTCCCGGATAGGTTTGCAATCACGGGCTCTGCATGTGATTCTCCGGCCCAAACTCTTAGCTCACGGAAGGGCTTTGTCCTTGGGCCTGGAGTTCTTGGGCATGGCCTCTTCGGGCTTGGGCCCTTCAAGGAACCAAAATATTCAACTAGGCACCAAAGATCTTCCATGAGCTAGTAGGACCCTAGACCTGTCAGGCTAAAGAACTAGCTTGATAGGTCTCTGACGTGGGATATTTATCCCTCGTGTCATCCTCATTCTCCCAGGTTGCCTTTTGTTCTGTGTGGTGGTTCCATAGCATTTTGACTATCGGAATTGTTTTGTTGCAAAGTACTCAAACCTCCCGATCCAAGATTCGGACTAGCGCTTCCTCATATGAGAGAAATCTTTGTGCACCTGGAGAGGTGCATAATCCAACACGTGTAGGGTCATGCACATATTTTCGAAGCATTGGGACATGGAAGACATCATGCATGGCTGAAAATTGTGGAGGTAGTGCAAGCCGATAAGCTACTACTCCAATCTTTTCAAGAATCTCGAATGGGCCGATATATCTTGTGGTTAACTTGCCCTTCTTGCCGAATCTCAAAACTATCCTCATCGAAGCTCCTACTTCAATGTGTAGCTCCTTTCTTCTACAATTGGCATATTTCTTATGCCTCTCTTAAGCCAAAGCAAGTCTCTTTCTGATGATAGCCACCTTATCTTGCATATTCTGAACTAAATTAAGGCCCAACATCCTTTTCTCACCAACCTCATCCCAATAAAGGGCGATCTACATTTGCGCCCATACAAAACCTCATATGGCGTTGCGTTGATGCTCTCCTGGTGGCTATTATTGTAGGCGAATTCAACTAGTGGCAAGTATTTTATCCAACTCTCCTTAAAATCTAAGATACATGCCCGTAACGTATCCTCAAGGATCTGAATTATTCTCTCGGACGGGGCATCTGTCCGAGGGTGGAAAGCAATGCTGTAAGTCAATTCTGTTCACAGGTTCCTTTCCAAGCTCCTCCAAAAGGCTGAGGTAAATCGTGAGTCCCTATCCGATACTATCTTGGATGGAACTCCATGCAACCTACTCATCGAGTAGGTCATCTGAATTGGTATAAAATGGGTTGACTTCGATAATTTATCGACAATCACCCACGCCAAGTCTTGTCCTATTTGGGCTTCAGGAAATCCCATTACAAAATCCATGCTGATCTCATCCCATGGCTAAACTGGAATTAGCAATGGTTGAAGTGCTCCCAATGGCCTTTGATGCTTGGCCTTAACCTGCCGGTATGTCAGGAATTGAGCTACAAAGTCGGCCACATCTCGTTTCATCCCACTCCACCAATAGTGTTGTCGTAGGTCTCGATGCATTTTGGTACTACCTAGATGCATTGTGCATAGGGACCTATGTCCCTATCTTAGTATTAGATCCCGTAACTCTGTCTTAGCTGGTACACACAATCTTCCTCTAAATCGTAAGGATCCATCATTAGAGACCACAAAGTCGAGTTGCTTCCCTTCCAAGACCTTTGTCTTGATCTTTTGGAGGTCAACGTCTTCGCTCTGAGCAGCTTTAATTTGGTCCAATACAGTCGGGCCAAGAGCTAGGCCACCCAGCCTTGCTTGTACATCCTTCACCATCTCCACTCCCAGCTTCTCGTTAGCCATAATAATAAATTTATGGGAGTGTACATACTCATAAGAGTGCCAGAAGAAGATTTTCGACTAAGGGCGTCTGCAACTATATTAGCCTTGCTGGGGTGGTAGTTGATACTACAGTCATAATCTTTCAATAGTTCGAACCATCTGTGCTGCCTCATATATAATTCCTTCTGAGTGAAGAAATATCTTTGGCTCTTGTGGTCCATATAAATTTCGCAACATTCCCCCATAAAGGTAATGTCGCCATATCTTCAAGGCAAACACCACGACAGCCAACTCTAAATCATGGGTTGGGTAATTGCACTCATACTCCTTAAGTGGACGCGAAGCGTATGTTACAACTCTTTCATACTGCATAAGAACACATCCCAAACCTTTGTGTCAGGCATCGCTGTATATCACAAATCCACCAGTACTCGAAGGTATAGTGAGAACAGGTGCCGTCACAAGTTTCTCCTTGAACTCCTGGAAGCTCTTCTCACATTCCGTAGTCTATATAAATTTCTCACCCTATCTGGTCAACTTCGTTAAAGGAATTGTGATGCGAGAAAACCCCTCAACAAACCTCCTGTAATACCCTGCAAGACTAAGGAAACTCCTGATTTCTGGGACTGTCTTTGGTCTTTGTGGAGGCCATAGTGGGATCTATAGACATACCATCCTTTGGCACTATATGGCCAAGGAAAGAAATCCTTTGTAGCCAAAACTCACACTAATTAAATTTGGCATACAACTTCTTCTCCCGCAACACTTGTAAGACAACCTCTAAATGCTTTGCATGCTCCTCCGGGTTGTCAAGTAAATGACAATTTCGTCGATAAACACAACCACAAACTAATCAATATATTCCTTGAAGATATGATTCATCAAGTCCATGAAATCCGTTGGAGCGTTGGTTAATCTGAAGGACATCACCAGAAATTCATAAGGCCCATATCTCGTTTTGAAAGAGGTTTTCGAGACATCCTTCGCTTTAATCTTCAGCTGATGGTACCCTCAGCGGAGATCAATCTTTGAAAATACTTGGGATCCCTGAAGTTGATCGAACAAATCATCGATTTGTGGTAAAGGATACCGATTTTTAATAGTCACCCTATTCAGTTCTCTATAGTCGATGCAAAGTTGCAACGATCCATCCTTCTTCTTCACAAAGAGAACTGGTGCTGTTCGAATCTTGGATCGGGAGGTTCGAGTACTTTGCAACAAAACAATTCCGATGGTCAAAGTGCTATGGAACCACCACACTAAACAAGAGGCAACCTGGGAGCATGAGGACGATATGAGGGATAAATATCCCACCCTTAATCCTTGAGGTACGTTCAATCTTGAGGATGAGATTATTTTAAGGGAGGAGAGTTGTAATACCCGAGTCCTACTACTTAGGTCTTTACGCCATTTTGTTAATTCATTAAGTGAAATATTTTGAGATAAAGATTTTTTTTATTTTTTTATTTTATTTTATGATGGTTGTGCTTTTGTTTTTATGTGGGTTATAAAAATAATTCAAGGGCATGATTTTAAGCCTTACAATATTTTTCTCCTAAGCCCTCTAATTTTCATTTATTCAAGAAATGGCCCAAGCTCCCTCCACCATTGGATGGTTAGGTAAGGGAAATATCTTTCCACACCTGATCCCCACCGTCCATCCTCCCTAGCTTATGAAATAAGGTTTGACTAAAAGCAATCAAATCTTTATTCTCTTGAACCCGTCGGCTTCTAAGGCAAGAAAAGAAGAAAAACTTCTCAAGCCCTCAACTGTGGGACTACCATCCATTCTCTCCCATTTCCATTCTCCTTCCAATCTTAAGCCAAGCATTCATTATTTCTTCTTCTCAAGAGGAAAATAACAAGAAGGTAAGAGTACCCTTAACCTATCTCTTTTGTGTATTTCGAACCTGGCCATGGTTTAATCAAGTGGGTTTTCCTTTTGTTGTTGTTTATGTTTTGGTTTTGGATTTCCAACCAAGGGTTCGTGTGCTCTCTACTTCCCTAGGCCGAACCCACCTCTCCTCTTCTCCATTTTTGTGTTTTGGAAATGATTCATCAAAGGTAAAAACCCTAGCTTGACCCATTTTGTTTTAGTTTGATTTTGGAGGCCAACTAAGTTGTTTTTTATTGTATCTTAATTATATTTATTATCTATGTTGTCAATAAACGTGAATGCTCTAATTTGTTTTGGCCCCAAACCGAGTGTGTTGAAACTATCTTGTTATGTATTTCCTTATCATTCGAAAATGGTATTTTTGCTATTTAACTTGGTTAGTCATAAGTGATGTTAGTTGATCTTTTAATATATGTATATATATATATATATATATATATATATATATATGTTGATGCAATGTGTTTTGTGTTGAGATCTGGTTGCTGACTTGTTAATAGGATGCTAGATGATCGGTTTAAAGGTTTGGCTTGGTTCATTGTAATTTTAAAGCTTGCTACTAACATGTATTAAATGTGTAAAATATAATCTTGGGTGTTTAAAGATCTCAAGTTCACTTAATGGGTTTAGCCTAACTGTTTTATGCTATGCTTAACCAAATAATTATGTTTTAACAAACTTTTCTTTGATTCCAATGCACTAGATTTATAGTATGAGTTGGTATAAGAAGTAGATGATTATTTGTGCATGTTATACGATTGTGTGTGAGCTGTCCAGCAAGCCTAATCCCATGTGTATACTTTGTTTTGATGACAAGTGAGCCCTTTCTAATAAGGGACAACTAGCTATTCTAAAGCGCATGTCTTTCTAAATTGATTAGCTTGTCCGAGATGCCAAATTTGTCTTAAGCCCCTTTTGTTGTGAAATGTTATGCAAAACACACACACCAACGATGACAAATAAAATAAAAGCAACACAATTAAGAACACGACACACAATATACGTGGTTTGGCAAATTGCCTATGTCCACAGGAGCTGCAGAAATTTTATTAACCAGAGGAGATTACAATCACTCAATCTCAACTCACACTCTCTAGGAATTTTTGCTCTCACACAATATGCACTCACTAGACAATTGTTCTCTCTCAAAATATGCTTAAGGTCATCCAACAGAAGTCTAATATGATATATTTATAGTGAGTGGCGCTGGAAACTTAATCTGAAAAAAACTGTGTACTTCGCTTGAGTGGAGTGTTGAGCGCGCCTCGATCGAATAGCCAAATGAACATTGGCTCGAGCGAAGTGTGAAGCGAAGGTCGAGCGAGCACTAGGGTTTATGTCTCGCTCGAGCAGAGTGTCGAGCGGTACTAGAGCGAACTCTCAGACATGATCTTAACTCGAGCAGTATGCTGAGCGATGTCAAGCGAACTTTGGCTCTAGCCAACTATAGAGCCAACTTTAGCCAATCACTTTTTCAGCTCCAAAACCAGTCCCCACATGCCAATCACTTTTACACCCCAACACATTTATTAAGCAAATTTCCAGATTTGAGCCTTTATCTCCATTAATTTGAAAGTAAGCTTAAATCCAATAAATTTTTTTAAGCCCATGAGTCATCAACCACCTTTCCATATAAAATACCCAAGTGGCCCTTTCATGGACAGCTAACATGCTTTAGTTTTAATTATGTGATATCTGTATAGGCTAGACGAGAGGTTAGTCAATTGGGATAACGCTAAGTGTAGAAGGGGTGTTAGATTCATGTCATGACTTTCTCGTTTAAAGGGAGGCCTAAAGGATATTGAATGAGTATTAACACGCTTATTATTTATTGGAATTGGACCTACTGTGCGGTCGGAAGTGTCAAGGTACATTGAGGTAGGTAGCTATGACCATGCTCCTTACACAAAGTTCTCTTATGAAAGAATGTCTCTCTCTCTTTTTAAATGTTCTTCTCAAGAAAGAGTAAATGTATATATTATGTACAAGCCTTTCTTGGTAGCCCCTATTATGCACCCTATCGATTATAATTTTTTTTTTATAGGATAAACAACTTCATTCATAAAAAACAAACTTATACAAGAAAATCAATCCAAAGGATATTAGAAATTACATTAGGGTATGAACGCCACCATAAACTAATGTACTTAACACTTAAACCAAATTTGGCAAGTGAGTGTGCTGCTTCATTGCAGCTTCTGTTGGCATATTGAACTACACAAGAATTGAAATGACTCATCAGTTCCTTTGCTTCCTTAATAATATTTCAAATTGCTACCTTTGAAGATCCTTTTTTAGTAAATTCATTAACTACTAACAAGGAATCAGTTTCAATCACAAGATTATGAATTCCAATGTGGATACTAAGCTGAAGGCCCTGCAGGATAGCCGAGCCCTCAAGCTCCACTGCATTCAATAACATCCCCCTTTGAATCCCTTAGAATTGCTCCAACTCCAGCAATCGAACCATTTGAAGATAAGGAAGTTTAAAAGTCAGGAGGTGGGAATTCCCATCTACAGTAATTCTTCACAGCATGTAAAGGTTTACATTTCAGTTCTTTGAAGTACCTTTGCATGGCCAATGTATTTCCCACTACTGCCTCTGCACTTACACACTTCTCCTTAAAGATCTTTATATTTCTTCTGTACCAACTCCAGCAAATTAGAAAAAATAGCTCAAGCATTTCTTTAGATCTGTCTTGAAGAAAACTTAGCACAACATCAAGAAACAACTCATTAGTATTGATCTGCATCATCATGGGAAAATGTGACGGATGGACAGTAACAAAGAGCATGTAGGACATCTTCCCTTTCAGCAACACAGAAAGTACATCCTCCCTCAACCATCACTTGTTTCTTCATAAGGTTTTATTTAGTAGGTAGAATCCCTTTGACAGCTTTCCAAGCAAAGATCTTCACCTTAAATGGAAGTTGCATAGACCAAATTTCTTTCCATATCCTCTTCAACAGTGCAGCCCTCAAAGATTCACCACATTGCCTGCTTTGGTTCAAGGATCGAAATAGCCTATAGGCACTTTTAACAGAATAGTCACCATGTGCTTCCTGAACCCAACAAAGCAAATCAGACCTTCCATGACTCAAGACATTATTCAAAATCTTTGAGGCCACACATTAGGTGAAAACATAGCAGTAAATTTTCCCACATCCCATCCCTGATGAACATCATCCACTAGCATATTCACAGTAGCCTTTTCTTCAAGAGCTGCAACTCCATTTTCACTCTATAGATCAGATAGTTTAGGCAACCCAGGTACTCAATAATCTTTCCAAATTCTTACACCTTGACCAGAACCAATCCTCCAACGACAACCAGCTCCCAGTTTATGTTAAGTACTCCAAATACCTCTCCACACAAAAGAAGGGTTCTAACCCAGTGCAGCATCCAGAAATTGGTCTATAGGGAAATATTTAGCTTTGAAGACCTTATGCAAAAGAGAATTAGTATTTTGCATAATTCTCCAACCTTGCTTAGCTAAAAGAGCATCATTGAACACCCTAAGATCCTTAAAACTCATACCCCCATCCTGCTTGGACCAACTCATCTAATGAATTTTATGGTCATCCTTCTTCTAACCCCACCAGAATTTTGCCATCATCTGCTCAAGATCATTACATAAAGTAGAAAGTAGTTTGAAGCAGCTCATAGAGTAAGTAGGAATGGACAATGCAACAACTTAAATCAAGATTTCTTTCCACCAACCGAGAGCATCTTTTCTTTCCACCCCTGCAATTTTTTCCAAACTTGTTGCTTAATATAAGAAAACGCCTTATATTTGGACCACCCAACCAAAGCTGGAAGCCCAAGATACTTTTCAAATTGCTAGCTATGCTGCAACCCCCAAAGATCTAGTATCTCCTCCTTCTTAGTAATATGTACATTACTACTAAAAACAATTCCTATTTTTTCTTCGTTAAACTTTTGACCTGAAGCAACCTCATAACAGTTCAACAGGTCTTTTGGATCTTTTGATTTTCTTCCACAGTAGCCTTACAAAACAAAAGGCTATCATCAGCAAAAAGTAAATGGGATATTCTAGGAGCCCCTCTGCACACCTTAACAACTGTGATATCACCTCTGCCCTCAGCTTTTTTTAGCAATAATATTAATCCCTCAGCACAAATTAAGAACAAGTAAGGGGATAGTGGATCCACATGTCTAATGCCTCTCGAAGGGATAATAGGACTTTTAGGCTTTCCATTAATCAAAACTGAAAAAGAGATAGATTTGACACAAATCATTACTAAGGCAATCCATTGAGCATTAAAACCCATTCTGTCCATAACAGATTCTAGATAGGACCATTCCACATGATTATAAGCTTTACTCATATCCAACTTAATGGACATAAAACCATCTCTTATTTCTCAAAAAATGCATCAATTCATAAGCCAGAAGAATATTATCTGTTATAAGTTGACCCGGGACAAAAGCACACTGAGAACTAGAGATGATCACTTTAAGCACATTTTTAAGCCCATTTGCTAGTACTTTGGAGATGAATTTATACAACACATTGCATAAACTAATAGGCCTAAATTCTGAAATCAATTCAGGCTTGCTTTTCTTAGGGATCAAAGTGATAAAAGTATGATTCAGTGAGGAAGGTAGAGTACCAGTTCTGAGGACTTGTAAGACTACATTAGTGACATCATTCCCCACAATGTGCCAATATTGTTGGAAGAAAACTGGGGCCATACCACCTGGACCAAGTGACTTGGTAGGATGCATTTGATCCAAAGTTGTCTTGATCAGGGGAAAACTCCTTCAACAAATCAGCATTCATTTCGGTAGTAACTTTCCCACTCAAACCATCTAGAAAATCCAAGTTACTATTCTGTTGTTCAAAATGAAACAAAGACTGAAAATAATTTAAGATAATCTGGTCTCTTTTCCTCTTCATATTTCCATGTCCCATCTTCACTTTTCAACCCTTTAATCCAATTCTTACTCTTCCTCTGAGATGCTTTGTGATGGAAAAATTTTGAATTTATGTCCCCTCCCTTCAACCATAAAGCTTTTGCTCTTTGCTTCCACAAAATTTCCTCTCTCTCCAACCAAGCCTGCAGGTTATTTCTAGCCTGCATTAATACCTCTTTTGAAACCCTACTAGCTTCCTCTAATTGCAATCTCTGAATATTAGCTCAAGCCCTTCTAATATTCATCTCTACATGCCCAAATTTCAACTTATTCCATGCTTCTAGCCCCTTGCTGCAACTACTTAATCTGTAAGTTATTTCTACCATAGACCTCCATTCAAAACTCCCTTTCCAAGACTTTGAAATAAAATCACCACATTCCTCATCCTCAACCCACATTGCCTCAAACCTGAAAAGTTTATGTCTGGTCCTTTTAAGTTCAGAAGTAGGCAATAACATAATTGGCACATGATCTAAATGAGCAGCAATACCACGAATAACTAGAGAGAGAGGGAAACATTCACTCCAATTGATATTAGCAACAAATCTATCAAGTCTTTCACTAATCACCTGTTGCTCATCTCTTCTATTACACCAAGTAAATATAGGACCCTCAAAGCCCAAATCTATAAGATTTTAGTCATCAAGCACATCTCTGACCTCTTGCATTAATCTGACTGATCTAGGCCTTCCACCCATTTTCTCATGTTGACATAGCACTTCATTCAAATCACCACAAACAAGCCATGGAATATCCCCATCTTCTTTCAAATTTTGAAGCAATCTCCAAGTCTCTCCTCTTTCCTCAGTTTTTGGGTGCCCATACAAACCAGAAAGTTTCCAAACCAACCCTCTATCAACATCCTGAATCTTTGCATCAATATGGTAGGAAGAGAAGCTCTCAATTGATAAATTGATTTCATTCTTCCATAACATTGCCAGACCACCACTTCTTCCCTCACAAGCTACTATAAAACAACAATCAAACCCTACTCTAACATGTACACGTTCCATCTGCTTAACAGTCATCTTAGTCTCATGTAAAAACAATACTTTGGGACCTTCCTTGATGACCAAGTCACGAAGTGCTCTAACTCCTCGTGGGTTCCCAAGCCCATGAGAGTTCCAACTTATTGTTTTCATTGTTCTCAGCAGGGCTGCATAGCAGCCTCCATCGTTGGAATACCCCCATCCTCCTTCAAAATAGTCCTCCCACGTTTTGAAACATTAGCATGCTGCATAACAACCTTCCTCTTTCCCTTAACATCCTGTTTCAAAATGCAATCACTTGGATTCAATTGCAAATGAAGACCAACTCTAGTCCACTTCCTGCTAGGCCTTCCCCTCTTGGGCCTTGAATTTTGATTCACAAAGCCCTCTTCCTCTATGACCTTAGGCCCATCATCTTGAGTTAACTTATCTGTCAAGACCACAGTAGCACCAACTGATGAATCAACCCCTGCATTCACTTCATTACCATTTAGGGAAGCAGTTCCTGCATCACAAGGAAGAATCTTCTGAGTGGCAATTAAGGGATCTGAATCCCTCCCAATATCAACCCCAAAGGGCAACATCCCATTACTACCTCCTGCATTAATACCTTCCATAACGGCCTCCTCTGAATCAATGCATAACCGAAGCACTAATAACGGAGTCGTTCACAACAGTTTCTTGATTTACAGCCTTAACTCCAGCTGGCTGTCGTTCTGTCTCTGATGAAGAAACTGGCGAGAATTCCCGATAGGTTGATCGCCATTGGCCAGAATTTTCCTTCACCCTTCCCACAATAGTTCCTACACGCAACCATGGACCAAAGGGAAGCATATCAGTATCCCATACATCTTGATTCCCATTGATCTCATAGTCTTTCTACTGATGACCAAGTTTACCACACGTATAACAAAAATTTGGCAAGTGTTCATAAGCAAAACGAATCCAGCCTGAACCAAACTGACAAAGATTCACAGTGATGCCACCATAAGAGGCTGAGAGATATCAATCTTTACTCGGATCCTCAGATACTCACCCCATGCAACTTCACCCTGCTCCCTATCAACTTCCTCCACAATGCCAATCTTATTACCAATGAGTCTCCCGACCTCTTCATTCATAGCATTTAAGGGCATATCATTTACTCTGATCCAGAACGAAGCTCATGAAGTCTTATTTTCGTTACTTGTAAGTCCCCCTCCAGATGCTTCAAAAGAATAAGATAACGATCAAACGAGCAAGGCCCCTCTTGAAGAGCACGTTGTTTGTCACTATCATCCTCAAATTCCACCAGAAATAATTTTGAGTCCAGATCCTTAAAGCGCACCTTGCATGCAGGTTGCCACACTTTTCTCATCGTGTTCTTGAGAGCCTCTCGATTATAATAACGATCAGTTAACAAGGACATCACCAAACAACGTTCCCCACGTGCTATATTAGATTTCAAGAGCGAAGATTCCACATGAATCTCACCCTTCTCATTCTCAGATAAAGAAAAATGTTGGCACAGAAATCCTAGGTCCTTTGCCATCGAGACAACAAACGAAACAAAATATACGATGGAAGAACCTACACTATGACAGGAGAGGAGCCTCTACCGAGAGAGGAAAACCTAATTACTTGCTCGCCTTTTAGTTGCTTCAGCCTTATCGATTATAATTGTGTGTATGTGTATAAGGAAATGCATGCACGTAGGTTATAAATCATGAGATTTTCATACATGCTCTCTCAAATAACTAACGCCTTACTTGTACGTAGCATGACATGAAATTCTCTTTTTAAAAGAAACGTATATGCATCGGACGAAAGAAAGATAATGAAAACATTTGAGTGCAAAGAAAGGAAAGAAATGAAACGAAGGTTAAGGTATGAAAATACGTAACGACCATATGAATAAAAAGGGTACCAAAGGACTGAGCAGATTGCAATGCCGAGTAAGTAGTACTAGTAGTGCATCTAGTGCTGCCCCCTGATTGAAAGGGATTTGCAACCCGTGGCCACGGGCGGAGTCCAAGTCCAAAAGACTGCTAACCCCAACACACGGGGCGTAATAGTGTGTATCAGCCAAATGAAAGTGAAACATGAAAGCAAAGTTATTTCTTAAAATGTTTATGCATGAAAGCATTGCTTATTTCTTAAATGTTTATGCATGAAAGTATCGCTTATTCCTTAAACTATTTATGCATAAAAGCATTGTCAAAATTAACAAATGTTTATGTATGCATGTTTCAAACGAAAAAGATTAGGTGAGATTAGTAAGTTAACAACATGGTGTACTGCTTACTGAGTATTAGACTCACTTTGTGTTTATGTTTTAAACGTCTAGGTATTGATAGAGAGGCTACGGAGCCGGGCACTACCGAGGAGGGAGGGGCTGATGCTTAGTGTTCCCCTGTTGGTTCAACCCTTTTGATGATGATGGTTTATGATTTTATGTTTTAGGATTAGTCCCATGTTGGGACATTTTGTTGAATTAACTTTTAGACAATGTATCTTTTGGTATGATGTAATTTCTTTGGTGGGGTGATGGTAACCCCTCATACATTGGCTTAACACCTTTTTGTATGTATTATAGGAACTGAGTCCCTTCTTATTTAGAACTAGTTATGTTTTGATGACTGAATGATGACTCTGAGAGTTCTTTATGGGAAATGTTGAATAGAATGTCTATCAGGAGTTCCCTACTATTAAATTATAAATTTAGAGTACATGCGTGATATGTTCACACTTATCCCATATTACTTTAGTAGAGAAAAAAAATAAAGTATATATATATATATATCTATATACATATATAATAGGGAAAGAATAGGTCAAGGGTAACGGTCTCGCCCTTGGTAGGGTGAGGTTGTTACATTTTGTGGGCTAGAACCTTGATAGTGCAAGGACATAGATCTTTCAAGGCCTAGAACCTTACTTGGAAAACGATCTTATAGGGGCTAGAACCCAATTACCTTGCACAACTAGGACCTTGCAACTAGGCACCAAAGATCTTGCTCGGGATGGTACTCTAGCCCGATAGGTCTGGGTTCCCTACCTGCTAGGGAACTAGCTCGACAGGTCTCTACCATAGTACTATTCATAGGTGCCTTGTCCGCATTTTATTCCTAACACGTATATAGATAGGGTTTTTGGTGCCCTACCCGACATAGTCTTGGTGCATACGTGAGAATTCTAACACAATCATGGTCTTTGGTACTAGGGCAACAAAGATCTTGTAAGTGCTAGAACCCAATTACCTTGCACGACTTGGACCTTTTGCAAGAGCTAGACCTTGTCGGTACGACACGAAAAGACCTTACAAGGGTTAGTTCCCAATAGGGCACCAAAGATTGAAATATTAAACTAGGCACCAAAGATATTGCATGAGCTAGTAATCTAGCAAGGCACATGAGTCCGGTCAGGATAATACCCTTGAAGGTAGGGCCCTCTTACCGTGTTGGTCCAAAACCCTAGTTGTTGCACTAATGTCTAGTAGGGTACCAAAAACACTCCCTATATTCGTGTTGGATTAGTATGTCGACAAGGCACCAATAAATAGTTCCGTGACAAAGTTCCAAAGGCCTTGCTGCAAGACACAAAAGACCTTATAGCATAAGGCTGCTAAGACCTTCCTTCTAAGGTTTGTACGTCGACAAGGCTCTAAAAGACCTAGTTGGGCAACATCATCAATGCATGTAAAACCTTGTTGAGCCAATACCGAACCATATAAAGCACCAGCATAGGCAACCAACTCAACAAGGCACGCAAGATCGTAGCTCCCACAACCCTAGGCCTTAGTAATGCCTGACCTCCACCAGCTAGTATGTCAGCAGGGCACCAAGGACCTTACAAGGGTAGTACCTTGTGAAGGAAATAAAGGACCTTTGCATGGTCTAGAACCTTGATGGGGCAAAAGAGATCTTGCAAGGGCTAAAACCTTATTAGGGCAGTAGAGCTCTTGATAGGGCTGGAACCCAATTACCATGCACGGCTAGGACCTTGCAAGAGCTCTAGTACCATGTCAGTAGTTCACCAAAAGACCTTACAAAGGGGTAGTGCCCAATAGAGCACCAAAGACTGATGTAACGCCCCAAACTCGGGTGGCTTGGAGAATTACTACCTGACACTCATAAACATGTCTCCCAACACATCCAAAGAGTAATCTCCAAAGACTTCATATATGAAATCAATCTCATATCTTCTAAATAATCTCATTACAAACTCCACACAATCTTTAATGCAATAATAATAAATCAAAGGGGTCCATAACCTCCCGGTAGTCATAACAAACTAACTCATAATTTCATAAATCTTACTAAACTCAAGATATAAATAAAACTCAAAGACATTAAAACTAAGAATACCAGAAGTCCTTCTTCTAGCAACATCTCCTTAGCTTAAACACAAACAGCAATCTAATCCAGGTCCTCAATTGGACTCTCCACATCATCTGAAAAATATTATAATGATAGGGGTGAGTTATCAACAACTCAGTAAGCAGAAATCATATGCTAGCGTGCAAACATGAGCATTTACAAAGTAGAGCATGCAGAACAAAATATTTTCAAGAGTTATCATGCAGAACAGAACATATTTTTAAAAATAACAGAGCGATGGTTTTAAGACAAGTAAAACCCATAGTACTTTGGCATAACATAAACTGAGTATCATCATCAGATCCAAACAGAGCATCAAACAGAGTAGAGACCATGTTTCACCCTTGTGGTAGGGTTGTGCTAACCTCGGTGGCCAAACCAGACAGAGACAGAGGCGAAATCTTTCCTTTATTCTTCTCGGAGCCCCGAGTGTGCATACAGGAAAGACCACAATAAAACCACTTTGTTTCCAAAGTGGGTGCACTCAGAGACAGAGAAGTTGGTACCAACCCAAACAGAGCAGAGCAGAGACAGAGTCAGATACGAAAACCAGTACACCATGCCAAAGGTTTTCAGATGTTATATCAAAATAATACAGAGTACCAAAACAGAATCAGACAGTTTACACAAGCTGAACACAAAAACCAGAACATCTTTCTAAATAAATGCACAACTTTTCATATTCTCAATATCGCTCTTTTTCCAGATTTCAGAAACCAGATGACAGAATTTAGCTCATGTCTACACAATGCATGTCAGAATATATTTTTCCTTTTTCACACAGATTTCATGAATAATGTAGATAAGTGACCGAGGTTGATCTTTGTTTTCAAAAGTTCCGAACACAACACAAATTATGCAAGTTTTCATAAAATCAACCTCAGTCTTATTAACTTGTATAAAACCCAGCATAGGAACCCCGCTTACTTGACTCCTGCAGCGTATTATCTATACCTTGAAATTGTCCTCTATTAATCTCGACACCTATTCATAGAAACAAAAGAAATATACACCGAGTATTATACACAATTCACTTGGTTTACTGTTCGGCCAACCCACAACAATCCACAATTCCAAGACCACTCCAACACAAAGTGTTTACTTACTCGCGAAAATGCCCGAGAACTCACAAACTACACTTTCAAGTATTTTATTGAATTGAAATAAATTGACTTGAAAGTAAAGTGTGTGTGCGTGCGTAAGAGACCAAGAACGAGACTAGCTTATCAACGAAAATGAATTTCTCCCGTAATGGTTTTACTAGTTACACGAGAAGCCGAAAACCGAAAGTCCAAGAACTATAAATCACAAGCCACGGAAGCCCAACAACAGACGAAATACAAACTCAAACTCACGGCAACAACAAACTGCATAGATGAGGAACATCAAAAATAAATACCAAGAAGCAGAATCTGCACACTTACAGCAAAGGAAACCGAAAATCAAAGGAATGAAGATGGAACTCTTACCAGTTGAAAATGGAGGGATGCGAAGTGATGCCCGTGTGTTGCAGAGGAAGACCGAAATGCAAAAATGGAGAGAAAACAGAGGTGCAACAGACGGCAACTCACTGGAAAACCAGAAGCAATGCAAAACGGAAATCAAAGTGAGGAGGTTTAGGGCATAGGATTCGGAATCTCAAAATAACTCCAGCAACAAGAAATGAAGAAGAAACCGAAAGAAAAAGAAGGACACGTGGGAGGGAGAGAGTTGCTGGAGAAAACTGAAATAACAACTTAAAATGCGAAGAGAAAGGGAGAAAGAGACGGAAATGGAGGAAGAGAACTACTAACCTCCCTAAACGGCGTCGTTCGGAGGGCCTTCAATACAAAAGAATGGCTGGGCCATTTCACGCATGGGTCCGGGCCTCACAACGCCTGGACCTTACATCCTCCCTCCCTTACAAAAATTCTGTCCTCGGAATTTGCTATAAGCTATAAAAGCTCTATTCGAACAAGTGAGGATACTTGACTTGCATCTCTTCCTCGAATTCCCAATATGCTTTGTTGATAGCATGATTATTCTACAATACTTTAACCAAAGAAATAGTTCGAGTCCGCAACACTTGTTCTTTCCTGTCCAAAATCCGTACCGGTTTCTCGGTGTAAGTCATATCCTCTTGAATCTGAAGGGGTTCATGATCTATGATGTGGGTGGGGTCATGGATGTACTTCCTCAATATGGATACATGGAGCACGTTATGCACCCCCGAGAACGCCGGTGGTAGAGCCACCCTGTACGCCACTGGTCCAATCCGATCAAGAATCTCAAACGGTCCAATATATCTGCATAACTCTTCTGTCGGCTTTGAGCTGCTTTCATTCTAGCCCGAATGGTGTCTATCTTTTCTGTGGTCTGCTGAATAATCTCTGGCCCTAGAAGTTTCCTTTCACCTACTTCATCCCAATACAATGGAGACCTACATCTCCTGCCATACAAAACCTCGTAAGGTGCCATCCCAATGCTAGCCTGGAAACTATTATTATATGCAAACTCAACCAATGGTAAATGTTGCATCCAAGATCCCTTGAAATCCATCAAGCATGCCCTCAACATGTCTTCTAAAATCTGAATAGTTCTTTCTGATTGTCCATCTGTCTGAGGGTGAAAAGCAGTACTGAAACTTAACGAAGTACCCATTGCCTCTTGTAAGCTTCGCCAGAACTTAGAGGTAAAACGAGGATCTCTATCCAACACAATGGATACCGGTACTCCATGCAACCTCACTATCTCCCGCACATACAGTTCAACTAGTTTCTCTAGTTTATAAGAAACTTTAATGGGCACAAAACGGGCAGTTTTCGTTAAGCGATCCACGATCACCCATATAGCATCTTGTCCGCTTACGGTCCTTGGTAGACCTGTCACGAAATCCATGGAGATATGTTCCCATTTCCACTCTGGAATCTGAAGTGGCTGTAAGAACCCTGCAGGTCTCTAATGCTCCGCCTTCACTTGTTGGCAAGTCAGGCATTGTTCTACAAATTTAGCAATTTCTCTTTTCATGCCATTCCACCAAAAGGACTCTCTCAAATCCCGATACATCTTGGTACTCCCTGGGTGAACAGTGTACAAAGAACGGTGTGCCTCTTCAAGAATTAACCTTTTTAGTTCATCATCAGCAGGTACGCATACTCTACCCCTAAACCTCAAAACTCCATCCTTGGAAACACAAAAATCAGGTTTGTCCCCGTTTCCGATCCCTTCCATTAACTTCACCAACCCCGAGTCCACTTTCTGAGCAACTTTGATTCTATCTATCAAAGCAGGCTGAACCACTAAACTGGCCATGAAAGCATTTGTATCACTAGAAAAGACTTCAATACCGGCTCTTTCTAAATCCATCAACAACCAATGCTAAGTGGTGATGGCTGCAACTGTCGGTCCGATTGACTTCTTACTTAGAGCATTGGCTACTACATTAGCTTTGCCTGGGTGATAATTAATGGTGCAATCATAATCCTTGATCAACTCAAGCCACCTCCTTTGTCTCATGTTTAACTCTTTTTGGGTAAAGAAATACTTCAAACTCTTGTGATCCGTATAAATTTCGCACTTTTCCCCATACAAGTAATGTCTCCAAAGCTTGAGTGCAAAAATGACTGCCGCGAGTTCCAGATCATGAGTGGGATAATTCTGCTCATACACTTTCAATTGGCGTGAGGCGTAAGCTATAACCTTCCCATGTTGCATCAGTACACACCCCAAACCGAGCCTAGATGCATCACTATAGACAACAAATCCGCCTCTAGTTGTGGGAACTGTTAACACCGGAGCTGTCACTAATCTCTCTTTCAACTCCTGGAAGCTTTCTTCACACTTTGCTGTCCATTCAAACTTATTATTTTTCCTGGTGAGTGCAGTGAGAGGAACTGCTATCTTGAAAATCCCATCAATGAATCGACGGTAATACCCCACCAATACCAAGAAGCTTCTAACCTCATGAACATTCCTCGGTGCTGACCAATTAACCACTGCTTCCACTTTTCCTGGGTCTACTGAAATACCATCCTTCGAAACTACATGTCCCAGAAACGAGATGGAATCAAGCCAAAATTCACACTTCTTCAACTTAGCAAACAGCTGCTTGTCTCGGAGTGTCCCAAGTACCAACTTCAAATGTTCTTCATGCTCGGTCTCGCTTTTGGAGTATATCAGTATATCATCAATAAAGACAACCACAAACTTATCCAAAAACTCATGGAACACCCTGTTCATCAAATCCATGAATACTGCTGGGGCGTTAGTCAGGCCAAAAGGCATGACCAAAAACTCATAATGGCCATATCGGGTTCTAAACGCCGTCTTAGCCACCTCTTCAGCTCTGATCTTCAACTGATGGTAACCCGATCGAAGATCAATTTTTGAAAATACTTGAGCACCCTGGAGTTGATCAAACAAATCTTCTATACGGGGTAGCGGGTACTTATTCTTTATGGTCACCCGATTAAGTTCCCTGGAATCGATACACATTTTCATCGATCCATCATTCTTCTTCACAAAAAGAACTGGAGCTCCCCAAGGTGAAACACTGGGCCTGATGAAACCCTTGTCTAACAAATCTTGCAACTGCTCTTTGAGTTCCGCTAATTCAGACGGCGCCATGCGATAAGGTGCTTTCGAAAGGGGTGCCGTGCCTGGAACTAACTCAATAGCAAACTCTACCTTCCGCTCGGGTGGAAGTCCCGATAAATCTTTAGGGAAGACCTCTGGATAATCTCTCACAACAGGTATCTATTCCAACATCACTTCCCCCTTTGGTGCTTCTACCACACAGGCTAGGAATCCCTGACAACCATCACGCATAGTTTTCCAACCTGAATGGCAGAAATGATGGGTGGAGCCAACCTCACTTTCGACCCTGTGAACCGAAATTCACCTTCATTAAGGGGTCTGAATACCACTTCCTTTTTAGCACAATCAATACTGGCGTGGTAGGAAGCCAACCAATCCATACCCAAAATCACATCAAACCCAACCATGTGGAAAACTATTAATCTGCTGGCATCAATCTTTCCTTTATAGAAAGAGGGCATCCAGGTAAAATCTCACTACAGACTACAGAATTTCCTGTTGGGGTCGCAACCACTAACTTGTTCCTCAACCTTTCAGTATCTAAAGTGCAAAATCTAGAGTACGCCGTGGAAACAAAAGAATGTGTCGCTCCCGAGTCAAATAACACAATAGCATTATTAGAAAACAAAGAAAGAGTACCTGTGATCACATTCAAACTCATCCATGAACCAAGAATATTCAAAGTCTTAACCAGAACCAATCAAAGAAAAGAAAATAATAGAAAATATAAATCCTTAAAGTAAAACAAAAGAGTCATACTAGTGATCACGTCATTCCTACCCTCAACCTTTCCAGGTGTTAGTGCAAAGACTCGAGCAGGCGCAGTAGGACGTTGATTGCTGCCCCGAGCTGATACTTCATTCCTCTGAGGTGGCGGTATGAACGTCTGGTTGCTTCTATTTTGCATTGGGCAATCCCTGATGTAGTGTCCTGATTTGCCACAACGAAAACACAATCCCGCCCCTTTTCTGCACTCTCCGGAGGGAGAGGCGATCCAACTCTGGCAGAGGATTGGATTCAGGATATGGAGGAGATTTTTCGAGTCCTAACCTGTACTGAGGAGCAAAAAGTGGCGTACGCCACATTCAAGCTTACTGGGGAAGCAAAGAGGTGGTGGATCTCTGAAAGATCTATCAGGGAAGCAGAGGGGACAGAGATAGTCAGTTGGCTGCACTTCAAGCAGATTTTTCTTGAGCGCTTTTTCCCTAGCTCATTCCGTGAGGACAAGGCTATGGAATTTGCCACCTTGGTTCAGGGAACAATGACGGTTCATCAGTATGCTGCTAAATTTACTGAGTTATCCCGTTTTGCTATTTATTTGATTCCGGATGAGGAAAAGAAGGCACGCAAATTCGAGCAAGGACTGAATGAGAAACTGTATGAGCGTGTGGTGGGTTTTCAAATTCGAAACTTCTCTGAATTGGTGAACAAAGCAACAGTTTTTGAAAGAACCCTTCAAAGAAGTGCTGCGTTGCACGAACAGAGGAAAATGACTACTCCCACCGGGTACCATTCTGGCATGGACCAAGGACCGTGGAAGAGGAGGAGTGAAGGTGGTAGTTCGGGAAAAGGCCAGTTCAGAGTAATCAACAGCCCTACCAGTGTAGGACATGCAATCAAGTACACTCCGGAGAGTGCAGGAAAGGGGCGGGATTGTGTTTCCGTTGTGGCAAATCAGGACACTACATCAGAGACTGCCTAATGCAAAATAGAAGCAACCAGAGGTTCATACTGCCACCTCAGAGGAATGAAGTATCAGCTCGGGTCAGCAATCAACGCCCTACGGCGCCTGCTCGAGTCTTTGCACTAACACCTGGAGAGGTTGAGGGTAGGAATGACGTGATCACTGGTATGACTCTTTTGTTTTACTTTAAGGATTTATAGTTTCTATTATTTTCTTTTCTTGGATTGGTTCTGGTTAAGACTTTGAATATTCTTGGTTCATGGATGAGTTCGAATGTGATCACAGGTACTCTTTCTTTGTTTTCTAATAATGCTATTGTGTTATTTGACTCTGGAGCGACACATTCTTTTGTTTCCACGGCGTATTCTAGATTTTGCACTGTAGATACTGAAAGATTGAGGAACAAGTTAGTGGTTGCAACCCCAACAGGAAATTCTGTAGTCTGTAGTGAGATTCTACCTGGATGCCCTCTTTCTATAGAGGGAAGATTGATGCCAGCAAATTTAATAGTTTTCCACATGGTTGGGTTTGATGTAATTTTGGGTATGGATTGGCTGGCTTCCTATCACGCCAGTATTGATTGTGCTAAAAAGGAAGTGGTATTCAGACCCCCTAATGAGGGTGAATTTCGGTTCACAGGGTCAAAAGTGAGGTTGGTTCCACCCATCATTTCTGCCATTCAGGTTGGAAAACTGTTGCGTGATGGTTGTCAGGGATTTCTAGCTTGTGTAGTAGAAGCACAAAAGGGGGAAGTGATGTTGGAACAAATACCTGTTGTGAGAGATTATCTAGAGGTCTTCCCTGAAGATTTATCGGGAATTCCACCCGAGCGGGAGGTAGAGTTTGCTATTGAGTTAGTTCCAGGCACAACACCCCTTTCGAAAGCACCTTATCGCATGGCGCCGTCTGAATTAGTGGAACTCAAAGAGCAGTTGCAAGATTTGTTAGACAAGGGTTTCATCAGGCCCAGTGTGTCACCGTGGGGAGTGCCAGTTCTTTTTGTGAAGAAGAAAGATGGATCGATGAGAATGTGTATCGATTACAGGGAACTCAATCGGGTGACCATAAAGAATAAGTACCCGCTACCCCGTATAGAAGATTTGTTTGACCAACTCCAGGGTGCTCAAGTATTTTCAAAAATTGACCTTCGATCGGGTTACCATCAGTTGAAGATCAGAGCTGAAGACGTGGCTAAGATGGCGTTCAGAACCCGATATGGCCATTATGAGTTTTTGGTCATGCCTTTTGGCCTGACTAACGCCCCAGCAGTATTCATGGACTTGATGAACAGGGTGTTTCATGAGTTTTTGGATAAGTTTGTGGTTGTCTTTATTGATGATATACTGATATACTCCAAAAGTGAGACCGAGCATGAAGAACATTTGAAGTTGGTACTTGGAACACTTAGAGACAAGCAGCTGTTTGCTAAGTTGAAGAAGTGTGAATTTTGGCTTGATTCAATCACGTTTCTGGGACATGTAGTGTCGAAGGATGGAATTTCAGTAGACCCAGGGAAAGTGGAAGCAGTGGTTAATTGGTCGGCACCGAAGAATGTTCATGAGGTTAGAAGCTTCTTGGGATTGGCGGGGTATTACCATCGATTCATTGATGGGTTTTCCAAGATAGCAGTTCCTCTCACTGCACTCACCAGGAAAAATAATAAGTTTGAATGGACAGCAAAGTGTGAAGAAAGCTTCCAAGAGTTGAAACAGAGATTAGTGACAGCTCCGGTGTTAACAGTTCCCACAGCTAGAGGCGGATTTGTTGTCTATAGCGATGCTTCTAGGCTTGGTTTGGGGTGTGTACTGATGCAACATGGGAAGGTTATAGCTTACGCCTCACGCCAATTGAAAGTGTATGAGCAGAATTATCCCACTCATGATCTGGAACTCGCGGCAGTCATTTTTGCACTCAAGCTTTGGAGACATTACTTGTATGGGGAAAAATGCGAAATTTATACGGATCACAAGAGTTTGAAGTATTTCTTTACCCAAAAATAATTCAAACATAAGGCAAAGGAGGTGGCTTGAGTTGATCAAGGATTATGATTGCACCATTAATTATCACCCAGGCAAAGCTAATTTAGTAGTCGACGCTCTGAGTAGGAAGTCAATCGGACCGACAGTTGCAGCCATTACCACTCAGCATAGGTTGTTGATGGATTTAGAAAGAGCCGGTATTGAAGTCTTTTCTAGTGATACATACGCTGTCATGGCCAGTTTAGTGGTTCAACCTGCGTTGATAGATAGAATCAAAGCTGCTCAGAAAGTGGACTCAGAGTTGGTGAAGCTAATGGAAGGGATCGGAAATGGGGATAAACCTGATTTTTGTGTTTCAAAGGATGGAGTTTTGAGGTTTAGGGGTAGAGTATGTGTACCTGCTGATGATGAACTAAAAAGGGTAATTCTTGAAGAGGCACACCGTTCTTTGTACACTGTTCACCCAGGGAGTACCAAGATGTATCGGGATTTGAGAGAGTCCTTTTGGTGGAATAGCATGAAAAGTGAAATTGCTAAATTTGTAGAACAATGCCTGATTTGCCAACAAGTGAAGGCGGAACATCAGGACCTGCAGGATTATTACAGCCACTCCAGATTCCAGAGTGGAAATGGGAACATATCTCCATAGATTTCGTGACGGGTCTACCAAGGACCGTAAGCGGACAAGATGCTATATGGGTGATCGTGGATCGCTTAACGAAGACTGCCCGTTTTGTGCCCATTAAAGTTTCTTATAAATTAGAGAAACTAGTTGAACTGTATGTGCGGGAGATAGTGAGGTTGCATGGAGTACCGGTATCCATTATGTCGGATAGAGATCCTCGTTTGACCTCTAAGTTCTGGCAAAGCTTACAAGAGGCAATGGGTACTCAGCTAAGTTTCAGTACTGCTTTCCACCCTCAGACAGATGGACAGTCGGAAAGAACTATTCAGCTAAGTTTCAGTACTGTTGAGGGCATGCTTGATGGATTTCAAGGGATCTTGGATGCAACATTTACCATTGGTTGAGTTTGCCTATAATAATAGTTTCCAGGCTAGCATTGGGATGGCACCTTACGAGGTTTTGTATGGCAGGAGATGTAGGTCTCCATTGTTTTGGGATGAAGTAGGAGAAAGAAAACTTCTAGGGCTAGAGATTATTCAGCAGACCACAGAAAAGATAGATACCATTCGGGCTAGAATGAAAGCAGCTCAAAGCCGACATAAGAGTTATGCAGATAAACGCCGCCGTCAGTTAGAGTTTGCGATGGGAGATAAGGTATTCTTGAGAATTTCACCAATGAAAGGAGTTATGAGATTCGGAAAGAAAGGTAAGTTGAGCCCTAGATACATTGGACCGTTTGAGATTCTTGAACGGATTGGACCGGTGGCGTACAGGGTGGCTCTACCACCGACGTTCTCGAGAGTGCATAATGTGTTCCATGTGTCCATGTTGAGGAGGTATATCCATGACCCCACTCACATGATAGATCATGAAACCTTGCAGATTCAAGAGGACATGACCTACACAGAGGAACCATTGCGGATTCTGGACAGGAATGAGCAAGTGTTGCGGAATCGAACTATTTCTTTGGTTAAAGTATTGTGGAACAATCATGCTACAAATGAAGCATCATGGGAATTCGAGGAAGAGATGCGAGTCAAGTATCCTCACTTGTTCGAAGAGAGTTATTATAGCTTGTAGCAAATTCCGAGGACGGAATTTATGTAAGGACGGGAGGATGTAAGGCCCAGTGGGTTGTGAAGCCGGTCCGTGCTTGAGGGCCCAGCCCTTTCTATTTCGGTGGGAGAAACGACGTCGTTTGGAGGGGTAAGCTTTTCTTTTTCCCTCCCCCGATTTCTTTTCCTTCTCTTTCGGCATTGCAGTTACTCTGTTTAGTTTTTTTTCTTTCTCCGCAACTCTCTCCATCCCACAATTCTTTCCTTTTCCTTTCAGTTTCAACTTCATTTCTTGTTGTTGGCATTAGTTTGAGTTTCTGAATCCCATGCCCTAAACCTCCTCACGTGGATTTCTGTTGTTGCGTTGCTTCTGGTTTCCCGAGTGTTGCCGTCTGCTACACTCTGTTTTCTCTCCATTTTTGCATTTCAGTTTCCCTCTGCAACACACGGGCATCACTTCGCATCCCCTCCATTTTCGACTGGTAAGGGTTTCGTTCTCATCCAAGTCTCGGTTTCTCCTTCTGTAACGGTGCGAATTCTGCTTCTTAATTTTGGGTTTGATTTATCTTCATTTTGATGCAGTATCTATTTTGGCTGTGAGATTGAGTAGTTTTTGTGAGTTTTCTGGTTGTTGCGTGGTGAGTATTTCGGGTTGGTGTTTTGTCCTAGGTTTGGATTATTTGAAGTTTCATTGTAGTGGAATTGTTGGATTGGTGGTTGAGAAAATATTTGGAAGTATTAGTTTTTACCTTCTATTATGGAGTTGGGAATGGAAAAAAGAGTGCATTGTGTAGTGTAAACTGGTTAAGTTGGCAAAATCTGTGTACTTCACTCGAGCGGACTGTCGAGCGCGACTCGAGCGAATAGCTCAATGAACATTGACTTGAGCAGAGTGTCGAGCGAGACTCGAGCGAACCTCTCTGACTTGCATTCGCTCGAGCAGAGTGTCGAGCGAGACTCGAGCGAACCTCTCTGACTTGCCTTCGCTTGAGCAGAGTGTCGAGCGAGACTCGAGTGAACCTCTCTGACTTGTCTTCGCTCGAGCGGTATGTCGAGCGATGTCGAGCGAATCTCACTGACTTGACTTCGCTCGAGCGGTCTGTCGAGCGAAGTTGAGCGAACTTGGCTCGAGCCAACTGTCGAGCCAACTTACAGCCAACACTTTTTCAGCTCCAGACCAGTCTCCACTTATAGCCAACATACTGAGTTTGGTATAGAATATTTTGGGTCGAAGTGTGGGCTGTCCGGATGGTTATTTGGCTAGTTAAGTTTGATTAAACTCGCTGAATTATGGTCTAGAGTTTGAGTCTTGAGTTGTTTAAGACCAATTGTGTATTGTTGGACTTTAACATTTAGTTTATATTATTTTTATGAATAGGTGACGAGATTGATAGAGATCATTTTCAAGGCTTAGATAATACGCTGCAGGAGTCAGGTAAGCGGGGTTCCTATGCTGGGTTTTATACAAGCTAATAAGACTGAGGTTGATTTTATGAAAACTTGCATAATTTGTGTTGTGTTGGGAACTTGTGAAAACAAAGATCAACGTCGGTCACTTATCTGCATTATTCATGAAATCTGTGTGAAAAAGGAAAAATATATTCTGACATGCATTGTGTAGGCATGAGCTAAATTCTGTCATGTGGTTTCTGAAATCTGGAAAAAGAGCGATATTGAGAATATGAAAAGTTGTGCATTTATTTGTTCTGGCTTTTGTGTTCAACGTGTGTAAACTGTTCTGATTCTGTTTTGGTACTCTGTATTATTTTGATATAACATCTGAAAACCTTTGGCATGGTGTACTGGTTTTCGTATCTGACTCTGTCTCTGCTTTACTCTGCTCTGTTTGGGTTGGTACCAACTTCTCTGTCTCTAAGTGCACCCACTTTGGAAACAAAGTAGTTTTATTGTGGTCTTTCCTGTGTGCACACTCGGGGCTCCGAGAAGAATAAAGGAAAGATTTCACCTCTGTCTCTGCCTGGTTTGGCCACCGGGGTTGGCACAACCCTACCATGGGGGTGAAACATGGTCTCTGCTCTGTTTGATGCTCTGTTTTGATCTGATGATGATACTCAGTTTATGTTATGCCAAAGTACTATGGGTTTTACTTGTCTTAAAAACCATCGCTCTGTTATTTTGAAAATAAGTTCTGTTCTGCATGATAACTCTGGAAAATATTTTGTTCTGCATACTCTACTTTATAAATGCTCATGTTTGCACGCTAGCATATGATTTCTGCTTACTGAGTTGTTGATAACTCACCCCCTATCATCATAATATTTTTCAGATGATGTGGAGAGTCGAATTGAGGACCTGGATTAGATTGCTGTTTGTGTTTAAGCTGAGGAGATGTTGGTAGAAGAAGGACTTCTGGTGTTCTTAGCTTTAATATCTTTGAGTTTGATTTATGTCTTGAGTTTAGTAAGATTTATGAAATATTTAGTTGGTTTGTTATGACTATCAGGAGGTTATGGACCCCTTTGATTTATTATCATTGCATTAAAGATTGTGTGGAGTTTGTAATGAGATTATTGAGATGATATGAGATTGATTTCATTTATGAAGTTTTTGGAGATTATCCTTTGGTTGTGTTGGGAGACATGTTTATGAGTGACAGGTAGTAATTCTCCAAGCCACCCGGGTTTGGGGCGTTACAATTAGCCTTACGAATATTTTACTTATTCTTTTCCAAGACCAAAGACAACATGAATAATCATTACGGAGTGCAATAAAAGACACAAGGAATCATGTCATAACAAAGAATATGAACAATAAATTAAGATCAAAAGGGCTTGTCAATAAGCAACCCACCTAAAGGTTTTTGATTTGTAAAATGAAGTCTTAATCCTATGGCATTTTCAAGCTTGACTTAAAGCACGCGTTAATTAAAAATTCTGTCACACATGAGGAATCTAGAGATGTGGCACGAACCTGATATGATGAGAGCCAAACCATACAGCCTGAGGCTTATGAGAGTCCAAGTTCTGTTATCATATAAAAAACATTCACAACAACAACAACAAACATTAACATAACAATGGTAACAAAAGGATGGATATTATAATACTTACAAAATCACTATAAAGATAGCAATCCCTATATACCCGCTAGTGAGTCCATAAAGCTAAAAACTAGGTAATATTGAAAAGAATTTTGCACACGCCCTAATTAGGTAACTACTACTCTCGGTGAATAAATATTCACTTACATTTGAGCACTCACAATGGTTTATCTATCTTGCATTTTATGAATCTCTACATTTAAAATGCACTATTCATCTATTTTTCATTGAGTAAACTTCCCAAGTATGGCATAGTTGAGAACAATTACTCGTCCAAAGATGGAACCTTCCAGATCAAATTTAATGGAAGATCCTTTAGATTATCAAAATATATGCACACATTTACACAGCACAGGATAGAATGCAGGGCGCAGGTAGTGTTTTTACTTAAAAGAAGAGAGAGAGGGAGAGAGGGAGAGAGAGAGAGAGACAGAAGTGAATTAAGTTTTGTTAAAAATATTCTGTAAAAACAAAATATAGTTGAAAATCTCAGTTCCAAAATTGGTACTGCAAAGGGCTGACTGAAGAGGTATGCATGCTACTGTAGAAACCGATCGAAGCTGCCATGCCTTCTGTACATAAAACTCAAGCCGCAACTCATAATTATATAATCTGAAAACAAAGAGAAAAATACATGGTTCTTACCAAAACAAAACAATGAAACCAAAAAAGAATTAAGCATAAATCTTTCTACAAAGAAAGATCAAAGACGTTTAAAATAGACAGGCCTTTTCTGTCCCAGATCCTAAAAAGGTACCTTTGAGGGATAAAAAACAACCCTCCAAGCCGACTCGATGAAAAAATAGATAATAGTTAAAAAAACAGAAAAAATATAATTACTATAAACTAAAAGAAAAACCTGATCTCGATTCTGAAAACACCTGCCAATAAAATATATTTTTAAGTTTGCTTCTTGAAACAAAACAATAAAATATATTAATTATGATTTAAGAGAAAGGGATTCAGAGATGCGGGGCATTACGGAGGGAAGCCACCTTGGCTCTCAAGTCCTCCATCTCCCTCTTCAGCTCCATCTCGGACTCGGAGTTCGGCAATCCTTTGGGACTACGACCGCTCTCTGAAATGGATTGGATTTACTGAAATGGAAGAAGAATAAGAGAGAAAACGGAAGGATAGATATTTCTCTCTGTTTCTCTCGCTCCTTGTTTGTCAAATCTCTCCCTTCGAAAGCATAAAAATAGTAGGACTTCAAAGTTTTCAAACAGCAACGGCTTTCTTTTTCCATTAATAAACGGCTTTCTTTTTTTTTTTAATAAGAAAATAAAATAGACATCCGATTATCCAAAATAGTATGATTCATGCCCATCCGCTAGACACGATTTATTAAAAGTAAATAATGGGTCAACCGGCCCGTTTAACTCAAAATTAATTCGTTTTAACTCGTTCAAATTTAAAATGTTATTATTGTTAAATTGTAAACTTGATATTTTTCTATATATTTGTGTTTTTATTTTTTTATTGTTGAAATTGTAATTTTAGTCGTATGATCATATTTGTTATTGTATAATTTGTAATATTAGTTTTATTATATGTTAAAATTTAAAAAATATTTAATAGATATTACTAATAAATATAGATTTTAAATTTTATGTGAAATTATGTTAATTAAATCAAATAAGTTATGCATTTTAGTTTAATTGTTTTACATGAAACGGGTTTAGATAAGTTATATTATATTAATTTATTTCTAATTAATTATTAAACGGGTCAAAACTAATGACACGACATACAGTCGAATTATTAACTGTTGGGTTAGGATTTGAACGTTTAACACGTTTAGCTTAATGGATTGGGTTCGAGTTGGCTTTTATAGTAGAATATTCATGACCTAACACAATATGAACAAGACACAAAAAACAATGGGCCTGCATTCATGTGCCGGCCCAACACCCCTTGTAACGCCCCAATCCCGGATGGGTCGAAGAGTGTGCACACAGGAAAAACCACAATAAAATTACTTTGTTTCCAAAGTGGGTGCACTCAGAGACAGAGAAGTTGGTACCAACCGAAACAGAACAAAGCATAACAGAGCAGAGACAGAGTCAGATACAAAATCCGTACACCATGCCAAAGGTTTTTAGATGCCATATCAAAATAAAACAGAGCGCCAAAACATAATCAGATCATTCTCTCATACTGAAAACAAAAGTCGGAGCATTTTTCTAAATCAATACACAATTTTTCAGATTCTCAATATCGCTCTTTTTCAGATTTCAGAGACAACATGACAAAATTTAGCTCATGTCTACATAATGCATGTCAGAAAATATTTTTCTTTTTTCATACAGATTTCATGAGTAGTGCAAATATGCAACCGAGGTTGGTTTTTCCCAAGTCCTCATTTCATAACAAAATATGCAAAGTTTTCAAAAAGTCAACCTCTGTAACGCCCCAATGGAAGGCCCAAACCACATGACCTATACTCCAAAAGGACTAGTCAATGATACAATTGGAGCCCCACTAGAACCTTATAAAGAGCAAGAACTTCTCCTTCCCAAGCAATGTGGGATCCCATATACCACCTACCCTTATTCATATCATATGGGGTATCACAATCTACCCCCCTTAAATTCCCGACGTCCTCGTCGGGCCTGTCCATTGTAGGTGGTATGGCTCAAGTCCCACATTTCTGGTTGGGATTGTCTCTGATACCATTTGTAACGCCACAATGGAAGGCCCAAACCACATGGCCTCTACTCCAAAAGGACTAGTCAATGATACAATTGGAGCCCCACTAGAACCTTATAAAGAGCAAGAACTTCTTCTTCCCAAGCAATGTGGGATCCCATACACCACCTACCCTTATCCATATCATATGGGGTATCACAATTGTAACGCCCTGTTCCCAGAGGTCCGGAGAGTTAGCTCTTAACACTTAAAATTAACTTAAATAACACAACTATAAACTCCAGAAAAACTCATAAAAAAGTTAATACACTTAATCAAACCAAAAATCTAAGTTCCTCCATGGCGACAATAAAGAAATCCCTAATAACATAAATTAGAAATTCTCCAAAAACTCGAAAACATCCTCAACTCATCAAATCAAATACCCGAAAAATTAAATCAGTTTACAAACTACGACTCTCAAATAAGCATTTGTACCCTCAGGCACTTATTTCACTACGATCATCACACCTTGCTAAACTTTCTACTCTTACTCTCCAGCTGAACCATCAAAATTATCTGAAAATATATGGAGATAAGGGGTGAGTTATCAACAACTCAGTAAGCAGAGAACATATACCAATGTATAAACATGAGCATTTACAGAAATCAGAATGCAGAACAAAAATTTTCATTTTTAGAGTGTGGAAGCAGAACATGTTATCAAAATATCAGAGCGAAGATTTAGAAATAATTTCATTCAAAATATTCTTTGGCATAACATAAAAGATCATCATCATCATCAGAACATCATATCAGAACAGAGGCCATGTATAATCCCCGTGGTTGGGTTGTGCATCTGCGGATAGCCAAGCAGAACATAAAACACTCTGTCACCAAGGTGTGCACTCAAAACAGAGACCACTACTCTAACCCATGGCAGGGCCGTATCCACTATTATTACCCGTGGTTGGGCCGTATCCACTATTATTACCCGTGGTTGGGCCGTATCCACTATTATAATCTGTGGTTGGGCCGTATCCACTATTGTAACCCGTGGTTGGGCCGTATGCCACTATTATCACCCGTGGCAGGGCCGTAACAGAACAGAACGGAAACAGAATCAAATTCAGAATCAGAGAGTCATGCCAAAGGTTTTCAGAAATCTCGTCTTATCTAAACAGAGTACTGAACAAAAATCTTCGGAATAGAACAAAATCAGATCACAACATAATTTATGCACAAATTTCATATTCGCTCTCATTTTCAAAGTTTAGAAACAGAATGTCAAAAAGATAAGCTCATGTCTACACCAGTCATGATAGAAAATACTTTCTTCTTAAACAGAATCTCATGAGTAATGCAGAATAAATAACTGAGGTAGTTCAAATTTCTTTTCATAACAAAACATGCATATTCTTCAAAAAGGACCTCAATTCATTTTATTTAATACAAAGTCTAGCATAGGAACCCCGCTTACCTGGACTTCTTAGCTTTTCAGAATTTTCCTCAAAAATGCCGAACAAATATTAATCGTCACCTATAAAATAATCACGTAACTTCCATAAATTTTCAATTAATCACGTATTTCGATATTTAATCCTAAGCTTATAAAACAACCTAGTTAATTCCTCAAAACCTAAAATTACCAATCATCACTTTCTAAAATCGCCAATGCTACTTTAATACTATGACTAAAACATTTAAAAATCAGACCTATTATTAGTGAAAACAACTTATGAAGTTTAATACAGAGTAAAATAATTATCCCAAAATACTTTAAAATAAACCATAACTATTATTAACTAGACTAAAACATATCTAAAATGAAAAAATAACCTTACACCAATATTGTTTACTATTAAAGTAAATCTTTACTTAATAACATATTAAAAATACTTAAGTGATTTTCTTTAATCATAATTAAAAAGTTCAAAATAAAAATTTCACACTTTCAATAAAAATAATGCGTTGCACATAGTATAATTTAAAAATACTATATAAACTCGGTACAATAACTTATACATTCCACAAAGGGTAATAATGTAATTATAAGACAACATTTCCTAACTACGGAAGTTTTCGGAACCACAACAAAACATGCAAGCAACGAGACAACGCCGCGCGGTTGGAGAGTAATGGAGGACCTACCGAGAGGAGTGGAGCTGCGACAGAGCTGGAGGGACGCTAGAGGTGGTGGTTACTGCAGCGGTGCACTGGAAGAGAGAGAGAGAGAGAGGGAAAAACACAGTGAGCGAGAAAACAAGATATATGTGAGAGGCAGGGGGTAGTTTCGGCATGGCTTACCGTGCTGATGCAGAACGTACTACTGATCAAGGCTGACGAAGTGTATTTAGACGGCGGTTTGAGGTTGGCTGGGTGGTTCTCCGTCGTCTATCGAGGCTGAAAAACTGGGGAAGTGAGGTGATTTCCTTACTCTGTTTTTGGGTGGCTAAAATAGGGGACAATGAGACCGTGGGGGGTACGGGTTCACTGTAATAACCTTGGCGGCTTCATGCATGGAGGCTGAGCGAAAGACAGGCCAGTTAAAGATGGTGACTGCGGTGAACGGCGGAAGAGCCACGATCAGTGGAGATGCAGTGCACGGGTTGCGTCGGTTTCGTTTGAGCCGGGCGCAGAGGTTGCTGGTGGCAGCAGTATGGACGATGGAGGGCTGGCTTGCGATTCAAAGTGGTGCGGCGGTTTGTGTTTTGGGCAATAGTTTTACTAGCATGAAAAAAAAAACAAGCGACTAAATTATACTTCGAAAACCCTAGATGAAAACCAAACGGACGAGGGACGCGCATGAGGGACGTGCATGCGGCTGGGAAGAGAGTCGTGCGGGTGAGGGAATCTGCTACCTCAAAAACCGAAAGGTTTTCTAAAGTTTAGTCAAACGGGTGCGGCCTTGATCCGCAACTAATGGGCCAACGCTAAAAAAAATAATAAAGAAAAACTACTCGATCCCTAACCTAAAAACCAAAAAAATAAATAAATAAAACCAAGGTCCAACCATACAAATTCTGAATCCGGGTGTTACAACCTCAGTCTTAATAACTTGTATAAAGCCTAGCATAGGAACCCCGCTTACCTGAACTTCTTAGCTTTTCAGAATTTCTCCACAACAGTTCTGAACGAAAATCAATCGTCACCTATAAAATAGTCATGTACTCCCTTAAATATCTGAATTTAACACAATTTTTCAATACTTACAACTGAAACACCAAGTAATCTATTTTCCTAAAAAGCTAAATTCTACAAAACCCAAAAAAAATCATAAATTTAATACTTGACTAAAGTATTAAATTCTAACTCACCTACTATTGAAAAATCAAACTATCAAATTTAATACTAAAAAACATAATTATACCAAAAATTCCTTTTTAAGTTATACAACAATAATTATTTAATAAACTAGAACATAATAAAATTACAACATTTTCACTTACCTTTAAAAGAAAACTTTACTTAAAATAAATTTAACCAACCAAAATAATTTCTGTAAAAATGAAACACTCAGAGTTTACAAATATATATTAAAAGTTTAAAACACAATAATGCAACTTGTAACTCAAAGGTAATAACATAATTTTATCTACTTAAAAGACCAACTATGCAATTGCTTCTGTAATACCTTATCATTTGAAAACATGGTAAAGGGCATAACAATAATAATTCCTATTCTAATAGGTTACAGAATTACCCAATATATATATATAACTCTTTAAGTCAGCAAACATGAGAAACAAATGAACTGAAGTGCAGCGGCGTGAACTTACAACTGAAACAGAGATATGTGTGGAGGGGCAAGGTGCGATGGGCTAGGCTGGAGGAACTGTGGTGGTGCAGCTGGAGTGCAGAGAAGGGTGTGCTGCGACGAGGCTGCCACGTTGGGCGGCGAGGCTGCCACGCTGGGCGGCGAGAGCTAGAGAGGCAGAGAGAGAGATGAGCTGGAGGAAGGGAGTTCGGCGTGAGGTTGGAAGAGGTAGCTCACCGTGGGGGATAAAGCGGCGTGCGGCGAACTAGGGGGTGACGGAAAGCTTTTCGCTAGCGGTTTCTGTGTAACCTTGCCGTGGCTGGTGGTACCGAGAAGGAGTTAAGTGACTGCAAAGGGGTGGCTCTATTTCGGGTGTGGGAAAACAGGGGAATAAACGGCTAGGTTTTCAGTGGGAAGGGTGGCGCGCGGTGGTGTTGACAGTGGTGGTTCTCGTGAGGTGGGGTGGTGGTGCACGGCCAGGTGAGCTTTGGTGATGCTAGTGCTCGGTTTGAATGATGGTACGGGAAAAGACTGCAGCATGTTTGGGCGATGTTGCTCTGATTCTGGCCTGCAGGTTCACGGCAACCATGGCCACGTCGTGTTGCTGCCATTGGATCGTGCATGAGTTCCTCGTGTGATGCAAGTGATTCTCTCCAAGTTTGGTTTTCTAGCCGGCAGTGAGGGGGTGGCACTCGTAGAGATACACTGAGAAGAAAAGAGAGGGAGAGGGAGAGGGAGAGACTCGAGTGTTGGACGGAAACGAAAATTAAAAGGAGAGAACTCAAAAAGGGGAAGGAAGTTCAAACTTCAAACTGCTTAGATCACGTGGAGATAATGGAGATTGGGTGGAGAAATCTTCAGAAGTACAGAAACTAAAATTAAAAAACGGTGTAGAAGATAAAATGAGATAAGCTCACTGCAAACAACGTTGTGGGGTAGGAGAGGTTACTTAGCTGTGTGAAAACAAGAGAGAAAAAAAAGGAAACAAGAGACTCCAATGGAACGGCCTTGGGTTTAATTGGCCCGGGTGCTACATCTGTGATACCCCCATATGATATGGATAATGGTAGGTGGTGTATGGGATCCCACATTACTTGGGAAGGAGAAGTTCTTGCTCTTTATAAGGTTCCAATGGGGCTCTAATTGTATCATTGACTAGTTCTTTTGGAGTATAGGCCATGTGGTTTGGGCCTTCTATTGGGGCGTTACAAATGGTATCAGAGACAGGTTCCAACCAGAAATGTGGGACTTGAGCCGTGCCACCTACAATGGACAGGCCCGACGAGGACGTAGGGAGTTTAAGGCGGGTAGATTGTGATACCCCCATATGATATGGATAAGGGTAGGTGGTGTATGAGATCCCACATTACTTGGGAATGAGAAGTTCTTGCTCTTTATAAGGTTCTAATGGGGCTCTAATTGTATCATTGACTAGTCCTTTTGGAGTATAGGCCATGTGGTTTGGGCCTTCCATTGAGGCGTTACACCCCAACTTTAAAGGACCGTACTCACTACTCTCTCCACTATTGACCACCTTGTTTTTTTTTCTATTTTCTCCAATTTTAATTTTATAAATAAAAATCAGTTACTAAACAACTAGCCTTGCACGTGCTGGATTCACCTATATTGAATTTAAGGAAGCAAATAAAAAAATGATGTTATGAAAATACAGTAGAAGGTAATTTCTTGTCTACTTCTGGTCCCTAAGGTTTGGAATGCTTTCAAACTAATTCCTGGAACTGAAAAAAATCTAAACTGATACTTGAAGCTTTGTTTATATATCAAAATGATCCCATATCCAATGTTTGTTAGTTTAATGACAAAATCACTAACATGATACATGATACTTCCATATCATATCCAATTGTAGAAGTATGATTGCCATATATATATATATATAATATATGTATATATGCATAGCAAGTTTTTAAGAACAAAAAAAGTGCACAATCAACATAACATTATCAACTAGCCAATGGACTCACGAGTGGTCGCCCAAGTGGGGCAATCGTCAGCCACCCTATGATGGACACCCACGAGGCCACCCTTCATGAGTGGCTTTTATATTTTTTTAATTTTAGGTTCTATTCTGTTTTATGTTTTATGTTTTTGTTTTAGAGTCTTGGAAAAACTATTGTTTCGGTCTCTATGGTTTTCACTTTTTCGAAACCGGTAATTATGGTTTAAAAAGTTTCTAAAAAGTACATTATTGGCTTCTGTAACACCCCGTATTTTTAGTGTATTTTTAATGAAAGAATTATTTGTTATTAATTTAAAATTTATTCTCTTGTTTTGAAATTATTAGATTTTTAGTTGTGTTATTTTTATGATTTTTACTTTACGAAAATTATTTTTGAAGTGCTTTCTCTAAATTAATTATTTTTATGCGTTTAAATTTCTTCTCAAATTAAATTAACTTGTTGTGGGGTTTAATTATTTATTTTCATTTTAATCACTGCGTTTGAATTATTTTATTTTACTTGCTTTGTTAAAATCGTTTCCGTTGGATCATTTTTGTGACCCAAGATATGAGGATTGGACCTCATTCCTTTCCCTACATTTTATTTTTCCTCTTTTCTTTTTCCTTCATTTTTCTTTTCTTCTTTTCTTTTCTTTCTTTTTTTTTTCTTCTTCTCTGGTCTTTCCCCGCGCGCCGCAACCCCCCTCCCTCTCTCTCTCCGTCCGATCCTCATTCTCACCCCAGCGCCGCCGTGAGCCGGCGGTGGTCAACACCGCCCAGCTTCCTACCACCCCCACCCACCGGCGACCTCCCCCTCCGGTTTCCAGCCCCAGCCGCACCGCCGTTAGCCTCCACGCACCACACGAAGCCGCGGCATTCCTTGCGCAGCTGTGCCGCCGTCGCACCACCTCCGGCCACCATCTTCTCACCACATCATCCTCGACCTTCTAGCAACCCATTGGACCCAACCCCACCTCCGATCTGTCACCGGTGAAGTCCCACCATCAACATTTCCGTTTTGGGTGTTTTTGCACTTCAACCGCCTATTGCGCCGCCACCCACGGCCAATCACCACCACCACTAGCTTCACCGACATCCCTAAGCCCTACCGTATCAATCTTGGGTCTTCGTTTACACCCGTTCAAAAGTGAGTTTTTGAGACCCACGGCCACAGTGCTTTTGGCACTGTTTTGTTGCTGCATTGCCGCTTCTAGCACCTCCATGATCTTTCAAAAATTATATTATAGCATTGTAAGTATTTGTTCCCAAAGAACTTTTGAGATTTAAATGTATTTATACGCTAATTCATATTTACTGTTAATTTATTGGTTGTGCCGGACTGAGTCCGAGGAGTAAGGGGATCGGTTAGATTGGATGATGGAGTTGTTTGTGTGAGATTGGTTTATGCTATGAAATTTGTTGGCTGTTTCGGGTTTAAATATTGGTGTTTTGAGTTTGACGTTGGTCATGGTGAATATTGATGATTTTTAGGAAGTGATGATATATTTTTGGGATTATTGATTTGATGTTTTGGAAATGTTTAGAAGGGTTTGTTGGGGCCTTTTAACATCTAGAAGTGTTGAGATATTTTTCCTGTTGTGGAGTTGTGAACGGAGAGAGAGTAGTGTGTAGTGTCGTCCTGATTAAATTGTTAGTAATTGTTTGGGACTGCGAACTGTAGGAATAAGTGTGAGTTATTGGAATTTGAAATTGGCATTGGTCTTGACGCTTGTATTGGACAATACTGAGTTTGGTATAGAATATTTTGGGTCGAAGTGAGGGCTGTCCAGATTGTTATTTGGTTGTTTGAGTTGGATTAAACTTGTTGAATTATGGTCTAGAAATTGGGTCTTAAGTTGTCTAAGACCAATTTTGTGTTGTTGGACTTTAATATTTAGTTTATATTATTTTTATGAATAGGTGACGAGACGGATAGACCAATTTTGTGTTAGCTGTTCTTCAGGGACTCAAAGCCTGTAAGGAACTGGGGATTAATTTTGTGGAAATTGAATTAGATTCGCAAATGGTGATTTCGTGGTGGAATAGGAGAAGGTGTGGTGTATGGTACTTGGAATATTTTTGGGAAGATACATTGGCTCTTATGGATTCTATGGTGTGCGTAGTTCGTCATGTTTATAAAGAGGGAAATAAAGCTGCGGATTGGTTGGCCAGGAGTGGTGCGTCGGGTCTTAATTCTGAGTGGAGATTTGTTAGGGAGGTGCCTAGGGTGCTTCGTGGTTTAATCCGTTTGGATATTCTGGGTTTGCCTTCATTGCGTTGCCGTTAGCATCATGTTCATGCAGAATGGCCCTTGCTTGGTTGTCCTTTTTAGTAAGCTTGTAATTTTGTTTGTAATTTTGACACCTGGTAGGAGAAGTTTTTGTAATACTAGGTGTTGGTCTGTAACCACGGTATCCCTCCGCCAAAAGTGAGGGTAATTAATAAAATTTGGGAAGGGGTCACTCATGGACAAGTGATCTCGACTCTTCTATAAAAAAAAAAGAGACGGATAGAGACCGTATTCAAGTCACAGATAATGCGCAGCAAGAGTCACGAATTATTGGGACTAAGGTTGATTTTCTGAAAACTTTGCATATTTTTATGATGAAATGAGAATTTGGGAAAAACAAAACCAACCTCAGTCATTTATTTGCATACTCATGAAATCTGTACGAAAAAGAGAAAAATATGTTCTGACATGCATTGTGTAGACATGAGCTAAATTCTGTCCTGTGGTTTATGAAATCTGGAAAAAGAGCAATATTGAGAATATGAAAAGTTGTGCATTTATTTAGAAAGATGTTCTGGCTTTTGTGTTCAGCGTGTGTAAACTGTCTGATTCTGTTTTGGTACTCTGTATTATTTTGATATAACATCTGAAAACCTTTGGCATGGCGTACTGGTTTTCGTATCTGACTCTGTCTCTGCTTTGCTCTGCTCTGTTATGCTCTGCTCTGTTTGGGTTGGTACCAACTTCTCTGTCTCTAAGTGCACCCACTTTGGAAACAAAGTAGTTTTATTGTGGTCTTTCCTGTGTGCACACTCGGGGCTCCGAGAAGAATAAAGGAAAGATTTCACCTCTGTCCTACCGAGTTCGGGTAGTCTTTGTTTGTTTCTCTCGGGTTTTAGGCACGATTGCTTACCCTCCGGGTTGTTGCTAGCCCTCCAAGGGTTAGAGTAGTCTTTGTTTGTTTCTCCTGGGATTAGAGCGATTCACTAAAATGTCCATTTATAGATTTAATAATAGACTAGATTGCCTTTTGGACGGAGTTGTTTGGTTCGATCAATTTGCTCAGTTTTTGGGCTTCGAACACTCTTTCCTCACTATGGGTAAGATAATTTTAGAGGTTAGGGTGCGACCAATTTGATTGAGGTCGGATACTTTTGGAGATTCGGGTACGCTTTACATTTTTGGGTGTCGAGCTCACTCACAATCTGAGCAATTTGATCGAGGGTCAGATATTTATAGAGATCGAGTACACTTCACATGCTCAAAAGCCAAGCTCCCACTCAAATCAATTTGATCTAACGGTTGGATACTTTTGTATAATGGTGTACGCTTTACGAGATTGAGAGTTGAGCTCCCTTGTGATCTGGCCAATTATTACTATCAAAGTGCTTCACGAAAGTGATAAAACTATCCCCTTAGAAATTTAATATTGGTTGTCGTGATAGACAAGAAATTGCCTTCTACCGTATTTTCATAACATCATTTTTTTTATTTGCTTCTTCAAACTCATTATAGGGGGAATCAACACGTGAAAGGTTAGTTATTTAGTAACTAATTTTAATTTATAAAATTAAAATTGTAAAAATAGGAAAAAATAAGGTAGTCAATAGTGTAGTGAGTAGTGAGTACCGTCCATTAAAATAGTGGTGTTTGGCTGGCACCTTAATCCAAACAGCACACCCAGATCCTACAGGCTGGCGAGTGGGCATGATTGATACTATTTTGTAGGGGTGAAAATGAAAAAAAAAATCGGTGAATTGGTAAACTGAACCTAACTGACCGTACCAAGTTTTAAATCGGTTTGGTCTGGTACTAGTTCCATTTTTTTAAAACCGATCGAAATTGGTTCGCTTTTTATTTTTCTTTTTCTATCGCTGGACCGAACCTGATCGGGCTGATACATATAAATATATATTTTTAGTTTTTTATATTATATAAAATATTTTTTATATGATTTTTATATTATACTTAATTTTGATATCTAATATATATAGTTATATATAAAATAATATTGTATTATATGATAAATTATTAATTAAAATAACATTAAAATTTAAAATACTATATAAATAACTACATATTATCATTATAGTCTATAATATTAGTAGTTATATTAATACAATATCATTATATATTATAATATACTATATATCACTATAGTCTATAATACAATTATAATGTACTATAATATATTATCACTATATTATTATAAACTATAACATATTTAGCATATTATATATACTATATATATAATATACGGGTAAAATCGGAAGTACCGGTTTAGAAGTGTTACCGGTGCGATATCAATTCTTCAAATCTCAAAACTGGTGTATATCAATTCGGTTCTAAAATATGTCTAAAATCAGACTAAAACCGATTACACCCTTACTATTTTGGATAATCGGATGCCCATTTGTGCTTCATAGTTCATCCTATTTGATTTTCTTATTTAAAAATAGAAACTCGTTACCGGATATAAGATAATTTGAATTTAAAAGAAAAAGAAAGCCGTTGTTGTTTGAAGTCCCAACTATTTATATGCGTTTGAAGGGAGAGAGATTTGAGAAACAGAGGAGAAATATCCTTACGTTTTCTCTCTTATTCTTCTTCCATTTCAGTGAATCCAATCCATTTCCGAGAGCGGTCGTAGTTCCGGAGGACTGCCGAACATCCGTGATTCGCAGAGTCTATGTCGTTCCAAACTCTAAAGTCGAGGTCTCTCTCCAGGACTTCTCGGGACATTCATGGCAAGAAGCCCGACATCGAGCGCAGAAGAGCACAGAACATTTTCAGAACAAAACAGAATAAAATCATATGACAAAAATATGATTTATTCACAATTTTTCATATTCGCTCTCTTTTACATAGTTCAGAAACAGAATGCCAAAACTTTGCTCATGTCTACACCAGTCATGACAGAAAGTACTTTATTCTTATACAGAATTTCATGACTCATGCAAAACAAATAACTAAGGTCGTTTCAAATTTCTTTTCATAACAAAACATGCTTTTTTCCAAATAATCAACCTCAACCCATTTTATTTATTTTTATGCAAAGTCTAGCATAGGAACCTCGCTTACCTGGACTTCTTAGCTTTTCGAAAATTTCCTAAAAAATGCCGAACAAATATTAATCTTCACCTATAACATAATCATGTAAGTTTTATTAATTTCCAATCGAACACGTATTTCAATATTTAAGCCTAAGATGCTAAAGTAACTTATTTTAATTCCTCGGAAACCTAAATTCGCGAATTCCTAAAATGCTAACACTTCTCAAATTCCAACTAAATCTCTGATTAAAGTATTAACTCTAACTTATTTACTATTGAAAAATCAAACTATCGGATTTAATACTACATAACATAATTATGCCAAAATTTCTTTTTAAGTTATACATAAAAAATTATTTAACAAACTAGATCATAATAAAATTATAACATTATCACCTACTTTTGAAAGAAGCTTTACTTAAAATAAATTTAACTTACCAAGATCATTTCTGTAAACATGGAAAACTTAGAGTTTACAAATGCATATTAAAAGCTTAAAACACAATAATGCAACTTGTAACTCAAAGGTAATAATGTAATTTTATTTATTAGATCGACTTGAAATAGCTTCTGCAATACTTCATCATTTGAAAACAAGATCAAAGGGCATAACGGTAATAACTCCTATTCTATTAGGTTACAGACTTACCCATATTTATATATATATATATATACATATAAGTTAGCAACATGAAAAACAACTCTTTAAGTTAGCAACATGAAAAACAAAAGAAGTGAAGTGCAGCGGCATGGACATACGACTAAAACCGAGATGTGCGTGGAGGGGCAATGTGCGACGGGTTGGGCTGGAGGAACAATGGTGGTGTGGTTGGAGCGCTGAGAAGGGCGTGTAGTGGCGAGGCCACCTACGCTAGGCGGCAAAAGAGAGAGGCAGAGAGAGCACGGAAAGTGAGAGATGAGAGAGAGAGAGAGCAACCGTGAGGGAACGAATATGGAGGAGAGTCAGTGGGCTCACCGATCGGCACAGGGTGATGGTTTTGTGGTGGCTTACAGTGCTTTTTGGTGCAAAAGGTGGTGGTTTTGCAGTGGCTTATGGTGGAGATCTGTAGATGCTCTGTTTTTGGTGCAAGAAACAGAGGCTTTCCGTGAGGTGGGGGGGCTTTTGGTTTTGTGGGGCTGAGCAGTGGCTAAACAAAGGTGTTACGGCACAAACGTTGGGCGTGGGTGAGCCGTGGCAAGTGGCACCGAGGAGTTGGGGTGGCTACAAGTGTGGCTCTGTTTCGGGTGTCTAAAATAGAGGAGTTTCGTGGCTTGCAATGGAAGATACAAAGGCATTGGGCGGTGGCTTCGTGTGGCTAGGCACGGTAGTGCAAACAGAGGTGGTGTTTTACACGGAGAGGGTTGTGGTGCACGACTGGAGTGGTGGACTTTGAGTGGCTGAGGTTACGTGCGCGGACTGAGTTCGGTGGAGTAGCGATGCGTTGGCTTGGCTGTGGGGGTGGCGGGGCTGCTGAACGCCACTGAGGCTTGTAGTTTTACAAGGGCTGGGCAAAGGCAAGCAACGACGGGGAGAGGGAGAGCTGGAGCTTCCTTGCGTGGAGTTGTAGTGGCTAGGTTGTGGCTACTTGAAGGTGGTGAGGCGACTGGAGTGGAGGTAGCAGTTTGATATCCTGAGAAGAGGAGGACGAGTAGCACAATTCTAAGGTTGAAGATGCTTAGCATATATATACGATATATATAGTAAAGAGATAAAAAACCTAGAGAAAAAGGATGGAGGGACTACATGAAAATGGAGGAGGGACTGCATGAAAATGGAAAAGGGATGTAAACCGTGTGACAGAGTCTGGAAATCGCTTCCATGGGCCTGGGTTCTTAAGCCTAAAAAGAAAAATATACTTGGCCCACGTCTTTGATCATGTATGAGATTATTGCATGGGCTTTTACCTTAAGTTTTAGGCCTTGACTCAACCAAAAAAAAAAAAATACACTTATCCCATAAATTTTCTGGGTGGACATCCACTTGGTCCATTAAAAGATTTTAAACCTAATTATCAAACCTATTGAAAAATTATATTCCGCCAAAAATATCTTAGGCCCAAAATCTCTTCCAAAAAAAAATTTACTCGTAATCCCAAATGATTTTTCATAACTCTAAACTCAACAATTTTGTAAAACGGTTTGACTGGGCTCAGGTGTTACAGCATAGTTGTGCTCCTCTCCTTGCTTGGTGATGATGTGCACCCCTACTCCCCTGCCAGCTCGGCAGGACGAATCGTCAAAGTAGATCTGCCAGGACTTTCCTTGGGGTGCGTTCGAAACTTCTTCTGGGAAATTGTTGAACTCGGCAACTAAATTTGCCAGCAGTTGTCATTTTATAGTGACTCGAGGTTGATATTCCATGATGAATTTTCTGAGCTCGATCGCCCACTTTGAAAGCCGTCCCGAGGTGTCTGGCTTCTACAGTACCTTCTCGAGGGGGAGATCAGTGAGTACTTTTATCGGGTGGGTCTGGAAATATGTCCTTAATCTCCTGGCCGCGATGACTAGGGCAAATACTAACATCTCCAATTGGGGGTACCTCGCCTCTGCTCCAAAGAAGGCCCGGCTCATGTAGTAGATGGGCTGATACGGCATGTGGTGATACTACTAGGTATGCCGTCAAGGTCTCCCTGGGTCTTGTTTGATTGAGTAGTGGGGGACGACTCAAATACAACGTCAAATCGCCGAAGGCTTTTTCGCAAGTCTCATCCCAGCCTTGGGCTTTCCTCAGTACTTTGAAGAAGGGTAGGCACTGGTCGGTTGATCGAGCAATGAAACGGTTCAGTGCTGCTACCTACCCAGCTAGCCTCTGGACTTCGTGAAGGTTGCGAGGGGAAGGCATTCCTATCACTGCTTCCACATTTTCTGGGTTCGCCTCAATCCCTCTCTCGGAGACCATGAACCCTAGAAACTTACCAGTCTCCACTTTTAATGCGCACTTCAACAGGTTTAGCTTCATTTGGTATTGCTGAAGGACAAAAAATGCTTCTCGTAAGTCTGCCAAATGTTGTCTGAGCTATTTGCTCTTCACCAACAGGTCGTCTACGTACACCTCCATATTTCGGCCAATCTATTGTTTGAACATTTGATTGACTAGCCATTGGAAGGTGGCCCCCGCATTCTCGAGGTCGAACGACGTTGCTTTGTAGCAGTAGAGGCCTCAGTCTGTTAAGAACGTTGTCTTCTCCTTGTCATTCGGGTTCATCCTAATCTAATTATACCCAGAGTAGGCGTCCATAAAGCTAAGGAAGGGATGTCCCATTGTCGAATCCCCGATCAGGTCAATGCGTGGTAAGGGGAAGCTGTCTTTTGGGCAGGCTTTATTCAGGTTGATAAAGTTGACACATATCAACCACTTCTCGTTGGTATTCTTCACTAGAACAACATTAGATAGCCGTTCCGGGTAATGGACCTCCAGGATGAACCCTGTTGTTAGGAAACGGTCCACCTCTTTAGCTATCGCCCCATACATCTCAGCGCTAAAACTTCGCCGTTTCTACTTGACTCTTTGAGTCGCTGGATCAACGCAAAGCCGGTGCCCAATGATGGAGTTGTCAATCCCTGGCATATCCTCATGGCTCCAAGCGAACACACCCCGGTGTTCTATTAGGAGGGATATCAGCGCCGCTCTCATCTCCGGGTCCAGCTTAGTCCCGATCCAGACTTTTTGCTCCAATGTCAACTGGTCAACTGCAACTAGCTCCAAGGGCTCGTTGGGTTTTGCTTGCCGAATAGCCTATTCATCATGGATCTCCTCATCCCATTCAGCCAAGGGCAGAGGTGAACTTTGCTTGGGCACTTCTTCTGTCTTTTCGAGGGCCGCGACTAACTTGAGCTTGTGCCTCAGCTCTCGTTCTAGCATTTCCGAGCCAGGACCTGATCACCGCAGACTTCGTCCACCCCCGAGTCGGTGGGGAACTTCATTTTGAGATGGTTAGTGGATGTTTCTGCCCTCAAACTATTCAGGGTGGGGCGCTCTAGTATAGCATTGTATGAGGATGGAGCCTTGATGACTAAGAAGTCTGACATGATGGCCACAGTTCTGGGAACCTTCCCTGCCAGTACTGAAAGGGTGATGGCTCCCGTTAGTTGAACAACATCTCCTGTGAAGCCATTGAGTGGCATTGGAGCAGGATGCAATCGGTCCGAGCTAATTCTCATCTTTACAAAGGCTTCCCATAATAGGATGTTTGGTGAACTTCCGTTGTTGACTAGGATCCTCCGGGTTGTGAAGTTTGCCACTTGCATTGTTACTACTAGTTTGTCGTCATGCGGGTGGAGGATACCTTCTTCGTCTCTCGCATTGAAGGTTATCGTGGGGCCTTCGGTGCGCTGTGGGGCCTGTTTGCAAATGCTTCCTCGTACCGCACAGTCTGGGCATGTGTTTTTCGGGCTGATGAAGTTGTACCGCCTCCAGCATACCCCTGCGTAATTGTGCTGATCTCCCCGAGTGGCCTGTTCTCCACCGGGGGATTCCTCTGTGTTTCATCCCTCGTTCCCTGCCTTCTCAGACTTGCACCCCGCCGGGGACCCATGCACCTTCCTCCGTGTCGATCTACACGGTCCTCCGATCGGCATGTCTGATTACACTGGTCTTCTTCCCTCATCCTCTTTAGGGTGTAGCAATCTCGAGTGTTGTGTCGGTTATTCATGTGGAATTCACAATATGGATGGTTTTCCTCATCTCAAGGCTGCTCTCTCTAGGGGCTTGGGTGCCGGTTCCCCCTTGGGGCCAAGCCAGCATTTCTCCCCTGCTCTTTGTATTTGATGCTTCCCTCTTTCCCTGGCCTCAGCCTCCTTGTAGGCTTGATGCCTACTGACCCGCTCATTCCATCTCGGACCGTCGTGGGGCAGTCAGGGGCTCGAGTGTATCTTCAACGTTGATGAATCGATCTACCTGTTCCACCCTTAGTGTTGTAGGGGTCTTTCACACTATCTCAGCCAGGAACAGATTCAGAGGCTAGATTCCTCCTAGGAGGGCCGCCAACATGATCTTCTTGTCTTGGACTTCGGTGGTCATACGCTCCCAATTGAACCGCATGAGGTATGACTTCAGGTTCTCACCATCGCGCTGTTTGACTATCAAGAGGTAAGCTGCGAGGTGTCTCCTTTTCCGGCTTGCCAGGAATTGCGTCATGAAGAGGCGGGCAAGCTCCTCAAAGCTATCCACCTTTCCTGATGTAAACGACCCAAACCAGATCTAGGCGACTCCTCTCAATGTTAGTGGGAATGCTCGGTAGACAACTTCCCTTGGGAAACCATGCAGGGTCATGTGAGCTTTGAAGGTCTCCAAGTGCTCCAGTGGGTCTTTGGACCCGTCGTACATTTCTATCTGGGGGACCTTGAACTTGGGGAGAAGTGGCACTGTCTATCTTTTTAGCTATCTCTATGCATTTATCCCCAAGCTCTCGGATTTGAACATGCAACTTGCGTCTCTCTTCCTCAGACACGGCGTCCTCGTATTCATTGCCACTCGGCTCTGCGCCTTCCACTAGCTCTTTGTTGGTCCGCTTGAGGGCCTCATTCTCCGGTCGTACCATCCTAGCTTCTTCCGTTAGTTTCCTTAATGTCTCCTCCATGCTCACAAACCTTGCTTCCATCATCCCGTCCTTGTCGTCCCCCCTTCGTGTACCTTGTGACCATGTCGTTGTCGGCAACTGAAGTACACACTTTTATAGAAAATTTATCCCACAGACGGTGCCATAGTTGATGTCGTGTTTCGCAGCCCGAGCACTTCTGCAATAACCAAGCACACACCACCTGCAATCAAGGAGAAAGGGCTCTGGTGACATCCGAGATCACTCTAATGCCAAAGTCAGTGAACGATTCTCTATGAATAACTCTAAAGAATAGTAAGAAAATCAAAAGTTGAGAAAGAGCTCTCATAGAAGGGATGCCCATTATTTATACTTTTTACGGATGCTTCTGTTAAGGGAGGCCGTGGCAGGTGTCAGACCTGCTACCACTCATTTCCTATTGCCATAGTGTGTCAGCCCGCGGCTCAGGCGACTGAAGGAGATCTTGGCGTGTCAGTCGTGGTAGGCCTGTCCGTTGCTAGGAGGTCGTGGAGTGTCGGTTGTCACACCTGCTACAACTCATTTCCTGCTACCGCAGTGTGTCAGCCCACGACTTTGGAGGCTGAAGGAGATCATGGCGTGTCAATCGTGCTAGGCATGTCCTGTTGCTAGGAGGTCGTGGAGTGTCGGGTGTTAGACCTGCTACCGTAGTGTGTCAGCCCTTGGCTTTGGCTGCTGAAGGAGATCATGGCGTGTCAGCCGTGCTAGGCCTATCCTGCTGCTTCCTACCAGAGTTTGGTGTTAAGTCGTGGGCAAGCCGTCCTTGGTGCTTGGGGTGCGCCGGTGCGTGTCGGCTTTTCTGACACATGCATTTGAGTGCGACATCCCCTCAGTCTAACAAGTCTATGGCCAAGCATGTTCAACAGTCCTCATGGAGCTGGGCGTCTTGCCCTGTGTCCTACGGGACCTGTAGGTAGCCGAGCCCCGAGACTATCTGATTGGCACATTTGAGCTTGGCGTTAAAAGGCCTTCCCGGATAGGTTTGCAATCATGGGCTCTGCTTGTGATTCTCCGACCTGGACTCTTATCTCACGGAAGGGCTTCGTCCTTGGGCCTGGAGTTCCTGGGCTTGGGCCCTTCAAGGAACCAAAATATTCAACTAGGCACCAAAGATCTTGCATGAGCTAGTAGGACCCTAGACCTGTCAGGCTAAAGAACTAGCTTGATAGGTCTCTGACGTGGGATATTTATCCCTTGTGTCGTCCTCAATCTCCCAGGTTGCCTTTTGTTCAATGTGGTGGTTCCATAGCACTTTGACTATCGGAATTGTTTTGTTGCAAAGTACTCAAACCTCCCGATCCAAGATTCGGACTAGCGCTTCCTCATATGAGAGAAATCTTTGTGCACCTGGAGAGGTGCATAATCCAACACGTGTAGGGTCATGCACATATTTTCGAAGCATTGGGACATGGAAGACATCATGCATGGCTAAAAATTGTGGAGGTAGTGCAAGCCGATAAGCTACTACTCCAATCTTTTCAAGAATCTCGAATGGGCCGATATATCTTGGGGTTAACTTGCCCTTCTTGCCAAATCTCAGAACTACCCTCATCGAAGCTCCTACTTCAATGTGTAGCTCCTTTCTTCTACGATCGGCATATTTCTTATGCCTCTCTTAAGCCAAAGCAAGTTTCTTTCTGATGATAGCCACCTTATCTTGCATATTCTGAACTAAATTAAGGCCCAACATCCTTTTCTCACCAACCTCATCCCAATAAAGGGCGATCTACATTTGCGCCCATACAAAACCTCATATGGCGTTACGTTGATGCTCTCCTGGTGGCTATTATTGTAGGCGAATTCAACTAGTGGCAAGTATTTTATCCAACTCTCCTTAAAATCCAAGATACATACCCGTCACGTATCCTCAAGAATCTGAATTATTCTCTCGGACGGGGCATCTGTCCGAGGGTGGAAAGCAATGCTGTAAGTCAATTCTATTCACAGGTTCCTTTCCAAGCTCCTCCAAAAGGCTGAGGTAAATTGTGAGTCCCTATCCGATACTATCTTGGATGGAACTCCATGAACCTACTCATCGAGTAGGTCATCTGAATTGGTATAAAATGGGTTGACTTTGATAATTTATCGACAATCACCCACGCCAAGTCTTGTCCTATTTTGGCTTTAGGAAATCCCATTACAAAATCCATGCTGATCTCATCCCATGGCTAAACTGGAATTAGCAATGGTTGAAGTGCTCCCAATGGCCTTTGATGCTCGGCCTTAACCTACTGGTATGTCAGGAATTCAGCTACAAAGTCGGCCACATCTCGTTTCATCCCACTCCACCAATAGTGTTGTAATAGGTCTCGATGCATTTTGGTACTACCTAGATGCATTGTGTATAGGGACCTATGTCCCTATCTTAGTATTAGATCCCGTAACTCTGTCTTAGCTGGTACACACAATCTTCCTCTAAATCGTAAGGATCCATCATTAGAAACCACAAAGTCGAGTTGCTTCCCTTCCAAGACCTTTGTCTTGATCTTTTGGAGGTCAACGTCTTCGCTCTGAGTAGCTTTAATTTGGTCCAATACAGTAGGGCCAAGAGCTAGGCCACCCAGCCTTGCTTGTACATCCTTCACCATCTCCACTCCCAGCTTCTCCATATCCATAATAATAAATTTATGGGAGTGTACATACTCATAAAAGTGCCAAAAGAAGATTTTCGACTAAGGGCGTCTGCAACTACATTAGCCTTGCTGGGGTGGTAGTTGATACTACAGTCATAATCTTTCAATAGTTCGAACCATCTGTGCTGCCTCATATATAATTCCTTCTGAGTGAAGAAATATCTTTGGCTCTTGTGGTCCATATAAATTTCGCAACATTCCCCCATAAAGGTAATGTCGCCATATCTTCAAGGCAAACACCACGGCAGCCAACTCTAAATCATGGGTTGGGTAATTGCACTCATACTCCTTAAGTTGACGCGAAGCGTATGTTACAACTCTTCCATACTGCATAAGAACACATCCCAGACCTTTGTGTGAGGCATCGCTGTATATCACAAATCCACCAGTACCTGAAGGTATAGTGAGAACAGGTGCCGTCACAAGTTTCTCCTTGAACTCCTGGAAGCTCTTCTCACATTCCGTAGTCTATATAAATTTCTCACCCTATCTGGTCAACTTCGTTAAAGGAATTGTGATGCGAGAAAACCCCTCAACAAACCTCCTGTAATACCCTGTAAGACCAAGGAAACTCCTGATTTCTGGGATTGTCTTTGGTCTTTGTGGAGGCCATAGTTGGGATCTATAGACATACCATCCTTTGGCACTATATGGCCAAGGAAAGAAATATTTTGTAGCCAAAACTCACACTAATTAAATTTGGCATACAACTTCTTCTCCCGCAACACTTTTAAGACAACCTCTAAATACTTTGCATGCTCCTCCGGGGTTGTCAAGTAAATGACAATTTCGTCGATAAACACAACCACAAACTAATCAATATATTCCTTGAAGATATGATTCATCAAGTCCATGAAATCCGTTGGAGCGTTGGTTAATCTGAAGGACATCACCAGAAATTCATAAGGCCCATATCTCGTTTTGAAAGCGGTTTTTGAGACATCCTTCGCTTTAATCTTCAGCTGATGGTACCCTGAACGGAGATCAATCTTTGAAAATACTTGGGATCCCTGAAGTTGATCGAACAAATCATCGATTTGTGGTAAAGGATACCGATTTTTAATAGTCACCCTATTCAGTTCTCTATAGTCGATGCAAAGTTGCAACGATCCATCCTTCTTCTTCACAAAGAGAACTGGTGCTGTCCGAATCTTGGATCGGGAGGTTCGAGTACTTTGCAACAAAACAATTCCGATGGTCAAAGTGCTATGGAACCACCACACTAAACAAGAGGCAACCTGGGAGCATGAGGACAATATGAGGGATAAATATCCCACCCTTAATCCTTGAGGTACGTTCAATCTTGAGGATGAGATTATTTTAAGGGAGGAGAGTTGTAATACCCGAGTCCTACTACTTAGGTCTTTATGCCATTTTGTTAATTCATTAAGTGAAATATTTTGAGATAAAGATTTTTTTTATTTTTTTATTTTATTTTATGATGGTTGTGCTTTTGTTTTTATGTGGGTTATAAAAATAATTCAAGGGCATGATTTTAAGCCTTACAATATTTTTCTCCTAAGCCCTCTAATTTTCATTTATTCAAGAAATGGCCCAAGCTCCCTACACCATTGGATGGTTAGGTAAGGGAAATATCTTTCCACATTTGATCCCCACCGTCCATCCTCCCTAGCTTATGAAATATGGTTTGACTAAAAGCAATTAAATCTTTATTCTCTTGAACCCGTCGGCTTCTAAGGCAAGAAAAGAAGAAAAACTTCTCAAGCCCTCAACTGTGCGACACTACCATCCATTCTCTCCCATTTCCATTCTCCTTCCAATCTTAAGCCAAGCATTCATTATTTCTTCTTCTCAAGAGGAAAATAACAAAAAGATAAGAGTACCCTTAACTTATCTCTTTTGTATATTTCGAACCTAGCCATGGTTTAATCAAGTGGGTTTTCCTTTTGTTGTTGTTTATGTTTTGGTTTTGGATTTCCAACCAAGGGTTCGTGTGCTCTCTAGTTCCCTAGGCCGAACCCACCTCTCCTCTTCTCCATTTTTGTGTTTTGGAAATGATTCATCAAAGGTAAAAACCCTAGCTTGACCCATTTTGTTTTAGTTTGATTTTGGAGGCCAACTAAGTTGTTTTTTATTGTATCTTAATTATAGTTATTATCTATGTTGTCAATAAACGTGAATGCTTTAATTTGTTTTGGCCCCAAACCGAGTGTGTTGAAACTATCTTGTTATGTATTTTCCTATCGTTCAAAAATGGTATTTTTGCTATTTAACTTGGTTAGTCATAAGTGATGTTAGTTGATCTTTTAATATATGTATATATATATATATATATATATATGTTGATGCAATGTGTTTTGTGTTGAGATTTGGTTGGTGACATGTTAATAGGATGCTAGAGGATCGGTTTAAAGGTTTGGCTTGGTTCATTGTAATTTTAAAGCTTGCTACTAACATGTATTAAATGTGTAAAATATAATCTTGGGTGTTTAAAGATCTCAAGTTCACTTAATGGGTTTAGCCTAACTGTTTTATGTGATGTAACACCTCGTATTTTAGTGTATTTTTTAATTGAAAGATTTTTATTATTAATTTAAAATTTATTCTCTTGTTTTAAAATTGTTGGATTTTTTAGTTGTGTTATTTTTATGAATTTTAGTTTATGAAAATTATTTTCGAAGTGCTTTATCTAAATTAATTATTTTTTTATGCGTTTAAATTTCTTCTCAAATTAAATTAACTTGTTGTGGGGTTTAATTATTTATTTTCATTTTAATCATTACGTTTGAATTATTTTATTTTACTTGTTGTTTTAAAATCGTTTCCGTTGGATCATTTGTGTGACCCAAGATATGAGGATTGGACCTCATTTCTTTCCCTACATTTTCTCTTTCCTTTTTCTTTTTCTTCTTTTCTTTCTTTTCTTTTTCTTTTCTTCTCCCCTGGTCTCCTTCCCGCACGCCGCAAACCCCCTCCCCCCTCCGTCCATTTCTCTTCTCCCCCAGCCCGCCGCCATGCGCCGACGGTGGTCGACATCGCCCGGCTTCCCAGCACCCCCACCCACCGGCGACCTCCCCCTCCGATTTCCAGCACCAGCCGCGCCGCCGTTAGCCTCCATGCACCACATGAAGCCGCGGCATTCCTTGCGCCGCTGAGCCGCCGTCGCACCACCTCCGGCCACCATCTTCCCACCACATCATCCTCGACCTTCTAGCAACCCAATGGACCCAACCCCACCTCCGATTTGTCACCGGTGAAGCCCCACCATCAACATTTCTGTTTTGGGTGTTTTTGCACTTCAACCGCCTATTGCGCCGCCACCCACGGCCAACCACCACCACCATTAGCTTCACCGACATCCCTAAACCCTACCCTATCAATCTCGGGTCTTTGTTTGCACCCGTTCAAAAGTGGGTTTTTGAGACCCACGGCCACAGTGCATTTGGCACTGTTTTGTTGCTGCGTTGCCGCTTCTAGCACCTCCGTGATCTTTCAAAAATTATATTATAGCATTGTAAGTATTTTTCTCAAAGAACTTTTGAGATTTAAATGTATTTATGCGCTAATTCATATTTACTGTGAATTTGTTGGTTGTGCCGGACTGAGTCCGAGGAGTAAGGGGGGTCGGTTGGATTGGTGGTTGAGAGAATATTTAGAGGGGAATTTAATTTTCTTTGTCGAGTGCAGTTTAATTTTTGGAGGTATTAGTTTATATTTCTGTTATGGAGTTGTGAATGGGAAGAAGTGTGCTTTGTTTAGTGTTGGTTAAATTGATAGTAATTGTTTGGGACTGCGAACTGTTGGAATAAGTGTGAGTTTTTAGAATTTGAATTGGCATTGGTCTTGATGCTTGTATTGGATAATACTGAGATTGGTATAGAATATTTTGGGTCGAAGTGTGGGCTGTCCAGATTGTTATTTGGTTGTTTGAGTTGGATTAAACTTGCTGAATTAAGGTCTAGAAATTTGGTCTTAAGTTGTCTAAGACCAATTTTGTGTTGTTGGACTTTAATATTTAGTTTATATTATTTTTATGAATACGTGACGAGACGGATAGAGACTGTATTCAAGTCATAGATAATGCGCTGCAGGAGTCAGGTAAGCGGGGTTCCTATGCTAGGCCTTACACGAATTATTTGAGACTGAGGTTGATTTTCTGAAAACTTTGCATATTTTTGTGGTAAAATGAGAACTTGGGAAAAACAAAACCAACCTTGGTCGTTTATTTGCATACTCATGAAATCTGTACGAAAAAGAGAAAAATATGTTCTGACATGCATTGTGTAGACATGAGCTAAATTTTGTCATGTGGTTTCTGAAATCTAGAAAAAGAGCGATATTGAGAATATGAAAAGTTGTGCATTTATTTAGAAAGATATTCTGGCTTTTGTGTTCAGCGTGTGTAAACAGTCTGATTCTGTTTTGGTACTCTGTATTATTTTGATATAACATCTAAAAACCTTTGGCATGGTGTACTGGTTTTCGTATCTGACTCTGTCTCTGCTTTGCTCTGCTCTGTTATGCTCTGCTCTGTTTGGGTTGGTACCAACTTCTCTGTCTCTGAGTGCACCCACTTTGGAAATAAAGTGGTTTTATTGTGGTCTTTCCTGTGTGCACACTCGGGGCTCCGAGAAGAATAAAGGAAAGATTTCACCTCTGTCTCTGCCTAGTTTGGCCACCGAGGTTAGCACAACCCTACCACGGGGGTGAAACATGGTCTCTGCTCTGTTTGATGCTCTGTTTTGATCTGATGATGATACTCAGTTTATGTTATGCCAAAGCACTACGAGTTTTACTTGTCTTAAAACCATCGCTCTGTTACTTTTGAAAATATGTTTTGTTCTGCATGATAACTCTGGAAAATATTTTGTTCTGCATGCTCTACTTTGTAAATGCTCTTGTTTACACGTTAGCATATGATTTCTGCTTACTGAGTTGTTGATAACTCACCCCCTATCTTCATAATATTTTTCAGATGATGTGGAGAGTCCAACTGAGGACCTGGATTAGATTGGTGAGCATGATTAAGCTGAGAGAGGATGTTAGAAGAATAAATTCTGATGTCTTATGTCTTTTAGATTTAATTATATCTTGGGCTTGGGTTTAGTAAGACTTTTGAAGTTATTAGTTTGGTTTGTTATGACTACAGGGAGATTTTGGACTCCTTAGCTTATTTTGCTGCAGTAATAACTTTGTAGAGTTTCAGTGTGGTTGTTTAGCACTCTTGATATTGAGATTTGCTATTAAAGTTTTGGGTTTTCTTTTTAGTTGTGTTGGAAAATAAGTTCTTAAGAGACAGGTAGAAATTCTCCAGGCCAACCGGGTTTGGGGCGTTACATTTGGTATCAGAGCCAGGTTTGAATTCTGCATACTATAAACCTTGGAGGTTTAGATTTCAGTGGGTTCATAGGATGTAAAGATTTCAGTGTAGGAACTTGAGGAATTTAAGGATTATCATGTGGATATTTAAGTTTGGGATTCTAAAGATGTACTGGAGTTTAGAGCGATGTTGGGTTTATAATATGAGATGATAGGAGTGACTGTACGAGTTGGTTGATGATATGGCTAAGAATAGGTAAAACCATGTGTGCAGTACCAGAGAAGTTTAAAGGTTTATTTATTATTATTATTATTATTATTATTATTTTTATTTCAATTGAATTTATTTAGTTTTGTTTGATTTTATTTTATTTGAATTGAAATTATGTTATTTTATTTATTAAGTTTATTTTATTTTGTTCGTTTCGTTCGAAGTTAAAAAGCGGGTTAAGGATTAAGTTATGGCAGGAAGATGGTACAACTGAGAACGCTATTGATATATTTAGCAGAGTAAGCTTGAACTTTTATTGACTTGGTGTGCTTTTATAATATCAAGGTTTGAAAGGAACGGCATGGTCTAGGTGATCTATTTGGGGAGTAAGATATTTGAGATTTTCGATTTCATGGATGTATGACACGAGGCTTTGGAATAGAAGATTGTAAGTTCAACAAATTTTAAGGATAGATTTACGGGAATTTCACCAAAAGTTTAAGGTTTTGCAGACTTTAGGAAATGATTGTTATCATTTAATATTTTAGATTTTGAAAGCTTCGGGAGTCGATTGTTTTATTATTGGATATAAGTTCATCGATCTTACAGATTTCGGAAAATGATTCTGATATAATTGAAGGTTTTAGAATTACAGATTTGAAGGAATGATTTGTAATAAGATTTAAGTTTTCAATTCTGCAGGCTTGGTGTACTAGCTTGCTTTATTTTGGAGACTGGTTAGTATGTGACCATTATTATGGGGTTGATCGAAGTTGAGTTATTGATATAGGAAATTTCAAGGGGATTATTTTTTTTTTAGAATTGAAGGTGTTGGTCTAGTTTGGATAATGATTATTATTAGTTCGAGGTTTTAGTGGCAGGTTTTAGGATTGATCCATGTCAGATTTAAGGGTAATAGTTGGTGCAGATTCAGAAAGGAATTCTTTGTGAGTTTTGAGAGATCAAGAATTTTCTTCTACCAAAATGTTGTAAGAGTTTCTGGTTAGTAGGTGTTGGACTACCTTGTACTTGATGGTGTTATGTTGTGATATAATTAAAGATTCAAACCTTGTGTTGATCTTAAGGAATTAGTAGTGTTTGAATACTTGATATAATACTTGTAATTAGGGATTAAACTTTTGGTGGTGCGGAATTAGGATATAATTCTTGTTGATTTTGAGGGAATAGGTTTGGATGATGGAAATGTTTATTGATGGTTAACTTTGGAAGTGGCAAATAGGTTACCAACTTGTAGAATACAATGAAGGTTTGTGAGTTTTAACATAGGAGTCGATTGAAGTTAGCGCAGATCGTGTTACGAAAATAATAATAATCATTGGGATTCCTTGGATGTTGTGTTAAGGCTCTTGTGGAAAGATGAGATTTTGGATAGCATAGCCACCCTAAGAATACTGGACGTGTTGTGCCATTGGGGGACTAATACGAGTATGATGGAATTGCCTATGAAAATAGATTTGAGTGAACATTACTCATGCTTGTTGGGAGTTGTCGATGGTATGGTCTTTTCGAGCGTGTTTTGAGTTGTATCTGGTATCCTGCTTTAGCGTGATGTTTGACCTTACAAATTTCGAGGACGAAATTTTTTTTAGGGGGGAAGGATGTAACACTCCGTATTTTAGTGTATTTTTTAATTGAAATATTTTTTTTATTAATTTAAAATTTATTCTCTTGTTTTAAAATTGTTGGATTTTTTAGTTGTATTATTTTTATGATTTTTAGTTTACGAAAATTATTTTTGAAGTGCTTTATCTAAATTAATTATTTTTTTATGCGTTTAAATTTCTTCTCAAATTAAATTAACTTGTTGTGGGGTTTAATTATTTATTTTCATTTTAATCATTACGTTTGAATTATTTTATTTTACTTGCTGTTTTAAAATCGTTTCCGTTGGATCATTTGTGTGACCCAAGATATGAGGATTGGACCTCATTTCTTTCCCTACATTTTCTCTTTCCTTTTTTCTTCTTTTCTTTCTTTTCTTTTTCTTTTCTTCTCCCCTGGTCTCCTTCCCGCGCCCCGAAAACCCCCTCCCCCCTCCGTCCATTTCTCTTCTCCCCAAGCCCGCCGCCATGCGCTGACGGTGGTCGACACCGCTCGGCTTCCCAGCACCCCCACCCACCGGCGACCTCCCCCTTCGATTTCCAGCCCCAGCCGCACCGCCGTTAGCCTCCACGCACCACATGAAGCCGCGGCATTCCTTGCGCAGCTGCGCCGCCGTCGCGCCACCTCCGGCCACCATCTTCTCACCACATCATCCTCGACCTTCTAGCAACCCAATGGACCCAACCCCACCTCCGATCTGTCACCGGTGAAGCCCCACCATCAACATTTTCGTTTTGGGTGTTTTTGCACTTCAACCGCCTATTGCGCCGCCACCCACGGCCAACCACCACCACCATTAGGTTCACCGACATCCCTAAGCCCTACCCTATCAATCTCGGGTCTTTGTTTGCACCCGTTCAAAAGTGAGTTTTTGAGACCCAGGGCCACAGTGCATTTGGCACTGTTTTGTTACTGCGTTGCCGCTTCTAGCACCTCCGTGATCTTTCAAAAATTATATTATAGCATTGTAAGTATTTTTCTCAAAGTACTTTTGAGACTTAAATGTATTTCTGCGCTAATTCATATTTACTGTGAATTTGTTGGTTGTGCCGAACTGAGTCCGAGGAGTAAGGGGGGGTCGGTTGGATTGGTGGTTGAGAGAACATTTAGAGGGGAATTTAATTTTCTTTGTCGAGTGTAGTTTAATCTTTGGAGGTATTAGTTTATATTTCTGTTATGGAGTTGTGAATGGGAAGAAGTGTGCTTTGTTTAGTGTTGGTTAAATTGTTAGTAATTGTTTGGGACTGCGAACTGTTGGAATAAGTGTGAGTTTTTGGAATTTGAATTGGCATTGGTCTTGATGCTTGTATTGGATAATACTGAGATTGGTATAGAATATTTTGGGTCGAAGTGTGGGCTGTCCAGATTGTTATTTGGTTGTTTGAGTTGGATTAAACTTGCTGAATTAAGGTCTAGAAATTGGGTCTTAAGTTGTCTAAGACCAATTTTGTGTTGTTGGACTTTAATATTTAGTTTATATTATTTTTATGAATACGTGACGAGACGGATAGAGACTGTATTCAAGTCATAGATAATGCGCTGCACGAGTCAGGTAAGCGGGGTTCTTATGCTAGGCCTTACACGAATTATTTGAGACTGAGGTTGATTTTCTGAAAACTTTGCATATTTTTGTGGTGAAATGAGAACTTGGGAAAAACAAAACCAACCTCGGTCGTTTGTTTGCATACTCATGAAATCTGTACGAAAAAGAGAAAAATATGTTCTGACATGCATTGTGTAGACATGAGCTAAATTCTGTCATGTGGTTTCTGAAATCTGGAAAAAGAGCGATATTGAGAATATGAAAAGTTGTGCATTTATTTAGAAAGATATTCTGGCTTTTGTGTTCAGCGTGTGTAAACTGTCTGATTCTATTTTGGTACTCTGTATTATTTTGATATAACATCTAAAAACCTTTGGCATGGTGTACTGGTTTTCGTATCTGACTCTGTCTCTGCTTTGCTCTGCTCTGCTCTGCTCTGTTATGCTCTGCTCTGTTTGGGTTAGTACCAACTTCTCTGTCTCTGAGTGCACCCACTTTGGAAACAAAGTGGTTTTATTGTGGTCTTTCCTGTGTGCACACTCGGGGCTCCGAGAAGAATAAAGGAAAGATTTCACCTCTATCTCTGCCTGGTTTGGCCACCGGGGTTAGCACAACCCTACCACGGGGGTGAAACATGGTCTCTGCTCTGTTTGATGCTCTGTTTTGATCTGATGATGATACTTAGTTTATGTTATGCCAAAGCACTACGAGTTTTACTTGTCTTAAAACCATCGCTCTGTTACTTTTGAAAATATATTTTGTTCTGCATGATAACTCTGGAAAATATTTTGTTCTGCATGCTCTACTTTGTAAATGCTCATGTTTACACGCTAGCATATGATTTCTGCTTACTGAGTTGTTGATAACTCACCCCCTATCTTCATAATTATTTTCAGATGATGTGGAGAGTCCAACTAAGGACCTGGATTAGATTGGTGAGCATGATTAAGCTGAGAGAGGATGTTTGAAGAAGAAATTCTGATGTCTTATGTCTTTTAGATTTAATTATATCTTGGGCTTGGGTTTAGTAAGACTTTTGAAGTTATTAGTTTGGTTTGTTATGACTACCGGGAGATTTTGGACTCCTTAGCTTATTTTGCTGCAGTAATAACTTTGTAGAGTTTCAATGTGGTTGTTTAGCACTCTTGATATTGAGATTTGCTATTAAAGTTTTGGGTTTTCATTTTAGTTGTGTTGGAAAATAAGTTCTTAAGAGACAGGTAGAAATTCTCCAGGCCAACCCGGTTTGGGGCGTTACATGCTATGCTTAACCAAATAATTATGTTTTAACAAACTTTTCTTTGATTCCAATGTCACTAGATTTATAGTATGAGTTGGTATTAAAAGTAGATGATTATTTGTGCATGTTATACGATTGTGTGTGAGCTGTCCAGCAAGCCAAATCCCATGTGTATACTCTGTTTTGATGACAAGTGAGCCTTTTCTAATAAGGGACAACTAGCTATTCTAAAGCGCATGTCTTTCTAAATTGATTAGCTTGTCTGAGATGCCAAATCTGTCCTAAGCCCCTTTTGTTGTGAAATGTTATGCAAAACACACACACCAACGATAACAAATAAAGTAAAAGCAACACAATTAAGAACACGACACACAATATACGTGGTTTGGCAAATTGCCTGTCCACAGGATGTGCAGAAATTTTATTAAGCAGAGGAGATTACAATCACTCAATCTCAACTGACACTCTCTATGAATTTTTGCTCTCTCACACAATATGCACTCACTAGACAATTGTTCTCTCTTAAAATATACTTAAGGTTGTCCAACAGAAGTCTAATATGATATATTTATAGTGAGTGGCGCTGGAAACTTAATTTGAAAAAAACTGTGTACTTCGCTTGAGCAGAGTGTTGAGCGCACCTCGATCGAATAGCCAAATGAACATTGGCTCGAGCGAAGTGTGAAGCGAAGGTCGAGCAAGCACTAGGGTTTATGTCTCGCTCGAGCAGAGTGTCGAGCGGTACTAGAGCGAACTCTCAGACTTGATCTTAGCTCGAGCGGTATGCTGAGCGATGTCGAGCGAACTTTGGCTCTAGCCAACTATAGAGCCAACTTTAGCCAATCACTTTTTCTGCTCCAAAACCAATCCCCACATGCCACCCACTGTTTCCAGCCAAGCCCTATCATCTCTGTAGCTCACAGCTCCCGTCTTCAATATCGAAGACGCACTAAAGTCAAGCCAGACTTTAGTCTTGCACGTACATCGCCCTTAGCACATCCACAGGGCAACTCACAACTCCCACTGCACTAGGAGTATCCGGTCTTGAACCGATCTTGGCAACCTTAGCCAACTTTCCCAGGCTATCATGAGGAACGACAAAGCTAACTCCCTTTGGCTTCCTCACATGTTTCACGCGATCAAGCCTGCCTTTTTGCACTCTTGTATTTTCCTGCACATCACTAGACCCTGATGTTAAATACAAAGAGTTGGATCTTTTACCATGCGCTAGGACCAGTGCACCGTTAGTGATCTTCCAAACTCCTCCAGAGAACGCTACTGCAAAACCGCTGTCATCAAGCTGTCCCATAGAGATTATGTTTTTATTCAGATCTGTAACATGTCTGACTTGCTGTAAAGTCCACAAGCACTTGTTTGGAAGTGTGATGTGCACATCACCCACTCCCACTACATCCAGTGCCTCTCCATCAGCCTCATACATCTTCCCAAAATCACCAACAACATAATTCTGCATGATTTCTCAATATGAGGTGCTATGGAACGAAGACCCTAATCCAACACCCAATCATCAATCGAACTGTGCACTGCAAGAAGTAAGGCATCATGAATTTTTTCTACCATTACATTCACAGCATCATCATCAGAACTTTCTTGATTCCTACAGTTTCTCTTGATGCGGCCTGGCTTGCCACAACTCCAGCATGTGATCTGCTGCCCAGATCTCATCTTGCTCTTCTCCTTACTCTTGGAGCTTGACCTGTCATGTCATCTGGCCCTATTGTCAACATTTAGGGCAGATCCTGAACCCGAGGACTCATCCAAGTCTCTCCTACATACCTCTTCAGGAAGTACCATTATCATCGTAGTTCAGTTTTGTCTTGCCGGTTGAACTACTCACAGCCATCCTCATGGCCTCCCAACTATTTGGCTCGAGTGGAGTGTCAACCGAAGGTCGAGTGAGCACTAGAGTTTGTTTATAGCTCGAGCAGAGTGTCGAGCAGGACTCAAGCGAACTCTCAGACTTGAGCTTTGCTCGAGCGGTATGTCGAGCGATATCAAGCGAACTTCAAGATTTGGCTTGAGCCAACTTTCAGCAAATATTTTTCAACTCCAAAACCAGTCTCCACATACACCCCAACACATTTATTAAGCAAATTTCCAGATTTGAGCCTTTATCTCCATTAATTTGAAAGTAAGCTTAAATCCAATAAATTTTTTTAAGCCCATGAGTCATCAACTACCTTTCCATATAAAACACCCAAGTGGCCCTTTCATGGACAGCTAACATGCTTCAGTTTTAATTATGTGATATCTGTATAGGCTAGACGAGAGGTTAGTCAATTGGGATAATGCTAAGTGTAGAAGGAGTGTTAGATTCATGTCATGGCTTTCTCGTTTAAAGGGAGGCCAAAAGGATATTGAATGAGTATTAACACGCTTATTATTTATTGGAATTGGACCTATTGTGCGGTCGGAAGTGTCAAGGTACATTGAGGTAAGTAGCTATGACCATGCTCCTAACACAAAGTTCTCTTATGAAAGAATGTATCTCTCTCTTTTTAAATGTTCTTCTCAAGAAAGAATAAATGTATATATTATGTACAAGCCTTTCTTGGTAGCCCCTATTATGCACCCTATCGATTATAATTTTTTTTTTATAGGATAAACAACTCCATTCATCAAAAACAAACTTATACAAGAAAATCAATCCAAAGGATATTAGAAATTACATTAGGGTATGAACGCCACCATAAACTAATGTCCTTAACACTTAAACCAAATTTGGCAAGTGAGTGTGCTGCTTCATTGTAGCTTCTATTGGCATATTGAACTACACAAGAATTGAAATGACTCATCAGTTCCTTTGCTTCCTTAATAATATTTCCAATTGCTGCCTTTGAAGATCCTTTTTTAGTAAATTCATTAACTACTAACAAGGAATCAGTTTCAATCACAAGATTATGAATTCCAATGTGGATACTAAGCTGAAGGCCCTGCAGGATAGCCGACCCCTCAAGCTCCACTGCATTCAAAATAGCTTGTTCCTTCTTTGTTGCAGACATCATAACATCCCCCTTTGAATCCCTTAGAATTGCTCCAACTCCAGCAATCGAACCATTTGAAGATAAGGCTCCATCTACATTAAGTTTAAAAGTCAGGACGTGGGAATTCCCATCTGCAGTAATTCTTCACAGCATGTAAAGGTTTACATTTCAGCTCTTTGAAGGACCTCTGCATGGCCAATGTATTTCCCACTACTGCCTCTGTACTTACACACTTCTCCTTAAAGATCTTTATATTTCTTCTGTACCAACTCCAGCAAATTAGAAAAAACAGCTCAAGCATTTCTTTAGATCTGTCTTGAAGAAAACTTAGCACAACATCAAGAAACAACTCATTAGTATTGATCTGCATCATCATGGGAAAATGATTAAGCCAAACTTCTTTGACAGATGGACAGTAACAAAGAGCATGTAGGACATCTTCCCTTTTAGCAACACAGAAAGTACATCCTCCCTCAACCATCACTTGTTTCTTCATAAGGTTATATTTAGTAGGTAGAATCCCTCTGACAGTTTTCCAAGCAAAGATCTTCACCTTAGATGGAAGTTGCATAGACCAAATTTCTTTCCATAGCCTCTTCAACAGTGCAGCCCTCGAAGATTCACCACATTGCCTGCTTTGGTTCAAGGATCGAAATAGCCTATAGGCACTTTTAACAGAATAGTTACAATGTGCTTCCTGAACCCAACAAAGCAAATCAGACTCAAGACATTATTCAAAATCTTTGAGGCCACACATTAGGTGAAAACATAGCAGTAAATTTTCCCACATCCCATCCCTGATGAACATCATCCATTAGCATATTCACAGTAGCCTCTTCTTCAAGAGCTGCAACTCCACTTTCATTCTGTAGATCAGATAGTTTAGGCAACCCAGGTACTCAATAATCTTTCCAAATTCTTACACCTTGACCAGAATCAATCCTCCAACGACAACCTGCTCCCAGTTTATGTAAAGTATTCCAAATACCTCTCCACACAAAAGAAGGGTTCTAACCCAGTGCAGCATCCAGTAATTGGTCTATAGGGAAATATTTAGCTTTGAAGACCTTATGCAAAAGAGAATTAGTATTTTGCATAATTCTCCAACCTTACTTAGCTAAAAGAGCATCATTGAACACCCTAAGATCCTTAAAACTCATACCCCCATCCTGCTTAGACTCACAGATATTGGACCAACTCATCCAATGAATTTTATGTTCATCCTTCTTCTGACCCCACCAGAATTTTGCCATCATCTGCTCAAGATCATTACATAAAGTAGAAAGTAGATTGAAGAAGCTCATAGAGTAAGTAGGAATGGACAATGCAACAACTTAAATCAAGATTTCTTTCCACCAACCGAGAGCATCTTTTCTTTCCACCCCTGCAATTTTTTCCAAACTTTTTGCTTAATATCAGAAAAAGCCTTATATTTGGACCATCCAACCAAAGCTGGAAGCCCAAGATACTTTTCAAATTGCTAGCTATGCTGCAACCCCCAAAGCTCTAGTATCTCCTCGTTCTTAGTAATATGTACATTACTACTAAAAACAATTCATATTTTTTCTTTGTTAATCTTTTGACCTGAAGCAACCTCATAACAGTTCAACAGGTCTTTTGGATCTTTTGATTTTCTTCCACAGTAGCCTTACAAAACAAAAGGCTATCATCAGCAAAAAGTAAATGGGATATTCTAGGAGCCCCTCTACACACCTTAACAACTGTGATATCACCTCTGCCCTCAGCTTTTTTGAGCAATGATATTAATCCCTCAGTACAAATTAAGAACAAGTAAGGGGATAGTGGATCCCCATGTCTAATGCCTCTCGAAGGGATAATAGGACTTTTAGGCTCTCCATTAATCAAAACTGAAAAAGAGATAGATTTGACACAAATCATTACTAAGGCAATCCATTGAGCATTAAAACCCATTCTATCCATAACAGATTCTAGATAGGACCATTCCACACGATTATAAGCTTTACTCATATCCAACTTAATGGACATAAAACCATCTCTTATTTCTCAAAAAATGCATCAATTCATAAGCTACAAGAATGAGTAATTCTACATACAATCGTGAAGTGCTTAAACGTCATGTAACCACTTTGAAAATGAGTGTGGTCCATTATTAAAAAATTAATTTTTTTCATGTGGGTCCCATATTTTATTCACTTTTTTCAAAGCGATTACGCGACGGTTACACAATTCACGGTTGCAAATATCTTTTCTCAATTTTTTCAAATTGGTTTCTTTGTCAAGATTCAGTTAGTCTCCAGACTAAAGAATATTGGTGTGGCCATTGACCACTTCATTAACATTGTTCAAAAGATGACATGTCAGCATAAACAATAAAAAATTGAAAACAAATTTAAAAAAATGAGTAAAATACTTTAACAAGTCAGTAGAAAATTAAATAAACTAAAACTCAATAAAAAATTGAAAAAAATAAAACGCATAAAAAAGTGAAAAAAAAAAATTAGAAAAGTAGTAAATTTATTAAATAAGAAAACCTCAATAAAATTATTTTAAAAAAATCATTTACAATTTTAAACATTTTCTTACCATAACAATTGGTACTACTTAGAAGCTTTTTAAACTATAGTTATCGTGTTTGAAAATTCAAAACCACAAGGACTAGAATAGTAAAATTTTTTACTATGTGTTTATAATTTTTTTAAAAATTTATTTCAATTTTTTTCTACAGTGTAGCTTTTTTAAATTTTAAACATTTTCTAATATATTTAATTTAATTCTATTTGTTTTATATTATATTGCTTTTTAATATTTTCTATTTTGTGATGTTTCGTGGTCGACCGAGGTTTCCCTTATGCATCTTCTTTTGTAATTGGCTATGGTGTGGTAAATATGTGTCATGTTAATATTTTTGTTCACTGAATTAATCGATTGAATTATTTTTCAACACTAAGAAGCGGTTAAAAAAAATCAAAACCTCATCGTAAACAGTATTTTTATAATAAAAAATTATACCTACTCCTCTTAATTTAATTTAATTTATTTACTTTTTATTATTTATTTTCTAAGCAAGAAAGTATATTTCATTAGAGATGATACAAGAGGAAGGGGTGAGGTTCCCAGCAAACACCCTAGAACAATAACAACAGTGCAAAGTGGAGGATAAAAAAGAAAAAAATCGTGTTTTACGACCAATTTCTTGATCTTCACATGTGTCCTACAAAGAGAATGCCGTCTTAAAAGATGGAAATAAGCTAGTCTTAAAAAATTGCGAATAATGGAACCACCGCTGGTAGCGGTGGAACCTTCGTTAAAAACAGTGAAAGTGGGAGATGTACTATTGCTTGTTGTCTTGAGATGATTTTTGGAGAAATCCACAGTCCCTTCTTCGAGATCATGGTTTAAGGAAAGCGATAACATAGTGAGAAATTCAGCATCGGGTGGATTGATCTGTTGATCATCTGCATTCCTGCGCTCCTGTGATGGCGAGTGGCAGCCGCGCGCCGGTGGGATGGAGACGGTGGCCCAGACTTGAAAGAGCTCGACGAGATGAAGCTTCTGGTATAGTGCGTGTAGCCGTTGGAAGCGTCATTGTACGGCGGCGCATGGAGAAAACACGCGGAAACAAGCCGTGTGTGAGAGCCATGCTTAGTGCTTTTTGGCGTGACTCCGCTCCATCTCAATAGATCGGCGGTTGTAGGATGGGTTGGTGGGGCATGTGTAGTCTGAGGGTGGCTAGAGAGCGGCAGATCTAATCAAAACCAAACCGGTGGAGAGAGGAGAAAAAAAATACTACTTTGAAAGTGTATGTAAATGTGAAAATTGAAAAGAGAAGAAGAGGAGGGTGAGAGGCATAATTCTACCCTCTTCTCCAACAGCAGCTCTCACGAAAGGTAGAGGTTTTTTAGAGAGAAGACAAGGATTCGCCCTCTAAGGAAAAAAAAGTTTTTCACCTATTCCTCTCTTTTAGTTTCACTCTAAGTATTTAACGTTGGCATTTAAAATACAAGATATTTAAGAGAATCGGGATTGGACAGAATTGGGAGAGAGTTTGACATTCTGTTTCTTATTTGGATCACCGCAGGGACCCCGTTAATGTATTTGATATGTGGGTTTTTTTTTCATTTTTTACATACATTTTTTTAACTGTGTTTGTATCACTTCAAATCAATTAACTGTCTATTGATCGTGACCTGTCAACGTTGGCGTGTCATGATAGTTTTATCTAAACAATGATGTGGCATGCAATGTGTCATAACCAAACCCATCCGACGTAGTTATGGCATTGTCAAGTTAGCATGTGCACTACATTCCGTACACTTGGAGTTCTACTTGATTATGCGATTAGGACAGAATGGTTTTAGAAGTGACCTTGAAATGTGAAGTACGTCTCTTCACTATTTTCCATTTCTTCCAAACAAGGACCTAGCTGGCAAGTGTTTGACGCATTTAACTCTATTGAATTATTAGGGGCGAAAATTTGTATTTCGTAGGATGTGTTTGTGTTACGTTAAGATATGAATCTCAAATTACATATGTCAATTAGAGTACGATCCATTTAATTAAACGGATTAGATCTTAAAATCTTAATACGAATCATATAAATAATTGGTGAGATGACACGATCTACTTAACCTGTTTGATAATTAATTTTTATTGGATTAACTTGAACACGATCTATTAACCATTTTCACATAAATGGGTTGACCTTATCTGTATATTTATTTTTTAACCCAATTAATATAATTTCATATATAATAAAAGGATAACTATATAAATCATTCATAACTACAAATGGATTCGTAATAAGATATTTTATTATCATTATCCAAACCAATAATATATAAAAAAATTAATATTTTCATAAAATAAAACTACATATTAACACAAAAATTTACTAGTTTAAGATATTAAATAGTCAAATACCAATATTAATATTACATCCCCTAAACAAAAATAAACATATAAAATCAAATATTTATAAAATTTGAAAATAAAATTTAGTTGTATTATACAGGTTGATTGCGGGTTATAAAATCTATTTATAACCGTGTCTTATCAGGTAAAAAATAAACAAAAATAATCGTGTCTTATTAGGTCAATCCATTTTTATCAAAATCTATTTATATCAAATATAAACTTATTTATTTTGTATTGTATTTGTGTCGGATTCACAGATTGTGTCATATATAGTCACCCTTATGAGTTTTTAATACTTTTAGAGGGAGGCTACAGACACGGAAAAATACAATGAACTCTACATGGATTAAGCAAAATTCTTGGTACTACTCATTAATGTTTATGTAATCAATATAAAAATTTGGTTTAGCCAATGTAAAGCTCGTGATAATCATCCATGCAACTATCACTTTTGAACGCTTATATTATCAGCATAATCCTTGATTTTAGAAGTAGACCCTGCACTATCATCATTTTTTATGTTTAGTCTGATTAAAGTGTTATTTTGTCTTATGATTACTTTATGATATTAATATTTTAGCTTTAATTTTAGGATTGATTTTATTTTTCACTTTTTATTCTTATTTCAATTTGTACGTCAGTGAAGAAGATGAGTACGACTGTCAGTTGGGTTCAAACCCATTTATGGAAATACTATCCAACCCACTGATTTCACCAACCGATCCATTTATTTGTTAGAAAATGATAAATTTACAATTAGTTTACGCTATATTTAAAATGAAGGATAGTTAAGTAAAATGATAAATTCTCAATTAGTTCACCAACCGATTACCGTTATTTGTTATTTCTTTATCTTTCAAATATATCAATAATAAAATAACGAGTTTAGACCCTACCCAGTAAGACCTCATGTGATAACTAGGACCAAAGTTTCCCTTTGTGGATCCCATATTGGATTGAAATACCCCTACTACAAATATTGATCTGACTAGAGTACCCTTGCGACAATTGATGGGTTGAACTAAAATGTCCTTACTACATATCTTAATGGACTAAAATAGCAATACTAAACATTGAATTAGACAGGAACACCCATGATCCAAATCAAATCAACTGATGCCAACCAGAAATCTCTAGAACTATTGACAACTAGAAATCTCCACGACCAACTTCACCTCCATCTTCATCTTCTGTCACGCTCCCCACTATCCATCTACTTTATTTTCTCATTCTGCTTCATACTTCTTCTACAGTGAATTTGTAGAATCATGTATTTTCATCAACATCATGGTCGTGGTAATTGCCAATGCTTGGTCCTCTGAATGTAAAGGTTCTCAATTTATAAGCTCAAAGATAGGACCTCATAGGGACCGACCATGGTGCAACCCATGGAAGAGACTAGCCATGGCAACTTCATCTTTTGAGTACTAGTGATGTCGTGGATATAAGAACTAGTGAACCACCACAACATAACCATGGGCGATGCTAGCACTTTGGTCAACATAGTGCTCGCCTGGACTAAGCACTTTGCTTTCTTTTATGTTTGCTTGGGTGGCGAGCACTATTGCTTGCCTTAGAGTTTCAGAACGCTTCACTTGCTTGTGGTGTGAACACTCTTTGTTCGCCCTCCTAGCCAAGCGCTTTTGCTTGAGTTCTAGATTGTGGGCATGATTGCTTGCCCAAGTGGTGTGCACATGCTTTGCTTGCCCCCGTGGTGAGATCGCTATTTGGTTGCTCTGTGGGACCAAAGCTTTGCTCGCCCTCCGGGGGCCTGAGCGCTCTGATCAACCTTATGCATGCCCAAGAGGGTGGCAAGCACTACTTATCAATTTATTCTTCACTCACAGTGAGCACTTTTGGTTGCCTTTAGGATGTGCACTTTTTCTTGGCACTCCACCGAGTGAGCACTCTTACCTCGCCCTGGGGTGTGAGTAGTATTTACTGACCTAGGGTATGAGTTGTTGCTGCTTACCCTAGATCAAACAACAACAGCTTGCCCCGGGGTGCTTGGTCACCCCTACTCACCCATTGGTTCAGTGGTTCGAGTTGTTGTCACTCGCCAAAGGGTTCGAGCATTCTTTACTAGCTCTAGCCGAGTGGGCAAGGACTGTTGCTCTCCAAGGAGTGAGCTTTGTTGCTTACCTCGGGGTTCAAGTTATTGCTCCTCATAGTGTTCGCCTTGGGTGTAAGCACTTTCACTTGCTTTTGTGGGAGCTGTGGTTGCTCATCCCGGCACTCGAGCTCTCTTTGCTCACCCTAGGGTCCGAGCACTTTTTGCTCGCCCAGGTTGGAGACAATCTTTGTTTTCGCTAGAAACTGAGCACTATTGCTTACCCTCCGGGTTGTTGCTAGCCCTCCAAGGGTTAGAGTAGTCTTTGTTTGTTTCTCTTGGGATTAGAGCGATTCACTAAAATGTCCCTTTATAGATTTAATAATAGACTAAAATATACATGCTACAGATACTGATTTGATCCAATTAGATTGCCTTTTGGACCGAGTTGTTTGGTCCGATCAATTTGCTCAGTTTTTGGGCTTTGAACACTCTTTCCTCACTATGGGTAAGATAATTTTAAAGGTTGGGGTGCGACCAATTTGATTGAGGTCAGATATTTTTGGAGATTCGGGTACGCTTTACCATTTTGGGAGCCAAGCTCACTCACGATTTGACCAATTTGTCGAGGGTTAGATACTTACAAAGATGGAGTACACTTCACATGCTCAGAAGCCAAGCTCCCACTCATATCAATTTGATTGAATGGTTGGATACTTTTGTATAATGGTGTACGCTTTACAAGATCGAGAGTCGAGCTCCCTTGTGATCCAGACAATTTTTACTATCAAAGTGCTTCACGAAAGTGACAAAACTATCCGTCTAGAAATGTAATATTGGTTGTCGTGGTGGACAAGAAATTACCTTCTACCGTATTTTCATAACATCATTTTTTTATTTGCTTCTTCAAATTCATTATAGGGGGAATCAACATGTAAAAGGTTAGTTATTTAGTAACTAATTTTTATTTATAAAATTAAAATTGTAAAAATAGGAAAAAAATAAGGTAGTCAATACAGGAGTGAGTAGTGAGTACGGTCCATAAAAATAGAGGTGTTGGGCAAGCACCTGAATCCAAACAACACACCCAGATCCTGCAGGCTAGTGAGTGGGCATGATTCATATTATTTTGTATGGGTGAAAATGACAAAAACAAATTGGTGAATCGGTAAAATGGACCGAAGCGACCGAACCCAATTCTAAATCGATACGGTTCGGTACCAGTTCCATTTTTTTAAAATTAGTCGAAATCAGTCCGGTTTCGATTTTTCTTTTTCTAACGCTGGACCGAACTTGACTGGACTGATTCATATAAATATATATTTTTAGTATTTTATATAATATAAAATATTTTTTATATGATTTTTATATTATACATAATTTTGATATCTAATATATATAGTTAGATATAAAATAAAATTGTATTATATGCTAAATTATTAATTAAAATAACATTAAAATTTGAAATCCTATATAAATAACTATATATTATCACAATATCACAATATATTATAATATACTATAATATATCACTATAGTCTATCATACAATTATAATATACTACAATATATTATCACTATATTATTATATACTATAACATATTTAGCATATTATATATACTATATATATAATATACCGGTAAAATTGGAAGTACCAGTTTAGAGGTGTTATTAGTGCGATATCAGTTCTTCAAATCTTAAAACATGTGTATATCAATTCGGTTCTAACATATGTCCAAAATCGGACCAAATCAGATCGATTACACCCATACTATTTTGGATAATTGGATGCCCATTTGTGCTTCGACCTATTTGATTTTCTTATATATAAAAATAAAAATAAAAAAATAAAAAGAAGAAGAAGAGGCCAGAAATCCGTTACCGGATATAAGCTAATTTGAATTTTAAAGAAAAAGAAAGTCGTTGTTGTTTGAAGTCCCAACTATTTATATGCGTTTGAAGGGAGAGAGGTTTGAGAAACAGAGGAGAAATATCCCTCCGTTTTCTCTCTTATTCTTCTTCCATTTCAGTAAATCCAATCCATTTCAGAGAGCGGTTGTAGTTTCGGAGGAATGCCAAACATCCGTGATTCGCAGAGTCTATGTCATTCCCAACTCTAAAGTCTAGGTCTCTCTCAAAGACTTCTCGGGACATTCATGGCAAATAGCCCGTCATCGAGCTCAGAATAGCCCCATCACCATTTTCTCTGACCCATGGCATAAAAGGTAAGAATTCGTGGTTTTGCCTTTGCGTTTTTACTTGGGAGCGTCCTCCTCTGTTTGGATATAGATGATTTTGAAGTAAAAAGAAATTGCAAAATGATTGATGTCTTCGTTTCTCGTATCTTTGTTTTGTATGGAGTTGTATGAGGTGATCGACGCGGGTAAAGGAGTCTACTAGGAGGCGAACGAGACTGAGAAAGGAGCTAAAGAGGGAGATGGAGGACTTTAGAGCCAAGGTGGTTTCTTTCACTTAAGTCATAGATCTTGCAAGTTCTGGTTTTATGTTTTTTTCTTTTATCTTTTCATTTTCTCAAGAAGCAAACTTGAAAGTATTTTTTTAATGGTAGGTGTTTTCAGAATCGAGATCAGGTTTTTCTTTTAGTTCATGGTAATTCTTGTTTTTCTGTTATTTTAGCTATTATCTATTTTTGGTGCAAGGTCAACCTTGATTAGGTACTAGACCAGTACGATGGTCTTGCATGCCTTGTCAGGTGCTAGCCTGACGTGGTATTGTACTAGCCGAACAGGGTTTTAAGTGTCCTGTTGATGCATTGGCCCAAAAGGATCTTTGTTGTCCATGCTGGAGTACTAGTCCATGCATGATCTTTGGTGCCAATGGTACTAGGCCAACTAGGTCTTGTTTGAGTTGTGGTTCAATGATGCCAGGTCGGGATATTGCCTGACAAGGGTTAGTTCCCAACAGGCCACCAAAGATTCTAAAATGCTCAACTAGGCACCAAAGATCTTACATGAGCTAGTACTCTAGCAAGACACATGAGACTTGTCGGACTAGTACCCTGGCAGGTAGGATGCTCAAACTCAGTCAGGCAAGTTCTCCAAAAGTTGTACCAAATACCATATTTGTGCAAGAATTCTGGGATATGCAACCAAGTCTATGTCAAGTAGGGCACCAAAAACCTTCTCTACATTCGTGTTGGGAATTATACGTCGACAAGTCACCAATGAATAGTATCGCAACAAAGCTTTAAAGATCATGCAAGGCTAGTAGTGTTGATGTCGTGTTTCACAGCCCGAGCACTTCCGCGATAACCAAGCTCACGCCACCTGCAATAAAGGAGAAAGGGCTCCAGTGACGTCCGGGGTCACCCCGATGCCAAAGTCCGTGAACGATTCTATATGAATAACTCTGAAGAACAGTAAGAACAATCAAAAGTTGTGAGAGAGCTCCCATAGAAGGGATGCCCATTATTTATACTTGTTATGGATCCTGTTGTTGAGGGAGGTCATGGCGTGTCAAGTGCCAGACCTGATATCACTCATTTCCTGCTGCCACAGTGTGTCAGCTCGCGGATCTGGCGGCTGAAGGAGATCGTGGCTTGTCAGCCTTGCTAGGCCTGTCCTGTTGCTGGGAGGTCGTGGCGTGTTAGGTGTTAGACCTACTACCACTCATTTCCTGCTACCGTAGTTGTGAGAGATCTCCCATAGAAGGGATGCCCATTATTTATACTTGTTATGGATCTTGCTGCTGAGGGAGGTCGTGGAGTGTCAAGTGCCAGACTTGATATCACTCATTTCCGGCTGCCATAGTGTGTCAGCTCACGGCTAAAGGAGATCGTGGCGTGTCGGTTGTGCTAGGCCTGTTCTGTTGCTGGGAAGTCGTGGTGTGTCAGGTGTCAGACCTACTACCACTTATTTCCAGCTACCGCAGTGTGTCAGCCCGTGGCTTTGGCGGCTGAAGGAGATCTTGGCATGTCAACCATGCTAGGCCTGTCCTGCTGCTTCTTGCTAGAGTTGGGTGTCAGGTCGTGGGCGAGCCATCCTTTGTAAGTGGGGTGCGTTGTTGCATGTCGTTGCATTTGAGTGTGGCATCCCTTGAATCTGAGAAGTCTGTGACCGAGCATGTTCAGCAATCCACGTGTAGCTGGGTGTCTTGCCTGACGTCCTACGGTAGGTCTCGATAGGTTGTTGAGCCCCGAGATGATCTCATTGGCACATCCGAGCTTGGCACTAAAAGGCCTTCCCAGATAGGTTCGCAATCATAGGCTCAACATGTGATTCTCTAGCCCTGACTCTTAGCTAACGGAAGGGTTTTGTCCTTATGCCTAAAGTTCTTGGGCTTAGCCTCTTCGGGCCTGGGCCCTTCAGGGATGGGCCCCTCCCTTACAGTACCATGTGAATTCCTATCATGTGCGCGTGGAGGGAATTCATTATATCTTTAATTACGTTGCCACCCGTTCAGCTTCCAGCGCCCCTTCCCCCAAGGCCATCCCATGTCCTGACGATTGATTTGACGTGCTGGCACCCTTCCTTTCGTATCCTGGGACCTTATTGGTCCGTGCCCCTCATTCTCTTGACACGACGCCTTCCATTCCTGCAGTCGCTTCAGAAATCGTGTGCCGCACGACGCTTGCTGACGTCGCTCTTGTCAGAGCCGCTTCGTTTCTCGCGCATTCTCCATCATGCCTTCACTATATAAGGCCCACCCCCTTTTTCTTCACTATTTCCTTCTGCATTCTTATTTTATGTTTCTGCCATTTCCCGTTCTCTCTCTCTAGCCGTCATGTTTCCCTCCCTTCTCTTCTCTCAGTCATTGCTCTCCTGTCGCTTCCCACCTTTGTGATGGCACCCAAAGTTGATCCTATTCCTCCATATTTTGGGAGGAAACACTGGGTTTCCTACATCTCCGGCGATGACCTCAGGGCTTTCCTACAGGATTTCTCCTACCGTCGTCCTAGAGATTCTCTAGGGTGAGCATGAGGTGAATCCTGACGTTAAGGCGAAAAGGGTGGCTCCCTTCCAACTAATGTTCGCCAATGGTATTTGCCTCCCTTTCTCGTTTGGTTCGCGAGGTTCTACATTACCTCGGTCTGGCGCTGTCGTAGCACCACCCTAATATGCGTGGCGGCTCCTGATATCCAGTTGGATCATCTTCAGGATGATACTCATCAACAAGACTCCTGAAGAATACCCAGACCTGACGGCTCAAGAGTTCTTGTCCGCATATCGCCTTATCTACCGACCGGGATGCATCGTCAATTTCCAGGCCTAGTCTCCGAGCCGCAAGATCGCCTCACTCGAGCAGCATCATTCGAGCATAAAGGAGTGGTCTTGGAAGTTTTTCTCTGTGTCGGGTCCAGACTGGGAGTACCTCGAGGGGGAGGCCGCCCACAAGGAGTTTCCTATTCAAGTGTGCTGGGGATTTCCCTCTTCTGCGAAGAGTTTGGAACTTTCCCTCAATTAGAGAGAAGAGGCTTGGTTGGAGTTGGTGATAGCTTGGGTGAGGGCCCACCCTGACAAGTCACAGACCGATCTGGTCATTTCTGACGAGACCATCCGCGACTACCTATCTACACCCATCCATTCGTATGCTATCGGGAGGAATTTCTTGGGTAGCATCCCCCCTCTCCCCAGGAGCGCTCTTTTGGCTTTTCTAGCCGCCAGGCAAAGCAACCAAGGGTACGCAACGATTCCACCCCACAGAGTGGTGAGGCTGGGGGTTCTTCTCCTTTTGGCGATCATGTTGGGGAACCAGGAAGCCGACCCCAAATGCCTCGTGATCGGGAGTCCGCGCGAGCGATGATTCCGGTTCCTTCGACATGGGGAAGCACGACGTCATTCCCTAGCGGCTTGAGCCTTGCTCCCGGGCCCTTTACTCTGACGAGCTCTCAGCAAGCTTCTACCGAACCTTTTCTGGACCCGTTGCTTCCTTCCACAGAAGAATTGGATGCCTTCGATCTTCACGCAACATTTTTTGCTTCTCTAGAGCATTCCCTGCCTCGTGAGGAGATGGCTTGCAAGGTCTTCCAAGCAGGGCAGCCTCCTTCCTAGGATATAAGCCAGGAAGGTGCTGGTGTAGACGAGACGGCCTGGGGACTGGGTCGCTAGAGGCAGAGTCCAGCCCCTCTCATCCCTCAAATCAAGAAGGGGTGAGGTGAGGGCGCAGTTCATCTATCAAGATGAGGAAGAAGAAGAGGAAAAATAAGATGAAGAAGGAGAAAGGAGACCCCAAGCTCCACCTACTGCAACTCGGAGTTCGGACAAGGCTGTCAGACTTGCTTCTTCGACTGTGGGGGTCGTTCCCCCCTTCGTCTGCCCGGCCGAGCGGGACGGATCGTGGCCTAGATTTTCAAGATCCTCCAATTTTCATAGACTTGAGTGATGATGACAACTTTGAAGCTCTATCTCCCATGGAACCCGAGCCCTATACCAAGACCTAGGGGTCCCTTTCGAATTTCTCTTGGCAGTTATCTGTTGCAGGCCCCAGCCTCGACCTTGGACTAGACTCGTGCTGTTGCCACCTAGCGTGTGGGTCGGATGTTGCGACCCCTATTTGATCAGGTATCTTCCTTCATTTGACATATTTTGTCGAGCCTTCTTGAGCCTTCTCGAATGTTGGATGGGGGGTCGATACCCAGTTTGGAGACTTGGGACCTTACCCCACAGCGAGTCAAGGGACCCGTCTTCTTGCGAGTGTAAGGACTCGACTTTGTTGGACAGTGGATCGATACCCAGTCTGAAGACTTGGGACCTTACCCCGCAGCTAGTCAAGGGACACATCTTCTTACGAGTGTAAGTACTCGTCTTTGTTGGACGGGGGCTCGGTACCCAATCTGGAGACTTGGGACTTTACCCCGCAGCGAGTCAAGGGACTTGTCTTCTTGTGAGTGTAAGAACTCGGCTTTGTTGGACGGAGGGTCGATACCCAGTCTGGAGACTTGGGACCTTACCCCTCAGCGAGTCAAGGGACTCGTCTTCTTGCGAGTGTAACTACTCGGTTTTGTTGGACGGGGGGGTAGGTACCCAGTCCGGAGACTTGGGACCTTACCCGTAGGCTCATTTTTATTCATATATATATATTTTAAACAACAAGAGATTTGAGATGAACATCCAGTGTCCTCACTCATTCACGGTCGTTCGTACTGAGTATCACAATATACTTCTACACATAATACTTCTTTAAGTGTTCGGCATTCCACAGGTCGGGTAGCTTGTGTCCCTAGCTATTTTTAGGGCGATAGAAAACGGGTCAGTTGCTTGCAGGTACTAGGTACTGGCCTTCCCATCGTTGTCCCAGCTTCCCCTCTTCCGGGGTCATTATCCCAGTCCCCGTAGCACCAGGTTGCCTACCTTGAAGGAGTGCGGTCTGACCTGTTCGTTGAAGTATTGCTCCGCCTTACGCTTGTTATTTGTCGTCCAGATTGATACTTCTTCTCTCCTTTCCTCTAGGACATTTAAGCTCTCGGCTAGCCTTTCGTTATTAGTGTCCGGGTCAAAATGTTGGAGACGGAATGTGGGGAGTCCGACTTCCATGGGGATTACTACTTCACTGTCGTAGGTGAGGCTGAAGGGTGTCTCCCTTCATCACACTTGGGAGCTCTTTGGCCCCTGCTCTTTTGTGTGCCCCAATTTTTTTCTTGAGGGTGGAGAGAAAAGTTCTGTTGGTTGCCTCATCCTGTCCATTGGTTTGAGGATGTCCTGGCGAGGAGTACTTCACTTTAATTCCCAGTTCTATGCACCATTCCCAGTAATGTGTGTAGTCAAACTGTCTTCAATTGTCTGATATGAAGTTTTGAGCTATGCCGAATCGGTAGACCACTGACTTCCATAGGAATTTCGTGATGGCTCTGGAAGTGACGCTTACGAGAGCCTCAGCTTCGACCCATTTTGTGAAATAATCGACCGCAACAATGGCAAACTTGGCTCCTCCTCTTGCTGCTGGGAATGGGCCAATTAGGTCCAGGCCCCATTGGGCGAAGGGCAATGGGGCCGTGATTGATGTCAGTTCCTCCGCCGAGCAGTGTAGAATCGGCCCGTGTTCTTGACACTCTAGGCATTTCTTGGAAAAGTCTTCCACCCCTTTGATGGAACGGGGCCAATAATATCTGGCCTGGGTCACTCTCGCAGCTAGAGCCCTCCCTACTAACATCGTGAATCTTTGCCAGTACGTATTGGGCTTCATCCGATGAGAGGCATTAGAGGAGTGGCTTAGAAAAACCTCTCTTGTACAGATCTCCTTCCAACATGGTGAGCCGGGCCACCCTGTTCCTGACCTTTCGTTCTTCTTTCGGGTCGTTGGGCAATTTCCCTTTTTGTAGGAATTTCTGGATATCCGTTGCCCACTCAGGAGGTGCTGGGATCGTGACAGACACTTCCACCCTGATGGAAGGGGCATCGACCGTCCTGACTATGGTGTGTTCCGGAAGCAGGAGTTCTTCCGGCCCCGACACAGCCCTCGCCAGACGATCTGTCTTCTAGTTTTCTCCTCTTGGCACCTGTTGGATGCAGAAGTAGCGAAAGCGGTCACACTCATTGGTGCCCTACTCGACATTATTTTTGGTACGCATGTCAGAATTCTAACCCAAACATGGTCTTTTGTGTAACTATTGGGGCACCATCCCCACTTGGTCTGGGAGGGTACTAGCCCCGACAAACCTCACGTGCCTTGCTAGAGTACTAGCTCTTACAAGATTTTTGTTGCCTAGTTTAATATTTCAATCTTTGGTGCCTAGTTGGGCACTAACCCTTGTAAGGTCTTTTAGTGAACTACAACTAGCTCTTGCATGGTCCTAGCCATGCAAGGTAAATGGGTTCTAGCTCTTGCAAGATCTTAGTTGCCCTATTAGGGTTTTAGCTCTTGCGAGATCTTTGCTGCCTTCTCAAGGTTCTAGCCCATGCAAAGTCTTTGTTCCCTTCCATGGTACTACTCTTGCAAGGTTCTTGGTACCCTATCGACATACTAGCTAGTGGAGGTCAGCTATTTCTGAAACTGATTCCGGTCATGGGAGTTACGATCTTGTGTGCCTTGTTGAGGTGCTAGCCTATGCTAGTGCTTTACTAGGTATGATATTGGCTCGAAGAGGTTTTACATGCGCTGTCGATGTACAAGACTTAGAAGGTCTTTAAAGCCTTATGTAAGGTTTTGGGTCCTACTCCAAGGTCTTAAGAGCTCTATCGTGGTATTGTTTCATTGGTGCCTTATCGGCGTACGAATAACAACATGAATACAAGGTGGGTTTTTGGTGCCTTACTCGAGATAGTCTTTGGTGCGCAAGTCAGAATCCTAGCCCAACAATGGTCTTCGGTGTAACTAGCTTGACTACGTCTGGGGGGCCCCACCTACTAGGGTACTTGCTCGACAAGTCTCATGTGCCTTGTTAGAATTCTAGCTCATGCAAGAATCTTTGGTGCCTAGTTGAATATTTCAGTCTTTGGTGCCCTGTTGGGCAGTAACCCTTGTAAGGTATTTTGGGGCCCTACTGACATGGTCCTAATTGTGCAAGTTAATTGGGTTATAGAACATGAATACAAGGTGGGTTTTTGGTGCGTTACTCGAGATAGTCTTTGGTGCGCAAGTCAGAATCCTAGCCCAACAATGGTCTTCGGTGTAACTAGCTTGACTACGTTTGGGGGGCCCTACCTACTAGGGTACTTGCTCGACAAGTCTCATGTGCCTTGTTAGAATTCTAGCTCATGCAAGAATCTTTGGTGCCTAGTTGAATATTTCAGTCTTCGGTGCCCTGTTGGGCAGTAACCCTTGTAAGGTATTTTGGGGCCCTACTGACATGGTCCTAATTGTGCAAGTTAATTGGGTTATAGCCCTTGCAAGATCTTTGTTGCCCTATCTAGTATCATCCTAACCAAGCAAAATAGTAGTCGTGCAAGGTAATTTAGTTCTAGTTCTTGCAAGATCTATGTTGCTTTATTAAGGTTCTAGCCTATGCCAAGTCTTTGTTGCCCTTCCATGGTACCCTTGCAAGGTCTGTGGTGTCCTACCGAGATAACTAATTTGTGGAAGCTCAGCCCTTGATGAGGCTTACCAAGGTTATGGGTGTTATGATCTAGGATGCCTTGTTGAGGTTCTAGCCTATGCTAGTGCTATAGTATGTGGGTACTGGCTCAACAGGGTCCTACATGCAAAATCGAGATAGCCCAAGAATGTCTTTTAGACCCCTGTCTAGATAGAAACATGAAAAGGTCTTTGGAACCTTATGTTAGGTCTTTTGTGTCTTGCTACAAGGTCTTTGGATTTCTGTTGCAGTACTATTCATTGGTACTTTGTCGGCGTACTAACTTTGCAAGGTCCTTGGTGCCCTACCGACATACTAGCTTGTGGAGTTCTGCCAGTATTGAGGACGATTAGGGTTATGGGAGCTATAGTCTTGCGTGACTTGTTGAGATGCTAGCCTAGTTAGTTCTATACGAGGTGCGGTATGGTCTCAACAAGGTTTTAGATGCGCTATTGAGGTAGTCCAAGAAAGTCTTTTAAAGCCCTATGGACGTAAAAGCCTTAGAAGGTCTTTGGAGGGTTTTTGTACCTTAGAAGGCCAATTAGGATTCTAGCCCTTGCAAAATCTCTATTGCCCTATCAAGGTTCTAGCCCATGAAAGAGGTCTTTGTTGCCTTTCCATGCTACTTGTGAGGGAGGGGCCCATCCTTGAAGGGCCCCGACCTGAAGAGGCCAAGCCCAGGAACTCCAGGCCCAAGGACAAAACCCTTCCTTGAGCTAAGAGTCCTGGCCAGAGAATCACATGCTAAGCCCGTGACTGGAAACCTATTCGGGGAAGGCCTTTTAGCGCCAAGCTTCGATGTGCCAATGAGGTCGTCTCGGTGCTTGGTTGCCTTCCGGGACCTACCATAGGACTTCGGGCGAGAAGCCTAGCTGCACGCGGACTGCTAAAAGTGCTCGGTCACATACTTGTTAGACTCAAGGGATGACGCACTCAAATCCATGTGTCAGGAAACTTGACACACAACGACGCACCCCACGTACGAAGGACTGCTCGCCCACGACCTGACACCCAACTCTGGCTGGAAGTAGCAAGGTAGACCAAGAATGGCTAACACGCCACGATCTCCTTCAGCCGCCGAAGCCATGGGATGACACTGCGGTAGCAGGAAATGAGTGGTAGCAGGTCTAACACCCGACACGCCACTACCTCCTAGCAACAGGACAGGCCTAGCACAGCGGACACGTCACGATCTCCTTCAGCCGCCCGAGCCACGGGCTGACACACTGTGGCAGCAGGTTTGACACCTGACATGCCACGACCTCCCTCAGAAGCAGGATCCGTAACAGGTATAAATAACAGGCCTCCCTTCTATGGGAGCTCTCTCTCAATTTTGGATTATTCTTACTAATCTTCAGAGTTATTCATAGAGAATCGTTCACTAACTATGGCATCGAAGTGACCCCGGATGTCACTGGAGCTATTTCTCCTTGATTGCAGGTGGCGTGAGCTTGGTTATCGTGGAAGTGCTCGGGCTGTGAAACAAGATATCAACAGTGGCGCCGTCTATGGGATAAATTTTCCATAAAAGCGTGTACCGTCACATGTCGGCCATGACACGTTCACAAGCTAAATGAAGGGTGGACAACGAGGAAGGGATGATGGAAGCAAGGTTTGTGAGCATGGAGGAGATAGTAAGAAAACTGACGGAAGAAGCTAGGATGCTACGACTGGAGAATGCGACCCTCAAGCGCACCAACAAAGAGCTAATGGGAGGCGCAGAACAGAGTGGCAATGAAGCAGAGGAAGAGAGATGCAAGCTGCATGTTCAAATCCGAGAGCTTGGGGATAAATGCTTGGAGATAGCTAAAAAGATAGACACGCCATCCACTATTGACCAACTTAACTACTTGTCAGCACCGACCTCCCCTATAGTGCGGGGGTCATGGTAGTGCCACTTCCCCCCAAGTTCAAGGTCGCGCAGATGGAAATGTATGACGGGTCCAAAGACTCATTGGAGCACTAGGAGACGTTTAAAACTCACATGACCCTGCATGGTTTTCCAAGGGAAGTCGCCTGCCAAGCATTCCCACTAACATTAAGAGGAGCTGCCCAAATTTGGTTTGGGTCACTGACATCATGAACGGTGGATAGCTTCGAGGAGCTCGCCCACCACTTCATGATGCAATTCCTGGCAAGTCGGAAAAGGAGACACCCGGCAGCTTACCTCTTGACTGTCAAACAGCGCGATGGTGAGAACCTGAAGTCATACCTCACACGGTTCAATCGGGAGTGTATGACTACCGACGACCAAGACAAGAAAATCACGTTGGCGGCCCTCCTTGGAGGAATCCATTCATGGCGGAGATAACAGATAGTGCGAAAGACCCCTACAACACTAAGGGAGTTCATGGACCGGGCAGATGGATTCATCAATGCTGAAGATACACTCGAGGCCTTGACTGCCCCACGATGGTCTGAGATGGAGTGAGCAGATTCGTAGGCATCAGGCCAACGAGGAGGCTGTGACCAGGGAAAGAGGGGAGCGTCAGATACGAAGAGTAGGAGAGAAATGTCGGTTCGGCCCCAAGGGGGAAGCCGCGTACACACAAACTTGGTTGTAGAGGGGAAATGGAACCTGAGCCCCTGGAGAGAGCAGCCCCGAGATGAGGAAAACCACCCATATTGTGAATTTCACATGAATAACTGACACAACACTTGAGACTGCTACACCCTAAAGAGGATGAGGGAAGAAGATCACTGTAATCAGACATGCCGGTCGGAGGACCATGTAGATCAACTCGGAGAAAGGCCCACGGGTCCCTATGGGGGTGCAAGTCCAAGAAGGCAGGGAACGAGGGATGAAACACGGAGGAGTCCCTCGGCAGAGAATAGGCCACTCGGGGAGATCAGCACAATTTTTGGGGGGTATGCTGGAGGTGGTACAACTTCATCAGCCCGGAAAGCACATGCCCATAGTGCGCAGTATGAGGAAGTGTTTGCTGCTGAAAGAGTTGCAAACAGGCCCCTACAGTGCACCGGAGGCCCCACTAACCTTCGACGCGAGAGATGAATAAGGCATCCTCCACCCGCATGATGACGCACTGGTAGTAACAATGCAAGTGGCAAGCTTCAAAACTCGGAGGATCCTAGTCGACAACGGCAGTTCGCCAGACATCCTAAACTGGGAAGCCTTTGTGAAGATGGGAATCAGCTCGGACCGACTACATCCTGCTCCGATGCCACTCAAGGGCTTCACAGGAGACGTTGTTCAACCAATGGGAGCCATCACTCTTTTAGTACTGGCAGGGAAGGCTCCCAAAATTGCGACTGTCATGTCTGGCTTTTTAGTCTTCAAGGCTCCATTCTCATACAATGCCATACTGGGGCGCTCCACCGTGAATAGTTTGAGGGAAGTAACGTCCACTTACCATCTCAAAATGAAGTTCTCCATCGACTCGTGGGTGGGCGAAGTCCACGGCAAGCAGGTCCTAGCTCGGGAACCCTACGACCGAAAGTTGAGGCACGAGGTCAAGTTAGTCGCAGCAGTCGAATGACAGAAGAAGTGCCCAAGCCGAGTTCACCTCCGCCCCTGGCCGAATGGGATGAAGAGATCCGTGATGAATAGGCTATTCAACAAGCAGAACCCAACGAGCCCTTGGAGCTAGTTGTAGTTGACCAATTGATATCGAAGCTAAAAGTTCGGATCGGGACTAAGGTGGACCCGGAGATGAGAGTGACGTTGATATCCCTCCTAATAGAACACTGGGAGGTGTTCGCTTGGAGCCATGAGAATATGCTAGGGATTGACAACTCCATCATTGAGCACCGGCTTTACGTTGATCCAATGGCTCGACGAGTCAAATAGAAACATCGAAGATTCAGCGCCGAGAGGTATGGGGCGATAGCTAAGGAGGTGGACCGTCTCCTAACGGTAGGGTTCATCTTCACCGACTTGAATAAAGGCTGCCCAAAAGACAGCTCCCCCTTACCACTCGTCGACCTGGTCGGGGATTCGACAGCGGGGCATCCCTTCCTTAGCTTTATGGATGCCCACTTTGGGTATAATCAGATCAGGATGTACACGGATGCCAAGGAGAAGAAAACGATCTTAACAGACTGAGGCCTCTACTGCTACAAAGCAATGTCGTTCAGCCTCAAGAATGCGGGGGCCACTTACCAACAGCTAGTCAATCAAATGTTCAAACAACAGATAGGCCGAAATATGGAGGTTTACGTAGACGACCTGTTGGTGAAGAGGAAAGAGCTCGGACATCATTTGGCAGACTTGGGAGAAGCATTTTCAGTCCTTCGTCATTCGGAGGTGTACGTAGAAGACCCGTTGAAGTGCGCATTCGGAGTGGAGATGGGTAAGTTTTTAGGGTTCATGGTCTCCGAGAGAGGGATTGGGCCGAACCCAAAAAAAATGGAAGCAATGATAGGAATGCCTTCCTCTCGCAACCTTCACGAAGTCCAGAGGCTAGCTCGGCGGGTAGTAGCACTGAACCGTTTCATCATTTGATCAACCGACCGGTGCCTACCCTTCTTCAAAGTACTGAGGAAAGCCTAGGGGTGGGATGAGACTTGTGAAAAAGCCTTCGTCGATTTGAAGTTGTATGTAAGTCGTCCCTCACTGCATAGTCAAACAAGACCCAGGGAGACCTTGGCGGTATTCCTAGCAGTATCACCACACACAGTATTAGACGAAGGGCAGCGGCCTGTACATGAGCCGGGCCTTCCCTGGAGTAGAGGCAAGGTACCCCTGAACGGAGATGTTAGTATTCGCCCTAGTCGTCACGGCCAGGAGATTAAGGCCGTATTTCCAGGCCCACCCGATAAAAGTACTCATTGATCTCCCCCTCAAGAAGGTACTGCAGAAGACAAACACCTCGGGACGACTTGCAAAGTGGGCAATCGAGCTCAGCGAATTCAACATGGAATATCAGCTTCGAGTCGCGATCAAAGGACAAGTTTTGGCAACTTTTGTTGCCTAGTTCAACAATTTATCGGAAGAAGTTCCAAACGCACCCCAAGGAAAGGCCTGGCGAGGGTGTAGGGGTGCACATCATCACCAAGCAAGGAGAGGAGCACAACTATGCAGTCAAGTTGGCCTTCAAAACGACCAACAATGAAGCTGAGTATGAAGCGCTCTTGGCCAGAATGACAGCTGCGCGGTTACTAGGAGCTGAAGAAATAGAAGTGAGGGTGGATTCCCAAGTGGTAGTTAGCCAGGTATTAGGGCATTTCGCCATGAAGGGAGAAAGGCTAAAGAAGTATCTCCAGTTGGCCTGCAACGAGTGCAATCGTTTCCGCTACTTCAGCATCCAACAAGTGCCAGGAGGAGAAAACTAGAAGGCAGGTCGTCTGGCGAGGGCTGTGTCTGGGCAGGAAGAACTCACGCTTCCAGAACACACCATAGTCAAGACGGTCGACGCCCCCTCCATAGAGGTGGAAGTCTCTGTCAGAACCTCAGCACCTCCCAAGTGGGCAATGAATATCCAGAAATTCCTACAGGAAGGGCAGCTGCCCAATGACCCAGAAGAAGCACGAAAGGTCAGGAATAAGGCTGCCTGGTTCATCATGTTGGAAGGAGTTCTGTACAAGAGAGGTTTTTCTGATCCACTCCTCAGATGTCTCTCATCGGATGAAGCCCAATACATGCTAGCAGAGATTCACGAAGGGATTTGTGGAAGCCACTTAGGAGGGAGGGCTCTCACTGCGAATGTGACATGGGTTGGATATTACTGGCCCCGTTCCATCAAGGATGCGGAAGACTTTGCCAAGAAATACCCAAAGTGTCAAGAGCACAGGCTAATTCCGCACTGCCCGGTGGAGGAACTTACATCAATCATGGCCCCATGGCCCTTCGCCCAATGGGGGGGGCCTGGATCTGATTGGCCCATTCCCAGCAGTAAGAGGAGGAGCCAAGTTTGTCATTGTTGCGGTCGATTATTTCACAAAATGGGTCGAAGCAGAGGCTCTCATAAGCTTCACCTCTAGAACCATCACGAAATTCCTATGGAAGTCAATGGTCTGCCGATTCGGCATACCTCATAACTTCATATCGGACAATGGAAGACAGTTTGACTGCATACATTACCTGGAATGGTGCACAGAGCTCAAAATTAAAGTGAAGTACTCCTCGCCAGGACATCCTTAAGCTAATGGACAGGCTGAGGCAACCAACAAAACTCTCATCTCCACCCTCAAGAAAAAAATTGGGGCGCACAAAAGAGCATGGACTGAAGAGCTCCCAAGTGTGATGTGGGCGTACCGGAACACTATCCAAACCCCCACTGAGGAGACACCCTTCAGCCTCACCAACGGTAGTGAAGCAGTAATCCTTGTGGAAGTCGGACTCCCCACATTCCATGTCCAACATTTCAACCCAGACACTAACAATGAAAGGCTAGCCGAGAACTTAGATGTCCTAGAGGAAAGGAGAGAAGAAGCAGCAGCAGAGCAATACTTCAACAGAAAGGTCAGGCAACGCTCCTTCAAGGTAGGCAACCTGGTGCTACGGCAGACTGGGATAATGACCACGAAAGAGGGGAAGCTGGGACAACGATGGGAAGGCCGTACCTAATGACTGCAAGCAACCGACCCGGTTCCTATCGTCTCAAAAATAGCCAGGGACATGAGCTACCCCACCCGTAGAACGCCAAACACTTAAAGAAGTATAATGTGTAGAAGTATATTGTGAAACTCTGTACAAAAGACCATGAATGAATGAGGACGCTTGGATGTTCATCTCAAATTTCTTGTTGTTTAAAAAAAATATATATGAATAAAAACGAGCCTACGGGGTAAGGTCCCAAGTCTCCAGACTGGGTACCGTCCTCCCGTCCAACAAAGCCCTTACACTCGCAAGAAGACGGGTCCCTTGACTCGCTGCGGGGTAAAGTCCGAAATCTCTAGATTGGGTATAAACCCTCGTCCAACAAAGCCGAGTCTTTACACTCACAGACAGGTCCCTTGACCGCTGTGGGGTAAGGTCCCAAGTCTCTAGATTGGGTTCCGACTCCTCGTCCAACAAAGACGAGTACTTACACTCGCAAGAAGACAGGTCCCTTGACTCGCTGCGGGGTAAGGTCCCAAGTCTCCGGACTAGGTACCGACCCCCAATCCAACATCTGAGAAGGTTGGACAAAATATGTCAAATGAAGGAATATACCTGATCAAATAGGGGTCGCAACATCCGACCCACATGCTAGGTGGCGGTGGTGTGAGCCTCATCCAAGATCGAGGCTGCAGCTTGCGACAGCTAACTGCCAAGAGAAATTCGGAAGGGCCCCCAGGTCTCGCTGTAGGGCTCGAGCGCCACTGAAGAAAGGGCCTCAGAGTTGTCATCATCACTCAGGTCTTGCTCGTCTCGGCAGACGAAGGGGGAATGACCCCTACAGCCGGAGAAGCAGGTCTAGTGGCCTTGTCCGAACTCCAAGATGCAGCAGGAGGAGCTTCGAGTCTCCCTTCTCCTACCTCCTCCACTAAGTTCATCCTTTCCTTCTTCATCTTCTTCTTCCTTGTCTTGATAGATGAACTGTGCCCTCACCCCTTCTTGACTTGAGGGACAAGAGGGGATAGACTCTGCCTCCAGTGACCCAGTCCCCGGGGCCGTCTCGTCTTCACCAGCACCTTCATGGCTCGTATCCTGGGAAGGAGGTTGCCCTACCTGAGGAACCTTGTGGGCCATCTCCTTCTGAAGTGTCTCCTCAAAAGAGGTGAAGGGCTCTAAAGGGTTAGGCGCACGAGGCAGGGAATGTGCCAGAGAAGCAAAAAATGCAGCCTGAAGATCGCAGGCATCCAATTGTTCTGTGGAAGCAAGCAACAGGTCTGAAAAAGGTTCGGCGGGAGCTCGCTAAGAGCTCGTCGGAGTAGAGGGCCCGACAGCAGGGCCCAAGCCACTAGGGAATGATGTTCCCCATGTCGAAGGAACCGGAATCTCCGCTCGCGCGGACTCCCAATCACAAGGCATTTGGGGTCAGCTTCTCGGTTCCTCAGCACGATCGTCGGAAGGAGATGAACCCCCAGCCTCACCACTTTGTGGGGGAGAATCGTGGCATACCCTTGGTCGCTTTGCCTGGCAGCTAGAAGCACTCTTCGAGCACTTCTGAGGATAAGGACGGGCCTAGGGGGGATGCTACCCAAGAAATTCCTCCCGATAGCATACAAATAATCGGGTGTAGATAGGTAGTCACGGATGTTCTCATAAAAAATGACTAGATCGGTTTGTGACTCATCAGGGTGGGCCCGCACCCAAGTTGTCACCGACTCCAACCGAGCCTCTTCCCTCTAATTGATGGTAAGTTCCAAGCTCTTCGCAGAAGGGAGAAATCCCCAACACACCTGAATAGGAAACTCCTTGTGGGCGGCCTACCCCTCAGGGTACTCCCAGTCTGAACCCGACATGGAGAAAAACTTCCAGGACCACTCCTTTATGCTCGAATGACGCTGCTCGAGCGAGGCCAGGAGACCGGGCCTGGAAACTGAATATGCTTCTCGGTTGATAGATAAGGCGATATGTAGACAAGAACTTCCGAGGCGTCAGGTCTGGGTATTCTTCAGGAGTCTTGCTGAGTATCATCTGGAAGATGATGCAACCGGATATCAGGAGCCACCACGTATTAGGGTGGAGCTACAACAGGGCCAGACCGAGGTAATGTAGAACCTCGCGAACCGAACGACAAAATGGAAGGCGGAGACCATTGGCAAACATTAGCTGGAAGAAAGCCACCCTCGTCACCGTGTCGTCATGATTCATCGCATGCTCACCCCGGAGAATCTCCAGGACCACGGTAGGAGGAATCCTATACTTGGAGAGGAACGCCCTGAGGTCATCGCCAGAGACGTAGGAAACCCAGTGTTTCCCACCAAAATATGGAGGAACAGGATCAACTTTGGGTGCCATCACAACAGTGGGAAGCGACAAGAGAGTGGTGATGAAGAGGAGAGGAGGGAGGGAACACAACGTTTGGAGAGAAAGAGAACGGGAAATGGCAGAAACACGAAAGAAGAATGTAGAAGGAAATGGTGAAGAAGAAGGGGGTGGGCCTTATATAGTAAGCAAGCACCATGCGGCACGATTTCTAAAGCGACGACAGGAATGGAAGGAGTCATGTCAAGAGAGTGAGGGGCACGGACCAATAATGTCAAATCAGTAATGGAAGGAGTCTTAGTCATGTCAAGGCGCCAGAATGTCAAATCAATCGTCGGGAGATGGGATGGCCTTAGGGGAAGGGGAAAGGCACCCCATCAACAATAGTTGGCCTCAGAAACTTGAAGTGCCGGAAGCCGAACGAGCGACAACTTAATTAAAGGTATAATGAATTCCCACCACGTGCACGTGATTGGAATTCGCGGGGTACTATAAGGGAGGGGCCCATCCCGGAAGGGCCCAAGCCCGAAGAGGCCAAGCTCAGGAACTTTAGGCCCAAGGACAAAACCCTTCCGTGAGCTAAGAGTCCAGGTCGAAGAATCACATGTTGAGCCCGTGACTGCAAACCAATCCAGGAAGGCCTTTTAGTGCCAAGCTCAGATGTGCCAATGAGATCGTCTTGGGGCTCAGCTGCCTACTGGGACCTACCATAGGAAGTCGGGCAAGATGCCTAGCTGCTGAACGTGCTCGGTCACAAACTCTTCAGACTCAAGGGATGCTGCACTCAAATGCATGTGTCAGGAAACTCGACACGCAACGGTGCACCCCACGTACGAAGGATGGTTCACCCACGACTTGACACCCAACTCTGGTAGGAAGCAGTAGGACAGGCCTAGCACGGCTGACATGCCACGATCTCCTTCAGCCACCAAAGCCACGAGCTAACACACTGCTGTAGCAGGAAATGAGTGGTAATAGGTTTGACACCTGACACACCACAACCACCTAGCAACAGGACATGCCTAGCATGGCCGACAAGCCACGATCTCCTTTAGCCGCCTGACACACCACGACCTCCCTTAGCAGCAGGATCCATAACAGGTATAAATAACGGGCATCCTTTCTATGGGAGCTCTCTCTCAACTTTTTATTGTTCTTACTGTTCTTCAGAGTTATTCATAGAGAATCATTCACTGACTTTGGCATCGAAGTGACCCAAGACGTCACTGGAGCCCTTTCTCCTTGATTGTAGGTGGCGTGAGCTTGGTTATCGCAGAGGTGCTTGGGCTACGAAAAATGACATCAACACTACTAGCCTTGCATGATCTTTAAGGCTTTGTTGCGATACTATTCATTGGTGCCTTGTCGGTGTGTAAATCCCAACATGAATGTAAAGAAGGTTTTTGGTGCCCTACTTGACATAGACTTGGATGCATATGCTAGAATTTTGGCACAAATATGGTCTTTGGTGCAACTTCTGGAGAACTTGTGTAACACCCCGTATTTTAGTGTTTTTTTTTAATTGAAAGATTATTTGTTATTAATTTAAAAATTTATTCTCTTGTTTTAAAATTGTTGGATTTTTAGTTGTGTTATTTTTATGATTTTTAGTTTACGAAAATTATTTTTAAAGTGCCTTCTTTAAATTAATTATTGTTATGCGTTTAAATTTCTTCTCAAATTAAATTAACTTGTTGTGGGGTTTAATTATTTATTTTCATTTTAATCATTACGTTTGAATTATTTTATTTTACTTGCTGTTTTAAAATCGTTTCCGTTGGATCATTTGTGTGACCCAAGATATGAGGATTGGACCTCATTTCTTTCCCTACATTTTTCTCTTTCCTCTTTTCTTTTCTTTTCCTTTTTCTCCTCTCCTCTCCCGCGCGCCGTCTCTCTCTCTCTCTCTCTCTCTCAACCGTTCCTCACCCAGCCCGCCGCCGTCGCGCCGCCGTGCGCGACACCGCCCACCCCATCGTGCTCCCCACCGGCCGGCGACCTCCCCCTCCGATTTCCAGCCACAGCCGCGCCGCCGTTAGCCTCCACGCACCACACGAAGCCGCGGCATTCCTTGCGCCGCTGCGCCGCCGTCGCGCCACCTCCGGCCACCATCTTCCTACCACATCATCCTCGACCTCCCAGCAACCCATTGGACCCAACCCCAGCTCCGATCCGTCACCGGTGAAGCCCCACCAAGTCCATTTCCGATTTGCACATTTTTGGCCTAAAACCGCCCCTTGCGCCGCCACCCACGGCAAACCACCACCACCATTGGCTTCACCGACCTCTCTAGGCCCTACCCTACCATTTTTGGGTCTTCGTTTGTCTTCGTGGAAAAGTGGGTATCTGTGACCCACGGCCACAGTGTATTTTACACTGTGGTGTTGCTCAGACGTCGCATTTTTCAACTCCGTGATCCTCCGGAAATTATTATATTGCATTGTAAGTATTTTTCCCAAAGAACTTTTGAGATTTAAAAGTATTTCTGCACTAATTCATAATTACTGTGAATTTGTTGGTTGTGCCGGACTGAGTCCGAGGAGTAAGGGGGGGTCGGTTGGATTTATGGTTGAGAGAATATTTAGAGGGGAATTAATTTTTCTTTGTTGAGTGCAGTTTAATTTTTGGAGGTATTAGTTTATATTTTTCTGTTATGGAGTTGTGAATGGGAAGAAGTGTGCTTTGGTTTAGTGTTGGTTAAATTGTTAGTAATTGTTTGGGACTGCGAGCTGTTGGAATAAGTGTGAGTTGTTGGAATTTGAATTGGCATTGGTCTTGATGCTTGTATTGGACAATACTGAGATTGGTATAGAATATTTTGGGTCGAAGTGAGGGCTGTCCGGATTGTTATTTGGCTGATGGAGTTTGATTAAACTTGCTGAATTATGATCTAGAGTTTGGGTCTAGAGTTGGCTAAGACAAATTTTGTATTGTTGGACTTTAATATTTAGTTTATTTTATTTTATGAATAGGTGACGAGACGGATAGAGACCGTATTCAAGTTATAGATAATGCGCTTCAGGAGTCAGGTAAGCGGGGTTCCTATGCTGGGTTTTATACAAGTTAATAAGACTGAGGTTGATTTTATGAAAACTCGCATAATTTGTGTTGTGTTGGGAACTTGTGAAAACAAAGATCAACCTCGGTCTCTTATCTGCATTATTCATGAAATCTGTGTGAAAAAGGAAAATATATTCTGACATGCATTGTGTAGACATGAGCTAAATTCTGTCATGTGATTTCTGAAATCTGAAAACGAGCGATATTGAGAATATGAAAAGTTGTGCATTTATTTGTTCTGGCTTTTGTGTACAGCGTGTGTAAACTGTTCTGAATCTGTTTCGGTACTTTGTATTATTTTGATACAACATCTGAAAACCTTTGGCATGGTGTACTGGTTTTTCGTATCTGACTCTGTCTCTGCTTTGCTCTGCTCTGCTCTGTTATGCTCTGCTCTGTTTGGGTTGGTACCAACTTCTCTGTCTCTGAGTGCACCCACTTTGGAAACAAAGTGGTTTTATTGTGGTCTTTCCTGTGTGCACACTCGGGGCTCCGAGAAGAATAAAGGAAAGATTTCACCTCTGTCTCTGCCTGGTTTGGCCACCGGGGTTAGCACAACCCTACCACGGGGGTGAAACATGGTCTCTGCTCTGTTTGATGCTCTGTTTGGATCTGATGATGATACTCAGTTTATGTTATGCCAAAGCACTAAGGGTTTTACTTGTCTTAAAACCATCGCTCTGTTACTTTTGAAAATATGTTCTGTTCTGCATGTTAACTCTGGAAAATATTTTGTTCTGCATGTTCTACTTTGTAAATGCTCATGTTTACACGCTAGCATATGATTTCTGCTTACTGAGTTGTCGATAACTCACCCCCTATCTTCATAATATTTTTCAGATGATGTGGAGAGTCCAAATGAGGACCTGGAGTAGATTTCTGAATGTGTTTAAACTGAGGAGATGTTGTTGGAAGAAGGACTTTTGATGTTCTCAGTTTTAATGTTTTTGAGCTTTATTAATATCTTGGGTTTCAGAAAGAGGTATGAAATTATTGGCTGAGTTGTTATGATTACGAGAGATTACGGACTCCTTAGTTTATTTTAGCTGCAGTAATGACTTTGTGGAGTTGTCAAGGTGGTTATTTAGAACTCTTGATATTGAGTTTTGTTATTAGAGATATGAGTTTCATTTTAAATTGTTGGATTATAAGTTCTTTAGAGACAGGTAGTAAGTCTCCAGACCATCCGGGTTTGGGGCGTTACAACTTGCCCAACTAAGTTTGAGCATCCTACCTGCCAAGGTACTAGGCCGACAAGTCTCATATGTCTTGCTCGAGTACTAGCTCATGCAAGATCTTTGGTGCCTAGTTGAGCCTTTTAGAGTCTTTGGTGGCCTGTTGGGAACTAACACTTGCTAGGCAATCTCTCGAGCTGGCATCATTGAACCACAACGCAAACAAGACCTAGTTGGACTAGTACCATTAGCACCAAAGATCATGCGTGGGCTAGTACCCCAGCATGGAGAACAAAGATCTTGGGCCAATACATCAACATGATGCTTAAAACCCTGTTCGACTAGTACAATACCCTATTTGGCTAACACCCGACAAGGCACGCAAGATCGTCGTACTATGGCACCAAAAACGCTATTGGTCTAGTACCTAATCAAGGTTGACCTTGCACAAGTTGGTATCCTGGCAAGACACCTAGGACCCTTGCAAGGCATGGTAGGGCAACAAAGAACTTGCATGAGGAACCCAAAGATGTTGCATTGGGAAGTTCCCCAATTTAGCACACATAACCTGTTGGGCTTATTTCGGCAAGGCACCTAAAACTCTAAGACTGGAAGCTATTTCTTGGCAAAGTAACTCAGCCGAACAACAAAGGCCTTGTGAGGGTTAGTACCCTGAAAGGGCACCAAATACCTTGTTGAGGTACGTCGCCAAGGTAATCAAGACACCATCGAGCTAGTATCCCGATATGGACCTAAGACCCTATTGGGCTCATGTCTGGTAAGACAACAAAGATCTAGCACAAGCTAGTAGCTCGAAAGGGCATCAGAACCTTGTTAGGCTAGTAAGCCCGCAAGGCACCTAAGACCTTATCGGGATAGTATCTCAGCAAAATACCAATGCCTTTGAGCAGGCAAGTATTCCGACACGGCACCTAAGACCTAAAGTCTTTTTAAGTACATGACAAGGTATCATTAGCGTAACGAATGTTTTACTTATTCCTTTCCTAGGCCAAAGACAACATGAAAAATCATTACCGAGTGCAATAAAAGAAACAAGGAGTCATCACATAATAGAGAATATGAACAATATTAAAATAAGACAAAAAGGGTTTGTCAATAAGCAACCTGAAGGTATTTGTTATGTAAAATGAAGTTGGAATCCTAGGGCATTTTCAAGCTTGACTTAAAGCATGCGTTAGTTAAAAATTCTGTCCAACATGAGGAATCTAGAGATATGGCACGAACCTGCTATGATGAGAGCCAAAACATACAACCCGAGGCTTCTGAGAGTCCAACTTCTGTTGACATAAAAATATCACTCACAACAACAGCAAGAAACATTAACATTAAAAGGGTAACAAAATATGAAAATAAAATTATATATGCACACATGTACACAACATAGGATAGAATGCAGGGCGCTGGTGGTACTTAAAAAAAAAAAATAGAGGGAGGGAGAGAAAAAAAAAAGTGAATTAAGTTTTGTTAAAAATATTCATGAAAAAGAAAGTTTTGTTACCAAAACAAAAAAAAAACAGGTTTTGATTCCAAAGACGAGCAGGAAACAATGAAACCATAAAGGAATTAAGCGTAAATCTCTCAACAAAGAAAGATCAAAGACGTCTAAAATAGACGGGCCTTTTCTGTCCCAGATCCTAAATGGTAGCTTTGAGGGATCAAAAACAACCCTCCAAGCCGACTCGATGAAAAAATAGATAATAGTTAAAAAAAACAGAAAAACAAGAATTACCATAAACTAAAAGAAAAACCTGATCTCGATTCTGAAAACACCTTCCATTAAAAAATACTTTTAAGTTTGCTTCTTGACAAAATGAAAAGATAAAAGAAAAAAACATAAAACATAAAACCAGAACTTGAAAGATCTATGACTTAAGTGAAAGAAGCCACCTTGGCTCTCAAGTCCTCCATCTCCCTCTTCAGCTCCTTTCTCCGTCTCGTTCGCCTCCTCGTAGTCTCCTTGACCCGCGTCGATCGCCTCGTACAACTCCATACAAAACTAAGATACGAGAAACGAAGACATCAATCATTTTTTTTGTAATTTCTTTTTACTTCAAAATCATCTATATCCAAACGGAGGAGGACGCCCCCAAGTAAACGCAAAGGCAAAACCACGAATTCTTACCTTTTATGCCAAGGGCCAGAGCAAACAGTGATGGGGCTCTTCTGATGTCGGGCTTCTTGCCATGAATGTCCAGAGAAGTCTTGGAGAGAGAGACCTCGACTTTTGAGTTGGGAACGACGTAGACTCTCCGAATCACGGATGTTTGGCAGTCCTCCAGAACTACGACCACTCTCTGAAATGGATTGGATTTACTGAAATGGAAGAAGAATAAGAGAGAAAACGGAAGGATATTTCTCCTCTGTTTCTAAAATCTCACTCCCTTCTAACGCATATTAATAGTTGGGACTTCAAACAACAACGGCTTTCTTTTTCTTTTAAATTCAAATTAACTAATATCCGGTAACGGGTTTCTGGCTTCTTCTTCTTCTTTTTTTTATTTATTTAAATAATAAAATCAAATAAGATGAAGCACAAATGGGCATCCGATTATCCAAAATAGTAAGGGTGTAATCGGTCTATTTTGATTCGATTTTGGACATATTTTAGAACTGAATTGATATATACCGGTTTTAAGATTTAAAAAAGTGATATCACACCGGTAACACCTCTAGACTGGTAGTTCCAATTTTAGTAGTTTTTCCGTTATATTATATATGTAGTATATATAATATGCTAAATATGTTATAGTATATAATAATATAGTGACAATATAATGTAATATATATATATATATATTATAATTGTATTAAAGACTATAGTAATATATTATACTATATTATAATATATAGTAATATTGTGTTAATATAACTACTAATACTATAGACTATAATGATAATATATAGTTATTTATATAGGATTTTAAATTTTAATGTTATTTTAATTAATAATTTAGCATGTAATACAAAATTATTTTATATATAACTATATATATTAGTTATCAAAATTATGTATAATATAAAAATCATATAAAAAACTAAACAAATATATATATATTTATATGAATCAATCCGGTCAGATTTAGTCCAGCATTAGAAAAAGAAAAATCAAAACTGGACCAATTTCGACCAATTTTAAAAAAATGGAACAGGTATCAGACCGAATCAATTTAGAACCGGGTTCAATCGGTTTGGTCCAATTTACTAATTCACTGATTTTTTTTTTTTTATCATTTTCACCCCTACAAAATGGTATGAATCAAGCCCACTCGCCAGCCTACAGGATCTTGGTGTGCTGTTTGGATTCAGGTGCTAGCCCAACACCACTATTTTAATGGACCGTACTCACTACTCACTCCTATATTGACTACCTTATTTTTTTCCTATTTTTACAATTTTAATTTTATAATTAAAAATTAGTTACTAAATAACTAACCTTTCACGTGTTGATTCCCCCTATAATGAATTTGAAGAAGCAAATAAGAAACTGATGTTATGAAAATATGGTAGAAGGTAATTTCTTGTCCACCACGACAACCAATCTTAAATTTCTAGAGGGATAGTTTTGTCACTTTCGTGAAGCACTTTGATAGTAAAAATTGGTTGGATCACAAGGGAGCTCCACTCTCGATCTTGTAAAGCGTACACCATTATAAAAAAGTATCCAACCATTCGATCAAATTTATTTGAGTGGGAGCTTGCCTTATGAGCATGTGAAGTGTACTCGATCGCTATAAGTATAAGAACCTCGATCAAATTACTCAGATCGCGAGTGAGCTCAGCTCCCAAAAATGTAAAGGGGCATTTTAGTGAATCGCTCTAATCCTAGGAGAAAGAAACAAAGATTAATCTAACCCTGGGAGGGCAAGCAACAACCCAGAGGGTAAGCAATCGTGCCTGAAACCTGAGAGAACAAACAAAGACTATCCAAACTCGGTAGGACAAGCAATAACTCAGAATGCAAGCAATAGTGCTCAGTTACTGGCGAAAACAAAAATTGTCTGCAACCTGGGCGAGCAAAAAGTGCTCGGACCCTAGGGTGAGCAAAGAGAGCTCGAGGGCCTGGATGAGCAACCACAGCTCCCACAAAAGCAAGCGAAAGTGCTTACACCCAAGGCGAACACTATGAGGAGCAACAACTTGAAGCCCGAGGCAAGCAACAAAGCTCACCCCTTGAAGAGCAACAGTCCTTGCCCCTTTGGCTAGAGCTAGTAAAGAATGCTCGAACCCCTTGGCGAGTGACAACAACTCAAACCATAGGGTGAGTAGGGGTGACCAAGCACCCCGGGGCAAGCTGTTGTTGTTTGATCTAGGGCAAGCAACAACAACTCATACCCAAGGTCAGTAAATAATGCTCGCAACCCAGGGCGAGGTAAGAGTGCTCACTCGATGGAGTGCCAAGAAAAAGTGCACATCCCAAGGGTAACCAAAAGTGCTCACTGTGAGTGAAGACTATATTGATAAGTAGTGCTTGCCGCCCTCTTGGGCAAGCACAATGTTGATCAGAAGCGCTCAGGCCCCTGGAGCCCGAGCAAAGCTCTCGTCCCACAAGGCGAGCAAATAGCGATCTCACCACGGGGGTGAGCAAAGCATGTGCACACCACCGGGGCAAGCAAATCATGGCCACAATCTAGAACAAAGAGTGTTCACACCACAAGCGAGTGAAGCGTTCTCAAACTCTGAGGCGAGCAATAGTGCTCACCACCCAAGCGAACATAAAAGTAAGCAAAGTGCTTAGTCTGGGCGAGCACTATGTTTACCAAAGTGCTCGCATCACCCATGGTTGTGTCATGATGGTTTAGTAGTTCTCATATCCACGACATCACTAGTACTCAAAAGATGAAGTTGCCATGGGTCTCTTCCAGGGGTTGCACCATGGTCGATCCCTATGAGGTCCTAACTTTGTGCTTATACATTGAGAACCTTTACATTCAGAGGACCAGGCATCGGCAATTACCACGACCATGATATCGATGAAAATACATGACTCTTCAAATTCTCTGTAGAAGAAGTATGAAGCAGAATGAGAAAATAAGGTAGATGGATAGTGGGGAGTGTGACATAAGATGAAGATGGAGGTGAAGTTGGTTGTGGAGATTTCTAGTTGTCGATAGTTCTAGAGAATTCTAGTTGTCATCGGCTGATTTGATTTGGATCATGGGTGTTCCTGTCTAATTCGATTTTTTGTATTGTTATTTTAGTCCATTCAGATATGTAGTAAGGAAATTTTAGCTCAACCCATCTACTGCAGCAAGGGTACCCTGGTCAGATCAGTATTTGTAGTAGGGGTATTTCAGTCCAATATGGGATCTGCAAAGGGGAACTTTGGTCCAAGTTATCACATGAGGTCCTACTAGGTAGGGTCTAAACTCGCTATTTTATTATTGATATATTTGAAAGATAAAGAAATAACAAATAACGGTAATCGGTTGGTGAACTAATTGAGAATTTATCATTTTACTTAACTGCCCTTCATTTTAAATATAGTGGTAAACTAATTGCAAATTTATCATTTTCTAACAAATAAACTGGATCGGTTGGTGAAGTCGGTGGGTTGATAGTATTATTCAATTATTCATTTGTCTCATCTTCTTTATTGATGTAAAAATTGAAATAAGAATAAAAAGTGAAAAATAAAATCAATCCTAAAATTAAAGCTAAAATATTAATATCATAAGGTAATCATAAGACAAAATAACACTTTAATCAGACTAAACATAAAAAATGAGGATAGTGCAGGGTCTACTTCTAAAATCAAGGATTATGCTGATAATATAAGCATTCAAAAGTGATAGTTGCATGGATGATTATCACGAGCTTTACACGGGCTAAGCCAAATTTTTATATTGATTACATAAACATTAATGAGGAGTACCATGAATTTTGCTTAATCCATGTAGAGTTCATTGTATTTTTCCGTGTTTGTAGCCTCCTACAAGTATTAAAAACTCATAAGGGTGACAATATATGACACGATCTGTAAATCCGACACAAATACAACACGAAATAAATGAGTTTGGATTTGATACAAATGGGTTTTGGTCAAAACGGATTAACATGATAAGACATGACTAAATTTTATTTTCAAATTTTATGAATGTTTGATTTTATCTGTTTATTTTGTTTAGTGGATGTAATATTTATATTGGTATTTGACTATTTATTATCTAAAACTAGTAAATTTTTGAGTTAACATGAAGTTTTATCTTATGAAAATATTAATTTTCTAATATATTATTGGTTTGGGTATTGATAGTAAAATATCTTATCACGAATCCGGCTCTAACGAAACTTTTCTGGTTTACCCTAACATTCCCCACTTGTCCGACTATTGCTGAGCTTTTTTGGACAGCACACGGACCTCCTCAAAAGGTAATTTTAATTTGGCCGATTTCTCCTCTTTTGGAATTAGTTTCACTACAGCACCCGCTGCTCTAGCTAATTGTCAACCCTCTCTAAGTGTGATTTCTATGTTTTGTATGGTTGTGCCTAAGGGCATATCGGTTGAAGTAAATTCATCTTTTTGATCAATCAAAACCTCTTCTGAAACTGTACAAGCTCTTTCTGAAGTATACGGCTTTCTGAATGTAGATGATGATATTTATACAGATGGATCTTATATATATTGTATCATATATATATATATATATATATATATCGTATCTTTTATATATATATATATATGTATAATGAAGTACAACATGAGTGATATATAGGAATCCAAATCTGCTGAATCAATAATGTTATGATCTTCTACGTCCTAAGTCTTCCCGTTCCTTCATCTGGCTTATGTTCTTCATGTAGCATTTAGACCAAATGACTCTATGAAATTATGTGGATACTTCCACATATTATGGGTAACGTAGGAGACATCTCTATTTTCGCCCGGGGAATCTTTAGAATTACCACTTCTTAGGTTACAATTTGCCTCTAACCATCAAATGAAATGTAAATAATCCGTCCTCCTCTTTTTGAAACAAGGGGTGCTTCTGGTTTTGTCGGTGCTTGAAACAATTTTGTCTTCTCCATATTACCATATCTCTAGAGTCAATAATTTTATATGAGGAATTAATGAACTCAATCACTTGCTGTCGTTCCTCTTCAGTTTTCTATTGAGGTCTATCCTGCAGAGGTACTCAAATTGGATCAATGATAGATTTCTAGGTTTCATTGTAAACCAAATTGATTACTTCCAATTATGTAAATCAATAGTTCAAACCACACTCAAAGGTAGGGCATTCCTCATTTTTATAGGAACTTCTGTACCAGAAACAATGGTATCTCCGATTATAGCCCCTTTGAGATGTAAAATATATCTTCATCCCAGAGATCAAAACAAATAACTCATATAGCTTTGTATCGGCTAAGTTCATCTCTTTCGACTCAAGCAGAAACACCCAAATATTGGCTATAACGGATATGTGGAATAAAAAGTTTGAAACTTCTTTAATCTTGCGATTCAATCTTTCTTTAAAGATAAGAAAGAATAAAAATATGAAAGTGCTTCTTTGTGGTTATAATGCCAAAATATCAAGTTGGCTCATTCGTCTTTATGTCGATGGTTATAGGCCTCTTGAATCTTCTATTTACCTATTTTATTTTATTTTATTTTTTATTTTACTTCTATTTTCTTTATTATTGATAGGCATTCTCTTGTTATGACCCTATAGAATCAATTAAAACCTTAGATTCATACTACAACCACAATGATTCAATAAAACCATCAAAATAAGTCCAAAAATTCTCTAAGTAAGAATCGGTGGATCATCACTTATTCAGTGAATATATATAATGAATAAAAATACAAAGAACGGTTTGTCCTTTAATTCAAAATAAAAAAAAAACCAATGCTTGAGAGATAGTTGTCCATATACTAATAAGGGATGTATGGATTCTTCAAAAGAGACGACCCGCGCTGGTCCCCCCTGGACCCAGATCCCACAAATGAATAGAAAGTTGGATCTACATTGGATCTCACCCGAATAGCCCCATCTATCCTCCTTAGGAGAAGTTTGGTTTCAAACCCCGGTTCGAACAGGAGAAGTACGCCATGCTAATATGCCTTGGATGGTCCACCTCTTAGGGTCAGGCGCTGATGAGCACATTGAATTATCCATGTGGCTGAGAGCCCTCACAACCAAGGCACAAAGAAGCAATTATCAGGGGTGCGCTCTACCACTGAGCTAATAGCCTGTCGTGCGGGCCTCTAAGTTTAGTCTTACTTCACCATCATGAAATGAAAGAGGACTTCCATCTCCAAGTTTAACCCAGATGTAGCTCGCTTCTTTTTGGGTGTGAAGAAGTGTCAAACCAAAATACCCAACAAGCATTTGCTCTCCCTGAAAAGGAGGTGATTCAGCCGCACCATCCAGTACGGCTTCCTTGTTATGACTTCACTCAAGCCACTAGTCGTGCCTTCGGCATCCCCTTCCTTGTGGTTAAGGTAACAACCGCGGGCATGGCCAACTCCCATAGTGTGACGGGTGGTGTGTACAAGGCCCAAGAACAAATTCACCGTCGTATGGCTGACCGGCGATTACTAGCGATTACGGCTTCATGCAAGCGAGTTGCAACCTACAATCTAAACTGAGGAAGGGTTTTTGGGGTTAGCTCTCCCTCACGGGATCACGACCCTTTATCATGGCCATTGTAGTACGTGTGTCACCCAGGGCATAAGGGGAATGATGACTTGACGTCATCCTCACCTTCCTCTGGCTTATCACCAGCAGTTTGCTTAGGGTTCCAAACTCAACGGTGGCAACTAAACATGAGGGTTGCACTCATTGCGGGACTTAACCAAACATTATGGCACGAGCTGACGATAGCGATGCACCACCTATGACGCGCCTATTATCCATCTTATTAGCCTTTATTTCTTATTTTAGCCTATCGAGCGATTTATGCCTAGCCTATTTCTTTTATACTTATAACCTTTATTTTCATGCTTTTTAAGGACGAAGGCTGCATATTTTCACATCTAGGATTTACAAATACCACATATATCACTATCAAGAGTGAAAATATTATTCTTTAGTCTTTAGATATTCCGATTCAATTAATAAAAAAAAAAAGGTTAGAAACTTGAAAAAACAAGGATTGGGTTGCGCCATACATATGAAAGAGTATACAATAATGATGTATTTAGTGAACAAAATATCATAGTATAATAACGAACCATTCTAATTAGTTGATAAAATTAGTTGATAAGCTTCTGAAAGGATTCCTATGAAAGGTCTCATTAACTCCTAATTAATGTTGAGTAGACTTTGTTGTTGCGAGAATTCTTAACTCGAGTTGTAGGGAGGGACTTATGTCACCACAAGCAGAGACTAAAGCAAGTGTTGGTTTCGAAGCTGGTGTTAAAGATTATAAGTTGACTTACTCTAATCTTGAATATCAAACCAAAGATACTGATATCTTGGCAGTGTTCCAAGTAAGCCCTCAACCTGGAGTTCCACCTAAGGAAGTAGGGGCAGCAATAGTTGTTGAATCTTCTACTGGTACATGGACAACTGTGTGGACCGATGGGCTTACTAGTCTTGATTGTTACAAAGGACGTTGCTACCACATCGAGCCAGTTGTTGGAGAAGAAAATCAATATATTGCTTATATAGCTTACCCCTTCGACCTTTTTTAAGAAGGTTCTGTTACTAACATGTTTACTTCCATTGTGGGTAATGTATTTGCATTGATGCCCCTGCGCGCTCTGCGTCTGGAGGATTTACGAATCCCTCTTGCTTATTCTAAACCTTTCCAAGGTCCGCCTCATGGAATCCTAGTTAAGAATAATGGTAGATCAGTTTATGAATGTCTCTGCGGTAGGCTTGATCTTACCAAAGATGATGAGAACCTGAATTTCCAACCATTTATGCTTTGGAGAGACTATTTCCTATTTTGTGCCGAAGGAATTTATAAAGCGCAGGCTGAAATCAGTGAAATCAAAGGGCATTACTTGAATGCTACTGCAAGTACATGAGAAGAAATGATCAAAAGGGTTGTATTCGCCAGAGAATTGGGAGTTCCTATCATAATGCATGACTACTTAACCTCGAGCTTTACTGCAAATACTAGCTTGGCTCATTATTGCCAAGATAATGGTCTACTTCTTCACATCCATCGTGCAATGCATGTAGTTATTGATAGACAGAAGAATCATGGTATACACTTTCGTGTACTAGCTAAAGCTTTACGTATGTCTGGTGGAGATCATATTCACTCTAGTACCATAGTAGGTAAACTTGAAGGGGAAAGAGAAATCACTTTAGCTTTGTTGATTTACTACGTGATGATTTTGTTGAAAAAGATCGAAGCCGCGGTATTTATTTCACTCAAGATTGGGTCTTTCTACCTGTTGTTCTGTCTGTGGCTTCAGGGGGTATTCACATTTTAAATTTGCCTACTCGGACCAAAATCTTTGGAGATGATTTCACTATAATTCGACAGAGGAACTTTAGGGCACCCTTTGGGAAATGCAACTAGTGCCGTAGCTAATCGAGTAGCTCTAGAAGCATGTGTACAAGCTCGTAATGAGGAACGTGATCTTGCTCGTGAGGGTAATGAAATTATTCGTGAGGCTAGGAAATGGTGTCCTAAGCTAGCGGCTACTTGAGAAGTATGGAGGGAGATCAAATTTGAATTCCCAGCAATTGATACTTTGTAATCCAGTTGTAACACTCGGACCCAAATTTGGTATAGTTGGACTTTAGATTTTTATTTATTTATTTATTTTTGGAGCTTGAATTTTTGTAAGTTCTTAATTTACAAATTTGAGTAGCGTTTTTTTTTTCTTTTAATTTGGAGATCTTGGCCGTTTATTTTTATTTTTCCCGCATGTTTCATTTTTAATTCCTTCTCTTTCGGTCTTTATCTCTTATTTCCCGTAAGTTTATTTTTTCTCTTTTCGTTCACGTCGTGCATGCTCACACACGCTCATCTCCATCCGCTCACACGTCTACTTCTCTAGGGTTTTCCTTTCTTGTTCATCCACCTACATATAGTTATATATATATGTATGTGAAGATAGCTCACGCCGCTGCCCTCCCACGCGGAACCATAGCCCAATTTTTCCTCCTCAGCCTCCATCCCCTCGGTTCCTCGCACCCCGAGTCGTGCAGCACCCCAAAGCTTATCCGCATGCCACGACGCCGCCAAGCACTGTCCGCGTCTGTACCTCAGCCTCTCTTAGTTCACCACCCCAACCATGCCCAGCCAAACGAAGCTGCCACCAACGCCCGTGAAGCCTCTGTTTCACGCCTTGACTTCCACCATTTGTGACATCCAAAAAACACAGTTGTCCAACCACCATAAGTCGCTGCACTCACCCTCCATCGAGAGCTCCACCGTGTGGTGATCCCACCTCACGAAAGCCACCACCGCGAGCCACCCCTCTCACGGAAGACTCAACAGCTTTTTCCCCTGTTTTTGGCCTCCCGAAACAGAGTCCCACCCACTGGACCACTGCACTGCACCGCACCGCTCCAGCCACTCCAGCCAGTCGCCACCCACGCAGATAAGGGCGTCGAACACCCTCAGGCCACCCCAGTCGTAGCACCCTCACGGTGAGTACCTCCCTCGGTTACTCCCTCCTTTCTCTCTGCCCTCTCTCGCTCACCTCTCCCTCTCTTTGTCTCGTGCCCAGCGCTGCTCGACGGAAGCTTCGCCGCGCTCCTGCTCTTCTGCCGCACCACTGCAGTCCCTCCAGCCAGCCCGTCGCGCCTCGGTTTCCCTTGGGTAGTTTCCGCCGTGCATGTTATTCAATTTACGTAGGTTTTGTTTTGGTTAGTTTGCAAGGAATTAATTGAATTAAAGTAGTGCCCTTTACTGCATATTATATTAATGAGCTTTTATTTTTATTATGTATTAGTACACTGTTATTTATTTATGATTACAGAAAACTATTTTAATATGTTATTAAGTAAAGATTTATGTTAAGAGTAAATAATTTTAGAGTAATATTGTTTTTACACTTTAGATATGATTTAGTCTATTTAAAAATAGTCATGGTTTATTTTTAAAATATTTTGGGATAATTATATTACTTAGTATTAAGCTTCATAAGTTGTTTTCATTAGTAAATAGGTCTGACTTTTAAATGTTTTAACCATAGTACTAAATTAGCATTGACGATTTTAGAAAGTGATGATTGGTAATTTTAGGTTTTGAGGAATTAAATAGATTATTTTATAAGCTTAGGATTAAATATCGAAATACGTGATTAATTGAAAATTTATGAGAATTACATGATTATTTTATAGGTGACGCTTAATTATTGTCCGACGTTTTTGAGGAATTTCGAAAAAGCTAAGAAGTTCAGGTAAGCGAGGTTCCTATGCTAGACTTTGCATTTAAAATAAAATGAGCTGAGGTTATTTTTAGAAAATATACATATTTGATGTTGAAAATAAATTTGAACTGCCTCAATTATTTGTTCTGCATTACTCATGAGATTCTGTTTAAGAAGAAATTATTTTCTGTCATGACTGGTGTAGACATGCGCTTATTTCTGACATTCTGTTTCTGAACGTTGAAAAATAGAGCGAATATGAAATTTGTGCATAAATTATGTTGTGATATGATTTTTTTGTTCTGTTCTGAAGATTTTCTGTACTCTGATATGATCTGATGTGATTTCTGAAAACCTCTGGCATAACATTCTGTTTCTGTTTCTGTTCCGTTCTGACCTCACCACGGGTGTAAAACTGTGGCCTCGGTTCGGGTTGGTACCAACTTTTCTGTTTCTGGTACACCCACTTTGGAAACAAAGTGGTTTTCTGCGTGGTCTTTCCTATGTGCACACTCAGGGCTCCGAGAATGAATAAGGGGAAGATTCACATTCTGTTTCTGCTCTGTTAGCTACCGGGGTTTGCACAACCCTACCACGGGGGTTAAACATGGTATTTGTTCTGATATGACAAGATAAGATGTGATGTTTCAGTTTATGCTATGCCAAAGGGATTTTGTTTATGAATATTTTCGAACTTTCGCTCTGATATTTTTGATAACATGTTCTGACGCTGCATTTTGAAACTATTATTCTGATTTTGCATTCTGAAAGAAAATATTTTGTTCAGCATTCTGATTTCTGTAAATGCTCATGTTTACACACTAGTATATGCCCTCTGCTTACTGAGTTGTTGATAACTCACCCCTTATCTCCATATATTTTTCAGATAATTTTGATGATTCAGCTGGAGAACAAGAGTAGAAAGTTTAGCAAGGTGTGATGATCGTAGTGGAATAAGTGCCTGAGGGTACAAATGCTTATTTAAGGATCGTAGTTAGTAAACTGATTTATTTTTCGGGTATTTGTTTTGATGAGTTGAGGATGTTTTCGAGTTTTTAGAGAATTTCTAATTTATGTTATTGGGGATTTCTTTATTGTCGCCATAGAGGAACTTAGATTTTTGGTTTGATTAAGTGGATTAATATTTTATGGAAATTTTGGATTTTATAGTTGTGTTATTTAAGTAAATTTTAAGTATTAAGAGCTAACTCTCCGGACCTACGGGAACGGGGCGTTATACCAGTAATCGTTGCTCGTTATCTTAATTGAATTGTAATTAAACTCGGCCCAATCTTTTACTAAAAGAATTGAGCTGAATACAAAACAAAGATATTATTGTATATATTTTATAGATACATATTTATCTAGATATACAAGATCTTAAATACAAAAAAAATATAAAACAAAACAACTTAAATGTTTTTATTTGTTGTGTTGGGTCAACAATGAATTCTATCGATCCTTAGGGTTGGTGTCTTCTTTCTTTTATATCTATATCCCATTGTTTCCGATCATGGATCGAGCCACATATCACAACTTCTTCTATCCATCCCGTATATTGTCCTTTTCAGTTTGTGTTGGACTAGAAACTTATTAGTAGACGAGATTTTACAAAAAAAGTTCTTTCTATTCATAAGATAGATTCATAGGATAGAACAATAATTTTTTTTTTATTTGAATTTTATACAACAAACACGGGGGGATCTATATTTAAAATAGAAAAATAATTGAAATAATTATAATTAGAAAAAAGGATTCTATCATATTAGGTGATACTTTTGATTCTCACAAAAGATAATCATTTTTTTTTCAGTACCTACATGTTTTTTGTTAATATAATCCTAGTAATTGGATTTATATGCATATTCTGCTAGTAAATAAAATATTCAAATGATTTTATCGAATGACTATTCATCTATTGTATTTTCATATAACTATGGGCAAAAAGGTAGTCATGGAAAAAGGGTGATTCAATTCAATGTTGGTAAAAAATGAGTTAGAATACAAGTGTAGGCTAAGTAAATCAATGGATAGTCTTTGTCCTATTGAAAATACCGGTGTAAGTGAAGACTCTATTCTAAATTATATAGATAAAAACACTCTTAGTCGGAGCGATAGTGACAATTCTAGTTACAGTAATATTGATCATTTAGTCGGCGTTATAGAAGTTAAGAGTTTCCTCTCTAATGATACTTTTTTAGTTAGGGATAATTATAAGGATAGTTATTTCATATATTTGGATATTGAAAATAAAATATTTGAGACTAGAAAGTTCTTTTTCTAGTTATAAAATAATAGTGACGATCCTCACGATGATCCTTACATATATGATACTAAATATAGTTGGAAAAACCAAATTAATAGTTGTATTGACAGATATTTTCATTCTCAAGTTTGTATTGATAGTTACATTTTAAGTGGTATTGTCAATTATAGTGACAGTTACATTTATAGTTACATTTTTTATGAAAGCGCAACTAGTAGTGAAAACCAGAGTTCAAGTATAAAACCGAGCCTGGATGATAGTGATTTAACTATAACAGAAACATAAAGTTCTAATGATCTAGATGTGACTCCAAAATACGAGCATTTGTGGGTTTAATGCGAAAATTGTAATGGATTAAATTATAAGAAATTTTTTAAATAAAAAATAAATATTTGCAAACACTGTGGACATCATTTGAAAATGAATAGTTCAGATAGAATTAAACTTTTGATTGATCCAGGTACTTAGGCTCCGATGGATGAAGACATGGTCTCTCTGGATCCCATTGAATTTAATTTAGAAGAGGAACCCTACAAAAATCATATTGATTCTTATCAAAGAAAGACAAGATTAACTAAGGTTGTTCAAACGGGCACAGGTCAACTAAACTGTATTCCCTGTAGCAATTGGGATTATGGATTTTCAGTTTATGGGTGGTAGTTTGGGATCGGTAGTTGGCGAGAAAATCACCCGTTTGATCGAATATGCTACCAATAAATTTTTACCTCTTATTTTAGTATGTGCTTCTGGAGGAGCACGCATGCAAGAAGGAAGTTTGAGCTTGATGCAAATGGCTAAACTATCTTCCACTTTATATGATTATTAATCAAATAAAAAGTTATTCTATGTATCAATCCTTACATCTCCTACTACTGGTGGGGTGACAGCTAGTTTTGGTATGTTGGGGGATAATCGTTATTGCTGAATCCGATGCCTACATTGCCTTTGCGGGTAAAAGAGTAATTGAACAAACATTGAATAAAACAGTACTTGAGGGCTCAGAAGCGGCTGAATATTTATTCCATAAGGGCCGATTCGATCCAATTGTACCGCGTAATCTTTTTTATATTATTTTTTCTTTTTTGACCAGAGTTTGGTAATTCGTTGTATAGGCTATGTATATTGTGAAGAAGACTACTTGACTTTAATTTAACTTTTCTTTGTTTTTTTTTTCAATCCAAATTAGATTAGAGTGGTATGATTATTTGATTATTGTCATATTGAAATGTCATAGAATGTATTAATAGTTTTGTATTCGAATAGAATCAAATTCGACTAGATACTCAACATAAGATAAATAAGTGGAGAATATAAAGAAATGAATGGACCAAGCGATTCTAGGAGGGTGTTTTAGTCTTCTTAGTAGCCTTCGACACAATAACATAAAAAGTCATTTTTCATAGTCCTTTCCTATATCGAAATAATAATGTAATGTCTTGTGTCGAAATAATAATGTTTTTTGATCCTGTTTGTCAAAGATCCTATTATATTTTCAATTTCAAATTTTTCCAGGTTTATCAGATCCTTTTTCAAAGTTATTACGTAAGTAATGGACAAACAAAAAAATAGAGGTAAATTTATTGAGCAAATATAACTTCTTCAATGAATTTATTAAAAAAAATTAAATTTGGATTAAATACTAAAATACATAGAGTAAGGTTCGATTAGTATAGAAAGAATTTGGATGATATATGATCAACATAAATATATATTATTGGTATGTTGTGAGTGTGTCCTAAAAAAAGGGGGGGGGGGGGGGTCGAGTATTTTTTCTTTCTTTTAACTATGAATATTTCTATTTACACAATTAAGTTCTTTTTGTACATCCATTTGTAATTTTTCGATTCTTCAAGGTTGACCTTCTATTAGTAATTTTGGAAATCCCATATAGATTATGACCTAAATCAAATTGATTCCTTTTTGAATCTCTGTACATGCAATTCCCTCAACATTAGAGGATATTATAATATTGTCTTGTATATAAATCCTGATATAATCTCGTATTTTTTGGTCTTCTTGTAAACCCTTGAAATAAGTTTGTGGTTGTGCAAACCAAAGAGAATGATGACTTTGGGTTGCTCCAAGTCTGAAGCCAAGTGAAAGGTATTTTGATCACAATATACCAATACCTATTACAGGTAAAAGGATAGAGATCAAAACAAATAACTCTCTCGGTCCAAAAAAAAAAGTGTTTGGAGAATTAAAAAACTTGTATCCATAGAAGATTTGGCGTAACATAGATAATAAATAAATAAGAGTTAACATCATTCCAATTTCCATTACAAATGTAATATGTATTTTTGTTATTAAAAAAAAATTGGCAAGTAATTAGTCCAAAAAATACTATTAATTCTGCAACAAAACCACTCATCCCCGGTAATGCAAGGGAAGCCATCAATAAGATAATGAAAGTCGTGAATATTTTTGGAACTAGGATCGCCATTCCTCCTATTTCGTTGAGATAAACAAGACGAATTCTATCAAAACTTGTTCTCACCAAGAAAGAAAGTGCAGCGCCAATAAAGCAATGAGATAATTTGAATTAAAGGAAAAAGAAAGCCGTTGCTGTTTGAAAACTTTGAAGTCCCAACTATTTTTATGCTTTCGATGGGAGAGAGATTTGACAAACAAAGAGCGAGAGAAATAGAGAGAAATATCTATCCTTCTGTTTTCTCTCTTATTCTTCTTCCATTTCAGTAAATCCAATCCATTTCAGAGAGCGGTCATAGTCCCAGAGGATTGCCGAACTCCGAGATTCATAGTCTTTGTCGTTCCCAACTCCAAAGGGCTAGGATGTGTTCTTATGTAGCATGGAAGAGTTGTAGCATACGCTTCATGGCAACTTAAGGAGTATGAGCGCAACTACCCAACCCATGATTTAGAGTTGGCTGCCATGGTGTTTGCCTTGAAGATATGGCGACATTACCTTTATGGGGAATGCTGCAAAATTTATATGGACCACAAGAGCCTAAGATATTTCTTCACTCAGAAGGAATTAAATAGGAGGCATTGCAGATGGTTGGAACTATTGAAAGATTATGATTGTAGTATCAACTACCACCTCGGCAAGGCTAATGTACTTGTAGATGCCCTTAGTTGAAAATCTTCCCCTGGCACTCTTATGAGTATGTAAACTCCCCAGAAATTTATTATTCTGGATATGGAGAAGCTGGGAGTGGAGATGGTGAAAGATGTACAAGCAAGGTTGGGTCGCCTAGTTCTTGGCCCGACAGTATTGGACCAAATTAAAACTAAGAGCGAAGACGCTGACCTCCAAAAGATCAAGACAGAGGTCTCGAAAGGGAAACAACTCGACTTTGTAGTTTCTGATGATGGATCCTTACGGTTTAGAGGAAGATTGTGTGTACCAGCTAAGGAGTTATGAGATCTAATTGTAACGCCCTGATCCCAGAGGTCCGGAGAGTTAGCTCTTAATACTTAAAATTAACTTAAATAACACAACTATAAAATTCATAAAATATTAATCCATTTAATCAATCCAAAAATCTAAGTTCCTCCATGGCGACAATAAAGAAATTCCCAATACATAAATTAGACATTCTCCAAAAACTCGAAAACATCCTCAACTCATCAAATCAAATACCCGATAAATAAACAGTTTACTAACAACGACTCTCAAATAAGCATTTGTACCCTCAGACACTTATTCCACTACGATCATCACACCTTGCTAAACTTTCTACTCTTGTTCTCCAGCTGAACCATCAAAATTATCTGAAAAATAATTGGAGATAAGGGGTGAGTTATCAACAATTCAGTAAGCAGAGAACATATAGTAGTGTGTAAACATGAGCATTTACAGAGTTCAGAATACAGAACAAAAATATTTTCTTTCAGAATGCAGAATCAGAATAATGTTTTCAAAATGTAGCATCAGTACATGTTATCAAAAATATCAGAGTGAAAGTTCGAAAGTATTCATAATCAAAATCCCTTTGGCATAGCATAAACTGAAACATCACATCTTATCTTATCATATCAGAACAAATACCATGTTTAACCCCTGTGGTAGAGTTGTGCAAACCCCGGTAGCTAACCGAGCAGAAACAGAATGTGAATTTTCCAAAGTACTTTGGCATAACATATCTGATTCATCATCATCATCATATCAGAGCATCATATCAGAACAGAGGCCATGTTTAACCCCCGTGGTAGGGTTGTGCATTTGCGAATAACCAAGCAGATGCATATCAGAACTGAAACAGAATACCACTATTCTTTCCCGTGGCAGGGCCATATCATATCAGAACAGAAGCCATATAAAACCCCCGTGGTAGGGTCTCTAACTAAACAGAGCAGAAATAGAATCAGATGTAGAACCAGATCATGCCAAAGGTTTTTCAAATGCCACATCAGATCATATCAGAGTATAGAAAATCTTCAGAACAGAACAAAATCATATCACAACATAATTTACGCACAAATTTCATATTTGCTCTCTTTTTCAAAGTTCAGAAACAGAATGTCAAAAATAAGCTCATGTATACACCAGTCATGACAGAAAATAATTTCTTCTTAAACAGAATCTCATGAGTAATGCAGAACAAATAACTGAGGTAGTTCAAATTTCTTTTCAACATCAAACATGTATATTTTCCAAAAATAACCTCAGCTCATTTTATTTTAATGCAAAGTCTAGCATAGGAACCCCCCTTACCTGAACTTCTTAGCTTTTCCGAAATTTTCTCAAAAATGCCGAACAAATATTAATCTTCACCTATAACACAATCAATTAATTTTCATAAATTTCCAATTGAACACGTATCTCAATATTTAAGCCTCAGATGCTAAAATAACCTATTTTAATTCCTCAAAAACCTAAATTCTCATCATTCCTAAATACCAACATCACTTTCTAACTCATCAATATTCAACATAATAACTCCGACTAAAACATTAAATTCCAATTTATTTACAAGATTCTAATTTATTTACAATTGAGATCTTACTATAATTTATAAAACTAAAATAACACAACTATATCGAAATCATTATAAGTAGATAATCATACTTTTGTTTAAAAAAAATATTCTTTTACAAGGATTCATAATAAGATTTTATCCAAAAAAAAATTATCAATATTTATTTAATAACCAATTCGATAAAAATATCAGTCTCTTAATAATACTAGCTTAGCAAAATAAACTCACTTTAGTGTAACCATAAAAATCACATGCAACCCACATTTCAGTTAAAAAAAATACCAACTTAGTTGATGTTTTAAACAAAAAGGGCGAAACGGTAAAAACGTTCTTCTCCTACCAATTACCTGAGATAACCACAATTCCCTTTTTAAGTAACTGTTATTAACAGCAAAAACTAAAATCAGAAGAGGCAAAACGCGAGTGACGGTAGGGACATACTCACGAGAAAGAAACTCGAGGCAGCGGCACCGTGGGAGTGCGACAGATGTTGGACAGAGGTGGTGATGACTTTCCTCGACGGCGTCGCACGGGAAGAGATGGAGAGAGAGCTGAAACCGAGAGAGAGAGAGAGAGACGGTGAGAGAACGAGAGAGAGACCGAAAGGAAAGGACCCTCAACCGGAAGTGGCGCGAGCTTACCGTGGGAAAACTGAGGCAGCGTGCGGCGGACCGGGGTGATGGGAAGTCCTCGCCGGCAGTTTCTGTGGAGGCACAGCACAGTGAAGCTCTCGGTGGGGGGTGATTGCAGCGGTTGAAGGTTGCTCTGTTTTGAACAGTTAAAACAGGGGATTTTCGGGCTGGTAATGGAGGCGTTGGGAGGCGGCTTCGTGGCTGGGGTTCCCCGTGGACTGGGTCCGGGGGAGTGGTGACTCGTTGGCTGGGCTGGTGCTCTGTTTTTCTGAGATGCAATCGAGGTGGTGTTTACACAGAGAGGGTGGTGGCGCCTGGCTTGAGTGGTGGACTTTGTGTGGCTGAGGTTCCATGTGCGTGGACTGAGTTCGGCGGAGAACGATGCATTGGCCTGGCTGTGGGGGGTGGCTGGGCTGCTGAACGCAATCGAGGCTTGCGGTTTGGTGCTTTACGGAAAGGTAGGGACTGGCTGAAATGGCCACGGTTTCTTGTGTCCTGAGGGCGTGAAATGAGGGCAGCTGTGCTGAGAAAACCCTAGAGGGATGAGAGACGTGTGTGCGGATGGAAGGTTAAGTCGTGTGTGTGCATGCATGCTGTGGACAGACGAAGGCGAATGTGGAGAAACATGGAGTCCGAAATTATTTCCACGGGGTACGGCACTTTAACCCGAAAACAATTGTCCTACGACTTGGATCTTGAATGGGGTTAATGCATGGCCTTTATCTCTATGTTTTAGACCTCAACTCAACCTAACAAAATTTACAATAGCCCCATAAATTTTTCGAGTGAGAAACTACTTAGTCCATTAAAAGATTTTAAACCTATCAAAAAAAAAAAAAGAAAAAATTATAATCTGTCAAAAATAGTTTAGGCCCATACTCTATTACAAAAATTTTACTCGAAATTTCAAATGGACTATTCATACCTATAAAGTCAAAAATTTTGTAAAGTGGGCTTGGCTGGGCCCGGGTGTTACACTAATACTGAGAGAAGGACATAGGTCTCTATAGACAATGCATCCAGGTAGTACCAAAATGTATCGAGACCTGTGACAACACTATTGGTGGAGTGGGATGAAACGAGATGTGGCCAACTTTGTAGCTCACTGCCTAACATGCCAGTAGGTTAAGGCCGAGCATCAAAGGCCCTCGGGAGCACTTCAACCATTGCCAATTCCAGTTTGGCCATGGATCAGATCAACATGGATTTTGTAACGGGATGTCCTAAAGCCCAAAGAGGACAAGACTCGGCGTGGGTGGTTGTCGACAGATTATCAAAGCAGCCCATTTTATACCAATTCAAATGACCTACTCGATGAGTAGGTTGCATGGAGTTCCGTCCAAGATAGTATCGGATAGGGACTCACGATTTACATCAGCCTTTTGGAGGAGCATGCATAGGAACCTGGGAAAAGAATTGACTTATAGCACTGCTTTCCACCCTTAGACAGATGACCAGTCTGAGATAATAATTTAGATTCTTGAGGATATGTTACGGGTATGTATCTTGGATTTTAAGGAGAGTTGGATAAAATGCTTGCCACTAGTTGAATTCACCTACAATAATAGCCTCCAAGAGAGCATCAATGCAGCGCCATATGAGGTTTTGTATGGGCACACATATAGATCACCCCTTATTGGGATGAGGTTGGTGAGAAAAAGATGTTGGGCCCTAATTTAGTTATGAATATGCAAGAAAAGGTGGCTGCCATCAGAAAGAGACTTGCTTTAGCTCGAGAGGTAGAAGAAATATGTCGATGGTAGAAGAAAGGAGCTACACTTTGAAGTAGGAGCTCCAATGAGGGGAGTTATGAGATTCGGCAAGAAGGGCAATTTAACCCCAAGATATATCAGCCCATTCGAGATTCTTGAAAAGATTGGAGCAGTAGCATATCAGCTTGCTCTAGCTCCACAATTTTTAGCCATGCATGTTGTCTTCCATGTCTCAATGCTTCGAAAATGTGTGCATGACCCTACACGTGTTGGATTTTGCGCCTCTCCAGGTGCACAAAGATTTCTCATATGAGGAAGCGTCAATCCGAATCTTGGATCGGGAGGTTCAAGTACTTTGCAACAAAAAGATTCCGATGATCAAAGTGCTATGGAACCACCACACTGAACAAGAGGCAACCTGAGAGCATAAGGACGACATGAGGGATAAATATCCCACGTCAAAGACCTATTGAGCTAGTACTCTAGCCCGACAAGTCTAGGGTCCTGCTAGCTCATGCAAGATCTTTGGTGCCTAGTTGAATATTTTAGTCTCCAATGCCTTAGTGGGATGTATCCTTTGTAAGGTCTTTGGGTTCTTTTCGACAAGGTACTAACTCTTGCAAGGTACTTACTGCGCAAGGTAATTGAGTTCTAGCCCTTGCAAGGTCTTTTAGTGAACTATTGGGCACTAACCTTTGTAAGGTATTTTAGTGAAGGTATTTTAGTGAACTAGCCCTTGTAAGGTCTTTAAGTGAACTACTGACAAGGCACTAGCTCTTGCATGCCCTATTAAGGTTTTAACCCTTGCAAGATCTTTGTTGCCTCATTAAGGTTCTAGCCCATGCAAAGTGTTTGTTGCTCTTCCAGGTTACTACCCTTGCAAGGTTCTTGGTGCCATGTTGGCATACTAGCTGGTGGAGGTTAGCTATTTCTAATGCCGATTCAGGCCGTGGGAGATACGGTCTTGCGTGCCTTGTTGAGGTGCTAGCCTAGGTTGTTTCTTTATAGGTACGATATTGGTTCAACATGGTCTTACATGTGCTACTGAGGTAGCCCAAGAAGGTCTTTTAGAGCCCTGTCGATGTACAAGACTTAGAAGGTCTAAAGCCTTATATGTAAGATCTTTTGTGTCTTGCTACAAGGTCTTTGGAGCTCTATCGCGGTACTATTTCATTGGTGCCTTGTCGGCATACTAATACCAACAAGAATAATGGGAGGGTTTTTGGTTTCCTACTCGACATAGTCTTTGGTGTGCAAGTCAGAATCCTAACCCAAACATGATCTTTGGTGTAACTACTGGGGTACTAGCTCAACTACGTCTGGGGTCCCTACCTGCATAGGTACTTGCCCGAGAAGTCTCATGTGCCTTGCTAGACTACTAGCTGAAGCAAGAATCTTTGGTGCCAAGTTGAATATTTCAGTCTTTGGTTCCCTGTTGGGCCCTAACCCTTGTAAAATCTTTTGGTGCCCTACTAACAAGGTATTAGCTCTTGCATGGTCGTAGTCGTGTAACCTATTTGGGTTCTAGGCCTTGCAATACCTCTATTTCCCTATCAAGGTTCTAGCCAATGAAGGTACTAGCTCCTGCAACTACTGAATACTAGCTCGACAATGTTTGGGGCCCTACATGCCAAGGTACTAGCCCGACAGGTCTCATGTGCCTTGCTAGAGTACTAGCTCATGTAAGATCTTTAGTGCCTAGTTAAATATTTTAGTCTTTGAACAAGACACCAACCCTTCTAACTTTTGGTGAACTACAGACCAGGCACTAGCCCTTGCAAGGTCCCAGCCATGCAAGGCGATTGCATTCTGGGCCTTACAAAATCTATGTTGCCCTATCAAGGTCTTCATTGCCCTATAAAGGATCTATCCCACCAAAGGTCTTTGTTGCCTTTTCAAGCTACTTGACTTGCGAGGTCTTTAGAGCTTTCTCGCGGTACTATTCACTGGTTAATTGTCGGCGTACTAATCCCAACAGGAATATATGGAGAGTTTTTGGTACCGTACTCGACATTATTTTTGGTACACATGTCAGAATTCTAACCCAAACATGGTCTTTTGTGTAACTATTGGGGCACCATCCCCACTTGGTCTGGGCTCCCTACCTGCTAGGGTACTAGCCCGACAAAGCTCATGTGTCTTGCTAGAATAGTAGCTCTTGCAAGATCTTTGTTGCCTAGTTTAATATTTCAATCTTTGGTGCCTAGGTGGGCACTAACCCTTGTAAGGTCTTTTAGTGAACTACCACTAGCTCTTGCATGGTCCTAGCCATGCAAGGTAATTGGGTTCTAGCTCTTGCAAGATCTTAGTTTCCCTATTAAGGTTTTAGCCCTTGTAAAATCTTTGTTGCCTTGTCAAGGTTCTAGCCCATGCAAAGTCTTTGTTGCTCTTCCATGGTACTACCCTTGCAAGGTTCTTGGTACCTTACCGACATACTAGCTAATGGAGGTCAGCTATTTATGAAATTGATTCCGGTCATGGGAGTTACGATCTTGTGTGCCTTGTTGAGGTGCTAGCCTATGCTAGTGCTTTACTAGGTATGATATTGGCTCGACAAGGTTTTACATGCGCTATCTATGAGTCTTTTATAGCCCTGTCGACGTACAAGACTTAGAAGGTCTTTAAAACCTTATGTAAGGTCTTTTGTGTTCTGCTGCAAGGTCTTTAGAGCTCTATCGTGGTACTATTTCATTGGTGTCTTGTTGGCGTATGAATAACAACACAAATACAAGGAGGGTTTTTGGTGCCCTAGTCAAGATAGTCTTTGGAGCGCAAGTCAGAATCCTAACCGAGCAATGGTCTTCGGTGTAACTAGCATGACTACGTCTTGGGGGCCGTACCTGCCTGGGTACTTGCCCAACAAGTCTCATGTGCCATGTTAAAATTGTAGCTCATGCAAGAATCTTTGGTGCCTAGTTCAATATTTCAGTCTTCGGTGCCCTGTTGAGCCCTAACCCTTGCAAAGTATTTTGGTGCCCTGCTAACATGGTCGTAATTGTGCAAGGTAATTGGGTTATAGCCCTTGCAAGATCTTTGTTGCCCCAGTTAGTTTCTAACCCTTGCAAGATCTCTGTTGCCCTATCTAGTAAGATCCTAGCTGAGCAAAATGGAAGTCGTGCAAGGTAATTCGGTTCTAGTCCTTGCAAGATCTTGCTTTATTAAGGTTCTAGCCTATGACAGGTCTTTGTTGCCCTTCCATGGTACCCTTGCAAGGTCTGTGGTGTCCTACCGAGATACTAATTTCTGGAAGGTCAGCCCTTGATGAGGCCTACCAGGGTCATGGGTGTTATTATCTAGGGTGCCTTGTTGAGGTTCTAGCCTATGCTAGTGCTATAGTATGTGGGTACTGGCTTAACAGGGTCCTACATGCCCAATCGAGGTAGCCCAAGAATGTCTTTTAGACCTCTGTCTAGATAGAAGCATGAAAAGGTCTTTGGAACCTTATGTAAGGTCTTTTTGTGTCTTGCTACTAGGTCTTTGGATTTCTGTTGCAGCACTATTCATTGGTACTTTGTCGGCGTACTAACTTTGCAAGGTCCTTGGTGCCCTGCCAACATACTAGCTTGTGGTTCGAGTTGTTGTCGCTCACCAAGGGGTTCGAGCATTCTTTACTAGCTCTATCCTAGGGGGCAAGGACTGTTGCTCTTCAAGAGGTGAGCTTTGTTGCTCTCCTCGGGGTTCAAGTTGTTGCTCCTCATAGTGTTCGCCTTGGGTGTAAGCACTTTCGCTTGCTTCTATGGGAGCTGTGGCGGCTCATCCCGACACTCGAGCTCTCTTTGCTCACACTAGGGTTCGAGCACTTTTTGCTCGCCTAGGTTGTAGACAATATTTGTTTTCGCTAGAAACTAAGCACTATTTCTTGCATTCTGAGTTATTACTTGTCCTACCGAGCATGGGAAGTCTTTGTTTGTTTCTCTTGGGTTTCAAGCACGGTTGCTTACCCTCTAGGTTGTTTCTAGCCCTCCAAGGGTTAGAGTAGTCTTTGTTTGTTTCTCCTGGGATTAGAGCGATTCACTAAAATGTCCCTTTATAGATTTAATAATAGACTAAAATATCCATTCTACAGATACTGATTTGATCCAACTAGATTGCCTTTTGGACTGAGTTGTTTGGTCCGATCAATTTGCTTGGTTTTTGGGCTTTGAACACTCTTTCCTCACTATGGGTAAGATAATTTTAGAGGTTAGGGTGCAACCAATTTGATTGAGGTTGGATACTTTTGGAGATTCAGGTATGCTTTATATTTTGTGAGCTGAGCTCACTCACGATCTGACCAATTTGATCGAGAGTCAGATACTTATAAAGATCAAGTACACTTCACGTGCACAGAAGCCAAGCTCCCCCTCAAATCAATATGATCGAACGGTTGGATACTTTTGTATAATGGTTTACGCTTTACAAGATTGAGAGTCGAGCTCCCTTGTGATCCGGCTAATTTTTAAGCTCAAAGTGCTTCACGAAAGTGACAAAATTATCCCTGTAGAAATTTAATATTGGTTGTCATGGTGGACAATAAATTACCTTCTACCGTATTTTCATAACATCATTTTTTTTATTTGCTTCTTCGAATTCGTTATAGGGGGAATCAGCATGTGAAAGGTTAGTTATTTAGTTACTAATTTTATTTATTTATAAAATTAAAATTGTAAAAATAGGAAAAAAAAATAAGGTAGTCAATAGTGGAGTGAGTAGTGAGTACGGTCCATTAAAATAGTGGTGTTGGGCCAGCACTTGAATCCAAACAGCACACCCAAATCCTGCAGGCTGGCGAGTGGGCATGATTCATACTATTTTGTACGGGTGAAAATGAAAAAGAAAAATCGATGAATCAGTAAAATGGACCGAACCGACCAAACCTGGTTCTAAATCGGTTCGGTCCGGTACTGGTTCCATTTTTTTAAAACAGGTAGAAATCAGTCTGGTTTCGATTTTTCTTTTTCTAATGCTGGACTGAACCTGACCGGATTGATTCATATAAATATATCTATTTTTAGTTTTTTATATTATATAAAATATTTTTATATGATTTTTATATTATACATAATTTTGATAACTAATATATATAGTTATATATAAAATAATTTTGTATTACGTGCAAAATTATTAATTCAAATAACATTAAAATTTAAATCCTATATAAATAACTATATATTATCATTATAGTCTATAGTATTAGTAGTTATATTAACACAATATTACTATATATTATAATATAGTATAATATATTACTATAGTCTTTAATACAATTATAATATATATATATTACATTATATTGTCACTATATCATTATATACTATGACATATTTAGCATATTATATATACTACATATATAATATAACGGAAAAACTAGTAAAATTGGAACTACCGGTCTAGAGGTGTTATTGGTGTGATATCAGTTCTTTAAATCTCAAAACCAGTATATACCAGTTCGGTTCTAAAATATGTCCAAAATCAAATCAAAATAGACCGATTACAACCTTACTATTTTGGATAATCGGATGCCCATTTGTGCTTCATCTTATTTGATTTTCTTATTTAACAAAAAAAAAAAGCAAAGCCAGAAACCCGTTACCGGATATTAGTTAATTTGAATTTAAAAGGAAAAGAAAGCCGTTGTTGTTTGAAGTCCCAGACTCCCAACTATTAATATGCGTTTGAAGGGAGTGAGATTTGAGAAACAGAGGAGAAATATCCTTCCGTTTTCTCTCTTATTCTTCTTCCATTTCAGTAAATCCAATCCATTTCAGAGAGTGGTCATAGTTCTGGAGGACTGCCAAACATCCGTGATTCGCAGAGTCTATGTCGTTCCCAACTCAAAAGTCGAGGTCTCTCTCCAAGACTTCTCTGGACATTCATGGCAAGAAGCCCGACATCGAGCGCAGAAGAGCCCCATCACTGTTTGCTCTGACCCTTGGCATAAAAGGTAAGAATTCGTGGTTTTGCCTTTGCGTTTACTTGGGGGCGTCCTCCTCCGTTTGGATATAGATGATTTTGAAGTAAAAAGAAATTACAAAAAAATGATTGTCTTCGTTTCTCGTATCTTAGTTTTTTTAAGGAGTTGTACGAGGCGATCGACGCGGGTCAAGGAGTCTACGAGGAGGCGAACGAGACGCAGAAGGAGCTGAAGAGGGAGATGGAGGACTTGAGAGCCAAGGTGGCTTCTTTCACTTAAGTCATAGATCTTTCAAGTTCTGGTTTTATGTTTTTTTTCTTTTATCTTTTCATTTTGTCAAGAAGCAACCTTAAAAGTATTTTTTAATGGCAGGTGTTTTCAGAATCGAGATCAGGTTTTTCTTTTAGTTTATGGTAATTCTTGTTTTTCTGTTTTTTTTTTTAACTATTATCTATTTTTTCATCGAGTCGGCTTGGAGGGCTGTTTTTGATCCCTCAAAGCTACCATTTAGGATCTGGGACAGAAAAGGCCCGTCTATTTTAGACGTCTTTGATCTTTCTTTGTTGAAAGATTTACGCTTAATTCCTTTATGGTTTCATTGTTTCCTGCTCGTCTCTGGAATCAAAACCTGTTGTTTTGTTTTGGTAAGTATTTTTCTCTTCGTTTTCAGATTTTTTAATTATGAGTCGCGACTTGAGTTTTATGTACAGAAGGCATGGCAGCTTCGATCGGTTTCTACGGTCATACCTCTTCAGTCAGCTATATTTTGGACGTGAGATTTTCAACTATATTTTGTTTTTACAGAATATTTTTAACAAAACTTTCCTTTTTCATGAATATTTTTAACAAAACTTAATTCACTTTTTTTTTCTCTCTTTCTCTCTCTCCCTCTCTATTTTTTTTTTAAGTAAAAACACCACCAGCGCCCTGCATTCTACCCTGTGTTGTGTAAATGTGTGCATATAATTGTATTTTCATATTTTGTTACCTTTTTTATGTTAATGTTTCTTGCTGTTGTTGTGAATGTTATTTTTATGTTAATAGAAGTTGGACTCTCACAAGCCTCGGGTTGTATGGTTTGGCTCTCATCATAGCAGGTTCGTGCCATATCTCAAGATTCCTCATGTGGGATAGAATTTTTAACTAACGCATGCTTTAAGTCAAGCTTGAAAATGCCATAGGATTCCGACTTCATTTTACGTAACAAATACCTTCAGATGGGTTGCTTATTGACAAACCTTTTTTGTCTTATTTTAATATTGTTCATATTCTCTATTATGTGATGACTCCTTGTGTCTTTTATTGCACTCGATAATGATTTTTCATGTTTTCTTTGGCCTTGGAAAGGAATAAGTAAAACATTCGTCACGCTAATGATACCTTGTCTTGTACTTAAAAACATATTAGGTCTTAGGTGTTGTGTCGGAATACTTGCCTGTTCAAAGGCATTGGTGTTTTGCTAAGATACTATCCCGATAAGGTCTTAGGTGCCTTACGTGCTTAGTAGCCTAACAAGGTTCTGATGCCCTTTCGAGGTACTAGCTTGTGCTAGATCTTTGTTGTCTTACCAGACATGAGCCCAATAGGGTCTTAGGTCCATGTAGGGATACTAGCTCGATGGTGTCTTGATTACCTTGCCGAGGTACCTCAACAAGGTATTTGGTGCCCTTTCAGGGTACTCACCCTCACAAGGCCTTTGTTGTTCGGCTGAGTTACTTTGCCAACAAATAGCTCTCACAAGGTCTTAGAGTTTTAGGTGCCTTGCCAAAATAAGCCCAACAGGTTATGTGTGCTCAACCTGTTGGGCAACTCCACCCTAATGTGTGGCGGCTCCTGATATCTAGTTGCATCATCTTCAGGATGATACTTAGCAAGACTCCTGAAGAATACCCAGACCTGACGGCTCGAGGGATCTTGTCTGCATATCGCCTTATCTACCGATTGGGAAGCATCGTCAATTACCAGGCCAGGTCTCCAGGCCGCAAGATCACCTTGCTCGAGCAGCGTCATTCGAGCATAAAGGAGTGATCCGGGAAGTTTTTCTCCGAGTCGAGTCTGGATTGGGAGTACCCCAAGGGTGAGGCTGCCCCACAAGGAGTTTCCTATTGAAGTGTGCTGGGGATTTCCCCCTTCTATGAAGAGCTTAGAACTTACCCTCAATCAGAGGGAAGAGGCTCGGTTGGAGTTGGTGACAGCTTGGGTGCGGGCCCACCCTGACAAGTCACAGTCCGATCTAGTCATTTTTTACGAACATTCATGACTACCTATCTACGCCCAACCATTCATATGCTATCGGGAGGAATTTCTTGGGTAGAAACCCTCTAGGCCCGACCCTCTCCCCGAAAGTGCTCTTCAAGCTCTTCTAGCCGCCAAGCAAAGTGACCAAGGGTACGCCACGATTTTATCCCACAGAGTGGTGAGGCTAGGGGTTCTTCTCCTTCCAGCAATCGTGCTGGGGGACCAGGAAGCCGACCTCAAATGCCTCGTGATCGGGAGTCTGATCAAGCTAAGATTTCGGTTCCTTTAACATGGAGAAGCACAACGTCATTCTATAGTGGCTTGGGCCCTGCTGCCAGGCCCTCTACTACGACGAGCTCTCAGCGAGCTCCCGCAGAACCTTTTCCAGCCCCGTTGCTTCCTTCCGTAGTAGAATTGGATGCCTGCGATATTCAAGAAGCATTTTTTGCTTCTTTGGCGCATTCTCAACCTCATGCGCCTAACCCGTTCGAGCCCTTCACCTCTTTCGAGGAGACGCTTTGGGAGGAGATGGCCCGCAAGGTTCTCCTAGCAGGGCAACCTCCTTCCCAGAATACGAGCCATGAAGGTGCTAGCGAAGACGAGATGGCCCCGGGGACCAGGTTGAGGGAGGCAGAGTCCAGCCCCTCTCGTCCCTCAAGTCAAGAAAGGGTGAGGGCGCAGTTCATCTATCCAGACAAGGAAGAAGATGAGGAAGAAGGAGAGGAAGAAGTTAGTGGAGGAGGATAAGGGAGACCCGAAGCTGCAACTTGAAGTTCAGACAAGGCCATCAGACCTGCTTCTCCAACTATGGGGATCATTCCCTCCTTCATCTACCAGGCTGAGCGGGACCGATCACGGCTCAGATTTTCAAGATCCTCCAGTTTTCATAGACTTGAGTGATGATGACAACTCTGAGGCTCTATCTCCCATGGCACCTGAGCCCTACAGCGAGACCTGGGGTCCCTCCCGAATTTCTCTTAGCAGTTAGCTGTCGCACGTACCCAGCCTTGACCTTGGATGAGGCTCGAGCCACTGCCACCAAGCGTGTGGGTCGGATATTGCAACCCCTATTTGATCAAGTATCTTCCTTCATTTGACATATTTTGTCGAGCCTTCTCCAACCTTCTCGGATGTTGGATGGGGGGTCAATACCCAATCTGAAGACTTGGGACCTTACCCCGCAGTGAGTCAAGGGACCCATTTTTCTGTGAGTGTAAGGACTCGGATTTGTTGCATGGGGACTCGGTACCAGTGCGGAGACTTGGGACCTTACCCCACAACAAGTCAAGGACCCGTCTTCTTGAGAGTGTAAATACTCGTATTTCTTGGACGGGGGGTTAGTACTCAGTCTGGAGACTTGGGACCTTACCCCGTAGAGAGTCAAGGGATCGGTCTTCTTGTGACTATAAGGACTCAACTTTGTTGGACGGGGGTCAGTACCCAGTGTAGAGACTTGGGACCTTACCCCACATCGAGTCAAGGCACCTGTCTTCTTGCGAGTGTAAGTACTCGGCTTTATTGGAAGGGGTGATCCGTATCCAGTCCAGAGACTTGGGACCTTACCCCGTAGGCTCGTTTTTATTCATATATATATTTTTTAAACAACAAGAGATTTGAGATGAACATCCAGGCATCCTCATTCATTCAAGGTCGTTTGTACAGAGTATCACAATATACTTATACTATAATACTTCTTTAAGTGTTCGTCGTTCCACGGATGTGGTAGCTCGTGTCCCTGGCTATTTTTGAGGCGATAGGAACCAGGTCGGTTGCTTGCAGTCACTAGGTACGGGCCTTCCCATATCTCCTAGCTTCTCCTCTTCCGAGGTCGTTATACCAGTCTGTCGTAGCACCTGGTCGCCTACCTTGAAGAAGCGCAGTCGGACCCATCTGTTGAAGTATTGCTCCACCTTCTGCATGTTATTTGTCGTCCAAAGTGCAGCATCTTCTCTCCTTTCCTCTAGGACATTTAAGTTCTCGGCTAGCCTTTCGTTGTTAGTGTCTGGGTCAAAATGTTGGACACGAAATGTGGGGAGTCCAACTTCCACGGGGATTACTGCTTCGTTGTCGTAAGTGAGGCTGAAGGGTGTCTCCTAGGTGGGGGTTCGAACAGTGGTCCAGTACGCCCACAACACACTTGGGAGTTTTGTTGGTTACCTCGGCATGTCTGTTGGCTTGAGGATGTCCTGGCAAGGAGTACTTCACTTTAATTTCGAGCTCTATGCACCATTCCTAGTAATGTGTGCAACCAAACTGTCTTCCGTTGTCCGATATGAAGTTTTGAGTTATGCCGAATCAGCAAACCACTGACTTCCATAGGAATTTCATGATGGTTCTGGAGGTAATGCTTACGAGAGCCTCTACTTCTACCCATTTTGTGAAATAATCGACTGTAACTATGACAAACTTGCCTCCTCCTCTTGCTGTTGGGAACGGGCCAATCAGGTCCAGGCCCCATTGGGTGAAGGCCCATGGGGCCATGATTGATGTCAATTCCTACGTCGGGCAGTGCAGACTCGGCCCGTGCTCTTTACACTTTGGGCATTTCTTGGCAAGGTCTTCCACATCCTTGATGGAACGGTGCCAGTAATACCCGGCCCGGGTCACTCTCGCAGCGAGAGCCAACAAATCCCTTCGTGAATCTCTACTAGCACGTATTAGGCTTCATCCGGTGATAGACATCTAAGGAGTGGCTCAGAAAAACCTCTCTTGTACAGAACTCCTACCAACATGGTGAATCGGGCCGCCCTGTTCCTGACCTTTCGTGCTTCTTTCGGGTTGCTGGGCAACTGCCCTTCCTGCAGGAATTTCTGGATATTCGTTGCCCACTTGGGAGGTGCTGGAGTTGTGACAGACACTTCCACCCCGATGGAAGGGATGTCAACCGTCCTAACTACGGTGTGTTCTAGAAGCGGGAGTTCTTCCTGCCTTGACATAACCCTCGCCAGACGATCCTCCAGATGTTGAAGTAGCGAAAGCGGTTGCACTCATTACAGGCCAACTAGAGATACTTCTTTAGCCTTTCCCCCTTTTTGGCAAATTACCCTAATACCTGGCTGACTACCACTTGGGAATCTGCCTTCACTTCTATTTTTTCAGCTCCTAGTAACCGCGCAACTATCATTCAGGCTAAGAGAGAGCTTCATACTCAGCTTCATTATTGGTCGTTTTGAAGGCCAGCTTGACTGCGTAGTTATGCTCCTCTCCTTGCTTGGTAATGATGTGCACCCCTACTTCCCCGCCAGCCCGACAGGATGAGTCGTTGACGTAGACCTGCCAGGGATTTCCTTGGGGTGTGCTCTGAACTTCTTCCAAGAAATTGTTGAGCTCGGCAATGAAATCTGCCAACAAATGTCCTTTGATCACAACTCGAAGCTAATATTAGATGTCGAATTCGCTGAGCTCGATCGCCCACTTTGCCTTTGCTCCTGGCCCCGAAGACTAGGGCGAATACTAACATCTCCGTTTGGGGGTACCTTGCCTTTGCTCCGTGGAAGGCCCGACTAATGTAGTAGACGGGCCACTGCCCGTCATCCACATCCCAGACAAGTACGGCTAATACCGCGTGTGGTGATGCTACTAGGTATATCGTCAAGGTCTCCCCGAGTCTTGTTTGACTAAGCAGTAGGGGACGACTCAGATACAACTTCAAATCAGCGAAGGCATTTTCGCAAGTCTCATCCCACTCCTGGGCTTTCCTCAGTACTTTGAATAAGGGTAGGCACCGGTTGGTTGATCGAGCGATGAAAGGGTTTAGTGCTGCTACCCGCCCAGCTAGCCTATGGACTTCGTGAAGGTTGCGAGGGGAAGACATTCCTATCACTGCTTCCACCATTTCTGGGTTCACCTCAATCCCTCTCTCCGAGACCATGAACCTTAGAAACTTACCCATCTCCACTCTGAATGCACACTTCAATGGGTTCACTTCATTAGGTATTGCCGAAGGACGAAAAATGCTTCTTGTAAGTCTGCCAAATGTTGTCCGAGCTCTTTGCTCTTCACCAACAGATCATCTATGTACACACCTCCATATTTTGGCCGATCTGTTGTTTGAACATTTGATTGACTAGCCGTTGGTAGGTCGCCCCCCCATTCTTGAGGCCAAATGACATTGCTTTGTAGTAGTAGAGGCCTCGGTCTGTTAAGAACGCTATCTTCTCCTTGTCATCCGAGTTCATCCTGATCTAATTATACCTAGAGTAGGCGTCCATAAAGCTAAGGAGGGGATGCCCCTCCGTCGAATCCCCGATTAGGTCGATGCGTGGTAAGGGGAAACAGTCTTCTGGGCAGGCTTTAGTTAGGTCGGTGAAGTTGACACACATCCGCCACCTCTCGTTGGCCTTCTTCACTAGAACTACATTAGATAGCCATTCTGGGTAATGGACCTCCCAGATGAAGCTTCACCGTTTCTGATTGACTCTCTGAGCCGCTGGATTAACGCAAAGCTGGTGCTCAATGATGGAGTTGTCAATCCCTGGCACATCCTCATGGCCCCAAGTGAACACGTCCTGGTGTTCTATTAGGAGGGATATCAGCGCCGCTCTCATCTCTGGGTCCAGCATAGTCCCGATTCGAACTTTTCCCTCTGGTGTCAACAGGTCAACTGCAACTAGCTCCAAGGGCTCGTTGGGTTCTGCTTGCCAAAGAGCCTATTCATCACGGATCTCTTCATCCCATTCGGCCAGGGGTGGAGGTGAACTCGGCTTGGGTGCTTCTTCTATCCTTTCGATGGCTGCGACTAACTTGACCTTGTGCTTCAGCTTTCGGTTGTAGCATTCTCGGGCCAAGACCTGCTCGCCGCAGACTTCGCCCACCCCCGAGTCGATGGGTTTCATTTTGAGGTGGTAAGTGGACGTTACTGCCCTCGAGCTATTCAGGGTGGGCGCCCTAGTATGTCGTTGTATGTGGATGGAGCCTTGACGACTAAGAAGTCGGACATGATGGCCTTAGTTCTAGGAGCCTTCCCTGCCAGTACTGAAAGGGTGATGGCTCCCATTGGTTGAACAATGTCTCCCATGAAGCCCTTGAGTGGCATCAGAGCAAGATGCAGTCGGTCCAGGCTGATTCCCATCTTCACAAAGGCTTCCCAGAACAGGATGTCTGTGAACTGTCGTTGTCGACTAGGATCCTTCGGGTTTTGAAGTTTGCCACTTGCATTATTACTACCAGTGCGTCGTCATGCGGGTGAAGGATTCCTTCTTTGTCTCTCACGTCGAAAGTTATCGTGGGGCCTCTAGCACGTTGTAGGTTTGCAAATCTTTTAGCGGCAAACACTTCCTAGTACCATGCCTTCCTGGCATGTGCTTTCCGGGCTGATGAAGTTGTACCGCCTCCAGCCGGGCAAACTCTTTCAACCTTGCTAGGCTTGTCCTGTTGCTGGGAGGTCATGGCGTATCAGGTGTCAGACCTACTATCACTCATTTCCTGCTACCGCAGTGTGTCAGCCCGTGGCTTTGGCTACTGAAGGAGATCGTGGCGTGTCAGCAGTGCTAGGCCTATCCTGCTGCTTCCTGCTAGAGTTGGGTGTCAGTTCGTGGGCGAGTCGTCCATCGTATGGGGGGGTGCGACGTTGCATGTTGGGTTTGTTGACACATGCATTTGAGTGCGGTATCCCTTGAGTCTGACGAGTCTGTGACCGAGCACGTTTAGCAGTTCGCGTGCAGCTAGGCGTCTTGCCCGGCTTCCTACGGTAGGTCACGATAGGCAGCCGAGCTCTAAGACAATGTCATTGGCACATCCAAGCTTGGTGCTAAAAGGCCTTCCCAGATAGGTTTGCAATCACAGGCTCAACATGTGATTCTCCAGCCTGGACTCTTAGCTCATGGAAGGGTTTTGTCCTTGGGCCTAAAGTTCCTGGGCTTGGCCTCTTCAGGACTGCACCCTTTAGGGATAGGTCCCTCCCTCACAAGTAGCATGGAAAGGCAACAAAGACCTCTTTCATGCGCTAGAACCTTGATAGGGCAACAAAGATTATGCAAGGATAGAACCCTCATTGGCCTTCTAAGGTACAAAAACCCTCCAAAGACCTTCTAAGGCTTTTACGTCCACAGGGCTTTAAAAGACCATCTTGGACTACCTCGATAGCGCATCTAAAACCTTGTTGAGCCAATACCACACCTAGTAAAGAACCAGCTAGGCTAGCATCTCAACAAGGCACGCAAGACCATAGCTCCTATAACCCTAATCGGCCTCAATAATGGCAAACCTCCACAAGCTAGTATGTCAGCAGGGCACCAAGGACCTTGCAAAGTTAGTATGCCGACAAAGTACTGTGACAGAAATCCAAAGACCTTGTAGCAAGACACAAAAGACCTTACATAAGGTTCCAAAGACCTTTTCATGCTTCTATCTGGACAGGGGTCTAAAAGACATTCTTGGGCTACCTCGTTTGGGCATGTAGGACCCAATTGAGCCAGTACCCACATACTATAGCACTAGCATAGGCTAGAACCTCAACAAGGCAACCTAGATCATAACACCCATAACCCTATTAGGCCTCATCAAGGGCTGACCTTCCACAAATTAGTATCTCGATAGGACACCACAGACCTTGCAAGGGTACCATGGAAGGGCAATAAAGGCCTGGCATAGGCTAGAACCTTAATAAAGAAACACGGATCTTGGAAGGACTAGAACCAAATTACCTTGCACGACTACTATTTTGCTCGGCTAGGATCTTACTAGATAGGGAACAGAGATCTTGCAAGGGCTAGAAACCTACTAGGGTAACAAAGATCTTGCAAGGCTATAAACAAATTACCTTGCACGATTAGGACCATGTCAATAGGACTCCAAAATACTTTACAAGGGTTAGGGCCCCACAGGGCACCGAAATATTCAACTAGGCACCAAAGATTCTTGCATGAGCTAGAATTCTAACAAGGCACGTGAGACTTGTCGGGCAAGTACCCAGGCAGGTAGGGCCCCCAGACGTAGTCAAGCTAGTTACACCAAAGACCATTGTTGCGTTAGGATTCTAACTTGCGCACCAAAGACTATCTCGACTAGGGCACCAAAAACCCTCCTTGTATTCGTGTTGTTATTTGTATGCTGACAAGGCACCAATGAAATAGTACCATGATAGAGCTCTAAAGACCTTGCAGCAGGACACAAAAGACCTTCATAAGGATTTGAAGACCTTCTAAGTCTTGTATGTCGACAGCACATGTAAAACCTTGTCGAGCCAATATCATACCTAGTAAACCACTACCACAGGCTAGCACCTCAACAAGGCACACAAGATAGTAACTCCCATGGCCGGCATCAGTTTCAAAAATAGTTGACCTCCACCAACTAGTATGTCAGTAGGGCACCAAGAACCTTGCAAGGGTAATACCATGGAAGAGCAACAAAGACTTTGCATGGGCTAGGACCTTGACGAGGCAACAAAGATCTTGCAAGGGCTAAAACCTTATTAGGGCAACTAAGATCTTGCAAGAGCTAGAACCCAATTACCTTGGATGGCTAGGACCATGCAAGAGCTAGTGGAAGTTCACTAAAAGACCTTACATGGGTTAGTGCCCAACTAGGCACCAAAGATTGAAATATTTAACTAGGCAACAAAGATCTTGCAAGAGCTAGTACTCTAGTAAGGCACGCGAGATTTGTCGGGCTAGTACCCTAGCAGGTAGGGACCCTAGACCTAGTGGGGATGGTGCCCCAATAGTTACACAAAAGACCATGTTTGGGTTAGAATTCTTACATGCGTACCAAAAATAATGTCGAGTAGGGTACCGAAAACCCTCCCTATATTCGTGTTGGGATTAGTACGCCGACAAGTAACCAGTGAATAGTACCGTGACAAAGCTCTAAAGACCTTGCAAGGCTAGTACCATGAAAAGGCAACAAAGACCTTTGGTGGGCTAGAACCTTTATAGGGAAATGAAGACCTTGATGGGGCAACAGAGATTTTGCAAGGCCCAGGACCCAATCGCCTTGCATGGCTAGGACCTTGCAAGAGCTAGTGCCTGGTCTGTAGTTCACCAAAAGTTAGAAGGGCTGGTGCCTTGTTCAAGGACTAAAATATTTAACTAGGCACCAAAGATCTTACATGAGCTAGTACTCTAGCAAGGCACATGAGACTTGTCGGGTATGTACCTTGGCATGTAGGGCCCTAAACAATGTCGAGCTAGTATCCCAGTAGTTACAAGAGCTAGTACCTTTCATGGGCTAGAACCTTGATAGAGAAATAGAGATCTTGCAAGGGCTCGAACCCAAATAGGTTACACGACTATGACCATGCAAGAGCTAGTACCTTGTTTGTAGGGCACCAAAAGATTTTACAAGGGTTAGGGCCCAACAGGGAACCAAAGATTGAAATATTCAACTTGGCACCAAAGAGTCTTGCTTCAGCTAGTAGTCTGGCAAGGCACATGAGACTTCTAGGGCAAGTACCCAGGCAGGTTGGGCCACCAGATGTAGTTGAGCTAGTGCCCTAGTAATTACACCAAAGACCATGTTTGGGTTAGGATTATGAGTTGCACACCAAAGACTATGTCGAGTAGGAAACCAAAAACTCTCCCTATATTCGTGTTGGTATTAGTATGCCAACAAGGCACCAATGAAATAGTATTGCGATAGAACTCCAAAGACCTTGTAGCAAGACACAAAAAACCTTACATATAAGGCTTTAGACCTTCTAAGTCTTGTACATCGACAGGGCTCGAAAAGACCTTCTTGGGCTACCCCAGTAGCACAAGTAAGACCTAGTTGAGCCAATACCGTACCTATAAAGAAACAACATAGGTTAGCACCTCAACAAGGCACGCAATACCGTATCTCCCACGGCCTGAATCGGCGTCAGAAGTAGCTGACCTCCACCAGCTATTACGCCAACATGGCACCAAGAACCTTGCAAGAGTAGTACCCTGGAAGAGCAACAAACACTTTGCATGGGCTAGAACCTTGATGAGGCAACAAAGATCTTGCAAGGGTTAAAACCTTAATAGGGCAATAGAGATCTTGCAAGTACAGAGCTAGTGCCTTGTCAGTAGTTCACTTAAAGACCTTACAACAGTTAGTTCACTAAAAGACCTTCACTAAAAGACCTTACAAAGGTTAGTGCCCAATAGTTCACTAAAAGACCTTGCAAGGGCTATAGAACTCAATGACCTTGCACAACAAGTACCTTGCAAGAGTTAGTACCTTGTCGGAAAGGCACCCAAGGACCTTACAAAGGATAGATCCCACTAAGGCATTGGAGACTAAAATATTCAACTAGGCTGTAACACCCGGACCGTGTCAAGCTTTTTTTTTATTATTATTTATATTTTTTTTCCCACGTTAATTTCTTTCCCCATGTTTATTTATTTATTTCTATTTCAGTCTCTTTTTTTTTTTAAATCCCATAGGGTTTCCTCTCGTCCACAGCATGCATGATCATACACGTCTCTAGTTTATTTTATTTTTATCCACTCCGTGCTCATGCACAACTCAGTTTTTCATCCGCACACACGTCTCCCTCGTCCTCTAGGGTTTTCTTTTCATGTTCAATCACCTATATATATTTATATGTATGTATGTGAAGAAAGCTCACGCCGCTGCCTTCCCACGCGAAACCATAGCCCAGCTTTTTCCTCCTCAGCCTCCATCCCCTCTATTCCTCACACCCCAAGTCGTGCAGCACCCCAACCACTAGCCAAGCCGTAACACAACACGATTGTTTTGTTTCCATGACGCCACTGCCCAGACATGCGAACGTAAGCCTCAACCACCGCATTGTCGTAGCCAACATCCTTGTACGTTCACAGCTCCACCTCGCCGTGCGCCACCTCCACTTGACCATCTCTGGAACTCTGCTCCTCTGCGGTACACCACTACACCACCACCTTATTACCGAGGACAACCACCTACATTGTGAACCGAAAACTCCCCTGTTTTAGCCTCCGAAAACAGAGCAACGCTCAGCCGATGCCCGTGTCGTTCAAAGCCACCTCTCACGGTGCCAGTGCCTCCACGTCGTTACCACCGGCACAGAGAACTCCGACAGTCACTCCACGCCACTCCTATCACGCCGCGTCCATACTGGTAAGCTCACAGAATGTCACGGCCTCCTCGCCGTTATTCCGTTCTCTCTCTCCGTCTCTCTCTTTCCCTACTTGAGATTTTTCTCTCTCTCGCTCATTTCTTTCTCTCTCTCTCAGTGTTCCGTCGTGTCTCCGCCACCTCCCACTAGCTTGCCCCGTCGCGACCTCTTTCAGTCACGGTGAACCTCCATATCGTGTACGTAGCCTCTGTTTCCTTCAAATAATTTTGGTTTACGTAAGTATACTACATGGTTCTAAGTTATTTTTTTACACTAATATTATTAATTACTTTTTTTAAAAATTTTATTATGTATTAATAAAGTCTTATATATTTTTGATTACATAAATCACTTAAGTATTTTAATATGTTATTAAGTAAAGATTTATGTTAAGAGTAAACAATATTGGAGTAATGTTGTTTTTACACTTTAGATATGATTTAGTCTATTTAAAAATACTCATGGTTTATTTTAAAATATTTTAGGATAATTATATTATCTAGTATTAAACTTTATAGTTTGTTTATATTAATACATAGGTCGGACTTTTAAATATTTTAGTCAAGTTAGTAAATCGATTTTAGAAAGTGTTGATTTGTAATCTTAGGTTTTGAGGAATTAAATAGGTTATTTTAGAAGTTTAAGATTAAATATCGAAATACGTGATTAATTAAAAATTTATGAGAATTACGTTATTATGTTATAGGTGACATTTAATAATAGTTTAGCATTTTGAGGAAATTCCTGGAAAAGCTAAAAAGTTCAGGTAAGCGGGGTTCCTATGCTAGACTTTGCATTAAAATAAAATGAGAGGTTATTTTTGGAAAATATACATGTTTGATGTTGAAAAGAAATTTGAACTACCTCAGTTATTTGTTCTGCATTACTCATGAGATTCTGTTTAAGAAGAAATTATTTTCTGTCATGACTGGTGTATACATGAGCTTATTTTTGACATTCTGTTTCTGAACTTTGAAAAAGAAAGCGAATATGAAATTTGTGCGTAAATTATGTTGTAATATGATTTTGTTCTGTTCTGAAGATTTTCAGTACTCTGATATGATCTGATGTGGCATTTGAAAAACCTTTGGCATGACTATTTGGTTCTACATCTAATTCTATTTCTGCTCTGTTTAGTTAGAGACCCTACCACGGGGGTTTTACATGGCTTCTATTCCGATATGATATGGCCCTGCCACGGGAAAGAATAGTGGTATTCTGTTTCAGTTCTGATATGCATCTGCTTGGTTATCCGCAAATGCACAACCCTACCACGGGGGTTAAACATGGCCTCTGTTCTGATATGATGCTCTGATATGATGATGATGATGAATCATATATGTTATGCCAAAGTACTTTGGAAGATTCACATTTTGTTTCTGCTCGGTTAGCTACCGGGGTTTGCACAACCCTACCACGGGGGTTAAACATGGTATTTGTTCTGATATGATAAGATAAGATGTGATGTTTCAATTTATGCTATGCCAAAGGGATTTTGATTATGAATATTTTCGAACTTTCGCTCTGATATTTTTGATAACATGTTCTGATGCAGCATTTTGAAAACATTATTCTGATTCTGCATTCTGATTTCTGTAATGCTCATGTTTACACACTAGTATATGTCCTCTGCTTACTGAGTTGTTGATAACTCACCCCTTATCTCCATATATTTTTCAGATAATTTTGATGGTTCAGCTATAAAACAAGAGTAGAAAGTTTAGCAAGGTGTGATGATCGTAGTAAAATAAGTGTCTGAGGGTACAAATGCTTATTTGAGGGTCGTAGTTAGTAAACTGATTTATTTTTCGGGTATTTGATTTGATGAGTTGAGGATATTTTCGAGTTTTTGGAGAATTTCTAATTTATGTTATTGGGGATTTCTTTATTGTCGCCATGGAGGAACTTTGATTTTTGGTTTGATTAAGTGGATTAATATTTTATGGAATTTTTGGATCTTATAGTTGTGTTATTTAAGTAAATTTTAAGTATTAAGAGATAACTCTCCAGAGCTTCGGGATCGGGGCGTTACATTAGGCACCAAAGATCTTGTATGAGCTAGTAGGACCCTAGACCTTCGAGCTAGAGTACTAGCTCAATAGGTTTTTGACGTGGTACAATTCTTTGGTGTCTTGTCGACATTCTATTCCTAACAATACAGGGAGGGTTTTTGGTGCACAGCCTGACATAGTCTTGGGTGCGTTTGTGAGAAATCTACCACAATCATGGTCTTTGGTACTAGGGAAACAAAGATATTGTAAGTGCTAGAACCCAATTACCTTGCACAACTTGGACCCTACAAGAGATAGTAGCTTGTTAGTAGGGCACCAAAATACCTTACAAGGATTGTGTTGGGCACCAAAGATTGAAATATCAAACTAGGCACCAATGATCTTGCATGAGCTAGTACTCAAGCAAGGCACATCAGACCTTTGAGGCTAGTACCTTGGCTAGTAGGGACCGTAGACCTAGCTGGGGTAGTGCCTCAGTAGTTGCACCAAAGACCATGTTTCGGTTAAAAATCTGACTTGCGCACCAAAGACCATGTTTGGGTTAAGAATCTGATAGGCGTACCGAAGACTATGTCTAGTAGGGTACCAAAAACACTCCCTTGATTCATGTTGGGATTAGAACGCCAATATAGGGAGGGTTTTTCGTGCCCTACCCGACATAGTAGGGTACCAAAAACACTCCCTTGATTCATGTTGGGATTAGAACACCAATATAGGGAGGGTTTTTCATGCCCTACCCGACATAGTCTTAGGTGTGTATGCCAGAATTCTAACACAATCATGTTTTTTGGTACTAGGGCAACAAAGATCTCGCAAGGGCTAGAGCTAAATTACCTTGCATGACTAGGAGCTTGCAAGAGCTAGTACCTTACTCTAGCAGGGCACATGTTTTTTGTCGGGCTAGTACCTTTGCAAGTAGGGCCAACACATCTAGCTGGGCTAGAACCCTAGTAATTGCACCAAAGACGTTGTTTGGGTTAGAATTATGACATGCACACCAAATACTATGCCGATTAGGGCACCAAAAACACTCACTGTATTCGTGTTGGAATTAAAGTGCCGACAAGGAACCAATGAATAGTACTACGACATTGCTCTAAAGACCTTACAACAGGACACAAAAGAACTGACATATGGCTCTCAAGACCTTTTAAGGTTTGTACGTCGACAACACTCTAGAAGACGTTCTTGGGCAACATCGTAGCACATGTAAAACCTTGTTGAGCCAATACCTTGCCTAATAAAGCACCAGCATGGGCTACCAACTTAATAAGGCACACAATACCGTAGCTCCCACGACCCTAATCGGCCCTAGTAATGGCTGACCTCCACCGGCTAGTATGTCGACAAGGCACCAAAGGCAAGGGTAGTACCTTTGGAAGGCAACAAAATGGGCTAGAACCTTAATTTGGGGGGAGGGGGGGGGGGGGCAAAAGAGATCTTGCAAGGGCTGGAACCCAATTACCATACACACGGCTAGGAGCTTGCAAGAGCTAGTACTATGGCAACAAAGATCTTGCAAGGGCTAAAACCCAATTACCTTGCATAACTAGGAGCTTGCAAGAGCTAGTACCTTACTCTAGTAAGGCACAAGATTTCTCTTGGGCTCGTGCCCTGGTAGGTAGAGAACCTAGACCTAGTCGGGCTAGAACCTTAGTAATTGCACCAAAGACCTTGTTTGGGGTAGAATTCTGATATGCACACTAAAGACTATGTCGACTAGGGCACCAAAAACACTCGCTGTATTCGTGTTTGGATTATTATGCTAACTAGGCACCACTGAATAGTACCCCAATAGCACTCCAAAGACGTTGTAGCATGACACCAAAGACTTTACATAAGGCTCCCAAGACCTTGTAAGGTTTGTACGTCGACAAGGCTCTAAAAGACGTTCTTGGGCAACATCAGCAGCGCATGTGAAACATTGTTGAGCCCATACCGCACCTAATAACGCACCAGCATAGGTGACCAACTTAATATGGCATGCAAGGCCCTACCTCCCAAAACCATAATCAGCCTCAGTAATGGCTGACCTCCACCTACTAGTATGTCTAGGTCCCAAAGATCTTGCATGAGCTAGTACTCTAGCCCGACAGGTCTAGGGTCCTACCTGTTAGGGTACTAGCTGGATAGGTCTCTGACGTGGTACAATTCATTGGTGTCTTGTCAGAAATTTAGCCAATAACCCAAATAGAAAGTGGCATAAAGGGTCCTTCTAATACTTAGCCAATAACCCAAATAAATAAATAAAAACGATAAATAATATCTACAAGAATTTACGATTGGAAACTTAGCAAAATCCAGGGTGTCACATGCTCCCCCCTTGAAAATATATTTCATTCTCGTAATCGGCATGTGATAACAGCTAAAATAATATTAACCTCTTGAACTCCATACCTCTAACACTTGTTGTTGTGGGATCTTCTAATGATGATAGGGGTGGCACAACATCCTCTTCTGTTATCGAATCTTGATAAAAATATAATATTGCATCTAGGTCATTATCGGAATACATGATCACTCGCATCTCATTCAACCTATGCTCTATTTCATGTTTTGTATCCTCAATAGGTTGACCTTCTTCACGGAAATGAATACAATCCGTAGACGTATATGAGGTCTCAAAAGGCATGTAGCTCATCGTGTGTTCCTCTGTTGTGCGATCGTTGGTGCTCCTAATTAAAATTGCGCAAATAGGCTCTTCTCACTTCTTTCCAGCTACATCGAGGTTGTCGCTCCTCATGCGGTCCGGAGAGTTAGCTCTTAATACTTAAAATTTACTTAAATAACACAACTATAAAATCCAGAAATTCCATAAAATATTAATCCACTTAATCAAACCAAAAATCTAAGTTCCTCTATGGCGACAATAAAGAAATCCCCAATAACATAAATTAGAAATTCTCTAAAAACTCGAAAACATCCTCAACTCATTAAAACAAATACCCGAAAAATAAATCAGTTAACTAACTACGACCCTTAAATAAGCATTTGTACCCTCAGGCACTTATTCCACTACGATCATCACAACTTGCTAGACTTTCTACTCTTGTTCTCCAGCTGAATCATCAAAAAATATCTGAAAAATATATGGAGATAAGGGGTGAGTTATCAACAACTCAGTAAGCAGAGGACATATACTAGTGTGTAAACATGAGCATTTACAGAAATCAGAATGCAGAACAAAATATTTTCTTTCAGAATGCAAAATCAGAATAATGTTTTCAAAATGCAGCGTCAGAACATGTTATCAAAAATATCAGAGCGAAAGTTCAAAAATATTCATAAACAAAATCATTTTGGCATAGCATAAACTGAAACATCACATCTTATCTTGTCATATCAGAACAAATACCATGTTTAACCCCCGTGGTAGGGTTGTGCAAATCCCTGTAGCTAACCGAGCAGAAACAGAATGTGAATCTTCCCCTTATTCATTCTCGGAGCCCCGAGTGTGCACATAGGAAAGACCACGCAGAAAACCACTTTATTTCCAAAGTGGGTGCACCAGAAACAGAAAAGTTGGTACCAACCCGAACAGAGGCCATAGTTTTACACCCGTGGTGAGGTCAGAACAGAACAGAAATAGAATGTTATGCCAGAGGTTTTCAGAAATCACATCAGATCATATCATAGTACAGAAAATCTTCAGAACAAAACAAAAATCATATCACAACATAATTTATGCACAAATTTCATATTCGCTCTATTTTTCAAAGTTCAGAAACAGAATGTCAGAAATAAGCTCATGTCTACACCAGTCATGACAGAAAATGATTTCTTCTTAAACAGAATCTCATGAGTAATGCAGAACAAATAACTGAGGTAAATCAAATTTCTTTTCAACATCAAACATGTATATTTTTCAAAAATAACCTCAGCTCATTTTATTTAAATGCAAAGTCTAGCATAAGAACCCCGCTTACCTGACAATAATTAATCGTCACCTATAAAATAATCACGTAATTCTCATAAATTTCCAATTAATCACGTATTTCGATATTTAATCCTAAACTTATAAAATAACCTATTTAATTCCTCAAAACCTAAAATTACCAATCATCACTTTCTAAGATCGCCAAAGGCAATTTGATACTATGACTAACACATTTAAAAGTCAGACCTATTTATTAATGAAAACAACTTATGAAGTTTAATACTAAGTGATATAATTCTCCCAAAATATTTTAAAAGATAAACCATAACTATTATTAAAAAGACTAAACTATATCTAAAATGTAGAAATAACAATACATCAATATTATTTACTCTTAAAATAAACCTTTACTTAATAACATGTTAAAATACTTAAGCGATTTAAGGTAAGTACAAAAAAAAAATTCGTTAAATAATACTAAACAAAAAGCTTTAATCGTAATCTAAAAGTTTAAAATAAAATTTCACAATTACTAAAATAATTTGCTACCAAAGTACACTTGAAAATCCTATTATTGTATGTAAACTTTTGTTATACCACCCGTATAAACCACGTAAAAACAGACCAAAATATATCAACTTCAACACATTCTAAAACTAACGATAAATTTGTAATTCATTTTCAAATACCATGCAAAAATAATTTTACTTAAACTGCAAAAGCATTCACGCAGACTCGGTGCAAAAATCGAAAGAACAGGGACGCGAGGCACTCACCGCCAAGGGAGGAGCTGCGCGCGACACGGCGAAGAAGGTCACGGTGGTGAGGCACTGAGAGAGAGAGAGAGAGAGAGAGAGAGATGAGTGAGAGACCTCACGCAGAAAGAGAAAGGGACGAAGAGAGAGCTCGGCGTGAAAGGGGACGAAAACTCACCGTGGGGCAACGAGGCTTGCGACGGTCTGGGGGCTAGGCGTCGACCTGGCAGTGTCCGAAGGTGGAGGCTTGTCCTCCGGCGTCTTTTGATGGCAGTGGCGTCAAAGTTTGAGGGGCTGACGACGTGGCTCACGGTGGGGATGCTTCCCCTGTTTCGGCGTGCAAAAACAGAGTCTTTCATGTCCCAACGTATCAGCGGCTTGGTACGGAGGTTCAGGGCAGAGCAGCGTCAAACATGGTGGTTTCCATCGTGCGGGATGTGATTCGAGTGTTTCAGGCTGGGCTCGGTCGTGGCAGTGGCTGGGATGCAGCGCGGTTGCCTTCGCGTTGCACTACGGTGCAGTGGTGATCTGTGTAGCGGCGATACGGGCTTGGCTCGTTTGGGGCAGTGGGCACGATGGTTTCGTGTGGGTTCACGGCGGCTTAAGGAGGTATAGACTAGGTTCGTAGGGAAGGCGGCTGCGGTGGTTTCCCGCGGCATGCAACTCAGTGCACGCTACGCCGAGTAGGCGAAGGCAGAGGCTTTTCTGTTAAAATGGCGTGGTCCTTTCCGAAAGATTGAGGACAGGCTGCGGTGATGCTGAGACGGCGTGGGTCGTGACCGAGCTAGAGGGTGAGCGCTGTTTGCACAGAGGAGGAAAAAGAAAAAAATTGCTGGGCTAAGGTTTCGCGTAGGAGGGCAGCGGCGGAAGCTTTCTTCGAAAACGTATAAATATAACTATATGCAGGTGGATGAACAAGAAAGGAAAACCCTAGAGAAGTAGACGTGCGTGTGCATGCATACCGTGAACGAAAGCGTGCGTGTATGCATGCTGTGCGACAAAAAAAATAACCCGTGCGAAAAAAAAAAATTAGACGGAAAGAGAAGGAATTAAAAACGAAACATGCGGGAAAAATAAAATAAAATCTAAAGTCCAACTATACCAATTTTGGGTCTGGGTGTTACACTTGTCGTAAATAAAGATTTCCTCGAAAATCTACATCCATCACATGCGTACGATGATGCTCAAACTTTTCCATTTATCTCAATTGAGTTGCCATTGCTCCTTCTCCTGAGATGATTTCTGTGACGACACTCCCTACGCTTTCTTATTTGTGCCAATGAAGACATAGACATACATGGGATTCTCCTAGGTTGTGTCATGCCATGTTCCAAGTGCACACTGTGTCAGTAAGAAATAACAAATCCACACATAAACATTTCATTCATAATAGGAACATTTACAATTAGTCATACAAAATGTTCAAACAAAGTTTAATCGAAGTTACAAACAAATGAGGGTAATTAGTCCTCATCACATCTTCTCGTTCCCAAGTTGCTTTTTGAAATTCGGGGTTATTCCAAAGCACTTTGACTAAAGGTATCTTCCGATTCCTCAACTCTTGTTCCTTTCTATGCACGATCTATACTGGCCATTCCTCATAGGTCAATTTAGGTCATAATCGAATACTACTAGGTTCCACTACAACAACTGGCCTTTCTCCAAAACTCTTCTTCAAAGGTGATACATGAAAGACGTCGTGCACTCCTTGCATGTCGACTAGTAGACTTAATTGATACGCTATTGCACCAATCTTTTCTACCTCTTCATATGGTCCAACATATCTGGGACTCAGCTTCCCCTTTTTTCCAAACTGTACCACTCCTTTCATGGGTGAAATTTTCACGTACACCCAATCACCTATAGAAACTTCTAGATTTCTGCATCATCAATCTGTGTAAACTTCTAGATTTCTGTACCTCTTGCAAATATTCAGGCCCTAGAATTTTCCTTTCTCCAATCTCATCCCAATACAACGGTGATCTGCACTTCATTCAATAAAGTGCCTCATAAGATGCCATTTGTATCGTAGCTTGGAAACTATTGTTGTAGGCAAACTCTATCAAAGGTAAATGGTTTTCCCAATCGCCACTTAGTTGTAGGCAAACTATATTGTGTTATGTTTCTCCGTCTGTCTATGGACGATTTGCACTACTGAACTTTAAATTTGTACCCAACATCTTTTGTAATTGTTTGAAACTATAGACTTTGGCACTCCATGCGAACGAATTACTTCCTTGATGTATATTTGAGATAATTTCTCCATAGAGTCTGTGTTGGTTATGGGTAGAAAATGTGCACTCTTTGTTAGTTTATCGACTATAACCCAAATTGAATTATTTGATAACAACGTCCTTGTCAATCCTATCATGAAGTCCATCGACACATCTTCCCATTTCTATTCGGGAATAGGTAGCGGTTGTAATTCTCCTGCTCGTCGTTGATGTTTTGCTTTCACCAATTGGCATACCGAACATTTCGCAACATATTCTACCACATCTTTTTTGATTCCTCCCACCAAAATCTTTCCTTCAGATCTCGGTATATCTTAGTGCTGCCAGAGTATATAAGGGGTGCAATGAGCTTCCCATAAAAGTTTCTCTTTTAGTTCTGGAGCACTAGGGATTACCTTCCTTCCCTTGAAATATATCATTCCATTCTCCCCAATCATGAAGTGTTGTGGTCCTTTGCCTTCAGAAATTCTTTGCCGCTTTCCAACTTATCATCCTTACATTGTCCTTCTCGAACCTGTTCCTCAATTAACAAGACAATTTCTTACACTACTGTCAAAACAACATCCCTTGGCAGATTTCCAATCAACAAACTTTGCATCTCCACCAATAATAATGGCGATTCAGCCTGGGTTTTACGACTAAGGGTGTCCGCTACTACATTAGCTTTTCCAGGGTGATACTTAATCTCACACTGAAAATCACTTATTGTCTCGACCCATCTTCTTTGTCTCATATTTAGATTCTTTTGATTGAACAGATACTTGAGGCTCTTATGATCAGTAAACACCTCACATTTTTCTCCATACATGTAGTGTCTCCAAATCAACAATGAGAAAACTACTGCAACTAATTCTAGGTCATGAGTAGGATAATTATGCTTGTGATACTTAAGTTGCCACAAAACATAAGTGACTGCTCATCCTTCTTGCATCAGAACACATCCTAACCCCATCTTAGAAGCATCGTTGTACACCACGTAAGGCTTATGAGGTTCAGGTAAAGTCAAAACCAGTGTTGTGGTTAGCCTCCTCTTAAGTTCCTGAAAACTCTTCTTACACTCTTCGCTCCACACATACTTGGCATTTTTCTTAGTTAATGTCGTTAAATGACCAGAGAGTTTAGAAAATCCTTCTACAAACCTCCTGTAATAACCTGCTAAACCCAGGAAACTACGTATCTCATGGGCATTAGTCGGCCTTTGCCATTCTGTCACTACCACTATCTTAGCTGGGTCTACTGCAACTCCTTTGCTAGACATAACATGTCCCAAAAATTTCACTTCTCGGAGCCAAAACTCACACTTATTGAGCTTGGCTTAAAGCCGATGCTCTTGTAGAGTTTCCAAAACAATCCTTAAACCGGCATGAGAATACACCTCCGAGAGGTGGGGATCAGGAGATTGGGAATCCTCCAATGGAAGGGGGACATTCTGTAGCTGAAGCCATTCACCAGATGATTGAGGTGGTACGTACTCAAATGGAACAAGGACAGAATGCCAGACAAGTACCGCCTAGAGGGGAAACAAGGATGTACTTACGAGAAGTTCATGGTGTACTTGAATTTCATTGGAACGGAATGACCTTTAAAGGCAAACAAGTGGCTTATGGATTTAGAAAGAACCTTCAAAGTTAGCGGATGCTCGGAAGAGCAGAAGCTCGAGTACGCGGGTCACATGCGTCAAGGAGAAGCTGGAACACCAAACGGCAGCTTTTGGCCCAAGAATTGGGAAGTCTACTGCACTCACTTGGGAACGATTCAAGAAAGAGTTTAATAATCATTTCTTTCCCAAGGGAATATGATGGTCGACCAGTATGCTGCTCATTTTATGGAAATGGGGAGGTTCGCACCTCATCTGATTAGTACCAAGAAGATGCAAGCAAGGAAGTTCCAGGACGGTTTGCAACCTCATATCCAAAACCAAGTAGCATGCCTACAGATAGTAGAGGTGAAGCAACAGAGACTAATCGTACAGGCTCAAGCGGATAGGAAAAGGGGATTTCCTTACTTGCCAGGTAGTAGCTTCGATAGCAGAGGCAGAGCAATAGAGACTAATCGTACAGGCTCAAGCGGATAGGAAAAGGGGATTTCCTTACTTGCTAGGCAGTAGTACGAGGAACCAAAAGGCCCCTGTAACTCCTAGCAAAGGAAAGGGCGTGGTAGTCGGGAAGGCAGCACCCGTCACTCCACCACCTTGTCACCAATGCGGAAAGAGGCACAGTGGAGAATGTCAAAGGGCCTCGGGAGAGTGTTTCAAATGTGGTCAAACTGGACATATGATCCAAGATTGTTCGCAGCTTACGCCTGGTGGAGCGTCAACGTCAAACACTAAACCCAAGACTGTAGCAAAAGCCAAAGTTAATGCCATTACGCCAGGAGAGGTAGACCTAGAAGCTGATGAGACAGCAAATGCGATAGTGATTACTGGTAACATTTCCAACTTTGCCTTAATTCATAGATAGCTTGTGTCTGGAAATCTTTAGTAATTATAGTTACCTCTTTAGGTAAAGTTAGATTGAAGCAGTACATGGTTTGTGCTTTGTTTGATTCCAGAGCATCAAGGTCTTTTATCTCTAGTAGATGCGTACGACGATGTGAGCTTGAGGCTGAGCCAATGCCTCAAAAAGTTTTAGTAGCTATTCCAGACGGGAAAGTAATCAATTGCACAAGTGTAGTTAAGAATTGCCCGTTGGAAATCGTAGACTTAGTCTTGACAGCGGATTTCATTGTCTTCCACTTGATGGGATTCGACCTAATCTTAAGAATGGACTGGTTGTCTAGGCATTATGCCCAGATAGACTGTTGAAGGCGGGAAGTAGTATTCAATCTACCTGCACGTGAAAGGATCTGTTATATGGGCGAGACTATTCGGCTTGATCTGTCTACGGTAATAGCTGAACAAGTCAAGAATAGTTTGGTGAACAGGGACAACGTTTATCTATTAATGATGATGGACTTAAATGGTAGGACCAAAAGAAACCCAAGGAATCCCAATGATTGAGGATTTTCCTAAGGTCTTCGTCGATGAACAACCTGGATTACCCCCAGATTGAGAGACGAAATTTGTAATTGAGCTTGAACCGGCCACATCCCCAATGCATAAGGTACCCTATCGAATGGCCCCAGCAGAATTGAAAGAGCTTAAAGTGCAAATTAGCGAAGAGTTTTATCGGACCTAGCTCATCTCCATGGGGAGCACCGGTCTTGTTTGTTAAGAAGAAGGATGGGACTCTTCAGATGTGTATCGATTATAGGGATTTGAATAAGGTGACTGTCAAGAATAAATATCCCTTGCTAAGGATAGGTGATCTGTTAGATCAATTACAAGGAGCTGTGGTTTTCTCAAAGATTGATCTAAGATCCAGATATCACCAACTTAGAATCAGGGAGCAAGACGTCTCCAAGACTGCTTTTTGAACTCGCTATGGACACATCGAGTTCATAGTCATGCCTTTAGGGCCAACAAATGCCCTGCAGCATTTATGGAACTGATGAATCGGGTTGTCCGACAATACTTGGACAGTTTTGTAGTGGTGTTCTTAGACGACATATTGATCTACTCACATGATGAGGAAGAGCATAAGAGGCACTTAAGGATTGTATTGGAGATATTACAGGACCATCAATTGTATGCCAAACTTAGTAAGTGTAAGTTCTGGCTCCGCGAAGTGAAATCTTTGGGACATGAGAGTTCTAAGCAAGGAGTGGTAGTGGACCCTGCCAAGATTGATGCTGTAATGGAATGGCAAAGGCCAACTAATGATCATGAAGTACGTAGTTTCCTCAGTTTGGCAGGATACTACCGAAGGTTTGTGGAAGGGTTTTCTAGACTTTCTAGCCCTTTAACGGCTATGACAAGGAAGAATGCTAGATATGTATGGACTCAGCAGTGAGAGAAAAGTTTTCAGGAATTGAAGAAGAGGTTGACTTCGGCCCTAGTATTAGCACTACTAGAACCTCACAAGCCCTATGTAGTCTACAGTGACGCCTCTAAGATGGGTTTGGGATGCGTTCTAATGTAGAAAGGAAGAGTCATCACTTATGCTTCGCGACAGTTCAAGGATCATGAACAAAATTATCCTACCCATGACTTGGAATTGGCAGCGATAGTTTTTGCACTAAATATTTGGAGGCAATATTTGTACATGGAGAAATGCAAAGTGTACACGGAGCACAAAAGTCTTAAGTACTTGTTTAGTCAGAAAAATCTGAATATGAGGCAACAGAGATGGGTGGAGACCATTAGTGATTATCAGTGTGAGATTAAATATCACCTCGATAAGGCTAACGTTGTAGCTGATGCACTTAGCGACAAAGCTTAGATAGACTTGTCATCGGTCTTAGTAAAATTGAGGAACCTAATGATTGGAGATCTGCCGCGAGATTCCATTTTTGCAGTAGTATAAGAGTTAATATCTGTGAGTGAAGAAGAAATCTTGGAGGGACAGCGTAAAGATGAGAAATTGGAGAAGCTTCGACAAAAGATTCCGAAATTAGAAGGACCACAACATTTTTCTATTGGGAGGAATGAGATGCTCTTTTATAAGGAGAGGAAAGTGATTCCTAACATCTCTGAACTGAAGGAAAAGATACTAAGGGAGGCTCATTGCACCCCTTACACAGCGCACCCTAGTAGTATAAAGATGTACCAAGATTTGAAATGTCAGTTTTGGTGGGATGGAATTAAGAAGGAAGTAGCAGAGTTTGTAGAAAAATGCTCTATCTGCCACACAGTAAAAGCCGAACATCAGAGACAAGCAGGTGAACTACAGTCATTACCTATCGCTGGGTGGAAATGGGATGATGTGTCGATGGACTTTGTAATGGTCTGCCAAGGACATCTTCAGGAAAGAATTCGATATGGGTCATAGTCGACCGATTGACTATGAGCGCGCATTTTCTACCCATAGCTAACACAAACTCTATGGACAAATTTTTCTCAAATTTATGTTAAGGAAATTGTCCGATTGCACGGAGTACCTAAAACCATAGTATCGGGCCGAGATACCCATTTTAATTCACAATTTTGGCAAAGTTTACAAAAGATGTTAGGCACTCGTTTGAATTTTAGTAGCGCTTACCACCCTCAAACAGACAGACAGACAGAATGAACAATCCAAACTTTGGAAGACATGCTACGAGCATGCGTTATGGAGCTTAGTGGTGATTGGGAATATTTACAAGAAGTTTAGAAACAAGTAACCATGATTCAAGAAAGAATTAAAGCAGCCCAGAACAGACAGAAGAGCTATGCCGATATCAGACGTAGGAGTCTAGAGTTTGCAGTAGGAGATTGGATATACCTCAAAGTATCACCCATGAAAGGAGTTGTACGTTTCGGTAAAAAGGGAAAGTTGAGTCCCCGATACGTAGGACCCTATGAGATAATCGAAAGAGTCGGTATAGTAGCTTATAGATCGGATTTGCTAGCAGAGATGCAGGGAATACATAATGTGTTTTATGTGTCAACCTTGAAGAAAAGCTTTGGAGAAAGACAACCAATAGTAATGGAGCCCAGCGAGATTCAGCTCCAACCCAACCTGTCTTTAAAGAATGGCCAGTACATATCGTGGACCGCAAGGAATAAGAGTTGAGAAATCAGAAGATACCTCTAGTGAAAGTACTCTAGAATAACCCAGAATTTTAAGAAGCAACTTGGGAATGAGAGGATACAATGAGAAGTGAATATCCTCATTTTTTTGTATCTTAGAACTCTTGATGTATGCATGATTTGTATGATATATATATATATATGTATGTTGTGAATGTTTTGTTCTATGTGAAGTCTGTTTGTTCTATGTTTGTTAGTTTAAGCGTGGTAACCTTGTGAACACCTACCAAACCCTTGAAACAGGGGATGGCATGATCTAGAAGGACCCCCACGTATGTCTGTTTCTTCAGTGGCACAGTTGAGAGAACGAAGAGAACATCGTATCAGAGATCGCCTCATAAGAAAGTAACAGGCGATAGTGGAACAATCAAGATAGATGGAGATATTTGAGCATCATCACACTCATGTGATGTATGCGGATGCTCGAGGAAGGCTTCATTTTTTACGAGCATTACCACATGAGGAACGGCAACCATGGTGTAGCTCGAAGGAAGCAGAAAGAAGAAATCTGTGCAATTTCGACCCAAAAGCATAATCGAGTTGCACAATGGAAGAACGTGCAAGTCGGTTCATACCTTATGAGACCTCGGATATGTCTGCAGATCGTATTCACTTCCATGAAGAAGGTCAACCAATCGAGGACATGGAACTTGAGATAGAGCATAGGTTGAACGAAATGCAAGTCAATATGTATTTTGACTACGACATGGAAGCCATATTTTAATTTTCATAGGATTCCATGACCGAGGAGGCAGATGAAGTGCCCTCATCCTCAACATCATCCGAGAAGTCTACGGCTGCTTATGGAAGAGGTCGTAGCCCGATATTTCTTCTTATGAGTGTTTTGATTAATGGAAGAGGCCTTCGAGGATGAAATCTTTTTCTAAGGAGGGGAGGATGTGATGACCCGAGTTTGTCTAGGCTTGGCCCATAGAATTCGTTCTAGGTTGCCATGGCCATTTAGGAGCCTTAGTTACTTTGGAAGGCCTTAGAATCTTTGATTTGGTAACTTGAGCCCAAGAGGAGAGTGACCTTAGATTACTTTGTAATTTTCGGCCCTATTTAGAAACCCAGGCCCAATGGCTTTAGGCCCATGATCCAAATCTTAAGTCATTAGTGCCATGTGTCATGAGAATGTTACACTTTGAATCTAGTCTTGATAGTGGGTTAAGGGGGAGAAAGAAGTGTAGGAAAGCACCAAGAATGGCTTGCAAGCCTACCCTAGAAGAATTGCCACTTGTCAACTTGCTAAAAACCTTCTAGATGAAGCAATGGACAAAATGAACCTAGGACGATTAAGAGATTTTCGGCTAGCCCATCTTCCAACACGCCTAGCCCATTGTCTTGACCAAAATTCAAGTTCCAAGACAGATTTCTTGGAAAGGGAAGCCTAGGGTAGTGAAATGGAGATTTTCTAGAAGTTTTTCATGGGAAACTGAAGGGAGGCACATAGTATTTCGAATTTAGTCAGTTTTTGCCAAGTGTCAAGTATGCACTAAGTTTTTAGAAGAATGTGTGAAGAGACTTTTGTATCAAGGACAAGTATTCCCTTAGGGTTTCTGCTAGCACACTCCCAAGCATCCCATTCACTTGCCACTTGTCACTTAGTTTATTTTGGACCAATGGTACATGAAAGGTCACCTAGGGAAGGAGCAATAGGAAGATGAAGCATCAACTTGGGAAAAGAAGAGGGAGTGGACGGCTAGGGCTATGGCACATGGCCAATGCCACTTGTCATCCATGCCAAAGGTTACTTGTTGGGAAAGGGAAAAGGCATGTAATGTTTTACCAAGCTACCCTTGAAGAAATATTTACTTGTTTAAGGAAAGGAAGACCATAAAGGGGAAAGAAGGGAATTTCGGCAAAGGGAAGAGAAACCCTACACCCCACCCCCAAGATGTCCCTTCCCAATGCAATCCAAGTGGGGAACTCCAAGAGGCATTTTCAGCAAAAGGGAAAGGGGAAGAAGAAACCTATGCCACTTCTCATCCATGCAAGGATTTTGGAAGCAACCAAGGAGGGAAGTGAAGGGTTTTCTATAAAAAGGAAGGGGTTCACACCAAGGGGCTTTTCCCTTGCCTTTTTTTCAGAAATTGCATGAGCTCTCACTCTCTCCACACAATTCTCCCATGTTTATTTGAAAGTTCCATCACTTTCTCATATTTTCTTTCCAACCAAACAAGGAGGATCCTTGCAAGAGAAGGGATTTCGACACCACCAAGGATAAGCAAGGTAAGGATTGGTTTCCTTTTGGGTTTTGCACACACATCTCACTTTCTCAATCCAAAAATGAGATTCAAATCTCATTAGACTTTGAGAATGATTGAACACCCACACTTTCTACCATTTTCATGGAAAAAGACTTAGGTTTTTAAGAAACACTTGAAGCCGATTAGTAAGGGGGAGTTCATCCTCCATGTTTTCGACCACCACATGTATCTTTGCTTATCTTAGGTTTTGTTTTACTTCATGAGTGAAATGAAGAGATTTTAACCCAAAAATCCTATAAGTTGAATGGTTTAAGACTAAGTGATGCCCTAGAAATCTACACACACACTTAAGAACATGAGATAGGCTTTTAGTTACTCTTTCTAATATAGTATGTTTGGATTTATAGCTTACTACTATTTCTTACTGCGAATTTTTGTAAGTATACACTCAACTTACTCTTGGTTCATGCTTGTATATATTGGTGTAATTTATTTCATTGTTATGTATGCTTTGTTTGCTATCTCTTGTTTGTTTGTTTGAATATGCTAATATGATCTTGAATAAATCTATGGAAGGAATTGTAAGTTTCGGATTTGTGATGAAAATGCCATGAAATACTCCTATAAGTTTCGGTTTTCACTTGATTAAGATTGATGGTTTATGCAACATGATGTTTTGGTTTGAACATGTCTTGGAAGTTTCAGACCTTGGTCAAAAACCTATGATTTCATGTTTGGTTTCACTATGTCTTGATTTCTATATTATATGCTTGAAGTTTTGAACATGTTTAAGTGATGAATCTTTATGTTTTTGTACCTATGAGTTTCGGCCTAAGCAAGTTCTCATGGTTCCATGTATGTTTTGATATCTTATATGGTTTATGTTATCATGCTATAAGATGAACATGTTATGTTTGGTTATTTCATGCATGACATTTCACATGTCATATGTCAAGTGTAAGTACGCATGTTATAAGTCTCATGTCACATGCATTTGGGAAAAAGTGTTTTCAAAGAAGGTGTTTTAAAAAAAAAAAGGTTATCAAAGAAAAACGTTTTCAAAGAAAAAAGTTTATAAGTTTTATCATGACCCCAAGTGCTAAGGCAGTGGAATGTCCTAGTTGAACTCCTCTGACCACTCTGGAGTGTTTAAGAATGGAGTGGTAACCTCCGGGTCGATAAAGTACCGTCGATGAGCCTCGAATGGATTCTTTTCAAAGGATACCGGAGAGAGAAAGCGCCTAACGCTAGTGGGTGCATAAGGCATGTAACCCGACGAAGTAAGGTCAAGTTAATATGAATCTCTATTTATGACGTAATCATGAGGGTGTACGGACCATTGATGGTGCAGTAACTAGCAAGAAAACGAGGTGCTAAGGGAACTGTGTTGTGTCCACCCTCTGAATAAGAATATGAGCCCATGTGCTAAGGATCACTCGATGCAAATGTTGTGATATGTTCCAATAAGACAAGTTCTGCTTAAGTTCACGTGATTAAGAAAAGGTTAAGAAGTTTTTATGAAAAGCTAAAGTCTCTGTTACAAGTCTCTTGAAAATGGTCAAGTGCATAAGTCAAGTACATGTCCATGCACGCATTTCATGATATACATTTTGTATGTTTGTGTTAACTGTGGTATGTTGAGTGATTACTTGTTGAGATTTCTTAAAATCTCATTGTGGTAGTTTCCACTACCATTCCCCCAGCCAGAATGGTAGAAGTTGTTACAAGTACCCCGGATACCCAGGAAACATGAACCCAAATGGTTCCTTGATAGACAACGAGTACACTGTTCAGGCTCGTCATGACTACACTGCTGATGCATTAATACATATGATTAAGCTTCTCAGGGAGATTTTAAATAGTATTTGTGAGACCGAGATCAATGCTACGATCTATCAACCCTATAAAAATCTAAACTTTTGGTGGAATATGGACCAGTTGTCTACTTACCTGGAGCGAGCCTCAAAGGCCTCGGCTGACGTAAAGGCAGTGGCAAAGGAATTAGGTTTGTTACCACCTGAGCATCAACAATCCCATGGGGTCTTTTGGTATCTGTCTCCTGATCGGACGATGGTTATGAAGAGTACGGGAACTCAAGTTATTTTGTGGAAAAAAAATGAGGAGGGAAAAACAGTATTCTTGGACCCCAACTTTTGTGGAACTATGTTTTGAGGAGGTTCAGTGTTTTGGGAGTTTTAAACTATACTCTATGATTTGGGATGTTATCTCTTTATGACACATGTTTACACTTTGGACAATGTTTGGGAGGTTCAAAAACCCTAGAGCCAAGACCTTTGGAGGTTCAAACCCTAGTTTTCTTTTTAAGCCAAAACCGGTCCTTGCATTTAGATCACGTGTTCATGTGTTCAAAACATCAAGAACATTTTGGGTTCCATCTTCCATGAAGAGTGAAAATGTGTGTTTGTGTGAGAAAAAACTATAAAACCAAAAGTGACTAAATGAGTTCTTCACTTGGCCCTGTGTGTGCATAAAGAAAAGACGTGAAGTGATTCTTACCTTCGGTGTTAAGCTCCTACTCGAAATAGTGAACTTGGCTATCCATATATGTACATACCTTAAATCAGTCCATAGCTCACAAAATAAGTCACTAAAACTACATTACTAAGAACACGATATAAGTTCTCCACCATTATTTTTAAGAGTTTTACTACATTTGAGAAAATAGGTCAAGGGACCTGACTCATAATACTTTTCATGGAACTCCTTACTTCAATCAAATTCGATGATTTTCACATTTCTACATAGTTGCATTTCCTCCCAATGAAAAGTACCTAAAGAATTATCAATGGTTTGAAACTTCTCATGTAGCAGATAGATACATCCATACCATGAAAATCATTTATGAAAGTAATGAACTACTTCTATCTATCAAACATTATAAAGAAAAGGTTTACATATGGGTATATGCATTATCTCAAGAAACTCCATATTCCTTGTGGCACCTTTTATTAATATGTTTAATTTGCTTTACTTTAATACAAATCAACACACATTCTGAAATTAAAAAATCTAAATGTAGAAAATATCTTATTTACTAACCTCTACAACTTTTCTTGGAGATATTCTTCAAACTTTTATGCCACAAATTGTTTCAAATTCTATGACATAAATTGTAAATTTTTACTTCTATCTATCAAACATTATAAAGAAAAGGTTTACATATGTATATATGCATTATTTCAAGAAACTCCATATTCCTTGTGGCATCTTTTATTGATATATTTAATTTGCTTTCCTTTAATACAAATCATCACACATTTTGAAATTGGAAAATCTACATACAGAAAATATTTTATTTACTAACCTTTACAACTTTTCTTGGAGGTATTCTCCAAACTTCTATGCCACAAATTGTTTCAAATTCTATGCCATAAATTGTAAATTTTTTTCATAAATCATTTTTCCTTTAGTTCCAATATATACCTCATGAGTGAAATTTTTTTAACAAAAACATTATTATGAAGGCATGAAAAATAAAACTTTATTAGAAGGAAAAATGGAACCAACATAAATAGCATTTTGAAACAAATTGAAACATGAACATTTGTGCTCAAGTCTAATGACAAAAAAATAAGTATCAACATTTATAGAGATTGATTTGTAAGTTATACAGACAAAATAAGATGAATATTTGCACTCAAATTTAATCTCAAAACAAATGTATAAACATATATAAGATCTGATTCGAAACTTATACAAAAAAAGATCGCCCTTCCCTTCGAATCAAGTCTGATGCTTAGGACACTTAAATCTTCATTTGTCATTATTTCTTTCAAAATTAAATTGACACAATTCTTACATTTTCATGACCATCTTTTCCTTCCTTTTCCAAATGATACAATTGCTTTTCAATACAATTTAACAAAATAAATTTGTATCTAGCTAACTATCATGCTACCAGCTTGTTCATATCTCACTACTTTGATGAAATAATAATTCATCTAAAGTAAACCATTATGTACAAAACTAAGAAATTCCTAAAGTTCAAAGTTTGATATGTAGTAATTAATTTCATCTTCTTAAATGTTGTATTTTTTCTACCCTTAACACTATTCTTAATAATAATTGATGTTAGACTTAAAATAGATAAACCATGGTCTAAAACTATTAGTGTAAATTTGACATGCTCATATTCTATAAACTGGAGTTCATTTTGTACAGGAAACCTTATAAAGATATTCGTATACTTAATGCTAGAAAATCATTTTAATCACATTAATGTTTTGAATTCGACACTTATAAACAATAATAGAATTTAAACCATTATAGATAAAATAATAGTGACATCGAGATCCCTCCTTTGGGAGTGAACCCCAACATACAAAATATTCCCTCCAATTTTAAATTATGTGAATGACCTAGTTGTATCATTAGAACTCTCATTTGAGAGTAAACTCTAACATACAAAGTGTTCTCTCTAATTTTAAATTTTGTGGATGAACTAGATTTATCATTAGAATTCTCCTTTAAGAGTAAACTCTGGCATACAAAGTGTTCCATCTAACATTAAATTATGTGGATAAATAGTTGTATCACCAGAATTCTCCTTTGGGAGTAAACTTTGACATACAAATTATTCACTCTAACTTTACTTTGACGAATGAACTAGTAGTATCATCAAAATTCTCCTTTGGGAGTAGATCTTGACATACAAATTCTTCACTCCAACTTTACTTTAATAGATGAACTAGTAGTGTCATCAAAATTCTCTTTTGGGAGTAGATCTTGACACACAAATTGTTCACTCCAACTTTACTTTGATAGATGAAGTAGTAGTGTCATCAAAATCCTCTTTTGGGAGTAGATCTTGACATACAAATTGTTCATTCCATCATACCCATCTTGTACCTTTGGGCAACCAATCTATTCCTTAATTTTGATACAAACCATTCGTCCCATATGGGATAAATAATTATATATGGCATAACAATAATTTAAACAAGAGCCAAAAAAATCAACAGTAAATAATTCATGTATTTATTGAAAAGTAAAAACATGCACATAAGAGAAAATAAAATTTCATATTTTTTTAAATAAATAATTTTAAAATAATAATATAATATTATATCATAATCTGACCGGTCCGGGTTTGAACCGGACTGGTTGAGGAAATTGGCTCAAACCCCAATTTATCGGAATGGTCAGACGCATGTTGGATCACATAATGACCCTTTCATTTGGGTCGGGCCTACTAAACAGGCTCGACTCCTTTGGCTTTTTTTTTGTTTTTGGGCTGACTGTGCTGGCTCGTACCCTTAATCCACTTTTAATCTTCTAGGACTGGGCCAAAGCCCACAACCCAAGGCCTTTTATGGGTTCAAGAAACGCTACGCCTCTTCTTTACTTCTTTCCTCAAGCAGTCGTCGCACCAATGTGTTACCAACCACTGATCTGGCACAACTACGGGCATCTCCAACGAGGTGAGGTCGGCATGGCATCCCAGTCCTCCTCCCATCACCGACGTCTACCTCCTTCCATCGTTATCCTTTTTTTTCTTTTCTTTGTTTTACCTATTAGGTTGTGGCAGTTGTTGGGCTTTATAGCCATCTGCGTCGTCATCACAAAGGCTCTTACGAGGAGGTTCTCAGCCTCCTTGTGCCGACAAACACCATCCCCTTTAATTTATTTTTATTTTTATTTTATTTTTTTGTATCAACAAAAGCCGCACAAAAGATGCTATCGGGCAACATCTAACTATACAGCCCCTTAGGCTGCCAAATGTGTCAAGTTACTGGCAAAGGGACTCCAGCCACCTTATGTCGCACACTATCGACCCATATGGAGGCTCCTCCCCTCAACTCCCCATACATAGACTTTTCTCCACAATTCTCCATACGGAATTAGGAAGCACACAATATTTAAATTATCAACATGAGTCAGCACGTAAATTTAGCAAGTAATATCAAAGCAATTCCACATAATATCGCTACACAAATTTTATATATGAGAATTGAAACAATAATTTTAAATTCCCAAACAACATGAATTTTCTCTCTAATAGAAACAAGAATAATAGTGGGTTTTCAATCACAACAACAATCCGAGAGAAGCATGCGGAGGCCATATAAAATCAAAACGCATTTATTATATCTATGCGATATATTTTATCGAGATCATAACATATCTATAATCTGTCTCTGATACCACATGTTAAATATTTTAACATGAAGCAATAATATTAAGATATTCAATTTTCTTTGATCCACGATAATAAAATAATAATAGTTAGAAAATATACCTCCCTCCATTACAGTTTGATAAAGAATCTGACCTGACTATAAGAGAATGATCACCCTAACAACTTTACCTCCGAGTATCTCCCGATGGCTAAAGGCACAATAATGTTGTAGGTGAGAACCCCTTAACCCTTCAGTGCTATTTATAGATTTCTGGTCATCATGAAATCTAGAAATATTCGTGTCCCACTATGACTAAATCTAAAGGCATTCTTGTCCCACTGGGACTCATTAATTAAATGATAATATTTGAACTAGTCTAAACCCATTAGCATATAGGTATGTGGGACAAAGAGTTTTATTAATAAAACTCTTGCAAGGAAACATCCAGCTTTGGTGCCATTATGGCAAATTGAGAATTTTGTGTTCTAGAAGTAGTTTCAGAACTTTTGAGAGGATGCTCTAATCCACCCTATCAATGGCTTTTGCCATGTCGACCTTTAGAATAATATTGCTAAGTCTTACTTTCCTCCCCAAGCTACATGTGAGCTCATGAGCTAGAGCTATACTTTGGTAATGTTCTTTGCCATATCAACCTTGACAATACCTTGTTGCATACATTACAACACAATTGAGTTTTTATGACGGTTTTGAATTTGTGACAGTCCTGAAAGCGTCACAAAAAATAATTTTCTGTGAGGCAACCGTCACTAAAGGTAAATGAGAAACGGTTTGACATTCGAAATATAATAATGTTTCGTTCGAACATAAGCCAGACAATGTCATTTTGGAATGATTACATTCAAACGTATAAAATGTTACGTTCGAACATTAAGCCCACTTACTTGCGAACTTGTAAGTTATTCGTTTAAACATTTGAACAATAGTCATTAACGGTTGGAAGTGAACTATCTTAAAATTAAAAATCGAATTTCAAATTAAAAAAGATTGTAAATTCAAATACAAAAATACTAGATATATTAAATAATATTGTTCATTACATAAAATATAGAAAAAGAAATATATTAAAATATAAATACAAAATATGATAAAAGTTCAAAACACTCAGAACATGTTGTTTACAAATGTTTGAAACTTCTCAGTCAATGTGGTGAGCTAGTCGTTTAGGGATATCTACACGATGGCCAATCTCGGTGACAATCTGTTGTACATGTGCAATTTGCGCAGTAATATCTGAGACCATCGCATCAACCCAAGTAGGTCGTGCATCGAGCCAAGCAGGGCATGCATCCCCTGCAGATGTACCAATCGACTGCTGACTAGTACTCCCACTATGGAGAGCAACATTGGGCCCAGGCTGGGTCGAAGGAACAAGATCTAAGATAGGCTCAGGCTCAAGCCGAGCAAGCCCCCTTCCTTGTCCAATGCTTCGACAATGTGAGGTCATGTCAAGGGGGCTAGTCTACTCAGCCAACCATTCCTCCGCCTGAGGTGGCACTCTCCGGTCCAGTAATAGTTGAGTAATGATCACTCCATATGGGAGGTTGTCAGTAGAGATGATGCTCACCTTGTAATGGATCCTCTCAAATGTGGATCCACTCATAATGGATCCACGTTTGTTGCAACTATAAGATGTAACATGTGAAAAAATGATAGCAGCAACGTTTGGGAGAACGTGTTCTTCTTCTCGAACAGTGTGCAATCTCTTTTAGTGAGGATGTAGAAATCTTCATTACAGTTGTCATCCTCAGGTTGATCAGTACCCTCGCCCTCCAACTGGTCTACATCTTTGCCCTAGACTCGACTGGGCCTATAGATGATGCTGATATGCATACATCTACTAAGTCCTGAGCTTGAGCATCTACTGTTATGTCTCAGATACGTGATGGATCTCAAGTAGCTCGGCAATGACATTCGCCGAAACCTCAAATTGAACACCACATACAATCACGATGTGAGAGGATGCATCCTAAGGCATGGAGCACATCTCCCTGTAAACCTCTTGAACCATGGAGGGGTATATCCTCCTCCTCAGTGTGCAGATGTTGGTCCAGCTTCTAGAAACAAAGATGTTTCTGAGGCTCGCCTGCTTTCATGTAAGCTCATCGAACTCATTGATAAACACTTTGAGTTAAGCTATAACAGTTCGACAGCCTATACAAGAAGTGTCCTAGCCAGTTCCTTCCCTCTTCTGCTTCCTAGTTGTCAAAAGAAGAGCCATATCCTAAAAAAGTAAAATAAAATGAAAATAAAATAGATAGAGAAACATTAGTATACATGCATATATGAGAAATTAAAACTGTTTCGGAAAAGCGTTCGAATGTACAATTTAATATTCGAGCGTAAAGGATATCATTCGAACATGTAGATTTTCACGTGCGAACATTACATTTCAAAAGACCCACTCAACCTTACATTCGAACGTATCATTACCAAACGTTCGAACGTGAGGATGTATTTGAATGTAATTGATGAGACGTTCGAACAAAACTAAGTCTACGTTCAAATGTTATGACTAAAATAAGCCAAAAGGTCTTACGTTGGAAAGGGGGGACCTTTCCAACTTTAATTTTATGGCATTATATTGGAACTTAATTTCATTCATGTTTGCATGTCAACATTTGAAAGTTCAAACATTCTAGCATGATGTTTGAACGTAGACTAGTTAAGTGCGAACGTTTCTAAAAAAAAATGGCAGCATATTTCTCACGTTAATTCTATGGTATTATACGGGAATCTAAGTTCGAACACATTCGCATGTCAACACTTACACGTTTGAACATTATGAACTACATTCAATCATAGACTAGTTAAGTTCACGTTTGTGCTAAAATTGGAGGGGTCTTTCTCGCATTAATTCTAGGAAACCTAATTTCATCTACGTTGGAATGTCAAAAAATTAACGTTAGCGTGTTGTTTTGTATGTTCGAATGTTTAGCTATTAAGTTCGAACGATTATGAAAAACTAAGTCTCCACATTTCCCACGTTAATTCTATAGGAGATACGGAGACCTAATTCCATACACGTTTGCATGTCAACAATTCTATGTTCGAACGTTGCGGAAAGTAAAAACAATTGGCTGGACATTTAGCGGGATCCAAAATTTTACCAAACGTTTGAACGTTTACTATTAACATCTAATAATTTTAACTTTAATTTCAAATAACTAATAACTTTAATTTCAAATAGTTTAAATAACCAAACTCCACATATTATACCTAGGACAAAACATACTAAACTTCTTTGGAAACCTCAGAAAAGGACCAACCATGGATTCCTTACTAAGGCTTCCAAAGAAGTTTAGTATGAATATGCATTACTTATGTTATAGCTTGTGTTATAGCTATATGTTATATGTTATAGCTTCTATATGTGACATTGCATGAATAACCTTAGACCCGTTTGGGAATTAGTATACACTCAGGTGTTCACTAATTTCTAAATTGTCCAATGTGGACAGTTTGAGATTATATTATCTATATTGAACATTTTCGTTACTCTTTTCTTTACACATTCAGGATGAAAATTTTGGCGTATTTTTCATTTGTTCTTCGGGTATATTGTTCGTAGGGTGACAATCACTCTCTGCGACCATGTATACTTGGAGAACTATGGGAAGATGCTGCCGAAATTTCTATTGACTTGGAGAATAGAAGAGTGACAAAACTTCTACATTATGGATGATATAATCTCGAATGGGATAGGACCGACTACCTTTATCTAAATAACATGGGAAATTCAATTAGAGCATGTGAAATTAGTTTTCATTATACGAATCCATAGGTTTTTTTAGAAATGGAAAAATGTTGGCAATAGACTTGGAAAAGACTACATTTTGTATGCACGTGGAGTTAAAAAATTTATTGATTTTGCTCAGGCCTCTACTGATAGTCGCAGTTACATTAAGTGTCTATGTCGAGGGTGCAAAAATATGTGCGCTATTGGATTGGATGAAGTAGAAAGTTATATATTTGTGGGTATGGATTTGAGATATACTCGATGGGTATTGCATGATGATCCATATGAACAATCTGCCGATATTCTGTTTGCTGATGGTATTGAAATGAGGCACAAGGATGACAATAATGACGGGATGATGATAATGAGTGAGATGAGATGGAGGAGATGTTGGGTGACATTGGAGCTGGGATGTTTATGGATGAAATTGACAATGATGTCTCAAGTGGCCGAAGGACTGAGTCAGATCTAGAATGTTAGAAGATGCAAAGCATGAGCTTTATCATGACTATACAAAACATAGTAAAATGCAATTTATTGTGCGGCTACTACACATTAAGTCCTTGTGTGGGATGTCAATGAAAGCAATCAACGTGGTATTGGACTTATTTACTAAAGTGCTCCATGAAGGTTTTGCACTGGCGAAGAAGTTTTATGAAACGAAACAGTTGAGAAATGGGTTAGGGTTTGAGTACAAGTTCATATATGCATGCATGAATGATTGTGTGTTGTTTTGGAAGGAGAATGAGGAAAAACAAGCTTGTCCCGTATTTGGAGAGTCGAGGTGGAAGGGTAAGAAAAATATTCCGGTGAATATTTTACGTTATTTTCTATTGAAACCTAGATTGCAAAGGTTATATATGTGTCAAAAAGTAGCTCAAGATATGAGGTGGCACGAGGAGAAACGAGTTAAGGATGACAAATATATGAGGCACCCAGCTGACTCAACAGCATGGCAATGTTTTGATAATCATTACCCAGATTTTGGCAACAAAGCTCGTAATGTGCGTCTAGGATTAGCAACGGATGGATTCAATCCATTTGGTAATATGAATAAGTTACAGTATGTGGCCTGTAGTGTTGATTCCATATAATCTTCCACCATGGTAGTGATGAAGGCACCAAACTTTCTGTTAACTTTGTTTATCCCTAGCCAGAGATCACCTGGGAATGATATTGACGTATTCATGCAGCCATTAATTGAAGAGTTGAAAGATCTATAAGAAACAAGCATCCAAACTTTTGATGCATACATGTCGAGATCTTTTCAGATGCATGATGCAATATTATGGACGATAGATAATTTTACAGCATATGGCAATCTTTCCGGTTGGAGTACTAAAGGGAAGTTGGCGTGTCTCACGTGTAATAAGGAAACTACAAGTGAGTGCCTATAATATTCGCAAAAGATGTGTTTCATGGGTCATCGATGGTATTTGTCAGCCAATCATGAATGGCGAAGGAAATACGCTAAATTTGATAGAAGAGTAGAGGATAGAATTGCACCAAATGAGTTGTCTGGGATGAGATAGTGGAACAATTAAAAAAACTTGGAGCGAATAATTTTGGCAAAGGTCGGGGAAAGACCAAGAGAAAACGAGGAACAACAGAATTGAATTGGACAAAGCGGAGTATTTTTTTGACTTGTCGTATTAGTCGTCATGCATGTTGCGACATAGTTTGGATGTAATGCATACAAAAAAGAATAGTTGTGATAATATATTGGGAACATTGATGAGCATTAACAAAAAGACAAAGGACACAATTAAGATGAGGAAAGATCTTGAGCGAATGGAAATTAAACATAATCTTCATTTGAGGGAGGAAGGCAATAGGGTGGTTATGCCGCACACAAGTTTTACAATTACAAGGGATGAGAGGATAGACTTGTACAAATGGTTGCTAGGTTTGATGTTGCCAGACGGTTATGCTTCAAATCTCAGTAGATGCGTGAGACCTGATGAATGGAAAATAAGTGGATTGAAAATTCATGATTGTCACGTGTTTTTCCAAAAATTGTTACTGGTGGGAATTTGTGGGAAGCTAACTTCAAGTGTACGTGTCACCATAACTGAACTATGCATATTTTCCAAGGATTTGTGCTCTCGGGTAGTAAATCAAGATATGTTGTGAAAGATGAAAGAGGACATTGCAATAATACTATGTAAATTCGAACAAATCTTTCCACCATCACTTTTTGATGTAATGGTCCATTTAGCAATGCATTTACCTCGAGAGGTACTGTTAGGTAGATTGGTGTAGTTTCATTGGATTTATCCAGTTGAAAATTATTTGGGTAGACTAAATCGCACTGTTGGGAATAAAGCCCAAGCTAAGGGTTCAATAGCAGAGGGTTATATACACGATGAATGATTGACATTTTGGTTTCTATATCTTCGTGGAGTTGAGACACGATTTAATTGTAAAGAGCGGAATGTTGATTTTGCAACCCCTCGCCCTTGTGAGCTATCTGTGTTTTCTTAGAATGTACGGCCCTTTGGTGCACAAACGAGGTACTACTTAATTAGTGGAGAGTTAGGAAAAGCTCAGTGGTACATGTTGAATAATTGTCGAGAGATTAATGACTATCTCAGGTATGTCAATCCGTAGTTTGTTGATCCATACTATATCTAATTAATATATATTCGATTAAAGTAGTACTATATCAAATGTATTCAAATATTCTATTATTTTTACTTCTATACAATGAGTACATGGATAAACTTAGGACAGAAGGCATATAGAATATAGAGACAAGACACAAAGAAGAATATCCAGGATGGTTTGAACAATGTGTATGCATTTAAATGTCCCATAATGTAGAATATTTGTAAACCATTTTAATTTATAGTAACTTTTAATAATTTTGTTACTATTTCACTTGTTAGATTTTCGAACAACGTGCTCATGATTCAGCATCAATTTCTTCTAAATTGCATGCATTGGCCAGTGATCCCTCAAATAGAGCACTTCGATATACTAAATGCACGACTCAAGGTTATAGGTTCCATACTATGGACTGTGAACGTAATCGAAAGACACAAAACTGTGGTGTGTTGGTCGAGGGAAGTCATGGAATAGAGGATGTTGTCTACTATGTTGTCATACATGACATTATCGGATTGAAATACTTGGGCAGAAATGTGACATATGTTTTAAATGTGATTGGTGGGGTCTAGGCGGTGTTCGGGTTTCGATACATAGGGATAGTCACTTTACAAGTGTCAATACTACATGTAAATGGTACGAAGATGATCCGTTCATATTGGCTTGTGAAGTGACTCAAGTCTATTACTTGATTGATCCAATGAAAATGGCCAATGAAGATAGTAGAGAGATAACTTGGCGAGTCGTATAAAAGTTTGTTCCTTGGTACACTTGAACTAATCCCTTACGTAGAGATGATGTTCTGCCCGTACATCTCGACCCATCTATATTAAATGATCATTCAGATGAAGATTTTGACGAATCAAAAGAATCAAAACAAGGAGAAGAAGAAGAAGAAGAAGAAGTCGATGAAGAAGACAAAGAAGAAGATAATGATGAGGAAGGAGATTACGAAGATATTATTGAAGTAGAGTCTGAAACAAGCATGGAAAATACATCTAAATATGAAGAATAAAAATATTAAATGTTTTATTTACATAGCTTACGGTTGCTTACATTTTTCATAATTTCTTCTAATCTAGTTCATTGAAAATATTAATGCTTTTCAAGGATGCCACCAAAACAATAACAAAGAAATGTGTCTCCTCCGCCAAGTCCCGAACTGGTTGAGGACTCCCCAACTGAGAACTTTGCTTCTGATCAAGTTGATACACAAAGTCTACATCTACCAGTAAGAAAATCCTTGTGGATAATTAATTATATTTGAATACTTGGGGAGGCTAGTTTTAATAATTTTAAATATATTAGTTGATACCTTGTCACGTCGCGATCATGCATTAACACATGGCCCGACTCTAGAAAAAAAATAGAAGGCACAGGAAAATCAAGGTCAACATCCCTAATAACTTCACTGGGGTGTGGATAATAGTGCAGCATCGCTTTTCTCCTATGTCGGAACACTAGTACGAGCTTATGGGCCATTTTATGTGCAGTCATGGCAAGACCACATTTGGAGTCATATACTGGTGAGTTTATATACCATAGTTTTTTTAGAGATGTTTAAATTTCATATTTTTGACGTAATTCACTTCTTAGGATGAATTCGACCTAAATTTTGGCCGTAACGAGGAAGTGCGAACTGTGAATGAGTTGATGGATACATTATTTTGTCGTCAAAAGGGACGATGCCATGACCACTTCAAGAAATTTGAGACGTTGGAAGAGATTGCTCAGTCCCCTTTTCAGAAAATGAAGTTAAACGATTGGAGGAAGTGTTGTGATCTTTTCGCAAGCCCAGATTATCAGGTATTCTAGATTTATCCCCTATAACTTATTTACATCTACGTTGGTTTCATATATTATATTTAACTTTGTTATTTTCTCCCGCAACACTTAAGTTCTATCAATGCACAGAATAGAACATCTTTAACAATTCACCATCACGCCAGTTCAAGGTCATTCCAACGCGTTGCCGATAAAATGGTAATTATAACTTATTCAAATTCAGTCATTTGTATCATATTCTCTATTTAAGTACGATCATGATGTTTTAAGATTACTAATGTGGATTTGTTAGAAACGTGATGATCCTGAAAATTTATCCCTCATTCATGTCTATGCTGCTACTCAGACCATTGCACACGGCAAGTGGATCGATCCTGTCACTAAAGATAATTTTGTAAGTGAGGTCATTTTGTGTGAATAAATTATGCCAACATGTGAATAGATATTATGTTTACTTATTATTTCTTTTAATATGTTACTTATTGTATGCTTTCTTCCTAATTGTAGGAAAAAATGAATGAGATGTAGCTAGCCTTTGAGAAATGTTCTCCTAGTCGGCCTATGAGGAATTACCTCTCAGAAATTATAAAACAAGTGCCTCATATTTAACGGTTTTGTCCATCACAATAGATCAAACCTGTTGTAGTGATAGACACCACCTTAGGCATGAGAGTAGATAGCCTCAAACCAAGGTTTTGAAGCAGATCTTGTAAGATACTTGATAAAGACTTATTGGTCAAAAGTCTAACAGCATGGATGGGTTCTCAATTTTTAGCACCACGACTATAAAGGAATGTGATAAGTATAATTTTTACGTGATTTTTATTACTCTTTTACTTATTAAAATTGTTAGTTTTCCTTTATTTCTTTTGATTTTATTTTATTTTTATTTATTTTTATTTATTTGCTTGTGTTTGAAGGAATGAGAAGGTTTAATGCAAAAGAAAGTCATTTTGGTACATTCAAGAAAGGAAACAAAGGGGTTTAACATAATCCCGAATTGGAAGTGTCTTTGGACAGTCTTGAATATTCTCACCATATCTCTCGCTTCAGATATCTGATTGAGCTTATTCAAAAGGCGTTGGAAAGCTAACTTAATGGGCTACAATTGTTTCCGAAATAGAGTTATTGTATTTCCCACGTTTTTATAGCAAAAAAGGGCCCGCAATCTAAACCTAAAAATCTGCAAAATTGACAGCGCAGATTGGGGATTGATTTTCTTTCTTTCTGAGGATGGCTTTAACAAAAAAAGAGAGCATCATGAGCCGGGTTTTTGAGTTAGTTTCTTTATTCTGAATCTAATTCAATTGATGGATGTTAAACTCTTTGATTTTGTTTTTATTCAGTTTTATTATGAACTAAATTCTATTTTCTAGGGCTACGTTATAGCCTAACTATGATTATGTGAATAATTCTTTAATTGAATTAATTTAGTATTTGTTTCATATTGTTGAGTAGTTCATTCTAGACTTAATACTTGTGAATGATTGATCAACATTTACATGATTTGGGATTCAATTTGAGACTAAGAAGTGATAATTGTTTCAGCCTATGTTTGAGATACCATAAGAGCATCCCCCATTGGGTTCCATAAAATTTTTCCTAAATTTTAGCTAAAAATAACACTCCCTAAAATTTGTCCTAAATTTTACTCATCTTCAAAAAACCTTCTACATCTCATTCCCTATCATTTCTCTATTCTATTAAAATAATATTCTTCTATTCTTTTTTTATTACTTTTTTCTCCCACTTCCATTTCCATTTTTAACCACTAACTCTTTTGTCTTATTCTCTTCTTTTCAAAGATCACATTTTATAAATACTTATACGATTTTTTTCCCAGATATAGTATTATTTTGCAATTCAACATCGGTATTAAAAATAATAATTTTTTTAAATATGTGCATTTTCCATCGCGATGTATTTTTTAATATGATTTTGGCCGTATATACTGAGTAATATTTGATTTGCATTTATCTAACGATAACAGTTTTTTCATTTTCATATAACGGTAATATTGTTTCCAATTTCTCTAACGATAATACCTATCCGCGTATTGATGATAAAATATTTTGCAAAATAGTACAACGGTAACATTTTGAATTCCCCATGATTAGTACACATGCTTTGTCATTTATCCAACGGTAACTTTTTTTGTCTCTTCTCCAACGGTAACTTTTTTTGTCTTTTCCCTAATGGTAACATTTTTTGTCTTTTCTCCAACGGTAACATTTTATGTCTTATATGTAACGGTAACTTTTTCCTCTATAAATATGCATTCTACTTGCATTCACATTCTCAAAAACCCAAGTCTCATCTCCAACTCCCTTCATCAAATGGCTCGTTCTATCTTCGCAAATGGCTCACATACTTGTCATCTGATGATGAGTTGGATGTTCTTATTAATGCCGAGGCTGATCGAGAGTCATCGAGACATCGTGGAAATCGCCAACATCGTAAGTTTATTCGGCATGATCATATTGAAGGGCACGAGCACCTTTTCCGTGACTATTTTACAGAAAATCTAGTATATCCCTCCAATCTATTGCGAAGGAGGTTTCGGATGAGTCGTCCCCTATTTTTCCATATTCTAAATGAGGTAGAGGCTTACGAGCCCTACTTCGTCCATAGAAGAGATAATGTCAGAAGACTTGGTTTATCTTCTATACAAAAGATAACCGCAGGACTTAGAATGCTGGCCTATGGGGTTACTGGAGATTTTATGAATGAATACATACGTATTGGAGAAAGCACCGCAATGGAGAGCCTCAAAACATTTTGCAAGACAATCGTAACTGTTTTTTCAGATCAATATTTGTGATCTCCAAATGCCAATGATATTGCTTGATTGCTTGTAGTTGGTGAACAACGAGGATTCCCAAGAATGTTGGAAAGCATTGATTGCATGCATTGGAAATGGAAAAATTGTCCCGTTGCCTGGAAAGGTATGTACTCTAGCCACATCCGTGAACCAACAATTATTTTAGAAGCAATTGCTTCATTTAATCTCTGGATATGGCATGCATTTTTTGGTATGCCCGGTTCACATAACGATATTAATGTACTAGAGAGATCTTTTATTTTCACGAAACTTGCCCAAGGGCGTGCTCCACCAGTCAATTACACAATCAATGGCAACAAATACACTATGTGTACTACCTTGCCGATGGTATTTATCCCAAGAGGTCAACATTTGTGAAGATGATTCCATCACCCCAAGGGAATAAGAATAAAAACTTTGCCACAACACAAGAATCCGTAAGAAAAGATGTCGAGCGTGCCTTCGGGGTACTTCAACAATGATTTGCAATCGTTCGTGGACCTTCCCAATTATTCAAAGTCAATGACCTAACAAATATAATGAAAGCATGTGTTATTCTACATAACATGAACATTGAGGACGAGCGTGATGATAGTCAGGGTCTGAACATGGAGTATGATCAACTTGATGATGATATTCCATAATTTTCTCTCAATTCAACAAATGAGTTTATCAACTTCATTCAGCGCTATCATGAAATTAGAGACAGTTCGGCACATCATCAACTACAAGTAGATTTAATTGAACATCAATGGCAATTATATTCCCAACAATAGAAGAGAAGGTTGTGTTGGATTCTCTATTTTATCATTAGTAGCGACGGTGTATGAAAGTTTCTAGAATTTCCATTCCAAAAAACATGTTTGGTTCAAGAACATGCTCAAAAGTTATTGTAATATTTTCATTATCTGTAATAGTTTAAGGATTTGTAATGTCGAGTTGTAATCAAGCAACATCTATCCATGTTAGACTCAAATTCAACGGCCACACTTTCTATCTTCTTAATAAAACTTTGCAAACGTACAAATTATATAATATAATAAACGTGCGAAAGTGCCACAAGCGAGTGGTACATAAAATACATCACCATTAATACTGAATAATGCTTTAGTTACAAAAAAAAATAAATGCCTCAATTTTCGGACGCATTGCGTCGCTCCAATATCTCTCTTTGAAGTTGCCGGAAATATACCTACCGAACTTCATTTAACGTACTCACATCGAGCAACATTATGCGCTCCTCTCTCTCCCACCGGGCGATTTCCAGTTTCTCCACCTCCAGCCTCAGTCTCTCGTCCGCTTGTCTACTTTTATTTCCCTCCATTTCTCGTTCATATGCCATATTCTCGGTCTTGAGTCGGAAAAATTCTTTCTCCTGAGCACGTGACTCCTCTAGGAGAGTATACTTATGCTTACTGAGCTCCACAAGCTCATCTGATGCCCTGCCTTGGGCCTTACGTTTTCCTTTCTCAGCTTTTCTCCCTATTGGCCTATCCAATTCGATGATATCATTAGTTTCCAGATTCTCACCCTCTGTACCACCCACTGAATCAATGGGTGAATTAGTTGTCACTACTGAGGTACGCGAATATGTAGGGGATATCGTCGACCTTCGCTTTGTCCCGTCCTTTGTGCAACGCTGATTCCATTTCAGCTGGTCCTTCAATAGCTGCCATCAATGCTCAAACTGAAAGGTCATTTTCTCAAGTGATTGGTACATGACCTTTACTTTGTCAAACTTCCAATTCAAAATGAAAATCAAATAATTAACCACCCATTAAAGATAAAGGAAACATAACGCATAAAAATGATAATTAAGTGTTGTCAATAATAAATAAGTGGATGCTTATACCTTGTCTTGCTCAGTCATGCCACTTTGATTCAGCCCTTCAACTTGGGCGAGTTTAGAACAAAATTTGTTCATCACCTTTTGAATGGCAAACCACCGATGTATTAAGGACCCAACACTCCGCTCATTTTTTTTTTTAAAGAGCAGGAAATTCACATGTCCAATAGTGATCTCCTCCCAATTTTATTAATAATGCCCTCTCTTATGGCAGAGGAATACCGTGGTAACAAGAAAAGGCCTGTAGGAAAACCAACAAAACCGCAGCCAAGGAAAACAATCTATGACAATCTTATGACAAAAACAAAGGAAAATAGAAAAAACCACAAAAACCAGAGAAAAAAAACCTAAACTCTTAGAGCTGGGAGACCTAGAAGTCCAACCGGAGCAAACCACGAAGAATCTGTGGAAGAGCGCAATTATTAGAATAGACCAAATCTGCACCTAAAGCCCCTTCCTTGGCTAATCAATCCACCACCATATTACCTTCACGAAACACATGTAGAAACTGGCAATGAAGAGTACGAGTCAACCCAATAATTTCTTCCCAGAAATCCTCAAGGTACCACACACCACAATGCCCTTGCATCCACCAAGAAATAATCACCATGGAATCCATTTCTATAATCACATTAGAAATATTTAAAGAATTGCAAATTCTCAAAACTTGAAGGAGTGCAAGAGGTTCCGCTTTGTTATTTGAACCATAACCAATAGGAGAGGCATAAGCCTTGACAAAACATCCTGACTCATTCTGAATAACCCCACCAATACCACAAGGTCCTGGATTTCCAAGGCTACTGCCATCCGTGTTTAGTTTATACCAACCCGATGGCGGCTTAATCCACTTAACCAATTTGTAACAAGGAGCTTTTGGCACGATCGGTTTGATTTGCAAGGCCTCCAAGATCATCTCATCCCGGTTAGACAAACACAAAGGATTTTTTGCCCTAAGACAAAGGGAACCAAGGCAAACACAATGATAGGAATGATGCCAACAATAAAACCCACCTGAGAAGAAGAGCTAGTACACCTAAACCAAGTCCCAGAGTTTTGCATCCAAGATCTACCAAGAGGAATACCACACAGAGTGCCAAAGAAAGACCAAACTCTGTGCGAAAATTCACCCTCAAAAAGAACATGGTTAATATTTTCAATATGGCCAACATTACAATAATCACATTTAGAAACAAGGGGAATATCAATATGGCGCAAGAATTCATCCACACTCAAAGCCATATGCCAAGCCCTCCAAAAATGAATAGACATTTTTAAGGGAAGACATTTATGCCAAATCCAATCATGCCAATCAAGGAGAGAACCTCTAATGCGAATACAATGCCAAGCAGATTTTTTAGGGAACATACCCGTCTCCGTCAGAGTCCAAACAAGAACATCTTTTCTGGGCTTAGGCCCTGCTAAAGAGACTAAAATCTCATCCACCTTCTCCTACCCAACTAAACTCTCTAGAAAACCCACATCCCAAGTATCCAACAATCTACACTCTTTAATTTTTAGCAAAGGTGAACCCACAAACAGCATCTCATTAATGAGAGGACCATTATCCCTCCATTTATCATACCAGAAAAAAATATTTCCCTCTCTACTCTTCCATTTTGAGTTATTCAGCAAACACGGAATACAATTTGCAACCATTCTCCAGAATCTTGTACCTTTCGTGTCTTATACTAATGCCCAAGGCTTCGAATCCACATATTTAGCTTTGAAAAAATTGGCCCACAAAGAATTACCTTGTAGTAGATTCCAAGCAAAATGCATGTGTAAAGCTTTTTGCATGTCATGGAGATGCCGTAACCCAAGACCACCTTCTTCCACAGGATTGCAAATATGTCTCCAAGCCACCCATTTCCTTTTCTCCTGCCCTCTAGATTCCCCCCAAAAGAAAGAGCTCATCAATCTATGAATCTTGTTAATAGTAGCTTGAGGGACCTGTAAAACAGCAAAGAGGTGAATCTCCATGCTAGAAATAACATGTCTGAGTAGAACAAATTTGCCACCTGTAGAAAGTAGCCTCATCTTCCACCCACTGATTTTTTGTCTAACTTTATTCACCATGCCTTCTAGATGACACTGCATAAGGCGCCCCACAATAATCGGCACACCTAGATATCTGAAAGGGAAGGTCCCCTCTATGAACCCAGTACGACCTAAAAGTTGATGCTTGCGCATGGGAGAAATATGCTTCAAACAATACAACGCAGATTTTTGAACATTGATAGCCTGACCCGACCATCTCTCATATTGCATCAGGATGTTCTGAATAGCTCGGACCGATCTCTGGTTTCCATTAGAAAAAATCATAATATCATTAGCATACATTAAATGTGACACAGCTGGCGAACCTCGGCCTTGATAAAACTGGCCAAAATTATTATCTCTCACACTGGCATGAATTATCCTGGAAAGTACCTCTTGCTGAATAATAAACAAATAAGGAGATAAAGGATCCCCTTGACGGAGACCACAGCCTCCCGAAAAGAAACCCTTGACCGTACCATTCATCATAACTGAGTACCATAGACTAGAAATGCAAGAATGCACCAATTCATAAAATTCAGAAGTGAAGCCAAACCTACGCAAAACTGCAATCAAAAAAGCCCAGTCCACGCGATCATAAGCTTTCACCATATCCACTTGCAGCATAATATTACCCCCATGAGTACGTCTGTTCGTAGAATGAACCATTTCCTGTGTAAGGCTAATATTCTCAAAAATACTCCTTCCCGGAATAAAAGCTCCTTGATCCAAAGATATCAGTCGAGGCAGGAGACCTGTTAATCTATTCACAATAATCTTGGAGCAAATTTTATAAAAAATAGAGCAAAGACTAATAGTACGAAATTTGTCAATACTTGTAGGCAAATCTACCTTTGGTATTAAAACAAAATATGAGGCCGTGAAGAATCTGGGAAGTTTTTTGGACATAAAAAATTCCAAAACTGCATTCCACACATCAACTTTAATCACCTACCAGCAACTTTTATAGAAACCCGACCCAAAACCATCAGGACCCGGAGCACTTTGAGACAGGATGGAAGACAAGGCCTCAAAAACTTCCTCTATAGAAGGAGCACGTAGAAGGGAGACATTTTCCTCCTCTAAGATGACTGAATCAATTAGTTGTTCTAGCCTAGGAGGCTCAACCATTTGATCCCTTTGAAGGAAAGAAGAAAAATATTCCACTGCCCCCTTAATGGATGCTTTCCAGTGTCTCATACACAACCCCATTTGAACGCATTTCAAGCACTCTTTTTCTCCTCTTATTAACAAGGCAAGCATGACAAAATTTGGAATTACGATCCCCATCCACCTTCCATTTTAATTTTGCCATTTGTGCCAAATCCGAGACTGCCATATGTAACTCCTCCAAATTTTTCTCCCAATTTACTTGAAGTTGTTGCTCAATCTCCTCAACCTGTTTTTCCAGAAAATCAATACGGCCCAAGGTATGACCAAAGACCGGCTTATTCCACTCCTTTAACACCACATTAGTATGCTTTAATTTTCTAGTCAGAATCTGAAAGGCCGAACCCTCCACCCGAGATGCCCAACCAATCCGAACACAATCCAGAAAACTATGGTGATCCACCCACATTTGTTGAAAGTGGAATGGGGCCGGGCCATAGAAGAACGGATCCTTTTTAAGCTCAATAAACATAGGAGCATGATCTGAAGTAGAACGAGACAAATAAGAGCAATTAGTTATAGGAAACAAAGCAAGGGAGGAACTATCCATGAGAGCTCGATCAAGACATGCCCAGGAGAGGGCAAGCCCCAATTGCCCATTACACCATGTAAACATACTTCCTTTCGTAGCCATTTCCATCAAACCTCCTTGATGAGTCCAATTATTAAAATCCTCCATAGCCATACTAGGTCGAGGCCTACCATGCCTCCTTTAAGAATCATTACAAATAATATTAAAATACCAGCAAACGCAGAAGGATATGATCCCAAATTTTGAAAATCGAGATCATCCCAAAGTTGTCGCCTCTCCACCATAGTACACTTAGCATAAACCACAGTGAACAAAAACATCTCAGCTCCTTCACCTACTAGCATGGAAATAAATTGCATTCCCATTCGAACCACCTGCACCACATAAGTACTATTCCAGAAAATCCAGATTTTACCCCCCTCATCCTCATTAGAAATGACACTATCAAAATCCAAACAACGTGCCAATTTACGAGCTTCCTCTAAATTATTAAAAGGTTCTAAGAGCGCAACAACTTTCAGCTTCAACTTACCAATCAATTTCTTAACTCTACTCCTGGAGGCCCCAACCCTTCTAATATTCCATACAAAAATGGAATCAATCATTCGACAAGGTTTGAATGTCGAGCATGAACCCGAGACGAGCTGCGCATTTTTATAAACATCTTTTTCTTATATTTGCTCTTACCTTCATTGGCCTCAAACTCAGTAAGGTACTCTTTGTCCTGTGGGAAAACCTCTGCTTGAATGTCTAGTTCAGGTTCAGAAGCACTCTCCATCTCAATCATTTTCTCTACATGAACGTCCACAGGCTCCTCTTCCCCAGATAATTCATTCTGCTCAACGATCCTATCCCGCACCACAAATGACTTCAGCCCCTCACTAGGCAACATCATAGGAGTTTTCCCCACTATTGTGCCCGTAGCATTCTCATCAGAAACTGGAATAGGAAGTTTTGATGCATTTATCAAGCCAACTTCTATTTCCACAGAAATCATGTTATCATCTTGGATTGCATTTTCATCCACTGGTGCAGAGTTACCTTGCGGTAACAACACAACCACGTTAAAATCTTTGTCAGAGAGAACCATTGCATCACCCATTGGGTCAAGCGGAGTAACCGCAGCAGACGAATTCAGAACCTTTGCAACCACGAGACTCTTTGTTTCCAAACCAAACACCAATATTTCTTCCACTACAGGATCGGAATTTTTCGGAAGCATAGAAACCTGTTGCACTGGTTCTTCCCCAGATTCTGGAATAGCCTTAACTGCCTCTGGATTTTCTTTCTTCCCACGCCGAACCTACCCAGTCTTCTCAGGTTTTCCAACTCTGCATGTCCGTGTGTTATGTCCCTGCATTTTGCATGTAGCGCAATATGCAGGAAGAGCTTCTTGTTTACGACTAGCAGGTAAACCCGGTGCCCCTATCCAGAAGTTATTCAATGGTGCTTTCACTGCATCCACTTCCACATACAATCATGCTCCATCAATTCTTGTAGCGCATCGAGTTGGATTATCCCGACGTATGAAGGTCCCCATAGGTGCCAAAAGGATTTTCAAAAAGGCTTCACGGTAATAGTTAGGAGGGAGACCCGGTAGAGAAAGCCACACCGACACCCTCGATGGTTCTGCATCTTCATTAAACTCTGGAGACCAGCGAAATACACGATAGAAACTGCTGTTAATCTCACAAACATCCTTGGATAGAGCTTTAGAAAAATCTGGTTCGTTAACCATGCGCACGCACGAAAACGTTCCGAGGACATCGCATAGAGCAAACCACTAGAAAAGCCGAAAGTCCCCAACGGCTATGAATGAATGCACGGATAGCGTCCAGAGAAGGTCGTTGTTTCAGAAACTTGAGGAACACAAAGTATCTAAACGGTTAGGGGCATGGGGCGGTAGCCCCATCTCAGGGATGGGCTACAGAACAGCAGCAACCAGGTCGGCAAAAGAAGGCCGACCTATGCCACCACCATCAGCGGCTGCCATGCAGCCTCAAGAGGAGGCCAAAGTCAAATGGCGTAATGCAGAAACCCTATTCACCTGTAGAGAGAAAAAAGGGTAAAAATGAAACTTTAGTTACACTCCGCTCATTTGTACTTTCATTATAATCATTGAAGTATTGACTAACTTTTTCCCAAAGTTGGGCGTGTTTTTGGTCCGTTCCTTGGATGGCATCAATGCTACTATTCAGCCAAGCAAAGACAAGTAACTTGTCTTCTTCGGGGGTGAAATTTGCACCCCTAGCTGATTTTCTATGAGAGGGAGGCTCTACTTGGGGCGGGGGTGGAGAGTCATCCAAAGTCACGGGATGTTGTTCACCTTGACCAACATAAATGTGGTCAAGTTCAGGCTCCTGAGTCAGGAGGCTGCTGAAGAACATATTTCCATGCTCTTCTGAGTCCATCTCTAAAAATGTGTAAACATAGAAATGTGGTCCATATGTTAGACAATTAAGAACTACATTTGCAAGTGATTTTGGTACCCGGCTCAGGAATCCTATGGCAACGTATGACCACACTTGGCACCCTCCCTTGCATGGCTGCAACAATCGGTTGACACTATTTATTGGCCATCCAGGTTACCATGCCATGGAGGTGTGTGCCAAAGTGTTCCATCACCATTTTCAGATTTTCTCCTCATCACAGCCGAGGGGTTAATACAACTCAAATCCAATAACAAAATTAGTTTGCAAACGTGAAAATAAGAGCATTCCCATCCACTTCCCTAAACACTTGTGTGTTTTAAATGTGGCTCAGAATGGTTTACAGAATTTGCATCATGTGTGAGACAGGAGCCCAACATCAAATGGCTACAAAACCTTACCCAAACCCTATGTGCCTTTTGTGAAAACTATTACAAACTGCAATATGGTCATTCAGGTGAGGATAACCCCGTCATCTCAATGGGGCCCACTAACACTTATGAATAACCCCGCTAAACACCATCATCATAGCCTAACAATAGACATGCAGCCCCCCTCCCTTCCCCACAAGTAATAATTATTCTTCAGTACCAACCACTGCAAAGGTCCCAATAGCACAGACCAATTCACAGCCGAGGGATTAGAGAAAGAAAATCCAATACTAAGCAGCATGCAAAATGCAAAAGAACATAAAAATAGAAATTAACTTTGTCAAACCAGCAGCAGCTCAGTCCATGGAAACAATAATTAAAGAGGCCACGAAATCAATTGAGCAAGGTAATATCAATTTGCTCAAACCAGCAAACACATGCAACAAACAAGTCCAAACAGGTTGACTTGAATCACTTGTGAAAAAGATAATAAGATCGATCGTTATCCTTTTTACTGCTTGAAAGCCAAAAGGCCTCTTTTTACTTCTTGGACTTTTAGAAAACCAACTTTACATTTTCTCCCTTCGAAAATAACTGGTATGAGCTAGGATTACAACATTTGAATTCACACTCATATATTATTGGAGATCAAAATCATGATACAAGGATTAAATATTTTCTTTCTTGTATAAGCTAACAGAAAAGGGAAAGTTTCTAATGCTAGTTGAAAGACAAAGGATGTTTGAAATTCAAACATCATAGATTAATAATGTATTCCACTAGCTCTACATATGACAATTAAGTTGACAAACAAAAATTGGGATTTTATATCTGTTAACTTAATAGCTCATAAAAGACCAAAAAATGGTCAGATCTCCTTGTTGGCAAGGCAATTTAGCCATGATTGGCACGACACCCCTCGACAAAAAAAACAACAATTTAGTAAGTGTTCTAAATTGCTGGTAGATAAAAGACACAAGTCATATGATGAAGAGTTAGGTACATGCAGATTTGTTCATCTGTTGTTAAACCATTTCAATTTAATAATACAATCCATTTGTCTCCATTATATGGATTATGGGGGAGGGGGGGGGGGGGAATAGCACAAACCAAACATATATAGCCATATGTACCCTAACATCAAACAAAGTTCAATTCTTATAGCATTATGTCCTGTTGTCCTTGAGTCATTTGTGTTTCAAATAAAACACATGAACCAACAAGGGAGCCCAAAGCTGGTAATGACAGTAATAGTAATAAAAAAAAAAGACGCATTTGATCAGGTCTCATTGGACAACATGACTAGCTTTGATGACAACCAACTGGATTATGGTAAATGATTCAAAGGGAAAAGGAGTCAGGCCATACAATAAATTCAATGTTTGCATATGCACTCAGCTTCAAAAATTGATGACCGAATGATGCACAACACTCCACCCAAATCGACAAAGTACTAATTTAAGAGCAATGTCACCCATGGCAGACAAATGCATTGCCTATGTCGTGAATGATACAGAGAAAAACTTTCCATTCAAACCCTAGAGCACCCAATAAAATGCGGGGTTCTCAATAGAATCAGATCGATTGATAAATACAGCCAAGAAGTCAACAAATCCAGCAAATATGAAAACCATGGCAGATACATGCATGAAAGTTGCTGTGAATATGAGTCACAGATCCATGAATATTCATACCCTAGAGTACTAATTGAAATCTAGGGTTCTCGGATTTCAAGTGGCCAAAGTGACAAATACAATCATTTTGGTCAATAAAACTCAAAAATATTTGCCATGGGAAAGAGGCTCAGTGTATTCGATTTGTGCGAGAGAGGACAAAGTCCATCCATGGAGAGAAGAAGAGGGAAAGGTTCATAGAGAAGAGATAACTTACATTCGTGTGGAGTCGATGAAGAGAAGCCACCGTCAATGGTGGCAAACGGTGCGAGAGAGGGCATCCTCCACGAACAAGGGCAATCGAGAGGAACATGCGGGACCAACAGCAACATATTTGGGGTTCGGTCAATTGGGGATGTATAGTGGTTCCCCAAATATGGGGAACGACTGTAGATCCCCTAAAATAAATGCCTAATTTAGGGAATGGGATGGGAGGCTCCTTTTCAACTTCTCCTAAATTTGATCTCTAAATTTTAGGGATAACAGTAGTTTCGGCATCCGGATGGGGATGCTCTAAGGAATTTGTAGGATAGAGATATCTATGGACTTGTGTAATCTTTATGAGGGTTTCTTTGTTCTTAATGAATTTTGACAGGTTTAGAATTTTCACAGAGATGGAGAAAATTTGCTTGTTGGGATATTTTGTTAATGCTTGAAAAGATTAATGAATAAATTAGAGAGACTTGATTATCAACAATAGAAAATAATTATAATTAATTCAATTAGGAAATTCGCATAGGATTAGTTATGGTGAATCGAAAACCGTAGAATCTTATAATTAAATTTTTTAGTTCAACAATGCATTCCTATTCTTATCAAACAGATCATAATTTAATAAATTTTAGTACTTATCAGTAATTTTTCAATTCTCATGGGACGATACTCTTACTCATTCACTTTATTATTTGTTACGACTCATGCACTTGCGATTTCAACCAACATGATGTTTGAAGGACTCAACCAAAGGGGCACCTTGGAAAAATCTTGATATTGCCTCCTAAAGATGATCTATAGATACAATATGCCTGGTAGAAGGAGGAAAAGCCATTAGAACCAGGTGTAGAGTCCAAAGGGATAGCTATAACAGCTTTTCTTACCTCTTCCATTGTAAGGAGTTTCATCAGATAACTATTGTCCACAGTGTGACAAGTGTTGGGTGTGCAAAGAAGTGTATTGTCATCCAAATCTGGTTCAGCTGAGTTGGCTATGAAAATATCGATGTCTATAGTTTGGATGCAAGAATGGTGTACTAAATGGGCAACCTTGACAATACCCTGTTGCATAGACACCAACTAAGGCATGAGAGTGGATAGCCTCAAAGGAAGAATTTTGAAGCAGATCTTATAAGATATTTGTCAAAGACTTATCTGTCGAAAGTCCGACAGCATAGATGGGTCCTCAGTTTTGGCACCATCGCTATAAAGTAATGTTTGAAGGACTCACCCGAAGGGGCACCTTGGAAAAATCCTCATACTGCTCTCCTTCAAATCTACTAATATAATATGCCAGCAGCTGAGGTAGAAGGAGGAAAAGCCATCAGAACCAAGGGCGCTATCGTGGTGAAACTGTTGTCTTCTGTTTTCATGGGAGGTGCTAAGCTTCAGGTATGCGGAGGGTACTATTGTTGTACGAAGTCCGCAACATGGGGGGTTGAAGGTTGGCTGTGAGGCTTGAGCGAGGCTAGGTGGCAAGGCCGGCATTTTCTGTGTATTGTCAAGTATGCCAATCCATCTCCTTTCAGTGCTGCATGTTCCGAAAATTGTGTATACTCGGATTAATAATGTGATACCCCATATGATATGGATAAGGGTAGGTGGTGTATGGGATCCCACATTGCTTGGGAAGGAGAAGTTCTTGCTCTTTATAAGGTTCTAGTGGGGCTCCAATTGTATCATTGACTAGTCCTTTTGGAGTATAGGCCATGTGGTTTGGGCCTTCCATTGGGGCATTACAAATGGTATCAGAGCCTATCCCAACCAGAAATGTGGGACTTGAGCCGTGCCACCTACAATGGACAGGCCCGACGAGGACGTCGAGAATTTAAGGGGGGTAGATTGTGATACTCCATATGATATGGATAAGGATAGGTGGTGTATGGGATCCCACATTGCTTGGGAAGGAGAAGTTCTTGCTCTTTATAAGGTTCTAGTAGAGCTCCAATTGTATCATTGACTAGTCCTTTTGGAGTATAGCCCATGTGGTTTGGGCCTTCCATTGAGGCGTTACAAATAAGATTTTGAGTACCTTTTTCTGGAGTTTGGTTAATGGGAATCCTAAGAAAAAATGGATTATATGGGAGAAGCTTTGTAGTCCAGTGGATGAGGGAGGGCTTGGGTTGAGGAAGTTAAGTGATGTTCAAAGGTCGTTACATTCTAAATTTGCCTGGAATCTCCTACGCTCTGATTCTATTTGGCAAAAGTATTTTTCTGCAAAATATATGCATGGTGTGCATCCGTTGGATATTAACGCAACAAGGGGAACCCGATTCTGGAAATCTATAGCTAAGGAATTGTAGTTTGTTCTCTTGCATTCTAAGTGGAGAATTCGAGAGGGGAATGTTTATTTTTGGAAGGATAAGCAGATGAAATATGGTCCTTTGAGGGAGAGTTGCCCGATTGTGGGTGATTTGAATTTGAAAGTGAATCAGGTTATGTTGAATAATAGCTGGGATTTGAATTATTTGGAACAATTAGTAGGGTCTGGAAAAGCTACAGAAAATGCTAATGAAATTAAGGGTCAAAGTTTAGGAGAAGATAAGCTCATCTGGATGGGTAATTCGGAAGGTTCATTTACATCCAGGAGTGCCTGGAGTCTTGTTCGGGAAAGCAATAATAAATATGAATGGACAGACTGGATATGGAATGTTGCTATTCCTAAAAAGTTTTATGTGTTTAAGTGGAAGGCTATGAACTTAAGTCTGAGCGTGGATGACCGAATAAGGAATTTGGAAGTGCCTTTAGTGTCCAAGTGTGAGTGTTGTCAACAAGGTGCCGTAGAGGAGATTGATCATGTGCTGTATAGTGGGTACATAGCGGCTGTCATTTGGAAATTCAGTTCAAATATGTTGGGCATGGGAGTAATAATCTTGCCGTTTGTCCCAAATCGGTCTTGGAAAGCAACAGTGGAGGCTTGGTTTCAGAGAGCATCAAAATCATCACAACTTGGTACGCTAATCGTATTTGTTCCGGTGATAATTTCCTGGAATTTATGGAGGTGGAGATGTAAATCCAAGATCGAAGGTAAGAAAGAAAAGGTTCATGTTTTATGGAGATGGGTTAAGCATTGGATTCATTGGGTTGGTATTAAAATCAGTAAGGCTTCTCGTTTAGTGGATAATGATTTTAAGGTGTTAAATTCTTTGAATTTACCTATTATTGCAAGAAAGAATGAAGTTTTGAAGGTAGTTAGATGGGAAAAGCCAAACATAGGGTGGCTTAAAGTGAATGTGGATGGTAGTAGCCGAAATAATCTGGGAATGTTGGGTGCAGGAGGAGTAGTCAGGAATGAATTCGGGTATGTGGTATATGCTTTCTCCGAGTCATATGGGCATGGGAGTGATAATCTTATGGAAGTTATGGCTCTATGGTCAGGTCTTAAACATTGTAAGCAATGGGGGTTCAATAATCTTGTCATTGAGATGGATTCTTTAATAGTAGTGAATTGGATTAAGAATGGAAGATGTACTCTTTGCTATATAGAGGATTTTTGGGAAGCAATAGTTGGAATATTGGGAGAGATAAATTTTTAAGTGACTCATATATATCGGGAAGGAAATATGGCTGCCGATTGTTTGGCACGATTAGGAAGTAGTGGTGTTTCACATGTGTGGGTAGGTCAAATGGAGCTTCCACATTTGATGAAAGGGATCATTAGAACAGATGCATGTGGTCTACCTCAGATTCGAAAGTGCTAAATGTAAATTTAGAATGTAATATTCGGTAGTGTAATTTGTTTTGTTGTTTGGTTTTTTTGTATTTTTCTTTGAGTACTTGGGGTTTTATCGTCTTTATTTTCAATTTTTTTGTAAATGTCAAGTACTGTGATTGTTACTACGGTTTTCCTCCGCCACAAGTGAGGGCTTATTAATAAATTTGGGCAGGGGTCACTATTGGACATGTGACTACCTTCTCTTTAATAATAATAACAACAACAACAACAACAATAATAATAATAATAATAAAACACCAGATGTCAATTGGTGGGGGACATGAGGCCATGCTCAACGTAAGGTGCGGCACTGGTGGTTTGGGTCCTTTGCTGGCCGTTGGGAGGAAGAGAAGTTGCTCTATCAACAGTTTCTATGTATCCTACGAAGATTCTAGTGGCTATCGGTGTTTGTCACTAAAAAATCATGCTTTGGTGCAAACTGTCACTACAACAAATTTGTCCATTTCTCACAAGTTTCTTTTTCCAAGACATAAGTTGGTGGAAAATACTTACCTAATGCTACAAACACCTTCCGTGGGAAAAAAATACCATTTTACCACGAAATCACATTCGACGACAGTAAATTCGTGGGGAAAAGTCACTCTTTGCACCCACTTGGTGTCGCCACAAAAATTTTTTCGTATCAAACACTATAATGGGAAATAAACTAGCTTTTGTGGCGACTTCATGTCGCCGTAATTTTATTGTCTGTCAATTGTTACTTTTTGCTGCGACATAGCAGGGACTAGCGACTGACTGCTGTAGTTTAGAAGATTCCTTGCACTTTGACTGCTAGTCCAGAGCTGGGCTATCACAATCCACGAACAGAATACATGAGCATGGGACTTGGGCCTTAGTTTTAGTTTTATTTTCTTATATGCTTTTCAGTGTGTTAGCCTGGGTTTATGTAGGGCTCATCTCTTTTATGTACGAGCCAAGGGCTCTAGGATTCATCATCCAAAAACTTATGGTACGTTTGGTTACCAAACTCACCTCAACTCATCATTACAATTTTTCAAATATCAACACAAAATATAATAAACAATTCAACTTTTTCAAATTTCAAAATAATAATAATATTAAAAAATAATATTCTAACAATATTTTATCATCTCAACTCAACTCAGTTTAACATTCAAACGCAGCCTTTAATTTTACTTTCATTTTCTTATCTTTTTCTTCATTTTCTCTCTATAGGGGTGCTCCCTCAAAATGAGTAATTTCAATATATTTTGTTCCTAAGTAATGTGAGGTGTGTTACAATTGGTATTTGAGAGAGACCAATCTTTATGTTATCAAAATCTATGGAAGAAATTTTGACATCATTACTCAAAATCAAGGAGTTGGAAGAACCAAATCAGCAAGGTAAGGTTACGAAATCCTTACACAACATATGAATGATTTTTGGAATGACTGTAATGAAATGCACCAAGTATTTCGGCAGCGTGTAAATGAAATTGGGAGCAACTTTGAACAACGCCTCGAAGAATTGGAGAATTGGAGGATCAAATCACTGAAATATAGAAGGAACATGCAATATAGGAAGAAGAACATGCAGCTACAGTGGAAGAAAAAGATAAAGTTTCAGAAGATTCAAGTTTTCTTCAGGAAGAAGGAGCTCTAAGCAATCGGTTCGTTGGCTCACAACCCCGGCAAAAGCTCCTTCTCCACCATTAGAAACCCAACATTTACTTTCAATAACCGAGATGGGAATTTGACCCCGGTAATGGTGGTGTTGACTCTATGTCCTCACCGCAAAAACCCAGCCAAACAATATTCCAACTTGCAGATCTCTCTCATTTCCAAAAAAAAAGAAGAAGCGATAGGTGTAACCCTAGCTTGAGCTTTATACTTCACTTCAGTCCATTTGTAAAGGGTAATATTGTAACTTCCCATTTGTAAGTAAGGCTAAAACAGACTTATCAACTATTAATGAACACGTGCACAACAATTGATTCTAACTATACGATGTCGTATTTACTTCTACCTCCCAACTCAATTATTCTCAACACTGTAATACATTTTTTCTTCATAACATGCCAACCTTCCACTCTCAATCTCATGCACTGAACCATCCTAACAATTCCCTCCCCTTTAAAAGACCTTGCCCACAAGGTCAGGATACTGGAATCTAAGCTGCTCTACTAGTACCCATGAAGAATCTTCTTGAGGTGCTCCTCTCCACTTCACAAGCAACTCAATGAAAGGCCGGTTGTTAACTGGTGTCATTCTTCTGTCCAGGATACATTCTGGCTCCACTCTAGCATGCCCATGAACATCAACAAATGGAATCGAAGGAGACACATTCCCAACAGGACCCACATGCTTCTTGAGTCTAGAAACATGAAAAACTGGATGAACCACAACATCTTAAGGCAATTCCAGTTTATAAGCAACTTCACCAATTTTCTCCAAAACTTTAAATGGCCCACAAAATCGAGGAGCCAACTTAGGATAAGGAATTGCTGCAACACTTTTCTGTTTGTACTTTTGTAATTTCAAATAGACCATATCTCCCACAGCAAATTGTCTATCAATATGCTTGTTATCATAGTACTGCTTCATTCTTGACTGAGCAGCTAATAAATTCTTTTTAAGAATTCCCAAAATCTCTTCCCTTGATCTGAGTTCAGAATCTACAGCATGGTTCTATGTTGTACCCGCCACATACTGTAACAAGGAAGGAGGTGGTGTGCCATACAAAGCTTCAAAAGGAGTTATTCCTGTGGAAGAATGTGTAGAAGTATTGTACCAATATTCTGCCCAAGGCAGCCAATGAACCCACTGTTTTGGTCTCTCAAACACAAAACACCTCAAGTACTGTTGTACTACCTTGATTACTATCTCAGTTTGACCATCGGATTGAGGATGGTAAGCAGAGGTAAAGTTCAACTTCATGCCATGCAACTTGAAAATTTCCTTCCAGAAACTGCTAGTGAATACCACATCCCTATCAATTACAATAGTACTTGGCATGCCATGCAACTTGAAAATCTGGCTAATGAATAACTGAGCAACCGTAGCAGCTGTATAGGGGTGAGATAAGGGTAAAAAAATGAGCATACTTAGTAAACCTATCCACCACTACAAAGATTACAAAACAACCCTTTAATGGTGGCAAGGCCTCAATGAAATCCATGGAGATATCACTCCATGAAGAAGTTGGTATTGGCAATGGCTGTAATAAACCTGCTGGAAGCAAGTTTTCTGCTTTGCACTTCTGACATATAGAACATTCTCTCACAAGTTTCTTCACATCCTTCCTCATACCAGCCCATATGAAATCTGCTTTAAGCCTCTGCAAGGACTTTTGATAGCCTGAATGACCTCCCACAACACTGTTGTGAACAAAATGGAGAATCTGATTTTTAAGTGGAGAAGAAGCAGACAAAAATAACCTCCCCTTCTTAAACAGCAATCCATTCTTCACCTCAAACACAGAAGTGGATAAGGAACCTTTCTGTAGCTTCTCACAAATGTCAGATATTTCCTTGTCCAACAAATAAGAAGATTTCAATTCCTCTAACCAAAGGGATCGAGTACTGTTATAGCAGCCAAAGAAAACTCTGATTCAGAGCTCTCTTCTCTTCTAGATAAAGCATCAGCAATTACATTATCCTTCCCCTTCTTGTATTCAATCCTGAAGTCATAACCAAGAAGCTTGCTAATCCATTTCTGGTGTGAAGGAGTTTCAATTTTCTGCTCAAGCAGGAACTGCAAACTTTTTAGGTATGTTTTAATCACAAAGGTGCCCCTAAGCAAATAAGGCCTCCATTTTTTAACTGTCAATACCAATGCCAAAAGTTATTTCTCATAGGTAGACAAATCTAATGTCTTACCCTTCAAAGCTTGACTCAAATAAGCCAAGGGTTTCCCATCTTGCATTAATACAGCACCCACTCCCTTACCACATGCATCACATTCAATTAAAAATTCTTTAGAAAAATTAGGCATAGCTAATACAGGAGGATTAGTCATAGCCAACTTTAAGGCTTCAAATGCCTTAGAAGCCTCGGGTCCCCATATAAAAGCATCCTTCCTTAACAACTGAGTGAGTGGGGTAGCTACAATACCATATACCTTCACAAACTTTCTGTAGTACCCAGTTAGTCCAAGAAAACCCCTAAAGGACTTATGTTTTTGGGTAATGGCCATTCAATCATAGCTTTAATCTTAGAGGGATCTGCATTAACCCCCTCTGCAGAGACCAAATGGCCCAAGTAATCAGTCTCTTTACAACCAAAATGGCACTTACTCCTCTTAGCAAACAATGTATTTTTTGCTAAGGTTTCCAACACCAAAAACAAGTGCTGTAAATGATCCTTCTCAGTTTTGCTATAGACAAAAATGTCATCAAAGAAAACTATAACAAATTTTCGAAGGTAAGACTGAAATACCTCATTCATGAGACCTTGAAAAGTTGCTGGAGCATTGGTTAAGCCAAAAGGCATAACCAAAAACTCATAATGCCCTTGGTGTGTTCTGAAAGCTATCTTCTCTATATCTTTTTCCTTCACTCTAATATGATGGTAACCAGATCTGAGGTCCAATTTTGAGAACATTGTAGCCCCAAACAGTTCATCCAAGAGCTCATCTATCACAGAGATGGGAAACTTGTCTTTAATAGTTTCTTTGTTGAGAGCCTTATAGTCCACGCACATACACTATGTTCCATCTGATTTCCTCACCAAAAGTACAGGAGAAGAAAAAGGAGACTGGCTGTTTCGAATTACCCCAGCAGTCAGAGCTCATGCACTATTTTCTCAATTTCAGACTTTTGATAAAAGGGATACCTGTAAGGTCTTACAGATATAGGCTGAGTTCCCTTTTTTCAAATTAATCTGGTGGTCCTTACTCCTTTGAGGAGGCAACCCTTTAGGTTCCTCAAAAGTTCCTGGAATTATAGCAACACCTCTTCAATTTTAGGATCCACAGCCTGCAATTGCTGAACATAATTCTGAGGAAGAATCTGTAAAAAAATTCCCTTCCTCTCAACTGCAGATAGTTGACAAAATTGGACTTCCTCCACCAACTCAGGGCTATTAGGGCTTAAACCTTTCAACATCACAGCTTTTTTATCAACCTCGAAGGTCATAGTGAGATTATTAAAATCCCACAAAACTGACCCCAAAGTAGTCAACCATTGCATTCCCACAACTGCATCACATCCACCCAATGAAAGCAGAAAAAAAATCACTCACAAATTCAGTGCCTTGCATCTGAAACTGAACCTTTTGTAACAACCCTTCACTTCTTACCCTCTCCCCATCTGCAACTCGAACATCAATCTGCTCCTTCAAATCTGCATACATCTCAACTTTCATGGCCACCATTGGGTCAAGGAAGTTATGAGTGCTTCCAGTATCTACCAAGATAATGACAGGCCCTTTGACTTTTCCGTTGATCCTCATGGTTCTTGAACTTAAGGAACCAACTATGGCACTCAATAAGATCTCAGGCATCTCACATTCCAACTTAAACTCCTCAGAATTGTTAATATCAACCTACTCCTCATGGACAGTTTCACTAACTTCATAACATAGATCCATCCCTTCTATCATGTAAATTCTAGCATTTTTACATTTAAGAGATGGATTCCACTTCTCCTCACAAAAATAACACAGTCCTTTATCTCTCCTCTCCTTCATTTCTTGGAGAGACTTTTTGAAAAGGCAAAGTGCTTCTGAAATTTCCACCCTTATTTCTAGCTTAAGGTTCCTTCTTAAAAACAGAAGTTGTTGTCACATTTATCCCTAAAGGATTAGAGGCATTACCTCCTACAGAATGTGACACATAAGAGGAGCATTGGCCAGTTACATTTTTAAAGTTTCCTCGAGGGAGAGATCACGGCGTTGCTCGGCGCCAGTGGAAGACTCTCATCCTCGATCTCCCTGAGCACCCCATATGGGCGAACCTCTCGCCAACGAGTCCATATCGGGTTCAGCTCGTGAGGGAGAGATCACGGCGTTGCTCGGCGCCAGTGGGTAGAGAATTCTTGAAATTAAAGTATATATGAATGGGGTTGATGTGAGAATTGGGATGGTGGTCTCACCGAGAGAAATTGGCAGTGACAGAATTTTGTACCTGGGAGCTTCAGTCAGGCCCTTCCTGAGCAACATGGAGATCCAAACCGAGATCGAGGGGAAGGTGATGGTAACCATGAAGCAAAATAACGAGGAGCAACATCTCTATGTAATCTCTTTTGCACCGATTATTTCCTTCGGAGCAAACACAGCGCTATGGTGTGATTAGAGTGCCTTTGTCCTCTGTCGTTTATTCAAGAAATTGGATGAAAGTATTGAAGGTTCAAATGGTGATGAAGCTGAACCAGCGGTTTCAACTGCTACTGCAACCAAATATTCTCCTGCATATACACACTCTGAAAACGATCTGAAAATGAGAAGAGAACTTTTGAGATTTCTGAGTGGAAAGAATTTTTTCACTCCCTTTATGTTTGATGTATTGTCGCTGAGGGATATTGTAATCTATGGTGGAGGTGATGTTGGGGTCCTGCGGGAAGTTTCTCGCCATCCATCTGTTGAGCATATTGATAGTAGTGAAATCGATAAGATGGTAGTTGGTGGATTTTTCATGCAGTTCATGAATAATTCTCTTACATATGGGTTGAGACTTTGTTGGTATTGGGCGGCACACCCTTTATGTGATAGAAACTTGATGTTTGCATGTTTTGATGTTGTTTCTGAGATCACAAAATTGATGGGGTTTTCTAAGGCGACACTGTTTTATATACTCTTACTATATAAGATGCCTGCTCCTCAGTTGTTCAAGGAAATACCACTTAGGGGTGTTTTTAAGCCCTTTGATAGAAGAAAGGGAAAAATTGGAGAAGATATTGTTATGGCTCTTGATGATGTTGTGAAACCAACCATTACTAACCCACATTTAGAGGAAGCCATGTATTGCACTCTTAGATGGATACACAGCCTTGCAGGAGGTGAAAAGAAGGATTCATTTTGGTGGATTATTGCTCAGAGTACTGCTGCATTAGCTGAGGATAAATCACAATATGTGATGGGTGTTGGTAATCCATTGGATATTGTAGTTTACAGTGTTTTAAGGGCCGACATGAATGATTGTGCTTATCCTACTTGTACTGTGTTTATCACCTGCCTCCTTGCCGAGAATGTTAGGGATAAGAATCCGAAAACTCATCTTCCTCTAGTACCAATTCAATGGCCTTTTGATAGAGGAAAAGGACTAAACTACATGAAAGATAACCTTGTGTTACCACCTTTTGAGCTAGCATGTAATTAGGGTGGGTTAAAGCATGATAAGGTGCCAACTTCAAAAAGATGTGTGAAGTCTCGAGCCATTCTCAGGACATTTTTTATCAAGTATTTTATGGCGTGTTACAGGCCATATGGAGTGGTTGTCTGGTTTAGCGGCATTGGAACTCAACCTGTCCTAATGGGTTTTAGGAAGCAAATTGAAGATTTGGGAAGGGCAATGAGTTGTTTTGGCTGTTTGGGAGAAAATAATATGCACAGAGCTGCTAGTACTAAGCAGTTCTTAGAAAATAATTCAACAGGCATTAATCATAGTTATCTGGCCAAGGAATCTGTGCCAAAAAGTACACGGCCTGTAACTATCCAGCCTATCGTTGTCCCCGCCATTCCACTAAAAGAGTTGAAGGATGTTATAGATAATTTTGGTACTAAGGCTTTAATTGGCGAGGGCTCATATGGAAAAGTATATCATGAAGTCCTAGCTAGTGAGCAGGCTGCAGCCATAAAGAAATTAGATTCCAGGAAACAACCTGCCCAAGAAATTCTAGCATAGGTGTAACGCCCCAAACCCGGGTGGCTTGGAGAATTACTACTTGTCACTCATAAACATGTCTCCCAACACATCCAAAGAATAATCTCCAAAAAAACTTCATAAATGAAATCAATCTCAAATCTTCTCAATAATCTCATTACAAACTCCACACAATCTTTAATGCAATAATAATAAATCAAAGGGGTCCATAACCTCCCGGTAGTCATAACAAACCAACTAAATATTTCATAAATCTTACTAAACTCAATACATAAATAAAACTCAAAGACATTAAGACTAAGAACACCAGAAGTCCTTCTTCTACCAATATCTCCTCAGCTTAAACACAAACAGCAATCTAATCCAGGTCCTCATTTGGACTCACCACATCATCTGAAAAATATTATAATGATAGGGGTGAGTTATCAACAACTCAGTAAGCAGAAATCATATGCTAGTGTGCAAACATGAGCATTTATAAAGTAGAGTATGCAGAACAAAATATTTTCCAGAGTTATCATGCAGAACAAAATATATTTTCAAAATAATAGAGCGATGGTTTTGAAACAAGTAAAACCCATGGTACTTTGGCATAACATAAACTGAGTATCATCATCAGATCAAAACAGAGCATCAAACAGAGCAGAGACCATGTTTCACCCCCATGGTAGGGTTGTGCTAACCCCGGTGGCCAAACCAGGCAGAGATAGAGGTGAAATCTTTCCTTTATTCTTCTCGGAGCCCCGAGTGTGCACACAGGAAAGACCACAATAAAACCACTTTGTTTCCAAAGTGGGTGCACTCAGAGACAGAGAAGTTGGTACCAACCCAAACAGAGCAGAGCATAACAGAGCAGAGCAGAGCAAAGTAGAGACAGAGTCAGATACGAAAACCAGTACACCATGCCAAAGATTTTCAGATGTTATATCAAAATAATACAGAGTACCAAAACAGAATCAGAATAGTTTACACACGCTGAACACAAAAGCCAGAACAAATAAATGCACAACTTTTCATATTCTCCATATCGCTCTTTTTCCAGATTTCAGAAACCACATAACAGAATTTAGCTCATGTCTACACAATGCATGTAAGAATATATTTTTCCTTTTTCACACAGATTTCATGAATAATGCAGATAAGTGACCGAGGTTGATCTTTGTTTTCACAAGTTCCCTACACAACACAAATTATGCAAGTTTTCATAAAATCAACCTCAGTCTTATTAGCTTGTATAAAACCCAGCATAGGAACCCCGCTTACCTGACTCCTGCAGCGTATTATCTATACCTTGAAATTGTCCTCTATTAATCTCGGCACCTATTCATAAAACAAAAGAAATATACACCGAGTATTAAATGACAATTGGCACAACCTCCTCTAATAATTAAAGAAGAACCCACAATTTAACACACTAATTCAACCACTTAACAACATTGGGCAGCCCGCATTCCATCCCAAGATACCATATACTAATCTTAGTATTCATTAAAACACCCACCAAAGCCAACGACAAACACCAATAGTCAAAATATCAACCCCACTTCAATGGCCCCTAACTCCAAGCAATCATCACAACTCAACCAAAACTACAATAACAATGTAATTCCAAATGATTTAACCCCCACTCCAAACTGTCGTAAAGCAACCTGAACCATACAAAAACAGCCCCTAATCACTCCCAAGTATCACTTGGTTTACTGTTCGGCCAACCCACAACAAACCACAATTCCAAGACCACTCCAACACCAAGTTTTTACTTACTCATGAAAAAGCCCGAGAACTAACAAACTACACTTTCAAATATTTTATTGAATTGAAATAAAATTGACTAGAAAGTAAAGTGTGTGTGCATGCGCAAGAGACCAAGAACGAGACTAACTTACCAACGAAAATGAATTTCTCCCGTAATGGTTTTACTAATTACACGAGAAGCCAAAAATCGAAAGTCCAAGAACTAGGAATCATAAGCCACGGAAACCCAAGAACTGACAAAATGCAAACCCAAACTCACGGCAACAACAAACTGTATAGATGAGGAACATCAAACATATATACCAAAAACAGAATCTGCACACTACAGTAAGGGAAACTGAAAATCAAGGAATGAAGATGGAACTCTTACCAGTCAAAAATGGAGGGATGCGAAGTGATGCCCGTGTGTTGCAGAGGAAAACCGAGATGCAAAAATGGAGAGAAAACAGAGGTGCAGCAGACGGCAATTCACTAGAACGAATAACGGAAATCAAAATGAGGAGGTTTAGGGCATGGGATTCGGAATCTCAAAATAACTCCAGCAATCAAGAAATGAAGAAGGAACCGAAAGAAAAGAAGGAGACGTGGGAGAGGGATTCGGGAATGTGAGTGGGGATACGGGATGGAGAGGAATGCGGGACAAAAACAGAGGAAAGAAACCGAAAGGAGAAGGAAAGAATTCGGGGGAGGGAAAAAGAAAAGCTTACCCCTCCAAACGACGTCGTTCGCCCACTGAAAATGAAAGGGCTGGGCCCTCAAGCACGGACCGGCTTCACAACCCATTGGGCCTTACAATAGGTCTCAATGGCAAAAAGGGAACCCAACCCCTTTTGTGTTGATTTTACCTCAATCAAAGGTAAGGTTAGTTGTACAAGTTTCAAGCTGAACGTGTGTGGTGAAATGCATCAAGAGACTATCGAAACTGAGGAGCATGTTTTTCAAATGGCAAGACACAAAAAAACTGTTGCATCAAAACTTGGGTTGCCTTTGGTTTTCAAATAGCTTCGATAGAGCTAACGGAACTATGAGACTGGTGTATGTAGCAACATCCCTTCATGGTGTTAGTATTATCAAACATGAAGTAATTGTTGGTACAAAGAAAATTCTGGTTTTTTACCCAGGTGGTGGGACAGTTGTGGGCAAGGAAACTAGCACCTTGTGGATAAAGTGCTTTTATGGGGGATGGTTTGTCACAATCAACGAACGGAATACATGGGCCATGGGCCATGGGCCATGGGCCATGGGCCATGGGCCATGGGCCATGGGCCTTGGGCCAATTTAATTTCATTTACAATTTTATTTACGTTGATGCTACCTGTCATTTGGACTACAATATAGCTAGTGGGCCTTGGGCCTTATTTCTATTTTCTTGTATGCTTTTAGTGTGTTAGTTTGGGCCATGTAGGGGTTATCTCATTTATGTATAAACCAAAGCCTCTAGGGTTTATCATCCAAAAACGTAATGAAAAATTCTACTTTCCTTTTCTTATCTTCTTCTTCATTTTCTTTCTATGGAGGTGCTCCCTTCGAAGTAAGTAATTTCAATATATTTTGTTCCTAAGTAACGTGAGGTGTGTTACCTGGGCGTGCTTGCTGGTCGATATTTTGCCCTAGGTATTTTTCATGAACAGATGAGTTATTCAAGAAATTCTAATGTGTTGGATCTTTGAGTCTAAAATAAGCCCAACTCGTGAAAAACATCTATGATTCTAAGACCTATTTACCCATTAAATATGGGCCACTTGTTTTATAAAAAATTAAATGGGATTTAAACAAATTATTAGGCCTAATAAAAACCCTTAATCAGCCTTTGGACCAGACGATCTATTCAAAATTATCCAATAAACATTAGTTGGGCTTCTCCAAAATATTGACATGTTAATACCATCCAAAACTATCACATAAAATATCAACGCTTTAGAATAAAGTCTTATGCCTATGGGCTCGATAGAATTCTTAGCCAACCTTAATGAATTCATGGCTCATCAGTTTATTCAATATGGTCCAGTAAAATTAATTAAAATCTAATAAAATTATCCTTATTCTGTTTCTAAAGTAAAATTCTATACACTACATTATTATCTCACTTTCATCTCATTATGTAAGATGTGACATATTTATCCCCGTTAGACGATTTTTTATTGGATAATTTTTTATCACCCAATGGTAGCTTACATAGTAAGATGGAAGTGGGTTGGGAGTATGGTGTATAGGATTACTAGTTCCTAAAATATTGGTCCAGTCGTTATAGGCAAGTCATGGACTCAGATCCAAAATAGTGCTCGTGTCAACATGACTCTTGACGGTTGGAGATCACCTTCAAATTCCTGCATTGAAATCAAATTCTTATCGAAGGATCAGGGGCTATATCTCAAGACCTTGGCTTTGTCAGCCTTTTATGCAAGAATTGCCGCTAGTACATCGCTTCCCACGCCCTTGAACATCACTTATTCTTGCAAATTTCCGTAAACTTACCATCATAGTCTTCAGCGCTTCTGTAGTGTAATACTTAATCTGTCAGTAACATCACTAGTAGACAATGCATCCCCTTACACTACAAGAAATAGGCCTTTTAGCAGCGATTTTCTATCTGCTACAAAATAAATCGCCGCTATATAATATTTTTGCCAGCGATTAAAAACTCGCCGCACGTTTTAAAATCCAATCCTCGTAAAAACACCAGGCCGGTCCCAATGCAACAATTGCAGCGATTTAATAGATTTTAGCTGCGAAATAAATCGCCGGGATATAAAAAAACATGTTGTAGCGACATGAAATCGACGGGATAGCTCTGGGCGCCAAATCTAATTTATTTCCCCCTTTCCCTCCCGTCCCGAGCCTTACCCATTTCTAAAATCATCTCCGTTCTTCCCCAGTTCGGCTACCTGCAATTAAATCCACCCACTTCACACACACGACTTCATCTCCATTTTCAAATACGCCCCAAAGCTTCTGTGCCTCTGACCTCCACTTCATTTTCCTTCCACACAGAAGCGAGGGTCGTAATTTTTGGAGTACTTCTTCTGGGATCAAGTATCAGAGGGCAAGCATATTCCACCAAGACTCTTGGAGTGAATTCCTTTAGTGAACAGAGGTATTGCTTGGCCTAATTTCTCTATCTCTCCACCTTCATATGTAGACTGGTTGCTTTACAACAATCGGTGCATTTTTCTTGTAGACTAATTTTCATCTGTTTGAGTCAGGAAGCTTGATGCTTTTTGCACGAAAATGCCACCTTTATATTTGCATTTTGTGTAGGTGTTGATGTGGGGCGTTAATAGTTAGTAATTTTTGGGTGATATTTTTAATTTGCACACCATAGATACATATATATATATATATATATATATATATATATTATATACATGTCCAACCAGGAAATAAATTAAATTGATTTGTTGGTCTGATAATTACATCCTCTAGCTAGGCTGCTGGTGTTATAAAGTCATGCAAGTTATTTGGGTGTCCAAAACTGGCTATCTCACAGCCCTGAAGTTTTGGACACTTAAAATTATGCATGATGATGATATATTAGAAAGACTTCCATAAATATGTATTTAGAAAGTAAATATATATATATATATCATTATAAGAATATAATTTGAGCCTTTGGAATTAAACAATAGTTTAGCAGCTTGGACTTTTCTGGACAAGTAAGAATACTGTATATGTGTAGGATTTGAAGTTAGTGATCTTTCTTGATTTAGTATATGCTTTTCGAGAAAGTGGAGGTAATGCGAAGGGAATAAATATTTCATATTTTGAATGTTACATTGATGTTTTCTTGAGATTTTAGATGATGCGAAAAAGAAATATAAATGTGATAGATGCTAAAATATTCACCTCTGGTTTCTGTTTAAGGCTAAGGGTATTTTTGTCTACGAATCAAATGTTTTATTATTCATGTTCTAAATAGTAAAAAAATTTTATCAGTTGTATTTTCTCAAGACTTGAATGATGTGGATTTGTTTTTTAAAAAAAGTTTTTGAACCAAACTAGTGTTGAGGCTTTTATTGAAATTATCATGTGTGTGTTCTGTTGTTGGAAGCACAAACTTAATTATCTTTGTTTGGATAACTTTTGATTTTATTCTCAATCATTATTCATCGAAAGCAAATACACTGTTTATGTTGTGGTGTAACTCATTGGCATTTTCATTACTTTTTTGTGGCTATATTGCATTCTAAATTTTCCTGTTGTTTGTTTTTTCTCCTTTCCCTCACACATAGTGTTCTGGTTCACGCTTGCGAGAATCGAACTTGAGATTTTCTTTAGTTTTTGTATCTTGTATTTGTTCTTTGAATGTTTCTTGATTATGTTATTTCTTGGGTCTGGCTGTAGGATTTGACATTAGTGATGTTTCTTGCTCTTTGTGTATGCTTCTTGACAAAGTGAAGGAGCTAGCTAATGAAGTTTTGGACACTGTTGAGATTTTCTTTAGTTTTTGTATCTTGTATTTGTTCTTTGAATGCTTCTTGTGTATGTTACATTGTTGTTTTCTTGGGGTTTTAGATGACGAGATAAAGAAATAGAGATGTACTGGATGCTAAAATATTGAGCTCTGATTTCTTTTTGGTTCAAGAGGTATTTTTGTTTAGAAATCAAATGCTTTATTATTTATGTTTTAAATACTGAAAATTTTTGGGGAGTTTTATTTTATTAAGACTTGAATGATGTGGATTTGTTTTACAAAAAGGTTCTGAACGAAACTAATTTTTAAGCATTTATTGAAAAAGAATCACCCAAATGCATAAGGGGCTGTGTTCTGTTGTTGGAAGCACAAACTTGGTTATGATAGGTTGAATATGATTTGGATTTTATTTTTAGTCATTGTTTGTTGGAAGGAAACAGGCCGATGGTGTTTTATCTATGTTGTAACTTGTTACGGTTTTCATTACTTTTTGCTGGCTGTTTTGTAGTTCTAAAGATTCTCGTTGTTAGTTTTCCTCCTTTCTGTCACACACAGTAGTCAGGTTCATGCTCGCAAGAATCAAACTTGAAATTTTCTTTAGTTTTTTTTATTATTTTTCTTCTTTGTATGTTTCCTATTCTCTTATTTTTGAAATTAGTGATCTTTCATGCTATTTGTAAGATCTGAAATTAGTGATCTTTCTTGCTATTTGTGTATGCTTTTCATCAAAGTAGAGATAATGAGAAGGAAATGAAGGTTTGGCAGTTTGAATGTTGCATTGCTGTTTTCTTGAGGTTTAAAATGATGAAAGAAAGAAATATAAATGTGCTAGATGCTAAAATATTGAGTTCTAGCTTGTTTTTTGTTCAAAAAGTATTTTTGTCTGGAAATCAAATGTTTTATTATTTATGCTCTAAATACCGAAAAGTTTTTATTGGTTTTATTTTCTCCGAACTTAAATGATGTGGATTTCTTTTTTTAAAAAAATTTTCTGAACCAAACTAATTTTGAGGCATTCATTCAAAAGGCTCACCCAAAATTCATATCATATTTGTTCTCTTGTTGGAAGTACAAACTTAGTTATGGTAGGTTGAATAACTTTTGATTTTAATCTCAATCATTGTTCATTAGAAGCAAACAAACCGTTGTGACTCATTAGCATTTTCATTGCCTTTTCCTGGTTATTTTGCATTTATAAAGATTCTCATTGTTTGTTTTTTCCCTTCTTTCCTCACACATAATGCTCTAGTTCATGCTTGCAAAAATTGAATTTGGAATTTTCTTTAGTTTTTGTATTTAGTTTTTGTTTTTTTAATGTTTCTTATTCTCTTATTTTTGGGGTCTAATCTGGCTATAGGATTTGAAATTAGTGATCTTTCTTGGTCATTATGTATGCTTTTCAAAAGACATTTTTGTCTAGAAATCAAATGTTTTATTATTTATGTTTTGAATAACAAAAATTTTTACTTAGTTGTATTTCCTCAAGACTTGAATCATGTGGATTATTTTGGGGAAAAAAAGTTTCTAAACCAATCTAATTTCGATGCATTATTGAAATATGGCTCACCCACATGCATATCATGTGTGTGTTCTATTATTGGAAGCATCAACTTACTTATAGTAGGTTGAATAACTTTTGATTTTATTCTTGGTCATTGTTCTCCCAACGCAAACATGCCTATGGTGTTATATTTGTACTGTAACTCGTTGGTATTTTCATTACCTTTTGCTATTTGTTCAGTATTTCTAAATATTCCTGTTGTTTACTTTTTCCCTTTTGACTCACAAACAGTGCTCTGATTCATGCTTGTAAGTAGGGCTGCAAATGGTCCGGTCCGCTCTGATTCATACTATGTGTTAAACTAGTGGAGATGAGAATGTATTATTTTTAACACTTTTAAGCAACCGATGATTTTATTCAAACTAGTAGGTTCGATTAGAATTTTCTAGTTTGTCAAGAGCTACTCTTGTATGGGTGTTCTATGCTTTCACACAAAAATGATGTGAATTCTCAGGTTTTCTTCAAATCTAGTATGCTTGGGTTGTGTAGTTGAGATTGTGGTTAAATGAGGGATGTTTAAGAGCATGAATGTACTAAAGCTGCTAGCTGTCCATGGTAGTGCAGAAAATTATGCACTGCACTCTGTTTTGCTTCTTCAACCAGTCCATTTCATTCCCATTTTTCATTTGCATCTTTTGCTCAACCAAAGTTATTTCTTTGTATGAAAAACTGTTGAAAACAAGGGACAAAAACCAGCCATCTTATAAGCTTTAAGCTTTAACTTTTCTGTACTAAATATTGAGGCAAATATTATTTCCCTTGGGGAACTCGATCAAGTTCTTTTTGCATATAGAGATTAATTTATCTTACAATATAAAAAGCTGATCAATTAATTAATTTATCACAGCAAACTATATAAATTTATATTAAGGGTGTATATATAAGTAGGTATGTATTTCAGTTTCTATTCATTAATGGAAATGAATAGATACCATGCATGTACCTACAACAATTAGCTTCCATTTGTGTATATATGCTATTAATGTTTCTAATACCAACAGAGTGTATATCGCATACTAACTTGAAAGCAGTGAGTTGCAATTTCAGGGTTACTTTTAGTGTCATGTAGTTGAGATTTGCTAAAAGTAATTTTATTAATTGGAGTGATTTAGATCGAACTCAAGTATTGATTGATGTGTTATTCATTAATTGAATATTTTATTCATTAAGCATTGACTGGATTGTTTAGCCCTTGGTATTAATATGTACGTTGTCTGAGCCGATCTCAAGCTTATAACTAGCTTTCCTACTTTGTGCACTAGTATACGGGACATCCTATTTCAAATTGCTATTTTTTAATAAATGAAACTACACTTACAGAAATATTGAAAATAATTTTCTACATGAAATACTATTGAACTTATAGGAACTCAACCCAATTGTTGCTTCCATCCATTTATCTTTCATGTACAAAACCCGACGGCCTTTATTGGACAGCAAACATGCAATTTGAATGTATGCTCTAGTTATTTATTTAGGATGCTTGGAATAAGAACTTTTAAAGTTTGGCTTAGTGCTAAGTATGGATAGAAGTTAAATTGTTTGATGTTGTGCTTGTTAGTTGATTTTCCCTAAGTTGACAGGATGTAAGGAACGTGCTTTCTAGTTCAAATTATATAGTTGGAAGATGCAGTTAAGCTTGTGATTAAAATCATTACTCCTATATTTGTTTGCTTTTATTTGTATATTTTTCTTTTGTTGAGAAGTCTCACACAACTTAGGAATAAAATCATCCTAGTCTTTATAAGAAATTACCACACTCCTACTATTAGGCCTTTTATGGGGAGAAATTGGTGTGTTTCTATATGGTATTAAAGCCAAGTTAACCTATAACTGATGATAGGCTCCTGCAACCTACCCACGATGATGGTATCAGAAATACTGGTCTACACGTGAGGGGACATGTTGAGAAGTCTCACACGGCTTAGAAACAAACTCATCCTAATCTTTATAAGGAGTTACCACACTCCTATTATTATGAAGAGACATGGGTGTTTCTATACTTTAAAGCAAATCTTCATCAATCCGAGCTTTTTGCAATATTTCCACCTCCATGGAAGAGTTACATAGAGATGGAATAATAGGACGCTTAAATTCGGATCATAGAGAACTGACCAAAGTATGTAGTAAAGTTTTGGGAAAAAACTGAAGGTATCAAAACAGATAATCTTGTACAGAGACAAGAAAATACACTCTCGCCAAAGCAGAAACCACCAGGAAGAGACTACAGCACCGAATTGATAAAAAGAAAGGCATGGCCATAGTTAATCGTGTAAAAAGAATGGGACCAGTACTACATTAATTTACAAATCCTTGCCATAGTTTTATATTGGAGATCATGGAGGAGATATTCACTTGCCAAATCAAATAAGAATAATATAATGTACTGAATGATCTAGTTTTTGAAAAGTTCGGTGCAGATTTTACAAATCCCCCCGTCTGTCTGTTGGAGAATCTTTTGCACATGTTTCAAACCAAGCCCAATTCTAGTTCACAAAAACAAAAGCTAAAAAAATCCCTAAATTATATAAGAAATTAACCATGACCATCCCTTCCACTTGATTCAAATACAGCACATGTCTCGTGGTTTTTCTTCCCAACTTCAATTTTATTTTGTGTACATTTTTCTTGTCTAGCTCCTGTTTCGTTGTTCTTTACATGTACCCAAAAAAACTAAAAAGGGTATTTCCCTCCGGGGTTCAAAACGTAGTTCTTTTGCATAAATCAGTTTATTGATAAGCTGATGATTAATTGTAAAACAATAGAGAAATTCTATTTGCAGTCCTCAAATAGAAATTGTATGTGCAAAACCTTCATTAAATAGAAAAAAATATTATTTTGAGAATAGTATTATTGTAATTTTACAAAACTTTAAAGATAAAATTGACTATGCTTGCAATACAATCCCCATTTGGGGACTGTACGTAACATTGCTCACCAAACCATAGGCCTTTTGGCATATTCTAATAATATTTTATTCAACTTCCAACATTAATCTCATCTCATCTCATTTGTGTAACCAATCAAGACCAAAAGAAGAGGGTTAACTAGCCCATTACCAAAATTATTGGAGAATTAAGCTAAAATAATTTGTATTTTGACACCTACGTACCTTCCGGTTGGAACTAATCTTAATGTGTAGCTTAATATTTGAATAAAATTTAAAAAAATAAAAAATAAAAGGTGGAGACGACATAATTTGATGGAATCAATAATGCTCCCAACAACATGCACATGGCCATGCTCCACCTTATCAATTGCCTCAATAATAAAGGCATGCACAATACATAGAATCTCATCATGCATTCGTTGAGTCATGACAACAAGAAAACCTTGACATTATTAATCATGCATACAATCCATTCAAAATAAACAAACTTACACATGAACACTAGCAAAGGTGATCTTATGAACATCTTCTATATTATTGCTTCTTGTTCCTAAAAGTTCTCGAATATGTCTCTCATATGATTACAACGGAAGAAACAAAAACAAAAACAAAACAAAAAAAACCGAAAAACATGGTACAGAATTATCCAAACTCAGTGCTTGACCGCACAGGTTTGAAAAAAAAGTTGGAAAAATGTTCAGCTTCTGTTCTTGCATTTCTCTACTGCTCTCGGTGCTGCAGAAATTTGATAATTTAAACGAATATTAGTGACCAATTTTGGGGAATTTAAAGTATTTTCTCTAAAATTGGAATTACTTTTGACGCACTGCATTTTTTATTTTCTTTTGTAGGCTTATTTATATATGCTCATATAATTATTAAGAGCAGTTGCCATAAACTTTATGTACCAAATGTTTTTGAGTTACTAACCAAGTCCAATGGCTTCGGATCCTTTCATTATTCGCAAACGCTTGCAAGAATCAACAAACATCCTGCAAAAGTACAAAACCAGGAGTTTATTACTGTATTCCTTTATTTAAGATCAAGATCTCTTCGCTTATTATTATCCTAAGAAAAGTTATGCCACCCCATGCCACCCCTATGAAACTCTCACACCTTATGAAAAAACTACAAAAAACTACAGATGTGAGATGTGAGAGTGAATAGTAACTGATACATAGCAGACCTCTTATCCAAATATGAGAGAAATAGACACATAAAATGAAATGGAACTTACTCCCATGGCACATCGCCTACAAGCATCCAATCTCCGTCCTTGTCCTCATAAGTGGGCACGTACTCGGAACCATTCAAGAGATCTATCAACTTGCTCTCGTTCATGAAATCCTTCATTAATCCTTGTGACCCACAATTACCTAATTCATTCCAAAAACCAAAATACACCCATTAATCAAATTAATTCAGTTCATACACACAAATAAATAAATAAATATCCTTTTAAGTTGGAGCAATTTTCTTCAAGTTAATTACCAATGGTAAAGGAGCTGAACATTTTGCCCAAGGCAGCAGAGAGTTCCTGGTAGCTCTTGTACAGCTTCAAGTCCACCTTACGTAAATATGGTGCACCATCCATGCTAACCTTAACAAAGGCAGCAGCACTGCTCACGCTGCCCTTCTCGGCTGCTTCGTCTCTAGTGCTACTGTTCTTCTGGACGGCCACGATGTTCTTTCGGAATGTTCGTACGGGTGGCCAACCCACAACTTGTGCCCTGAGATCCAGATCATAAACACGATTAATATAAAGTTATTTTTTCAACTAAATTAATAATTCATAGTTTATTCGTTAGTTTTCCAACTTGTTGTAACATCTAAATAATTTCTTTTTTTTTTTGGTTTGAACTTTTTCCCATTACTCTCTATTAAAGCCCCTTTTAGAAAAGGATGTCTCTCCTTTCATCTAATTATACCATTATAAACTATAATAAATAATTTAATTTTTTTAAATCTTAAAATAATATTTATTCAACTTTTCTACTTTTATTTTAAATTCATCTCGTCTCATTTATCTATCACTAACTCTTGTAATTCAATTAATTAGTTAATCACTTAGGTGAACAACGTGCGACGACCTAGCTGTATAGCCTGTATTTGAGTTTTGACTATCTTTTCCCTTGTCGTTGCTTCACGCCATCAAATTGTTTGGCTGTCGAGAAAAGTAAAAAGATTCCAAATGTTTTGTTTTCTTCCTACATCTGCCCGACAGCCTACCAAGGCCTTGAAAAAGGCCCTTGAACTGTCACGAGTCTAGATGCAAGTACATAGATGGTTAGGAAAAAAAGCAAAGACTTGAGTACATAGATAACCGAGAATTCAGTAATAATTTAATAAGAATAATCATATATAAATACCCATAATAAATTTTATTATAATAATAGCAATAATGGCACAAAGTCCGATTTCATGAATTAACTCATCAGGAATTCTCAACCTATTCTTCCAAACAGATAATAACAAGTCTTGCCTATAATAACATTGTTCATTGATTTTCAACAACGATCCTATAAATTCGATTAAAACAATCTGGATTTCCGATATATATTTATATATATATGCATTTATTTACGAAAAGTGAGGATTTCAAAGATACATGCAAGCCCATCAAGTATGTACACAATAAAAATTAAACAGAAAACAAAGCTATGAAATTTGAAGAACAGGTGTGTAGATCTATGTACGTACTTGGCTGCTGGGGGCTTTGCAGGATCAGTAGTAGTAGTAGTAGAGCGTGGTAGAGCAGTACTCTTCTCCTTCATCTTTTCAACTTCGTTCTTGGCCGCGGAAGACTCTAATTTGGAGGAAAGATTAAGCTTCAAATCAACGGTTTCTGAAAACCCTCTTTTCGAACTATTCTTGACTGCATCGCCATCATTTCCACCTCCGCCGGGTAATCCGAGACGCAGTTCCGTCTCTTCGAAATTAATCGTGCTGTACTTGTCGCGACGATCCACCTCCAAAATGCTACTCATTTTTACACCAAAAACCTCCAATACTAGCTAGCTAGTTCGATGATCCTCTCCTTTTTCTTTTTTCCTTCGTCTCTCTCTCGCGTTCTTTTTTCTTCGTCGCAGCGTTTCTTATTCTCTTGCTAATGTCGGTAGAGAGGGTACATGTGAAGTATGGGAAATATGAGAGTGTTGGAAGAAAGCGCGGATCAGGGGTATTGTGGGATAATTATATTGTTGTGGGTGGTGATGATGTCGGGTTGGTGGGGACGTTTTGACGGTGCTGATTTTGCCACGTAGAAGTGTTATCGTTAGTTGGACCGTCCGCCGTTGGTCGGGAGATTGATGTCATGGATGACGTCATCATGCTCAGAATGATTGTGGCAAGGCAAGTGGACAAATCCAGTTGGCCAGTAATCCAAGATTATTTTGTTCATGGTTACCTCCTAACAGCTTCAGTAATCATCGAACTCGTATAGAAATCAGAAAGATTCTTTTTTTTTTTTTTTTTTAATTTACAAATTAATTTATTCATGCAGTAAATATTATTGATTTAAACTTTATCTCATTAGTTAGTATATTATGAGCCTATAACATTGTTAGAATTTCGATTAGGATTTATTTGAATAGTGAGATGATATGAGATAAGATGGTTTATGAATAATAATGAAATTATTAATTAAAATAAAATAAGATGAGATGAGATCTGTATCCAAATGAGTAATTAAATTTATCTCTTTTAAATAACTTCAAATTTATACATTTTTTTGTTTTTGTTTTTGGATTTTTTGTGGCCTTACATATTTTTAGTTTTAATTTTATTTTCTTCATTTTTTATTGTTTAAATTATTTAAATTTTGTGAAATCTTTTACACATGGCGCATACATGGCCAATCACGTAACATGTGGCAAACTATCATTGGTATTGAACTGGTGTTTCTAATAATTTGCTAATAGAATTTCGAACAAATGACTAATTTGTTTATCTTTAAAACCAGATACGATTAAAATGTTCGATTAAAAGCATAAGAAATAATTTTATTTTAAAACCAAACATATTAATCAGTGATCTATATTTAACCGTTTACTCATTAAGCAATAAAATAATGATATTCATACAATTACTTTGCAACCATCCAAGATGATGATGTCACTCCATAAAAAATAATAATATTTTTATGTGAACAAAACTTTACATAAATACTCCATATTTAAAAAAAGATAATAATAATAATGACAAGTTCTGCGTGTATATCATCACTCTAAGTAATAATATTTGTTGAACAGTAGTGTTATACGTACTTACAGTTTATCTTACATTTTTATTTACAAGACTCATTTTATTAGTTTTCTGAATTTCAAATTTCATAATTTTCAGCATATCAATAATTGAAATGTAGAGAAGTAAGTTTTTTTTATAGGTTTTTCTTAAATACATTTAGCATTTTCTTTTGATGAATATCCTTTTTATTCTCATGATCATATATGATTTTAAAAATTGATTTATCTACAATTCACTACTTTTTTACAATTGTATATTGAAGGAATGATAGTTTTATGAAATTGAAATTTATTTTTTATGAAAGTGGCATATTTGTATTAATTAATTAGAAAATAATAATAAAAGAATTATACGTGCATCATTACTCTATAATTTTTGCTTGGCATGTCGGCAGCATGGACATAAATGAAATTAATCTTTTATAAAATTAGGGGACTTGATCTCTATCCATAAATATCGATCACCAAAAACATAACATTTATAGAAGAATGTGATTACTTTAATGATGTCTTCTCGGAATATTATTGATAAATAGTTCCAATCTAATCAAAATAATTACTTAGAGAGATAAGGATCTTTCAAGATTACCTTTATTCTCTGTATTCTTATCCCCTCAATCCTCACTATGAGTGGCTAGAAATGGAAGCACCTTCACCCTTTCATGAATGGGTCCAAATGTTCCTTCACAAAATGGCAAAACATTAAAACCTTTATCATGACTTGCATACAGCCCATCAATACATTATGGGAAAATCACTATCAAGCATAGTTAAAGCTCTAGATAGATAAGGTTTTGCAATCTCAAGTTCTTTTGGGTTTTTTTTTTCACCCCTTTCTTCTTTTACCAATAAGATTGATCTATTTCCAAATTAACATCCCACAACTGTCAAAGCATAAATAGTAAATTTTTGGATAAGGTTTTTCAAGAAGTAAGATTAATTTATCTGAAGAAGGATGGCGAAGTGATTGAAAGTTGAAACAAACATGCATGATCTCATGAATACTCCATGGAGATATAACCTAGCTATCAATTGGGCTATCTATATATCTTCTCTAGTGTCTATCTTGGTATCACTCCTTGATGAATTGCTTTCTAGCTAGATTCAAGAGTCCCTTTTGAGTTTTGAACTAATAAACTAAGTCCTACAACTAAAAAATTAAATAGTATTTGTCTAAAGGGATCTAGGTTGCGTTTGGATAGTGAGATATTCTCAAGTATTCTCAGGTATTCTTTAAATAGTAATGAAAAATTAATAATAGAATATTAAATAGTAGTGAAAAATATGAAAAAAATAATAATAAATAGTATTGAGATATTATCATAATACCAATTCCCTTGTGGGTCCTTGTAGTTTTTGACATAGTCCTTTTACTTACAAATCTTGTATATATCCTCTAAGTTGCTGATATTGTAAGAGTTGATTTAGCAAAGGAGCTTAAAGTTTTGAATTGTTAGCTCTACATGATTAATGAGAATGAGTCTAATTCTCAAATGATCAATTTTTTTTTTTTTGTTATAACCAAATGATGATTTTCATCTTAAATAATTTTTATCATAAATAATCGATATAAAAGATGTATTTTTTCAGAAAAGCTTGTGCGTCCAATTGACTTATATACAACCAGATCATTATCACTTCGATATTAAAAAGTGACAGGCTTCTTTGATTTTTCCATGGAAAGGATAGGAGAAAGCGTCGAGAGAGCGACTTTCACTGATTCAAATATCATAATATTAATAATTTATAGCACTGCAACCTAACTAGTTTTTTTATATTATATATATAAGTATCATGACCAGGTACCGGCTAGTGAGATCAGTACACTAGCTTCGTTAATTGGTTAATTTAGATCATAATTTACATTATACGACTATATATATCAATACCTATATCTATACTTATATATAAAGTGCGAATCGCCTATGAACAGTATTTTCGTCTAATATTTTCGTTTCTCATTTTACCCCTGCTTCTATTCCCAAATTTCGATTTTGCCACTGCCATTCTTCCCATTTTGCCCTTGATTTCTCCCGCGCACGAAGCCCTCTTCCGCTCTCCCCCATCCGTTTCTTCATCTGCTACGGTGCGCCGCCGCATGCTGTCGTGCTCGACACCGCCGCTCTCATTCTCTTCCCCTCCGACCGGCGTCCATTCCCTTCCAATCTCAGCCCCTCTCGTGCCGCCTTTGACCGCCACGAGCGAATCCAAGCTGCGGCCCGTCCGATTCTTCGTCGCCTCCAGTGCGCCGTCGCACGCCGGCGTAGCTAACACCGACCCACCCATTCTCTTCCCCTCCGTCCGGCGTTCCTCCCCTTCCAATATCAGCTCCTATCGTGCGGCCGTTAACCGCCACGACGAATCCAAGCCGTGGCTCTTACTTCGTCGTTTTTTTTTTTTTTTTTATTTTTTATAGCAGCGGCTGTGTCTTTATTGTGTTTTATTTCCTTTAATTTTGAATTATGTAAATATTGAATTCAATTGTTACATTTAAGTATAAATCTAATTTTTTCCTTTTATTAATGATTTATTAAGAAATAAACTTAAATAATTTTTTTTTTAATTTCTGGATAAATTGAATAGTTTATTAATTAACCTGAAATTAATTACACTATTTGAGGTAGATCTATAGTTTCTAATGTACTATAGTTTATTTAATTTTTTTTAAAGGAAAATTATAGGGTTACTACTCTCCTACTACTCACTTACTATTCTTTTTATATTTGATTTTTTTTTTAAATTTTTTATTTTACTTAATGGTTAAGGAAGTGATTATTAATAAAATTATATATTTTTTTAATTTTTTCGATTAAGGATGTTAAAAAAATACTTCAAAGAAAATGATAAAAAAATAAAAAACTTGAAATTAACTATAAGTAGTAATTGGGTAGTAATAGAGTAGTAACCCTATCATTATCTTTTTTTAAATGTAAAGGATGAGACTTTATAAAATATATGATTAAATTATTTAATACTCATCCAACTATAATTATTAAGAGTAATAATAGTAGGTTGGTTAGTATAATTACAAATTTTCATAAGGAAATAAATTATAACTTCTTAATAATTTAAAAATATAATATGTCATTATTACTATTTTATTTAGCCATGTGTGAAAATGTTAAATAATTTAATGTTTTTCATTGTTATTATTTCTTATAGTGTTTCTGTTTTAATAATATTAAAAAGAGTTATGAAAACTTTTGAAGTAAATTAAGATGATCTGGTTTGCATTCTTAAATTAAGAGCTAAACTGCATTTGAACTAACGCAATAATTTAACATTATTTGTAATGTTAAATAATATGGTCTAGAATATGTTAATATATTAGTACATTTTTAATTTTTTCCTTCTCTGAAAATTTATATAATGTTGGAGAGAGTTAGATGAGATGAAATTTTATAAAAAATAATTGAAAGAGAAAAAGAGTTAAATAAAAAATATTATAAAATTAAAATATTATAAGACACTTAGGTTATAATTTTATAATATTATTTTTTTTTTGAGATTTAAAAAGATAAATTATATTTTATTTAAAATTTGAAATTTTGAGAAAGTTATAATGATTATTTTAAAAGTTTTGTATTTCAGTTATGTTTAAAAAGGAGATGAGATATGATATGAAAATTTTGGAATAAAATCTATTTTCAAATAGACTTTTATTTGAAAATAAGTAAGGGATAAACAATGTTCTAATCAATTTCTCTCTCTTTATTTTCCTGTTTTTCTCATCAAATCCGGTTATCTTATGTTTTTGCTCTTTTGCCGATTAGGTGAGTTTGGATACTGTGGTTTTTTTTTTTATATAGGTTATATCCTAATTAAGATGAGATTAGTTGAAATGAAAATTAAAAATTAAATAAAATATTGTTATAATATTATTTTTTAATATTATAGAAATATTAGCCTTTTAAACAAGAGATTTTGGTAAGCTTAACCAAACAATATTTTATTTTTAGTAAAAGAAATAATCTTAATTTGCTTATGGATGTTACATTTCATTTAAGTGCATTCAATTCTTGAGTTTGCTGCCTAACAAGATTCAAAATTCTCATTATATGTTATTTTATGTGGAACGCATAAAAATACTATTGGATATAATCATTGATATTAGGGTTTATAATATGAGATAAAAAGGAAAATGATTTAGTCAAAAATCCTTACTCATATGCTGCTTGTGATAATATGATGATTTGCTTTACACGATGATTATATCTGAAATTGGTCATATTTTGCTATCTATTATACATCTCGCAGCATTTAATGGTAGACAACTGGGCATATGTGCAGCGCACGTTGTCCTAACTAGTATATATATAAATGCTAGTAGCAAGTCTTGCACTACTCACATCTACCTATATGAGAAATGATACTTGCAGTCGTAAGTGTGCAAGCGCCGTACAGTCGTTTTGAAAAAAATGAATAAATATGAGACCCACATGAAAAGAAATGAATTTTTTAATAGTGGGCTCCACTCTTTTTCAAAGCGACTGCACGGCGTTCGCGCATTTCACGACTGTATGTAGCATTACTCGACAAAAATGATAAATCACATATTAATTAGGTAAAAGTGTGCAGTGTAAGACTTTCATATAAAATTTTTCAATATATATATATATATATATATATATATATGTATGCGCGCTTGATTTTTCATATTATTCAATATATAATAGTCCTTTAATATTTACTTGATGATGAAGATCATATATAGCCTCCATTATCAGAAAAATATTATACCCCTATCACATGATGGATTAAATGGAATTCTTCAAACTATATATAATTACGACCCAAATTATATATTATTGAATTATTCTATTTCTATTCATTTGGATATTACAACGTACGACTCCGATATATATTGGATATTAATGCTTATTAATCTGAGTCAAAGAAAATTAACAAAAGATTATTTTGCTGGTGTCTGGTGATATATATTAATGTGACGATTAGAGATTCTATTTAATTATTTCTTTGTTCAAACTATAAAAATGTCAATTTGAAGATAGATAGATATATTAGTGCTATTTGAAAGTTTTTACACCACATAACATTTATACATACGACATAATTTGATTTGTCAGATTTAACTTTTAAAATTTGAAATTATGTCACGGGATCATATAGAATCAAATTCGTGAATAGTGTATGGTGTAAATATTTTTAAATAGAATTATTGTATTATGCATAGGATCACGTACAACAATATTAATTAGTGTGTGGACGTATTTGATATGTGAGTCATGAAGACCCTATAAAAATGTATAATTAACATCGTGTCTGTCTCTGCCCATATTGGGCCATTTTATTTGGATAGATAATTACAACGGATCATCTCAATTTGTATTTCACCACACTCTCTCAAACACATCAAATCAAAATCAAAACTAACATAAATATTTCAAAACATATTATTTTATTAGAAGGTTGTAGAAAAATGGTAAAGGGGTAGTTGTTTAATCACTTATCTTCTATCCAATTAATCAAACAAGTTTTCAAAGCTTGAAGTGAAAAGGAGTTTAATCATGTAAATGTAAAAGTTAACAATATTAATGGCTAGCAATAATAATATTACTAGGAAAATGCATACGGTATCGATGCATCGGAGGGATAATATTTGTTTTAATTTTTAATATTAAAAAAATAAAAAATAAAAACTATTGGTACGATGCATTGGTATCCGTTTCATCCCTCATATTACTATAGAATAATTTTTTTCATCAGTTACTATTCACGACCTCACACCCTACATTTTATGAAAAACATCTCACATTCTATAAAACAAAACTGTCAAATGTAAAGTGTAGAGATGAATAGTAACTGATGTATAATAAAATCCATTACTATATAGTACTTTTGTGTTATTTGTAAAACAAACAAAGTTAATCTCTAACTATTTCTTAAATCTATTAGGGTAATATTAAAATAGTCCCACATTTAATGGGACTAACTACTTTAATACAATTCAACCCAAATTTTTTTGTATAATTTTTATTCTTGTAAACATCATAGCGTCAATGACTTTTTTTTGTTTTTGGAAAGTGAGGCGGGGGCAATTATCGTACCAACCTTTCTCGAGTGTGACCATAGAAGCTCTTGCTTATTGTGAAATGTTCGATTTGAGTTATAGCTATTGTTCCAAGGGTGAGCCTATCACCACAACACCCTTAAAGTATCCAGCTGGTCCAAAACCTATCCACATGGCTCAAAGGTCATGCTTTACTACTACAAGTGGTTTCAACTTAATTTTGCCTGACTCGAACTCCGAACTTTAAGCTATGGAAACACGTTGAGAATGATAATTAGCAGGACCATACAAGCATGTGCTGGATTTTATTGGGCACTGACCCACTTAGGATGCTGTAAGGCTAAGCCAACCAGATCGAGTTTTCATGTCAACCAGCTTCCCCCATCCATCTTCCCCATGCATGTGCTGTGTCTTACAGATAAAGAGTACTGCTTCATGGCTCTTCGAGTCTTTATACCTATTCCATTATAAATGGATGGTGCATGCATGACATGAACAGGTTAATTAATGAAAGGGTAAGTTTGTGTGGGGTTTCACGGCTAGACATGAGTTTTTAAGATTTTATATAGAGCCAAAATTATTGCAATTTTCTTTCAGAAATTCTGCAAATTAAATTCTGACAAAACATGTACAGAAAGCAAGAAGCTGAAAGGGACATTGCCATGGACTCCAAACAAAAAGACAGGCCCCAGTGCCAACCTATACACACTCACAGCCCTCGTGCGGGGTTGGACCCTTACCGCAGACCGTCAACGTCCATCCTCTGACCCCATGCCCTCTCCCTTTCAGCCTCACTGTCTCTATCTATATTCACTGTATACATAAGCCAGGGAGACACCACACGTGTGACATTTAAGAGGTCGATGCCGATAGTACACTTTCTCAGCAGTTAGATTACAGTGCTGTTGCTCGGTCATCCTCTCATGCATCTTTTTCCACAGTACACTGTTTTCCTCCGTACTGTCCTCTATTGGATTTTTATTTTGTGTAATTTATATTAAATAAGACCAGCAAAATAAAACAAATGGCCCAAAGTTTCCAAATAAGTAATTCTCGTGAAGTTGGAGTCAAAATGATGAATGACTGCTTGGCACAATTACGAATCCCTCCACGGTTAAGAACATTGTACTTCATGCCGCATGGATTGGTGAATGGTGACTAATCAAGAAAAAGGGCGAGCAGAGCTTGCCATTGGCCAACCATGGTTGGCACGGAAAAGCTCCGACGCTAAAGTAGTACTTAGACGTAACTGTATTTTTTTTATTGGTTCAACCAATTAACAACCAAAGATAAAAAATGCACCAACTGTGACATTCTTTTAAAGTCTGCGCTGATTTGGATATTAAAACTATTTTAAAATATTAATAAATAATAATGAAACAATTTATAAATAATAACAAAATAATAATAATAAATTTATAAATAGTAATTTAAGAATATGAGCCAATTTAGATTGAGATAATCATCTTATTATTATTCATAAATTTTAACTTATAAATTTTATTATTATTTATAAATTATCTCATCTTATTTTATTTCAAAATAACTGTATGCCGTATATTTCATGCTTTACTTGTCTTATATAACACGTGTCAGGTGGAACGCGGTCTGATGTTTCCCACTCGCCTTCAGCCATTTCGTTATTTTACCTTCTATCATTTTGTTGTCGCGACGACCCTCATACGCCAATCCCTTGTCATTTTGAATAGAATATAAGAGTAATTTTATTTGCAGTTTTCAACTTGGGGAGTATTGTATGTGCAGACGTTTTATTAAATGAAAAAAAAAATATCATTTTAAGAGTGATAATTTTATAATTTTAAAAATTTTAAAGAAAAAATTATCTAAATTTACATTATAATCTTTAAATAAAGAAAGTACCTGACATTGTACTTGTAACTTGTAAGAACTTCGTCCCAGGCCTTTCTGGGCCTTACTCGACTCTGGTATGGTGCTTCCTTCGGTTGTGAGCACATTATTCCTATAAAATAATTTATAATATTTTTATTTAAAAATATTTACACAACATATCATTTATTTAGAATACTTTAATTTAAAATTTTAATTTTTATAAATTATATTATACTGTAAAAATATTGCGGGGTATAAAAGCATTCAAATAACCATATAGAACACATCTATGCAACAAACACATGTTAGAGGGATAACACATGTCTCCCACGCGCTTCACGCGTGCCCTCGAAATGGTAGTGATAAACAAGTGGATGTGGTGGAGAGGCCATTTTGACGTGTTGTCTCCAACAGTGGACAATGTAATGAAGAATTGAGAAAATAAGAGGAAACATAAACAAAAACATAATAAAAACATAAGTGAGGGTATAACAATATCGTGAAAATAAAAATATTATTTAAGAGGACCTATATTAATTAACTCTCCATCATTTGGAGTTAATTAACTTCCCACCACTACCACTTAATTTCAAGAAAGTTAATTAACAACCCTAATAGAAAACATTTTAAATAAGAGTTTTACATACGTTGATAAAAAAAAGTGAAAAGTGAACGTACAAAATAAAGACTCTTCTATCATTCTACAATTTCCTAGAGCAACCATCTTTATCAACTCTTTGATCTTGAAGCGCAAAATTATTTAGGAAACTCTAGTAGCCTCCTAAGCGACGTATAGGTGCAATCACCATAATTTGACGTGGGTTGTTAGACGAGCAAAGATCCGGGCTTGTGGGAATTCTACTTCTTTAGGTAATTCGAATTAATCTTATTTACCATTGGTTCAAAGCCTATGCTGCTTGTTTTCTCCCATTTGAATATGATTACATGTTTTTCGATGCTTTGGAATGAGTTTAAAAGCATGTAATTCGTGATATGTCATAATCTTTTGAGCTTCAGGTTTTTCATTAGAGGATATGCTATGACATGTTAAAGATCAAATTCTCTGCATGAAAACATTCCTTATGATGTCAGAAACATGTTAGTTAAATTTGGTGAAATTTTGTTGCATGTAGAAGGAGAAATCTGAAACCCTAGTTTTAAAGTTTAAGTTCAGGCTATTACTTTGAACCTATTTTTAACCAAACAAATTTTATCTTCTAAAAACAAATTTTATATGGTTAGAAAGCTGGGTGCATAAGCTTTAAATTGACATATCACATGCTTGATTTTTTATCTAACATGAGCAAGCTATGACCAATTGAAAATGGATGGTCGAAATTGAGAAAAACCAAAAAAATATATTGAGGATGAAGACGATGAATAGTAATTTTTTTACTAGTCACACTCTCGGCCTCGGTGAGTGTAATCCACCCTTATACTTTGGGTGCACTTTTGCTAGTGGTATCAACACACATGCAGATTATGATGACATAACTTTGTGTTTTGGCATGAGAAAATATCAAAAACGGCAACGGAGATATATAATTTATGCCGCAACAAGTGAAACTGGGGCAAGAAGCCTCTTGAGCCAAAACGAAGCCCACACATGCAGGTGGCGCATTGCATTCACTTGGCTGAGTCTACAAAGTTCATACATATTTGGCCGAGAGTTGAAATATGTTCTTAAAGATCATTTTTAGTAAAATACTTTGAAACAAAAAATGATTATTATAAAAACTTATTTTCGGGACACTTCTCATACTTCATAAAATCCAATTTTTCTGTGTTACATGATAATTATATAGATTATTTGTGGATGCATGTATTAAATTATTATTGTGAAATGCATGTCCATATTGAATATGTGTCCCTAGATTTGATAACCTATTAAACCTTTCTCATTAGTTGAGAATGTGGGTTCTCTATTTATTAAATCATCATGCATACCACTATGATTGAATCTTTGAGTTCATTGGTATTTTTTTCAAAATTAAAGTGGATAGAGTTGACATTGGTAATATGTTATGCTCATGTATAATGTATGTATTTATTTTTATGTGAATGGATAAAGTGTAGCTTTTAAGTATATTGGCGACGTGGAATTCCTATTTATTTATTATTTTCCTAGAAAATTTGTAGTAATACTTTCTTTGAAAATGTAATATTAGGAATGTAATTTTATTTTTAAAGCCATATAAAGGGATATGTTTCACGTCTATCAATATACTTTATGATCAACTTAACATAATGCACCAAATTATCAAGGAGGCTTTAGGTGGAGTCTATGCGCAATAATTATGGACTTTTCATGTTTGATGAATGAATTATATGTGCATGAGTTTTGAGGTTTTTTAATGACTCATCTATAAATTTTATTCAAAATTAATTAGATGTGGTATTTTGACTTATATAGTGGGAGATGATTATTAGTTTTTTTTTTGAAATCATCGATCTCACCATCTAGGATGAAATTCCATGGTCTAGTTAGATTTTAGAATAAATTAAATGTGTGCTAATGGTCTAGTTAGCGCAAATGAAACTCATTTTGACACACAGTGAGAATATTAAAACTTTTGCAGATATATCTTGCCATTTGGAGTTAGAGACGGAGCACATAGATTCGTACCATAGTACTTTTCTTGTTGAGCAAGCTGGGAAGCCCAAGGTATTTAGGTCTAAGCGCAAGCGACATGGGAGATCTGCTAGAGTGGCAAATAGTCTTGGGCCAAGAGATGGAAAAATTACAAAGCGCTACAAAGGCAAACGTGCTGCTACAAGGACAAGTCCAAATTGAAGTGCTATAACTATGAAAAATTAGGACACTTTGCTAGTAAGTGCACTGAGACAAAGAAGGTATCCACTAAACACAATTATCTTATTACTTATGTTTGTTTACATATGCCCACTCAATCCTTGAATGGATTGTGGAGCAACAAAACATGTAGCTCGAGATCGAGTTGAGTTTATAGATTATAGAAAAATACCAGTTGGGAGACAATACGCTATATTGGATAATAGAACTTGGGAGGAAATACTTGGAGTTGGCACCTACCAACTCAAGATGCATTTGTGGTTTTTGTTACTTCTTCATGATGTACTTTATGCACTTGGTGTTCAATATAATCTATGTTTCAGTTATTTCTATGTTAGAACCTGGTTTTAGTTTTCATTTTGATGTCCCTCAGCTGGACTTTTATTTGGATAGGGTTTTGTATGGATATGGTTTTCTTTAAAATGGTTTCTTTATGTTGGAGTTAGATAATTCATCATTTTTCTTTTATTACTACAAATGATGATGATGAATTTTCTAATTCATTGAAATGACATGCTAGACTAGGCCACATAAGAAAAAATAGAATGACTAGACTAGATAGAGAAGGCCTGTTGGGGTATCTCGCTAATTTAAGTCTACCTGTGTGTGAACCTTGTTAGTTGGGAAAGCATTCAGGAAGCCTTTTGGAAAGACTCATAGGGCATCTTATCCTTTAGAGTTAGTCCATTATGATATTTGTGGACCTATGAATGTGAAGACACACCATGACGCCTTTTATTTTCTCACATTTATAGACAACTACTCATGTTTTAGTTATATCTATCTGATCTCCCATCGCTCTGAAGTATTGGACTACTTTAAGCGCTTTGTAGCTGAGGTTGAGAATAAAAAAGAAAGGAATTTAAAAATTATACGAACTAATCGGGATCAAGAGTACTTGTCTAAAGAGTTTTAGAGACTATGTGAGCAAAAGAGAATACTTAGACAGTTAACGATTCTTAGCACACCAAAACAAAATGGTGTTACGAACAGGAGGAATTGTACCTTACTGAAAATTGTTCGACCAATGATGGTGCAAGCTTACCTATCAATATAATTTTGGGAGAATGCTCTTTTAGCTACTGCCTACATTTTAAACCATGTGCCTTCTAAGTCTGTTCCTTCAACCCCATATGAATTATGAAATGACGCAAAATAAATTTAGAACATTTGTGGTCTTGGGTTTCTGCGGGTTATGTTCATAGCACTTTCCATAAATATGACAAACTGGACATTAGAGCAAATAAACTTATATTCATAAAATATTTAGAGAGCTCAAAGGGCTATATAATGTATGGTGAACATTCTAATGGAGGAGTGATTGAAATAGAGTCGCGTGATGTCACATTTATTGAAAATGATTTTCCCAATATCGGCAAAGTAAAGAAAGATCTTGAAATTTATGAGTTACAAGAACTTGAGGGAGTTATACCATCTTTTGGCGAGAGTGGTGAATTATCATATTCTAAAATCACAAAAGATAGTGGGAGTGACTTGCCTCCTAGTGGGAATGTACTACTAGGAAGTGATTCACAAGAGTCTCAATTACATAGAATCGAACGTGAAATTATTCCTTGTCGTCATTTTTGAGATTGAAGGAGAATATTTCATGTGTGCTTCGTGAGATTTTTATGAGACTATTTCTTATAAGGAAGTACTAAGTTCACCTAGAGGTTACTAATCTTGCAGATGAAGCTGTTAAGATATATATTGATAGTATGACAAGTTTGGCATATGCCAAGGATCCCAAATATCATGGCAGAACCAAACACATAGATTTTTATTTTCACTACATTCGAGATGTTGTTGCGTGAGGTAAGGTGATTCTTAACATATCTCTACTAGTAAGATGATAACTGATCCTCTTACTAAGGCTACTAGTGAAAATGTTTTCCAAACTCATATTAGGAGTTTGAGACTTCGTTGGATTTGATATATGTTGCATTAAGGATACTGTAATGTGTATGTCAAATACATTGTATTTACTGTCTTATTCACTTTGTCTTATGCTCTTTGTTATGTGATTAACTAATGTGATGTCTTGGCTTGATCTCTACCGTTGAAGCTGATTAGTCTGATTCATTTGAAGCACGTGAGAGGAGCCCGTGACTTCATTCTGAAGGGACTGACCCTAGTCCATTGGATCTCGACACGTGGCTGGATCTGTTGCAAGTTATAAATACATCTCTTTCAATGTAACCCAAAGCGTGTGTGACTCATTTGTGTTGACGGCAGCTTATGAGAGAGAGAGAGCAGTGAGAAGGGCGATATTAGGGTTTGTTAGGGTTTGCTTATTTGGAGAAGAAATCTGTGCGATTTCTTGGGGTTCCAGTGAGGGCATTGTAACTCTAATGTACTGAGGCTTCTCTGTGAAGTACTGTTCATCAATAAAGATCTCTATGGCTTTTCTGAGGCCATTCCTGCCGTGGATGTAGACCATTAGGGTCGAACCACGTAAATCGGTGTGTTCTTTCTTATTTCTATATATTTATGTTATTCTTGCTAACTGCTTATGATTCTTGCCATGTTTATGTTCATATTTTGATACAATAGCAAATCTGTACAAATCGTATAGTTTTGGTGTTTCTCTGATTGTGAATGATATTAAACTGTGATCCTTGTGGTTTTACTATATTCTGTGTGGTTGAATATTTCTAAACAAACAGAATCGTTTTATCACAAAATATTGAGATTTTATTCGTTATAAAATAAAACTTTTATAACCTTTTTATTAACAATTGGTATCAAGAGCCCAGGTTATGGGGACTATGAGGTTTGATATAGAAAAGTTCACTGGGGATAATGATTTTGGCCTATGGAGAATAAAAATGAGAGCACTGCTAGTCCAGCATGGACTGCAGGATGCTCTCCTTGGTGAGAAACAGAGGGGTTCTTCCTCGAAAGAGGAAGAAAAGGGGGTGGTTCACAAGGACATCCTCCAGAAAGCCCACAGTGCTCTAATACTCTCTCTTGGGGATAAAGTCCTAAGAGAGGTGGCCAGTGAGAGCACTGCTGCAGGCATATGGCTAAAATTGGAAAACTTATACATGACTAAATCCCTAGCAAACAGACTGCACAAGAAAACCAAACTGTACACTTTCAAAATGATTCCTGGAACTCAAATTGGGCAACATCTTGATGAGTTCAACAGAATTATTTTAGACCTTGCTAATATAGATATTAAAGTGGAGGATGAGGATCAGGCTATCCTCCTGATGAGTTCTTTGGACTCATCCTATCTAAACCTAAAAGAGACCATGATGTATGGTAGAGATTCCCTGACTCTTGAGGAAGTACAATCTGTACTTCATACTAGGGAGCTACAAAACAGAGGGGATACCAAACAGAGTCATGGGGAAGGTTTATCTATTAGAGGCAGAACTGAAAAGAGAGAAAAGAAGGGCAAGAATGAGAACAAGAAATTTAGGTCTAAGTCAAAGGGAAAACAATTTAAATGTTTTCACTGTCATAAAGAAGGGCACTTTAAGAAAGATTGCCCTGATAGAAAATCAAATCTATGGAATAAAACTAAAGAGGCAGGGGATGCTTCTGTAGTTTTAGAAGGGTATGAAAGTGCTGAAGTTCTCACTGTAAGTGAAGTTGATTCTAAAACAGAGTGGATAATGGACTCTGGGTGCTCTTTTCATATGTGTCCAATCAGGGATTGGTTTGAGTCATTCTCTGAGTTAGATGGGGGACATGTAATTCTAGGAAACAACAAATCCTGTAAAGTCATGGGAATAGGGTCAGTTAGACTTAAAATGCATGATGGGATGGAACAAGTGTTGAAAGAGGTCAGGTTCATTCCTGAGTTAAAGAGAAATTTAATTTCTCTTGGTATGCTTGATTTAGCTGGCTATACTTTCAAATCTGAGTCAGGGACTCTTAAAGTTACTAAAGGTTTCTTAGTTATTATGAAAGGGGTTATTAAAAATGGCTTGTATACACTACTTGGGAAAATAGTAGTTGGAGAGGCATCTCCAACTCAGAACACAGTGGAAAATAGAGCTGTGTTATGGCATAGGAGACTTGGACATGTGAGTCAAGGGGGACTTTTAGAACTACAAAAACAGGGGCTGCTTAGTGACCAAAACCTAGGGAACTTACCTTTCTGTGAAGATTGTATCTATGGAAAGGCAAAGAGGGTTAGTTTCAAGCCAGCAACACACAGTACTAAACAAACCCTAGACTATGTTCATTCTGACTTATGGGGACCTGCAAGAGTAAATTCACACAGTGGAGGGAGTTACTTCCTTTCCTTGGTTGATGATTATTCTAGAAGGGTCTGGATCTTTATCCTTAAAAACAAGAGTGACACTTTTGAGAAATTTAAGGAGTGGAAGATTCTAGTGGAAAACCAAGTAGGTAGAAAACTCAAGATCCTGAGAACTGACAATGGTCTTGAGTTTCTGTCTAATGAGTTCAACATGTATTGTCAAAGGGAAGGGATTCTTAGGCATAAAACTGTGAGAGAAACCCCTCAACAGAATGGCTTAGCTGAAAGGATGAATAGGACCATTTTAGAAAGGGTAAGATGCATGTTGTCAAATTCAGGGCTGCCCAAAACCTTCTGGGCAGAAGCTGCCACTACTGCTGTTCACCTTATAAATAAATGTCCTTCATCTGCTATAGGTTTCAAAACTCCACATGAGTTGTGGTTTGGGAAACCTCCCAGCTATGACTATCTAAGAGTTTTTGGTTGTGTTGCCTATGCACACTCAAAAATTGACAAACTGGAACCTAGGGCCCTTAAGTGCATTTTCATAGGATATCCTGAAGGTGTAAAGGGTTATAAACTATGGGTAGATGGACCAGGTAGATATAAATGCATTGTAAGCAGAGATGTGACTTTCAATGAGTCACAGATGGCTCGGGTTCAGGATGAAAATGTAGGCAAAGAGATTGATAAATTCCAAAGGGGATCTCAGATTGAGGTGGAGCATCTTGATGCCCAATCTGAACCTGAAATTGGGAAAATTAATGACCCTGATGGAGGAGACTCAGGGGACATTGATAAAGGTAGAGATAACTCTTATAACCTAGTTAGAGATAGACAAAAGAGAGTTAGCAAACCACCTATAAGGTATGGACAGGCAGAACTCACAATGTTTGCTCTAACAGTAGCTGATGAAGTGATTTATCAGGAACCTAAGAGTTATAAAGAAGCAGTAACCAGTAAAGACTCTGTTAAATGGACCCTTGCTATGCATGAGGAAATGGAATCTCTTAACAAAAATAAAACTTGGGTCTTAGTGCCAAAACCTAAAGGTGTCAAACTTGTTGGATCCAAGTGGATCTATAAAAGAAAGGAAAGCATACCAGGGATAGAAGGGACCAGGTATAAGGCTAGGCTTGTAGCAAAAGGGTTTACACAGAGAGAAGGGATTGATTTTAATGAGATCTTCTCCCCTGTGGTTAAACATAGCTCAATTAGGCTACTGCTAGCTTATACAGCTTCAGAAAATCTACATCTAGAACAGTTAGATGTTAAAACTGCTTTTCTGCATGGAGAACTTGAAGAAGAAATTTATATGCAGCCTCCTGAAGGTTTTACCAGTAAAATTAATATTGATCAAGTGTGCCTCCTTAAAAAATCTTTATATGGCCTTAAACAATCACCTAGACAGTGGTATAAAAGATTTGACACACACATGATTAATAATAATTTTAAAAGAAGCTGCTATGACAGTTGTGTTTATTACAAGGAAGAAAAAGGAATTTTTGTTTACCTTCTACTATATGTTGATGACATGTTGGTAGCCTGTAAAGACACTGTTTTAATTGAACAAGTTAAAAGCATGCTGAAAGCAGAGTTTGAAATGAAAGATTTGGGCCCTGCCAAGAAAATTTTAGGAATGGAAATTGAAAGGAACAGAAGTGCTAGAATATTGTACTTGTCTCAAAGAAATTACATCTCTAAAATTCTAAACAGATTTGGTATGGAACATGTGAAACCTGTAAGTACACCTTTAGGACAGCATTTTAAACTGTCTTTAGATCAGGCCCCTAAAACAGAACATGATATTAACTTTATGCAACAAATTCCCTATGCAAGCATGGTGGGAAGTATCATGTATGCAATGGTCTGTTCTAGACCTGATTTGACTTATGCTGTGAGTGTAGTTAGTAGATTCATGGGAAATCCTGGAAAACCTCATTGGCAGGCCATTAAATGGGTACTTAGGTACCTGGCAGGCTCTACTGATATGTGTCTCAGTTTCGGGAATAAAGTAAAAGAGGGTTATGAAATCACTGGTTTTGTAGACTCTGACTTTGCTGGAAGTATAGACACTAGGAAGTCACTAACTGGTTATGTTTTTACTGCTTTTGGGGGAGCTATCAGCTGGAAATCACACTTACAATCTGTGGTGGCCTTGTCCACCACAGAAGCTGAATATATTGCATTGACAGAAGCCATTAAAGAGGCAATATGGTTAAAGGGTATTGCAAGTGAGTTAAATATCTTCAATGGTGACATCTCAGTTCACTGTGACAATCAAAGCACTCTGCATTTAGCTAAAAACCAAGTTTTTCATGAAAGGTCCAAGCATATTGATGTAAGGCTTCATTTTGTAAGGGATGTTATAGAATCCAAAATAGTAGGTGTGAAAAAGGTTCCAACTGAAGATAACTCTTCAGATATGATGACCAAGTCTGTTCCCTGGTCTAAGTTCAGACACTGTCTGAACTTAATTGGCATGAAATCAAGAGTCAGTTCCCATTAGGGGAACAAGTGCAGGAATGTGCCAATGATGAGAGTCATACGAATATTTTTTTTTTGGGGCAAATACATGTTTTGCCAAGGTGGAGATTTGTAATGTGTATGTCAAATACATTGTATTTACTGTCTTATTCACTTTGTCTTATGCTCTTTGTTATGTGATTAACTAATGTGATGTCTTGGCTTGATCTCTACCGTTGAAGCTGATTAGTCTGATTCATTTGAAGCACGTGAGAGGAGCCCGTGACTTCATTCTGAAGGGACTGACCCTAGTCCATTGGATCTCGACACGTGGCTGGATCTGTTGCAAGTTATAAATACATCTCTTTCAATGTAACCCAAAGCGTGTGTGACTCATTTGTGTTGACGGCAGCTTATGAGAGAGAGAGAGCAGTGAGAAGGGCGATATTAGGGTTTGTTAGGGTTTGCTTATTTGGAGAAGAAATCTGTGCGATTTCTTGGGGTTCCAGTGAGGGCATTGTAACTCTAATGTACTGAGGCTTCTCTGTGAAGTACTGTTCATCAATAAAGATCTCTATGGCTTTTCTGAGGCCATTCCTGCCGTGGATGTAGACCATTAGGGTCGAACCACGTAAATCGGTGTGTTCTTTCTTATTTCTATATATTTCTGTTATTCTTGCTAACTGCTTATGATTCTTGCCATGTTTATGTTCATATTTTGATACAATAGCAAATCTGTACAAATCGTATAGTTTTGGTGTTTCTCTGATTGTGAATGATATTAAACTGTGATCCTTGTGGTTTTACTATATTCTGTGTGGTTGAATATTTCTAAACAAACAGAATCGTTTTATCACAAAATATTGAGATTTTATTCGTTATAAAATAAAACTTTTATAACCTTTTTATTAACAGATACCATAAACTTTATTTTAAATTTGACACTATAAGTATCCATTACATCAGAGAGATTACTGTGTTTATCTTATATTATTAATTAATTGATACTAAGTGATAAGGTTGTAAATGAACCAGTCTGTACGATTGCTCGCCTGATACTGGCTCAGTTAAACTCGCATCAAGCTCAACTTGTGAAAATAAAGCTCGATAGTGAAAGTAGAAATCTGCTCGATTAGTAAATGACACATACTCTATTAAACTTAACTCGACTTGGTTAAGGCTCGCTCATGCATGACTCGGCTCGTTAGCTCGACTTGATTAGAACTCGTCCATAAATCATTGAATCTATATAATTTATTTCTTTATATTAGTATTCTTATACACACACATAAATATGCTTCTATACATATTAAATTTAAAAATCGCCAGGCAATATATCAGTCTATTCATATGGATGATCGCCTTGGCTCTTGAATATCGAGTAAGATGAGACAAATTGATTACTTTGGCACTTGAAAAGTGAGCAAGTAAATATCTTAATGCTTTTGGATCATTCAAGATAAATTTAAAAAGTGCCACCTTAACTTAGCTAAAATGAGACTTACAAGAGTCATATATGAAGTATTTGCACAACTTCATGAAGCCTGATTAAAGCAGAATGTGAAATTTTAGGCAGATGCTAGATAAGTGATTGTGCTAAGAAACTCAAGTTAGAGCTCCTTTTGTGGCAACTAGACTAAGATTCCTATGGCGTTTGAATGTGACAAGCCCAATTGAGTGGGAGTTCCTCCGTAACATATATTTCATACTGTATGTGTTATAGACAACCATATGAGGGAGTGATTGGATGGGTCTCTGCTCCATCACTATGTGAGCCCTAATGGATCAATAGATGATCTATCTCTATGCCTTTGAACCTAGAACTATGTCATGAGATGAAAACTTGATGTTGTTACTTTAGCATATTTTCTTAGAGTCATGAGTGATATGGTCTCGCGGAGCATGTCTAGGAAAGCAGTCAAGTCTAATTGAATTGATATGAGTGTCTAGAGAAGATTATTTGAATTCTTACTTATTATTTTATGTCTCATAGCCCGAGCGATTATGTTGTTTTGACTCAATATAATCATGAGCATATTATATAATATGAGGTCAAGAATTGTTTTAAGTTATAAACTCATAAGGGGTTAAAACACTTGACCTAGTGAGATCAAATAGTTTGGCGGTATAGACGAGATGTTATGAGTGATGTACTATGTTACTAAGATGATGACTTAATATAATACTCCTACTATTTACCTTCTCGTTAAGTCGCACGCTTTATTTTCTACATGAGAGATAATTGATTGAGAGATCAGGAGGAGATTGTTAATGGGCATAAAACCCATTGTGGATAAGTAGAAGATGTTAGTAGTGGGTAGCCTATGACCCATGTTGTGTCCACATGGGTTTGGGAAGTTATTAATTAACTCTCCACCACTAGGAATTAATTAACTCATCACCATTACCATTTAACTTTAAGGAAGTTAATTAATCACCCCAATTTAAAACTCTTTACGTATGTTAATAAAAAAAGAGTGAAAAGTGAACGTACAAAAACAAAGCTCTCTTCTATCTCTACAACTACAATTTCTTAGAGCAATTATTTTGATTAGCTCTTGATCTTGAAGCGTGAAACTATATAGGAGATTCTAGTAGCCTTCTAAGCCACGTAGAAGTACAATCACCATAATTTGACGTGGGCCGTAAGACGAGTAAAGATTCAAGTTTGTGGAAATTTCAATTCTTGAGATAATTCGAATTAACCTTATTTAACATAAACTAAGTCCAATCATTCAAACCAAGAATCTTTTACAGGCAGGCGTAACAAGCCCATTATGTTGCAATTGATAGGTATGCAACATAACCTAACACGTCTAGAAGAATATGGTGAACTTAATTTCAAAGTGGTTTGGTACTCATCATCCCCACACACAACACACCACACTTATTTTTACTTTTTTAATTTAATTTATTTTTTTATTATTCTCAAACTTATTGAATTCTTTTACTCATCATCATCCATACACCACGTATTTGGTAAGAGAAAAAAAAATAGTGCGTAGAGATGATAAATAGAATTTTTCAATTTCAAATGTTGTTGAGTCCGGAAATATAAGGTTGCACGTTGTATGGACAAAATGGTAAGATCATGCTCTGCTTATAATGATAACTGCCCTTAGTACGGACTATGGATGAGAATGATATTCATCTGAATGTTGGAAGTAATTTGAATCAACAGTTGCGTGTTGTGTAACTTCGTTATAACCTTCTATCGCATGATATATGCTCACCCTCCTAATTAATACTGTCGATTTCTGTAAGAAAATCGTCCCAAAATTCATTACTTGAATATTTTCACTTGTATAATGAGAAGGCATAAAAAATCATCCACGACATTTTTCCAAGCTGTTAATGATTATGGTAGACTTATTAGCAAACCTCACACCCCTTACCAATCACAACCTAAACCGTGGTGGCTTTAAGGTCACGAGTGGTTTGTCTCCCTCCTACCTAGCCAAGCACATAAAAGCGATGATTTACTATTATTATTAGATAAATATTTTAGTCATAAAGTAATTTTATAAAATCAAATTTATATATTGACGTAGTTTGATATTGAACATCGAATTATAAAATTATTTTTATTATAAAGTAAATATAACGTGTGATATAAAATCATGTTAGTTTGTGAGTTTATTTTTATAAAGAATAATTATACGTACAACCGTAAAGTGCGTAAAGCGTAACCTGTTTTGAAAAAAAGTGAAATCTACTATTAAAAAATTAATTTTTTTTTCATGTGGGTCTCATATTTTATTCACTCTTTTCAAAGCGATTACGCGGCAGTTGGACAATTCACGGTTGCAAATATCTTTTCTCTTTTATAAAACCTCTTTGAAGCTAGGTTTGTAACTTCATTTTTCATCCCATTAGCATAGGTTTGAACTTACAATAGGACCTCTCTTGGCCATTTCGCTTTTTCTCTCCTACTTGTACGTGTGCACACATAGAAAAGTATTCTTTCAAAATTTAAAATTGGAATATTTCATCAATCCCTCCCCAATTCTCTCAAAATTCAAAAATATTAGAATGATCACAAGATTAAAGAGATTAGATGAGTATAGAGAGAGATCACAATCCTTATCAACTTAGATGACATTTGAATCGAGGGCTTATAACAAATCCTTACCAAAGCTCTTTTAAAGAAAAAAAAAATGATATGTTTGGTAAATTTATAAAAAGTGCTTTAATCACTTAAAAAAGTTAAAAGTCTATTTTTTTTAAAAAAAATAAAATTGAAACTTTTATCGAAAAACTCTTGCAGATAATTATATATTTTTAAAAAATTAATGTAACTAACTCTAAAAATGCTTTAGATACATGTTTATCAAACAATAAACAACTTTTGAAATATAGAGCTTATTATTTAAGTTATAATCTATAAGTCCTAAAACTATAAGTTATATTTCTCACGACAATCTCAAATATATACTAAATGAACTTAAAGAAAAATTTATAAAAAATTTATTTTTTTACATATCAGTTATTGATACATTAAAAATTATAAAATTTAAATTTTAAAAGAAAATTAATAAAATAAATTTTATGAATAAAATTATAAGTAAATTATTCAAATTCTGGACTCTATATATATATATATGAAGTGTACCAGATAAGGGAAAGCTATTTGAGCATTATTGGTTTTCAAGGGACCCATCCTGGTCGAGGGAGAGGTCCCCATGAATTGGTGGGATATGATTGGAGAAGAGGTCCCTCCGGCTAGAGGGTAATCTGTAGGTAGATTAATAAAGCTCTTAATAATGGAGTATCAATAAATCACCAAAAGCAGTGGGACCCTTTTGTGTCAGTGGCTTTTACCTAAAAGATGAAGCTTTGGATTGTCTCGGCCTTTGAATCACATGAAATTTGCTGATTTCGTGCAGTACCTGCAGGGCCACCTCCTTTGGAGGTGTCGGTGCTAGCTGCTATATATTTAAGGGGAAAATGATAGAGCCACCGCTGGTGGCTCCCGCTGAGTAACTCTATCATGTGTTTTTTTTATGTGTTTTTTTTACTGTTATTTTTATATAGATTTTTTTAATAATTTTAAATATTTTAAAAAAATTATAATATTATTAAAAAATACTTTATTAATCATGAAGTAAAAGAAAAATTATTTTTTTATTTTACTTCGTGATTAAAGAAGTATTATTTAATAATTTTTTTTACTTCATGATTAAGGAAATATTTTTTAATAATATTATAAATTTATTTTATTTTTTAAAATATTTAAAAGTATTAAAATTTTTTTTATAAAAAATAACTATAAAAAAAAAACACATCAAAATATACATGCTAGAGCCATCGGTAGCTTCCAGAGGGAGCCACCAGCGATGGCTCTAGCATTACTCATATTTAAGGAGTACCACTGCATCCCCCGAGAGATGTAGCCCGAGAACCTACCGAAAAGTCAAATATAATTTTTTTATTTTTTATTTATATATTTTTTTAATTATTATAAATATTTTCTAAAAAAATAAAAATTCACAACATCATTAAAAAATATTTTCTTAATCATTAAATAAAAAAAAAGAAATATCATTAAAAAAACAATTCCTTAATCACTAAGTTCAAAATAAAAACCATTGAGACACAAATTCGAAACTCAAATTCGGGTCTCTAAACATGCCTGATATTTAAGTAAACTACAAATGGCATTTTATTAGAACATTTTATGCTTGGCATCCGGAAGAATTAAAACTAACATAGTGGGCATCTTTACCTTATAAAATTTATTTGCAGGAGGGAGAGCCTCCTCCTTCCCTCATTTATTCATTCACTCATTTTGTCTATCAAAATTTCTTTTACATAATTTTATTTTGCTTTCTTCAAAGTAAAAAAAGACAGATTTATAACTTTATGACAATTACTAAGAGACACACACGGTATAAGCAGATTTACAAGTCAAAAATAGTTCGGAGGAAAGTGATGGTTTTGCGAAAATCATCGTGTGTGGTTCCATGCGCCGCCCACATTTGTGCGGGGTTCTCACATGCCACCCCTTCCTGTAACTCTTCTCTACAGATTACCGGACTCGCCACCACCAGACCTTTCAAATCTGATCTTTGTGGATGAAAAGAGACAAGTGTGTTGCCTTCATAGGCCGTCACAAATTCTAAAGTCCACCGGAGTTAGTCCAAACTGTAATCCCTCATTTTTTGTATTTATTTTACTACTTTCTTTTTTGGTTTCTTTATTGTTAATTAAAATAATAATAAAAAATCATCTTTCAGACGTTTGTCTGTAGAGGTTGAGTTCTCTCTTTCTATGAAGGGTGAGGTTGAGTCTCTGTTTAGGCCAAAAGTATTGTCTCTTGGACGTTTGTATGTAGAGAGTATCAGCAATAGTGAAGACTAGACCAGTAACAAAAAAGAAATAGTGTACTAGTAGAGCTCCAAATGCATTATTTTAGTTTATGATGTCATGTTTGATATGAGGACATCCCATAATGTATCCAGTCATGAATGTAAGTTTCTCTGATAAATGAATGATGACAGTTTCCCTTAAAAAAAAAACAATGGCCATTTAGGATATTGGAGATCCAAAATAGGAGCCTCCTTCCAACCTTGCCCGCCCGCCCTATCTCGTAAAACATCAAGGGCTCCAGATCTGATTTTCGCTGGAAGGGGAGGAGACATCGACTTCCTCCTCCTCCTCTCTCTCCTTCCTCCATTCACTCACCTTGTCTATCAAGGTTTCTTTTGCTTTCCTTAAGGTCGAAAATGATAGATTTACAGCTTTCTAGCAACTCTCGAGAGACACGCGTGACACAAGCAGATTCACAGGTCGAAAATCATTCGGAGGAAAGTTGTGGTTTTTGAAAATCACTGTGTGTGGTTATCACGCGCCGCCCACATTTGCACGTGGTCCTCACGCGCCATCCCTTCCGGCAGCTGTTCTCGACACACACCAGATCACCTGACTCGCTGCAGCAAACCTTTTAGATTTGACGTTTGTGGCTGAAAAGAGACAAGTGTGTTGCTTTCACCGGCCGTCATAGATTTTAAAGTCTATCGGAGTTGGTCCAAATTGTAATCCATCTTTTTTCGCATCTATCTTACTCATTTTCTTTTTGGTTTCCTTATTGTTAATTAAAAAAAAAAAGTTCATTTTTCAGACATTTGTCTGTAGAGGTTGAATCCTCTATTTCTATGAAGGGTGAGGTTGAGTCTCTATTTAAGTAAAAAAATGTTGTCTCTTAGACGTTTTTCTGTAAAGAATATTAGCAATAGTAAAGACAAGACCAGTCACAAAAGAAAATAGTGTACTGGTGGAGCTTCAAATACATTATTTTGGTTTATGATGTCATGTTTGATATGAGGACATTTCAGAATGTATCCAGTTATGAATGTAAGTTTATTTAATGAATAAAACAAGCTATTAAAATCGATACATTGCACTCCTTAAATACAGTAAAAAACCGGTCGCTTTAATCAATTAGAATTATTGAAATGAATGAAAAGTAGATGATGTAGCATAATCTTAATAGCCAAATCTTAATTGATGTTACAAAATATCGATTTGTAATTATATAAGAGTGTACTAATATTGATTTGAATAGTGAGTTGAGATGAAAATTAAATAAGAATATTATAAAGTTAAAATATTGTTAGAATATAATTTTTATTTTGGGATTCGAAAAAATTGAATTGTTTATTATATTTTGTTTGAAAGTTTGAAAAAATTATAACGATTAGATGGGATATTGAAATAATTTCTGAAAATAAAAGAGGCCTTAATGTGTCACTTTGGATAATTTGATGTGCAAAACTTTAAACTTTTAATAGTTTTTGAGTGCAAAGTGTATTTATCTCAAAACGTAAAAATGATTTACAACACAAAATGCTCATCTATCCGCTGTGACCAAACAAATCATCTAGTTTTCTGCAGGAACTTGGATCTTATTAGATGCTCAAAATCCATTACCATCTACCAACATGTTATGGAGGCCATCAATCCCTTCCTTAAAGGCTTACACAACTGGAAAAAAATAAAAATAAAAGAAAGTTAAAATGCATGTGTTATATATATAGGATAATACTAGCGCCACTGCTATAGTTGGGGGCTCCGCTAGGCTATTTTATGTATTTTTTTTTACATAGATTTTTTTAATGCTTTTAAATATTTTTAAAAAATAAAAAAAATTCACAACATCGTTAAAAATACTTTCTTAATTACGAAGTAAAAAATTAAACAAATAAAAAAATCCTAGTGGGAGCTCCCAACACGGGAAGACTAATATTTCTTTTTTGATTTTTTTTTACGTTGTGATTAAGGAAGTATTTTTTAATGATGTTGTGAGTTTTTTTATTTTTTAAAAATATTTAAAAATGTTAAAAAAATTTATGTAAAGAGAGAGAAAAAAAAAGACACATAAAATAGCCTTGCGGGAGCTCTCAGTGGGATTCTCCAGAGGTAGTAGGCCTGCTACCCACATGGTGCGGGGCGGGGGGTGCCCTTCCCCTCACTCCGCCCCGCACCATGCGGGGTTGGGGATTTTCCCCCCGCCCCGGTGCCGGGGGGCGGGGGAAAAACCCCCTTCCGCCCCGCCCCCCGCCATTATGTTAAAATTTGTTTTCTTTGGTCTAAAAATATTTTTTTAGACCAAAATTATAATATAATTTAAATAATAAATTAAAATTTATAAATATAAAAAAATTTAAACTCATTAGAGTTAGATTTTGGATTGATTTGGCTTCCTAGGCCAATCTTTATATAGGAGGGCAAGGCAATACAATAGTCATCCTTAAGCAATGGGGTCATCCCGCCCCCCGCCCCCGCTATGCCCTCTCTATGCGGGGCGGGGGACCCCGCCCCCGCATGGGCGGAGCGGGTTAGCCCGCCCGCCCGCCCATGCGGGGGCGGGGCGGAAGCTGGGCGGGGCAGCGGGGCCCCGCCCCCGCTGCCCACCCCTAAGAGACAGCTCTAGTATTATCCACACACACACACACACACACACACATATATATATATATATATATATATATATATATACACACACATAGTGTGAAAGGTGTTAGTTTCCCTTCATAAAAAGGCAATGCGGGGCTTAATTATTTACTATTTAGCTTATAAGACGTTATATCTTTCCATTAATAAATTCTCATACTTAAAATTTGTGTGTGTATGTTTTTTTAAATACCCATATGGGTTTGTTTATTGATATATTTTCGTCGACATGCAATTATTTTGTCTGTCCAATTTCGTAATTTTTTATTAAATCAAACTTGATCGTTGTTGACCTATTAGCTAGATACCTTTTTCTTTTCAAGTAGAGATTATAATTCTACTCAAATCCAATGAGATCACTAGCCTTTATTAGACATGTCGGCTTTCAGGGACTAGTGTGTTAACACCCTTTTAAACCCAAACCTGTTTAATTGATATTTAATGATCATATTCATACATATAATATTTAAGTCTAGTTAGCTGGAAAAAGACCTTAAACCCCATGCAGATCTCGGAAGAAAAACAACAAATAGCATATAATTAATTAGGCTGGTAGATTTATTTTATTATAAAAATACAAGAGCCGGCCTTAGTTTTAGAGAGAGACTCTTCCTTCTCTCTAGAAACTACTGCCAAATCAAAACTTGCATAGTGGGGAGGAGCTTCGGCTCCTTCCTCCCTCCCTCCTCCATCTCCTCTCTAGTTTTTTTTTTTAATTTCCTTTTTTTTTTGGTTATTTTTTCAGGACTAAGTATGGAGGAAGGCCGATCTGCTGCTCTTCAGCATTTGACGACCACCATGCGCCCTACCGCAGGTTTTTCAAGGCACCGATTCTTCAGACGGACGAAAAATTTTGCCGAACGGCGCTGCGCGTGAGCCACACGAGCATCCATGCGCCATCGCTAAGGGTGCTCTTCTATTGCCCTGCGTGGCTTTTTTGAGTCCAGGGCCACTGGTTACTTCAGACCTGATTGATCGTCATGCTCCCAGGGTGGCGCGTGGCTCTCACGAGCCATCACAATCACTTTGTTTGTCTTTTTTTTTTCCTCCAAGGTTGAAAATGCGGTTCTATGTCTTCCAAGATGTAATTCATTTTTTTTCATGTATTTTTAATTTCTATTATGTCTTTTGTTTTAAAAACCAAAAACACATAGTCTCTTGGACTTTTGTCCGTAGAGTGTGTCATCTACTTCCTCTTAAACAGAGTATGGGGTTTGTAAACTCTGTCTTGGATAGAGTTGTGCTATCTCTCAGATGGTGTTCTGTAGAGGTTTACAGCATGAACTAAACCATGTCAATCACAATTGTGTACTGGGGAGCTATTAATGTTGTAGTTGGCTTGTTACGTATGTTTCAGGTCAAAGTTATAATGTCCGTTATTAATTTTGCACTGCACCTTGACACCGACTCTATCTTGTTCCGCCTGCATCCGTTAAACGAACAAGCGTATTTTTTTCATAAATTCATAACAAATACAATAAACATGCCCGACCACAAAAATGACATAGAAAGCAAGTGTTAACGTTGTATTTCGTACGTCTTTGGGCTACGTTCTAGCAACTCAATTCTTTGGAACTAGGCCTGCGAAAATAAAGAAGAAGGTAGCTAGGATAGGGTGGCTTTGGGGTTGGGGAGTCTCCGATGCCAAATTTAGTATCGTATTGTGGAAGTTTATAAATAATGAAAAAGTTTAGGGGCCAGAAAGCTTTTTTCATACCTAGAATTTGCTATTTACACTGGGAGCCTGAAGGGGGGACAGATCATGTCTGCCCCCATGGAGTCCATGCCCTTTTCATTATTCATTTTATCAGAGTCCTTTAATGCGGCATGCTTCTGCGATAGTGTCATTAATGTGGCGTGTAGCTCGGATGGTGGTGTCATTAATGCAGCGTGGTTCCTCGATTTGCTTTATTTTGCTGGTATCTTCAGTGGTCCGTCGATGCTCCAATGTCAGAAGATCAAAAGTTATTCATCTTTTCCATTATGCCCTATACAAGTTCCCATGAGTGGAGTGCGGCCGAGCGACGTCAGACTTGTCCATCCTATCAGCTATCATTATTTATTTTTTCTTGCAGGCGACTTACTTCATGGGTAGGTTTGGACCCTTGGGGCTGGGTGTTGGGTTGAAGCTCAGTATTATGAAGTGGGGGAAATCCCCTTATAGCGAGAATAGATGCTTTGATGACCACGAAACAGAAGTTTCACATAAAAATGACGAAAAAGACTCCCAAAAAAAAAAAAAAAAAAGAAAAAGAAAAGGAGAGAGATCAGATTTTGGGAGTTAGGGTTATGATAAATCGACCGTTAACAAAATTCGCTCGCCCCACCTAGGGTAACGGGTTGGCTAGGTAACAAGTTATGGGCAGGCCAAGTAACAAGTAACGGGTAACCCGTAATCAAGCCCTTTAATTAATTAATACCAAATAATGATACAGTATTTTTTCCAAGACTCGTTAGAACTTCATTCTCTAGATGGAGGCAATTTAGGTAGAATTTAAAATTTAAATATTTTTGATAAAGTAACACTATCAAATTTGTTAGTTATAAAATGAGCAGTAATATATATAATTTTATTTATATTATTATTCATTAATCATACTTTTTTTTTAATAAGGATTATTTCTCATGGAGATCCAAACCGAAGTTAATTAATTGCTCATGGAGAAAACCCTTGATACTTGAGACAAATAGGCTCATATGGGTTGGAGGCTTTAAGGATGCCTGCCCACATGTTATACCTGCCCGGCTGCCCCTACTTTGGATCCAATTAAAGCCCTTATAACCAACACCATGCCTTGCCCATCAACGACAGCCCATGTGCAATCTACCCTGATTCTTCATCAAAGGGTCCTGATTTCTTTTCTGTGATTCAAATACTTCATCTTATCCGTATGATTGGGAATCACAAATCTTCAATATGGGCGGCTAAGCTCTGTCCCAAACTTGTCCCCAAAATGTAAGGACATGGCCCTCAATTGTGCTGTTCATGTGACAAACACCCTTAGCTGCCCATGTCCAAATTCACAAGGTAATTAGATACCTTTGCACGCCCCATATATGCAAGCTAGCCTACTGCTCTCCCCCGCTCCTTTTTTGGTGCGTGAATCTACAGTCTACTTTCTAACCAAAGGGAATCCAAAGTTTCCAAAACTCCCTACATAAAAAAATAATGATGCATCCTCAGAAAATTAGATGCTAGAATTACATTATCAAATGTCTAGATCATGATGACAAGTGGTGAGGAAATTAACTTTATTATATTATAAAGAACTTGAAGAATAACGTTATAATATTAATTAATGCATTTTTCTTACAAACTAGCTTTCATCATTTGAGATAGTAGATAATCATGATCTACATATATGTTACTTTTGCGATGTCATATATTATATGAACTTTGTGATAAATTCATCAGAAATGGAGAGTTCTAATTTATTAATAAGCATGACAATGATGGTACTTTAAGAGAAAGATGGGTGATAAGCATGGCACTCGAGAGGTAAAATCCCTTTTGGTGAAGTCAAAATCATATGAGAACTAGTACATCCACAAAAGAATCATACAAAATAATCCCACAAACTAATGTTATTTCATCTGATCTGTTAGATCTACTTTATAATAAAAGTAACTTTATAATTTGACGAACCTCATAAAACTACATTATTTTGTGGGATTGCTTTTGTGTAATCCCTCTATGGCTAAAGTATTCCCCAAATCATATTTTATATGGAGTGTAAGATCTATTTGGAAGCAAATAATGTGCTATGCACGCGCTTCAAGTAGAGATGGTAATGCGCATCTCTCTATTTTCGTAGACAGTTTCCATTAATTAACCTTCATCACTGTCTTTCCATCTCCAACTCTATATAGTACGCCCTGATCAGTACCAATATTAGGCATGCCAAGCATTTCTCTGCCTTTTTCCCCTAGGAATTATATTCCCAACCTCGCCGGAACATAGAAGATCAATTTGTTGTGAAGTTGCAAACTCAATCTGGTTTTGGTATCATAACCGATTATTTGGTTTCAAAAGTGGCCGGGAGGAAATTAAAGTGTTTCAATATCTATCTAAGTTCGTCCCAAAATGGAAAGATGTATGGCGTTCGACAAAGAACTCAACCTTGAGGCCACAGAGCTTAGATTAGGTCTACCCGGCATCAAGGAGTCAGAAAAGCAACCATTTAGTACCATCAAGAGCAACAAAAGAGCATTTCCCAACAAGGATGAGAAGTCATGCGGATCTAAGGACAGTACTAAAGCGTCACACGCACAGAAATGCAACCAAGAAATTGCTTCACCAGCCAAGTAAGCACTTTTTGTGTTCAATTTTGATGTTACATGAAACCTGGTATTATATAATATTGTTTGTAATTTATGAATAATATTACAGTTCTTATGTTTTGACTACAAGAGCTAGCTAATCTGGTTGATAGATATGTCTTATTATTATATATAGGGCACAAGTTGTTGGGTGGCCACCTGTGAGATCTTACCGGAAAAACTGTTTCCAAGCAAAGACAATGGAGGCTGAAGCCACCAGCGCGTACGTGAAAGTTAGCATGGACGGAGCTCCTTATCTAAGGAAGATTGATTTGAAGGTCTACAAAGGATACCCGGAGCTCCTTAAGGCCTTGGAAGACATGTTCAAGTTCAGTGTGGGTATGCATCTTCATCTGAACTTACATCAGTGCATGGTGGAGAAGTAAAAATATGGTTATAATTATAATTATTCAAATTTTTTTTTTTATTCCTCATTTCCTTTTGTTCCTTCTTGATCAGGCGAGTATTCTGAGAGTGAAGGCTACAATAATGGGTCAGAGTTTGTGCCGACTTATGAAGACAAAGATGGAGATTGGATGCTGGTTGGAGATGTCCCATGGGAGTAAGTTCTCTTCTATAGTACTACCTATCTCTCGGTTTACAATTTCTTCTAAAAAAAAAACAAAAAAAGAGAAAGAAATGACGGAAAATTTAGTCTAATAGTCAATTTGGTTTGATTGCAGTATGTTTATATCCTCGTGCAAAAGGCTGAGAATCATGAAGGGGTCAGAAGCTAGGGGCTTGGGTTGTGCCGTGTAAAGTCCCCTAATTTTGAGCCAGTACTATTAAGGACGGAGAAGAAAAGGAGATCCATTTCTCTGGAAGACCACCGAACGCTTACTTTATATCCATGAAGAACCTGATCAGAAAGGGAGAAGAGAAAAAAGAAAACGAAAAGTGCATGCATGTGTATAGTTTCCTAGATTTGCTTTGGGATGAATTGTATAAAGTTTCGAGAAATATACATATATAATTACTATATACGTTCCACGGTTTCTTTATTCCACGTTCGACTATGCATGAAGGAAGTTGTAGTCCAAAACTTGTGTTACAAAAAAAGTAATCTCAACGCTGTGGGAGACATGAAATTTATCACATGAGAATAGGTCCATTTTTTTGGTGTGGTTGTGTCAAAAGGTCATAGCAGCATCGATACTAGCTATATGCGTAATCTAGCACCAATGAGCTACAGGGAGATCAAGGAGAGTGAGATACTTGAGACTGCAGAGATAGAAAACAAAAGAGAAACAGAGATGGAGATCATGAGGGAGATCACGAGCACGGCGAGGGAGATCAGAGAAGTAAAAAAGAGATTCTTAGATCGAAAGTGATATTGGTAAAATAAATTTATAAATTGATTTTAGGGAATGCTTGGGGAATGGGATGAGATAAGAATCTTGTGAATGGTAGTAATTATACTACAAGAAAAAATGCCTTTTGTGACCAATTTATTACAATCAAAAGACTATTTACAACTAATTTTAATCGTAAATAATCATTTCGATGGAATTAACTGGTCGCAAATAAACAGTTTTCTTGTAGTATATAAAATGGTTTGTGAATAGTAGTGAGATAATTTGAGTTAAGTAGTTTTTTGGGTTTTGGGAAAGGACAGAGAAAAAATTGAATAAAAAATATTATAAATTAAAATATTGTTAGAATATAATTTTTTAGTATGATTTTTGTATTGAATATAAAAAAGTTGAATTGTTTTTTTATTTTTTGTTTAAAAATTTGGAAAAGTTGTAATGATTAGTTTGAAAGTATTTGTGATTGGGTGATATTTGAAAAGTAAATAAGATGAGATAAGATGAGATGATATGAGATGAGATCATGATATGAATGAGATGAAAATGGTTTCCAAACCCTAAAGCTATTTTATTGTAATGTAGATTTAATATATCATATGAAACTATGCCAGTTTATAAATTTACTTTTATAAAATCTCTTTATGATTAAAATATTTATCTTTTATATCTGGCTTCGACACATCCCTATAATGAAGCAAATTTTATTTGTAGGTCTAGTTAGGACAAATAAAAAAAATTAAGCCCATCTTATTAATCAATCAGGAAAAGAAAAAGAAAAATATATAGTTGTATAAACAACCAATGAATTCCCGAAGCAAACAAGCATTCAAAAACTATATGTACACAAGATTTAACAAAATAAAATAATTAAAGGGAGCCCATTTTACTGAAAGCAAAGGGCAACTCGTAAGCGCAAACAAATCATCATTTATATAGAAAACGAGTTTGCCACGATGTCTGATTTTCAGGCTGCATTAACAAATTAAAGGAGCGGTGCTACTCCAACCGCTGGGCTCCCACCAGTGGTTTTGAGATCAATTTTTATTTTTTTATAATTTTTTATATGTATTTAAAAAATAAAAAAATTTACAATATTATTAAAAAATACTTACCTAATCATTAAGTTAAAAAAAAATAATAAAAAAATTTACAACGGTAAAAACTAACAGTAGAAACAAGTGGTAAGAGTAATATTTTCTTAACAAAGGAGTACAACGCTCGTTGTTGGTAGACTTTTTTTTTTGTTTTTTTGTTTTAATTTTTTCTTACTTAGTAATTAAGTAATTATTTTTTAATGATGTTGTGATTTTTTTTATATTCAAAAAAATATATAAAAAATACAATAATTACACTAACAATAGCTTCTAAAGCCGTGGCCGTAGAGCCACTGTAACGCCCCGGTCCCGCACGGGTTGGAGAGTTACTTCCTAACACTTAAACTCACATTTCAACAATATAAAAATAAACTCCAAATTCCCAATATCATATAGAAAATTCGATATATTCAATCTAATTTCTTCAATATAACCAATTTTCCAAAATGCCAAGTCATCATAACACAATAAAATTTCTTAATAAAAATCAACAATACTCATAAAAACTTCCTATGCCTAAACCACTACTTAAATTATCTCACCCAATGTCTCATAATCTTGATCTTTAGCTGAACCATCAAAATATCTGAAAAATATTGCGGAGATAAGGGGTGAGTTATCAACAACTCAGTAAGCATAGAGCATATACTAGCATGTAAACATGAGCCTTTATAAAGTTAGATATGCGAAACAAAATATTTTCTTCCAAAATGCAGAAACAACATATTTACTTTCAGAATGTATAAACAAAACTTGATACAAAATATCAGAGCGAAATTTTCAGAAAAACAAACTTGATCCCAAAAAGAAAATCCTTTGGCATATCCAAACTGAAACATTATATTCGTATCATCTTATAGCATCGCATCGGGACAAATACCATGTTTAACCCCCGTGGTAGGGTTATAAACCACCATTATACTTGTGACTGGGCCGTATACCATGTTTCACCCGCGTGATAGGGTTATAAACCACCATTATACCCGTGGCTAGGCCGTATTCCATGATTCACCCCCGTGATAGGGTTATAAACCACCATTATACCCGTGGCTGAGCCATATACCATGTTTCACCTCATGGTAGGGTTATAGACCACAATTATACCCGTGGGTGGGCCTTAACAAAAACAGAACGGAACATCATCAAAACCAGATCACATTTAGATATAAAATCAGAATGTCATGCTAAGGTTTTCAGATGACATATCATATCAAAACAAAATACTGAATAGCTTCAGATCATTTTACATGTTCGAAATAACAGAATCAAAACATCTTCATTTATTCATAGTAAAAACTTTTAGATTTTTATATTTACTCTTTTTGCATAGCTCAGAAACAGAATGTACAAAATTAGCTCATGTCTACACTAGTCATGACAGAAAATACTTTCTCTTATATAGAATTTATGCATTTGCAAAACTAACATCTGAGGTCATTTTCAGATTTCTTTTCAAAAATAAACATGCATATTTTCAAAGTCAACCTCATTTCATTTCTTTTATGCAAAACTAGTATATGAACCCCGCTTACCTGGACTTCTTAAGTACTATTCTGAATCTTTCCACAATCATGCTGAATGAATGTCAATCACCTATACAAAACATTAAGCATTACTAAACTTCTAAAAGGACTTGCTAAAACTCTCTGTTTACTTAAATTCATACTACGGAAATATTTTTGATAACTATCTAGTTATCAGAAATCTAATAAATATATTATCATTAAAAAAAATAGTCTTAACTTATTATAAAATAATTTTATCAAATATGGCAAAACAACTTAGATTCATTTCAAAAATTAACTTAATCATATTTAAAACTCATATATCTATAAACTATTATTAACACGATAATTTAATACTGCCAACATATAATGTAGTAGGAAATTCATAAATTTCTTAAGCAATAGTAGTTCATAAAATATTCTGAATCACATCTAATTTAAAAACCATCAAGGACTTGTATCATATAATCGGTTTAGTGTTTAAAAACAGATTAAATACTTCTAATTTACAACTTAATAATATACTTATATCAAATTCAAATAATGTAACAAGCTGGAAACTCATTTAATAAAATTAAAAATCTTTTTATTTACTATTGAAAGTTATATAATTATAGTGAAAACAATTTCTTCAACATGCTTTCCAAATGCTATATGACAAGGGATTAACATAATATAATTTAAATCATTTTCTTTATACGATGTTATATTAAAACACATCATTCACAAAATTATACTATAAATATAGTAGATAGACAATGACCCAAAATAGAACCTGCCAAATAACAGGGATATTTTAGGAAACATCATAAAATGCATGGGCAGGTTTCTGGGAATAAAACATATCCCTACTGTGCAATGGAACCAAGCTCACCGTGAGGGAAACTCGCGACAATGGGTGGATGTCGACAGTGGTGCAGTTGGGTGTGGCGGTAGGGCACAAAAAGAGGAAGAGTGTGAGAGAAAAACGTGAGAGAGAGAGAGAGAGAGAAAGAGAGAGAAAGAGAGAGATCACGTCATAACAGGAAAAGAACACTCACCGAGGGAGAGCAGGGAACACGTGAAGATGCAGGGGCTGGGCTGGCGAGATACAATCGCGGCAGTCTCCTCCGTGGCAAGCAGTGGAATTCAGAAAGAGGGAGAGAGCATGAAGATCATGTCGACAGGGAGTAGTCGAGAGGGGTGAAGGTGTTGTGATGGTGGCTCACGACGACTCTAGATTGTGGCGTTGCTCTGTTCTAAGGGCTTAAACCAGAGTAGTCTCGGTTTCTGCTTCCCACGAATGTTGGTGATGGTTGGTTGGGCATGATGAAGCTTCGTTGTCGTGGGGTTCTTGATGCAAGGTTGAGGCTGCAGGAAGGGCTGATGAAGGCTTGAGTGCACGTTGAGGTGGCTTGCATGGAGGCAAAGTTCGAAGGAAAGCATGCTCTGTTTTTGGCAAGTGAAAACCGAGGCCTCTTACCGTGCGATGGTGGCTTGAGTTTCATGGTGAATGGTGGCGGCAAAGTGGGTGGAATCGAGGGAACACTGGAGGCTTGCATGGTGGTGGTGTGTACGAGGCAGTGGCTGGGTGGTGCAAGTCCATGGGGGTTAGTGGTCTCCAAGGGGGTCTCACAGTGACAGCGTGGTGGTTTTGGGGTTGAGAGGGTGAGCAGTGGCTCCTGGGTCCATTTGCGAAAGCCATAGGTTGGCGTGATGGTGGCCGTGCGGGATGGTTGGCGATGTCGTAGCAGTGAGTGATGGCCCCGGGCTACGATGTCTGCATGGAGGTTTGCAGTGAACGAGAGAGACTCTGAGAGAGAGAACTGAGAGTATGAGAGACACGGATAGAGAGAGTTTGTTGGGAGAGAACTTAAAAGGGAGAAAAAAATAATTATAGAGGTGTGGGGAGGTGGTACTCGAGGTGGAGAGGGACTCGGATGTTAAAAAAAAACTGAATGGAAAGAAATAAGAGGAGTAACCGTCGGGATCCAGAAAAGAACGACAAAAACAATTTGAAATGGAGAAAGCTTACCCAAAACGGCGTCGGTTTCTCATGAAGGCTAGGCTTCCATCTGGTCTGGGCTTGGGTTTCAGTTTTCATGGTAGAACCGGGTGTTACAACCACCTTTCACAAAATGCAGTAAAAATCCACACTAGCCAAACCTGACAGCATCAAAACCAATAACCCCACCCCAACCCACCTACCCCAAACCTATGAGAGGTAAACCAGTAAAACATTAATTATTATGTTGATGGATTTTTCCGCTTTAAAAGCATGGTCGGACACTCTATTCTTATGTGACGGTCCTTAGCGGTGGTGTGCTTGAAGTGCCCTTTCATAGTTTGTGTAATGATAAATTGTTAAAAACAAACGAAGAGTATTTACGTGGTTTGACATTAAGACTTATTTATACAGGTCTTGGGTGTAAAATTGATTATAAACATGATTAAATACAAGCTTTCTATTCTCATCAAGCTCTCTACATGAATTACTAAGCTTTAGAAAAGTAGCCTCGAAGTACTAACGCAAAAAAAAGTAAAATATAATTAGTTATGTTAATTGAACTTGTCACTCTTTCATTGAATAAAATTAGTCAATTATGGCATCTATGTTGAATCATTCAACAATTTCCTTCTCAATATAGACTATCATATAATCTCCAAGAAAGTTATCCTTTATTTTATTTCGAAGCCTTGTCTTAACGATATTCATAGGCAAAAAAACTCGTTTAACAGTTTCCTTTGAAACGGTAAGTGTCAAGACAAGTCGAATCAATGTGATAACCATATAATAAACATTGTCATTTCCCATAGTTTTTAATACTCGACATAAATCAGAAATTGTAGAAAGTCTTGTGCATCTAGATGATAAGGCATATCGTGCTTGTAATGTTGTAACCAAAATGATAGTTGATCTTTCTGATTCAATAAGATCTTCTGGATAAAACTTCTCTATAAGACCATATATATTGTTAATGTTAAACGATTGATAAGTATTTTTGGGATTTAGAAAAGAACTAAGTACGATAGGGGTGTCAAATCGTGTTAACGGGTCATGTTTGTATTTTGTAAAGGCATGTATATTGTACTATATGGGTCAACTCGAACACCACCCGTTAAGCTTACGTGTCCAAATCTCAAACTCTAACACGACCCATTAATATAATGGGTTATGTCGTGTCAATCCGTTTTGACTCAAACTCTAACACGATCCGACCCGTTTCAACTCGTTTATGTAAATATGTTGAACAAACTTGGAATTAACTCGTTTGACCTGATTAAGTTTAACATAATTTTATATAAATGTTAAAATCACAATATCTATAAAAAATATAAAACTAACTACAAGTTTAAAATTACAATCCAAAAAATAAAAATATCGAAATTAAAATCCCAATAATTTTACTTTTAAGTATAAGGGTATAATTGTAACTTTAACTTTCTTAACATGTTATAATGGATTGACCCATTATCAACACGTTAAGCAATTGTGTCTTAACGGGTTAGCCCGTTTTGACCCAAACCCGTTAAAACTAAACACAAACCCATTATTATTGTGTCGTGTTCGTGTTGAATTAACGGGTCGTGTCACATATTGTCTCTCCTAAAGTACGAGAAGCTCCATTACCTTTTCACTAGAGTTACTATTTATTTCTTGCAATTGAGAGTCTATAGTAGCAGTGAATATGTCCACTATATAAAGATATTGTCATTTCTTGTAGATTACGACAACAACAAGAAAATGAGCTTTCAAAATAGGGATTTCAATCTCTTGGTCTTTACAAAATAACAACACACTTTGAAATAACGTATTCCAAACATTTGTTCTTAGTTTTTGAATAAGTTCCTTTTTACTTTTGACAAATTCACAACATTTAAAATGTTTAGAGGTTTTCTTTTTTAAAACATTGACAATGACTATTAGTGATCCCCATAATTTCCTTCATCAAATGCAAGATAAATATAAATTCATATGATGTTATCGTATATAAGCCTAGGAAGCATTCCATGTTGGCTATAAGAGCTTCCTTCATCAATAATATTTTTTAAAATTGAATAGGTTGGACAAAACATTCTTATCAAACTACAAACTGGCTGAAAATAGAAACCTCACCTTGTATCTCCAATGCATTATAATGTTCCAATTTGATTCTAATCTCAACTTTATTAGTTGCAATCAACTTGGCAGTTTCACTTGCTTGAGTAGCATAATTCATCATTATGTTTACAGGAAGCTCCAATAATATTAACAATAAAGGTTAACTTAGAGAAAAGTTGGCGGATGGGGATAACCTCCCTTGAGGCTACAATCAGAGCTAATTGTAGTCTTGTGTGCTAAACAATGTATGTAATATCCATATGGGCAATCATGTAAAAATAGAGGTTGCAAGCCATTCCCCTCACCTCGCATATTACTAGCACCATCATACTCTTGACCTCGGATGTTTTAAATGTTGAGATTATAATGAGATAAAATATTAGATATCTCAATCTTTAGAGTTGATGCTATAATATTTTTAACATGCACAAGATTAATAAACGACTCTCAAACAAATCATTCTCTAGCAAAAAGTCTTAAAACAATAGTTAAATGTTCTTTTTTAGACTCATCAGGTCTTTCATCAACATTAATACAAAACTTTGCATTCCCAATATCATCATAAATCGTACTTTTAACTTTTCTTGTAAAAAGAGACAAAATCTGTTTTTGTATTTCTGATGAGATATATTTGGCATTTTGTTTGGCATTTTCAAAGACAACTTCATTAACATCTTTATTATATGAGGTTAAAAATCTCAAGATCTCAGTAAATTAACTCGACTCTTGGAATTTAATCTTTAATCCCAACCTCTTAAAAGCACATGCTTCAAAAGTGAATCATTGAATAGCATTTATCAAAGCCTTAAGCTGAATTCAATTCTTCAAAATTTATTGTGTTGTTGGTCTATGTATCACTTTTTCAGTATATTGCAATTGGTTAATCAAATCTTCACAAGATTTTGTAGCAACATTATGTGGTGAAGTGAAGTCTTTACCCACATGACACAAAAATGCACAGTCTTATCCATTGTTAACCTTTTTCCAAACGCTAAAACACTCTACCGTAATTGTATTTGAACTAGAGAACTCACGACAACAAATGTGGGCTTTTCCCACGAATTCTATTCCTATGATATATGATTGTGGCAAATAGTGTGCTGATGACATGAAAACAGTCCGCGGGACAAAAGACAAGCCTTTTGCCACGAATCACATTGGCAAGTAAAACTTTGTGGAAATTTTTTTTTTCCACGAAATAAACATTTTTTGCGGCGATAACAGGTCGTCGAAAATAAATTTACAGAATTATTTTTACTTTCGTATGTAAATAGTTTTTGCGACAAGGTTATTAGTTTTTTGCGGCGACTTTGTATCGCCGAAAATAATCTTGCCATAAATATTTTCCTCTCGTGGATTAATTGTTTTTATGACTAGATTAATATCTTTTTGCGGCGACTTTGTATCGCTGCAAATAAACTTGCATGCTAGACTTTTTTTTTTGTAATTCTAGGTATTGTATTTGCGGTGACTAAGTACCATTTGCGGCGATAACAACTCGCTGCAAATAGTAATAAAAAATTAAAATCCTTCTTCCTTTCTTTAACCCCCAACCCCTGCAATACTCTCGTCTCTCCCGTCTCTCTCTCCCTATGACTGTCGAGGCTCTCCTCCCCACTGCGCCACCGCGAAAGGCGCCCCTTGCCGGCAAGCCACCGAGGTCTTCCCCCTCAGCCCCTCGCCCTCTCACCGACTCTCTCTCTCTCTCTCTCTCTCGCTCTCAGATCCAAGTAGATCCGTGCACCTCCGCAGTCTCCAGCCATGGCGATCGCCACCCTCAGCTGCCTATGGCTGCTCCAGTCACCAACCGTCATTCCAACCCAGCTCTCACATGTCTCTTCCTCCGAGCCGTGTGGCCATAGCAACTAAGCAAATGGTTTTCTTCCTTCCAAGCCGTGCGATGCCCCCATCCCTCTACCCATTTTAGTTTCTTTCCAATTTTGATTTATGGTCTTGTTCTCATCTTACAAATGGGAAAACTTTGAAGGTAAGACCATTTTGATTCACTTTCTATTATGGTTTCGAATGAGTTTCGATTTCTTCAATGAAGGTTACCCATTGATGTTTCGGTTTGGGGTTTTTTAGTGCAATCACTTGTGTTCTTTCCTCTACATGCCTATAGCATTATTTGGTCCTCCATTTTACATCTTGAGAAGGAGCTAAGAACCAAGGTAAAAACCCTAACTTGACTCCATTTGATTTGGGTATTATTTTGAAGCCAACCGAATTCTTTTGTGATGGAAAGCTTGTGTCTTGGGTTGTATTTATTTCTCTATGTTGCAAAATATTATAAATGCTCTATTTTGGTCCTAACCGAATGATGATGGAGCTGTTTTACTATATGATTTCCTATGTTTTGAATTTGGTATTTTGCTAATGAGTTTGGTTTAACCATAGGTGACTTTAGTATGATTTTGTGTATGTATGTTGGTGCCGTGTGTTATATTTTGAGGTTGTACTATGTGTTCCGTCTTAGGATGCTAGAGGGGTTCGGTTTTACAGATTTATTGTGGTTGTATGTTATCCTATAAACTTGCTTTTATAAGGAATTAAATGATTAATCTATAAACTTTAGTTTTTAAAGATTTTTAAGTTTACTTAATGGGTTATTCTTGCTATTCTCTATGTTATGTTTAATTAAATAGTGTATGTTAACTAAGCTAATTATTCTATTTGTGTCACTAGTTGAAGAGTTGGTTAGATTTTACTTAAGTACAATGGTTTTTAGATTGGAATATATTTGAGGACCATGAGGTCCAAGAATTTGACAGGTTTGAATATGTTAAGTGTATTATGCATGGAAAATGGATTGTGTGATGGATTTAGATTGAGATCAAGTGATAAATGAATTAAAATTCCTTGAGGGCAGCAAGCATGCTGTATGTTTTTGGTTTGTTGGTTGGGTGATAGTCTATTTGGATTGCATTGCATTGGAGTGGATGGAATGGAGTGGCTTCACTTGTGTTGTTGGAGTGATAAATAATTATTGTTGCCTTTGTCTTGTGTTTTGAAGAGTATGTCAGGCCTTTGACGATTAGAGATTTGATGTTGAGAATTAATGAACTGCCACAATAACAAATTTTCGTGCCATTCTATTAATCTTTCAACATACTTTGAATTTGATTAATTGTTTCATTTTATTAGATCTTAACATTATTGGACCTTTTATTTTCTTACGATTTAGGGTGTAGGGCACAATGATGAGAAAGTTCTTTTTCTTGCCGCTACTTTTCCTATCTCAAGCCTACGGGCAGCTTCACCACCAACCATCCGAGACATTCTTAGCCCCTAGAGTTTTGGTATAACCTCTATTTTCCCATCTCTGAGATTAATAAGCACACTTGATTAAATGATCTTGTATTTGAATGCTTGGACATAAGCAAGTTGTGTTATATTGGGTTGGAATTGATTTGAGCCATGAATGAAGCTTATAAATATTTATGATTGTGTTTGGGGTTGGTGTATAAATAATATGAGCAGATTTTTAAATTGAATGTGTTGGTTTCAATGAACCAAGAAAAATGATGTGAATGTTGGCAATTGTGTGGAACCATGAATGAAGCTTATTAAAATTTTGAAATTTGTAATTGTGTTGGATTGATGTAGATGGGCAGCAAATATGTTAGTAAGTTTTATAGTTGATAAATTGAGTATGTGTATGGGCGGCAAATATGTTAGATTTTACTTAAATGCAATGGTTTATGGATTTGAATTTACATGAGGAACTTGAAGTCCAAGAATTGGAAAGATTTGATTATGTTGAATGTGTTATGCATGAACAATGGATTGTGTGATGGGGCTTAGTTTAGGAAACTTACGCATTTTTTCATTGATTAATTAAAAAAAAAGTTAGTTTAATTATAAACAAATTTTAATTAAATGTAGTTGTTTGGGTTAGTTATAATTGTCATTGGTTCAAATATAATAATTAAAGCCTATATTAGACTATATATTATGATTATTTTTGGCTCAATTTCATTTTTTTATTTGACAAGTTTTTTTTGAAATATCTTAGCATTTGGCGCGAATGAAACTCGTGGCAAATGCTTTTTTTTTTGCTAGAAGTAATTATTTCCCACGATAAAATTTCTTCATAAATAAGTATTTCCAATGAAATACTTTGTGGAAAATATATGTTTTCCAGGAAAGTATTTTATCGGAAATACCAAAGATCACTTTTTCCACGAAGATATGTCGTGGGTAAAAACTTTTTACCACAATATTTTTTCATGGAGAATGATGTTATTTCCCACCACATTATACTAGATGAGACCTTATTTGCCACGAAGAAAAAAAGTTTTAACCGCCACAAATGTCGTGGGAAAAATAAGGCTTTTCCCTTGAATTTGTGATTTGGTAGAAAAAGACTATTTCTCCACCTATTTTATGCCACGAGTCTTCCATTGAACAAATCTGTATTGTGATTCGATAATCAGTAGGGACATAAGGATCAAGGGAAACCGTATAACACCCATATGGTCACTTTTATTAACCACGCTTAATTATTGAACAAGATTCCAATTTCATGTATTTCACGTTCATGTTCATGTTATTTCAAGTTCAAGTTCAAGTTCAGTTTCACGTTCAAGTTCATGTAATTTCAAGTTGAAACTCATGTTCAGTTTAAGTTCATATTCAGTTTCAAGTCCAAGTTCATCTCATTTCAAGTCCATGTTCAAGTTTAGTTTATCTCACGTTAGTTCAAGTCATGTCAGCACATGCCATCTTATTTGTCAAGTCATGACATCTTTGACTAAGTTGCACGAGCTACTGAATGGATTAGCCTAGTAGATATTTTACCTTATGTTTGTACTTAAGGAGCTTGATCTTCCATACTCTTATGATTACAGACCTTTTAGACTTATGATGTAATCTTGAATGTCTATGTTTTGGGATATATCTTGTTTGGGTGCATCGTATTGCTCAAAGAAAAAAAATTATCCGCTGTGAATATTACATATTGCTATATGCATACTAGGTGCATTGCATGTTTAATTGTCATGAATGGAGTATGTAACTTTATGTTGCATGTCCCGACGCTTTAGAGTCTATCTGATCCCAAAGGGAATCAAGAGGCGTCACACAAAACCAAACCCAAAACCATGGGCTACAACACACGGTTTTGTGCCTTGAAGCTTCTGTGTGATGGGGTGGTGGTGAGGTGGTTGATTGCCCTCCCATCAACCGCTCTTTGGGGCTGACATGGGCAGTGGATGTGCACTCATGCTAGTGGGAAAACTTTCCCAAGAAGCCACTTAGCTAAAACCATTTAGGGTTTCGGTTTTCACAATGTATTTGGGGTTTCAATTGGATTCCAAATATTTAGAGTTTCACTAGGGTTGAAAATCTCTTTGGTTTAGCATAAAAATGAGTGATTGGATGGAATAGTGTTTGACTGTTTGACTTAGGTGGCATGATCATAAAACTTGATTTTCTTTCATTTCCTTCACATTTCATCTCATGGTTCATCTTGGTCCCAAGTGTCCTATATTGTAACAACCCTTTAGAAATTCAATGGATAAATTTATTTAGGCTTTAGGAACTTCCTGAAAATCCTGGAAGTTTTGACGAATCGACCGGTCGCCTAAGTTTTAGTCTGTTAGCATAGTTAGTCTTACTACTCACTATAATGCTAGAAACGCAATTTTATTTATGTAACACCCCGTATTTTAGTGTATTTTTAATCGAAAGATTATTTGTTATTAATTTAAAAATTTATTCTCTTGTTTTAAAATTGGTTGGATTTTTAGTGGGTTTATTTTTATGATTTTAATTTTATGAAAATTATTCTGAAGTGCTTTCTTATATTTGATTATTGTAATACATTTAAATTGTTTTTCATATTAAATTAACTTATTGTTGGGTTTAATTATTTAGTTTCATTTTAATCATTACGTTTGAATTATTTTATTGTACTTGCTGTTTTAAAATCGTTTCCGTTGGATCATTTTTGTGACCCAAGATAAGGATTGTATCTCATTTCTTTCCCTACATTTTCTCTTTCCTCTTTTCTTTTTCTTTTTTTTTTTTTATTTTCCTTCTTTTTCTCTCCTCTCCCGTGCGCCGCACGACTCTCCCCCTCTCTCTCTCCGTCCGTTTCTTCTTCCACCCAGCCTTGCCACCTCATGCCGCCGTGCGCGACACCGCCCGGCCCACTGTCCTTCCCAGCCACCGGCGACCACCCCCTGTAATCTCAGCCCCAACCGCGCCGCCGTTAGCTCCCACGCACATCACCAAGCCGCGGCACTCCTTGCGCCGCTGCGCCGCCTCCGGCCACCATCTTCTCACCACATCATCCTTGACCTTCTAGCAACCTAATGGACCCAACCCCACCTCCGATCTGTCACAGGTGAAGCCCCACCATCAACATTTCCGTTTTGGGTGTTTTGCACTTCAATCGCCTATTGCGCCGCCACCCACGGCCAACCACCACCACCATTAGCTTCACCGACATCCCTAAGCCCTACCCTATCAATCTCAGGTCTTCGTTTGCACCCGTTCAAAAGTGGGTTTTTGAGACCCACGGCCACAGTACATTTGACACTGTTTTGTTGCTGCGTTGCCGCTTTTAGCACCTCCGTGATCTTTCAAAAATTTTATTATAGCATTGTAAGTATTTTTCTCGAAGAACTTTTGAGATTTAAATGTATTTTCGCGCTAACTCATATTTACCGTGAATTGGTTGGTTGTGCCGGACTGAGTCCGAAGAGTAAGGGGGTCGGTTGGATTGGATGATGGAGTTGTTTGTGTGATTGGTTTATGCTATGAAATTTGTTGGCTGTTTCGGATTTAAATATTGGTGTTTTGAGTTTGACGTTGGTCATGGTGGATATTGGTGATTGTTTTAGGAAGTGGTGATATATTTTGGAATTATGAGGGTTTTAAGTTTTGAGAAATTAAGATAGATTATTTTAGAAGCTTAGGCTTAAATATGGAAATCCGTGATTGATTGAAAACTTACGGAAATTGCGTGATTATTTTTATAGGTGATGATTTATAGTCGACTCGACATTTTTGAGAAAAATTCTGAAAAGCCAAGAAGTAAGCGGGGTTCATATACTAGTTTTGCATAAAAGAAATAAAATGAGGTTGACTTTGAAATTAAACGTGTTTGTTTTTGAAAAGAAATGATCTGAAAACAACCTCAGATGTTTATTCTGCATATGCATAAATTCAATATAAGAGAAAGTGTTTTCTGTCATGACTGGTGTAGACATGAGCTAGTTTTGTGCACTTTGTTTCCGAACTATGTAAAAGAGCGAATAAGGAATTCTAAAAGTTTTGTTATGAACAAATGAGAATATTTTGTTTATGTTTATCTCGAACATGTGAAATGATCTGAAACTTTTCAGTGTTTTGTTTTGATATGATGTGTCATCTGAAAACCTTGGCATGAAGTTCTGATTCTGTATATGATTGTAATCGGATTTTCGATGAAATCTGTTCTGTTTCTGTTAAGGCCCAGCCACGGGTATAATGATGGTTTATAACCCTACCACGGGGGTGAAACATGGAATATGGCCCAGCCACGGGTATAATGGTGGTTTATAACCCTACCACGGGGGTGAAACATGGAATATGGCCCAGCCACGGGTATAATGGTGGTTTATAACCCTACCACGGGGGTTAAACATGGTATTGTCCCGATGTGATGCTAAGAGATGATTTAATTATAATGTTTCCGTTTGGAAATGCCAACGGATTTTCTTTTTGGAATAAGTTTATTTTTCTGGAAATTTCGCTCTAATGCTTTTGTACAAAGTTTTGTTTCTGCATTCTGAAAGTAAATGTTTTGTTCTGCTTATCAAATGTTATAAATGCTCATGTTTACATGCTAGTATATGCTCTCTGCTTACTGAGTTGTTGATAACTTACCCCCTTATCTCCATAATATTTCAGATGACATTGATGGTTCAGCTGAGGATAAGTATTAGAGTTTATGGAGAAGATTAACAGTGAATGGTTGTTGGGTATCTCGTGGTATTAGTGTTGATGTTGGAAGTTATTTATATTTCTTAAGTTTGCTTCAATGGATTTAGACGGTTTATGGAGACTTATGTTAATGTTTCATTATTTCTAGTTTGTTATTTGAGACATGAAGAAGAGTTGATTTTATTTGAGTTGCTGGATTGAAAATTGGATAGATGAGTTTATATGGTTTATTTAATTGAAGTATTTACGTTTGACTTGAGGTTTAGGAAAATATATATTCTTGAATTTGGAAGTACTCTAGCCTTGTTAGAGTTGATTATCAAGTTATATGAGTTAACTCTCCGGACCCTCGGGAACGGGGCGTTACAATTTATTTGATGTACTTACAAGTGTGAGAATGAGAAACAATTTGTACCATTAGTCTTAGATGAATATTTAGGATTTTATGGCCCAAAAAAATGAGTTTTGTTTTCCAAACAACAGTTGTTTGAAAAAGCGTTTTGAATTGTTCAAGGCACTTAGGATTTGAATTTCGTGAAACAAAGTTTTCTCCTAAGTTTCATATGAATATTTAGGATTTTACAGTGTGAATCTTATTTTTCATTTTTCGGAGTAAATAGTAGCCTCGATGTTAGCACCTAGATTAGTGTTTTTCAAAATCATAGTGTAGAATGTTCAAATTAGGTTACAGAAGTTTTATTTAGACACTTGCCAAAATCTTAGCCACACTTGGTGAATGGTATTGGACGCTTGACACCAAACCAAAGAGGGTTTGAACTTTAAACCCTAGTGAAACCCCAAACACTTGAAATCCAATTGAAACTCCAAAATCTTGGTGAAAACCGAAATCCCAAATGATTTCTCCAAACCCTAATTAAATCCAGCTTTAGCTTAGTATTTAATCATTTGATTAAATCAATTTACTCAAGTTCATGTTAATATATCCTTATTTATTCTTTTAAACATTGTTAATTTAATTAGATCAAGAAAAATTAAATTTGAGCTTGATAGAAACCCAAACCCCATTGAAACCCCAAATGGAAACCCATTCGGTTAAGGCCCATGAAATTGCACCACCAAGACAAGGCATGTGGAAGATGTTTTCCCCCTGCCATGGCAGTCATTTCACTGCTCAAGTCAGCCCCAAATAGAGGTTGATGGGAAGGCCAAAAGCCCCCTCACCACCACACTTCACTTGGAAGTTTCCTTGGCTGGAAACCATGTGCAATAGCATATAGTATTACCCACGATTTTGGTTACCTCCCCATTACCCAAAGTGTCTTTCACACATCTCCTATTTTGCCTCCAAATGTTTAAGTGTTGTTGTTGTCCATTCCAATTGTATTTGATCACTTTTGAAGCATTTTCTTAGAAAGGAAACCAAAGAGACTATCGAAAAGTTTTCTAGCCTACCTTGATCGAATTTTTCAAAGTTGTTATAAGTGTTTTCTTACAAAATACCCTGAATATAGTTGTTCCTCTTCGAGTCAAGTTTCTGTTGGTATATTTTTTATAAATTTTCTTAGTCATTTAATAGATGAAAAGTTTGTTTAAACTTGAAGAAGTACTTTTGGGCGATAAACTAGACAGTGTGTGATTCTTTTATTTTGTTGATAGTCTTGTTGACAAGATCTTGGTCTGATATTTTTATAGATTATAGTTAACATACTAATATACAAGTTTGATAAAGATTCATTGCATGTTATAATTTTTTTAAAATATTTTTTCAAAGATCTAAAAAGTCTAAAATTGGGAGGTTAAAAGTAGATTCGGTTTAGAATAAGCTTGAATATTTTGTTGAGAAAGCATGCTCCAATAGCTTTAGTATTCACATATGATGTTCCGAGGACTTTGTTTTAATTTTGAAATGTTAGTTTCAGGATTTATACTATTAGTTTTAAATATATGAGTTTTTATGCATGCAAAGGTCCTAATAGGTCTTTGTATTTGAGGTTTTCGGATATATCTATGTTTCAATGCAAATATTTCCATGTGATCTTAGGTTTGATGCTTAGATCTACTCTAAAAATTGATTTTTAACCATATTATGATGATCTTTTATGATATATTTTATAATATATTTTGGATCTAAAGGTTTGATCAAAGCTAAACCACATAGTTTTCGATTTGGGTGAAAGGGTGAAACCGAATGTATCAAGTGTAATTTTGTTACTTTTGTGGTTTTGGCTTCATGATTCAAAGCATGATAGTTCTTTTGAATGTGTTATGAATGCATTGAGAGTATGTTATTGAAGTTTAGCAGTTCTTGGAGTTGTTTGAAAAGAGATAAAGGCTTGAACATCAAGGGTTGTGCATAAGGTTAAAAATTTGAATTATTGTATTGAAGAAATTTGTGGTTTTGTGATGTGAGTTTTATTGGTTATTCTAGTATGTTATTTGATCATAAGATATGATTTTTTGTATGTTGCATATTTCTGTTTAAGCATGAGAAATGAGGTTGGATAGAATTGTAATAAAAATTGCCAAATATTTTCCTCTATCATCCCTTACAACCCCACCCCCACCACAACTACCAGGATTACCCCTCAAGATCCATGCACATTTAATTTCACCCACCCATCGCTCGGTTTAGCCCATACAACTAAGTTCGACGTCTTTACTATAACTTCCCGCACAAGAATTTATAGTTTCGCTAGAACACATCAATCCATATGAGAAATAGAGCTGACCTTCAATAATTTTGTTGAAAAATTCTGCAACCAAAACTTAATCGACATCCAAATTGTATCCACCGTATCATATCTTCCCTGCATTTTTGGTGTACATCGCCACTGCCATAACCACCAAGAAATCACAGATGGAATTAACCCGATCAACATACCTCGTTGAGAAGATTTTTTTGCACACCGAAACCAGCAACAACAGTGCGCCCACCAAGAGTTGAAGTTCATGCATTGAACACTCAATGTACACGAAGCTCTCCGCCATATTGCTTTCACTACATTGCCTATGCATAAAACGTGATCTCGATCCTCTGCACTACCCTCTGAGTAGCAAACACAACGTGAAGCTAAAGGTATACCCATCGACTGAACCCTTTCATCAACTGGGAGATAATTAAGTCTGGCCTTCCACATACAAACAGACATCTTCTTTGGAAGTAGATTACACCAAATTCAATCCATCCCTTCCAACTGAGGCCACTTAATACGAGTTACCTCCCAAGCCGTTTTAGTCAAAAAACTTCTATCTATGCAAGGATGCTAGATATAAATATCACGACCTAGTCTTCCACATGGAATTTCAAAAATAATTACATCTACCTCACTAGCATCAACCAGATTAGACAACAACTCCCTATCCCACCTATCCTCCACCCAACAATCCCTCTCCTCCAGCCTTGGCTGAGCAACATTCGGCATAATAGCCGTAAGGGGCCCCCGCGCAAGCCATCTATCGAACCAAAATGAAACTGCTCCCTCTTGAACTTTAACCGACATATTCTCCATCACCTCTGCCATCACAATACATATGGATTTCCAAAATATGGAGTCTGAGCTTCTAACTTTAGATTCCAGAAAATGCTTCACCTTTAAATACTTTGCTTTAAAAAATCGAGTCTACAAATTGTCTATCGACAGCAACCGGCAAGCAAACTTCATGTGTAACGCTCTCTGGACATCAGAAAAATCTCTAACACCAATCCCCCCTTCCAGGATTGGCTTACACAACTTCGACCACACTCTCCATTTTCTTTTCTTCCTACCATGATTCTCCCCCCAAAAAAATGAAGCTAGAATAGAATTTAATTTTTTCAAAACAAGCTTTGGGATATTTAAAATCGCAAGCAAGTGAGACGCCACACTCTCTAGTACATGCTTGAGAAGAATCAACCTCCTGCCTTGAGATAACAGTTTTAACTTCCAACCAGCCACTTTGTTTTGAAATTTCATGATTAACGGTTCCAACATTCTCGCATTCACCCTCCCAACAGTAAGCGGTGCACCTAAATAACAAGTTGGAAATTTCCCCTCAACAAAACCCGTTAGCCGAAGAAGAGATAGCCTTCTAGCTAACTAAATTTTCTCTAAAAACAATAATGCCCACTTTTCTTTATTGATTTTTTTTCCCGACCACAACTCATATGTATTCAAAGCATCCAGGAGTGCCTTCAAGGACTTTCACTTGATCTTAGAAAATTTTCAACTAACCAGATAAAACCACACATGCACAGAAATTGCCCATGATATAGCATGTTGAGAATGACATGTTGCCACGACACTTATCTTTTTGGGCCATTAAAATTTGAAAATTTTTTATATTTTCTTTTGGGGGTATAATGCCTTCTTTCATTTAAATAAAAATATTGATAAGTTTTTGTATTACAAAGCACAGGCATAAGGACCTTGTAATAGAGAGGAAAAAAAGTTCAATGTTATAAATTGGGGTTTGAGCTTTCACTCCCCTGTTTCTTGTTGCTCCGTTTTCTTAAAATATGCATAATATAAGATGAAGCCTTAGATGAAATCAGCACACGAATAACTGATTTGAAGAGGTTGGTTTTATTGGCATTAAGATGGTAGTTGTATATGTACTAATGTCCACGTTTTATGGGAACTTGAATTGAAAACAGTGTGCTGTGCACAGTGAGTAATTGTCGAACTGGCTGTTAGCTTGACCCAAGGCAAATGTAACACATCTCAAGGGATTACTGTAAATCTGCAAAGGTTCTACTCACTTTGAGGGGAGTGGTCCTCCAGAAAGAGATGAGAGAAAATGATAGAGAGGAAAATACTATAGAATTCTCATTACACATTCCACTACTTATATTTTGTTTACTACTAACTGCTTTCCCTCCTCATTACTTTGCTACAGTGCGTACAACATGTAAAGACCGAATATGAACTGGACTTAAGAAGAAAATAACTACTGGAAATTGGGCTAACTAGACTGAGGCTCGACCCAATGCTAAATGACTTAAAAAGGCTAATTTTATTATGCACTTGCTTCAGACGAATTCCCTCTGGCCCATGACATGCCAAGCCCACCAAGCCCACGACCATTTCCACTTAAAGCTTCTAGGTTTCACTTTGCACTTTCTGTCTTTCTCCTCCTGAACTCATGCCGCCGTCGCCCATCTCCTCTCCTTCTAACCCTAAGCCCCTTCAACATGTTACAACAAACAAGGTACAATTTGATTCATTAAATATGGCAAACAAAGAAGACAAACAATGAAATTACATTAAAGATTGCATAGTCATGGCCCATAGCATTTTGGCTCATTGACTTATTCTCTATTTTTATGTATATATGCAATAATTTCAAACATTCCAATAATTAGCAAGATAATACTTATATAAAAAAATTAATTATCAAGAAAATCAACAATCTGGTTTACCTCACAGTACTTATATATATATATATATATATATATTTCTTTCTTCCAAATAACCAAGCAATCTAAACATTATAACTGCTACTTTATGTAATTGCAGAGAATTTTAAACATTTTTTTGGTTATCAAATGTGTTAACGTCGTATTTCGTATGCTTTTGGGCCGGGTTCCAGAAACTCGGGTCTTGGTTCCTTATACCTGCACACTCAAGAAAATAAGGAGAGAGGGGGCCTCGGTGGAGACTGGGAAGTGCCTGATGCCTAGGTCAGCACATCTCCTTAATAGTTTGTGCTTGAGTATCAAAGATCAGAGAGCCTTCTTCATACCTGGGGGTCAGCTTTTATACGAGGTTTCTGGGGGAACATCCCGTACTTTGCCTCAGAGGGCTTCTGTCACATCGACTGTTGTTTTGTCAAAAGCCTTTAATGCTGCGTGGCTTCTCGAGTGGGCCGTAGCGAGCGGGCGACCATTGTCGAGCCTCACCATTCCTTCTGTCAGGAGATCAAGGGTTCTCCACACCTCTAGATTGCTTGTCGGTGTAGGTTCTTGAGTGTTGGGTGTCGTTGGGGGAGTGCTAGGGCGGTGAGTGCCATTCGTCCTTGTCACTGGTCTTTCCTGTGTGAGGGTTTCTTTGCAGATTGGCCTTAACATATGGGCCGGGTACTTCCAATTGGGACGTTTTAACCCCCCTCACAAAAGAGTCATTAGGCTGGCTTGGGCCCTTTGTGGTCCCTCGCGGGCCTACCTCACGGGCTTTAGAGGAGGTAAAATGAACAGTGGATGTGGAAGAGCATGGGAGTCTATCAACACCTTCATCCACATATACATAACACCCTACCAGTTCCATCCCACTTTTACCCAAGAAATCTAAAAAAATACCTAATAACCAATCGGTAGTTTGTGAACACTTACTAAAGTGCAACCTATTGACCACGATAACCCAAAAGCTCAGTGCAATTGTTCAGCTAAGCTATACAGTTGCCACTACAAGAATGATACTTCATTTATGATACACCACCTCTAGAATGCATATGAAACTTCCCTTCTATGAGTTAAAGGAGTTGGAAAAAGTCAATCCTCTAGTGTTAAGAGGGAAGCGGAGGGAAGAGTGTGTAGCCCACAAGGTCTAGTGAAGTATGATGGAAAAACACTTAGGGTGTCAACCGCTAAGTTTCTTATTAGGTGTGAATTGCCTTTTAGGCTAGTGGAGCATAAAGGGTTTGTTGAGTTCGTGAGTCTCGATTTACTTTTTCATCCCGAATCACTTTAAAAATGAATTGTATTAAGTTGTATAATGAAGAGAATATATACAACTACATGTGCATTACTGCATATTTTATTGATCGCAATTGGAGATTGCGATAAAAAGAATACTTAAGTTTTGCCAAATTCCTGACTATAGGGACATCACTATTGGGAGGGTGTCAAACTTGGGATTGCATGAATTGGATGTTGATAAAATTTTGACCATCACAATTGATAATGCCTACTCAAATGATGTTGATGTTGGTTACATGAGCAGGAGAATAAAAGACAAAAATTGTACTTTATTGGGTGGTGAATTTCTTCACATGCGGTATGCTGCCCATATATTGAATCTGATTGTTATGGTTGGCTTGAAGGATTTTTATGAATTTGTAACAAAGATTAGGGATGTTGTCAAGTATGTGAAATCTTCACCGTCAAGATTTGCCAAGTTTGAGACTTGTGCGGCAAAGGAAAAAATACGTTGGAGGATAATTTACATTGATGTTCCTACTAGATGGAACTCCACATATTTGATGTTGAGTTCCACTGAAAAACATAAACAAGTCTTTGACAATATGTGTTTGTGGAGAACAATTCGTGAACCCCACTAATGATGATAGGAAAAATGCACAAATTTTAGTAGAGTTGCCGAATGTTTTTTATGATGTTACATTGAACATTTCTAGTTCTTTGTATGTGATGGCTAATGTATATTTTGAGCAACTTTGCACAATTGAAGATGCATTAAATGATATGTCCTTGAGTAATGATATTATCACTAGTACTATGGGCATAGATATGAAAAGTAAGTATGACAAGTATTGGGGTAATACAAATAGGTTCAACTTGATGATATATGTTGCTTTTGTGCTTGATTCATGATACAAAATAATGGCAATGAAATTTTGGTTGCAAAAGTGTAAAGGGGATGAGTTGGTGGATAAGATAGAGGACAATGTTAAACTCCTTTTAGGCCGCTTGATCGAGCAGTATAACACATTTTGTGTGGCTAGTGGGAGGAGTCTAATGTGGCTAAAAGGAGGCCAAGCACTATTAATACAAACATTGGTAATGAGCCCGCACCGCCTTCGACTAAATTTTGGATCATGTTTGCTAAATACCTTGAGGAGCGGAGTGTTATGAAGTTTAGATTAGAGCTAGAGAGGTATTTATTTGAGGCGTGTGTAAAAGACTCGCTGGGTTTTTATATCTTAGATTGGTGGAGAGTTATTGCTGCCAATTATCCTATTCTTCTTGAGGTAGCACATCATGTGTTAGCCACCCTCATTACCACTGTTGCCTCGGAGTCTGCATGTAGTACTGGAGGATGCATATTGGATCCTTTTAGGAGTTTATTGTCTTCAGAAACTGTCGAAGCCCTATTTTGCACCCAAAATTGGTTAAGGACTAAACCTGTCAACATCTGAGAGTTGGAAGAATACGTACAATCGATGGACCTTGAAGGTAAGTTTGAAAGTTAAAATATTTTTTTAATATCTATCTAACTTGATTTATTTATATCTAACTCAGTTTTTAATATTGTTTTAGATGATTATCTAGCTTGATCTTCAACTGAGGCTGCTGTGAGTCTTCCTTCCCATTCATACTGAAAACTTTAGATTACGTTCGTTGAGAATATGTTCAGAGTCTCAGAAGGTAAGAGATTTGTGCATTCTTTTTTAATTTTGGCAATGGAGTTGTTTTTCTTGAACGATATCAAATAATTGTCATTTTTCACTCTCAAAGTTAACATTGATATAATTGATGTGATCTTATCATTTTCAGGACTGTATGCTATGGTTTGGGTGTTAATACTAAAACGAATGAAATCAGAATTCACTTAATTCACTCAGCTATGCATCAATCAAGGACATCAGCTCACGATCACAACAATCCCCCAAGATATCTCAACAATCTTCTCAAGTCAACTAGTGTATATTCTTAGGAAGGAAATAACTTGTATTAGCTGTATATAACATCTGATTAGTTGTGTATTTTGTATAGCATTCTTTCCATTTCTTGTAAAGTTTCCATAGATAGATATCAACTTGTACATGCTACTATAGATATGAATGAAGACAAACTCTCTATCTCAACTCGTGAGATAGTGTTTCTCAAAACATCTTTATGGTATTAGAGTATAGGGCAATGGCTTCCATAGTAGCTGAATTAAAATAGATTTCAACTCTACTTTGAGACCTTGGGGTGCCACTCCTCCAAACACCTATTCTTTATTGTGATAATATGAGTGCCTTATTTATGACAGTGAAGCCAGTTCTACATGCTCGAACAAAACACATAGAACTTGATTAGCACTATGTGAGGAAAAGAGTGGCACTTGGCTCATTAGAATCAAAATTTGTTACTTCTCTTGCTCAACTTGCAGATCTATTCACAAAGCCCTTGCTTAAGACTCCATTCAAGCAGTTGTGTGACAAACTTGGCCTCTTCTTTCTTCCATAGCCAAGTTTGAGGGGGAATAAAAGGAATGAAATCAGAATTCAGTTAGTTGTGCATCAATCGAGGACATCAGCCCATGATCACAACAATCCTTCCAAGATATCTCAGCAATCATCTCAAGTCAACTAGTGTATATTCTTAAGAAGTAAATCACTCGTATTAGTTGCATATAGCATCTGATTAGCTGTGCATTTTGTATAGCATTCTTTCCATTTCTTGTAAACTTTCCATAGATTGCTATCAGCTTGTACATCAACTATATATATGAATGAAGACACACCCTCTATCTCAACTCGTGAGATAGTGTGTCTCAAAACATTTTTAAATACTTCCTCTAGTTGTAAGAAACTTATCATAATATTATATGAATATGTGTTTATGTGACGCCCCCAACCTCCACTTGAGATGGAACAGAAATTTAGAGCGTCGGGATTTGTAACACAAGGTTACATACTCTCGTTTATGACAGTTAATATGCAATGCATTCTATAAATTCATCTAGGTGTATGCAATAACCGCATTGGAATAAGGACAACTAAATAAAATTTATGCCAGAATAAAGTAAAACATTCCAATGTCATTCATAACCATCATATGTTCAAATCATAAGGTAGCATAATCTTAGTACAATTATTCTTGATAATAAGTCTCTATGGCTAAATCAACTGCTTCATGTGTTCTAATGCACGAAGGGCTAGGGCTATAAATATCAATATGAGGTATAATCTTTTGTCAAGATCCGACTCCTCTTCAATCAATCGGATCCACTAGTCCATTTGGTCTGTCCTCGTTAGGTCTTGGCACAACTTCTATCATAGTGGGTCTGCAAGGGGTGAGATTTACTCAGTATATGTCTCCCATCTAGATTCCTCAACATTTTCATAAAACTGAGACACATTTTCCTAGAGGAAAATTTTTTTCACTTAAACTGTCTAAAACATATATTTCATCATAACGTTTCATCATTATTAGCAATTTACATTTAATCATAACATTAACATTAGAATGTATGGTATCGTCACAGTTTCCCATATGCATTGTAGGTACCTGCTGGTGACCGTAGTACAACTCACGTTGAAACTATGTTGTCTGCATACTTGTTCTCAACACATTGATAACATAACATAATATCATCATAACATGTACACCCACCAGCCTTAGGTGTCATAACATTTGACTTTGCTCTGGCGTTCTTTAAATGGAACACATTCGAAACCTATTGACTGTTCTTCATCAACCTAGGAGTTACCACTCTATTTTTACTCACTCCAGAGTGGACATATGAGTTACACTAAGATAATTCCCTATCCTAACCTTTGGGATTGTGACAAAAATGATTTTCATGCTATACTTGTGTAGTTCATGATATGTACATATGTAACACGCTTTTATGTGAAAATGACATTTATATGCAATATGCTAAAATGGTAAAAATTTCACATGCCATGCAAGCAAGTAGTCATGTACTCAATGTATCATATAACATGGTGTTTCATACTCAAAATGACAATTATAAAAGGAATGTGGCATTTATCAATAAATTATAAATAACTTATCAATGTGTACGTTAGAGGCCAACTTTCAAACTGTATGAATTTGAAAAAAATCGTAACTGTTGTAATCAAAGTTATACTAATTTAGGATTTGAACTACTAAAAAAGATGTTCATAATCAAAAGATTTCAAAAATAGGTATTTATAAAATACTCCTAAACTTTCCGAAATTGTCACTAAGGCTCCAATTTTTCACTATTTGCAAATAAGTCTCAAATTTAACCAAACTTCACAAACCCCATATTTTCCATATCCTAAAACCACCTATGCCGTTAGAATTGTAAAATTAAAAGTGCAACTATGCTAAACCCATTCAACCCGTGGCATGTAATTCCTAAGGGTCTAGATATGTTTTCAACTATTCCACCTCTATGGATGCATGTGTACTCAAATTCATTAAGTGCCATTAGAAATTAAAACCTTAAGGATAAATTAAAACTTAGGATTTGGTCATACATGTTCATCCTAACACTTAAACATGGCTCAAGTCCTTAATCACTAATAAACTAACCCTTAAGCATGTATGATATTTCTTTAGTCTTTTTCATCAAGAAAAGTTTCAAAAACTGGAATTAAATCATGAATTTTCCTTCTTATCCCAATCACAAGGTTTCATAAATGTTAATTATTCAAGCCTAGTTAAAATAAATCAAAACTTCATAAGTTAAGCATAAATTAATCAAAATCGTGAATGCTTGGATGATCAACACAAGATAGAATTAAAACCTATAATGACATGCTTTCAGCCTCAAATTTAAACCTTCTAAAATCATTCTAAGACACTTATGAATCATATAAAATCATAACAACTCATGTCATGGCTAAAATTGCCACCCAACATAATTAATTCTAACTAAACTTCAAATTTGACCTGGTTTTGAACTTAGCATGCTAAACCTTATTTAAACTCAATCAAAATTCATTCTCATGGCATAAATTAAAACCTAACATGTTGTTCTAATACTTAGAAAGAGATTAAGAAAGAATACTTAAAAACATTTTGGCCTAAAAAGCTCTCAAACTCTCTCACTTCAAGAGCACTCTCACAACCTACTTGACTTCAACTCTCTTGCACACTTGGAGAAGAAGAGCTCTCAAGAACTTAAGTGAGGGTTTGAGAAGTGGTGCAGAGAAATGAGGGAGTGGAGGGGGGTTTTTAGAGGCTTCAAGAGGATAGGGGACGCCGGCCTTGGCTGGAGGAGAGCTTTGTGATTGGTGGAGTGGGCGGTGGTGTGATGAGTGCAACTTCTAGCTTTGTGTCATCCTTGTGCAGATGTGAATAGTGCCCTATGCTACCATGATCTCATCATGGTCAGGTGTTGCAAGGAGACTAAGGGTGTAGGGTTGCTGTGGTGCAGAAAGGAAAGAAAAAATAAAATAAAATTAAGGCATAGAGTCATGCCATGATGTCACCGGGTAAGGTTATGAAAAATCTGGGTAGATTTTCACTTCATTTGCTTGCATCCCTTTGTTTTATTTCCTTGGCTGAAATGCACAGGTATAATGAAACTCTTAGATGCCCTTTTCAGGTGGTGGAAGATGGAAGGAATGGCTGCCAAGTGATTAGGTGTGTGCAGTTCACAAAAGAGTGTGAAATGGGGGTCGTTTCCGAGTGATATATTGCACAAAAGCCAATCGGTTTTGGCTCTATTGGCTTTGAGTCAAGGTTCACCATGATAACTGGACGGGCTCTTGGGGATTGGAGGAGGACGAAGGTGGCGTGTGGTGGTGGCTCAACCATGTGTAGAAGTGCAACCAAACATAAGCCATTTGGTTTGGCTTCAACTAGGCATCCAATGGAAGCGGTTGGCTTTTTGTGGTTTGGTTCCTTGGAGCCGCCAAAACAACCAACACTCCACTGAACTAAGGGAGCTAATGTGAGGGGTTAAATGACAAAAATTCCCTTGAGAAAAATGTGTAATTGGCGTGGATTAGGGGCTGAATTGGTATAATGCACCAGGTGATGCATTAAGGTGCCGATTGTGATGTTTTGGGCAATGACATGTCTTTGGCTCTAATGACATGTGTTGGGTCAAGACTAATCTTGTAATTTAGTCTAAGAATGATGAAAAAAATAATAATAAAGTCCAGATAAAAAAGGTGAGAAATATTTAAAAAGGAAATTAAGCTTAAAACATGGTTTTGAGATTACTAATCATGTGGAAGTTGATTAATACTCCTAACCCAAGTTCAAAACTTAATTGGGTCCAAGGAAATCCTTAGGGGCGTGGGGTACAATATGGGCTTGAGGAAACCAATGATATGGTATATGTGGGATTCAAAAAGGTGTGAAAATGTAAGACAAGGCTTTGTTGTTGGGCATAAAAGACAATAAGTGGGAGTTGCATGGTTTATGGGCTTTGGGAGTGGGTTGATGGGAGGCCTTGGTTCCAGATTTAAAGAGGTCATGAGAGGCCTTAAGTTCCACAAAGATGGAGCTTGATGGGCTTGTATTATCATAAATGGGCCATGGGTCAAATCTAACACCATGTTAGGACCAAAGGGCCTTATTCCTCACACTTGGGCTCAATCTTTTTAAGGTTATCCCACAAAGACTTAAACTCTTATAAGGCTTTGTTCAAGGCTTCTAAGTCTTAGTCCATTACATTCTAAGGATTTAAGGGTCTTAAGTGTAGCACTAATGGGCTTGCTTACTAAACCACCCATGCTTAACCTTTAAGCTTAACCACTAATGACACTAAGTGCCATAGTTTAATGGATAAAACAAAGCTAACTAACTCCCTTAATAAATAAATAAACAAATAAATAAATCTTATGCTTGAAAAAATTATAAAGTCCAAAAATATAATATAGTATTATAGGCTCATTCTAAGGGTTAATCCTAATAGGTAATTAAGAGGGGTGTTATAGTTTATATTCAATGCATGCTGTAGTCCAATGATCCTGTAAGCAGTATTCTTCATTTTCTACCTTTCGTTGTGCTTTGTGGCCTTCTGTCTTATCATTTGCAACTATTATTAATTCGTTTTGTGGGTCTAAGTTCATTAGTTGTTTGAAATCTGTTTAAACATGCAATTGTAGATCTGAAGAATTGGATGCTCAAGACTTCTCATGCTGGAACCTTTTGCAGATTGATTAGAATGCACGGTTTGGTCATGGAAAGGACCCTTGAGACCCCGCACTCTATTTGTCGATGAAAATGCTTGCATAGGTAATTTCCTACTCAAAATTCGGATATTTTGTCTATCACATGGACATTTTTTTCTCTAAACGTGCAATTAAACTGTTGGCAGGCTGCAGAGAATGCGCACACCATGCATGTACGTAACACATTCGAAATGAATGAAGCTCTTGGGTGTGCCAGAGTCAAAGTACAATATCGCGATGATGACCAAAATATTGAGGAAAAGCAAGTCATATCATGGCCTGAATCCTGCCATAAACGTGCTGCACCTGGGGTTGACTCCAAAACTTGCAGGTATCCTTAGATTCATGCCTGTCAACTGCATCCATTGGGTAGATAGAGAAGAATTGGCAGTATTGGAGTTCCTGATTCAGCCTCAGCAGAAAGAAGGGTATGGTATATTTGGAGGAGGTTGGGAAAGACCTGCAAATGTTTTCTTGGCAGCCAACTCCTTCAGCAAGCGGCTGAAACAGCAGGTTGGCACTCCAAGAAATGGTAAGAACTTTATCTCAATACGATCTTAGTACATACACTGTAACTCATACAATAGGGTATATATAGATGCTTATACGATCTTATATGGTGTATTTAACGGGATACAAAGTGGTCGTTTAACAACATAAATCCAGCAGTCCAACTCAAAAGTTTGATCATTGAAATTTGAATGCATGGTTTTTCAAAGCATGAGTTCCCACCAACCCAGAGTCAAGTCTTGGGAAAGATTATTGGCAATCCTTTTTATTAATTTTAGTGCAGGTCATGAGAAAGTGTGGGATGTAAAACCATTGCTGAATGGGAAGGGTATTCTGAGTGTCTTGGAGCTTAAAGCTGGAGGATCACTTGTTAGGGAGTGGGTAACAGGCTAAGTAATTGTTTTTGTTTTTCGCGATAGGGTAAGTCATTGTTATTATTACTACTACTATTATTTCCCTTCCTCATGACGAATGAGTTTAGCCATAAATCTGAATTTGTAGAAACTCTAATTGATTCATTAAAAATGGCAGCAAGAAAAACAGCTTGCATGGCAACTTTCCCATCCCTATGTAATGTATAAATACTAGATAATGTAATATGTAGTGAGTTGCATTATGTGTTGCATGCATTTTACATGATAAATATTGAATTAATTTATTTTTTTTTTCCAGACGCATTTAGTTAAAAAGATAATTAGTTTTTTCATATATAAAAACATATGCTTTTCAACATTTTTTCTTTAAAAAATGATAATAGAATATAGGCTTTTAAATATAAAAACAATTATGCTTTTCAACATTATCTTTTTCTATAAATTTTTTTAATAATATAGGCTTTTGTAAAAAAAAAAAAAAATCATTCAGGTATAGTCCAGAACCATCCAGGCTGTAAAAATCCGGATTCATCCGGGTTTGAAATCCAGGTTCCGGCCTGGGTATACCCGGGTAGCCAATCCAGAACCCGGGTGAACTGTCATATCGAGAGATATCTGACCTAAAACTAGAGTCCCGTTTAGATTCAAATTTGATCTCAACTCAATTGATCTTTAGAGCATCCTCAATGGATTAGCTAAAAGCTAAATCCATTGAGTATTGAGCTATTAGAGAGCAAAATATGCTCACAATAGATTAGCTAAATTCTAAATAATTGAAATTTAGCTACAGTGACTTTCAAAAGTTTTTCTAAATTTGAAAGTTACTGTATATACATCAAATACATATTTTATCAATTATTTATCTCTTCCTTTCTTTCTATCGCATATTTTATAACAATTGATATATTAATTTGAGTTAGTGATATATTAATTAATTAAAATATGATTATTAATTAATATATAATAGGTAGAATAGTAAAATATGATAAAATTAAATAAATTAATAATTAAAAATTAAATATTTTTGAAATTATTAGTTGCTCATTACTATAGAATGAATAAATAGATAATCCCATATGGAGATTTGATGTGAATAACCAAAACCAAATTCATCTTACATTATCTTATTGTTATATAATGAAAAAATAGCTATTCCAATATAGAGATTTATATAAATTGAATAGCCAAAAGTCAAATTTCTCTTACATTCATAAATTGGCTAATCCATTGAGGATGTTCTCATTACAATTTTTTTAAATTTGCACACAAAATATAATAAATAATTCAACTTTTTTAAATACCAAAATAATAATAATTTTAATAAATAATATTCTAACAATACTCTATTCAACTTTCATTTCAACTCATGTCATCTCAACTCAGACTCACTATCCAAACCTCACCAGAAGAGATAATTGTTTTGCTGCACAATATATATATGTATATACACACACACTAGTAAAGGCACGTGCGCTGCACGTTTGCCCAGTTGACCAATTTTGTCATATTTCAAATTTTTAACTATAAACGGATATAATTTTGTCTATATTTTTAGAACTTTTTTCTTGTTTAGAACACATTATACATATGATCTGCATAATGTTTATAAATATAATACAACGATTTACAAGAACCAAGTCACAACTATATATAGATATTTTTAAAGTATATATTACAAGAGCGACAAGTTTTAAATGAGATATTTAAAACATTCAATTTGCTGTCTCACGAACGGCATTAACAAATAGCACATTCAGTTTGTTTTGGTGCAAATTTATAATCATATTTATAAAATTATTAAATTTGTTTAATTATAAGGGATTTTACTAATAAGAACATCAACATTGTTAATAATATCAAATTTATTACTAATATATTAATTGATATTTATTAATTGACATAAGGTGTCTAAAATAATTTCTTTATTATTAAATTATATTAAATAACCTTAAATGAAACATATTAAGTGATTTCTTCCGGTAAATGTTTTCTTTTCCTCCGTCAATTGAACAATATATCAATTTCTCTTTGAGGTTTTTTCATTTAAATTTTTAAAATGTTTTTTATAGGAAAATTTACATAAGAGTTAATAATGATGATATTTGAAAAATTGAATTATAATTTTTTATGTTAACAATATCGATTCACCAAATCTTTTTTTTAACGGTAAATTATTGATGTTGCACGAATTTAACAGTAAAATATAAGAATTAAATAACAATGTATCAAACATACATATATACATGCAAACATACAAGAATATAAACATAGATGATATAGTAAATATTTATATTTAAGGCAAGAAAAGGAAAGATTTATTTAAAAAAAAGTCTCCAAACGGGACATTAAATTAACTAATCTAAATATGCCATATGAATAAACAGAATAAATATTACAAAAAAATAAAATTAAAAAATATACTTCAAGTAAAAGCAATAAAAAATACTAGAAAGTAGGGGACAAATAAATGAACAGTAAGAATAGCGCAGATGAACAGGTAGTGAAATATTGTCGACCAAGATAAGAACTGAACCAGCTAATCCATGACAAAGAACATATAAAGAAACAAAATATAATTAAATTAAAATTTTATTTATCGAATGATGCTATAATAAAAAACTAAGAATGAAAACAAACATAATGAACAAGACAAGCATTTATAAAATTGCAAATTGAATAGAGTATAATATTGTAGCAGACAAAATTACATATAAGAAAATAGAGGACAAATAAAAGAACTGTCCAAACAGAAGAGACCAACAATAGGTAGAATGAGGATGAGCGAAATAAAGACACAGGTGAGAGATCTATAAAAAAAAACATATTAACTAGAGAAATAAAACACATAATTATGTAGTCGTATTTGTTAAGCAACACTATATTTATATATTAAGAATAATAACAGATGTAATAAATAAATTTAATATTTATAGAATTTAAAACTAAACAGAATAAAAGACTGAAGGAAATGAAATTTATTATTAACAATGTTATTAATAGCAATATTAATAGTATTATCAATATCACCATCTCTACCGCTTGCACTGTAGGCAGAAATCACATGCGGGACTTACCACCATCCCTACCGCGTGTGCCGTAGGCGGAAATCACAAGTAGAACTCTACCACCATCCTTGCTTACCATCATTTCTACAGTTCCTTTTCCTTTTTCTTATTCCTTTCAATCCATTCATTTCAAATATACCTAAAAATCATCTCTCACATGAAAACCCAATTTTCATTCACGACACATGAGCATGCATGAAATGATGCAATAAATGCCATGATGCCAAACACAACATAAATGCACACAAGCATAATTCAATTAAATAAATAACACATTCTGACATCCAACTGACCACCATACTCCTCAGACTCAAAGTCTGGCACATCACTAGACTGTAGAAAATTTATTAGAACAAAAATATATTCAAATGTCACAAAGTTTTTTGAAAAATTACTTACAGTGATGAAATATAATTTTCGAAGGATCAAGGAGGTGTAAGAGGTGGTGGCACAACAACGTAACGTTGTATTTTGGACTATGGCCGTGGATCTCAAAAGACCAAATTTTAAATAGGAACAATCTAAGACTTGGGATGGCTAGAGAAGCACTTAGAGGTGTTGGTGAAGCAAATGGTGGTTGTTGGCCGCGGGTGGCAGTGTGGATGGCAATTGGAGGCCAAAATACCCAAATTGAAAAATGAGCTAGAGGGGCTTTAATGGTGGTGGATCGAAACTGAGGTTGGGTGGTTTAGGTGGCTGGAGGGCTGATGGTGGTGTGGTGAAGCGATGACGGCGAGACGGCGGCGCTGGAATGAAAAAGGGCCGCGGCTTGGATTCTCTTGTGGCGGTTAACGGCGACACGAGTGGGGCTAAGATTGGAAGGGGAGGGATGCCGACCGGAGGGGAAGAGAATGGGCAGGGTGGGGTTGGTCACCCCGGCGTGCGGCAGCGCACTAGAGTGGATGAAGAAACGGATGGGATGCGGCTTGGATTCCCTCGTGGCGGTTAACGGCGGCACGAGAGGGGTTGAGATTGGAAGGGGAGGGATGCCCGCTGAAGGGGAAGAGAATGGGCTGGGCGGTGTCGGCCACGCCGGCGCACTGTTGGAGACGAAGAAATGGATGGGGGAGAGGGGAGAATGGGCTCACACGCGGGAGAAAATAGGGACAAAATGAGAAGAAGACCAGGGGCAAAATCGAAATTTGGGAATAGAAGTAGGGGCAAAATAATAATAAAAAATTATTAGATTGAAACACTGTTAATCTCTATTCGCACTTATATATACAGTAAATATATATATAACGTCCGTTATAATGGTGGCTCCTATTGAAAAGATAGACGCCTTTTCAAGAAAAATCACAATAAATATTCCTTAAAAAGTTGGACGAAATTTTTAAATGGTTCACATATATAATTAGCTGCACGTAGATCTAGTTCTGTTGCAAAATAAAAAAATGATCTCAGCTTTCGATCTGCCTCGAATGGCATTTCTTCTGTTGAGATTAGCTTTTACAATATATAATATTAATCATGTAGGGTCCTCATCAACCTTAACACCAGTGAAGTCAACGTATACATCAACACGTCCATATTTTCCACAGGTATATATGATCATAACATTTACTAATCCATGTCCACATTCATGAATGGTTTCCCCCCAGGATACCTCAAGGAAGATGTACGTTCCTACCCCTTTGTTTATATTTTCCGCAACCTAGCAGGCCGGACCCTTATTATTCTTCTTCTTCTTTTATTTTTATTTATTTTTAATTTTTATGAAAAATAGACTTCATTTCATTCAATAAAACCGAAGTTATAGCTGTGAATGATAAATATATGGAAAAATCCAGATTACAAGCCAAACTACTTATCTGTTTGGGGCTTCCCCGCACACAAATTTCTTTGTGACGGACATTATCTTAACTTCTATAAGCTCGCTAATGACAAAACCTTATGAGATATGAGACTCTGTAATAACAGAGATTTAAATCCCGATTTATCTCATCTCATCATTACAACTTTCTCAAATTTTCACACAAAATACATAAACAATTGAACTTTTTCAAATTTCAAAACAATAATAATATTAAAAAATAATATTTTAATAATATTTTATTCAACTTTTAATTTTTATCTCAATTCATCTCTTCATCATTATTCAAACCTCACCTAAAAGAGCTGCCTCGGGCTTGCAAATACATTATTTAGTGGTCCCGTTTTGGTAAAATCATTTTTAGTTTAATTCATGGGTTGTCTACATGTATAACATTCATGCATACTCAAATCGTCTTTAATTGTTACGTACCTAGACTTCAATTAATCAACAACAAATATGAGAGAAATAGAAACAAAGACTAGAGAGAAATTTTTTACAAATATTATTTTCTACCATGAATGAGTCGCATATCAATCGAAAGTTTGCTTCTAACAGTATATATTCAAAGCACATATATTGTGCAGGTTGTTATGGTTCCTCAATCTCACTTCACTTTACGGCCATCTCGATGCAGTCCCTTAGAACCTTGATGAGAAGGGGTCACTTTTTGTTTTTTAAAAGGAATACGTGTCCCGAGACTGCATATTCCAAGACTGCAAATATCATTTCTTTTCCTTGGAATCAAATATCGAAAATCTTTTATAGTTTCAACTTCTTTTCCAAAGTTCTCTTAACCATGACTCTTATGCTTGGCGTGTTATGTTAGTTCTTAATTATGGGGATCTTAATTTAATCACAAGTGGAAACTCAAGTTGAATCGATCGCACCTGTGCCAAATTGCGTAAACGACAACGAACAGCTGCTTGATGAAAAGTTATAACCTGTAGATCAAATAAAATAAGATAAGTGGACTACTATCAATGATTTTGTAATGTTAGTACACCTCTAACTATATATATAATTAATTTTGTATTTAGGTAATTTGGTTTTACCCCATATTTTATGTGATGATCAATATCCACTAGATATGCTTATTTCCAGAATCTAGAATATTGTTTTATTGAAAGCAAACTCCTGGTGTTTGCAGGAAAGGAAGGTAACCCATGTCGAACTACAATCGTTATAGTTGCGTCAGCTATTGGTTCTCTATTACTGATTATAATCGGAATCTTCTTCTTCTATTCAAGGGTGACCAGGAAAACAGGAGAGAAAGTTAAAAGTAAGTTCAACATTGATCGATCCACCTTTCCTTCTTGTATGTAGTGCCCATAAATGTATACAACGAAAAGTCTCACATGCAGATAATTTTTGCTTGCCGTCAAGTTATGCAGTGTCCAAAAATGCATTTTCTCCTTTTAGTTACTAAGCTATATATAACCGTAAAATGTTTACTAATATGCTTGTTCAGGGGCAATTTTTGCTTCTATGATTTTAGAAAAATCGTGGCATATGAGTTCAGATGAATTCGATTTTTTTATTGTTTGAGAAAGAGGAGTTCTTGCTCTTTATAACTATTCCAATAGTCCCAATCTCACCACTAACTAGTCTTTCTAGAATATGAGTCCAGTAACTAAGTCTACTTGGGACGTTACGAATTAAATGGATATTTTCTTGAAATCATGGTAATAAGCTGAAAAATTGAGCGTTTTGGGTGAATTTTACTAAAATTGATCCATCCATATTACTTAATACTATATGCACATTATATTTAATTGAATGACACCTCTAATCAATGAAGAATAACATTTCAATGTATTATCTTGTTCCTTATGTGAAGCAACGCATGACATGAGTACTATGGAATCATTGCGGTTCGAGTTTGGCACAATAACAATGGCTACAGATAACTTTTCTGATGAAAATAAACTTGGAGGAGGTGGATTTGGTGCTGTTTACAAGGTGATTGGTGACATTACTGAGATGAAAAGCATCTAAGAATTTACCATTGGATATTAAATCCAATTCTTTGAGTTACAGAGTATTGTATATATTCTACATCATGAAATATTTTCATTTTTCAGGGCATGCTTCAAATTGGACAAGAAATAGCTGTAAAAAGGCTATCTATGGATTCCGGACAAGGCCGAGACTCAGAGTTTGGGAATGAAGTTCTCTTAGTAGCAAGGCTTCAACATCGAAATTTGGTAAGGCTCTAAGATTCTGTTTGGAAGGAAATGAAAGGCTTCTAATCTATGAGTTCGTTCCTAATGCAAGCCTGGATCGATTCATATTAGGTATGGCTACACCTATGTCCTTCATGAATTTCAGGTTCTAGTCATATTTTTTTTAGCTTGTGTTCGACATGTATTTGTTTAACAAAATCAATTGTTGCATAACATGAAGATCCAACGAAGCGTATCCAATTGAATTGGGAAAGGCGCTACAACATTATAGAGGGCATTACTTGAGGGCTCCTTTATCTTCACGAAGATTCTGTCAAAACCGTAAGGCAAGAGGCCACAGACCACACCCTGCCATGCCCAGACAACACATGAAGCTCTGTTGGCATGGCTTGATTGCCCACAGACCCAGCCCTTGGAGAATGATAGGTCACGACCATGGCCACCCTCAAGGAAGTAGCGCATAGTCGGCGCGCGCGGAAGCGAGGTTGTCACACCCAGCTTAGCGCGCGACCAGACTACACGCATGCCTAGTGCGTGCCCGCAGTGCGCACGCATGGGCTACATGCACATACAGCGCGCATGCATGGCCTTTGCATAAGCACAGTGCGCATACATGGCCATGGTGCCAACGCAGCGCGCGCAAGCACATCCTATTTGGAATTGACGGTGTGGCTGCTCAGCAGGCTCACGCAGGCTAGCATGCCGCTCAACACCCTGGCCTTGGCTAGGGCCATGCCGACCAACGCCCAGGCCCACGGCATGAGCCATGCTAGTCAATGGCCCCATTATCTTGGGACATGCAGACCAACTCTCGGGCCCCTCTGGCATGGGCCATGCAATGACCTGCCACGCTTAAACCCACCATGGTCCAACCCAGCGACACACCAATAGTGCCCAACCCACACAACCTGGGCCACACATGTAGGGACTAAGGACCAGCTAGGGCCAGCCTAGCAAGTCCACCTGAAGACCCACGCACACCAGCATGCAGCCCATGCTGTGGGCTCATCCAGGCCACCCCACCAACGGCATGAGGCCTTAACCAAGAGGCGTGGACCCAACAACCATTATTTACTTTGTAAATATTGTTATTTGAATTCGAGTAAGTAAGGCACTAGGCCATTGCATCTTCAATCTTTGAGCATTTGGTCAATTTGGCTTCTAAGCTTTTAAAGGAAATTATGAGCTCTGTCACTTAGGCTCCATTGGGTGCAATTCATGAATCCAAGAGGCGAAAGCTATCCCTGTCTAGTTCGTGAATCAAGGTAACCTTTTGTTATCTTTGTTTCCCTTATGTTAATGCAATTTTGAGGTATTTCAACATTGTGGCTTGTTGTTTATTGCATTGCATTTTCCTTTGCTTGCTGATCATTTTGCACTACTCGAGTGGGGCAACACATAAGGCAGTCACAAGTAGCCATTGAGGGGCACTCGGTCGGCACCAGGCCTCCAGCTAGGTGGTTGTTGCCAACTGCCCAAGCCACATGCCCAGCCTTAGACACCTGTCCAACCATAACCGCCTCCCTACCATGTAGGGATTAATCGCAAACATCATAAACTGCCCAACCATTCACTCGGCCAACCAACAGAACTGCTAACAGCCACGTGTGTGTCACAACTAGGGGTACGTGTGCTTCACTCAACCGCCTTGGCCCACTCAATCGCTTTAACCCACTCAACTGCTTTAACCCACTCAACTGCTCTGCACATGCATGCATGCATGCACGACCATAAGCATAACGCCCAACAACACCCTTTGAACACTCATTCGAGTTAACCCAACACCATCCATAGCCATCACAGTCAAGCAAGTGGCAGATCACTTCGGTCATCAAGGCACAAGGAGGGGCGTGGTAGTTTGGTGTCTAGGGTCATGACCAAGGACCCTATCAGATTCTCAGCTACATATTATTCATTGCGATCATAAATGTTCATTTTTCTTGTAGTGTCAGTATACATAGTTATGTTCATGTTTCTTAGAAAGAACATGATGGATTTCATTGAAAGATTTGCCTAACAATCTCTCATTAAAATTATGAAATTTAATGAATTCTACTATATAAGTAGTATTATAGTGCATGTTATCATTCAAACAATACTAATACTATTGTTGTCCAAATGTAGTGGATATATGCCTCTAGAGTATGCTATGCACGGCAGCTTTTCCACAAAGTATGATATTTTTAGTTTTGGTGTGATACTTTTGGAGAAAGTGAGTGGGCAAAGCAACAATTCTTTCCCCAATGAACAAATTGGAGAAGGCCATTATAATTTGATTTTCTGTTGTCCATGTCATTGTCCACATGTATTTGTTAGAAATGAAACAAGAACAACAAGAATTTGAAATGAAGTTAATATAGAGAAAAAACTGATTCTCATTTCCTTTAGTCAAGTTGATACAAGGTACTGCTACATATATACATTACAGAAGGAAAACCAAAAGAATAAAAAAGAAAAGTCCTAAAGTTAACTTTTTATTTTCTATTATTTTACAAGAAATCTACTGCAGTCTTTTTCTTTGACATTGCTTTTCATCACTTTATTTGCTTTTGTGTGTAATTAGTGCAACCTTTAAGGTTGACCTGTTGTGCCATGCTTTCCTTTTGTTCTTTTGCTTTTCTGTGCCAGTGCTTTATACTTTTCATTTGTTGCATTGTGCTTTTCATCAACTTGCTTGTTGCATGGTGTTCTCTGCATGCTGTGGTGTACTTGTGTGGTGTCTTCATGCTTCTTTTCCTTGCATTCATCCTTTGTTTCGTGAGACTCCCCCTTAAGATGGGTATAGATATTGATTATTCCCATCTTGGACAATAAGAACTAAAAAACAGAAACTGTCAAGGCTTTAGTGAAGATGTCTGCCGGTAGGAATTTTGAGGCAATGTGGACAGGTGTGATGATTCTAGCCAAAACTTTGTCTCTAACAAAATGACAATCCAGTTTTATATATTTAGTTCTCTCATAGAAGATAGGGTTCTTTGTGATATGGATAGCTGCTTGGTTATCGCAGAGTAAGAGAGCAAGTTGTGTATGGTCAATGCTGAGTTCCTTTAGCAGACCATGGAGCCAAACAATTTCACAGCTTGTGGAGGCTAATGCTCTATATTCTGCTTCAGCTGCGGACCTAGAAACAGTCACTTGTTTCTTTGATTTCCAACTTACCAATGAGTCCCTAATAAAAATACAAAAAGCTATGACTAATCTCCTAGTTTCAGGATAAGCAGCCCAATCAGAATCACTGTAGGCTTTCAAGTGTAGAGATGACTTTGATGACTGAAAGATGCCCTGACCTATAGAACCTTTTAGATACTTGAGGACTCTATAAGCTGAATGTAGGTGAGCTTGTGATGGTTTGTCCATAAACTGGCTCAGCACATTTACTGCATATGTAATGTCTGGCCTGGTAATGGTCAGGTAGATGAGCCTTCCAATGAGTCTTCTATAAGTTGTAGGTTCTTGTAAGATCTCATTTGTGGTATGACTCAATTTGTGATTTAACTCAATAGGTGTGGAGGCAGGTTTTGTGCCAAGTAACCCTGAGTCTTTCAAGATTTCGAGGGTGTACTTCCTTTGACAAACATTTATTCCAGCTGATGATCTTGCAACCTCTAGTCCTAGGAAGTATTTGAGGGGTCCAAATTCCTTGATTTTGAATTTTCCATGGAAGTGAGCTTTGAGTAGATCAATTTCTCTTTGAGAATTGCCTCCGATTATGATGTCATCTACATAAACTAAGAGTGATGTGAAGGCTCATTTTTTATTCCCTTTGGTGAATAAAGAGTAGTCAGATTTCGATTGACTGAAACCAATGGTAGTGAGTGAATTGGAGAATTTTGAAAACCATTGCCTTGATGCTTGTTTAAGTCCATAGATGGACTTATTCAGCTTGCATACCAGTTTCTCCCCCTCATCAAGATCCCCATGTAAAAATGCATTATGAATATCCATTTTAGATAAAAACCAGTTTTGAATGGAGGCCAAGGCAAGAAATACTCGAATTGTGGTGAGCTTGGCCACTGGACTGAAGGTTTCTTGGAAATCAAAACCTTCCCTTTGAGTGTATCTCTTTGCTACAAGCCTTGCTTTGTGTCTTTCAAGGGAGCCATCAGATTGGAGCTTGACTTTGAAGACATATGTGCAACTAATTGCAGCTTTGTTGGGGGGAAGAGAAGTAATAGTCCGAGTGTTGTTATCTTCTAAGGCACTGAGTTCAGCGTTCATGGCATCCTGCCAATGCTTGAATTTGACAGCTTCATTATAAGAGGATGGTTCATAAAATAATGAAAGGGAAGCAGAAAAAGACTGGTGGGATGGGAGAGGTGTTTGTAGGTCAAGTGATGGTGGAATGGGTGAAGAGTTGAAGAGCTGAAGAGGATGTGGAGGCTGCTGTTTGACAGTGATATTGGTGGAGATAGGTAGGTTGATGTCTTTCTCTGGTGGATCTTTGAAGGGATGGGGTGATAAGCAGCTCATGTTGTTAGGGTGAAGGAGGAGGTGAATCAAGGGAGGTAAGGGGCTGAGGTGTTTCAGATTGTGAGATGGATTGTGACATGTGATTGGGTGGAGGTGAGCCATGTGTTGGGATAGGTTGTGGCATGGAAGTGGGTGAGAATGTGTCATCTGGTAGTGCAGGAAGGAGTACCAGATTTTGGGGAAATGAGAGAGGAGGGAGGAGAAGGAGTGAAGGTGGGAGATTGGAATGGGAAGACATATTCATGAAATATGACATTTCTGGAAATGAATATGGAATGAGTTTCCATGTCATAAAGCTTATAACCGTTGACATTTGTAAGGTATCCCAAAAAAATGCAGGGTCTAGCACGTGGCTCAAACTTAGTTCTGTGGTGCTTGTTAGTGCTAGCATAACTCAAGCATCTAAAGACTCTAAGGTGGGAATATGAAGGTGGTGAGAAAAAGAGTAATTCATAGGGAGATTTATTTGAAAGAAGAAGTGTGGGTATTCTGTTGATGATGTATGCAGCTGTTAAGACTGCATCTTCCCAGAATTGAGTGGGTAATGCAGCTTGGAAGAGAAGAGCTTGGGCCACATTTAAGAAATGTTGGTGTTTCCTTGAGGGGTATACACACAAGACTTTTGGTGGACAATGTCATGATCTTTATAAAAGTTTGCCATATCAAATTCAAGACCATTGTCAGTCCTAATTTTCTTTACTTTCTTATTGAATTGAGTGTTTATGATTTGGAAGAATGATTGTAAAATGGATCTTGTATCTGATTTTAGTTTCATTAGGAAAATCCAAGTCACTCTAGAAAAGTCATCCACAATAGTTAGAAAGTAATGAAAACCTTGAAGTGAGACTTGAGAGTATGGTCCCCATATATCACAGTGTATTAAGTCAAAAGGGAGTAAACTAGATGATACACTTGAAGGAAAAGAAAGATGCCTTTGCTTAGCCAAATGGCAGATTTTACAATGAGAATGATCCTTGGACTTTACATTAGGAATATGAGAATGAATTAAACTCATCCTTTGTGAAGATAAATGTCCTAATCTAAAGTGCCATAGATCAAAATCTTGTTGTGTGGCAGCTTGATTGACTCGAGTTTGATTTGAGAGAGTTGAAGGAGGGTTGATGTTGCTGTCAAGAGGACAATGTTGCAGGTAATATAGGCCAGCATGGACTTTAGCAAGTCTAATCTTCATCCATGAATAGATGGCCTGAATGAAGCACAAATCATTTGAGAAAAATAGGCATATATTTGGTCACTGAGTGAGCTTACTGACTGAGATTAAATTGAAAGTAAACGAGGAGGTACACATAGGACATCAGTCAGGATTAATGATTCTGAAAGTTTGACTGTTTCTATGTGTGTAACTTGAGCCTTTGTACCATTAGGAAGCTGAACAAAGGCTTGTAATCAAGAGGAGGGCTCGTCAAAAAATGAGGTGGAACACACCATGTGATCAGTGGCTCTTGTATCCATGATCCATGGTGTGCTATAAACATCAGATTGTTCATTCTAAGAAGGTGAGTTGTGTTCGCAGTGGTTTATAGAACTCAGATGGGATTGCCTAACAAGCAATGAGAGAGTGGTGAGGCAGTGATAATTACCTGCTAAGTTTGAGTCGGGTGTGTTTGAAGAGCTGGTTTCAGTAGTGTTTGGTTTGGCAGAAGCAGGAGTAGGCAGAATTGGTTTGGTTTGTCCCAAACTCAACTGAGGGAATTGAGCATTGCCAAGAGCCATGAGATGTTGTGCTTGTGCCTGAGAGAGATTCAACTGAGAAGCAGTTGGAGTAGGTACTTCCTGAGGTGATGAGACAACCTGTGTAGCAACTTTATTTGCAGAATATGATGCAGTAGGGTTACTTCCAAATTTAGTTTTTGTAAATTTAAAACTTGGTGGGAATCCAACTAATTTATAGCACTTATCCTTCGTGTGTCCAACCTTACCACAGTGGTGACAAATCAAGTCTAATTTTTCCCTTTTCTTTGGAAGATTTTGGTAAGCTAAAAGGGTAGAAGAGTCTGAGATGTGTAGTGCTATATTTCTAGCCTTCATTTGTCTTTCTTCTTGCAAAATCAGTGGAAAGGTCTCGTCTAATGAAGGTAAAGGACCCAATAAAATGATTTGCCCCCTCACAGAATCATAGCTGTCATTTAAACCCATTAAAAACTTAAAAACATAATCTCTTTGTTGGACCTCACCAACAGTCTTTAAGGCATCACAAGTGGACTTTCCACAAGAACAACAAGGAAGTGGTCTGTAACTGTGTAGTTCTTCCCAAATAGCATTAAGTTGTGTGAAGTAATCACTTACAGAGAGGTGCCCTTGAACAATGCTACTGAGCTTGTGTTGGAGGTGATAAATTCGAGCTTCATCAGGTTGAGCAAATCTTTCTTTGAGTTTGTCCCAAACTTGCTTAGCTGAGGTCATGAAAAATATATAATAATTGCAATATCCTTTGAAATAGAATTTAGAATCCAATCCAATAAAATGTTATTGCATCTCAGCCATGACACATATGAGGGATCTGAAACTCAGGAGTATTAATGGTGCCATCCAAGAACCCAATTTGTTTTTGATTGAAATGGAGAGCAGAAATTTCTTGCTCCAAGATATATAATTCGAACCAGTTAATGGGGGTGACACAATGACAGTATTGGCATTGTCACTGTGATGTAGGAAGAATGGACTGCTTGGGTCTTCAACAATGGAAACAGGAGAAGAGGAAGAGGAGGATGTCATGGCTTAAGAGATGAAATTTGTTTGCAGATTTAAGCAAACACAGCAGGACAAATAGCCTGCTCTGATACCATGTTAGAAATGAAACAAGAACAACAAGAATTTGAAATGAAGTTTCAATATAGAGAAAAAATTGATTCTCATTTCCTTTAGTCAAGTTGATACAAGGTTCTACTACATATATATATACATTACAGAAGGAAAACCAAAAGGATAAAAAAGAATAGTCCTAAAGTTAACTTTTTATCTTCAACTGTTTTACAAGAAATCTATTGCAGTGTGTTTCTTTGACATTGTTTTTCATCACTTTATTTGCTTTTGTATGTAATCAATGCAACCTTTAAGGTTGACCTGTCGTGCCATGCTTTCCTTTTGTTGTTTTGCTTTTCTGTGCCAGTGTTTTATACTTCTCATTTGCTGCATTGTGCTTTTGATCAACTTGCTTGTTGTATGGTGTTCTCTGTATGCTATGGTGTACTTGTGCATTGTCTTCATGCTTCTTTTGCTTGCATTCATCTTCTGTTCGTGAGAGTATTTCATATTCAGATGCTCGATCTGGTCAAGTCATAAAAATTAGGTGTTGTTCCACCCGAGTAGGCTTGTCAATGTTGGACAACACAATATAATAATCATATTCCTAGCAACACAATAATAATAAACACGGCAAATTTGGACGATATATATAAAGAAACATGTACTTGTCCTATCTTGAATTAGTCAGATGAGTTTTGGGCGCTATAAATGAATATTGAACGAACGGAGAAGCAGCCCAAGTCTCTGGTTCGGGAACTTTAACCACGAGTGCGCGTATATTTCAAATTAAAGACTACTAAAGAGAGAAACAACGAAGATGTTCTGTTCAGGACTAGTTTTCTTCACCTGCCTAATTCTGATCTTGCGACTGTTTGCTCCCACGTTAGCTCAAGATCCCTACGTCTGCTCTGATAAGGGTAACTACACCAGTAACAGTACATACAGAGCAAATCTCAACACCGTCCTGTCGTCTATGTCTTCCAATACCAAAATCAGCTACGGGTTTTATAATTTATCCGTCGGAGAAAATTCCGACAAAGTAAACGCGATTGCACTTTGTAGAGGAGACATTGGGACAGACGAATGCCGTAGTTGTGTAAATGCGTCGAGTCAGGATCTGTTGCAGAAATGTCCCGACCAGAAGGAGGCGATCATATGGTACCCGAAATGTATGGTGCGATACTCAAACAGATCTATATATGGTGTTTTGGAAGCTGTCTACCCAGAATATACCTTCGAAAAACCACGAAACGCCTCAAATGTAGATGCGTTCACACGGGTTCTAGTACCCTTGTTAGAGAGGCTAGAAAACCTCACCGCAGCAGGAAATTCTACTCGCAAATTTGCTGCGGAAAGAGCTGCCCAAGATACCCAAACAATATATGCACTTCTTATGTGCACTCCTGATTTGGATGAACTCGATTGCAAGAGCTGCCTGGAGCAGACTAGGGAATTGGTATTTCAACCATGCTGTAAGGGAAAGCTGGGAGGGAGATATATGTCACCCAGCTGTGATTTAAGGTATGAGACTTACCCTTTCTATGACCCGAAAGCTGAGACACCACCGCCGTCGCTACTGCCGCCAACAGAAGGTATGGTACTAATACTACGTGCATGCCTGACAAATAAGTAAGGTATCTTTTTTTTTTTTTTTTTTTTTTTTTGTGATTATTTTTCCAAAGACTGAACCTAACAAGTTTAGTACTCCTATCATACCGTTCCTATACCCAGAAGAACTTAAGGCTTGGATTTGATCCGGGTTGTTCATACAGCATCAAAAAAGAAACTTCAGAAAACAGAGGATGGGTAACTTGTTTGAATTATTAGGAACTTTGGATCATACTATAAAGAGAAGTTCAATCCACGGGATTGGTTGATCATTTTAGAAAACAGAAATTACTTTATTGTTGTAGTGCCTTAATTAAATAAAAAGATAACTCCATCACCATGGTGGATCGCAATCCTACTACGTTAACGGACTAAAACCTAATCAATCGATCACTCCTTTCGAGATTTCAAAATGTTTTTTAGGTCCAAAGAAATTCAACAAACGAATTTCTTTCGGATTGTTACAACTCTTTCCAGATCCTACCTCTTAGAATAATCCTGCCTCTTCTCGTGAAGTTAGGCTGATCACAACTACCAACTCAAATCTAGAACAATTGAGGATATTTATATCTCATCTTAACCCCTATTTTCCAAGTTGTTTCTTTCAAGTTGTAGTTATGCCACAACAGTTTCACTACTGGGATTGTTTTTGTTCTAACTACCTATTCCTTTTGGTCCAAGATTTCCACTAGAACCTCCTTGTAGGACTGGTTAGGTTGTAGTTGAATTGCTGCGAGATTGATATTTTTTATTGACCATCCTCAAAGCTCTTCTTTAATGAAGATATATAGAACACATCATGAATATTAGAGTATTCAGCTAGCAGTATCACTATTTTAAAGGGTCCACATACGTGTGATTGGTTTACCTTTTTTGCTGAAACAGTAAATTCATTTCATTGCGAACACTTTAGGATTATCCGTGTAGGTTTTTTTTCTAGGCTTTACACTGTTGCCAGGTGCTCCTTGATGACTTTACCTTCCTTGTAACTCTTGAAAGGTAAAGTCATCAAGTAACTACTACCCTCCTACCACCCTTCCTCTTAACTCCAATACACAGCATATCTTCTAGAGTTTGTATAGCGCTTTCAGATAGACCATCTGTTTGGGATGATATGCAATACGAACTTCAGCTCTGTTCCCATGGCCTCATGTCTCTGTCCTATACGAATGCCTTTGTCACTCTCTGTAACCTTACACTTTTCTTTAATACAAAATGGGCATTCTTTCTCAGTCTATCAATGATAAAGCCAAATGGAGTTATTGCCACTGGCAGTTTTGAGTAACTCGATTACACATAATCCATGGCAATTTCGTCCCATTTCCAGTCTACAATGATCAATAGGCTGTAAAGTCCTTTTGTGTTTCTAAGCTTCTCTCATGGTCTGTTGTCTGAGCTCTGCATTAAGCGAATCCATTGTCCAAAAATCATACATTCAATTATCTTCTTTAGTTATCCAATAATGTGCATCATCTTATATATCATCAACCCGCTTCATTATCCTAACAAGATTTGGATCCTCTTTTCGCAACTCCACTAGCCATACTTCATGGGTTCCCACATAGATGTATATACTATGAGGCACATTTATTGATAAGTCCTGCATACTACTTAGCAACGAGGGCATATCTACTGGCAGAGAATCTAACTCAACCTACAGCTTAAGGGTTAGTGCATTAGCCACCACCACAAAGTTGTCCCCGGGTAATACTTAATCTCACACTGGTAGACACTAATGGCTTTCATCCACCGTCTCTATATCTTATTTAGACATTTTCAATTGAAAAAATACTTTAAACTCTTGTGATTTGATTAAACCTCGCAGCTCTCGCCATACAAGTAATTGCCCCATATCTTTAAGGCAAAAAACCTATAGCTAGTTTGAGATCACAAGTAGGGTAATTCTACTCATGGTTGTTCAACTGCCTTGAGGCATAGGTTACCACTCTTCCATCTTGCATGAGTACATATCCAACACCAAACTTGGATGCATCACTATACACAAAAGAATTGTGTTGTTTTGGCGATACTAGTACTAGTGCGGTAGTCAGTCTTCTTTTCAATTCTATAAAACTAGCCTCACATTGATCTAACCACACAAACATGACATTCTTCCTAGTCAATATTGGGAGTGGTCCTAACAGTATGAAGAACCCTTATACAAAACTTCGATAATACTCGACAAGACCCAAAATGTAACACCACGTACCCAAAAGAGCCAGGGAGTTAATTCGTGTCACTTAAAATCACAATTCAACAATAAAGGTATAAACTCCAAAGTCTCAATAACAAATAAAACTCATAGATTCAATCCAAAATGTATATTCCTCTACAAGAACATTAATGAACTACTCTAGCACAATTAACTAAGAATACCCCAAATTCTCAATAACAACATCAATATTCCAAAATAACACTAAAAAAATGATTGGTTTCTTGAATAAAATCCCCCCCCCCCTTATAGACCCTTGTAACCTTTAGTAGGTATTCCACTACGCTTAACTAATCTCGCTCATGTTTTCTATTCTCGATCCCTCGCTAAAAAATCCAAATCATCTGAAAATAATAGAAATAATTGGGTGAGTTATCAACAACTCAGTAAGGAGCGAGCCTATACTAGTGTGTAAACATAAGCCAGTTACATAATACAGAAATAGATAGTTCTCAAAATATGATAGTTGTGTTTTCAAAAACTTTTCATTTCAATAATAATATACAAAAGACTATTGGCACAAGTTGTGATACCCCCATATGATATGGATAAGGGTAGGTGGTGTATGGGATCCCACATTGCTTGGGAAGGAGAAGTTCTTGCTCTTTATAAGGTTCCAATGGGGCTCTAATTGTATCATTGACTAATCATTTTGGAGTATAGGCCATGTGGTTTTGGCCTTCCATTGTGGCATTATAAATGGTATCAGAGACTATCCCAACCAGAAATGTGAGACTTGAGCCGTGCCACCTACAATGGATAGGCCTGACGAGGACGTCGGGAGTTTAAGGGGGGTAGATTGTGATACCCCCATATGATATAGATAAGGGTAGGTGGTGTATGGGATCCCACATTGCTTGGGAAGGAGAAGTTCTTGCTCTTTATAAGGTTCCAATGTTGCTCTAATTGTATCATTGACTAGTCATTTTAGAGTATAGGCCATGTGGTTTGGGCCTTCCATTGGGTGTTACAAATCATAACTGAAACAATATCATAAACAGAAGCGACACCATGTTTACCCCTGTGATAGGATTGTGTATGTCTACATTTAGCCAAGCAAAATATATCAATGTTTTGTCACCAAGTTGATGCACTCAAAACAAAGGCCATATTTAACCCTGTGGTAGGGTTGTTCATTGTACGGATAGCTAGGCAAAACATAAATCACATTTTCACCAAAGTGATTGCACTCTGAATAAAGATCACTCTTATATCCGGTGGCGGGGCCAGAGGCCACTCTTGTATTCTGTGATAGTGCTGGAGGCCACTATTATGTCTCCTGGCAAGGCCAAAAGCCACTGTTATGTCCCATGATGGGGCTAGAAGCCACTATTACGTCTCGTGGTAGGGCCAAAGATCACTATTATATCGCATGATAGGGCCATAAATCAAAACATAATAGAATCTTATGTAGTAAAAATGAGGCGGTAATAGAATGGCAATGACCCAGCTCAGGGCATGAGGTGAGGAGCTTTTTGGGCTTAGGTGGTTACTATCAAAGGTTCGTGGAAGGATTCTCAAGTCCTCTCACAATGTTAACTATGAAGACGTTAAATTCACTTGGACTAACAATTGTGAGTGGGGTTTTGAAGAACTAAAGAAGAGATTGACCACGGGCCCTATTCTAGCTTTGTCAGAACCTCAGAAACCATTTGCAATGTTTAGTGACACATCCAAGTACGGATTTAGTTGCATCCTAATGCAAGAAGGAATGTTAGTGGCTTATGCATCTAGGCAATTGAAAGACCCAGAGAAGAATTATCCTAGCCATGACTTGGAACTAACAGTTGTAGTGTTTGCCCTTAAGATTTGGTAACATTACCTGTATGGTGACGAGTGCGAGATGTACATGGACCATAGGAGTTTGGAACACCTCTTCTCCTAAAAGAATCTCAATATGAGACAATAGAGATGATTACAAACTTTCAGTGACTACCGGTGTGAGACTAAGTATCACCCAGGAAAGATGAATTTAGTCACCGATGCACTAAGTCGCAAGCTAAGTTCCAAGGGTGTGGTAGATTCCACAAAGGGTGTGGTATGGGGCCTTAATGTACAGAGGATGGAAAGTAGTTCCAACTGATTCTGAAATTTTGGAACGAATATTAGAAGAAACTCATTCATCAGCATATTACATACACCATAGAGGTATGAAAATGTATCGTGATCGTAGTAAATGATTCTGGTGCAAAGGAATGAAGTAAGACATCCCCCACTTCATAAAGAAATGTGCTACATGTTGAAGGGTGAAAGCTGAGCATCAAAGACCGAGTGGGAGCCCATAGCACTTGCCTATTCTAAAATGGAAATGGGAAGACATCGCATGGATTTCGAGGTAGGGTTACCTCAAACCTCCAATGGTAAGGCTACCATATGGGTGATCGTGGATAAGTTGACCAAGGTGCCCACTTTTTACCGATCGACACTAAAACACTATGAGCAAGCTCGCTCAATTGTATATAAGAGAAATAGCTAAGATACATGGGGTGAAAGTTGAATTAGGAATTTTTGGTTTTAGATGAAAGTTTAAAATATTATTTTTTAATATTATTATTGTTTTGAGATTTGAAAAAGTTGAATTGAGATTTGAAAAAGTTGAATTGTTTATTATATTTTGTGTGAGAATTTGAAAAAGTTGTAATGATAAGATGTGATGAGATGATAATTTTGTATTTCATCCCACTTGCAAACCTATCCTAAGGCCTCGTTTGGATAGTCAGATAAGATGAGATGAGAAATTTTTGAATAGTAACAATATGGTTTGTAAATAGTAGTGAAATAGTCTGAGTTAAGATTTTTATTGGGTTTTGAGAAATGAGAGAAAAAAGTTGAATAAAAATATCATAAAGTTATAATATTATTTTTGTTTTAAAATTTGAAAAATTTGACTTGTTTTTGTGTTTTATATAGAAGTTTAGAAAAGTTGTAATAGTTAATAATGATTAGATGAAAAAGTATGAAAGATAAATTGAAAAGTATTTGTACTTGAGTGGTGTTTGGATGTTGAGATCAAGTGAGATGAGATGGAACGAGATGAGATCAACTGCATATCCAAACACGGCCTGAGAGGCAAAACAAGCCACGTTGACATGAGAATGAGGGAGTTGACCTTTGAAGAATGAGATTGGGTGTACCTCAAGGTATCACTTATGAAGGAAGTTGGATCGTGCCAAGTAGTAGAAAGAGTAGGCCGAGTAGCTTATCGAGTTGCGCTTACTAGTGGAATATAAAGGGATTAACGACATGTCCCACGTTAAGGAATGGTTTTAGGAATCAACAACCTGAGTAATCAGTTCGAATCTAGTTATGCATCATAGATGGGAAGGAGCAGAGATTGTGATCTAAGGTTGTACCCTTAGTAAAGGTGCAGTGGAGAGATGTGGGAAATGAGGAGCTTACTTGGGAAAGTGAATGGGTCACGAAGGAATAGTTCCCATATTTATTTGAGCCGTAATAAGTGAGTTGTAATGCTCGAGACTAGGGTAAATCAGTCAAATCGAAGGCAAGAGTCCGACTATAAGTAAGCCTTTGGTTTACCTCTTTGGACCATAACACTTTAGACCCTTGAAAACGATAACCATGGTGGAAGAGAAGATAATCACATGAAGGGCTATTGTACCACCTGAAATAATGCAATGCTTCTTGGATGAACAATGCGTAGCAGCGAGATTAGAAGTCGACGCCGAGATTAAGAGAGTTCTCAAAAGGGCAAGAACCCTAATAGTAGAAATGCTGGACCACGAAGGTACAACTAGAGCACCTCGGGGTGTGGAACGAGCAGTGTTGGGGCATGAAGAGTAAGAAAAAAAATAAGGGTGAGTATTCACTAACGTGCTATAATGCCAAACCTAGCAGAGGAGCTAGAGTATGAGAGAGCACAACTGACGAGCAACCCAGACGGAGCAGACATATGAAACATGAAGAGTCATCTCATATCCTGATCTTAGGTGGTAAATGCAAGTCGCCCTCTTCAGTCAAAGGTAACCAGAGGCATAAACTAATCCCCCATCTAGATCTTCTCCCTTAGAATGCCAGATCAAGGGAGAACCCTCACCAAATTTCGAGGATGAAATTCCTTGTAAGGAGGGAAGGATGTGTGAATAGTGCTAGCGAAAGATGACAGACCACCAATAAAGTGTAAGTGGAAGGAAAAGACGAGAAACCACTTCATTCATGTGGTGAAAAAACAGTCATGGGTGTTGCAAAGTGCGGCTATTCTAGCATAGGGGCGAGAAAAAATGTGTAGAAAGGTTGGCTGACATGTCTTGGCATAAGGTAATAAAGGACTTTTCACCTTGTGGTAGGTGAGCCAGAAATGCCACCCAACGTGTGAAGATGAAGAACGAACTTAAGGCAAGCAATCTCTTGCTAACGTATGAGCTCTCTAGGATTACACGAAAAGGCTCAATAGGTGGAAGTGTTGTACGCAGAAGCCAACTCTCCATCTGAAAAGTTACATATGAATTGGATCTGTAGAAAGGATTACGTCTCAGCAAATCATATCGTTTGAACCCAAAGGTATGGTCTAACACCATGTGGGAGATCGAAGTGAGACTGAGGATTGGACATAAGGGAAGCCCTGCTAATCCTTCCCTGTCATCCTATAGTGGGACAATCAAGCCCAAAAGACTCTTATTCAAGCATGTTTGGAATTAGAAGAACACCTGACGAACCCTTGCTATAAAAGGCTTTAGGTAAAAACTAAAATCTCAATTTTTGAGATCGTCAACACCTGAGAGCCCTTGGAGTCAGATTCTTCAAAGAAAGCAAGTTACTTCATAGGAGACAAAGAAAGGAGCAGTGCATCACGACCTTCATTCTAAGGCAATGAGGCAGGTTGGCTCCAAAGACAGTACCAAGGAATGACAAGTAAACATTGTGTGAAAATGTTATCGAATTTTGGCATATGTATACTCTTTGATCTCACCCTTTGAAACCATCAAATAATAACTTTTTTTGCCATTATCTTTAAAAATATCTTTACTTCATATTTTCTAATATTTGAATGCATTTGTTTTCGTTGCAATCTCTATGCAAGTAATTGTGTCTCTATGTGAGTAATCGAATCTTGTGTCAATCATTACAAACGGGACAGATGATTCTCTTGACCATTCTTGTGGTATGTCTCCACAATCTTCATATGGGTAGACAGTCCCCGTAAATGATTGGGGTGGGGGCAGTATCATGTTGGCCTCACTTGATAGATGAGATGAAGAATCTCTTGGGCATATCACATGTACCTATCTTCGAGTTGGTTGGTTGGGTAGATGTTCTCTAATGCAAAATGTATATCTCTTCATGAGAGTCAACCTGTGTTAGGGACAAGCGAGTCAACCTGTATGTGTATTGTGTTTTGCATAGAGGGTGATTCCTCGCCATGCACTAATACATGCATTCTCCCATTTCATTACATGAAACTATTCATTGCATATTCCGAGCTTTGTTTCTAATTAACAGTCTTATTATAGCTGCCTAACCTACATATGGTCTTGGTATCGAAATCATAGACTAATGTAGAAGTGGACCTTGGCGTGATACTCGAAGAGGAAGAGCCAACTCAACCTGATCAATAGGCATCTAAACTTGTTTTCTGCTGTAGAACCTGTCCATTTATGGTAGTTGTACTTGTAATTAACAATCAGACAATCATATGTGTTCGGTCGGCCTCATTTTGGGTGTACGAATAGCTGGACTTATTTAAGGAACGAAGTGACTTGTGGATATTCTGAGAATGTATTTATGGTTTTTAGACTTTTGGTACTATAACGTTTAACATTCAGACTAAATAGGTACTTTTTCGTTGCAAACTAGATATCTATTTCCTTACATGTGCAATTCCTAGTGAATATTTCATGCCTAACCCGAATCAAACCTTGAGTGTTGTCGATTGGCTGGCTCACTTGGCATCACACGTTCTCACTAGGTCTTTTTATGGAGGAATAGGGTTCCACACTCTACTTCTTATTATTTTGGTCTAGGTGCTAGACTACTTGCACAGGAACTAGTTGTAGACATAGGTGTAGCTGTGTAGGGGTGGATGTCCCTATCGTCGGGCTAGGTCTAGGTTGTGTACCATCCAAGTTAGGAAAAACATCTAGAGTAGGTGTAACATCCATATCCATATTGACTTGACAAATAAAACCCATAAGAATAATTATATACACCGAAGTCTGTAAATTATACATACCCAACTCTGATAAAAAATAAAAATACCAAAATTGAAGAATTTGTGAATTTCAATCAATCAACACTAATTTCAGTAACTATAAACTTCAATCAAACAATACAAACCTAATGCCTTTATGATTTATCAAGACAATTTTCAAAGTTCAAACCATAACAAATAACAAGTTACCCATAATTTTGTTACAAATTTCTATCAATCAATTCAAACCCAATTTAACAATCAATCCCTGCAAATACAAGTTACAGAACTTACAAAGTTACAAAACTAATCAACCCTTAAAAATAATAAACCGTAGCCTATTATACCTAACAAATAACAATGTGTATATATATAATTTATGCCACAAACAAACATTAGACATGTAGCCTTAACCATCATAAATCATTAATAATTAGTTAGAGCTTAAAAAAAACAAAAATACCCAAGTCCGAACCCTAAGAAACCCTAAAAATAAACCCTAGGACATTTTAACCTACATAAGCTTGATTAATAAAATTAAACCAGTAAAGGAGTTTACGAATCAGGAGTCTAACTATTTGAATCATTTGATGATCATGATATTACTTAGACTCAGGGTGATGGTTCATGGGACTCATGGTAAAGTGGAGTACATGACTCACAGTTGCATGATGAAGTCTAGAGGATAAAACTTCTAAATTACTTTTTATATAGATCATCAACGTTAAATGATTTTCTTGTATTTTCACTATGAATTTCATAATAAGAAGCTGAATATTATATAATGAAAAACCTTGGAATCCATATTAATAAGTTTATTATTTCTCCAAAACTTAGTTTTGATTTTATTTTGGTGAGGCCACATCCTTGAGAATAGATAATATATAGAAATTATACAAAATTCTAGGACTATAGAAAAAAATTCAAAAGAGGCATTTCTAAGTATTTTGGAGATTATAAATATTTTGGATGGTCATTTTTTATATTTATAGATTTATGAGTAAAATCTAGTGATATATTGAATTTTTACAAAATCTTGGGAGGGTAATTTGAATTTTCTCAAAATTTTGGGGGGCATGGCCTCCTAAGCTCAAGGTGGATCTGCTACTGCTTAAGCTTCTAGAGTTGAGGTATTGGGATGGGAGGGAAAGTGAGGGACGAAGTTTTACGAGTACTACTAAATCCATAAAATAATTATACAAAATAATTCTACATATTGACATGACTTCATCTTATTTGTTATTTATATTTTATAATAAAAGTAATTTTATAATCTGACAAACCATATCAAATCACATTAATTTATGAGATTACTTTTATATAATTTTTTTATGGTTAGAATATTTCTCAAGTTTTACCCGATCAGACTTCAGACTCCACTCCAACTCTGACATTTTATACACTCCACTCCAACTTTAGTCCAATTGATGGAGCCGTATTAGTTTGCAGAGCTTTTGCCTAGCCATTGGCCATGTGGCGATAATTCGGTCATTTTTAGGGCAATAGTTAGGGGTGAAAGAAAAATAGGTGAAATGGTAAATCGGACTGAGACCGGGTTTGGTTCAGTCTTGTACCAGTTTCATTTTTCTCAAAATCGGTCAAAATCGGTCCGGTTTCGATTTTCCTTTTTCTAACACCGGATCGGACCAATTCATATAGTTAAAAAAAAAAAAAAAAGATCTTTGAGTTTTACATGATTATTTATATCCTCCAGAGTAATTTATATTTTTCCTACTTAGGTTTGTAAGTTTTTTCAAATAAAATCTTTTCCTAGGCATGCCATCTGGCTATTAAATAAAGATAAAAAATAATAAAAGTTAGATAATTTATAAAATATAAAAAATTAAAAAAATGACAAAAATAAAATGCTGCAATTTATTTTAAAAACCAACAAATAAATAAAGAGGCATAATAATCCCGTAAAAAAATAGGTAAAAGCCCGAAAAGTGGTCATTCATATAATTTAATGAGATATATATCTCATAAAATAAACAAAAAACATGGGAAGAGAGGAGGGTGTCAAGTAGGAGTGGTGTCATTACTTTTTGGTCCTGTTTTAGAATAAATTTTGAAACCAAATCACTATACACCTGTTTTCAAAATTTAAGAACCGATACGGTATGATACATCACATAAACCGAAACTTTCAATTTTTTCAGTTTTGGTCAGGTCAGGTCTACTTTTTCAGTTTTCAAAGCTAAATTTAATTGTTATAATTTAGTATTTATTATTAATAATTCCTAATTAATTAGTGTCTAATTATACTTGTATAGTATAAGTCTAAGTACTTATTAATTTGATTAACTTAGGGTCTATTTGGGGTTGTGTTAGGAGTTTTAAAAAATGCTTAAATAACCTTAAAATCTTTTTAATGAAAAAATTAAGTTGGTTGAATGTTACATATTAAAGTACTTTTTAATCTCAAATAAGTTACAAAGTATTTTTGTGAAAAACTATCATTTTAATGCTTTTCCTTGAATGTATTTTCTTGAATAATCTGGAATGTAGTTCAAATTTTAAAAAGACTGTCAATGGACGAAAATACTCATACAACTTTTAGATAATTACAACTTTCAAACTTTTAAGTATATGATCAAAATTTTTAAAAAAGCAAATCATCTTCATTTCCACCTTAGAAAGTATTTTTTTTAATTTGTTTCCAAACAAATGTAATATGTTTGAAAGTGATTTAAACATATAGTTATCTAATAGTAAATAACTTTATAAATAGTTATATTTCTCACTGCAATTCCAAACATGCACGTAGTATAGTATAACTAGTGAGGTGAACTTATTATACTAGACTTGTTTCTATACTAATAAGTAGTGTCTAATTTATTTATATACTAGATTTATACTATAGTGTCTAATTCCATGATATTATACTAGTGTCTAACTTATTTTTATACTTGATTATGTATGTTAGTGATAATATGATTTTACATATACTAAACTATTAGTCTATTTTATATACTAAACTATTAGTCTATTTTATATTATAGATAAGTATATTATTTTATAATAATTAACACATACTAGTACAATATTGAATTTAACTATAGTCTACATAAATTCTAGACTTTTATATGAGTATATATGATCAAGTTTGTAAAAATATATTTATAAAAAAGAATATACATATTATGATTTATTATGATTTATTATGTCAAAAATGTATTTATCCTTGACATATATATATATATATATATATATCAAAAGTAACTTTATATTAATAACTTAATATTAATGTTCATGTTTAAAATTAAAATTTCATGCTATATTAATTTCATGTTATAAAAGTAATAGGCATGAATAATAAGTTTAAAGTTTCATATTATATTAATTAGCAATTTAGCATATAATGTAATAATATATATTATATATAATATAATACAAAAAAATATATATGCAAGTGGGAGAGTGTGACACTCTTAGACCCCGTTTGTGATTGAACGAAGACTGAAGCGTCGAGATATGTAACTTAAGGCTACATACTCTCTAGATTTATCACAAATAATATGCAATGCACCTAACATGTTTCTAGCAGTATGCAATAATCGTAGCAGAAAAATTTTGGTTCTAAGTAAAGATTAGAGCAATTTATGCATGGTACCAATGTATTATAACGAAGAAATCCCAAAAGTACTTGTTCAAAATCTCCCAATGCAAAAGAGGGGTTTAAACCATAACCCTTGAAGTACTAAGTTCACAACAATCTCGCCATACATCAAAAGAATCTATTTCCCAGAGGGGCATAGGTCCTAATTGTTGTATCTCCAGACTTTGAGCGGCCTCTTTGGGCTTCAACCATAAACTCCCATGCTAGTATTATATAGTTAGTCACATAGTTCATCCAGATTTCTAGCATGAGAGGTCCCTCAAGCTCAAGTGGCCACTGTGGCATATAATCCTTATTTAAGATATCCTGGATCTTCCTAAGGAAGCGCGAGGTAGCCTTTAAACAAGAAATAACGAAATAGAACCGAGCCACAAGGGCGAACTCATCCTCGATTAGGTTAAGCAACTCATCCATCTTAAGCAGAATCTTGGGATCCTCGATTTAGAACCAGACCGAACTCATCCATTTTTTTTCTTTTTCGCTTTTGCTTCTATTTTATGTGCACAAACGTAAGATTCCAAAAGTTCTCATTAAGACAACTTCTTCTCAATATTATAATTTATCATTGTTAAAATTATAAATGGTTGCATCTTTGATGAAGATGTGGTGTAAATTAAACCATAACGAGGTGGTTGGAATCCGGCCACCAGCAGCCAGAGTTCGGTTGACTTGCAACCATGCACCATCAAGACATATAGTTTATAAAAAATTATAAGTTTTGATTGTATGTAAATGAGTGTATTTTAATTACAATGAAAAGTTGATGTATCAGTAGCTTGTGGTTGGACGATGTAAAATTCTCTTTTGATTTTGGATTTTCTTAATAGATTTCAATATCCAACTCATATTTTTTTAGTTAAAACAATGTTTTGGTGTCTGCAGGAAAGGCCAGTAAACCATCTCAAACTACGATTGTCATTGTACTTGTATCGACTATTGGTTTTGCTTTGCTAATCGTTTGCATCTTCGTTTTCTATTTACGAGTAAGGAAGCCAGGGCAGAAAGTGAAAAGTAAGTTTTGAATAATTAACATACGAGTCTTTTGCAAGATTTGTTCACAAATTTATGATCTAGTAGTACGTAATAGTTATGTAGATCAGTCTCTCGTACGTCAATATACACATGATATATAATAACAATTGCACTAGCTAGCCTGTTTTGGGCATTGAACATATATAAGATTTGGAAGTTTTTGATGTGTCACTAATTATTAGGTGAAGCCAGGCATGAAATTAGTAGTGTTGATGAATCATTTATTAGATATGACTTTGGCACAATCAGAGTTGCTACAGACAACTTTTCCGAGGTAAATAAGCTTGGAGAAGGTGGATTCGGTGCTGTTTACAAGGTGAGTGATATCATGATCAATTAGTTGAAAAGCATATCATGTTTGTCATTAAAGTTTAAATCCAAGATTCCAAAGTAGGTTATGAATAATCCTTGAGGATTTTGTAATAGTTCATCAATTTCCATATCAGGGTAAGCTTCAAAATGGACTTGAAATAGCTGTGAAAAGGCTATCTATGGGTTCTAGACAAGGAAATATAGAGTTTGAGAATGAGGTTCTATTGCTAGCAAGGCTTCAACATCAAAATCTGGTGAGAATCATAGGATTTTGTTTGGAAGGAAATGAAAGGCTTCTTATCTATGAGTTTGTGCCTAATGCAAGCCTCGATCACTTCTTATTTGGTATGGTTACACTACTTTTGCTTAAATTTTAGATTATTCTATTCATAGTTTGATTTAGAATGAATTAAGCCTCTATTTCAATGAAAATAGAGGTTTTTATGCCTCCATGAAATGAAGTACTTTCCTATTAAAAAAAAAAATGAAGCCTCTATTTTATGGTTGCATGAACATGAAGACCCAATCAAACAAGTCCAACTGAATTGGGAACAACGGCACAAAATTATAGAGGGTATTGCTCGAGGGCTTATTTATCTTCATGAAGATTCCCGACTCCGTATCATTCATCGCGATCTCAAAGCTGGCAACATCTTGTTAGATGCATATATGAATCCTAAAATTTCAGATTTTGGCACTGCAAGGACGTTGTTAGATCGAACTGAAGGCAATACAATGAGAATTATTGGGACTTAGTAAGTATATACATGGATATGTAACCTAGAAATAATAACCATATATAGCATTGCATGCTCTATACAAGTAACACATGAAATAGTTACTAATTTTTATCTCTTAGAAACAAAATGGAAGTAGTACTCAAAATCATTTTTAAACATGACCTCTAATAAATATGATGAAATCCAATGAAATCTACTATAAAAATATGAGCTGAACTGTTATTTTTCCAATGAAACTAATACTATATATTTGATGTCCATGACTTGCAGTGGATATATGCCTCCAGAGTATGCTCGATGCGGAACCTTTTCAACAAAGTCCGATGTCTTTAGTTTTGGAGTGCTAATTTTGGAGATAGTGAGTGGGCATAAAAACAGTTCTTTTCCTGAAGGCCTTGTAAGCTATGTAAGTATAATTATCCATGCATATATATATATATATTAAATGAATATACCCTTTGAAACTCATGTGTCTGCCACTTAAATTATCTTAATTTGTAGGCTTGGGAAAACTGGAGGCATGGAACACTTTCAAATCTTGTGCATCCCACATTGATGGTATATTCAACAATTCAAATACTGAGATGCCTCCACATTGGACTATTATGTGTTCAAGAAAATGTAAATGATAGACCGACAACTGCTTCGGTCGTTCTCATGCTTAGTAGTGAATCCATTACTCTAGCAGTACCTAAGAGACCTCCATTTCTTATGTACACTGGACCCGAAATGCTGTCCAACAATGTCCAAGCCTCGATAAATGATGCTTCAATTACTGAGCAATATCCTCGCTAGTCATGTTTGTTGTCATTACCCTAGTTTCGATTGTCCTATATATTGGTGTTGTTTATGGTACTTTATTATTCTAGGGAAACTTTGTGACACTCAATTGTTTTAATTGATCATGTTTTCCTGCAACCCTTAATTTTTATTCGAAACTGTTTTTGTCCCTATCTTCTCTCTCTTCCTTTGAGTGTTATTTTTCGAAAACAAATCATGTGTTTTGTTTTTTTTATACAAGAGAGTGGAGGGTTTCGAACCCAAGTTTTCTATTTGGAATACTAGTTAATGTATGGAATATTGATAAGTAGCCATAATCAAGACTCAAATGAATCCCAAGGACCAATGATATAGTGAGAGAGACAAGTTTTAAGAATTCCAAACATCAAGTCTAAGATCAGCTCATCTAGAAAAAATGTAATTGCCTACTTGCCTAATTGGTGTCTTCGTACGTCACTTACTTTATTACCTATTTTTCTTCTCAAGTAAAAGGGAAGGCGGGAGTGACCAGCGTAGCAACCCTTACTAGGCGTGACCATAGGAGCCTCTCCCTACTGTGGAATGTTCGGTTTGAGCCATAGCTACTGCCCCATGGGCGAGCCCATCATCACAACACTCTTGAAATATCCAACTGGTCCAAAACCCATCATATGGCCCAAAGGTCATGCTTTATTACCACATGTGGTTTCAACTTATGTCCTATCTCGAACTCCTAACTTCAAAGCCATAAAATATCAACTCGTACCAACTAAGCTACCAACTTGGTGGGTTACTTATTTTATTACCTAAATTTGTGACCCTTTGGTTTAGTTCGTTCTAAAACCTTAGGTTTCGAATGTTTTGAAGGAATTTAGCTTTAAGCAAATAAGAAAACCTGTCATTTATTTTAACAAATAAATAAAAGAAAATAATAGAATCCTGCTATATGCATGGAACTATTCATGGACTGCCTCATAAAGGATCTTACTGTTCATGCAAAAGGTAAAAGGAAAAACATATAAGGCCATCAAGGTCGCCATCAATTCAATTTCAGGGCCATGGAGGTTGCCACATAAAATGGAATAACTTTTTAAATATTTTTCCACACTTTACATGTCCACATTTGTTTTGGGTGATTCTACTTGAACTTGAAATCAGAAAGTAAGACGTGCTCGGCCTTCTTGGCTAGGGGTCGCCTCTGGTACCTAACTAGTTGCAACCAAAGAGATTTTTCTAGATCACCCAAAGGAGAGAGTATGAACTTACCTCTAGATCTTCCCTCTATTCCTTATTTCTATCTAGCTCTCGACAGGAGTCTCGCCTACTGCTTTCGACAGTCTAGCAGTTGTACTTTCCTAAGAGAGCACATCGTTGCATTTGATATGGTAACTCCTTTGGGCCATACGACCATAGTATTCAGTTACACCATTGTTCATACAATTTTTAAATCATAAGAAATTTATTTCATCATACATAGGGTTCGTAAAAAATGGCTTCCAACAAAAGCAAATACATATATACACATTTATGAATATTTAGTGCCTATATAAAGTTGCACAAAGACCTTTCAGTTTGCATAAAACGTTGTGTAGAATGACATGATCATAATCATTTACCTCAATCCTTATGTAAATTAAGCTATCCGTGTGTTTCTCTGAGCATTAAACCAAACCTATAATATTTAAGAAACAGTATAAGCATTCTTTACACTAGTAGAATGCAAAATATCCATCATGCACTACGCTTAAGGCTAATTCGTGACATTCAAGTTCCTTGTCCTACAACATTGTCCTTGCTACCACACTTTGCTCGCCTTGAACTTTGCTCGCCTAACACTTTGTCTGCCCGATACTTGCTCCCTTAATACCTTGCTCGCCTAACACTTGCTTACCTAACACATTGCTCGCCTAACACCTTGCTTGCTTATCACTTTGCTCGCCATTCCTTGCCCAACTCTTTCCTCACCTTTCCTCATATAACTCTTACATAATTTTAACCTAAATTCACCATCACTCAATACAACATAGACCTCGGCCTTTTACCTGTGTAATTCCACTCCTACTTATAACTCTCCTACTATTTTTCTTCACTTCACTCCCCTTCCCATACATTTGATCCTAGATCTTAGAGTCTGTTTGAAGGTTAGTATATGAAGGGAGAGAATACATGAATCCGAGAGGATGGGGGAAACTTACTACGATGGTGCACGTAGACATGGGGTGAAGATTCAAAAACTTTTATTTCATCGTTTCTTCGTATTATGGTGATCGGTAGTTGATTAAAACACCTAGGGACATAATTACGAGGTGGCTTAGTATGGTGTGGGTGCGTTACAATAGCCCCTATCTTCCTCTGTTTTTTGTTAACAACATTGACCATAGGCAAAAAGATCTTTATGTGTGCATGTGATGCGGTGTACCGCAACATGAAAGAATTACCAAAAATCCATGTACTATGTACATATAGGTTCTCACACATGCTTGAACACGGTGACTTTGTAGGGAATGACAACGCAACCTCCTGGGAATTCTCATAGCATTGAGAGCTTCTTGTGTTGTTGATCTGGTTTGTAACTCATGGTTAATGAAATGATTCTTAGTATGGCATAGTTGTGAGGGGCGCATCAAAACAAAGGGGCAGACCACCACTAGAGAGTAGAAAGAAAGATGAAGAACCACTCCATTAGTTTTGTGAAAAATAGTTGTGGGTGCAGCAGAGTGCAATTAGTCCAACACGTGGGCGAGCATGCACCTTGTAAAAAGCCTAGTAGACACATCCCAACACAAGGTGGAGATGGAAGTGTCTCAATACTATAGGCGAGCTAGAAAAGTAACCTACTGTGAAAGCAAGGACAAGGAGCTAAAGAGACTGGTGACTCTGATGAGACAAGAGTTACCCACCTAATACAAGCAATGTTTAATAAGACACGGGTTACTTGCCAAAGGTAAGCAACGATCTAGGATATACTAGGCAAATATGGGAGTTTTCTAAAACAACACAAAAATGCACAGAAGAATGCCAGTGTCATAGTAAGAAGCTCAAGCTCCATTTGAAGGGTCACATCCGGAGTGGGTTTGTAGAAGGGGTTACAACTCAGCAAGTCATATCACTTGAACCTAAAGGTATGGCCCAACACCAGGTATGAGGCTCTCATTCAAGGAAGGACTGAGGATTGGGCATGTGGACCATACCCTGGCTATCTGTCTCTTCCTGCAGTGTGATAGTTGAGCTAAAGGACTCATGTCCAAGTATATCTGGAGTTAGAAGTATGTTAGAAAAAGTCGACACTCCTACCCTATACAAAGGATATGAACCTGGGACAAAATCTCACTTTTGAAATCTCAAACACCTAAAATCTTGTTCAACCAGATTCTTTAGAGAAAACAAGAAAAGAGAGACGTAGTGATCTCGATGCTAAAAATGAGGTTAGCATCTAAGACGACACTGGGGAATATGGGGTCAACGTTATATGTAAGAGGCATATGCATATTCTATACCTTACGCTTTTCTAATCATGAATATAAACAATACAAATTCTCATCTGATCTCATCTCATCATTACACTTTTTTCAAATCCCAATTCAACTTTTTCAAATTTCAAAACAATAATAATATTAAAACATAATATTTTAAACTCTCAAACAAAATAAAAAAATTCTCATCTCACCCCCTAAACTTGCCCTAAATCTAATTTTTGTCATTATGTTTATTCTTATACTTACTCCCTAATTTTCAAGACTTTGAATGTTGTTTTCAATCATATCTATGTTTGGAAAATCATTATCTCCATGTGAGAAGTCTATAAGGTGTGTCGATCATCAAGGGATGGAATGGAGAATTGTTTGAACAATTCTCGAGAATTCCAAGAGCTTCATATGGGAAGGAGAACTTGTGATACCCCATATGATTAGGATAAGGGTACGTGGTTTGCAATCCACCCCATATGATAAGGATAAGAGCAGGTGGTGTATGAGATTCTACATTGCTTGGGAACAAGAAGTTCTTGCTCTTTATAATATTCTAATGGGGCTCCAATTATATAATTGACTAGTTCTTCTGGAGTATAGGTAATATGGTTTGAGCCTTCTATTAGGGCGTTACAAATTGTATTAGAGCCTATCCCAACCAAAACTGTGGGACATGAGCTGTGCCACCTACGATGGACTGGTTCGATGAGGACGTTAAAAATTTAAGAGGGGAGAATGTTATACCCCATATGATAAGGATAAGTGTAGGTGGTGCGAGATTCGTCCCATATGATAAGAATAATGGTAGGTGGTGTATAAGATCTCACATTGCTTAGGAAGGATAAGTTATTTCCCTTTATAATATTCTAATATGGCTCTATTTATATAATTAATTAGTCATTTCAGAGTATAGGCTACGTAGTTTGGGCCTTCCATTGGGACATTACAGAATTCCCTAGGATGATTGGGGTGGAGAAGCATCGTTTTGACCTTAGGTGATAGGTGGGAAAGAGGGTCCACTGGACATATCACATGTGGTGTCTTCAAGTTGGTTGGCTGGGTAGATGTTTCCCTAATGCAAGATGTTATCTCAATGTGAGACATCTGTGTGATGACCATTATATCTATGTGATGACAATTGTGCCTACGAAATCAGTATCCATGTGATAATTTTATGAATTTTACATACTGTTGCAGTGGTAGATCCTTCACCTTGGTAATACTTATATTTTGTGTAGAGGATAACTCCAAAGAGGATAATTCCAGACCATGCTTGTGTGTGTGTGTGTGTAGTTCACAAGGAGGGTGATTCCTCTGCATTACATATCCATGTATCTATGCCAAAGTGAGTGATTCCTCGCCATGCATACATATGTGACTTTTCATTGTCACATGAAATTGTTTATTGCATCTTCAGGTGCATTATCTTTCAGTAGCAGTTTTGTCATAACTATCTAACTTATGTATGGTTTCATCCTCGGAACCATAGACTTTAATGCAGAGTTACACCCATGGATGATGCCCAAGGAAGAAGAGTCGATCCCGCCAGAATCTTGAATACAGAGGCTTGTCTCAGCTGTAGGAGCCATGTATCATTTTGAGTTGTACATATTCCTTTCAACATGGGTAGCCACTTGTACCCGTTCTGCCGCCCTTTAGGCGATGAACAAATTATTTAGGTTGCATGTATTTTTAAGACTAGAATTAATGAGGAATGATGTTACATGTTTCTATGATGCTTTTTAGACTTCTGGTACTACAAGGTCTTAGTTTACTGATTAAACCTCTATGTTTTCCGTTGCAATTTGAGATTTGTAACCTCACACGTACACTTCCATCTAGATGAGGCAAGCCTAACCCGACCCAACCCTAAGTGTTGATCAATTGGCTAGCGCCCTTGCAACCACATATCCTTGCCAGATCCCTTACCGAGGAATGGGATTGTAACAGCCTGCCAAAAATTCAATAGATGAATTTGTTTAGACCTTAGAAACATTATGAAATTTTGGAAAGATTTCACGAATCGAGTGACCACTTAGGTCTTAGACTGTCAACCTAGTTGGTTTCTATTCCGCTATGGTGATAGAGGTGCGTTTTTATTTATTCGAGGCCCTTAGGAGTATGAGTTTGAGAAAAAAAATTGCACCATTAGTTTCTAATGATTATTTAAGATTTTACGGTCCAATATTACGTTTTACATTTTCAGTTTCCCGAGTGAATAGTACCCAGGAGAGCCTTTTGAATTAATCAAGGCACTTAATGGTCTAATTTTGAGAAACAAGTTGCACTACCAGACTTGTATGACTATTTAGAATTTTATGGTGCAATAATCATTTTTCACAATTTTTCAAGTGAATAGTATCACCCAAGAATAACGTAATGTGGCACCTAGTTTTGACGATTGCCAAATAGTTAAGTGGATTGTCCAAAGCAGTTTTGGGGAGTATTTATTGGATACTTGGCAAGATCCTAACCACACTTGGTGAACAGTGTAGGACACTCGGCATTAGGAGGAACCATGAGATGGAGATGTGAAGGCATGGAAGACAAATCAAGCCATATGATCATGCCACCTAAGCCAAACACTATCCCATCCAACCAAACACTTTGTAATCAACCAGAAAATGGTTTCAACCCTAGTGAAACCCCAAAACATTGGAATTCAATTGAAATCCAAAAATTCATGGAGGAAAACGAGACCCTAAATGGCTTCCCAAACCCTAAAGGGGCCACTTTTGCGTAAGTGATTAAATCACTTTTACATGCTATTAATCACTCAAATATATGCTCTTACACCCATTCACTCTTTATATCTTGGTTATTTCATTAGGCCACGAAAATTTTGATTTTGGCTTATTAAACTTAAAACCCTAAACCAAACTCCAAATATAGGCGCATTCAGTTAGGCCAATTTTTTGCACATAAAAAACCACCTCTAATGCAAAGCTTCTTGAGTAAGGTTCCCCCAACACCCAATGCATCCTTATGGGCGATATGTCAACTCAAATAGTGCCAAGATTGAAGGCCAAAAAGCAACCCAAAGCAACCCCACCCTTCTTGGCTGTAGCAACCCGATACCATGGGCTGAGTAGCCCATGGTTTTTCCCACTATTTTTGATTGAAAACCCCTCATAAAGAGTCACTCAGTCTCTCATGTCAGCTCCCTTTCCCTACAAATGACACTCCATGCATTTCCCTTACCCTTTGGTTATTTTTTATTTACTTTTTTTGAGATAACTCAAAAAATATTGATATGATGAAATTCTAACACATTTTTATATATGTTATGCGTTGATCCAAAACATGTTAACGTTTTTATTAATGCATTATACACTTCTTCCTTGAAGTTGAAACTGGAACACACATAACAACTTTTGTTTTAAGGTTGTGATATTTGTTGGTTCTAGAAACATAGTCCAATGGCTATGAAATTCATATATTATTTTATTAAGGTTTTTATTTATGTTTTAAGATTTTTCTAAGAGAGCTGGTTTAAATATTTTTTGGAAACATGTTTTGCATGCAACAGTTTAATTAGAACTTAAACTTGACGGTTGTGTTTTGATGAGATTCTTGACATGTGATGCTAGGTTTGATGCTAGAAACAAATTAGAACTTGAATATAATGTATATGATCATATTTCTTGGAGTTTTATTGTATGAAAATCAAGGATCTAGTATTTTGTTCCAAGATCAAAAGCATGCCTTACTCGGTTTTAATGCTTTAGTGCAAACCAATGTAAGTTTTGGTAATTTTTGGTTTTTGATTAAGCATGTTATTACTTAGGTATGAATGTTAAACATGTTAGGAGAGTTAGTTTTGGATGTTTGGAACCCTTGGAATTGTTTGGAAACTATTAGACCTAGAACATGAAAAGATACTTCTATTTAACTTAGAACTTGATGTTTTTGGCAATTGTGTTACTATAATGAGTTTAGATTTTTATGGTGTATATATATATATATATATGTTGATGTCTTAACATGATTTTAGAACTTAGGATGTGATTTTTGTGGGTTACAAAAATCAATTTAAGCATGTTAGATGGATGTTTAGTCTAGATGCAACAAAAACCTTGTTTTTGGTCTATATCTGGTTTTGCCCAAGCATAGTTTGTATAGTTGTGTTTTGATTTGAATTTTTCTGAATGCATATTTGGGCCAAATCACATATATCATTTAATATATTTAATATATCATTTACCCACCATTAAATTAATGATAAATAAAAAGAAAAATGATAAAATTTATTAAATAAATATAAATTTTGGTAGGATTTGGAGTTAGTATGCAAAATCTTTATTTTAGGGGCAAAATTGTAATTTTTCACATATAGAGGGGTAACGTTGTAATTTAGCCTAAGTTGGTGAGTCTTTATGTTTGTATGAGCTTTAGAGAGATATTCTAACTTTAGAAAAATATCTTAGTTATGTTCACGCCTTTTTACGGACATTACATTACAATCACTTTAAGTTAGCCTCAAACTCACTCGTAGTGTATTTCTGTATGTAGGATGGTAACCCATAAATGTGATATTCTTGTCAGTTAAAAATGCTCTAATATGTCATTCCATGTCAATTATTTCAAGTACATGCTTATTTGTTACATGTCATGTCATGTTATGCCATGCCATCTATCACACATCCATTGTTACACATCATGTCATGTCCCATGAGTAGAGGACGGCACGAAAAATATTTTCAACTCAGTGGAGTCTTTTATCTTTATCTAGATGCCAAGTGCTATGATGGGGTATTATCCTAGTGAAACTCTATTGTCCACGCTGGAGTGTTTAAATTGATGTAGAATTTCTTGAGTTGATAAAGTACTGTCCACACGCTTCGAATGAGACCTAAATAATTGGTTTCTAGAGCAAAGTCAGGCACCCAACACCGTGGTACCAGCCTCATGTTTCAGTTTTTAATCAATTCAATTATCATGACGTACTCATAACTGTCGCAGATGCCTAAGATGTGATGTGGTACGAACAAAAGCACAAGACTTAAGGGGACCTATGTAGCATCCACATATTCATGTTTAATTAGCCATGTATATGTTGAACAAGATTCCAAATTCATGTTCAATTCGTATTATTTTCAGTTCATGTCAGTTTCAATTCATTTCAAGTCATGTCATGCTATTTGCCAAGTCATGCCACGCATATTCATGACATTTTACTGTCATGCATGCATTTTTATACTGCTGGTAAGTTGGTAGTTGATATGCTGAGATTTGTAATAAAATCTCACTTGTTAGTTCCAACTACCATTCCCCCCTAGAATGGTAAACTATGTGCCAGGATTTGGAGAACCCACCCACTGAGGATAGATTGGATAAGGGCAACAAGGTCCCAACGCAACGACGAGGAGATTTTGTTTCAACTCTCCAGTTCATAGATAGGGTTTTAGCTATCTTAGCCGAGTTGCGTGAGTAGTTATTTTATTTAGTATTGTACTTATGGAGCGTCGTCTCTAGTACTTATTTATATTACAGTCGTGACAAACAATCTTTTTAACATTACAACTATTAGTCTATTATAAGTTTATGAAGCATGTTATATATGTCTTGGAATATAGTTTCTAGTACAATGTTATTTACTCAAAAGAATTATCCACTGCATATATTGCAAACTGTTAGATGGATGCTAGGTGCATTGAATCTTTAACTGTCATGAATAGGGGCAAGTAACTTTGTATTACATGTCCAGATGTTTCAAAGTCCGTCAAATCCCAAGTGGAATCTAGGGGCATCACAGGATGGTATCCGAGCAATACGTCTCAAGATTAAGCCCACATGTCTCCAGGAATTTGGACCAGAATATAGGATTGAGATTTTAGTATTTGCTAGGCTAGATAGTGATTGCGCTCTGAAGTAGGATCGAGATACCGTATGGTTCAAACCGAGGTTCGAAGAGCGTAGTTTTCTTCATTAATGAGTGAAGCCTATCAACGAATGCATGCACATTTTAGCTCATTCAATGGGTTTAAGAATTCAACCTCGCCCTTGCAAAAGATAGCTAGTCTGAGAAAGATTTGGTTGTCAACATCCGCGAGGGATGATTTATGGCCATCTTGCTAATTTACTTCTTTGCTGAATTGGGATTGGAAGTGGGATATCTGTATTTTTATTTCCCTTTGCTTGCCAAGAAGATATAGACACAAGTCATTCTCGAATGGTACCTCTATATCCTTTAGTAGTGTTTAAAACCCCTGCTCTGAAAGCAATTCAATTCCATTTTCATTTTCCCAATCTCTCTATCTATCAACAAAAAAGGTAGCAATCTCCTCCTTTTCCTTAGTTCATATAATAAAGAAAGAAGCTCATCCCCTCTCCCCCTGACTCCCTCTCCATACATACAAAACCGTAGTTTATGGTCTATTGTGTTTACGGCCCATTCTCCACATTTCCTATAGCCAGCAAATCAAGGAGATTTTTCTAAGTGCAAGAGTTAGTACGTGAAGCTAAGACACGTATACATGTGTTTTAGGACGTACGTGGTAGTGTTCCTAGGAACCCTGATGGAGATGACAACAAGAAGGAACAACATCCTCTAATGGGCAATGAATAAGGGATAGCTGAAGCCCTTCATCTACTGACGGATGTGCTCAGGCAATAGCAACAGTAGCAAGTGCTCCTACCAAGACCAGGAGTTAGTAGTTGTCCCTGTGAGAAGTGAAGTTTCTAATGTATTCATACCCAAACTTTTTTGGTAAGGAAGGGCACATGAGGGGAGACAAGTGGATAATCGATCTCGATTGGACATTCAAGACTTTTGGTTGCACAGGAGACCAGAAGGTATAGTATGCCCAGTACCTATTTCAAGGAGAAGCTCGTATAAGGTGGGATACAAGAAGGGAGCTTTTAGCGAGGGAATTGGGCTATCTGCTTTGACTTGGGGAAGGTTTAGGGAAGATTTTGACAATAAATTACACCTAGACTCGATGAACTAACTAAAGGTGCAGAAGTATGCATCGCTAGTACAAGGTAGCATGACTGCGGAACAGTATGTTGCAAAATTCATGTAAATAGGGAGGTTCGCACCTCACCTAATTTCCATTGAGGTCGAACATAGAGGATTAGCCGCTCAGATTAATTTTGAACAGAAGAGGGCCATGCCTTTTGCATCTAGCAGAAGTGTAGAGAAGAAAATGTCCTTTACTAGTCCAGACAAACGCAAGGAGTAGTAATTGGAAGACAGATGTCGTCCTCCAACCTGCAGTGTGCAAAGTGTTGCAAGCTTCAAGCCGGAGAATGTTGTTACGGTTATGGAGTCTACTTCAAATGCGGAAAACCTAGGCACATGATCAAAAAGTGTCCCAATGAACCTCATATCAATGGAGTTGGTTATAACGATGACAGAAAACCGAAACCAATGCCCCACACCCCAAGAAGAGTATATGTTCTTACGCTAGGTGATGTTGATGTTAACACTCCATAGACTGAGGAAGTTGGCATCATCAATGGTATGTTCTAAGACTTTGGTATCTTTAAATTAGTTCAGATTGGTAGAATTGTTATTAATAGTTGTACTACCTTACTTTGATATTTGGAAACATTAGCCTGTTAAGGTTCACAGCTTGTGCATTATTCGATTTAGGCATGATGAAGTCTTTTGTGTCTACAGCGTTTGCACGAATTTGTTGTTTGCAAACTGAGTTGTTACCTCGTAAGGTTGTAGTAATGATTCCCGATGGGAATACAGTAGCATGTACCTGTGTAGTTAAAGTGTGTCATGTTGAATTAGAAGGTAGGACATTAAAAGCTAATTTTATGGTGTTCAGGTTAATGGAGTTTGATCTGATTTTGGGGATGGATTGGCTATTCAAGCACTATGCTAAGAAAAACTATCGGAAGAGATAAGTTGTGTTTGAACCCCCAAATGAAGACATGGTTAGTTATGCAAGAACGTTGGTTAAGGTCACCACTCTAATGATTTCGGCTTTACAAGCCATTAGGTGCATTGACGATGGTGCCTCAGTATTTCTGGGATACTCATGATTGAGAACTTTTCTGAATTTTTCATTGATGAGTTACCTGGAATACTGCTAGACAGAAAGGAGTTCAGAATAGAGTTGGAACCTTCGACGGCACTAAAGCATAAGGTGTCGTATCGTATGGCTCCAGCAGAGTTGAAGGTGCTCAAGGTGCACTTGAAGGGACCGTTAGAAAAGGAATTTATTTGTCCTAGTTCTTCGCCATGGGGTGCACCTATGCTATTTGTGAAGAAGAAAGATGGCTCCATGAGAATGTGCATAGACTATAGGGAGTTGAACAAGGTGACGACCAAGAAAAAGTATCTATTACCTTGGATTGAAGACCTACTAGATCAACTATAAGGAGCCCGATGTTTTTGAAGATCAATTTGCAATCCAAATATCATCAACTAAAGGTTAAGGAGCTGGATATGCCAAAGACTGCCTTTAGGACATGGTACAACCACTACGAGTTTTTGGTGATGCCTTTTGGGTTAACCAATGCTCCAACTGCATTTGTGGACATGATCAATAGAATATTCAAGCCTTATATGGATAGTTTTGTTGTTATATTCATCGATGACATCCTGATTTACTCAAAGAGCAAATAAGAGCATTGGAATCACCTAAGTATGTCTCTAACCATACTTAGGGATTATGAGTTTTATGCCAAACTTAGTAAGTGCGAGTTCTAGCTTCGTAAAATAAATTTTTTGGGCGACGTGATTTCCAAAGAAGGAGTAGCAATAGACCCCAGTAAGATTGAAGCAGTGATGAACTAGCAAAGGTCGATCAATATGCATGAGATTTGTAGTTTCTCAGGATTGGCTAGTTATTACAGAAGGTTTGTGGAAGGATTTTCCAGTTTGTCTAGATCACTTACTGCCCTAACCAAGAAAAATAAGAAGTTCGTTTTGAGCGACAAGTGCGAGGAAAGTTTTCTCGAACAAAAGAAAAGGCTTACAATAGTGTCGATACTTACATTGTTAGAGCCTTATAAGTCTTTTGTACTGTATAGTAATGAATCCAAAGCAGTACTCAGATGTGTGCTGATGCAAGAATGAAGAGTAGTAGCCTATGCATCACACCATTTGAAGTCGAATAAGACTTGATTAACTGATAGCCGAAGCAAAGCCAGGCACCCAATCTCATATTTATCAATTTTTAATAAGTCTAGTTATCATGACATACTCACAGCTTGTGCAAATGTCTGTGATGTTATGTGGTACCGACAAGAGCACATGGCTGAAGGGTTCCTATGTAGTATTGTTAGAGATCCCGATCTTGTCCCTAACACTAAGGACCACAAGCTCGCCTTGGTGTGAATGATGACCGAGTGCCCTTGCCAACTTGCTTGGCCTTCAACAAAGGGATGGTGTTTGGGTGATGGAATGATGGAGATGATGATGAACTTGGGTAGGCTAAGTGTTTAGGGAAGGCAAATCAATGTGGGCAGCTAGTGACTTGTCCTTGAGTGTGGCACCAAGATGGTGGGCTAGGGTTGGATGAGTGAGGTGAGGTTAGGGTTTTGGGTGATTGGTGACTAGGGTTGCCAAAATGGGTATGGTAGGATTAGGGTTGACATGGTCTTTGAAGATTGGCTTAGGATTATGAGTGTTTGATGCAATGTAGATTGCTTGAGGGTTGCCCTTGATGTTGGGGCTACTTGGGTGATGATTAGGGTTGGTATGGTGAAGTGTAGCTAGGGTTTTGTATGGTGGCTAGGAAGGATTTCAAGATTAGGAAGTGATGGACTAGGGTTGGAGTTTAGGATGAGTTGTTAGGATTTGAGGATGATGTGGATGAGAGAGGCTAGGGTTTGGTGGCTAGGGTTGGAAGGTGTTTGAATGAGTCTAGGGCTACTCCTTGACTTTAGGGATTAGGAAATGTAAGAAATTGATGGGGTTGGCTAGATTGAGTGATTGGCTAGGGTTTGATGACTTGGAAATGGATAGGGGTGTAACTGGTCCGGTCCGGTCTGGTTTTGGACAAAATCTAGGACCGAAACGGTATGTACCGGTTTTGTGTTTTTCAAAACCGATTACGCCCCAATTACCCTCCTAAACCGGTACCTCCGGTTTTACCGGTTTCCGGTCCGGTCCGGTCTGGTTTTTCGATTTTTTTTAAATGTAAAAAATATATAATAAAGTGTTAATTCTTATTATAAAATGTTATTAATAATTTAATATATATATTATGCTTAAAGCATATGATCAATTAAATTTTCATCTTTAAGATTAAACTTTTATTTTATAAATTATAACAACATTATCTTATATATAATTATATTAATAACATATGATCAAATAAATTACAAATGTTCATATTTAAGATTAATATTTTATGTTATTATTTATAAATTATAATATGAAATTTTTTCATACATGATATATAATTATATATATTATATATATAAATTTAACATATAATTATAAATATGAATTTAACATATATATAATTATAAATTTAACATATTATATATATAATTATATATATTATATATATAAATTTAACATATAATTATATATTATATATAAAAATATTTTGTATAATATATCAAATTAATTTTTATATTTTTTTTTCCAACCGGTCCGGTTCGGTCCGGTCCGGTCCCAAAAACTACGGAACCAGAACCGACTGGTTTTCATAAAATAGGAACCGGTTCCGGACCGGACCGGTTTTCCGGTTTAAATTTACACCCCTAGAAATGGATATGGAAAATTTGTAAGATGGAGGGAATCTTTGAGAGAAGAGGGGAATTCAAATTTGAATTAAGATGGCAAGTCAATAGTTGACTAGAAAGATTTTAGGAAGAGTGATTTAAGGGATTGAAGGTGATTGTCAATTCCTTGAATTAAAGAATTTGAAATGGGAGGAAGTCAAGACTCCTAAAAGAGGAAACAATTACTTTATAGGGAGTGTCTGTCTTTCACAAAAATGCCCTCAAAATACAAAGCCAATATTGTTATTTTTATGCTTTTGAATGTGAATAGTGTTCCAACATGAATGCACATTGCTTTTTATGCCTTATCTGAAGCAGAAGGCTACTTTGGCACCTATTAAACAGAACTTCAAGTTTGCTTCACGAAGGTTTGGTCTCTCACTGCCGACATCATCTTATCAAAGCGGAGCTTAGCTGCCAACAGGATGGTAAGAAACAAGAGGCATACCAATGCCTAAATTTTTCACTGGTATACTTACAATTGATCAACATCAACAAATTCTGTTTGTATTTTTATCTAATGTCTCTTGCACAATCAAGAACAACAATTTTCTTTCCCGTGTTGACAACAGCTCTATTCTCCTCCATGAAACACAATTAGCTATTTCATACAGTACAATTTCTACTTACAAATCAAACTTCTTCGGTCTTAAATAGGTAGAAGAACCTTGCCGCAGACCTGGCATGGAGACTTGTTGCTGCTGCTTTGCCCTCCTTTCCTTCTCCTTATTCTTGTTTCGTCTCTCTGCTTCTGCTTGCACCTTTCTCAAATTCTCCATTTCCTCCTCCATGGCTGTTTTCTCTTCCTTCTGTCTCTTTTTATGCAACAATGACGTATCCGACTCCTTGACAGAAAAAAACATTGGTCCCAGCTCAGCTAGCCACTGAGGTTCCACTGCCGTAGCACATTGCATATACTCCGTCGTCAAAATCAACTCGTGATAAACCACATACTCTGGAGTGCAACCCATACCATACAAAGCACTGCTCGGATGTAAATGGCAAGGCATCCCATTTCTGCAATTTACGTACTCCTCCACACCCTTCAATCTTTGCTGCATTATGGAAGTATGCAGAACAGAAGGCTTTTCTCACGATGTCTGAATCAGGCCAACAAGATGTCAAAGGGATTTTTAGATTCTGAAGAATATCCAGCAGCTGGGATCTCACTTCTCTGGCCTTTCGTAATCCCTTAACATGTAAAAAGTTGTCGTTACACCAGTCTCCCCGATACTGATGTTGTTTCCATTGATTGTAAACATTGTATAGCGTTAAATGGTCAGATTCTGGCACGAAGAATCTTTCCCGTGCAGCATCACTTTCCTCTGCCCTGTCCTTAGGACGGAATAATACTGATGGCACTGAAAGCATTGAAACAATTGTCAATACCTCGTCTAAGCATCCTAGCTGTTCCCCCATCAACAGCATCTTGGCAAGTGGGGGGTCCAATGGAAACTCAACCATTTTCCAGCCAAGATCAGTCAAGCCCCCCACATTGTTAAGAGCACCTAAGACCCACAACTGGTACATAGAATTAAGAATATTATCCTGAGGAGGTGAAGTTCTCAACTTTGAGAGATTTGAGCAACAAAACTACATTCCCAAGGTTCGTCCTTTCGATCTCAGGCACAGGAGTAGGCAGCATTTCATTAAGGTAGGCACTCTCTGTATACAGCCGATAACATGTCCCAGGCCCTGTTCTACCAGCACGTCCAGCACGTTGGTCAGCAGCAGCACGGCTGACAGGAAATACTTGGAGGGCATCCATACCCATCCTAGGGTTGTATACTTTCATCTTACCATACCCCGTGTCAATGACATAAAAAATTCCATCTACAGTTAAAGATGTATCGGCAATGTTGGTTGCCACAATGCATTTCCGGGCCCCATCTTCAGCTTTCTGGAATATCTTTGCTTGCAAGTCAGCAGGCAGCTGTGAATATATAGGGAGTATCAAGAGTTTTGGAACTGCTTTCTTCGTGGATGACATGAGCTGTTCCACACGCTCTGCAAGGGTATAACAGGCTGCCTCAATCTCATCTTGGCCAGTCATGAAGATGAGGATGTCACCTGGAGGGCTGGTGATGTGGATGGTCATGGCCTGCTTCACTGCAGCTTCAACATAATCTTCAAAAGGAGTTTTACTGTAAAGGATATTAACACGAAATGTCCTGCCGGGGATGTGGAAAATCGGTACACTGCAACCAATTCAGAAATTAGTAATTTGGCGCAAGTGACGGGGATACAATGACATAATAGAGTTGTGGTCAAATGACAAGGTTACCTTCCAGAGAAATTTGAAAATTTTTGTGTAACGCCCAAAATCCGGATGGTCTGGAGACTTACTACTTGTCTCTAAAGAACTTATTATCCAACACAACTAAAATGAAACTCAAATCTTTAATAACAAAACTCAATATCAAGAGTTCTAAATAACCACCTTGACAACTCCACAAAGTCATTACTGCAGCTAAAATAAACTAAGGAGTCCGTAATCTCTCGGTAATCATAACAACTCAACCAATAATTTCATACCTCTTTCTGAAACCCAAGATATTAATAAAGCTCAAAAACATTAAAACTAAGAACATCAGAAGTCCTTCTTCCAACAACATCTCCTCAGTTTAAACACATTCAGAAATCTACTCCAGGTCTTCATTTGGACTCTCCACATCATCTGAAAAATATTATGAAGATAGGGGGTGTGTTATCGACAACTCAGTAAGCAGAAATCATATGCTAGCGTGTAAACATGAGCATTTACAAAGTAGAACATGCAGAACAAAATATTTTCCAGAGTTAACATGCAGAACAGAACATATTTTCAAAAGTAACAGAGCGATGGTTTTAAGACAAGTAAAACCCTTAGTGCTTTGGCATAACATAAACTGAGTATCATCATCAGATCCAAACAGAGCATCAAACAGAGCAGAGACCATATTTCACCCCCGTGGTAGGGTTGTGCTAACCCCGGTGGCCAAACCAGGCAGAGACAGAGGTGAAATCTTTCCTTTATTCTTCTCGGAGCCCCGAGTGTGCACACAGGAAAATACCACAAATAAACCACTTTGTTTTCAAAGTGGGTGCACTCAGAGACAGAGAAGTTGGTACCAACCCAAACAGAGCAGAGCATAACAGAGCAGAGCAGAGCAAAGCAGAGACAGAGTCAGATACGAAACCAGTACACCATGCCAAAGGTTTTCAGATGATATATCAACATAATACAGAGTACCAAAACAGAATCAGAACAATTTACACACGTTGAACACAAAAGCCAGAACAAATAAATGCACAACTTTTCATATTCTCAATATCGCTCTTTTTCAGATTTCAGAAATCATATGACAGAATTTAGCTCATGTCTACACAATGCATGTCAGAATATATTTTCCTTTTTCACACAGATTTCATGAGTAATGCAGATAAGAGACCGAGTTTGATCTTTGTTTTCACAAGTTCCCAACACAACACAAATTATGCAAGTTTTCATAAAATTAACCTCAGTCTTATTAACTTGTATAAAACCCAGCATAGGAACCCCGCTTACCTGACTCCTGCAGCGCATTATCTATGACTTGAAAACAGTCTCTATCCGTCTCGTCACCTATTCATAAAAATAATATAAACTAAATATTAACGTCCAACAACACAAAATTGGTCTTAGACAACGCCAGACCCAAACTCTAGATCATAATTCAGCAAGTTTAATCAAACTCCAACAGCCAAATAACAATCCGGACAGCCCTCACTTCGACTCAAAATATTCTATACCAATCTCAGTATTGTCCAATACAAGCATCAAGACCAATGCCAATTCAAATTCCAATAACTCACACTTATTCCAACAGTTCGCAGTCCCAAACAATTTCTAACAATTTAACCAACACTAAACAAAGCACACTTCTTCCCATTCACAACTCCATAACAGAAAATATAAACTAATACCTCTAAAAATTAAACTACACTCGACAAATAAAATTAATTCTCCTCTAAATATTCTCTCAACCATCAATCCAACCGACCCCCCTTACTCCTCGGAGGGGGAGGTCGCCGGCGGGTGGGGGAGCGGCTGGGATGGGTGGTGTCGCGCACGGCGGCGCGACGGCGGCGGTTCGAGGGCAAACAGCGGACGCACGGGAGAGAGAAAGAAAGAGAGGCGCGGGAGGGAGAAGAAAAGAAAAAGAAAAGAAAGAAAAGAAGAAAAAGAAAAAGGAAGAAAAGAAAAGAGAAAGAGAAAAATGTAGGGAAAAAAATGAGATCCAATCCTCACATCTTGGGTCACAAAAAAAATGATTCAACGGAAACGGTTTTAAAACAGCTAGTGAAATAAAATATTTCAAACACAGTGATTAAAATAAAAATAAATAATTAAACCCAACAACAAGTTAATTTAATTCGAGAAGAAATTTAAACACATAACAATAATTAATTTAAAGAAAGCACTTCAAAAATAATTTTCATTAACTAAAAATCATAAAAATAACACAACTAAAAATCCAACAATTTTAAAACAAGAGAATAAATTTTTAAATTAATAACAAATAATCTTTCAATTAAAAATACACTAAAATACGGGGTGTTTTACCAAATGCCTTGACCATTAATGGCAACAGAAATAATGATCACAATAATAGTAGTTCGACTAATAAAGCTTGAAGGAACCTGTGTTAGTTGGGTTGTCTTTCCTGAACCAGTTTCTCCGACCACCACCACCACCTGATTTTCGTGAATTACCTATCCAATATACATTCAAACAGAACTAGGACACATCAAAGAGTAATATAAATTGTTTGAAGGGTACTGATAAACGAGAAAAATATACAAGACTCTGAAATAAACTTGTAAAATGAATTCCAAGCAATGTATGCCACAAAATTAATTAAGGAAAAAAACAAAGAACTATTTTTTTACAAGTAATTCAATCTTATTAAGAGCAAAAAGGGGCACAACCCTAAGTACCAAAGTATTATTTAACAGGCCCTTTTCAACCAATCATCAGATGATACACAAACTATTTTTTACAACTCTTTGCAAATCCATTCTAAATGAAGGGCAGTTGTGTAAATTTGAATTTCAAATAAAAACTTTTTAGTATTTTTTATGATGTGACACTACCACTGTTTGGTTGTAAAATTAGTTGAGACTCGATATAAAAGCGAGCCGATCTAAAGTAGTTTGTTTATGGCGATACTTCAGCAACCCCCCCCCCCCCCCCCCCCCCCCCCAAATCTCTGCTGATTACTTGATACCAAATGTAAATTCTTATGTTATATCCCTCCCTCCCTCCCTCCCTTCCAAAGAAGAAAAGAATTGGGTGGTCGAAACCATGTAGTTAATATTCTTGAAAAAATAAAATTTTCTTATCATTCAAAGAATAAGATTAGAGTACTAATTGATCCCCAAAACCTAGATTTTAAGAACCCGAAGCTCAATCATCAATTTCAAAAATAGATATTCCTTTCTGCCTCAATGAAACGACTGCAAGCAGTGATCAGTCATTAGGAGCAAACATACATGTAACCTGCAAGAACTCATCTCGTACAGAATATATTGGCAGATACTGTCGTTGCTGCGCTAGTGTTTTTGACTTTGCAAACTCACTCACTGCTTCCATGTAACACCCCGTATTTTAGTGTATTTTTAATTGAAAGATTATTTGTTATTAATTTAAAAATTTATTCTCTTGTTTTAAAATTGTTAGATTTTTAGTTGTGTTATTTTTATGATTTTTAGTTTACGAAAATTATTTTTGAAGTGCTTTCTTTAAATTAATTATTGTTATGTGTTTAAATTTCTTCTCGAATTAAATTAACTTGTTGTTGGGTTTAATTATTTATTTTTATTTTAATCACTGTGTTTGAAATATTTTATTTCACTAGCTGTTTTAAAACCGTTTCCGTTGAATCATTTTTTTGTGACCCAAGATGTGAGGATTGGATCTCATTTTTTTTTCCCTACATTTTTCTCTTTCTCTTTTCTTTTCTTCCTTTTTCTTTTTCTTCTTTTCTTTCTTTTCTTTTTCTTTTCTTCTCCCTCCCGCGCCTCTCTTTCTTTCTCTCTCCCGTGCGTCCACCATTTGCCCTCGACCCGCTGCCGTCGCGCCGCCGTGCGCGACACCGCCCATCCCAGCCGCTCCCCTACCCGCCGGCGACCTCCCCCTCCGATTTTCAGCCTCAGCCGCGCCGGCGTTAGCCTCCACGCACCACTCGAAGCCGCGGCATTCCTTGCGCCGCTGCGCCGCCGCCGCGCCATCTCCGACCACCATCTTCTCACCACATCATCCTCGACCTTCTAGCAACCCAATGGACCCAACCCCACCTCCGATCTGTCACCGGTGAAGCCCCACCATCAACATTTCCGTTTTGGGTATTTTTGCACTTCAACCGCCTATTGCGCCGCCACCCACGGCCAACCACCACCACCACTAGCCTCACCGACATCTCTAAGCCCTACTCTATCAATCTCGGGTCTTCGTTTGCACCCGTTCAAAAGTGGGTTTTTGAGACCCACGGCCACAGTGCATTTGGCACTGTTTTGTTGCTGCGTTGCCGCTTCTAGCACCTCCGTGATCTTTCAAAAATTATATTATAGCATTGTAAGTATTTTTCCCAAAGTATTTTTGAGATTTAAAAGTCTTTCTGCACTAATTCATATTTACTGTGAATTTGTTGGTTGTGCCGGACTGAGTCCGAGGAGTAAGGGGGGGTCGGTTGGATTGATGGTTGAGAGAATATTTAGAGGAGAATTAATTTTATTTGTCGAGTGTAGTTTAATTTTTAGAGGTATTAGTTTATATTTTCTGTTATGGAGTTGTGAATGGGAAGAAGTGTGCTTTGTTTAGTGTTGGTTAAATTGTTAGAAATTGTTTGGGACTGCGAACTGTTGGAATAAGTGTGAGTTATTGGAATTTGAATTGGCATTGGTCTTGATGCTTGTATTGGACAATACTGAGATTGGTATAGAATATTTTGAGTCGAAGTGAAGGTTGTCCGGATTGTTATTTGGCTGTTGGAGTTTGATTAAACTTGCTGAATTATGATCTAGAGTTTGGGTCTGGAGTTGTCTAAGACCAATTTTGTGTTGTTGGACTTTAATATTTAGTTTATATTATTTTTATGAATAGGTGACGAGACGGATAGAGACTGTTTTCAAGTCATAGATAATGCGTTGCATGAGTCAGGTAAGCAGGGTTCCTATGCTGGGTTTTATACAAGTTAATAAGACTGAGGTTGATTTTGTGGAAACTTGCATAAATTGTGTTGTGTTGGGAACTTGTGAAAACAAAGATCAACCTCGGTCTCTTATCTGCATTATTCATGAAATCTGTGAGAAAAAGGAAAATATATTCTGACATGCATTGTGTAGACATGAGCTGAATTCTGTCATGTGATTTCTGAAATTGGAAAAAGAGCGATATTGAGAATATGAAAAGTTGTGCATTTATTTGTTCTGGCTTTTGTGTTCAGCGTGTGTAAACTGTTCTGAATCTGTTTTGTTACTTTGAATTATCTTGATATAACATCTGAAAACCTTTGGCATGGTGTACTGGTTTTCGTATCTGACTCAGTCTCTGCTTTGCTCTGCTCTGCTCTGTTATGCTCTGCTCTGTTTGGGTTGGTACCAACTTCTCTGTCTCTGAGTGCACCCACTTTGGAAACAAAGTGGTTTATTTGTGGTCTTTTCCTGTGTGCACACTCGGAGCTCCGAGAAGAATAAAGGAAAGATTTCACCTCTGTCTCTGCCTGGTTTGGCCACCGGGGTTAGCACAACCCTACTACGGGGGGTGAAACATGGTCTCTGCTCTGTTTGATGCTCTGTTTGGATCTGATGATGATACTCAGTTTATGTTATGCCAAAGCACTAAGGGTTTTACTTGTCTTAAAACCATCGCTCTGTTACTTTTGAAAATATGTTCTGTTCTGCATGTTAACTCTGGAAAATATTTTGTTCTGCATGTTCTACTTTGTAAATGCTCATGTTTACACGCTAGCATATGATTTCTGCTGACTGAGTTGTTGATAACTCACCCCCTATCTTCATAATATTTTTCAGATGATGTGGAGAGCCCAAATGAGGACCTGGAGTAGATTTCTGAATGTGTTTAAACTGAGGAGATGTTGTTGGAAGAAGGACTTCTGATGTTCTTAGTTTTAATGTTTTTGAGCTTTATTAATATCTTGGGTTTCAGAAAGAGGTATGAAATTATTGGTTGAGTTGTTATGATTACCGAGAGATTACGGACTCCTTAGTTTATTTTTAGCTGCAGTAACGATGTTGTGGAGTTGTCAAGGTGATTATTTAGAACTCTTGATATTGAGTTTTGTTATTAAAGATTTGAGTTTCATTTTAGTTGTGTTGGATAATAAGTTCTGTAGAGACAGGTTGTAAGTCTCCAGACCATCCGGGTTTGGGGCGTTACATTCCCCCTTCTTTAAATGCTGGGCAAACTTTGCGTCTTCTTTAAAATCAATTTCACCTTCTTCACCCACTACTGCAGTATCAGCATCAATCTAGCATTAAGATAAAAAGATGAGTCTTAACTTAAGCTTGTGACTGCTCAAAAAAAACAAAAGGAAAAAAACAGAAAGAGAATGAAGAGACCTTAAAACCTATAAACGGGTCAAAGTCATATCTTCATTCAAAAGCACCATTACCTGTTCTGCTGTTTTTTCAACACCAAGAATATCACCAAGTTTTGAGCCTGCAAGCTCCCAGAAACGTTGGCGCGACTTGTTCAAACTCTGCTTCTCATGAATCTCTCTAACCAAACCAGATCCTTTGCGTGAAATTATAGCCATATCTGATGTTGGGTCTTTTAGTGGCATGATTGGCTCTGCTTGTTTAGTAAAAACAACTCTCCCATCTAGGAAAGGTGGTTTAGTATCTGTTACAAGAAAAGATGGGAGATATTTTAGTGCGAGGTGGTAGACATATCTTTTCTCAATTATCCCTGCGGCACTTGATGACACTGATTCCCTAAACAGCAAAGTGACATTCAATCCATCAATCAATTGAGAAGGCTTATTGTAAGTTTTCCTACCATGTACAAGAAGAATAACTTTGCGCTCCTCCTCATCATCAAATTCCGTCTGCACCTCTGTCCCTCTAACAGCTCCAGATCTCAATAGTTGCCGTTCCTCCCATTGAGCATTATCAGCAGTGAGCTGAGACATCCTTTTGCTCTGAGCAAGTGTCATCTTGGTACCATCTCTGCGAACCTGTATTGGAGATCACAACTCCTTATGGGGGATGACAAGAATGTAGATTTCCAACGTAATCACCAACTGCACTACTATCTTAAACAGTTTATACTTTTGCATTTATATTTGAGAACGATAACAGGTAGACACATGCATGCACCAATAAATGTAACTGTGGTGTACAATATTTATTCAACAATGAAATCGTTCAAGCATATTTCCAGAAACTAACAATTCATTTTAAAATACCAGTTTTTTGGCCAGCTCTGCTTCTTTCTTCTGGAAAGAAGCCTCATCTCCTACAAAAAATGATGAGGAATCCCGCACAAACATTGTATTACCTTCTTCTCTATCATACCTATAAAATAAAGTGTGTACTGCTCAAAAGAGGTAGACAACTGCTTATCAATATAATAACTTGACAACTAAGTAGCCCTAATAAATGTTATAAAATTTACTAATAAAAAAAAGGAATTAATATGAAATCAAAGATGGAATATTTACAAATAAATAGGGCTGTAAACAGAATGTATCGGTGCGGTTTTGGTCCAAAACCGAAACCACACCGACAAGGAGAAACGTGCTATTCTCGACCGAAACCGGCCAGAATCCGAAGGTCGGTACCGATCGGTTCCGCGGTTTGGGGAATCAGTTTTCCATTAGCAGACACCAAAAATGGACAAGCTTGGTTTTTCCATCACCGATTCACCATACACCAACAAATCCACAAAACAAAGTTACAAAACCATTAACTCAACACAATAAACCACTTGAAGTCCCAGATTTTTCCATGGGTGGCAAGATGAGAGAGCTCAGCGAGATGAGCGGAGGAGAGGGAAAGGGAGGGAGGAGAGGTTAATGCCTAACAGAGGAGAGCTATGCTCTGTGAGAGAGAGGGCGAGACGGATGCCGTCGGTTGTTGAAGGGAGAGGCTGCATGGTGTGAGAGAAGAGAGTGGTAGAGACCCATGTCTTGTGGCCCATGGCCAAGCCACTAGCCATGTGGGGACAAGGCTAGACAACCCCAAAACAGCCTTAGGGGCATGCCATGGGGCCTGCCTTGACATGCCCAGGGTGCCCAAGGGGGCTGGTGACCAAACCAGCTCATTCAGCATGCAGCCCGCACGCCCAGCGCGCAGCCCAGCACGCACAACGCGCACAGCACGTGTGGCCGCGCGCGCAGCAGTCACGCGCGCACGCCCAGTGCACACACGCCCGCGCGCGCGCCCCAGCAGGCCCAGCACCCCAGCTCCTAGTGCCCAGGCAGCCTGCCTGGGCCATGCCAGCCTGCACACGCCCAGACCAGCCCAGGGCCCTGCCAGCCACATTCAATCAGCCAACCTAGCCCATCCATGGGCTCATGCATGCCATGGGTCAACTTGACCCATGCCAACTATGTTATTTTTTATTATTTATTTTTATTTAATTATTTATTTTCCAAGGGACCTATTGGGAGTTTCCAACTTGTAACTCTTATAAATAGGACCCTTAGGCATTACATTTCTATCTTTTGAACCTTTGGCAAATTCCCTAAGTGGGTAGGACTAGTTCTTGAGATCATCCTTCGGTGCTAGGCACTTGGGCTACTTGGGTGAAATCCGTGAACCCCAAGAAGAGGATCATCACCTTGCAATTCTTTGAATAGGTGTTGTTCCATCTATCTATCTTTTGATTATTGTTCATCATCACCTTGAAATCCGTGGATAGGTGTGACTCTATGTTTATTCAATATATGAGGATTATTCAACTCTTGTGAAATCCGTGGATCAATTGTTGAATTATTATCATTTGGTTCATTCAAGTTCTTAAGTATTATTACTTTTGTTCTTGAGTGTTCTTCATTTTGTTCTTGGTGTTCATCTTATTTTTGCTCTTCCATTCCATTCCATTCCACATACTCGACCACCATAGTGTTTGTCATCATTTCCATAAGTTTGTCAACATACCATAAATTGTTCCCTCCATACACTTTGCCCTAGCCGAAACCTGCATAGCCACCCCACCACTTACCATATTCGGCTACCCCATCACTTCCCCAAAACCCTAGGCGCCAACTCCATCATCTCACCCATTGACCTAGCCGCCCATCATCATTTCCCAACACCAAACCCTAACACAAGTGGCGCCAACCCTAGTGTCTCATCTTACCATCTTTGTCACCTTCCATAAATAACCCCATCATCCACATAAACCCTAGCCGCCCACCTCAAGGCTCCATAAGGAAAACCATTCCTTTTAGGAGTATTGCCTCCATCTTCCATCAAACCCTAGCCGCCCACCTCAAGTTCTATAAGGAAACTCATTCCTTTTAGGAGTCTTAACTTCCTCCAATTCAAATTCAAATTCAAATCCCTAAACTCAAGGAACCACTCTTACCATATTCAAATTCAAATCTCAATTCAAATTCAAATCCCAACTCCAATCCCTTAATTTAAGGAATTGCAAATCATCTTCAATTCCTTAAATCACTCTTCTTACAATCTCTCCAAGTCAACCATTGACTTGTCATCTTAATTCAAAATTCAAACTTCCCTCTTCACTCAAAGATTCCTTCCATCTTACAAACTTTCCATAACCATTCCCAAGCCAACCAAACCCTAGCCTCACTCTTCCAACTCATTCCCAAACCCTAGCATCATCCTAAACTCCAATCCTAAGCCATCTCTTGCCAATCTCGAAATCCACCCTAGCCACCTCATAAAACCCTAGCTACTCTTAAGGGTAACCCTTAAGCCATTCCCATTGCATCAAACACCCATAATCCTAAGCCAATCTTCCAAGACCACACCAACCCTAATTCTACCCTAGCCCACGACAACCCTAAGTGCTTCCAACCCGAACCCAAACCTCATCTCATCCATTCAACCATTGCCTCCATCATCTTGGCACCTCACTCAAGAACAAGCCTAGCCTCCCACATTGATTTGCCTTAGCCTAAACACTTAGCCTACCCAAATACACCATCATCCCATCACTCAAACACCATCCATTGGTAGAAGGCCAAACAAGTTGGCAAGATCACTCGGTCACCATCACCACCAAGACGAGCAGCGGACCCTTAGTGTTAGGGACAAGACCGGGGTCCCTAACAGAGAGACTTGTAGCGGCGTTGACTGTGCGTAAGAGAGGTGAGAGAGAGTCTGAGAACCTAAAGCCAAACAACGCGAAGGAGAAGTAGAAGGAGAGGCCGGCCAACCGGTTTCAGCCGGTTCCAAACTCCAGAGGCCACATCGGCTTCTGTACAGCCCTACAAATAAAGCTAAATCTCTAAATGGGTCCTATTTTTTGGCTAGAAAAAGTCCCGGACGAGTTAGTTCTACATCGAAGAAAACAATTACTTTTTTTTTGGTAAGAATAAAGCTTTATTGAATCAATAAAAAGGCATAACCCTAGTCCACATTAAGTATAAAAGAGAAAACAAGAAGCCAATTAAATTTACTGCTTGGTCAAAGATTCCAATCTTTATAATTTTTGTCGAGTAAAAGATTCCAAAATATTGTGAGCATGAATTGCAAATTGAAAAAATTCAAGGCAGCAAAATGATGTCCACAGCTTCATGTTATCATGCCTGTATCCTTTTATGGCAATCAGCATCTAGATGTGGTCATGCAGTAAATACCAAAAAGTCAAATCTTATCAACTAAGAAAGACTTATTCACTAACTAATTACCATGCACGGTCTGAATTGTATTCCATCTGCAGACGCATACTTTCAGTAATCTCGTACTTTTTTTCTTCAGACGCATCAGACTTATCTGCACCTCCATCCTGCACATATATTAATAATGAAAAATCCAGTAGATTGAAAGCTTGTGAATTAATGAGGCAAGGAAATCCACAACCATCACCATTATACAAGGTGAAGAAGATAAAACATAATTTCTTGAAACAGAGTTTAACATGCATGACTCTTATTCCCCAGAATAAATTAAAGGAAGAGGAGGAGAAAACTTCCTCGACCACAAGCATAATACCTCAAATGCTTCTGAGTTTTCTGTAGAAAAATTAAGTTGATGGGACCTTCCACCTTGTCTAGAATTTGAGGATCTCATGGACGATCCAGAACCACGTATTGGAACTGGAGAGGGAGAGACATGGTCCCGGGGAGAATTGGCAGAACCTGCGCTTAACAATTATTGAGCCACAGGCCCAAAATCAACAGAAACGGTCATAAACACCCAGCTCCATTGAAAGTAACTTGTATTTGAAATATACAGAGAATCATTCACATCTATAGAACATACCAGCAGAAAGAGGTGTCTGGCCACCCAACCACGGGAAACTAGTCGCGCATCTTGTAAAATATGTAAAAACAAAAACAGAGAACTCGAGAACTAGAGTCTTGAGAAAGAATTTTAGAGACAATCAATGTGATTTCTCATTATAATGCATTGATATTTCTTGATTTATGGTGCTGTACATCATTGCTATTTATAGACAGTAATTGGCAATGTAAGCCATCTGATTTCAACTAACTTTAACTAACTGTAACTAACTTAACTGTCATCTCTTAACTTTAACAATTTCTTCATCTTTTCTGAGTTTGGCTTCCCGTGACTTTAATTCCAATGCTTCAATTTGCTCTTGTATATTCCAACACCCCCCCTCAAGAGGGGAATAGATATTGATCATTCCCATCTTGCGGATTAAATGATGAAATTGTAGAGAACCAAGTGGTTTAGTCAGTATGTCTGCCAGTTGATGTTTAGAGGGAATATGAATAATTTTGATCAGTCCTTCTTGCAACTTTTCTCGAACCAAATGGCAATCTAGCTGGATGTGCTTTGTCCTTTCATGTTGGACAGGATTTGATGCAATTTCAGAAGCTGGTTTGCTATCAGTGTAGAGCAAAACAGCTTGTGAATGGGGAATATGCAGATCAGCCAGTAGATAGATTAACCATTGAATTTCACATGTGGTGGATGCTAGAGCTCTATATTCAGATTCAGCTGAGGATCGACTAACAGTTGGTTGTTTCTTTGATTTCCATGAGATGGGAGAGTTTCCAATAAACACTGTGAAACCAGTGATGCTTTTTCTGGTATCAATACATCCAGCCCAGTCACTGTCTGAATAAGCTTTTAAATGGAGAGGAGAATCTGTAGACAGAAAAATGCCTTGACCTGGTGTTGCCTTAATGTACCTAAGGACCCTCTCAGCAGCTTGAAGGTGTTTGGTACTGGGATTAGCCATGAATTGGCTTAATGCTTGTACTGAATAAGATAGGTCAGGTCTGGTTATGGTAAGATACAATAGACGCCCCACAAGTCTTCTGTATAATGCAGGATCTGGCATAGGAGTGGATGAATCATTAGCACTAAGCTTTAAGGTAGATTCCATAGGAAAAGCTACAGGTTTGCATCCTGAAAATCCACTGTCTTGCAAGATGTCCAAAGCATACTTGCGTTGGCACAAAGATATGCCTTTAGCTGATCTGGCCACTTCAATCCCCAAAAAATATTTCAATTCCCCCAAATCTTTTATTGTGAAGGAGTCATGTAAAAACTGTTTAATAGAAGCTACTTATCAAAGTTATTTGAGGCAATGATGACATCATCAATATAGATCAAAAGTGCCACAAAACTTGTTGAATTTTGTTTGATGAATAAAGAGGAATCAGACTTTGCTTGTGTGAATCCAAACTGAAGCAAGGAGGATGACAGTTTAGAGAACCACTGTCTTGAGGCCTGTTTGAGACCATATAGACTCTTTTTGAGTTTGCAAACTCTAGGATCAGTTGGTGAAGAGTACCCTGGTGGCAGCTGCATGTATACCTCTTCATTCAAGTCTCCATGAAGGAAAGCATTGTTTACATCAAGTTGATGTAAATACCAATGCTTAATGGCAGCAATTGATAATAAAGTGCGTACTGTTGTCATTTTAGCCACAGGGGAAAATGTATCAAAAAAATCAAGGCCTTCTTGTTGAGTGTATCCTTTTGCCACCAATCTATCCTTGTATCTTTCAATTGTGCCATCAGATTTGTATTTAACACGATAGACCCACTTACATCCTATTGCAGTCTTATTTGGAGGTAGAATTGCAAGGTCCCAAGTTTTATTTAACTCAAGAGCTTTAATCTCATCTGACATAGCAGTTTGCCATTGAGGATGTGAGCTAGCTTGTTTGAAAGTCTTTGGTTCGAAAGTAGAAGATAAAGCAGAAGAAAAAGCTCTATGTTTAGGAGACAGTTTTGTAGTAGAGAGAAAATGTGCAATAGAATATGGCTTACCAGGAGAAGGAAAGCAGCAATTGAAAGATGCCTGAGATGCTGAAGCAGGCTTAACCATATTACCACAATAAAAATTTTGTAAATATGGGGGAGGATTCCTTACTCTCTCAGATTTTCTAGTATTTATAGGTTCATGGTTGGTTTGTGAAATGAGAGGTGCTGCAATTTCAGAAGATGGGTTGGAAGATGTTGCAATCTGAGTAGGTATATGATTTGATTTATGAGTTTCAGGAGGTATTGCAATTTGAGATGAGGGTAAGGTTTGAGGTACTGCAATATCAGGAGATGAAATGGAAGGAACTGCAATTTCAGTATTTATAGGTTCATCATTGGTTTGGGAAATGAGAGATGCTGCACTTTCAGAAGATGGTTTGGAAGATGTTGCAATCTGAGTAGGTATGTGATCTGATTTATGAGTTTCAGGAGGTATTGTAATTTGAGATGAGGGTAAGATTTGAGGTGCTGCAAAATCAGAAGGTGAAATGGGAGTTGCTGAGAAATCATATAGTGAAGGAAAATCAGGAAATACAAAGGGTGTGTGATTGGTGTTTGGTATGGAAGGAAAAACAGATTCATGAAATGTAACATTTCTAGAGACAAAAATTTTAAGAGTAAGAAGATCAAGCACCTTATATCCTTTGATATTAGGTGGATAGCCAAGAAACAAGCATTTTGAAGCTCTAGGTTGAAATTTTCCTCGATTGTTTTGGATAGTGCTAGCAAAACACAAGCAACCAAAAACTTTGAAATAGTTGTATGCAGGTGGTTTTTGAAAAAGGAGAGCATAATGTGTATTATTTTCTAGCACAGATGAGGGAATTCGATTAATAAGGTGTGTAGCAGTTAACACACATTCACTCCAATATGATAAAGGTAATTTGGATTGAAAAAGAAGGGCTCTAGCTACATTTAACAAATGTTGATGCTTTCTTTCAACTCTGCCATTTTGCTCAGGAGTTTCTACACAAGATAGTTGATGGATCATGCCATATTTTTGATAGAGAGTAGGCATATTGAATTCTTGGCCATTATCTGTTCTAATTGTTTGGATTTGGGTATTGAATTGGGTTTGAACATAAGCAATGAAGTTGATGAGTAAGGGTCTAGTTTCTGATTTTGTTTTCATAAGATAAAGCCAAGTGAAACGTGTATGGTCATCTACAATAGTAAGAAAGAATCTGTATCCAGAATGAGAGATTATTGAGAATGGACCCCAAATGTCACAATGCACTAATTGAAAAGCTTTATTTGCATTGTTTTGTGATACAGGAAAAGATAGCTTCTTTTGTCGAGCTAGAGGACAAATCTCACAAACATGATTATGAGAAGATTTTACAGAAGGATCAATGGAACTTATGATTTTCAATCTGTCAGAAGGAAGATGTCCCAATCAAAAATGCCATATGTCAGGACTGATGGTGGATGTATTGGCCAAGAAAGAATTATTTGAGTTAGGTAATCCTTTCTGTGTGTTAGCAGGAAAATTAATAAGGTGGTATAGGCCAGCTCTAACTTCAGCAAGCCCAATCATCTTCCATTTGTTGAGATCCTGCAAGACACATTTAGATTGAAAAAGAAACAAGGCAATGGAGTTTTCTTTAGTCAATCTTGAAGCAGAGATAAGATTGATATGAAAAGAAGGAATATAGAGAGCATTATATAGCACTAAATCAGAAGAGAGTTTGACAGTTCCTGTAAAACTAATAGGAACTGATTGACCATTTGGTAAATGGACTGAAGAGGGTTTGGAGGGTATTTTTATTGAAGTGAACAGATGGGGAGAACAGATCATATGATCTGTTGCTCCAGTATCCAATATCCAAGGACAGTTGTTGTTCAAAGAATTGGTAACCAAACAGGAGTTGAATTGATTACCTGATGTGGAGGCAGTATTGACTGCAGAATTGGAATTAATATGAGAATTAGACAAGCTATTGGCAAGAGTGATCAGATTCTGTATTTGCTCTTGAGAAAAAGGTATGTTTGGGATGTTTGAGTTTTGCTCCAAATAAGATGCACTGTTTGCATTGGGCAATCGTGTTGAATTAAATCTTTTTCCTCGAGGGCCTTTCCACCCTGGTGGATAACCTATGATCTGGAAACACTTGTCTGCAAGGTGTCCAGAGAATCCACAATGGGAGCAATTAACATCAGGTTTTCCTTTGAATTTGCTGAATTTAGAGACATTGGAAAAGATTTGTCTTGGTGGTTGTGCAGCAGCCATAGCATGAGAATCAAGAGGAAGTCCTACTGCATTTGTTAAAGATCTTTGACTTTCTTCTTGCAATAACAAAGAAAAGACTTTCCCCATTGAAGGTAAAGGAGAAAGAAGCAGTTGGCTTCGAATAGCTGAATAAGATTCATGTAAACCAACCAAGAACTTCATCACATAGTCAGCTTGTTGGCGATCAGCAAGATTCTTTAAAATGGCACAAGTGCAAGTATTCAAGATTCCACAATTACACTTAGGAAGGGGACGATAGCTAATGTATTCATCCCATAAAGTTTTGAAATCACTGAAATATTCAGTGATTGAGTTTGAACCTTGAGAAATAGAACTTAAAGATTTCTCTAATGTAAAAACTCGAGGGCCATCACTTCGAAGGTATCTAACCTTTAGTTCATCCCAAATATCATATGCATTATTGAAGTAGAGAAGACTTCCCCGAATTTCTTTTGCAATTGAATTTATCAACCAAGATAAAACAAGGTTGTTTGCTCGCAGCCAAGCAACTTGAAGTTTAGTGTTGTCAGGACTGGGTTGAGGCAGGCTTCCATCAACAAAGGCAAGCTTGTTCTTTACAGTCAGAGCAATCGAGATTGATCTACTCCATGCAACATAATTTGCACCATTGAAAATTTCAGAAACAAGAAGAGCTCCAGGGTTGTCACTGGGATGCAGATAGTAAGGGCTTGATGAATCATCAGATGGATTCATGAAGGATGAATCAGAGGATTTCTTCATATTGACTGAGGATTCGATATTTGCAGGAGATTCCATAGCAGCAAGAATAACAAGAAATTTTAAAGAAATAAGAAAGGATCAGGAATTTGATCAAGAAAGCAGCGGAAGTTTGATACTCGATGATACCATGTAAAATATGTAAAAACAAAAACAGAGAACTCGAGAACTAGAGTCTTGAGAAAGAATTTTAGAGACAATCAATGTGATTTCTCATTATATTGCATTGATATTTCTTGATTTATGGTGCTGTACATCATTGCTATTTATAGACAGTAATTGGCAATGTAAGCCATCTGATTTCAACTAACTTTAACTAACTGTAACTAACTTAACTGTCATCTCTTAACTTTAACAATTTCTTCATCTTTTCTGAGTTTGGCTTCCCGTGACTTTAATTCCAATGCTTCAATTTGCTCTTGTATATTCCAACACATCTGGTGATGCCCCAACTAGCATTGGGGATGGTGAAGGTTGATGGTGCCTACTGGTATGAGAGTGACTATCCCAGCATGGTGTATCTTCCCATTCCCATCTTCCATCATCCCAGTCAGATCTACCTACAAGATATGAATTAGATTGAGCAATATTGTACTTCTTTAAGATATACAGAAGTGTCCCCTCGATGAACTAATGCTAACAAATTGAATAGATAGTATGCATATGTTCTTTACTTCATTTTCCTTTTTACAAGTCCCTGTTCAATGCACTATGTGTATATTCAACACCTTATTGGTCACCTTTCCAAAGGCCAGTTTCTGGAATTGCTGAGGATTTTCAATTTCAAACATAAGATTCATCCATACCTTGTCCTCTTCCATTTTTCTATATTTGCAAGAATGAAAAAAACATTAAGCAAAACCAAAGATAAGTATTACATACCAGCTGTCCTCCTAGAACCTTCATATCTGCTTCGTTTTCTTCCATATTCTCCGTCATGGTCTTGATCATGCTTACCTCGTGCTTCCCTTCTATGATAATTCTCTTTATCAACACTGTGTGTATGACTCACTCTTCTTCTTTCACTTCTACTGTTATCCCTGTAATCTTTTCTTTCAATATCTCGGTTATCTCTGTCATACACGGGACTCCTAGACCGATAATTCTGGTGACTTCAAATGGGTGTATTTGAAGCCTTGAAATGGAGAAACAAACAGCAGATCAATTATAGTTGTCAACAACAAATGCAGTAATATATAGTAGCATTAATTACAAGGAGCACATATGCTAAAACCAAGGTGAAGCAACCCAACAGTTTAAGCATCAAGATACAATCAGATTAATAAAAGCATGAACAAATCCGTTTTCAACTTCAAGTGTGATGAATTTATCTACACTACCACCAAGAACAGCAATTTGTATTTTTTAAGATGCTTACAAACCTTCAAATATCCGTACGACCAATGATTCAATTAAATAATTTGGACAATAAACTAAGGAACAATTACATAGAATTGCGAAGGCTACCAGAAATAAACAAAAGCTTTCAAGAACAAGAGGCAAGTAAGATGAGTAAACTTGAATCCTATACGCAGTGCATTGATATCGTTGATATCGCTGCCATGCTCACATTCTTGTAGTTAGGTGTTTCAATGGCTTCAAGGATAGAACTTGAGACAAAAAAGGCTTTTATATTGGCTAACTTGTGCTTCAAAAGATCTTTTTTACATAAGTAATAATATCAAGCTGTGTGGGCAGTAATAGGAGTCTACAAACCTAATTAAAGCCACGATTTCCATGGGATGGAGTTGGCTGAATTAATAAGCTGGTTAGTACAACAGCGGAGGCTTTGATGTTACTCAGTTCCCTCATGAGAGGTCGGGTGCATGTAGAGCTATGGTTAATTTATGCTTGTCCTTAGCATCCAAAGATTCGAGAGTAACTGGTATTCTAGTGAGGAGTAATATGCATGGCAGTTTGCCTCATATCACTTAGTATCGCTACTTTTCAACTTTTAGACAAGCCAGTCATTTCAATACAAATGGAATAAAACGATATAATATCAACTTACATCTGAAGACATAGATTCACTTGAGTGATGAGACTGAGGTGTATCATTAACTTGTTCTTCTTGAGTCACTATACTTCCTGAAGTACAAAGAAAACATAGTTTTGGCTCAATAAAAATAGAAAAGGAAAACAGAAAGGAATATAACCGTTGCCACACACTGAATAAAGTGATACATAATGTATGCAATTGATGAATCAAAAGCAGATCAAGTACATGTTTATATGAGAAATGCAGTTTTCATAATTTTTTTAATAAGTAAAATAAAATTTTATCGAAACAAATAAATAGGCATAGCCCAAGTATACAGGACGTATACAACAGAGAACACCTAGTAACAAATTAGGAGCTAGAAAGTCATAAAACATTTACCTTCAACAATTTTCATACTTATGGCACAAGTAAACCTTTACATGGGTCACTACCATTCTGGAAAGAAGTTTTGGTAACAGAGAGTTGGAGGAGTATACTTTTAAATGAAGGATTTGATGCAATCCCCTTGATATCTCTTCTGAAGAAAATATACAACAGTAAACAACTATTGTTTCTCTCCTCAAGTAAAATTCATCTTAAATCTGGTAATGGTAAGTGATGATGTCAAGTGCACGTATTACCTTGTTCTCTAAAATATTATCATAACACATTTTTTTTTCTTGGCACCGACTAACCCCAGGGGTGCACATGCCCTCAGCAAAGAGTTTCTCGCAAGTGTACCTCGGATAATTCAAGGGGAAGTGCCCCTAGTTTAATGGCCCCTAGAAACTGTTTGCACCCAAGAGGACTTTAACCTTAGACCTGAAAGAAGCATACCACCAAGACTAAGGTCTTTACTGCTAAAGCCAACCCCTAAAATATTATCAGAACACATACTCTACCAAAACACCTTCCTGAAGCATAAGAGGCAATGCTTTTTAACTAAATGGCAACACAAAGAAACAAATTACTAATAATTATTCTTGGGTAGTATATCAAGAATGAAAATTTCAAGACCGCAATTTCATGAAAAATTTACTTGATCATCTATATAACCACATTGTGTTAGACATAAAGAAGATACTACAGCATATTTAGACCGTAAGCTAATCATGCCACCTACAATGGACAGGTCCGAAGAGGACGTCAGGAATTTAAGGGGGATAGATTGTGATACTTCATATGATATGGATAAGAGTAGGTGGTGTATGGGATCCCACATTGCTTGGGAAGGAAAAGTTATTGCTCTTTATAAGGTTCCAATGAAGGGAATCAGAGGCGTCGAGAGTTGCGATTTGAGGTAGGAAGCAAAGTATTCTTGAAAGTGGCGCCGATGAAGGGAATTATGCAGTTAAGTAAGAAAGGCAAACTGAGTCTGAGATATTTAGGCCCTTTCGATGTACTAGAAAGGATTGGAGCTGCAGCATACAGGTTGGCCCTCCCACCACATTTGTCGGCTATTCACGATGTGTGCCATGTCTCTTTGCTTCGAGGGTATGTTTCGGACACTACACATGTACTAGAGTACGAGCCTCTCCAAGTCCGCGAGGATCTGACCTATGAGGAATTTCCAATCAGAATTCTTGCACAAAAAGCTCAAGCACTCCGCAAGAAGACCATTCCGATGGTCAAAGTGCTTTAGAGCAACAACACGGAAAAAGGGGCCACCTGGGAGCTAGAAGAGGACATGAGGATCAAGTATCCATATTTATTCGGTTGAGGTACGTTATCTCGAGGACGAGATTTCTTTTAAGGGGGGGAAGATTGTAACATACATGTCCAAATTTAGGGCTTAAAACTAGTACTTCATATTTATTTATTTATTTATTTTTATTTTCATTTTAGAAAATATGCTATCTGTTAAATCGATGATTCTTTTCCTATCAAAACTTTTGTATAGTTATCCATTAGTTTCCATATTAGATTAGTTTCCTAGTTTGAAACTACAACTCGACTCCTCAAAATCCTCTCAGAATCCTTATTCTCGTAGGAATATTTTTTTAAGTGTAGCCAACTTCAAACCCTAGCATATCTACTGAGGACTCAAGCCGCTTCCTTCCCCATCGTCTATAAAATCCCACGTAAACCCTATGCTTTGAACACACAAAAATTACACAGAACTCACTTCGCATAAGCCGTATATATTATGCCCAGCCACCGCCGACCACTCTAGGACGTCGGAGCACTACCCCGGCTGCCCAGAAATCGCTGACCAGCCTAATTTCGTTGAACCCACTCCTTTCCGGTAAGTCCCCGACGGAATCTCTCTCCCCGTGATTTTCACTTCTTGGTCTGACTCTCTCTCACTCTCCCTCTCTCTCCTGCATCGCACCACTGCCCAGAGGATCCAATCGCGTCACCAGTCACTTCCAACCACCCCAGAGCCGCCGTCGCCTCAGCCTCAGCCTCATTCTCTCGATGAGTTATCGCACGACTCTCTTCCACTCTCCCGTAAGCATGCCTTTCCACCTTTTGTTTCTTTTACTTCAGCCTTCCTAAAACACCCATGCAATACTATTAGTTTTACACAAATACCCCTCCATCTAGTCTTGCCGTAAGATGTGTTTCACTTTATGTGTTTTGTTTTCAGCCTTTCCCAAAAAGCCCCTCCACTAATTCTGTAATTACTTACATGCCTTTTTGACCCTTGATTGTGTAATCTGCCTTAGACCCAATCGGCTAGTGTTGTCTTTAAGTGATTTTAAAGTATGTTTTTAGAGTTTGTTTTGAATCCTATTATATTATACATATTTAATTACTTGGATTATTACGACACGCTTTTCTAGGAAGTTAGTAATGTCTAGTACCTCGTATAGGTAACGCGCTACAAGTTGGAAATCAGGAAGCAACGCTAAGAGGTAAATAGTATGATCATATAAATGCATGCACACTATGAATATTATTGTTATGTATGAAAATATGATGTGCTTATAATGGAATATGAGATTATAATTGAATGAATGAATATGTTTGATGGATTGAATGTTACAAAATTCATATGAAAGTCATGAGATGTTCATGTAGTAAGTCAAGTCAAGTATGTTATGTAATAGAATAGTCAGATTATGCAAGCCATGTTCATGTAATATCTAGATTATGTATGCCATGTTCATGTAATACTTAGATTATGTATGCCATGTCCATGTAGTACTTAGATCGTGTATGCCATGTTCATGTAGTACTTAGATCATGTATGCCATGGAATGTCATAAAACGTTCAGAGCATGTTATGTTATGTCATGTCATATTATGCTATGCCATGTATAAGAAAATGCCATGTTATGCTATGCCATTCTATACCATGTACAAGAATATGCCATGCTATGCTATGCCATGTACAAGAACATGTCATGTTAAGAAAGTTCATGGAACTCAATGAATTTTCATGCATTAAGAAAGATAAGAAGTTTTAAGACTATGCTACGGACTCAAGCGTGGTTAGCCACAAGTAAAGTGAAACACGGACTCAAGCGTGTTTCACTCCATGTTATTTAGATAAGTGAAACACGGACTTAAGCATGTTTCACTCCATGTTATTCAGATAAGTGAAGTGTGTTTCACTCCATGTTAAGACAAGATAAACAATATATTATGCATTCACATTACATGTTTTTTATGATTATATTTGCTTCCGCTTATTTTAATGATGAAAACGTATGCTATATGAATCTGTGACGATATATGTATGTAAAGTCTTTCAGAAAGTCATGTTACGTGTATGATTGTTAATCTATGAAGCTGTATGTATGTTATGAAGAGTCTTCAAAAATTATGTGACGCCCCTAGATTTAGCTTGGGATCGGACGGACATCCGAAGCGTCGGGACATGTAACACAAGGTTACCTGCCCCTGTTCATGACATATAAGATGCAATGTTCCTAACATGCATCTAGCATTATGCAATATTCGCAGCAGATAATTTTTTTTTTTAAGCAATACTATGCACCAAACTTATAATATCCCAAATAGTTAAAACATAAACCACGCATACTTAAAACATCCACGATTACAGCACGAGTCATAGAAGACTATAATCGTAACACAATGGAGACCTGGCTCCATAATTACATTGTCAAAATATACTATTGGGCTAGTTCGTTGAGTAACTCACGTAACTCGACTAACGATGTCGGAATACTATCCATAGACCTAACTATGGAGGCTGCAAGCTCCATGTTGCGTCTACGGCGTCTAATCAACCTCCTCCAGTCTGCCAGTGTCTGCTCCCTGCTCTGATCCTGACACATCGCCTACCTTTGGGGGGAATGGTAGTTGGGACTACCACGGTGAGATTCGATTACAAATCTCAGCAAGTTAACAGAAAACTTCCACACAGGTTAATAATGCATGCATGGTAGTAAAAGCATGAACGCATAATCGAAGTCATAAGTAAGCATAGCATAACTTGACATACAGCATGGCATAAATGACATAACTTGAACTGAAATTGAAACTTAGCTTGACGTAACATGGCATGTACGTGAACTTAAAACATAACATGGACTAACAACATAGCATGAACATGAACTTGAAATATAACATGGACTTGAAACATAGTATGGACTTCAACATACATAATTTGAACATGAACTTGAAACATAACATGAACCTGAACATGATATAACATAAATGTGAACTTGGAACATAACATGAACCTGAACATGACATAACATGAACGTGAACTTGAACATAACATGAACTTGAAACATATTCTTGTCTCATGGGATCACCATGATAGAGTAGTCTTGTAGTCTTATCTCATGGGCTTACCATGATTGCGTGAACGTAAACTTGAACATAACATAACGTGAAACATGACTTGAATGTGAAATACATGAACTTGAAATCTTATTCAATAGACTCAATTAATAAAATAACCATATGGGTGCTACACGGGTCCCCTTGAGCCGTGTGTCCCTGCCGATTACCGCATCACAACACAGGTGTCTATACCAGCTGTGAGTACGTTAATACGTACTCCACAGTTGATGTGACCCCACGTATTCTACGTGTCACAATTACTGTGTCTCACGTAGTGTATGCTCCACAGTTGTTGTGGCCCCATGAATTATTTGTGACACACTTGTTGTGGACACACGTAACATAATGTGTGGCTCCATCGGCGTTAGTGCCTGGCGCGCTCCGGTGACCAGCTAGTTAGGCCCCATTCGCAACCTGTTGATTGTACGTCGTCAACCCAGGGAATTTCACACCTATTTAGACACTCTAGCGTGAACAAAAGAGTTCCACTAGGATATTACCCTATTCTAGCACTTAGAGTAGTGATTGACATGAATAACTTAACTGGCATACATAACATTTCGTAACGTGACGTGACATAAATGACAGAAGTCCTGACGTAGTGTAACGTGACATGAACGTAAAACGATAGACATGACATAAAATGTAACAGACAACATTTCATAACATGGCATACATGTAACAGACAATATTTCATAACATGGCATAACATATAACCGATAATATTTCGTAACATGGCATAACATGTAACAGACAATATTTCATAACATTGCATAACATGTGACAGTGAATATTACGTGACATGACATACATGTAACAGATAGCATACGTAATGTTACATACTTGCAACAGATAGTAAAATGAGACAATATATTGTGTAACAGATAAATATTTCGTGACAGAATAATTCGTGTAATAGACAAACATGTGATGACATGGCATGACATGACATTGCATATATAACAACATATGAACATAAATTATAGTTCCCTTACCCATCACATATATACAGTAAACTGATAGTAAGTTAAGAACTAACTTACCTCGATCGTCACGTTCTACGAGAATAGAATGCGAAATACGAGGAACTGTAGGAAGGTATTCTAAAAGTTAGAAATTTAATTACTAACAATTAGAAAAGTGAAAAGAGACAACTTAGAGTAAAATTACCATTTTACTCCTAACTTAAAGATTTCACATCCTAAGTCCAAAAATTATCAAAATTTGCATTCTTCACATAAATTTTGTCCTAAACTCAAATATCAACTCAGAAAAAATTTAAATCCATTCACAACTAAGGAAAACTCCCAATGGCCGAAACATTCATAGGCCATTTCTCTAGATTTTGGTTGCAATTTCTTCCATCTTCAAAACCCATGATTAAACCAAAATTTTGCAACAAAGATATTCCTATCTTAAATTTAAAAACACACTTAAAATATCCATTAAGAAAAGCTAATCATCAACACCAAACTTTTTATAAAAAGACCCAAACTTTTTAACAAAAAGTAAACCCTTAAATCACAAGTTTTGACCTTAATAAAAACATCTCCAAGAATTCCAAAAAATAAAATCTTACTTCTAACATATTCATAACATCATCCTAAATCAACCATGCTTTAACTCATCAAACAAAAGTCACCAAAAATCACAAAACAACACTTGAAATTTTTGGTTTTACACTTAGTCCAAAAATAGAAACGTTTCTCTCAACTAACTTTAATCAATCTCTTGATCCATGGCTTAAACACATATGATATTCAAACTAAAACATCTCAAGGTTTAAAAATGTGTCCTAAAAAAGATCAAACCATCAAACTTAAAATCACATGACTAAAACAAAATAAAACATGAATCTAACCCAAAAACATCGAATCTTAGGCCTAACCGAAATCCTCTTGTATAGAAAAATCATATCATTAAAAATAATACTAAATATCTTCAAAATGACATCCTATCATGTATATAAGAGGCTTAGGATCATCATATAAAAATATCAAAACCTTTGAAATAAGATCAACCCATGAAATATTTAAACTTTCCCAAAACAAAAACTGTGTTTCCACTTCCAGTTTTCAAGTTTCTAAATCTAAGGAAATCTATCATCAAAAGGTTTATTCATGCAAAAAAACCTCAATGAACATTCATAAACACATTCTAAAAACACTCCATAAAATTTTCGGACCAAGATATGTTCATTAGCTTGGTCAAAAATTTCAAAACATAACATACTCTCCAGTTTCACGCCCAGAATGACATTTCCATGGTTAAAAATAATTTTGACCAACCAAATGAGTATGAAATGAGACTAATAAGATATATACGAAAACTAGACTCAAAGACGAACAACTTATGTGAAGAAGTCATTGTGAGATAGTACTTAGAAAGGGTCGAAAATTGCCATGCAAAAAGACCCATAAATCTGCCCGAAAGAGCTCTTTTGGGTTTCTCTCTAAGAACGGGGGAAAGAAGTTATAAAATGGAGAGAAGTGTGTCTTGCACGACTTTAGATTCCTGGAGGGGGAAGTTATGGACTTGAATGACCCTTGATTGGATGTGGCTATGTGACATAAAGTGGGGAATAGAGAGGAGCAAGGACTGCCTGCAGCAGCTGTGAGAGATGTAGGTTGATGGAGTGGATTTCTTCTTCATATCAAGGCACTATTGGGTGCAGCTAATGGCAGTAGATGGTCTGTCATGTGAGGGAGGAAATTTCTTCAAGAATCTTTGCCAAGGTGGCCAATTTCGTGGGCCTTGGTGGGCCCCAACCAAGTGGGCTTCAATTTGGGGTTTAAAGGGGGTTTGGTTAGGGTTTGAGATGCTATCAAGCCCATAACTAATTTTTCTTGACCCAATCAAATTTTCAAGGTTTAAAAGTTTGGATAAAGATGTCATAACAAGAATTTAATTAATTAATAGATTGTGGAAGTAATTTAATCAAATGATTAAACACAATGCTAGAAATCGGATTAAAACGGGTTTGGAGACCAACTTTAGGTTTTGGGAAAACCGTTTAGGGTTTTGGTTTCAACCAAGCTTTTGGGGTTTCAAATGGATTCCAACCATTTAGGGTTTTGCTAGGGTTGAAATCCTTTTTGGTCTAGCACAATTTAGTTGATCAGATGAAACAGAGCTTTGCTTAGGTGGCATGATCTCCCACCTTGACTTTCTTCACAAATCCATCTAATGGTTCCCTATGTGTGGCTAAGATCTTGCCAAGTGTCCAAATAAAACTCCTTCAACCTAATTTAGACATTCCACACAGTGATTTTGAAAACACTGCACTAGATGCGCTTATTGAAATTACTATTCACTCCAAGAAAATGCATAATAAACTTAGTACTGAAAAATCTTAAATATTCATATTAACTTATAGTGAAAATCGTTTACCGAAATTAACCCCGAAGTGCCCCTAAAAATAAATTCACAATTTCCAATAGACGTTTCGTCCGGAATTATGAAAATAGGCTATTTCTCCATAAAATCCTAAATAATTCACTGAGTCTAATGGCGTAGACCATAATGCATTCTGACACTTCTAACTACCTCAAATAATTAAACTCATAAATCTAGCACCATAGTGAGCGATAACACCGATTATGATGATAGACTAAAACCTGAGCGATTGGTCGATTCGTAAAAACTTATGAGATTTTCACGAGGTTCCTAAACTCAATAGAAATTCCACCAGTGAATTTGGTGGAATTTCTAGCAGGCTGTTACAAAGTACATGTTAGGCAAAATTATATTTTACGGTATGATGTGCTACTTACTGAGTATTAGACTAATTTGTGTTTATTTTCTTGTTTTCTTCCATGTTTAATTCTCACAGATGGTGATTATGATGACGCAGAGCTGGATGGCCAGGAATAGATCTAGTACAAAGACTTAGGAAGGACTAAGTGATATTCACACAAGAATTAGATTTTTTTTCATAGAATTAGTTTATGTTCATTTTACGTTCAGTTTTTGAAACAATCATGTTCAATTCAGTTTTAATAGTTTTTATTCTTTTCAATAAATGAGGTATTTCAGGATATGAATCTCTTTACCGGGCATTATGTTATGAATGTTAGTAATATTTCTATCCTACAGTAAGGGGATGTTACACCTCCACATGTCTAACAAGCAAGAATATCAGAAAATTGAAATATATGTATTGACAATACAGTTCTAGTGTCGCAGAAGTGCAACCTACTATTTGTAGGATTTAAAATAGGACACACGGCTATAAAAGGAAAATATAGAGCATAGTGTTACAAGCTCGGTGATCTAATACTAACCTCCATGTTTAATAGCTAAAATTATATATTAAGCCCTACAATAGTTGCACCTGCACATATTGCAATAATGAAATCAAGCACACCAATAGTAACGAGCTAAATACATAAAATCAAGAAATATGTTCATCTAGCAGCTGAAATTAGATTGCGAACAAACCATCTCAACTCATCTCTGAATTCAAACGAGACCTTAATCTCACTACTATTCACAAACCATTTTACTACTATTTACAAAATTTTCATCCCATTTCATTCACCAAGCATTTCCTAAATCTCATCAAAATCCTCTCTCAAGTCCGTAGAATTCTTAATTACAAGCTAAGCACTGCAAAAAACAGCATAAAAGTCATCAAAGGAAGGCAGACTTAATTTGTTTGCAGGAGACTAAGCTGAAGTTTATTGACAGAAAAATAATAAGAAGTTTGTGGAGTTGCTCTTATGCGGGATGGGCCTCCCTTGCTTCCAAGGGTGCTTTAGGGGGCCTTATAGTGATGTGGGATAAGAGAATAATTAACTTAGTGGAGGAGTATGTCGGCGAATTTTCGGTAGCTTGTTCTTTCATGAATGTGGAAGATGGTTTTGGGTGGGGATTCACAGGAGTCTACGGGCCTAACAACGACATCAATAGAAAGTTTCTTTGGGATGAGATCACTGGTTTGTGCAATTGGTGGGACAGCCCGTGGTGTATTGGAGGGGACTTCAACATCACTCGGTTTCCAAGTGAAAGGTCAGGGGACTCTAACATAGGTTCAGCCATGGCTGACTTCTTAGCTTTAATTTTTGAGCTGGATTTGGTTGATCTACCTTTAGCTGGGGGAGATTTCACTTGGTCTAATAAGAGGGCTTGGTCTATGTTGGACATATTTATTGTCTCTCCATCTTGGGAGGCTTACTTTCCCAACCTATGCCAAAAGCGCCTCCCTAGACTTTGCTCTGATCATTTTCCCCTCTTATCAGATTGTGGGGTTCTCCATGAGGGACGAAGATACTTTAAATATGAGAACATGTGGCTGAAGGTCAATGGGTTTACGGACAAGGTTAGATCGTGGTGGTCCTCATATAAATTCCCGGGCACTCCTAGTTTCGTTTTAGCTGAGAAACTTAAAGCTTTGAAAAATGACTTGAGAAATTGGAATATGGAAGTCTTTGGAAACATTAATGAGCAGCGGAACATTCTGTTTTAGGAGCTGCAGCGTTTTGATGAAAAAGAGGTGGATGGGACCCTCTCGGCTGAGCAGCCTTAAGAACATTGTGGATGTCGTCAAAGAAATAAAAGAATTACACAATAACAGGGGTGCAAGTGATCCATATTTCTGTATCGGTCAGGGTTTGCCCTGGTTTTAGGACCTAACAGGTCGTGCCCTGAAGCCGACTGGAAATTTCTCCAAACCGATTCCTTAAAGTTTGATTCGGGGCGTTTAATTTTTGACTTCGTTTTTTTTTCTTTTAATATTGGGACATCTAAACACTAATAAATCACATGACATAGTTTCAGAGACAATTGGCACTTCAATCATATCCAGAGTCAGAAAATCTTCCCGGTGAAAACTTCACAGCAAGATAGATAAATTAGGGGGGAAATGAAAATCAAACAGACCCATCAAACTAACCCATCAAATCCCCATCACGACAAAGCTTGAATCACGAAACCACCCACAACTCCTCAAAGCCAAAACGGTAAAACGGAAACAAAAGGGAAAAAGAAAATCTACCAATCCAATAGACTATCTTTAAACACAAGCTGAGACGGATAACAGTACCAAAATCCATAGAGAGGGAGAGAGATTGAGACGGAGAGGGGCTCACCATGGGTGTAAGGATCCAGAGGTTGAGCAATATTGGCGTGATTGTGTGTAAAGATGTTGAAGGCTCGTGAGAATAATCACGTGCAGCAGCAGAAGTTAGTTTTGTTAGTTGAAAAGTTAGTAATAATACGACAGGTCGTGAGTGTACTCTTGTTTAATAGAGTTGAGTGCATGATGTCGTTTAGTGAATGTAAATGTGTAGTAAGCTCAAAACGCTGTCGTTCTACTAATGTTTACCTATAAAAACAGATTGAAATGAAGAGGAAAGCATAAGAATAATTAACAGAATTCTCCCTCGCAATCTTCTATTCAATTCTATCTCTCTATTCAATTCTATCTCTCTGAAGGAACGCGATCCTATGCACAAGTGGTGGATTCCTTGAATTCTCTGAGATAGCAACAAGATCGACATCAAAAGCAACTCGAGGATACAATTGCTGTTCTGGTACAGCAACAAGAAATTGCCAGAATCGACAGAGAAAATCAAGATAAAAGGTTCGCAGAAGTAATACAGCAGATCTCAAAAATATCAGTCAATGGATCAATTGTACAGGAAGAAATGCATGAAGACAGTGAAGAAGTACCTGGCCGTGAACAAGTTGATAGAGGAATTTTTCGAAACATCAAAGTGGAGTTTCCAAGGTTTTCTGGTGGGAACCCAGTGGCGTGGGTGTATAAGGCTAATCAATATTTTTTGTACCATCAAGTACCTCCAGGACAAAGAATATTCTTTGCTTCCTTTTATATGGAGGAGGAAGCCTTGGTGTGGTTTCAGAATTCATCTGAAGCAGGTTTATTTCGTTCTTGGGATGAGTTTACTCAAGCATTGCAGGTAAGATTTGGATTATCTGTTTATGACGATCCAATGGAGGCTCTTACACGGTTGAAGCAAGTGAGTACAGTAGCAGCCTATAAAATAGAATTTGATTTGATTTCTAATAGGCTCAAAGGCATTTCTGAGAAGAATAAGCTAAGTTGCTTTATAAGTGGCTTGAAAGATGAGGTGAGATTCACAGTAAAGATGTTTAACCCTAAGAACTTAAATGATGCATTTGGCTTGGCCAAGATTCAAGAACAGACTCCTTCAATATTGGGAGCACCTCCTCGAGGGCAAGCTGTTTCCAAAATGCCTTTCCAAAGGATCTCAGAACATCAGATGCAAGAAAGAAGGAAGAAGGGACTTTGTTACTTTTGTGAAGAGAAATATTATCAAGGCCACAAGTGTGCAAAACCAAGAGTATATGTATTAGAAGGTATGGACTTATCTCAAATGGAATCATGCGAATTAGAAGAAGAAGAAACTGAACAGTCATAAGAAAATGATACTCAACAGATGAAAGGGGTTGCTGGTGTTGCTGCAATTTCAGTTCAAGCCTTGGTGGGAACACCAAGTCCCAAAACAATGAGGGTTCTTGGCCATATCAAGAAGAGGAAGTTAACTATTTTGAATGACTCTGGCAGTACCCATAATTTTGTGGGTACTGGCAATACAACAATTTGACCCTTTGCAAGTCAGAATTGCCAATGGTGATATGGTGGCAAGTGAAGGGAAGTGTGGTAATGTGGCACTACTTATACAAGGTACGACCTTTGTATCTGATTTACTTACTTTGAATTTGGGTGGTTGTGACATAGTCTTAGGAGTCCAATGGTTGCTGTCATTGGGCCCTATCCTTTGGGATTTTGCCAAATTAAGCATGCAGTTTACTTACAAAAGAGTTTTGACTTCTTTAAAGGCATTAGCTTCCACTTCTTGCAACCTTGTGGATGATGTGGAGGTTACTAAAATATCTGCTATGGAGAGCAAGGGATTATTTTTACAAATCACTGCAGTTCAGTCTCAAGAGGTGTTACGTGATATACCTCAGGATGTCTTGAAATTGTTAGATAGATTTCAGACAGTTTTTGGTGAACCACGAGGCTTACCTCCACACAGGTCTCATGATCATCAGATACTCTTGAAAACAAATTCCACACCAGTAAGTGTGAGGCCATATAGATATCCATACTACCAAAAGGCTGAGATTGAAAAAATAGTTAAAGAATTGCTACAATCTGGTGTCATTAGGCCAAGTCAGTCACCATTTTCTTCAACTGTCCTTTTAGTGAGGAAGGGAGATGGTTCTTGGCGAATGTGCATAGACTATAGGGTACTTAATGAGGCTACAATCAAAGATAAATACCCTATACCAGTGGTGGATGAATTGCTTGATGAACTTTTTGGGGCAGCTGTTTTTTCCAAGCTTGATTTAAGGTCAGGCTACCATCAGATTCGTATGAAGGAGGATGACATTTCCAAGACAGCATTTCGAACACATGAGGGTCATTATGAGTTCCTTGTAATGCTTTTTGGACTCACTAATGCACCCTCCACATTTCAAGGTCTTATGAATGATGTCTTTAGACCATTCTTAAGAAAATTTGTCATTGTTTTCTTTGATGACATACTGATATATAGTCGAGATTTGCAGTCACATTTGAAGCATTCAGCCACTATTTTGAACACCTTACAAGACCATCAATTGTATGCTAAGAGATCTAAATGTCACTTTGCTTGCCGTGAGATTGAATACTTGGGACATCTCATTTCCAAGGAGGGAGTCATGGCAGATCAGAAAAAGATAGAATCAATGATTAAATGGCCAATACCTAAGTCTGTTAAATCCCTGCGAGGATTCTTGGGATTAACTGGCTATTACAGGAAGTTCATTCGAGATTATGGCATCATAGCTGCTCCATTGACAGCCTTGTTGAAGAAGGAAGCTTTTAAGTGGTCTGAAGAAGCAACTAAAGCATTTGCAGAATTGAAACAAGCCGTGACACAGCCTCCTGTTTTGGCTTTGCCAGATTTTTCTAAAGTGTTTGTGATTGAATGTGATGCATGTGGGAGTGGTGTAGGGGCTGTATTGATGCAAGAACAAAGACCTTTGGCCTTCTTGAGCCAAGCTTTAAAAGGAAAGAACCTGCAGCTGTCAACATATGAAAAAGAATTTTTGGCTTTGGTCTTGGCAGTCAAGAAGTGGAGGCCTTACTTGTTGGGAGGCTCATTCATCATCAGAACTGATCATCATAGCCTAAAATATTTGTTGGAACAGAAGGTTGGCACCCCTGCTCAACAAAAGTGGCTCTCTAAATTGCTTGGCTATGATTTTTCAGTAGAATACAAAAAGGGAGTTGAAAACAAGGTGGCAGATGCTTTGTCCAGGAAAGATCACTGGGAGAATGTTCATTCTGTGTTAGCCATATCTGTCCCGAACCCTATGTGGTTAGAGGAAATAAAAAGGGTATATGTTGAAGATCAGGTGGTACAGCAACAGTTTGTGACTTTACAACAGAACCCTACAACAAATTCATCATTCTCTATTAGAGGAGGAGTTTTGTTTAAAAAGGGGAGGTTATATATTCCTGATTGTACTGACTTAAAAGTCAGAATATTGCATTTTATTCATGCAAGTCCTGCTGCAGGCCATTCAGGTTTCCATAAGTCACTACAGAGGGCAAGGTCTGACTTCTATTGGCCTGGTATGAAAACTGAGATAAAGAAATTCATCAAGGAGTGTGAAGTCTACCAGAGAAATAAAGTTGAAAATGTTCACCCAGCTGGATTACTTCAGCCCTTAAAAATTCCTCAAGCAGTTTGGACTAATATCTCAATGGATTTTGTGGAAGGATTGCCAATGTCCAGAGGTTACTCAGTTATTATGGTGATTGTTGATAGGCTTTCGAAATATGCTCATTTTTTACCTTTAAAACATCCCTTCACAGCAGTGAAAGTAGCATCAGTTTTCGTGGACCATGTTTTTAAATTACATGGCATGCCAAAGTCCATTGTATCAGATCGTGGCTCCACTTTCCTCAGTTCCTTTTGGAAGGAGTTCTTCAAGTTACAAGGTGTAAATTTGGCTTATTCTTCAGCATACCATCCTCAAAGTGATGGCCAAACTGAGGCTGTAAACAAATGTTTAGAACAATTTTTAAGGTGTTTTTCAGGTGATAAACCAAGCCAGTGGTCTGACTGGTTGGCTTTAGCTGAATGGTGGTACAATACCAGTTTCCACACCTCTACTAAGATCACTCCTTATGAGGCAGTTTATGGTGTTCCACCTACTCCACTCAGAGGCTATGTTCCAGGTCTTTCATCTAATCAAGCTGTGGAAGAATTGTTGAAGTCTCGAGAACAGATTTTAGACATTTTGAAGACTAATATGCTGTTGGCACAAGAAAGAATGAAATTTCAGTATGATAAACAGCATACTGAGAGAACTTTTACAGTGGGAGATTGGGTTTATTTAAGGCTTCAGCCTTATAGACAGAAGTCTTTGGCAGTAAGGAGAAACATGAAACTGTCACCTAAGTTTTTTGGTCCTTTCCAAATATTGGAAAGGATTGGACAGGTGGCTTATCGTCTTGAATTGCCTCAACAGTCACAATTACATCCTGTTTTCCATGTCTCTTGTTTAAAGCAGAAGATTGGACATCATATTTCTCCTTTAACAACATTACCTCCAGTGGATCTTCATGGTGAACTTGCACCTGAGCCTCAGGTTATTCTACAACGTCGTAGCAGAAAAGTGAACAACAGAGCAGTCGTCGAAGTTTTAGTTCAGTGGGAGGGCACTCATGCTGATCAAGCTACGTGGGAACCTTATTGGCAATTAAGGAAAAGTTTTCCTCACCTTGTGGGCAAGGTGCTTTGAAGAGGAGGGGTATGTAAGGATCCAGAGGTTGAGCAATATTGGCGTGATTGTGTGTAAAGATGTTGAAGGCTCGTGAGAATAATCACATGCAGTAGCAGAAGTTAGTTTTGTTAGTTGAAAAGTTAGTAATAATACGACAGGTCGTGAGTGTACTCTTGTTTAATAGAGTTGAGTGCACGATGTCGTTTAGTGAATGTAAATGTGTAGTAAGCTCAAAACGCTGTCGTTCTACTAATGTTTACCTATAAAAACAGATTGAAATGAAGAGGAAAGCATAAGAATAATTACCAGAATTCTCCCTCGCAATCTTCTATTCAATTCTATCTCTCTCTCTTCTCTCTCTTTAGTTCTTGGTGATTCATATTTAGTGAAGGGCCCATTACAATGGGTTATTGACGTCTACGATGGAAAGATTGGCGGTGCGCGGAGGTAACGGCGCTGAGCGCGAGGCAGGCAGCGGCACGGAGAATGAAGACAATGTGAAAAATGATAAAGTTCATTTCGGAATCTGTGATAGACCCTTCTTCTGTAACTGTGGATTGACTGCTTCGAGGTAGTCACCCAAGAACAAGATCAAGAATTAGAAAGAAAGAGAGGTAGAAGATTGCACTGAATACCAGATGGCCTCCATTTCCAAATCGTGGTTGCTTTTATACTGTGTAATCAAAGATGTACCACACGACTGTGTTTTTACCATTCAAGCTCAGTTCCTTAAAACGACAATACTCTATTACTTATTTCTACTAACCCAAACGACGCCGTCCTATTTATACGCAACTCACCCACATTAAACTACACTATTAAAACGACAGCGTATTACACTAACTAACTAACACACTGTCATTCATGAATCACGATCCTGACTTCACCAGATCTGCAACTCCTCTCCATAGCCACCTCCACTTCACTCATCAACTTCCACCACAAACACTGCAGCCTTCACACTTCTTTCAGCCCATAAAAGAATTGGAAATGCGTCTCGGGCTTTCAGCTTTTTACAAATGTTTGATCAACGAACGGATCTTCAAAATTAAAATAAAAGCAAAAGCCAAAACTGAAAGGCATATGTAAAAACAGCATTTGGTCTCTCAATGCCGACATCATCTTATCAAGCGGAGCTTAGCTTATAATCCAAAGTTACAGCATCATCATATGTTAAATCGAGCACGAAACATGTAACACCCAGACCCAACCAAACTCTATTTTTATCTATTTATTTATTTTAGTTCATTTATTTTATTATATTTTCTTAACAGTTTATTTTTGTTTTTAAGCACTAGATTTAATTTTGTTTTCTTTTCTTTGTATTTTTTTTTTCTTTTTCCCCTTGGTCTGCCTCTCATCCATGGCATGCATACACACGCATTCGTTCACGGCATGCATGCATACACACGTCTCTCTCGTCTCTCTAGGATTTCACCTCACATATATAGATGCATATGTTTTTCCCAAGCAATGAGAATTTACCCAACACTGCCGCTGCTAGAAACTCCTCCCCACGCAAACAGCAACCGCAGCGTGCATGCCCTCCCACCGTCCAACTTCAGTGCATGTCCTCACAACCGCTTGAAGACCAACCGCCGCGCAGCATCCCAACCCAAAACACACGAACCACCGTGCGATAGCACTATCCAAGCCCCACGAGAAACCGAACAACCACCACCGAGGGGCAGTCCCACTGCCAAGCCTTCCACGCCGCAACTCACACGACTGGCCCTTGCACGATGGAAAACACTAACCCGAAGTAGAACCAACCACAGCAAGCCTCCACCAGCAGCCTCACGTCACGCAGATAAACCCCGAAAGAAGCCAAAAATGCTCTGTTTTTGCATCAAGAAACAGAGTACTTCCATAGCCAGACCCTCATTCCCAGGCACGCGTTCAGCCACTGTCCTCGACAGAAAGAACCATAACCTGGTCTTGCTAGCTACGCCCTGCACCACCTTGCTACACTGCCGCCGACTCAAACCACCACCCTCTCTCTCGGTAACACCTCCATGCACACGCCGTGTGTTACTCTCCATTGCATGAATTAGTCCCTCTTTCTCTCCGGGTTCTCTTTTCTCTCTACCGCTCACTCTCCGTGTTTTCTTCCTCTCATCTCTCTCTCAGATTTCTTCTCTCTCTCTCTGAATCGCACGCCCCTCTCTCACCTAGTGCTGTCGCGACCACTTTTTCCCTCACGGTGAGCCTCGTCGCACCCCTCTTTTGGTTTCCTTTTTCCTTTTGTTGAGTTTTATGTTTACCTATAAACAAGCATAAACTTTGCACTCTTTGAAAATATTAGCATGAAGTTTTAAACTTTATGGTTATGATACTCCTGGTGACTTCAAACTGCCATCACACCTTTGGTCTTTGACTTTTCAGTAAAATACCTCAAACTTGTTTTTAAGTGTTTTTACATGTTGCTCTGTTTTCAGATATATTGTTACGGGGGTTTAGTTTAATGGATTTTTTTTTAATGGTCTGTTTAATTGGTTGTGTTTTAATGAATGGGCTTGGTTTTCATTATTAATTTGAACTATTTAGTTTTCAATGGAACTCATTTTGTTTTAAGTGGGCCTTATTTTATGAGATTTTAAGTAGCTAGAGTATTCTATTAATCTATAATATGTTATGGGTACTTTAGTATGTTAAAAACAGTGGTATTCATTGAGCATATTATTTATTCGATTACTCTCTTCGGTATGAATTCGTTTAAGTGACTATTGATGAAATTAGAAAGTGATAATATTTTAAGGGTTAGGATAATTTTAGAAGTTTAAGAAAATAGGTTATTTTAGCATTTCAGGTTTAAATATTGTGGTACATGTTTGATCGGAAATTTATGGAAGTTACGTGATTATTTTATAGGTGACGATTAATATTTGTTCGGCATTTCTGAGGAAAATTCTGAAAAGCTAAGAAGTCCAGGTAAGCGGGGTTCCTATGCTAGACTTTGCATAAAATAAAATGAACTGAGGTCCTTTTTGGAAAATGTGCATGTTTTGTTATGAAAAGAAATCTGAAAACAACCTCAGATATTTGTTCTGCATTACTCATGAGAATCTGTTTAATAAGAAGTATTTTCTGTCATGACTGGTGTAGACATGAGCTTATTTTTTACATTCTGTTATTGAACTGAGACAAATGAGTGAATATGAAAATTTGATAAATTTCGCATGTGATGTGAAAATGTTCTGATCTGTTTTGGAAAATGTGAAATGATCTGAATATCAATACTCTGTTTTGATATAATGTGGCATCTGAAAAACTTTTGGCATGACTTTCTGATTCTGTTCTGACTCTGATTCTGACTCTGATATGGTGATTATGATTCTGTTTCGCTCCGATATGTGGCCTTGTCACGGGATATAATAGTGACCTCTGGCCCTATCACGGGATATAATAGTGACCTCTGGCCCTGTCACGGGATATAATAGTGACCTCTGGCCCTGTCACGGGAGATAATAGTGACCTCTAGCCCGCCACGGGATATAATAGTGGTTTTTTGTTCTGAGTGCAATCGCTTTGGTAACACAGTGATTTATGTTCTGCTTGGCTTTCCACAGGATGCACAACCCTACCACGGGGGTTAAACATGGTCTCTGTTCTGATTTGATGCTCTGATATGATATGATAAGACGAAGATGTTCAGTCATGTTGTGCCCAAGGAGTCTTTGAATATGAAAAGTTGGTTTCTGAATATGAAATGTTTGAAAAGTCGCTCTGATTTTCTGATAATATGTATTTTTTAGATTTGCATATTGATACTGAAATGTTTTGTTTCTGCATTCTGAACTCTATGAAAATGCTAATGTTTATACACTAGTATATGTCCTCTGCTTACTGAGTTGTTGATAACTCACCCCTTATCTCCAAATATTTTTCAGATGATTTTTTAATAGACCAGCTAGGATCAGGATTATGGAGCATCAGTGAGATGATTATTTAAGCATAGTGGATTACTCATAGAAGATTTCTGAGAAGTGGCAGTTTTTATTAAGAGACTTTGTAATATTCTGATGACGTTATATTTTGGAGTTTATAAATATATTGATGAATTGTGAGTTTTAAGTATTAAGAGCTAACTCTCCGGACCTCCGGGATCGGGGCGTTACAAAACAGATTTTTGAATGTTAATGCCAGTAATTGCTGATAATCCCAACTTACAGTATCATATTCATGTTAGATGAAATCAACACACGAATAACGGATTTAAAGATGTTGGTCTTATTGGGTTTAAGATGGTATTTGGATATGTACAAAATTCAAATGTCAATGTTTTATGGGAACTTAAATCTAATTAATTATTCTACCTCTCTAATCTATCATTACAATCTCTTCATGCATCATATTCATCAATACATTATTTTCAATTAAACCAATTACATTTTATATATTTATTTGACATATTATTGCAATATATTTTCTTCCTCAACTAGGAGAACATGCGCTGCACGTTACTACTACTACTAGTATATGTGTGTGTGTAAATATATATATATATATATATATATATATATATTTCTTCCTTCCTTCCAAATAACCAAGCAATCTAAACATTATAACTACTACTTTATGTAATTGTAGAGAAATTTAAACATCTTTTTTATTATCAAATGTGTTAATGTCATGTTTCGTACGTTTTTAGGCTGAGCTCCAGCAACTCGGGTCTTGGGTCCTTATACCTGCACACTCAAGAAAACAAGGAGAGAGGGGGCCTTGGTCGAGGCCGGAGAGTCTCCGATACCTAAGTCAGTATATCTCTATAATAGTTCGTGCTTGAGTGCCAGAGATCATAGAGTCTTCTTCATATCTAGGGGTCGGCTTTTATATCAGGTTTCTGGGGTAACATCCCGTACTTTGCCTCAGAGGGCTTTTGTCACGTCGACTACTATTTAGACAAAAGTCTTTAATGCGGTGTGGCTCCTGGGGTAACGCCATAAATGCAGCATGTATACAAGGAGGGGTGCCATTAATGCGGTGTGGCTTTTTGAGTGGGCCATAGCTAGCGGGCGACTGTTACCTAGCCTCACCATTCCTTCTAGCACCACTAGACCGCTTGTCTATGCAAGTTCTTGAGTGTTAGGCGTCGTTGGGAGGAGTGCTAGGGCAGCGAGTCCCATCCGTCCTTGTCACTGGTCTTTCCTGCATGTGGGTTGCTTCGCGGATCAGCTTTAACTTATGGGTCGAGTACTTCCAATCAGGACGTTTTAACCCCCCTTCGGAGAAGAGTCATTGGGTTGGGTTGGGCCCTTTGTGGTCCCTCGTGGGCCTTCCTCACGGGCTTTAGAGAAGGGAAAATCTCGTTACAAAATGAACAGTGGATGTGGAGGAGCATGAGAGTTTGTCAACCCCTTCATCCACATATACACAACACCCTACCCTTTCTCTCCTACTTTTACCCAAGAAATCCAAAAAAAACACTTAGTAAGCAATACATAGTTTGGGAACACTTTACCTATTGACCACGATAACCCAAAAGCTTAGTGCAATTATTTTGCTAAACTATAGAGTTGCCACTAAAAGAATGTCATTTCATCTATGATACACCACCTCAAAAATACATGTAAAACTTCCCATTTTCGAGTTAAATGAGTTGGAAAAAGTCAATCCTCTAGTGTTAAGAGGGATGCGGAGGGAAGAGTGTGTAGCCCACAAGATCTAGTGAAGTATGATGCAGAAACAATTAGGGTGTCAATTGCTAAGTTTTTTATTAGGTGTGAATTACCTTTTAGGCTAATGAAGCACAAAGGTTTTTAAGTTTTTTTCGATTTACTTTTTCATCCTGAATCACTTTAAAAATGGATTGTATTAAGCTGTATAACGAATAGAAGATACAGTTAAAGCAATTGTTGGATGGTCAAAGAATCTGTTTTACCACTGATACCTGGACGTTAGTGTAAAATATGAATTACATGTGCATTACCGCACATTTTATTGATTTCAATTAGAGATTGCATAAAAAAATACTTAAGTTTTGCCTAATTCCTTACCATAGGGGTGAAACTATTGGTATGGTGTCAGACTTGGGATTGCATGAATGGAGTGTTGATAAAAGTTTGACCATCACGGTTGATAATGCCTCTTCAAATGATGTTGTTGTTGGTTACATGAGAAGGAAAATAAAAGACAATGACTGTACCATATTGGATGGTGAATTTCTTCAGTTGCGGTATGATACCCATATATTGAATCTAATTGTTATGGATGGCTTGAAGGATTTTTATGATTTTGTAGCAAAGATTAGCAATGCCGTTAGGTATGTGAAATCTTCACCATCAAGATTTTTCAAGTTCAAGGCTTGTGCAGCAAAGAAAAATATCAGTGAGAGAATGATTTGTTTGGATGTTCCTACTAAATGGAACTCCACATATTTGATGTTAAGTGCTGTTGAAAAACATAAAAATGCCCTGGAACAATATTTGTTTGTGGATGAACAATTCGTGAACCCCTCTAGTGATAATTGAAAAAATACACGGATTTTTGTAGAGTTGCTGAAATGTTTTTATGATGATATATTGAACATTTTTTATTCTTTATATGTTACGGCTAATTTATATTTTGTGCAGCTTTGCGCAATTGAAGATGTATTAAATAATATGTGCTTGAGTAATCATATTATCAATAGTACTATGCGCATAAATATGAAAACTAAGTATGAAAAGTATTGGGGTAACACAAATAGGTTCCACTTGATGATATATGTTGCTTTTGTGCTTGATCCACGACACAACATGATGGCAACGAAGTTTTGGTTGCAAAAGTGCAAAGGGGATGAGTTGGTAGATAAGATAAAGGAAAAGATTAAACTTCTTTTAGGCAGCTTGATCGAGCAGTATAACACATTTCTTGTCATTAGTGGGGGGAGTTCTAATGTGACTCAGGGGAGGCCAAGCACTACTAATATAAACATTGGTAATAAGCCTGCATCGCCTTCGACTAAGTTTCGGATAATGTTCACCAAATACCTTGAGGAGCGGAGTGTTATGGAGTTTAGATCAGAGATTGAGAGGTATTTGTTTGAGGTGTGTGTAAAAGACTCGCTCAATTTTTATATCTTAGATTGGTAGAGTGTTAATGCCACCAATTATCCTGTCCTTGTTGAAGTAGCACGTGATGTATTAGCCACCTCTATTTTTACTATTGCCTCAGAGTCCGCATTCAGTACTGGAGGCCGCATATTGAATCCTTTTAAGAGTTCATTGTCTTCAGAAACTGTCGAAACCCTCTTTTGCACCTAAAATTGGTTAAGGACCAAACCTATCGACATCCAGGAGTTGGAAGAATACAAACAGTCGATGGACCTAGAAGGTAAGTTTAAAAGTTAAAATATTTTTTTAATATTTATCTAACTCAATTTATTATATATCTAACTCAGTTTTTAATATTGTTTTTTATGATTATACGGCTTGATCTTCAACTGAGGCTACTGTGAGTCTCCCTTCCCATTCATGCTAAAAAATTTAGATTTCGTTCTAAAAGAATATGTTCAAATTCTCAAAAGGTAAGAAATTTCTGCATTCTTTTTTTAATTTTGGAACTGGAGTTTTTTTTTCTTGAACGACATCAAATAATTGTCATTTTTTACACTCGAAGTTAACATTGACATAATTGATCTGATCTAATCCTTTCAAGATCGTATGCTATGCTTTGGGTGTCAATACTTCCTCTAATTGTAAGAAACTTGTCATAAAACTATATGAATATGTGTTTATGTGACGTCCCAACCTCCATTTGGGATGGAACAGAGACTTAGAGCATCGGGACATATCCCCGTTTATGACAATTAATATGCAATGCATCTAACAGTATGCAAAAACCATAGCGGAATAAGGGTAACTAGATAAAACTTACGCCAGAATAAACTAAAGCATCCCAATGTCATTCATAACCATCATAAGTTCAAATCATAAGTTATCATAATCTTAGTACAATTATTCTTGATAATAAGTCTCTATGGCTAAATCAACTGCTTTATGCGTTCTAATGCATGAAGGGGCTATAAACATCAAGATGAGGTCTAATCTTTTGTCGAGATCCGGCTCCTCTTCAATCAATCAAATCCATTAGCTCATTTGGTCCATCATCGTCGGGTCCTGATACAATTTCTATCATTTCGAGTGGAATGATAGTGGGTCCACAAGGGATAAGATTTACTTGAAATCTCAGTAAGTTAGATAACCAACGTACACAAAGATAAATTATGCATGATGAATGAAAAATATGAAATGTGTGCGATGTAGAAAAATCAGTATATGTCTCCCATCCAGATTCCTCAATAGTTTTAGAAAATTGAGACACATTTTCTTAGAGGGAACATTTTTCATTTCAATTTTCAAAAACATATATTTCATCATAACATTTCATCATTAATAGCAATTCACATTTAATCAAAATATTAACATCATAACGTATGGTATCGTCACAGTTTCTCATATGCATTGTGAATACCTATTGTGACCATTGAAACTAAGTTGTCTGCAGACTCGTTCTCAATACATTGGTAACATAATCTTCTAATTTAGTCTAAGAATGATGAAAAACAAACATAAAAATAATAAAGTCCAGATAAAAAAGGTGAGAAACATTTAAAAAGGAAATTAAGTTTAAATATTTAAATCCTGTAAGCAGTATTCTTCATAATCTACCTTCCATTGTGCTTTGTGGCCTTCTGTCTCATCATTTGCAACTATTATTAATTCGTTTTGTGGGTGTAAGTTCATTAGTTGTTTGAAATCTATTTTAACAAGCAATTGTAGATCTGAAGAACTGGATGGTCAAGACTCCTCAAGCTGGAACATTTTGCAGATTGATTAGAATGCACAATTTGGTCATTGAAAGGACCCTTCAGACCCCACACTCTATTTGTCAATGAAAATGCTTGCATAGGTAATTTCCTACTCAAAATTTGGATATTTTGTCTGTCATTTATGTCCAATCATGGACATTTTTTCTCTAAACGTGCAATTGAACTGTTGGCAAGGCGCAAAGAATGCGCACACCATGCAAGTAACATATTCAAAATGGATGAACCTCTTGGGTGTGCCAGAGTCAAAGTACAATACGGCTATGATGACCAAATTATTGAGGTAAAGCAAGTCCAAAACTTGTAGGTATCTGTTGATTCATGCCCTATCAATTGCAGTATTGACAGTATTGGAATTCCTGATTCAGCCTCAGCCGAAAGAAGGGTATGGTGTATTTGGAGGAGGTTAGGAAAGACTTGCAAATGTTTTCTTGGCAGCCAACTCCTTCAGCAAGCGGCTGAAACAGCAGGCTGGCACTCTAAGAAATGGTAAGAACTTTAATCTCAATACAATCTTATTAGATACACTGTAACTCATATGACAGGGTACAAATGCTTATACGATCTTATATGGTGTATTTAACAAAGGGGGATACAAAGTGGTCTTTTAACAACTTGCATCCAATAGTCCAGCTCAAAAGTCTGATCGTTGAAATTTGAATGTAAGGTTTTTCAATGCATGTGTAACGCCCTGGTCCTGGAGGTCTGAAGAGTTAGCTCTTAATACTTAATGTCAACTTCAATAACACAACTATCAAATTCAGAAAACTCCAGAAAATATTAATTCATTTACTCAACCCAAATATCTATGTTCCCTCATAAAGACAATAAAGAAATTTTCAATAACATAAATTAAAAACTCTCCAAAGACTCGAAAATATCATTAACTCATCAAATTAAAATAATCGAAAATAAATCAGTTTACTAACTACGATTCTCAAATAAGCACGTGCACCCTCAAACACTTATTCTACTACGATTATCATACATTGCTAAAACTTCCTACTCTTGTTCTCCAGCTGAACCATCAAAATTATCTGAAAAATATTTGGAGATAAGGGGTGAGTTATCAACAATTCAGTAAGCAGATGACATATACTAGTATGTAAACATGAGCATTTACAAAGTTCAGAATGCAGAACAAAATACTTTCTTTCAGAATGCAGAATCAGAATATTCGTTTTCAAAATGCAGCGTCAGAATATGTTATCAAAAATATCAGAGCGAAAGTTTAAAAATATTCATAATCAAAATTCCTTTGGCATAGCATAAACTGAAACATCACATCTTATCTTATCATATCATAACAGATACCATGTTTAACCCTCGTGGTAGGGTTGTGCAAACCCCGGTAGCTAACCGAGCAGAAATAGAATTTGAATCTTCCAAAGTACTTTGGCATAACATATGTTATTCATCATCATCATCATATCAGAGCATTATATCAGAACAGAGGTCATGTTTAACCCCCGTGGTAGGGTTGTGCATTTGCGGATAACCAAGCAGATACATATCAGAATTGAAACAGAATACCACTATTATTTCTCGTGGTAGGGCCATATCATATTGGAACGAAGCCATGTAAAACCCCCTTGGTAGGGTCTCTAACTAAATAGAGCAAAACAGAATCAGATGCAGAACCAGATAGTCATGCCAAAGGTTTTTCATGTAAGACCCAGCCACTGCCAGACCATGCACGTGGAAAACGTTTCCAGAATACGTCGCACAGGTTCACGGGTTCACACTGTTTTTTTTTCCATTTTCATGCATGTTCCTTCTTCCCTTTTATTTAAGTTTGACCTATTTCCTATTTTTAGTCTATATATATGTTAAGCAACCTCAACCCTAGACTAAGTGCCGCACGTTCTCCTCTTCATAGAAGGCCAAATCGAGATCCCCTCTCCACTGCGCTAGCAAGGATCTTTGTCGGCAACCACAACTTCCATCACCCATTGTACCGCCCGTTGTTGCTGCACCATTTCATCCACACTCCACGGTGAACCTCTGTCCGGACCTCACCACCGTACCCAGCCGCACGAAGTTGCCGCCCATCGCCCCGTAGCCTCTGTTTGCAAGCCTTGAAATCCCCTATTTTTGTTATCCAAAACAGAGCATCATTCGGCCACCTTCAGCTGCCACTATCACCCTCCACCGAAAGCTCATCCGCGTGGCGACCCCCACAGAAACTGCCAGCGAGGACTCCCCATCACCCCAGTCCACCGCACGCCGCCTCAGTCCCCCGGTAAGCTCACGCCATTTCTGGTTGGTTGGTTTTCTCTCTCGGTCTCTCTCTCATTCTCTTACCGTGTGCCTCTCTCGCTCGTCACTCTCTTTCTCTCGTAGCGAGTGACCAGGCACCACCCCATCCACCATAGCCAACCGCCAGCTCCACGCCGTCGTGCCCCCATCTCCGTAAGTGCTGCCACTGCCTCGATTTTCCGTGGGTTAGTCCCTGTTGTCGCTCACATGTTGGCCTCCGTTGGTTTTTATTTTTGTTGTGTTGGTAGTTGTTTAAAAAGGAAACTATGTGTCACGGGTAATTTGGTGGATGAAGGGTGTTATTACCCTTTTGCCCTCTTTTTGTTTGAATACATCAATTGATGGTGTATTTTGTGTTTGAAATGAGGGCCGCATGTGATTTTTGTTTATTTAGACTTGGGCACATGTGGGTTTATTTTGTTAAGTTGGTATTTTTGAGAGACTGATATTTTTATCGGAATGGTTATTAAGTAAATACTGATAAATTTTTGGAATGATCAGTAAGTGCAAAATATTATTTTGAATCCTTTTAAAAAGAATATTTTTATTATTATTTAAACAAAAGTATGAGTTTCTACTTATAATGATTTCGATATAGTTATATTATTTAGTATTATAAATTATGGTAAGATCTCAATCGTAAATAAGTTAGAATTAAATGTTTTAGTCGAAGTTATTAAGTTGGATATTGATGAGTTTACAAAGTGATGTTGGTATTTTAGGAATAATGAGAGTTTTGGGTTCGAGGAAAATAGAAATGGACTATTTTAGAAGTTTTAGGCTTGAATATCGAAATACAAGATTGATTGAGAATTTATGTGATTATCTTAGAGGTGACAATTAATTTTTGTTTGGCATTATTGAGGAAATTTTTGAAAAACTAAGAAGTCCAGGTAAGCGGGGTTCCTATTCTAGATTTGCATAAAAAGAAATGAACTGAGGTTGGTTTGTAAAAATGTGCATGTTGTTTTCAAAAGGAAAGTTGAAAAACAAGCTCAGTAAATGTTTTGCATTCACTCATGAGATATATATGAAAGAGAAAATAAATACTTTTGACATGAAAAGTGTAATCATGAGCAATATTTGACATGTTTATGAAATATGCAAAAGAGCGAATATGATATCATTGAGATTTTTATACATATGATATGATATGATTTGGATCTGTTTTTGATCAAATGGAAATGATATGAATATGTTTAGCACGTGTTTTGATATGATATGGATATGAAAAACCCCTGGCATACTTATCTATTTGATTCTGATTCTGAATATGGTTCTGATATGATGATACTAGTTCACGTGATATGGTTGGTACCAACATGATATTATATGATATGAGTGCACCCACTTTGGAAACAAAGTGGTCTTTTATGTGTTATTTACTGTCTACACACTTGGGGCTCCGAGATTGAAAAAGAGAAAGTTTCACAACATGATATTGCCTGGTTTGGCCACCGAGGCTAGCACAACCCTACCACGGGGGTTAAACATGGTATATGACATGATACGATACGATATGACATAATAAGATGAAGATGTGCAGTTATGTTATGCCAAAGCGGTTTTGAATATGAAAATAGGTTTTGAATATTAAGATGGTTTATAAGTCGTTTTGATTTTCTGATAACACGTTTATGAGATCTGCATATAAAAATAAAATGTTTTGTTTCTGCATACCAAACTTTCTAAAAAATGGCACATGTTTACGTACAAATATATGTTCTCTGCTTTCTGAGTTGTTGATAACTCACCCCTTATCTCTACAATATTTTTCAGATGATTTGAATAGCCTAGCTGAGAATCAAGAATATGGAGCATGGGTGAGATGAGTTAAGAATGATGGTTTAAGCATAGAAGGTTTATATGGGTATTGAGGATTTTCATTCAGTAAGCTTGTTGTGCTCTGATGATGTGATTTGGTGGGAGGTTGATGTTTATATTAAGACTTTGTATTGTCTTAGAATAATTATACTGGAGTATTTGATGTGAATTAATGAGTATTTTGTGCGATAGTAAAAAATTAGAGTATGTACTATGTGGATGGAAAAATGATTTTTAGGTGACATGAGTTAACTCTCCGGACTCTTGGGGACGGGGCGTTACATTTCAGATGCCACATCTTATTAAAACAGAGTACTGAACAAAATCAGAACACAACAAAATTAGATCACAAAAACATAATTTATGCACAAAATTACATATTCGCTCTCTTTTGCACAGTTCAGAAAACAGAATGTAAAAAATAAGCTCATGTCTACACCAGTAATGACAGAAAATACTTTCTTCTTAAACAGAATCTCATGAGTAATGCAGAACAAATAACTGAGGTAGTTCAAATTTCTTTTTATAACCAAACATGTATATTTTCCAAAAATCAATTTCAGTTCATTTTATTTTATGCAAAGTCTAGTATAGGAACCCCGCTCACCTGGACATCTTTGCTTTTCAGAAATTTCCTCAAAATGCCGAACAATTATAAATCATCACTTATAACATAATAATGTAATTCTCATAAATTTCTAATCGAACACATATTTCAATATTTAAGTGTAAGATGCTAAAATAACCTATTTTAATTCTTCAAAAACCTAACTTCACGTAATCCTAAAATATCGTCACATTTTTCTAAATTCATCAATATCCACTTAATCGAATTCGTACCGAATAAGAATTTAGTCGAGCAAGTATTAAGATAATTAAAGAACTCAATAAAAAGTAATATTTAAAATATCTAAAATACCAACAACATTTTATAAATAAATAGAATACATTAGCTACTAAAATTTCCATAAAATAGTCATGAAAAACTCATCTCTTAAGAAAAATAGGTTTACTTAATTAACAATATCATCAAAATACAAATATAATGTTTAATGAGACAAACAAAACCCATTTAAACATAAACCAAAAAAAAAAACCTCCCACCCGAAAACATAAATGGAACTTTCCATATATATATATATATTAGGTTAAAATTGGTAAGTACCCAACCTAGGTTAAAACTTTACATATATATACGTCTATATATATATATATATATATATAAATACACCTTATGATAAAAAAAACCAGCGATGAACATAAATAACAACATATGCATGTTAGAAGTGCAACGACGACAGAGACTCACCGAGAAGGTAACGTGTGACGGCCCAAGGTGCGATGGGAGGTAGTGAACTCGGCGACAATGCACTGGACGAGAGAGAGAGACCAACGAATGAGAAAAAAAATGTGAAAGAGATAGAGTAAGCCGAGAGAGAGTGACACAGAGGTGCTGTCGGTGGCTTACCGAGAGGGACGCGACGGAAAAGGAGTGGCGTGGAGTGACTGTCGGAGTTCTCTGTGCTGGTGGTAACGACGTGGAGGCGCTGGCACCGTGTGTGGTGGCTTTGAACGACAAGGGCACCGGGCTGTGTGTTACTCTATTTTCGGGGGCTAAAACAGGAGAGTTTTCGGTTCACTATGTAGGTGGTTGTTCTCGGCACTATTTTGGTGGTGTAGTGGTGTATGGCAGAGGAGCTGGAGCTCCAGTGAGGGTCAAGTGGAGGTGGCGCATGACGAGGTGGAGATGCAGTGCATGCACGGATTGCGTCGATTTTTGTATGGGGGCAGTGAGAGTTCTGGGTCGTGCAATGGCTGTTATGCAGTGGGATGGAAGCCGTGTATGTGTACTGGTGTAGCGGCGCTGCAGTTCACTCCTGTTGTTGGACGTGTAGAAGGTGAATATATAGAACAAAAACTGAGAAAAACCCTAGCGGAATAAAAGGGAGAGACATGCAATAGTGCAAGAGTGTGGAGAAACAGGCGTGAACTAGTTGTGGGAGGTTATACGTGCATGCTATATGCCTAAATAGATTGCTGGAACCCTAGGAAAAATAGGAAGAGGTGTGCATGGCATGATCTCACCGGGGCTTTAGGGCTCGTTAAAAAAAATATTTGTGCCTTGACTTACATCCATATTAGCCTAACTCGATCCATAACTTGTTGGGCCAAAAACTCAAAAATAAAGCCCACTTACTCCATAAAATATTTTTACCGAAGAAAATAATCTGAAATAATCAAGACCAATAAAAAGTCCATAATCCATCAATACAAAAATTTGAGGCCCGTAATCTATTCTCAAAAAAAAATTTCTCGTTAAAACTCAGGTGGCTTTCCATTCATATAAAAAAAAATCGAACACGAGTTTCGTGTCGGACCTAGGTGTTACCAACCCAGAGTCAAGTCTTGGGTAAGTCATTGTTATTATTACTACTACTATTATTTCCCTTTCCTCATGATGAATATAATGAAGGGGGAGAGGGAGGTAGAAACACTAATTGATTTATTAAAAATGGTAGCAAGAAAAACAGCTTGCATGGCAACTTTCCCATCCTGACCTCTGGAGCTGTGGAGGAATGCATTTATTGGATGAAGCAGACCCATTCTAAGCATTTAAAGACGGAGTAACCATTGGCTCTCTGTATTAATCTTGATATGTAATTTTCATATATTGTAATATTTTTGTGTTTTTGTAAGGTAATGTATAAATACCAAATAATGTAACATGTAGTAAATTGCATTATGTGTTGCATGCATTTTACATGATAAATATTGAATTTCTTTTTTATTTTTTAGATGCATTTAGTTAAAAAGATAATTCGTTTTTTTATATATAAAAACAAATACTTTTCAACATTTTTTCTTTAAAAAATTATAATAGAATATAGGCTTTTAGATATTAAAAAAATAATGCTTTTCAACATTACATTTTTCTTGAAAAAATTTAATAATATAGGCTTTTGCAAAAAAATAAAAAATCATTTGGGTACAACCCGTAACCTGGATTGGCAGGCTGTAAAAATTTGGATTCGTCCAGGTTTCGGCCCAGGTATGAAATCCAGGTTCTGGCCCGGGAATACCTGAGTACCTGGTCCGGAACTCGGGTGAACAATCCTATCGAGAGATATTTGACCTAAAACTAGATCCTCGTTTAGATTCAAAGTTGATAACTCAATTGACATCATCTAATCATTATAATTTTTTAAATTTACATACAAAATATAATAAATAACTCAACTTTTTCAATTCTAAAATAATAATAATTTTAATAAATAATATTTTAACAATATTCTATTCAACTTTCATCTCAACTCAGACTCACTATCCAACTCTCACCTGAAGAGATCATTCTTTTGCTGCACAATATATATATATATATATGTTACGTCCGTTATAATGGTAGACTTCATGGGAAATTGTATGTTTCCCACCAATTTGTATCGTGGGAGACTCGTGGAATAAAACTGGTGGGGAAAAATTCTTTTTCCACCAAATTCTGATTTCATGGGAAAAACCATCATTTTTGCCACGACATGAACGGTGGATAAAGCATTTTAATTTCGTAGCAACTAAGTTCATTAACATCAACTCGTGATCAGTAATAATGTCTTTATCCACGGAAGAAGTTTGTGGAAAATCAAGTATATCCATAAATTCCCTTCGTGGCAAAAGATGTATCTTTTAAGTTTTACCCACCAATTCGATCGTGGCGAAAAATTATTATGGATGATCAGTTCTATTGGAAATAAGCAATTCCCACCACAATTGTCTAGTATAATATGGTGGGAAAAAAACTCTTCACATTCCCCATGGGAAGAGGTTGTGGCAAAAAGTATTTGCCCATAACATATTTTCTGGAAAATAATGTTTTCCATAAAATACTTATTTACGAAGAACTATTATCGCGGGAAATAATCACTTCCCACAAATAAAAAAGTATTTGCCACGAGTTGCAATTGCGGCAAATACTAAGAAACTTTAGAAAAAAAAAAAAAAAAAAAAAATTGTAATTGCAACTCGTGGAAAGAATTGAATTGGAGATCCAAATTCACGCTTATAATAATTTAAAAAAAAAACATGTAAAATTGTGTTAACATTCACAAGAAAAAGTTCTAATGAGAACCCAAGAGTGGAAACTGTTTATACAATTTATACACATACACCACACAACCACAAACTTTATAAGTTATAATTCATGGCTCCACAAAACCACAATCATACAATCCATATAATCCATTCAAGTTTTATAAGATCAACATACAATTCATTCAAAGCACTCATTTGTTTTTACAAGTTTAATCCGTACCCAATACATTTAATATACACAAATTTCTCTATTAAACCAACATCAGCATCATACTTTATAAACTCACTACAACTCCATCACTTAATCCCAACACTTCAAAACAATTCATCTTCATCCCAACTCCATTCCATGCTCAAACATCAACACAAGTGAAGCCACTTCATTCCATCCACTTTAAAATGGTAAACTAAAAAGACCTAATATTTTTTATAAAAAAAAAAGCATATACGAAAGTTAAAATTATATATGTCAAACAATGATAGGTGTTGATGTCATGTTACCAATGGTTTAGTAATGTAATTCCAATGGAAGCACCAAGTTGATCTTTCTTAAAACCTCAGGGAGTGAAAAGGTCAAATAAAAACACAGAAAATAATATGATTTCAAGAAAATCCACAGGAACACTATCTGTATTTAAAATACTTCGATCCAGGTGGAAAAGGTTTACTAGTATCCAGAGCACTAGTGTTCCTGTATTCAAGAAGTCTGCTTCTTTGTAAAAGCTATCCTTTGATTTTAGACTTACCCCAAAACATCAACATATCCCACGCCACTTTAATACTTCCATCAAAAAGTTCTAAATATCCTTGAGAAGTATCTTACGCTCAAAGCAATTTGACAATGATAATGGGAGGTAATTTATGATTCTCCCAAATAACTTTCATCATTCTAGACCAAGAAACTCCTATTCTTCAAAAGATTTTAGCATCAGATAAAAAGCTTAGTAGTAAAACAATAGGGCAGATATAGCAAGGGACAATAAAGAATTTTCATGTACAGAAAACTTAAAACAAAAACTTCCCTACCATTCTCCATTGGAAAGAAATCTTAGACCTTCAGGGGACACAAAAGTTAAGGTTTCTCCGATAACAGCATAAGAACAAAAAAAGAAAAAAAAAAGATTTTAGAATGTAATAATCAAACAATGCTTGATTACAATAGCAAACGTAGTTTCTATGAATATTTCCATGAAAACCAGAAGAGTTATAAAAATTGATCACACACCTTCATAGAAGCCTCTCAGTATTCATATGTATAATCTGCTAAATATATTGTGTGCGCCATGCTTGGACAGTGCAGTGCAAAAGCCATAGAATCTCGAACCGAAAGTAATACTTGAGGAGTGGTGACAGGGCTATCGCCCATCCTCTAGATCTATAAGAGCTATTTTCAAAGTGAATGAGATAAATCTCATTTAGGTGAAGATAATAAAACAGTAAAGAATCAAAGGCCTGTGTACACACATCATAGGAGGAATGAGGAGACACAGTGCATCTAGGGTCAAAGGGATCTTCAGACCCACAACAATGCCAATATTGAACAACTTTGCCGGAGTTGGGAGTATCCATGGTAAGTTTAGAACCACATTTTATCAACAGGCGAGTTTACATGATTAGATTACACAGACTTTCATCATTTCCTTTAATAAAACCACATCACAATGAATACTTCCATACCTATAATTCTCTGTTTCAGTAAAGGTAGGATTTTTACCATTCTTAAGGGCTGGACAACGAAGGAGGCGTGCGGAAGGTGCTGCTGCGTCCATGGGTTGCCCGTGGTGGTGTTGCGTCTTGGCTGGAGGCGGCGATGGTGGCTCATGGTGGCGGGGAAGGCCACTATAATCAGAAAACCGTGGGGGTGTGCAGTGGAGACCAGCGAAAGAGACCGTGCGAAAAAGAGAGATGTGGGAGCTGGGGTGGAGCGACGGTTGGAGACTGGCGGAACCGTAGGACGGCTGAGGGTGGCGATGGCCATGGCTGGAGACGGCGGAAGTGCACGGATCTGCTAGGATCCGAGACAGAGAGGGAAGAGAGAGAATCGACGAGAGGGTGAGAGGGAAGACCCACGAAGGCTCGATGGCAAGGGGAGCCGTTCGCAGAGGCGCAGCAGGGAGGAGAGGCTCGACAGTCAGAGAGAGAGAGAGAGAGAGAGAGAGAGAGAGGAGAGACTCAGAGTATCGCGCGGGTGTTTTTGGGCGGAGGGGGGAGAAAGGGGAGGGAGGAGAAAGGAGTGGTGAATTTAATTTTATTAGTATTTGCGGCGGGTTATTATTGTCGGAAAAGGTCATAACATCGTCGCAAATACTAATAACAACAATTAAAATGGTTAGTATATTTGTGGCGGACAGACGTCGTAGCAAAAAGATCAAAATTCTCATAAAAAAAACTAATAACCCACGACCAAAAAAACTAGACATATTTTTGTTAAATTTATTTCCGGCGACCTATAATCGCCGCAAAAAACTTTTATTTCGTAGCAAAAAGTCGTGTCATAAACCTATGTGATCTCATAGCAAAAGACTTGTCATAAAGCTATAATCACCTATGTGATCTCATAGCAAAAGACTTGTATTTTTTTTCATGACCAATTTTCGTGTCATAAACCTACTATTTGCCACGATCGTTTATCTTGGAAAAAGAATTCGTGGAAAAAACTCATATTTGTTGTAGTGACAATAAATCGTTAAAAAGTTGGATGAAATTTTTAAATGTTTCACATAATTAGCTGTACGTAGATCTAGTTGTGATGCAAAATAAAGAAAAGATCTCAGCTTTCTGCCTCGAATGGCATTTCTTTTGTTGAGATTAGTATATTAATCATGTTACAAATTACATTAATATTTAATATTAATCATGTAGGGTCCTGATCAACCTTAACACCAGTGAAGTCAACATATACATCAACATGTCCATATTTTCCACAGTTACATGATCATAACATCAACTAAATCATGTCCATAATTCATGTCCATACTTAAGGAAGATGTACGTTCCTACCCCTGTGTTTATATTTTCCGCACCCTTACGTCTGATCTTTGGCGTTTAGCCATTATAATTTGATTTCCTGTTTTCCATGTCTACTCGATCTGGTCAAGTCATAAAAATTAGGCGTTGGGCAATTATAACTCGCAATATCCTTTGCTCGATCAGCCAGTATTTACACGGCAAAATATTACTGCTAATTTGCACGATAAGTTAGATGATGTTTTCAATCTTCAGTCTTCACTTCTTGTTTTATATTCAACAATTAACGTGAGTTTTGAGTTTTGGGCGCTTGGAATATTGAACGCAGAAGCAGCCCAAGTTTCTGGTTCGATCGGGAACTTTAACCACGAGTGCGCATATATTTCAACTTAAAGACTACAGTACAGAGAGAAACAACGAAGATGTGCTGTTCAAGACTACTACTTTTCTTCACCTGCCTAATTCTGATCTTGCATCTGTTTGCTCCCATGTTAGCTCAAGATCCCCCCCGCCACTGCTCCGATACGGGTAGCTACTCCAGTAACAGTACATACAGAGCAAATCTCAACACTGTCCTGGCGTCTATGTCTTCCAATACCAAAATCAGCTACGGCTTTTATAATTTATCGGTCGGAGAAAATGCATTAGTTGTGTAAATTCGTCGAGTCAGGATCTGTTGCAGTATTGTCCCAACCAGAAGGAGGCGATCATATGGTACACGAAATGTATGGTGCGATACTCAAACAGATATATATTTGGTGTTTTGGAAGCCAACCCTTCATATTTCTTGTACAACACACAAAACGCCTCAGATGTAGATGCGTTCACACAGGTTCTACGGCCTTTGTTAGAGAGGCTAACAAACCTCGCCGCAGCAGGAAATTCTACTCGCAAATTTGCTGTGGGAAGCAAGGCTGCCCAAGATTTCCAAACAATACATGCACTTCTTATGTGCACCCCTGATTTGGATGAACTCGATTGCAAGAGCTGCCTGGAGCAGACTACGGGAGCGGTATTTTCATCATGCTGTAATGGAAAGCAGGGAGGGAGATATATATCACCCAGCTGTGATTTAAGGTATGAGACTTACACTTTCTATGACCCTGTCGCTGAGGTTCCACCGCCGTCGATACTGCCGCCATCATCCCCTACATCAGAAGGTATGGTACTAATGCTACATGCATGCCCGACAGAAGTAATTTATATCTTTCTTAGTTTTTTTTTTTAGTTTTGGTAAAATCATTTTTAGTTTAATTCATGGTTTGTCTACATGTATTGCATTTGTAACGCCCCAAACCCGGATGGTCTGGAGACTTACTACCTGTCTCTAAAGAACTTATTATCCAACACAACTAAAATGAAACTCAAATCTTTAATAACAAAACTCAATATCAAGAGTTCTAAATAACCACCTTGACAACTCCACAAAGTCATTACTGCAGCTAAAATAACCTAAGGAGTCCGTAATCTCTCGGTAATCATAACAACTCAACCAATAATTTCATACCTCTTTCTGAAACCCAAGATATTAATAAAGCTCAAAAACATTAAAACTAAGAACATCAGAAGTCCTTCTTCCAACAACATCTCATCAGTTTAAACACATTCAGAAATCTACTCCAGGTCCTCATTTGGACTCTCCACATCATCTGAAAAATATTATGAAGATAGGGGGTGAGTTATCGACAACTCAGTAAGCAGAAATCATATGCTAGCGTGTAAACATGAGCATTTACAAAGTAGAACATGCAGAACAAAATATTTTCCAGAGTTAACATGCAGAACAGAACATATTTTCAAAAGTAACAGAGCGATGGTTTTAAGACAAGTAAAACCCTTAGTGCTTTGGCATAACATAAACTGAGTATCATCATCAGATCCAAACAGAGCATCAAACAGAGCAGAGACCATGTTTCACCCCCGTGGTAGGGTTGTGCTAACCCCGGTGGCCAAACCAGGCAGAGACAGAGGTGAAATCTTTCCTTTATTCTTCTCGGAGCCCCGAGTGTGCACACAAGAAAGACCACAATAAAACCACTTTGTTTCCAAAGTGGGTGCACTCAGAGACAGAGAAGTTGGTACCAACCCAAACAGAACAGAGCATAACAGAGCAGAGCAGAGCAAAGTAGAGACAGAGTCAGATACGAAAAACCAGTACACCATGCCAAAGGTTTTTAGATGTTATATCAAAATAATACAAAGTACCAAAACAGATTCAGAACAGTTTACACACGCTGAACACAAAAGCCAGAACAAATAAATGCACAACTTTTCATATTCTCAATATCGCTCTTTTTCAGATTTCAGAAATCACATGACAGAATTTAGCTCATGTCTACACAATGTATGTCAGAATATATTTTCCTTTTTCACACAGATTTCATGAATAATGCAGATAAGAGACCGAGGTTGATCTTTGTTTTCACGAGTTCCCAACACAACACAAATTATGCAAGTTTTCATAAAATTAACCTCAGTCTTATTAACTTGTATAAAACCCAGCATAGGAACCCCGCTTACCTGACTCCTGCAGCGCATTATCTATGACTTGAAAACAGTCTCTATCCGTCTCTTCACCTATTCATAAAAATAATATAAACTAAATATTAAAGTCCAACAACACAAAATTGGTCTTAGACAACTCCAGATCCAAACTCTAGATCATAATTCAGCAAGTTTAATCAAACTCCAACAGCCAAATAACAATCCGGACAGCCCTCACTTCGACCCAAAATATTCTATACCAATCTCAGTATTGTCCAATACAAGCATCAAGACCAATGCCAATTCAAATTCCAATAACTCACACTTATTCCAACAGTTCGCAGTCCCAAACAATTACTAACAATTTAACCAACACTAAACAAAGCACACTTCTTCCCATTCACAACTCCATAACAGAAAAATATAAACTAATACCTCCAAAAATTAAACTGCACTCAACAAAGAAAATTAATTCCCCTCTAAATATTCTCTCAACCATAAATCCAACCGATCCCCCTTACTCCTCGGACTCAGTCCGGCACAACCAACAAATTCACAGTAAATACGAATTAGTGCAGAAATACTTTTAAATCTCAAAAGTTCTTTGGGAAAAATACTTACAATGCTATAATATAATTTTTGAAAGATCACGGAGGTGCTAGAAGCGGCAACGCAGCAACAAAACAGTGCCAAATGCACTGTGGCCGTGGGTCTCAAAAACCCACTTCTGAACGGGTGCAAACGAAGACCCAAGATTGATAGGGTAGGGCTTAGGGATGTCGGTGAAATCAATGGTGGTGCTGGTTTGCCGTGGGTGGCGGCGCAAGGGGTGGTTTTAGGCCAAAAATGTACAAATCGGAAATGGACTTGGTGGGGCTTCACCGGTGACGGATCGGAGCTGGGGTTGGGTCCATTGGGTTGCCAAGAGGTCGGGGATGAAGTGGTAGGAAGATGGTGGCCGGTGGTGGAGCGATGGCGGCGCAGGAGCGAATGGTGGCCGCGGCTTTGGAGGGTGCGTGAAGGCTAACGGCGGCGCGGATGGAGCTGAAACTGGAGGGAGGTGGTCGCCGGCGGCAGGGGGAGGGGAGGAGCCCGGCGGTGTCGACCACCGCCGGCGGACGGCGGCGGGCTGGAAGAGGACCGAACGCACGGCGAGAGAGAGAGGAGAACTCGTGCGCGGGAAGGAAACCAGCAGGGAAAAGAAAAGAAAAGAAAGAAAAAAGAAAAGAAGAAAAGAAAAGAAAAGGAAAAGAAAAATAGAGGGAAAAGAAATGAGGTCCAATCCTCATAACTTGGGTCACGAAAATGATCCAACGGAAACGATTTTAAAACAGCTAGTAAAATAAAATAATTCAAACGTAATGATTAAAATGAAAATAAATAATTAGACCCCACAACAAGTTAAATTAATTCGAGAAGAAATTTAAACACATAACAATAATTAATTTAAAGAAGGCACTTTAAAAATAATTTTCGTAAACAAAAAAAATCATAAAAATAACACAACTAAAAATCCAACAATTTTAAAACAAGAGAATAAATTTTTAAATTAATAACAAATAATCTTTCAATTAAAAATACACTAAAATACGGGGTGTTACAGCATTCATGCATACTCAAATCATCTTTCATTGTTACGTACCTAGACTTCAATTAATCAACACCAAATATGAGAGAAGCAGAAACAAAGACGAGAAATTTCTTACAAATATTATTTGCTACCATGAATGAGTCGCATATCAATCGAAAGTTTGTCTTCAAACAGTATATATTTAAAGCACATATATTGTGCAGCTTGTTATGGTTCCTCAATCTCACTTCACTTTACGGCCATCTCGATGCAGTCCCTTAGAACCTTGATGAGAAGGGGTCAATTTTTATTTTTTAAAAGGAATACGTGTCCGGAGATTATACACTCTAAGACTGCAAATATCATTTCTCTTCCTTGGTACCAAATATCGAAAATCTTTTATAGTTTCAACTTCTTTTCCAAGGTTCTCTTAACCATGACTCTTATGCTTGGCGTGTTATGTTAGTATTTAATTATGGGGATCTTAATTTAGTCACAAGTGGAAACTCAAGTGAATCGATCACACCTGTGCCAATTGGCATAAACGACAACGAACAGCTGCTTGATCAAATAAAATAAGATAAGTGGACTACTATCAATGATTTTGTAATGTTAGTACACCTCTAACTATATATATAATTTTGTATTTAGGTAATTTGGTTTTACCCCATACTTTATGTAATGATCAATATCCACTAGATATGCTTATTTCCAGAATCTAGAATGTTTTATTGAAAGCAAACTTCTGGTGTTTGCAGGAAAGGAAGGTAACCCATCTCGAACTACAATTGTTATAGTTGTGTCAGCTATTGGTTCTCTATTACTGATTATAATCGGAATCTCCATCTTCTATTCAAGGGTGATCAGGAAAACAGGAGAGAAAGTTAAAAGTAAGTTCAACATTGATCGATCCACCTTTCCTTCTTGTATGTAGTGCCCATAAATGTATGCAACAAAAAGTCTCACATGCAGATAATTTTTGCTTGTCGTCAAGTGTGCAGTGTCCAATAGTCCCAATCGCCCCATTCACTACTAGTCCGATCCTTCTAGAATATGAGCCCAGATGTAACTTAGGTCTTGCTTGGGACGTTACAAATTAAATGGGTATTTTCTTGAAATCATGGTAACTAGCTGAAAAATTGAGTGTTTTGGCCGGCCGCGACTTTTAATAAAATTGATCCATGCATCCATATCACTTAATACTATATGCACATATTTAATTGAATGACACTTCTGATCTAAGCAATGAAGAATAACATTTCAATGTATTATCTTGTTCCTTATGTGAAGCAACGCACGACACGAGTACTGTGGAATCATTGCGGTTCGACTTTGGCACAATTACAATGGCTACAGATAACTTTTCTGATGAAAATAAACTTGGAGGAGGTGGATTTGGTGCTGTTTACAAGGTGATCGATGACATTACTGAGATGAAAAGCTTCTAAGAATTTTATATTACAGAGTATTGTATATATATATGCTACATCCTGAAATATTTTCATTTTTCAGGGAATGCTTCAAAATGGACAAGAAATAGCTGTAAAAAGGCTATCTATGGATTCCGATACAGAGTTTGGGAATGAAGTTCTCTTAGTAGCAAGGCTTCAACATCGAAATTTGGTAAGGCTCTTAGGATTCTGTTTGGAAGGAAACGAAAGGCTTCTAATCTATGAGTTCGTTCCTAATGCAAGCCTGGATCGATTCATATTTGGTATGGTTACACCTATGCCCTTCATGAATTTCAGGTTCTACTCAATTTTTGTTTCGGAAAATTTTATGCACCATACTACCGTCTCACTCTTATCCTACTATGTAAGATGTGATATATCTTACATACTAGGATGAAAATAAGACGAGAGTATGGAGTAGTTTGTGTTCGACATGTATTTGTTTAACAAAATCAATTGTTGCATAACATGAAGATCCAACGAAGCGTATTCAATTGGATTGGGAAAGGCGCTACAAAATTATAGAGGGCATTGCTCGAGGGCTCGTTTATCTTCACGAAGATTCTCAACTACATATTATTCATCGCGATCTCAAAGCCAGCAATATTTTGTTAGATGAGAATATGAATCCGAAAATTTCTGATTTTGGCACAGCAAGATTGTTAGATCGAACTCAAGGCAATACAAGGAGAATCATTGGAACCTAGTAAGTACATAGATTTAGGTTAGAGATAATAACCATAACATCACAGTACACATAGTTACATTCATGTTTCTTAGAAAGAACATGATGGATTTCATTGACAGATTTGCCTTACAATCTCTCATTAAAATGATGAAATTTAATGAATTCTACCATATAAGTAGTATTATGGTGCATGTTATCATTCAAACAAATACTAATACTATTGTTGTCCAAATGTAGTGGATATATGCCTCCAGAGTATGCTATGCACGGCAACTTTTCCACAAAGTCTGATATTTTTAGTTTTGGTGTGTTACTTTTGGAGATAGTGAGTGGGCAAAGCAACAGTTCTTTCCCCAATGAACAAAATGGAGAAGGCCTTATAAGCTATGTATGTACAATAATTCTCCTTGTAAACCTTTATTTCCATTTCAATTTATGACTACTAATCATGCATATATATATGATATTGGCAAAATAAAATAATATATTCTCAAATTTGTAGGCATGGAAAATCTGGAGGGATGGGGCACCTTTAAATCTATTAGATCCCCCCCTTCAACTGTTCACTTAATGAGATGCATCCATATTGGGTTACTCTGTGTTCAAGAAAATATAGCCGATAGACCTACATCAGCTTCAGTCGTTCTCATGCTTAGTAGCCACTCTATTACTCTAGCAGTACCCGCAAGACCTCCATTTCTTATGTACAGTAGTGGCAATGGACTAGACAAGTCGTCCGAATGTTCAGATCAATCAAGAAAGATCAGCCATCTCCAAGCAGCAATAAATAATGTTTCAATTACTGAACATTAAGTCGTGACAGCAGCAAACCAAGAAGTCTCGTCTTGGGATGTTTTTCTGTTATTTGGTATCTTTATCTGAGGCTTTGGCTTTTGTTTGTATTAGGAGTTTGGATGGAATCCAATAACATGATGATTATGCTTACTGTTGTGATCAGACTTGTTGAGACTTCTATATAATCACTGTTTAGACTATTTAATTTGGAACTTTTTGAAATAGGTAATATATGGAACATAGATGATGTGCAATCCCTGGCCATAACTCATATTAATTCCTTTGACTCTTGAGTATGAGAGACGGGCTTAGGTTGCTTGGAAATAGTAATGATGTGTATGAATTTTCATTTCGGCCTTGTTTGGATTCAGAACTCAACTTTAGTTTTCATTGTTTTGAAAATAAAACCTAAAATCTTGCTTTACCCAAACTCTCCATTGTTTAATTTACCAAATAAATACTAAAAAATATAGAAAGTAATAATTATATTGGCCACAACATTAATCTTACCCATTGGATGTCCATATGACATGCCTGGCAATCAATCTTTTCATTTAACTCATAGATCCTAATGTTGGTCTTGCCCAAACTAGGAGCCCAAGGCCCATCATCCATAGAGGATAATTATTCAAATGAGTCTTGTAGTCTAACGCAGCCCCAACTGCCTTGATTATTAAGGGGGATAAACCCTCACATTATGAATATAGATAACATGATGATTAGATAATTTCAATACATCATGGATGAGCCTTCTAATGGCTAAGCATTGTGCAAAGTTAATCAGTTTATGGTACTAATCCAATGTTCTCCACGCCTATATATAGGGGCAACAGGTAAATCTCGAATCATCTGATTTAGCATTCTTGAATTATTATCTCTCACTTATTACAGATTTAAGCATCAGAAGTGTCACAAGCACACTGTGCTGCCTACATAATGATTTGCAGGTTAATGATCATAACCGGTGGTGGGACACATTCTTGTAGAACCAAGGAAAGGGGAGTCGAAGGTGGAACAGAAAAACAGTTCTGGGGACAAGAAAGCTGCGCCGAACTACCAAGACAAGAGGTGCAAAAGTCGACAAGAACATAACACCCAACTCATCCACAAAAATTTGAATGTGGAGAAAAAGGAAGAATCAAAAAGAGAATACCACTAGCCTAGAATCGACAAACGCTACTACAAATATCATCAAAAGAACTCACAATGGATAGAGGATTGCACGACCAGGAAGAAAAGGGTGACTGAACTAGTGGGCACTAGAGAGTTTAAGCGAATGGTCGCAGAGCAAGCAAAGCCCAAATGATGATTTGAGAGAGGACACAACTCACGTAGTAGCAGCAGCCAGGATAGGTGGCGCCCATCGAGGGAAGACACCCATAATAATGACAGGGACAAGGCGCCTCAAAATAACTATAGGGACAGGGCTCCTTGTGGCAAATCAGGACAATAGCAAGTGGATTTTGCAGGGGCGGCGCATCCTCGTCTAGCAGGAGGGTGCATGCCCGAAGGGCAAGATAGGAAGAAATTTATGTAGCGGATGGGTCACCCAAGCACCAAAAACTTGACGCCTTAGTAGCTATCTCTTTCGGGGAAGAAGATTGTGAAGAAGTGTTGTCCCTCATGATGACGCGTTAATAGTAACCCTTCTGGTCGCAAATTACACTACCAGGTGGATCTTCATTGAAAATGGGAGCTCAACAGACATATTATTTTGGGAGGCTTTCGTAAAGATGGGCATAGATGCCACAATGCTGAGACCCTCTCCAACACCACTGAAGGGCTTCTCTGGAGATTTGATCTAACCAGTGGACGCTATTACCCTCCCAGTCACGATGGGAAGAGGGATGCATACCACGACCACCATGACCAACTATTTTGGTTGTGAAGGCACTTACATTGAACAATCTCAGGGTGATTACGTCCGTTTACCACCTTAAGATGAAGTTCCCAACTGAAGGTGGAGTGGAAGAAGCACGAGGCGAGCAAGCCTTAGCACGAGAATGTTATGTGCAGGAACTGAGGAGCAAAGCGGGAGAAGTATGCACTATCACTTGCGACGACGACCAAGCCGCCCAGGAGGACATCTAGGGTACATTGCCCCCACCCCCCACAGTCCTTCTGGACAAGGGCGTGGAGGTGAGGGATGTGCAAAACCTACATCAAGCATAGGCGAATGTGTCCTTGGAGATCATAAAATTATACTAGATCACCCCTGTAACGCCCCGACCCCGAGGGTCCGGAGAGTTAACTCATAAAACTTGATAATCAACTCTAACAAGACTAGAGTACTTCAACATTCAAGAATATATCCATTTTCCCAAATCTCAAATCGAACGTAAATACTTCAATTAAATAAATCAAATAAACTCATTTATCCAATATTCAATCCAACAACCCAAATAAAATCAACTCTTCTTCATGTCTCAAATACCAACTAGAAATCATATAACATTAACGTAGTCTCCATAAACCATCTAAATCCATTGAAGTAAACTTAAGAAAGATAATTAACCTCCAGCACCAACTCTAATATAATGAAATACCCAACAACAAATCAATGCAAATCTTCTCCATAGACTCTAATACTGATCTTCAGCTGAGCCATCGATATCATCTGAAATATTATGAAGATTAACGGGGTGAGTTATCAACAACTCAGCAAGCAGAGAGCATATACTAGTATGTAAACATGAGCATTTATAACAATTGATAAGCCGAACAAAACATTTACTTTCATAATACAAAAACAAAACATGTACAAAAACTTTAGAGCGAACTTTTCAGAAAGATAAGCTTATTCCAAAAAGAAAATCCGTTGGCATTTCTAAACTGAACCATTATAATCTTTTAATCGTTTGATATCACATCGGGACAATACCATGTTTAACCCCCGTGGTAGGGTTATAAACCACCATTATACCCGTGGCTGGGCCATATTCCATGTTTCACCCCCGTGGTAGGGTTATAAACCACCATTATACCCGTGGCTGGGCCATTTTCGATGTTTCACCCCGTGGTAGGGTTATAAACCACCATGATACCCGTGGCTGGGCCTTAACAGAGACAGAACGGATTTCATCGAAAATCCAGTTACAATCATATACAGAATCAGAACATCATGCCAAAATTCTTAGATGACACCTCATATCAAAACAAATCACTGGAAAGCTTCAGGTCATTTCACATGTTCGAGATAAAAATAAACATAATATTCTCATTTGTTCCCAACAAAACTTTTAGAATTTCCTTATTCGCTCTTTTGCATAGTTCTGAAACAAAGTGCACAAAACTAGCTCATGTCTACACTAGTCATGACAGAAAACACTTTCTCTTATATTGAATTTATGCAGATGCAGAATAAACATTTGAGGTTGATCATCTCTTTCAAAAAATAAACACATTTATTCTCAAAGTCAACCTCCTTTTATTTATTTTATGCAAAACTAGTATATGAACCCCGCTTACCTGACTTCTACGTATTATCAACACCTTGAGTCGGAACTCTAATAGTAACACCACCTAAACAAAAAGAACATATATCAGACATTTAATAATCAATCTAGTAGACTGCTATTTATTGAGTAATAAATCAAAATAGTCCATTCACAACTCAATAACTATCCTAATAATTAAACCCGAACAACCCTCTTCACTCATTCGGCTTTAAAAACCCAAAACAGCCACCTTCTATAACACCAACTAATCATAATTATTTCCAAAACCAACAACTACAACTTCAATAAATAAAAATAAATAAAATAAAATAAAGTGAAATTGGAATTGAATGGTGGGGGAAAAAGCAAGACTACACTTATGATGTGTGGTTCAGCAAGTCAAACTGTGTGTGCGTGACATCAAATATATCAGAGTATGTGTGCAAGTCAAGCCGTGTGTGTGCAGAAGCAATCGAGCAGCAAAAACCAAAGAGAGGCCGTGCGTGCAAACCAGGAGGACTGGAAAAAAAAAACAGAAGAAAACCAACAAGAAAGAAGGAGGCTATTCGAATTGCAGGAAAGAAAAGAAAGAAAGAAAAAAAAATAACATTACCAAACTTGTTCAAGAGGCCGAACAACACTTCGAAGAATCAGAACAATGCGAGCTTCACGGGATTCTGAAAACGCTAGCCAAGGTGAAATACTAATTCGTGCAAGAGAGGATCTAATTAGTACGGAAGAGTGATGAGGAAAACACTCATGTGCGGAACCGAAACACATAAAATCGTGGCTTGGGCGTGGGAGCAGTTGCACGGCATGGAGGAAAACACGTAATTGCAGCAATGAGGGCTTAATGGAGGAGGAAGAAAAACAGTGCAAGGGAAATAAATCCCTGCACCAAACGGCGCCGTTCTTCACTCAACCAGCTCGTGGGCTGGGTTTTGCATCCGACCAAACAAAGGGGCTGGGCCTAAGCCCGGTTATTACAACCCCAATGCAACAACTCAGATTGGGACTCAAATTCTCCCAGAAGACTGAGAGAGACCCTAAAGCAACTGTTAGTAGAGCAACTGGATGTATTCGCTAGGAGTCACGAAGATATGCCCGGGATAGAATACAAAATTATCGAACACCAACTGTGCATGGATCCCATAAAAGAAGGTGCGTCGAAAGAGAAAATCGTTCAACATGGAGAAATATGCAGCCATTGTTGAGGAAGTAGAACACCTGCTTGTCGCATGGTTCATCAGGGAAGCCCATTCCCCCGAATCGCTATCCAACGTGGTCCTGGTGAAAAAAGCAAACAAAAAGTGAAAAATGTGTGTGGACTTCACTGATCTAAACAAAGCCTGTCCAAGATAGCTTCCCCTTGCCATGAATCGATGTCATCATAGACGCCACTGCGGGGCACAAGATGTTGAGCTTTTTGGACACCTACTCAGGCTATAACCAAATCTAAATGTACCCAGCAAATGAAGAGAAAACCTCATTTATCACAGTCCGTGGGTTGTATTACTACCAAGTCATGCCATTTGGCCAGAAGAATGTAGGGGCAACCTACCAGAGGCTAGTCAACCGGATGTTTAAAAACCAAATAGGATGGACTATGGAAGTTTACATAGATTACCTATTGGTTATGTGACGGCCCAAAATTTCCACTTGGGATCGGACGGACATTTGAAGCGTTGAGACATACAACACAAGGTTACCTGCCCCCCTTTATGACATATAAGATGTAATGTTCTTAACATGCATTTAGCATTATTCAATATTCGCAGCGGATAATTTTTTTCTTTAGCAATACTATGCACTAAAACTGAAATATCTCAAATACTTAAAACATACTTCATATATAATGACATACTAAACAACTAAGATCACAACACTAGTCCAAAATGGTTGTAATCAAAAGAGTGCTGAAGATTAAACTCCATAAATACAAGTAGTAATTTGATATAACTACTATACTATCATCTACAGTCGACCGTTTCTAGTTGGTCGATTCCTGGTTATCCTTCAGATCCTGTAACAAGATCTACCATTTGAGGGGAATGGTAGTTGTGAGTATCACAGTGAGATTTGATTACAAATCTTAGCAAGTTAACAAAAAACCTTCACATAAGTTATTGATGCATGCATGGCAGCAAAAGTTTGAATGCATAATCAAAATCATAAGTAATCATAGCATAACTTGACATACAACATAACATACTGACATAACTTAAACTGAAGCTTGAACTGAACTTGACTTGCTTAAACTGAACTGGACTTAAAATGAGACTTGACTTGACATGAACTTGACCTGAGACTCGACTTAATATGAACTTGATCTGAGACTTAACTTGAACTGAACTTGAAATATATTCTTATCTCATGGAATTAACATGATGTTCTTGTCTCGTGGGGTTAACACAATAGTATAGTCTTATCTTATGGAATTACCATGATAGAGTAATCGTATCGCATGGGGTTACCATGATTTAATAATAACCATGAACTGATGATCAATAACTTAACTGCATGGGGACGTACATGAACGTGAGGTACATGAACAACTGGACATGACTGTTCTCGAAATACACAAACTGTATTCGAGATGAAATGTAATTGGAATACGAAAGGATAGAAATCCTGACGTAACACAACATGACTCGAACGTAACTTAAAATATATGACTTACTTGAGATAGAAACATTTTGTAACATGTCATAATATGTAATAAATAACATATTTAACATGACATAACATGTAACAGACAACATATTTAACATGACAGGCTTGCAACAGTGAATATTACATGATATAACATACATGTAATAGATGACATACTTAAACTTACAATGTATATAAAATGTGACAAAATATCTTGGGTAATATCTTGGATAACAAGTGAACAGATAAATATGTAATGACTTGGTTTGGCACATATGATAACATACATACATACATTGTAGTTCGTTCACTCATCACTCATACACATTAAATTGATAGTAAGTTAAAAGTTAACTTACCTCGGTTTTCACACTTCTAGACAAAACTCAAGTGCAATCTCGAGAAACTGAAAGTATTGATTTCTAAAAGTTAGAACTTAATCACTAGCAATTAGGAATATGGGAAAATATCAACTTAGAGTAAAATGACCATTTTACCCTCTACATATGAAAAAATGAACATTTTACCCCTAACTTAAGGATTTTGCATCCTAACTCCAAAAGTCACCAAAATTTACATACCTCATGTAAATTTTGTCCTAAACTCAAATATCAATTCAAGAAAAATTTAAAATTAAATACAACCATTAAAACTCTATAAGGCCGAAACTTACATAGGCTATTTCTCTTGATTTTTGTTGCAATTCTTTCAAGTTTCAAGACTCATGATTAAACCAAAAATTTTCTTCTAATATACTCATAACATATTCCTAAGAATAACAGTATTTTGAATCATAAACAAAATTCATCAAAATCACTAAAACCATACTTGAACTCTTCGGTTTTTCTTCTAAGTTCAAAACAAATTTTTGTTTCTAACTTGTTTTGATCAACCTCTTGATCCAATACTTAAAAAATAGTGATCTTAAAAATAAAAAAAATCACATGGTTTAAAAAGGTGTCCTAAAACAGATCTATGCTTTAAACTCAAGATCACATGGTTAAAAATGAACCAAAACATGAATTTTGCCAGGAACATCATCACTTTGGCCTAACCGAATATCTCCTTGCATAAAATTTCATATATTTGAAATTAACATAAAATATCTTCAAAAAAACATTCTAACATGTATATAAGAGGCTTAGGATCTTCAAATAAAAATATCAAAACCATTGGAATAAGATTAAACCATAAAAGATTTAAACTTTCTCAAAACAGAAACTGTTTCTCCTCTTCCAGTTTCTAAGTTTCTAGATTTGAGAAAATCTTTCACCAAAACTTTTAATCATGCAACAAATCCTCAACCAATAATCATATATACATGTTAATAGTACTCCATAAAATTTGGATCATGATCTATTCATTCGCTTGATCAAAAACTCCAAAATATAACACATTCTCCAATTTATAGCCCAGAATGACCTTTCTGGGGTTTAAACAACTTTTTACCAATCAAATGATCTCCAAATGGAACAAATAAGGTATCCAAGTAAACTTAGGTTGAGGGTGCTCTTACCTTATTAAAATGCTTATCCCATTTCATTGAATAGGAGTTTATTTTCAAGATTCAAGGAACCTACTAGTAAAGCATCGAGGTAAGTAGCTATGACCATGCTCATTACACAAAGCTCTATTATTAAAGAATCTCTCTCTCTCTCTCTCTCTCTCTCTCTTTGAATATTCTTCTAAAGAAAGAATAAAGATATATATTATGTACAAGCCTTTCTTAGTAGCCCCTATTAAGCACCTTACTGATTATAATTGCATGTATGTGTATAAGGTAATGCATCATGAAATTTTCATACATGTTCTCTCTTAAATAACTATGCCTTACCTATATGTAGCATGACATGGAATACTCTTTTCAAAGAAACGCATATGCATTTGGACTAAGGAAAGATAATGAAAATGTTTGACTGCAAAGAAAGGAAAGAAAAGGAATGAAAGCATGAAAGTACGTAACGACCATATGAATGAAAGGGTACCAAAGGAATGGGCAGATTGCAATGCTGGGTAAGTAGTATTGGTAGTGCACCCAGTGCTGCCCCCATGAAAGGGATTCCTAACATGTGGCCGTGGGTGGAATCCGGGTCCAAAAGATCGCTAACCCCAACACACGGGGCGTAATAGTGTGTACCGGCCAAAGAAAGTGAAACGTAAAAGTAAAGTTATTTCTTAAAAATGTTTACGCATGAAAGTATAGTTATTCCTTAAACTAATTATGTACGAAAGTATAGTTATTCCTTAAATTGTTTATGCATGAAAGTATAGTTATTCCCTATACTGTTTATGCATGAAAGCATGGTCAAGAATTAGCAAATTTTTATGTATGCATGCTTTCAAAAGAAAAGATTATGTGATTAATAAGTTGACAACATGGTGTACTGCTTACTGAGTATTAGACTCACTTTGTGTTTATGTTTTAAACTTCCAAGTATGGATGAAGAGGTTGCGGAGCCAGGCACTACCGAGGAGGGAGAGGCCGATGCTTAGAGTTTCCCTGTCGGTTCGAATTTTGATGATAATGGTTTATGTTTTTATGTTTTTACAATGGGTCTCGTGTTGGGACGTTTTGTTGGATTAACTTTAAGACAATATGCCTTTGGGCATGATGTAAATACTGTGGTGGGGTGATGATAATGGTGTAACTTCTATGGTGGGGTGATGGAAACCCCACATACGATGGTTTAACACCTTTTTGTATGTGTTGTAGGGACCGAGTCCTCTCTTATTTAGAACTAGTTATGTTTGATGAATGAATGATGGACTCTGAGAGTCCTTTATTTAAAATATTGAACAAATTTTCTATCAAGTGTTCCTTTTAAACTAGAAGTGCAGAGTACATGCACGACATGTTCACGTATATTCCTTATCAATCTCATAGAAAAAAATAATAATACAGTACTAATAATAATAAGGAAAGAACAAGTAAAGGGGCACGACCTTGTCCTAGGTTAGGGCAAGGTTGTGACAATAAGTGCCTGAGGGTACAAGTTTATTGGAGAATCTTATTTAATAGGTTATGAATTTATGTTATTTGATATTTGGAGTCTTAGATATTTCTAAATATTTATGGAGTTTTTAAATTATCTCATTAAGGTATTTATTTGGTGTCCTGGTAGAAGAACATATATCTTTTGCTTGAATAAATGGATTTGTATTTTTGGGAATATTGGAGTTTTTAAATATGTTATGGAAGTTGGATTTAGGTTACGAGAGATAACTCTCCAGACCTCTGAGGATGGGGTGTTAAAGTTGGTATTTGAGATTCTGCATACTTTAAAAAGGTGGTTGATGATATTTAAGGTTTTAGAATTTTGTAAGCATCAGGATATGATTTTGAAGATATTTGGTTTGAGTATTTGCAGACTCACAGTAGGTGGCCTACAAAATTTGAGGTTTTAGAGTTGTAGATTTTAAGAAATGATTTTTTTTTTTATGACATTTGAGGTCTTAGAATCTGTAGGTGTCAAGGATTGTGTGTAATACCCGAGTCCTACTACGTAGGTCCTTACGTCATTTTATTAATTCTTTAAGTTAAATATTTTGAGATAAATAATTTTATTACTTTTAATTATTTTATTTTAATATGAGTATGCTTTATTTTTTAAAAATACAGTTTATTAAAATAAATCAAGGGTATTATTTTTATGACCTTACAATATTTCTTTCAAACCCTTTAATTTTTAACTACTCAAGAAATGACCCAAACTCCTTTGATCTCCCCACATTTGATCTCGACCATTCATTCCCTAGCTTATGGGACAAGTTTGATTTAAACCCATTGACTTTTCTTCTCCTTGGAACCATAGCTTCCTCAAGAAGTTGAGTGAATTCCTTTCCTTCTCCTACACGACAGCTTCCAAGGCAAAGTAAGTAAATTCTTTTCCTTATTCCCCTACACCCGTCGGTCCCAAGGCACACAAAAGAGAAAACTTCTCAAGTTTCCTTCCTTCACACGAGAGACTCTTGGTTTCCTCTAGTTCGCATGTCCTCTCTCTTTTCTTCAAGTCGATCTCTCCCACCTCCTGAACCTAAGATTTCCACCGAAAATCTTCAAGGAAATCAACCTCGAAATTTTCTGTTGTGTTACAGCCTTGGATCTTTTGGATTTCTCTTCCTCTTCTTGTCTGTCATTCGTTCCGTGGCTTGAAAGGGGACCAAAACAGGTAATGTTCCTTCTGTAAGATTTCCTTGTGATTGGGGGTTTCGAATTCTGGGCTAGCCGAGTATTTTGTGGTAGTTCCTAGACCAGTTTCTTGTTGCTTTCTCTAGTGATTGATCTAGTGGGTAGTAACCAAAAGCCCTATTTCCGGGTCAGACCAAGTGCCTTGAGGTTGTTTTAACATGTGTCTCTTATCATTTGAAATGGTATTACTTTCTTGTTGAAGTTGGTTAGTCACAAGTGAGGATCAATTGATCTGTTGTGTATATATGTACATGAAGAAGCCGTGGGTTATGCCCTGTTTTGGTGTGTTCCAGCGGTGTGTTGCAAGGGAAATTTTGTAGTCTTTTTCTTGTGTTATCTTGATTCCAAGCTATGTTTTAATTATGCTTTTATGTGTTAAATTAATGAAGTTAAAGTTTATAATTTTAAACGTCTATTTTCTCAAGTTTATGGCCTAAGTAAGCCACTAAGAGTTTTATATCTAAACTAGTAAGCTTACTTAGGAATTTTAAGTTGCCAAGAGTTGTATCTTTTTATTTGTGTTGTGTTTAGAAAATATATGAGGCTTTTCTTAAGTGTTCTACCACTCTTGCATTATTTAATTGTAAGTGAGAGATGCCTAAAACCATGAATGTACTAAGACTTGCTAACTGTCCATGGGCTATAGAAATTCTGAAAATGTTATGTTTTGAAGCCTAAATCAGCCTATTCCATCCCTTGTTCAACTTTACCCTTTTGTTTAATCAAGATAAACTTTAGTATGAAAAACCCTTGAAGAACAAGTGACAAAAACCAACCTCTTGTAAGCATTGTCTTTTGTTGGATTTACTCTCCACATGATGTTATAAAGCTGTCAAAGTGCCCTTTTTATAAAGATTTCAGATTTGGTAGTACCTCCTTGTTCCCTACCTTACTTAAATAAATCTCTACCATCCTATACATTTTAACTTATGATTCCTACCTATCCCTTGTATAGAAAGTAATAGCCTTTAAAGAGGGACAACAAGCAAGCTACATACTTCCATGGGCTTCTTTAAATATTGGAATGAAGATACCAAGGGTTGACTTAGTGCCATGGTGGGTAGCTAATTGGGTTAAAGAAAACACTTTAATTTCGATTTTGAATTTAAGTGAGCATGTAGGGTCTCGGATAGTAAAGCTTAAAGTGAAGTGAATATTGATGTGTTTCCATTTCATTGAATAAGAGTTTATTTTCAAGATTCAAGGAAACCACTAGTAAAGCTCGTAGGTAAGTAGTTATGACCATGCTTCTTACACCAAGTTCTCTTTATGAAAGAATGTCTCTCTCTCTTTCTTTTCAAATGTTCTTATAAAGAAAGAGTAAATGTGTATAGTATGTACAAGCCCTTTCTTGACAGCCCCTGTTAAGCACCCTATCGATTATAATTGTGTGCATGTGTATAAGGTAATGCATGCATGTAGGTTCTAAGTTATGAGATTTCCATACATGCTTTCTCAATAAACTTATTGATTATTCCCATATGTAATATAGCATGAAAATGTATATTTTTCATGAAAATGCATGTGCATCGAAGTAAGAAAGATGATGAAAATGCTTTGATTGCAAAGGAAAAGTAATAAATGTTTCATGCCTCATGCTTCAAGTGATGCTTTAAATGAGTTTTAAAATGCCCATATGAACTGATGCTTTCAATGACGTGAAGAAAGTGTTTTAAAATGTTCCTATTAACTGATGTTTTAAATGATGCGAAGAAAACGTTTTAAGATGCCCCTATAAACTAATGTTAAATTGTCTCTATGAACTGACACTTTATGAATGCCATGAAAAATGATGTTTAAGCTCATGTTTTAAAAATGATGTTTCTTCATGAATGCACAGTTAAATGAAAAGATTATGTTAAGTTCATGCTTTTAAATGATGTTTTCCAAGAATGAACTGTTAAATGAAATGGACTAAAAGGACTGACATGAATGAATGAAAGAAAGGACTGAATGAATGAATGCTTTAATGTATGAAAATACGTAATGGCCATATGAATGAAAAGGGTACCAAAGGAAAGAGCAGATTGCAATGCCGGATAAGTAGTACTGGTAGTGCACCCAGTGCTGCCCCCTGACTGAAAATGGATTTCCAACCTTTGGCCACGAGCGGAATCCAGGTCCAAAGGAAGACTGCTAACCCCAACACACGAGGCATAATAGTGTGTATCGGCCAACGAAAGTGAAACATGAGAGTATGGTTATTCCTTCAAATGTTTATACATGAAAGCAACCAAGTTTAAGCACACAGGATGACACCTCGTCGCCGAGCTCAAAATCTTGAAGATTTGAATGAAAACAACAATCAGTGAGACTGCATATTCAAGCAATTTAATGGTACCCATCCTCCCACATTTGATGGAAGAGGTGATTCAAACATAGCGGAGGATTGGATTCAAGACATGGAAGAAATATTTAGTGTCTTGGAGTGCACAGATCAACAGAAAGTACGATTCACAACCTTTAAATTGACTGGGGAAGCTAAGAGGTGGTGGAATTATGAGAAAGCCATCTGGGAAGCTGAAGGGACAGGAGTAGTTAGCTAGCCTCACTTTAAGCAGAATTTCTTTGACTGTTTCTTCCCTAAAGCAGATAGGGAAGCTAAGGTTTGAGAGTTCACTAACTTGGTGCAAGAGACCATGACTGTGTGCCACTATGCTGTAAGATTTGTTGAATTATCGCGCTTCACCTCATACCTGATTCCGGATGAAGAGAAGTAGGCCAGAAAGTTTGAGGAGGGTTAGAATCACAAGGTATATGACCGAGTGATGGTCCTACAAATTTAGAGTTTTTCAGAGTTAGTGCATAAGGTGATGTTGATTGAGCAGAATCTTAAGAGAGGTGCTGAGTTAAGAGAACAGAGAAAAAGAGCTACTCCACAAGTATCCTCTAGTATGGACCAAGGGCCATGGAAGAAGAGAAATGAGAGGAACAACTCAAGTCAGAGTCCAATGCAGGGTAATCAAACGAATAACCCTTGTAAGTTTTGTAACCGCCCACATACTGGAGAGTGTAGAAAGGAAATGGGAGCATGTTTTCGATGTGGTAAGACTGGTCATTTCATTAGAGAATGCCCATTACTGTCGAACGACAAGAATAAGCCCAACACACCTCCACGCTGACAGACGACACAGGGAAACAATTATCATAGAATGGGACTAGCTCGAGTGTTTGCATTGACATCTGAAGATGCTGAGGACGATAACAATGCGATCACAGGTACCCCACTCATTTTCTCCTTCAAAGCTTTTCAGTTTAGTTGAGTTGGGATTAATCATGCTTGCATGGAACTTTTCTAGTTGTATAGCTTAGAATATTGAAGTTTGGTTGAAGAGGTTTTTTTTCAAAGGGATTAGACATGATATTTTATATCTACAAGGCTCTAGCTTTAGGTATTTGATGGGTTAGTATGTGTTTTGGAAGCGAGAAGTTAGGAAAATTTATGGTTGAAAGTAGATTTTTTGAGGATTCGGGAATTTGTGAATTGAAGTTACTCAGGACTTAAGTTTGGAACTTTTGATTGTACTATTATTCAGAGTTTTTAAATATTATTTTGGGAGTTCGCTTTTTGTTAGTTGTGAGGTTTAGCTAGAAAAAAAAAGTGGGATTATTATTAGGCTTAAATTTCATTGTGGAGGTTCATATTTTTTACTCGAACCAGACTTGAGGTGTACAACGATTGACACTAGGTGTGTGACTATGGATGCCAAGAAGATTAGGAGCTATTTAAGGAACTAGGCACAAAACATGGGAAAGTTAGAATTTTGGAATGCTAGGTTCGACATAATTGTTGAGAATTAAATTAGGCATGGAAACACTTTGCTTAAGTGTAACAAATTTCGAGGATGAAATTTTTCTAAGGGTGGAGGATGTAACACCCGGGCCCAACACAAAACTTATGTTCGATGTTTTTTCTTATTTTATGGAGAAAAAGCCTAGCTAATACTTTTGGAAATAGGTTATGGGCCCAATATTTATTTTGATGAAATATAGACTTTTATTAGGTTTGATATTTAGATTATTTTCGGTTAATATTTTTTTATTGATCAAGTATAATTTTTTTATTTATTTGGAACGAGTTAAGCTAGTTTGGAATGTGAGTCGAAGGCCCAATAGTATTTATAATATACTCGACCTATGAGAAGTATTACGGACAAACCAAAGATATTTTTAGACTGATCTAACCAGCCCAATTATTTTAACTCATACAATATCTGAGACGTGGGCCAAAGATTTTGAAATGGGCCCAAGAAGCCCAAGCCTGTGGGAACCAAGGATCAGGGCATGGATGCACGTCTCCACGCTCATGCACTTATGGACGTCTCTCCAATTTGTTTCTCTAGGGTTTTTATCAGTTTTTGTTTCTAAATATATGCGCCTTCAACACGTCGTGCACACTTTCTCTTCCTCCTAAACACAAGACCCCACGGCAGAACAACCATCAACCTCTGGCCTCCTAAACCACAAAGCACATGCACTACCATAGAGATAGCAACCACAGCGTTGCATTGCATGCCCCTCCCACCATCCAACTTCAGTGCCCGTCCTCACCATCACGTGAAGTTCCAGCAGCCGAGCCCTCCGTCGTCCATACTGCTTCTACACCAGTGCAACCCCTCGTAAACATCCACCCAGACCAACCACTGGAACCGAATTCCACAACCACGGGAAATGGAAACCCACGGCTTTTGCCAAGTCAGAATCCTCTATTTTTCTATACCAAAAACAGAGCAAGGAAGATCTTTCCCAAGCCTTGGTACCAGCCGCCTCACCTTCTTGGGAAGGCCACCGCCCGACACTGCTTTCCCCTTGTTGCCGAGCATCAGATGCCACCTCGAGTCTATCATTTGGTCTGTTCGTTCTCTCGGTGAGCTCCCCTTTGAGTCATGACATTCTCTCTCCCTCTCTCTCTTCGATTCGTTTCTCTCACTCATCTCTCTCTCTCTCTTAGTACCCTGTCGCAGTGACCATTGTCGTCCATCGCCTAGCCCACTGCTCCGCCGTCGTGATCACCGCTACCCACCACACCCAGCTACGTCGTGGCTCCACTCTCTCGGTGAGTATGGACGCCTCTGTTGCATTGTTTGGTCTGGAGTTTTTGTTTTACCAACTCAGTTTTCCTTTTGTGTTCATACTTTTCCCAAACAACCCATGTTTATGATTTTTCATTCCCAAAACACCCTTGTCACCAGGATAGCTCATGGGGCATTTTATATATATTTATATATATATATATATATATATATTAAACTTGCTTTGCATGGCTCTTTTTAAGTGACACGAAAGTCTATAGAAAATACTTTTCTTTTCAAAATAAATTGTCAAGTATTCTATTACTAATTTTAGTAGGGTATTATAATAAGATTTTAGTTTTATTTTAAATACTTTAAAACTAATTAAGTCTATTTTAATTAAATGACATTTTTTTTTGCTTTGTCTACTTTAATAGATTTTTTATATAATTATGTTATCAAATTTTATATTGTGTAGTTGAAATTCAATAGTAAATAAGATAGATTTTATTATTTTAGCCGGAGTTATTAAGTGGAAATTGATGAATTTAGAAAGTGATGGTATTTTAGAGTTAAGAGAAATTTTAGGTTTTGAGGTATTAAAATAAGCATTTCAGCTTTAGATATTGAAATATATGAATTGGAAATTTATGGAAGATACGTGATTATTTTATAGATGATGGTTAATTTTTGTTCAACACTGTGGTGGGAAAATTTATGAAAAGCTAAAAAGTCCAGATAAACGGGATTCCTATGCTAGACTTTGCATAAAATAAAATGAAACGACGTTGCTTTTGAAAATATGCATATTTTTTTAAAAAGAAATTAGAAAACAATCTCAGATATGTGTTCTACATATGCATGAAAGCTGTATAAGAGAAAATATTTTTTGTCATGACTGGTGTAGACATGAGCTAATTTTGTGCATTCTGTTTCTGATATGGAAAAAGGGCGAATATTATTTTTTTTCTTGAAATTTAGATGAAATAAATGAAAATGTTTTGATTCTATTTATTTCGAACATGTGAAATTATCTGAAACTGTTCAGTATTTGGTTTTGATATGATGTGGCATCTTAAAACCTTGGCATGAGATTCTGATTCTGTATTCTGATTAAAGTCTGATTTTGATTGTTCTGTTCTGTTCTGATAAGGTCTAACCACGGGTGATAATAGTTGATACGGCCCAGTGACGGGTAATAATAGTGATATACGGCTCAACCACGGGTTATAATAGTGGATACGACCCTTCCACGGGTTATAACAGTGGATACGGCCCAACCACGGGCTATAATAGTGGATACGACCCTTTCACGGGTTATAATGGTGATTTATAATCCTACTACAGGGGTTAAATATGGTATACGGCCCAACCATGGGTGATAATAGTGGATATGACTCTTCCACGGGTTATAATAGTGGTTTATAACCCTACCACGGGAATTAAACATGTTATACAGCCCAACCACGGATTATAATAGTGGATACGACCCTTCCACGGGTTATAATAGTGGATACGGCCCTTCCACGAGTTATAATGGTAGTTTATAACCCTACCACGATGGTTAAACATGATATCTGTAACGCCCCGATCCTAGAGGTTCGGAGAGTTAGCTTTTAATACTTAATATCAACTTCAATATCACAACTATAAAATCCAGAAAACTCCATAAAATATTAATTCATTTAATCAACCCAAATATCTATGTTCCTTCATAGGGACAACAAAGAAATTCTCAATAACATAAATTAAAAACTTGAAAATATTCTTAACTCATCAAATCAAAATAATCGAAAATAAATCAATTTACTAACTACGACTCTCAAATAAGCACTTGTACCCTCAGGCACTTATTCTACTATGATCATCACACCTTGCTAAAACTTTCTACTCTTATTCTCCAGTTGAACCATTAAAATTATCTGAAAAATATTTAGATATAAGGGGTGAGCTATCAACAACTCAGTAAGCAAAGAATATATACTAGTGTGTAAACATGAGCATTTATCAGAATTCAGAATGCTGAACAAAATATTTTCTTTCAAATGTAGAATCAGAATACTTATTTTCAGAAAGCAAAATCATAACATACTACCAAAAATATCAGAGCCAAATTTTCAAAAAACATTCTTATGCAAAATTTCCTTTGGTAGAGCATAACCGAAAATATTCATCTTATCTTATCATATCAGAACAGAGACTATGTTTAACCCCCATGGTAGGGTTGTGCAAACCCCGATAGCTAACCGAGTAGAAACAAAATGTGAATCTTCCCCCTATTATTCTCGGAGCCCCCGAGTGTGCACATAAGAAAGACCATGCAAAAAACCACTTTGTTTCCAAAGTGGGTGCACCAGAAATAAAAAAGTTGGTACCAATCCGAACAAAGACCACAATTTTACACCCGTGGTAAGGTTAGAAAGGAACAAAAATTGAAACAGAATGTTATGCTAGAGGTTTTCAGAAATCACATCATATCATATCAGAGTATAAAACATCTTCAGAATAGAACATAATCATATCACAAAAACATAATTTATCCACAAAATTTCATATTTGCTCTCTTTTACACAGTTCATAAACAAAATAGTAAAATAGCTCATGTCTACACCAGTCATGCCAGAAAAATACTTTATTCTTAAACAGAATCTCATGAGTATTGTAGAACAAATAACTTTTTCTTATGCAAATTCTAGCATAGGAATCTCGTTTACCTGGACTTTTTAGCTTTTCAGAAACTTTCCCACCACAGTGCTGAACGAAAATTAACCATCACCTATTTTAATCACGTAACTTCTATAAATTTCCAATTCATGTATTTCAACATCTAAACCTGAAATGCCTATTTTAATATCTCAAAACCTAAAATTTCTCTTAACTCTAAAATACCATCACTTTCTAAATTCATCATTTCCCACTTAATAATTCCGACTAAAACATTAAATTCTAACTTATTTACTATACAATATGAAATTGGATAACATAATTATGCCAAAATCTGTTAAAGTGGATCAAGCAAAAATATCATTTAAATAAAATGGCTTAATTGGTATTTGTTTAAAGGGGTTTAAAAAAATAAAACAAAATAAAATTTTGTACTAACTATTCCCATACGAAATTCATACTTTAATAATATACTTCAAAATCTTTGTTTATTTTATATATATAAATCTAAAAACCAAAGTCCTCGTACAACAAAACTAGATTTAATATAGCACTCTTCTAAGACAGGGTGTTTTAGTAAATCGACTTAAAGTGCATGGGCTATCATGGGAAGGCACGACACAACAAAACTTAAAACATTAAAAATTTCCTTATTAAACCACGCAATAGAAGTATGCTCATCGTGTGGTAAGGAGCTGTGCGAAGAGCAGGGAGGTGGACGATGGTTGAGTACAGAGAGATAGAGTGATAAAGGAGAGACCCACTAATGTGAGAGAGAGAAATACGGAGTGAGAGAGCAAAACGTGAGGGAGACGGAGAGTGAGGGAAAGAGAGAACACAGGAGAAGGAAATGGAAGCTTACGACAGTGAATGGAGATCGACCTAGAAGTGCCTCGTGACTGGGCCATGGTGCACAGTGGGAAAAGGCTGGGAAGCTTCAGTCATTGGTGGAGGTGCGAAGTTCGGCTCTATTTTGGGTGTAGGAAAACAGGGGACAACATGGGCTGAGTATCTGTGAGCTGGATGGTGGTGCCAAACGAGCTGAGCGCTGGGTTGTTGCGTCGGTGGCTATGGTTTCATGTGGCTGAGCAGGTAATGACGACAAGGAGAGAGAGCCGGCGCTGTGGGTGGCAGGGTTGTGGCTCGATGTGGAGGGAGCAGGTGCTCTGTTATGAGCTGCAAAAACAGGGAGGTTTTTGGTTGCTAGAGGGAGGTTGTGGTTCGCAGTGGTGCTAACAGTGGCTGGATCGATTTCGAGGAGGAGCTTGGGTGGTGATGGCCGTGGTTCACAAAGGAGGGTAGATGCTCTGGGGAGTATGGCTGGTTGAGGTCATGAAAAGAGGGCAGCGGCAGCTTTGGGTTTCTTCATGCATGAGGGATGGTTGAGACGCGCATATATATAGGGGACTGAATATAAAAATCCTGGAGGAGAGAGTAGCATGCATGCAATGAGTAAATGGAAGTGAACGTGTAGAATGTGGAGTCTGAAATTATTTTCACGGGCTAGGCTATTTAACCGGAAAATATTTGGCCCAGGCGTTGATCTAGTATGGGTTAATGTATGGGTATTTTGTCTAAGTTTTTGAGCCTCGACTCAACCTAGAAAAAAAATTACCATTTTCCCATAAAAGATTAACCTATACAAAAATTATAATCCACCAAAAATATTTTAACCCCATACTCTAATCCTAAAAAATTTTACTCGAAATTCCAAATGGACTTTTCATACCTATAAACCCAAAAATTTTGTAAAGCGGGTTTGGCTGGGTCCGGGTGTTACAGTATCTATCCTGATGTGATACTCTGATTGATGAAGATGAGGTCTCAGATTTTGATATGTCAAAGGATTTTTGAATAAGAATGTTTTTTCTGAATGTTTCACTCTGATTATTTTTTGTAACATGTTTTGATATTTGCATTCTGAAAGTAAATGATTTTGTTTATGCATTCTGAACGTAAACATTTGTTTTGCATTCTGAATTCTATAAATGCTCATGTTTACATACTAGTATATCTTCTCTGCTTATTGAGTTGTTGATAACTCACCCCTTATCTCAAAATATTTTTCAGATAATTTTGATGGTTTAGCTGGAGAACAAGAGTAGGATGTTTTAGCAAAGTGTGATGATCATAGTGGAACAAGTGCCTGAGGGTACAGGTTTATTGGAGAATCTTATTTAATAGGTTATGAATTTATGTTATTTGATATTTGGAGTCCTAGATATTTCTAAATATTAATGGAATTTTTAAATTATCTCATTGAGGTATTTATTTGGTGTCCTAGTAGAGAAACATATATTTTTGATTTGAATAAATGGATTTGTATTTTTGGGAATATTGGAGTATTTAAATATGTTATGGAAGTTGGATTTAGGTTACAAGAGATAACTCTCCGGACCTTCGAGGACGAGGTGTTATATATACTAAGTTAGGATTTGAACTAATATAGAAAATGTTCATAATCAAAAGGTTTAAAAAATGGGTATTTACAAAAATACCCCTAAACATCCTAAAATTGCCACTGCGGCCCTAATGAATGTTATTTTTATGTTATTTTTATCACTCTGTTATTTATGAAAAGTGTCATTTCCCTTCAATACTATTGATTTTATTTTATTTCTACATATTTTTATTTATTTTCTTGGATTTGAAGGAATGAGAAGATTTAGTGCAAAATGAGAGCATTTTGGTACAAAAGAAGACACTACATATCTAGACTGATGAGAGGCAGCGAGATCTGAAGAGAGCCGATGAGATTTGGGTGAGGAACCTTGTCCCGTGGGCAGCAAAGATATTTCTCTCGCCTAAAATCGAGAAACCTTACCTTTCAATAGGCGAGGAGACTCACGACCAGAAGGCGTGAAGATTTGGCGGTTAGATTGGACGACTAATCTAAATGACCAACTTAAAAAACCAACCTAAACAACATCGTGGGCAACAATTAGATAAGGCGAGAGGATTCTTTCATCTCGGTCGGGAGTCTTTCCACTAGGTCGGCGATGAGAGGGCTGTGTGGTCTTTGTGACCTCCACGCTCGATTATTTGTGACCTCCACACCTGTTCAACTGTGACCTTCACGCCAATTATATTCAGCGCACATGGTATAGACTCGGTGGGATAATTCCTTCCGACCGAGATCAATTTGTTGTTGACCAGCAAATTGAGTTCCGCAACGAATTTGTTTGGCAACCAAATCCTCCCGAATTTAGCAATTCAAGCCACATATCACTTAATCTTCCATTTTAGATAATCCCGTTAATCTTGAGATAATTCCTTTTATGTTGACATCTATATTTAGAAATTATTTTCCAGATCCTTAGGTGAGATTAGAACCATAGTTATCTTGTTTCTAGATTTGAATTTCAACATCTATTTAATCCCGACTTGTGGGATGAATACAAAGTCTTTTTAGTTTTTGAGTTTTTAGTTTTAGAGTCTGAGTTCAGAGTTCCAGTTTTTATCAATGAAATGTTCTTTCGAGAAGGTAGATTTGGTGGAGCAGAGGCTTATGTCAGATCTAGATCATTAGAGCATACGATTTTCGATCTCGAGATAAAAAGGACCTTACGTCGGGTCAATAAAGAGAAAAAGAAAAAGGTCACAGCCTGTAAAGTTAATATGGCCGAATAGGAGCACAAAGCGTTAAGAGACTATGCGATGCCCTAGGTCAATGGGGCGATGTCCAGTATAAGGCGACCAGTTATACAAGCCAATAACTTCCAGATTAGGCCGACCATCATTTAGATGATTCAACAAACCGTCCAGTTTGTGGGGTTGTCACAAGAGGATCCTAATATCCATATTGCAAATTTCCTGAAAATTTGTGATACTTTTAAACATAACGGAGTGATAGATGATGCAATCCGATTGAGACTTTTTCTTTTTTTCACTTAGGGACAAAGCAAAAGCTTGGTTGAATTCTTTGCCGCCCGACATCATCACCATCTGGGAGGAGTTGGCATAAAACAATTTAGCAAAGTATTTCCCTTCGGCGAAGTGAGCAACTTTTAATTTCGACTTCCAAGCATAGAAGCTGTCAAAGTAATACAAGGGTAAATCCCAAGATCGAATTCACAAGGACAATGGGAAATAAGCAAACATTTCATATTCACAAGACAACATATTACTGTTTATTGTGACAAGAAATTTCGAAAGCATAAGAAAGCATTAAACTAAAAGATCTAGCAATGAACAAAAAAAAGTAAGAAATGAGAAATAAATTTCATAGGTTGATCACTAACTATATCGACACCAAAATGAGGGCTATTTACAAAAGGAGTGTGGACTGAATTAAGAGTGAAATTATTGGCTGTTCTCGAAGTTCAAGCATGAGTAAAACTGAAAGTAAATGCGAATCTATGTTTCTAAAATTACTAAGAATTAAGAGGTTTAGACTGATTTGGTAATTGATTTACTTCTCTTTTCATCTTCTCTCAACCATTCTCTCATTCCTAGAAATCATGGTCGGATGATGTAGCAATGAACCACAATTTTTTTAGCCTAATAAAACTAATTGACAGATTATATAACAACTGTAAAACATTGAAAGAAAACCATCAAGTCTTGTTACTTGTTCAAGTATCAATTGTGCCTTTACGTCTACAACTGAGTTAAACCAAGAACAAAGAGCTTCAATCCTTTCTTGATGCAAATTGAAAAATAATCCAACAAGTTAAACATCAAAATTACAAAACATCAAAGAAAATCTAACCCCAAACAGTCCTGGGTTACACCTACGTCAAGTTAAACTGCTCTAAACTAAAACTGCTGAAGAAAGAAAGTGCTAACGAAGAAAAATATCCTGAAGACCCCAAAAATAAAAATGCTGAAAACGAAAAAAACTGCTCCCGCCCCAAAACGCTGAAGCCGCCAAAAAAATAAAAATGCTCCAAATGAAAAACTGGGCACCACCTCTATGCCAGTTCACCCGCACTAAGAGGAATAATCCAATAAGCTTTTGCCCCCCGTACAGCAATGCAAAACCGACCCAGCTAAAGCGAGGCCCCTTCCGCGTGATTTTGCTGCTGGTCCCGTGCTCCACGTCCTGCGCACTTCTATTCCGTAGACATACTCAGTGTTATTTTCTATTCCGTGCCCCGTACATGCGAGAATCCTACTCTGCTCTAACCATGCGTTGGTTGTCTCACTCTCCATCCTTCATGACTTAGCACGCTTTAATTCCAATAATGCCCTTTGCTTTCATTCTTTCCAAAAATGCCCAGCACATATAAGTATGCTATGAGTGTTTAATTATTTTGGAGACAAATGTGAAACTTTTGTGTGCAAAATATTGGCATCAATTGATTCTAGAATTTGATGTGTAATTAAGTTACTTAACTCTTATTTGATGAAACATATCATTCACTTAAACAATTTAATTATATATTTCCAACACTTTATCCCCAAGACAACGAAATTAATGAATGATATTATTACCTTCGTCCAACTTGTGGGTGTATCATTGTATGAGGCGTGGGAGAGATACAAAGACTTATTGCGCAAGTGTCAACATCATGACCTCCTCGCCTGGCTTCAAGTATAGACATTCTACAATGGTTTGGGACTCACAAATCGATTTATAGTTGATGCGGCTGCTAGATGAGCATTAACGAGTAAGACCCATGAAGCCGCCTATGGACTTCTAGAAGAATTGGTGTCCAAAAATTATCAATGGTCTGTGGAGAGATCAATGTCAAGGAAGGTGGCTGGAGTTTTTGATATTGATTCTATTACCACACTGGCGGCGCAGATGGCAAATCTTTTACAACAACTGTAACGCCCCGTTCCCAGAGGTCTGGAGAGTTAGCTCTTAATACCAAATATCAACTTAAATAACACAACTATAAAATCCTGAAAATTTCATAAAATACTAATCCATTTAATCAATCCAAATATCTAAGTTCCTCCATGGGGACAATGAAGAAATTCTCAATAACATAAATTAGAAATTCTCCAAAAACTCGAAAATATCCTTAACTCATTAAATCAAAATTCCCGAAAAATAAATCAGTTTACTAACTATGACTCTCAAATAAGCACTTGTACCCTCAGGCACTTAATCCACTGCGATCATCACATCTTGCTAAAACTTCTTACTCTTGTTTTCCAGTTGAACCATCAAAATTATTTGAAAAATATATGGAGATAAGGGATGAGTTATCAACAACTCAGTAAGCATAGAACATATACTAGTGTGTAAACATGAGCATTTACAGAGTTCAGAATGCAGAACAAAATATTATTTTTCAGAATGCAGAATCAAAATAATGTTTTCAAAATGCAGCGTCAGAACATGTTATTAAAAATATCAGAGCGAAAGTTAAAAAATATTCATAATCAAAATCATTTTGGCATAACAGAAACTGAAACATCACATCTTATCTTGTTATATCAAAACAAATACCATGTTTAACCCTCGTGGTAGGGTTATGTAAATCTCAGTAGCTAACCGAGCAGAAACAGAATGTGAATCTTCCCCTTATTCATTCCCGGAGCCCCAAGTGTGCACATAGGAAAGACCACGCAGAAAACCACTTTGTTTCCAAAGTGGGTGCACCAGAAACAGAAAAGTTGGTACCACGAACAGAGGCCACAGTTTTACACCCGTGGTGAGGTCAGAACGGAACAGAAACAGAAACAGAATATTATGCCAGAGGTTTTCAGAAATCACATCATATCGTATCAGAGTACAGAAAATCTTCAGAACAAAACAAAATCATATCGCAAAACATATTTTATGCACAAAATTTCATATTCGCTCTCTTTTAAGCGTCACCTATAAAATAATCACGTAATTCTCGTAAATTTTCAATTAATCACGTATTTCGATATTTAATCCTAAGCTTCTAAGATAACCGATTTAATTCCTCAAAACCTAAAATTACAAATCATCACTTTCTAAAATCATCAGTATTGATTTAATAACTTGACTAAAACATTTAAAAGTCTAATCTATTTATTAATGAAAACAAACTATAAACTTTAATACTAGATAATATAATTGTCTCAAAATATTTAAAAATAAACTATAACTATTTTTAAGTAGACTAAATCATATCTAAAGTGTAAAACAATATTACACCAATATTGTTTACTCAAATCTTTCTCTAAAAAAAAAAATAACTTTAGTGCCATTAGGTATCATTTAAAAAAATGAGCCAGAGTACATTTAAACAAATAACAAAGAGTTTTATAACTGGAATGGCAAAATGTAAAAACACTTAAAAATGGGTTTGAGGTGTTTTACGGAAGAAAAAAAATCGATGACCAAAAGCGCATTTTTGTAATTCCAAGGGATGTCATGACCATATAATTTAAACTATCTATACGATAATATTTTCAGTCCAAGCTTCTAGAAACAGGAAAACAGAAGACACAACAAAAAGAAAGAAGGAAACCAAAAGAGAAGGAGGTGTGCGACGGGGGCTCACCGTGACTGAAGGAGGTGGCTGAGACACTATGGCGGAACACTGAGAGAGAGAGAGAGAGAGATGAGCAAGAGACAGAGAGACGGAGAGGGAGATTACGCACCATGTGGCATGCATGGAGGCTTCGGACAGTGGCGCTGGACATCACTGGACAGTGGAAGCTTGATTTCCAACAGGTGATAGCGGCTCAGGGTAGAGGTGGCAACTGCTGCATGCAGAAACCCTCCTAGTGGTTGGGCAGCACGTAGAGGATCCTTACGTAATGGAGTTATAGACTCTGTTTTGATGAAAAAAAACAGGGGATGACTTCTCGTGGCTTCCAATGGTTGGCATCATGTGTATGGTATAGGTACGGTTGTTTACGATTTCACGAGGGGCTGGAAAATGACTGGTGGCTTCCGCCGTGCAGGGGAAAGACTCGCATAGTGGTGGATTCCGTTCGGCTAAGCGCACATGGGATTGGATTTTTTTTTTGTGATGGTTTGAACGTAAAGGGCGGTTGTCTACAGTGGTGATGGGTTGGTTGATTAAAGGCTTACGAGGGGTGTACTGGTGGCAGAAGTACGGACGATGAAGGGCTGGGCTTTCGTGAGGTGACTCTCGATATGGGAGTGCAAGAAACTGAGGGAATGGAGGCTATTGCGACGTGGTGGCTAAAACTGTTGGGCATGCGTGGTGAGTTACTGATTCGCGGCCAGGTCGTTTGGGGAGGCAGTCTCGGTGGCTAGTGGTGGTGCAAGGCAGATCTGCCTATGGCAAGAAAAAAAAATGATGGTTGGTCTGGGTTCTCTTGTGATGACTGTGAGGAGGTGCTGCGGCTTGCTGAAGTTAAAGCAGGGGTTGGTGTAACCCTAGAACTTGAAGGAGGCGACTCTGCATGAAGGCGTATAATGTGTATTTATAAATGAGAATGATGACCAAACGAAAACGGAAAAGAGACGTGCATGTGCATGATACTAACGGAAAGAGACGTGAGAAAGGTGGGGAGTTTCTAAAAATAACAATAGTTGGGTTTCTCAGTTTAATAAAAGAAAAAACGGGCGTGAGTCCTGGGGTGATTGGGTAGAGCCCACTTTTTTAAAAACAAATTTGAAAATGGCTTATTGCTGGGCTCGGATGTTACAACAACTAGGTAAGGTGAACGTTAATGCTATTCAAACTAATGTTGTTTGTGATCATTGCGCAGGAAATCATTCTAGTGTAGATTGCTAAGTGGGGAATCATTTTGTCCAACCGAGTCAAGAACAAGCCCACTACGTGTCAAATTTCCAACGTCAGAACAATCCTTATTCAAACACATTCAATCCCGAATGGAGAAACCACCCTAACTTTTCATGGAGCAATAACCAAGGGCTGGTTAGACCACCTCAACAGTTTCCACAGTAAGAGAAGAAGCAAGCACTTGAGGATATGTTCATGCAGTATATGCAAAAGACTGATATGGTGATCCAAAACAACTCATTATCCATCCGTAATCTTGAGGCGCAAATCAGTCAACTTTCAAACCTACTTACCAAAAGGACAGTAAGGACTTTACCGAGCTATAGTATGACCAATACAAAGGAGCATGTCAAAGCCATAGAATTGTGAAGTGGGTGGACATATGACCAGCCACAAACGATATGTACCAAGCGAGATGCAGAAGCTCAAAATGTGAAGACTGAGAAGAAGGAAACGAATGAGGTGAAAGAAATCGATCGGGAGGTGACCAACCAGCAAGTTGGGAAGACTAGAGAGAATAAAGGGGCTGCAAAATCCAAGAAATCTAGGGAGTTTACTTCTGAAACTTGTTCTCCTTCAATTTATGATCCACCAGTTCCTTTTCCACAAAGATTAAAGAAAAATAAAATTGATAATCAGTTCTCTAAATTTTTGAGTATATTAAAGCAATTGCATATTAATATTCCTCGCATGGAAGCCTTAGAGAAAATTTCAAATATGCAAAATTTTTGAAGGATATATTATGAAACAAGCGGAAGTTGGAGGAGCATGAGACTCTGATGCTGACCGAGGAGAGCAGTGCAATTTTGCAAAAGAAGCTGCCACTTAAGTTGAAAGATCAAGGGATTTTCATGATCCCTTGCACTATAGGAAATTTCTATTTTGATAAAGATTTTTGTGAGTTAGGGGCTAGTATTAATCTAATGCCTCTATGTTTTTAGGAAATTGGGTCTTGGAGACGTAAAGCCGACCACCATCTCTCTTCAATTGATGGACGGATTTATCAAATATCCGAGAGGACTCATTGAGGACGTATTGGTGAAAGTTGATAAGTTCATCTTCCCCACCAATTGCATGTACTTGATATGGAGGAGGACGAGGAGACCCCTTTGATATTGGGCCGACCTTTCCTTGCGACGGAGAGAACTTGAATTGATATCCAGAAAGGGAAACTCGTTTTGAGGGTAGGCGAGGAGCAAGTCACGTTTGACGTGTTTAAATCTATGGAATTCCATTCTGAGGTACATTCCCGTTTTCAAATAAGCGACCGAGACATGGTCAAGGCCGACGAGACTTATGAAGCTGAATTTCCAAAGCTACCACTTGAGGTATGTCTTACTTACTCTACATCTATTGAAATTGAAAATGAAAAAGTTAAGAAGCGTGAGAGATATTTGAAGCTACACCTTCCATTTCTCATTCAATAAAACTGAAAGTGGAAGAGCTAAACTCATCTCCGCCGATGTCACCCAAGCTAGAAATCAAGCCATTTCCCTCAAATTTAAGGTACGCTTTCTTGGGCCAGGACTCTAGTTTTCCAGTTATTATTAATAGTTCATTGGGTGATGTAGATGAAGAGAAGTTGCTGAGAGTCTTGCGGGAGCACGAAATAGCTTTGGATTGGACCATCTCAGACATCGAAAGAATTAGTCCTTCAATTTGCATGCATAGGATTTTAATGGAGGATAATTTTAAGCCGATCGTCTAACCCCAAAGGAGATTGAGTCCATCAATACAAGAAGTGGTGCATAAAGAGGGATTGAAGCTTTTAGATGCCGGGATCATTTATCCAATTTCAGATAGTGCATGGGTAAGTCAAATGCAAGTCGTCCCAAAGAAAGGAGGGATAACTGTGATCAAGAATGACAACAATGAACTCATATAGACCAGGACGGTTACGGGATGACGAGTATGCATAGACTATCAAAGACTGAATGATGCAACTCGGAAAGACCATTTTTCCTTACTATTTATTGTTCAAATGCTATAAATACTTGCCGGCCATGACTACTTCTGTTTTCTAGATGGATATTTTGATTACAATCAAATAGCCATTGTACCTGAGGATCAAGAGAAGACAACTTTCACTTGTCCTTACGGCATTTTTGCATATAGGCACATGCCTTTTGGTCTTTGCAATGTGCCAACCACTTTTGAAAGATGCATAATGTCCATCTTCAAGGATGACTTCTCAATTTTTGGTCATTCTTTTGATAATTGCCTATCTAATTTATCTTTGATTTTGAAGAGATGCAAGGAGACAAATCTTATTTTAAATTGGAAAAAATGCCACTTCATGGTCAAGGAGAGAATAGTGCTCGGCCACCACATCTCCTTCAAGGGAACTGAGGTTGACCGAGCAAAGATAGAAGTTATTGACAAACTCCCACCACCGACCAATGTGAAGGGCGTGAGGAGCTTCTGGGGTCACCCTGGGTTCTATCGTCGGTTTATAAAGGATTTTTCTCAAGTTACTAAACCTCTCTGCACTCTGTTGATTAAATCATACTCGTTTTGAATTTTTTGATGAATACTTGCATGCTTTTGAAACATTGAAAAAGAAATTAGTTTCAGCACCTATCATCGTGTCACTGGCCGGATTGGAATTTACCTTTTGGGGCAGAGAAAAGATAAAATTTTTCATGTTATTTATTATGCAAGTTGAACCTTAATAAGAGCTCAACTTAATTATGCTACTACTGAAAAAGAATTATTAGCCATTGTGTTTACCTTTGACAACTTTCGTTCTTATTTGATAGGTTCAAAGGTGGTCATCTACATTGATTACTCAGCTCTTAAATACCTTTTGTCGAAGAGGGATGCCAAACCAAGACTTTTACGATGGATTCTGCTACTACAAGAGTTTGATTTGGAAATAAAATGATGGGAACCAAGGTGAGCCTAGTCTTAAAGATCCTTTGAAACTTCTAGATGGGCCAATTACAAGGTCAAGAGCCAAGAAGATTAATGAGGCAATGCAAGGATTGATGCAATCTACTTGGGACAAGTTTAGCAAGAGCCCAACATTCAAGATGGGCTTGAGGGATGAAGATCAAGTTTTGATTCATTTGATAAGCAATAGAAGAGGGCAACAACTTGACTTAAAGGCTTTGGGTACTTGAAGACTTTCAACTTGTTTAATTCATTTAAATGACTTATTTTATTAGTTTAGAATAATTGAGTTTATTATGGAATGGACTTAATGGGGCCTATGCAAGGGCATGTTGGGAAAGTTATTATTTTATTGAACTAGGGTTAGGGTTTTACTGTAGTGAGTACTGTAGCCGCAACACTGTTCATCAGGGGCATTTTTTGGAAAAGTGGCTGTATTTTAGCTAGGGTTTAATTAGGTTTGGCTTTAAATACTCTTTGTTGCCTCATGTTAAGAAGTTTATGAAATTTGATGAATTTATTCATTATGAATTTAAATACCCAAGATGTGAGGATTGGACCTCATTTATTTTCCTCCATTTTCTCTTTCCTCTCTTTTTCTTTTGTTCTTTCTCTTCTTTTTCTTCTTTTTTTTCTTCTCCTTCAGTTTCTCTTCCGCGCGCGACCTCCCTCTCTCTTCTCCCGTCCATTTTTTCTTCTCCACCCAGCTTCGCTCGTGAGCTGCACTGCCCCTCCCTCTCACCTTCCCTCCGACTAGCGATCACCCCCTATAATTTCAGCTCCTCCATCATCACCGTTAGCCCCCACGAGCAACACCAACCCGCGGCACCTCTTGTGTTCGCGCGCCGCCATCGCGCCACCTTCGGCCACCATTTCTTCACCACTTCATCCTTGACCTCCTAGCAACCCAATGCACCCAACCCCAGCTCCGATCCGTCACCGGTGAAGCACATCCAACTCCATTTCCGATTTGGGTATTTTTGGTCTTTAACCACCCTCTACGCCGCCACCCATGGCCAACCACCACCACCACTAGCTTCACCGACATTCCTAAGCCCTACCCTATCAATCTCGGGTCTTCGTTTGTCCCCGTTCAAAAGTGGGTTTTTGAGACCCACGGCCTCAATGCATTTTGCACTGTTACGTTGCTGAGCCGCCACTTCTTGCACCTCCGTGATCTTCCAAAAATTATTATATAGCACTGTAAGTATTTTTGCAAAGAACTTTCCTGATTTAAATGTATTTTTGCACTAACTCATTTCACTGTGATCTGGTTGGTTTTACCGGACTGAGTCGGAGGAGTACAAGGGTCGGATGGATTAGTGGAGGAAACTTGTTTGTGTGTTTTAGGCTATGCTGGATTGTTGGTTGGGATTTGTGTGGTACATGTACATTGCATAATTGCACGCATGATCATGTTTGTAAAGAAAAACTGGGTTTTCGTGTATTGCATTCATGTTCATGTGTTTATTGAAAACTGAGTTTTCATGTGAAAGGATTTTTGGGTACGTGTGTATCACGACTGTGATACCCCATATGATATGGATAAGGGTAGGTGGTGTATGGGATCCCACATTGATTGGGAATGAGAAGTTCTTGCTCTTTATAAGGTTCTAGTGGGGTTCCAATTGTATCATTGACTAATCCTTTTGGAGTATAGGCCATGTGGTTTGGGCCTTCCACTGGGGCGTTACAACGACCCCAAGCCGAGATGGGGCATTATCTCAATGGAGCTCCTCTGGTCACTCGAGAGCGGAATATACTGAGTGACGTCCCCTGGATTGTCGTTGGGCGACAATGGTATCGGAGAGATGGTCTCTTGCCGACTCCTTGGCCCCTCTGCTGGCGGGGGCTAGAGGATGCTTGGCCACGTACGCGTTAGGCACGGAACTGGGCATCGCTCATTGTGTAGTGTGGATACTTGGCCACGAATGTGCTGGGCACGGAACTGGGCATCGCTACGAAGCTAGGACGTGCGGATGGTCCCTAGGGGAGATCATGGTGCATATAGTAATAATGGATTAATGGACTATTTTCTAGAAAAATAGCTTGTGTTGGATATGGATTTTATGTGAATCATTTTCTGGGAAAATGTTTTACGGATATTTTGGGCCAAATGGGATTTTGGCGTGTGTTGGAAAATACTCATTTTCGGGGAAAATGATGTTTTGAGAATAATGCATATTGCATCATATGCATGCATGTTGGTTGCATTAAAGCATTTATATCTCGTGGTTGTTTGGTTTATACTTACCTGTAGTACCATTTTGTGGTAACACAGATTTTGATGCAAATGAAGGTGAGGGTGAGCCTGGGGATTGGCTCCGCCCGAGGAGTGATTCGGTATCACTCGTTTTATTGAGACTTGTAATATATTTATTTTGGATAACTGTATAACTTTTTAAACCACTTTTACTAATATTTAAATTGTGTTTAAATTATGGTACTTAGTCGACTTAATTATCCGCTGCGTTTTTATTGTATAATGTTGCATGTACACACACTTGGCACTATTGTTGGGATGCGTGACCGTGTTGTGATCATCCTGACGTCTCAATTCCCGTGTTTTCTTACATGGTGGTTGGGGCGCCACAGATGAGGGTGTGGGTGAGACCTCAAGAGAAAGAGAGAATGAGTTAAAAAATAATTGTCAGGTTGAGAGTTAAAAAAAAATGAAGGAAAAGAGAGTGACAGAAAAATGAGAGTGAAAAGCAAAAAGAGAGTGAAAGGGAAAAAGAGAGTGGAAAGAAAAGAGAAAGTGAAGAAAGTGAGAGAAAAACAAAGAGAAAAGTGAGTTTTTATGCTAAGGCGAGTCTTAATACTAACGAACTTGACGTATCTTTGCCTGGTATTGTTGTCTATTTGTTACAGGGATATGAGGTCGTGTTTCCTAGCGGTGTGTTTAGCGGATTGCCACCTATTAGAGAAATAGAGCATTACATTAATTGTGTGCCGAGTGTGATAATTCCTACCCGACCCTTCCTGGACGAACATGAGTCCTTGAAGTACTTGAAGGGACAAGGTAAGTTGAATATAAAACATGCCAAGTGGGAGGAATTCATTGATACCTTTCCTCATGTATTCAAATACACAAAAGGTATGGAAAATTTTGTGGTTGATGCTTTAGCAAGAAAGTATGTCCTTGTCTTCATTTTAGATGCAAAATTGTTGAGGCTTGAATATGATAAGGAATTGCATGCTAATGATGATGACTTTGCTAGTGTGTATGGAGCATCTGAGAAAGCATTGTTTGGTAAGTTCTATAAACTAGATTGGTACTTATTTAGAGAGAATAGATTTTGTATGCCTACTAGTTTTATGCGTAAGTTGCTTATGTGTGATAGACATGGTGGCTTGTTGGGTAACCTTGTTGTAAGGAAGACTGTTGTTGTTGTTGTGGGAATATCATTTGCCATTCAATGACGTGTTGCATGAACGTTTGTGGAAGTATCATTTGTCATTTATTGATGTGTTCCATGAACGTTTGTGGGAGTATCATTTGCCATTCAATGACATGTTGCATGAACGTTTGAGGAAGTATCATTTGTCATTCATTTATATGTTGCATGAACATTTGTGGGAGTATCATTTGCCACTCATTGAAGTGTTGCATGAACATTTGTGGAAGTATCATTTGTCATTGATTAACGTGTTGCATGAACATTTGTGGGAGTATTGATTGCCATTCATTGAGTTTGCATATAATTGGAGTGGTCATTTTGGTGTAAGGAAAGCTGTAGGTGTGTTTCATGAACGTTTGTGTGAGTATCATTTGCCATACATTGACATGTTGCATGAACATTTGCGGGAGTATCATTTGCGTTTGATTGAGTTTACATATAATTGAAATGGTCATTTTGGTATGAGGAAAGCTTTAGATATGTTTCATGAATATTTGTGGGAGTATTGTTTGTCATTCATTGAGTCTACATATAATTGGAGTATTCATGCTACTACTCAATTTTCACCATATGAAATTGTTTATAGACTTAATCCATTTACTACTTTAGATTTAACACCTTTACCTGCTAATGACAGGAGTAGTTTGGATGGACTTTTTCAAATTCTTGAACAAATTGATGATAATGCATATCTAATGGACCTTCCAGGTAAGTACCATGTTTCTGCTATTTTCAATGTTACTAACTATTTTCCCTTTGATCCAGGTGGAGATTCAAGGTCTAATCCTTTTGAGGAGAGGGGGAATGATGGGAACCAAGGTGAGCCTAGACTTAAAGATTGATCCTTTGCAACTTCCAGATGGGCCAATTACAAGGTCAAGAGTCAAGAAGATCAAGGAGGCAATGCAATGATTGATGCAATCTACTTGGGACAAGTTTAGCAAGAGCCCAACATTCAAGATGGGCTTGAGGGATGAAGATCAAGTTTTGATTCATTTGATAAGCTATAGAAGAGGGCAACAACATGACTTAAAGGCTTTGGGTACTTGAAGGCTTTCAACTTGTTTAATTCATTTAAAGGACTTATTTTATTAGTTTAGAATAATTGTTCTTATTATGGGAAGGACTTAAGGGGGGCCTATGCAAGAGCATGTTGGGAAAGTTATTATTTTATTGAACTAGAGTTAGGGTTTTACTGTAGCGAGTACTGTAGCACGTTACTATAGCCGCAACATTGTTCAACAAGGGCATTTTGGGGAAAAGTGGCTTTATTTTGGGTAGGGTTTAATTAGGTTTGGCTTGAAATACTCTTTGTTGCCTCATGTTAAAAAGTTTATGAAATTTGATGAATTGATTCATTGTGAGTTGAGTTTTACTCCACTTGTTCTCAATTGAACTTTTGAACTTATCAAAGGTAAATCACAACCTTTGTGACGTTCTTCCTTTGTAATCTGGGTTCTTGAGACGGGTTTTTCATCGGGTCTAGATTTTAATATAATCTAGGTTATTGAAACGAGTTCTCATCGGGTCTAGATTCTCCATCCATTGAATTGATTTTGGCTTTCTAGGAAAGTTGTCAAATTGATTGTGGGTTCAAGGGATTTCTATTCCCGCGGGTTAATATCATAAGAGATAAGAAAGATACTGAGAATATAGTGGCTGACTATTTGTCTCACCTTAAGCTTAAAGAGGCGGCTAGCGAGGAGAATTTCCAAATTAATGAGACCTTCTCGAACGAGTAATTAATGGCTATACAAGTTGTTCCATGGTATGTCGACAGGACAAATTATTTGGTGTCCAAATTTCTCCTGACTGAGATGGCATATCAACAAAAGAAGAAGTTCTTCTCCGACTTGAAATATAATTTTTCGGAGGAATCTTTTCTATACCGGCACTACGCGGATTAGATAATCAGGAAATGTGTGCCCAAGGAGGAGATGGCGAGGATACTCAGACATTGCCAATCTTTGGAAGCGAGCGGCCACTTTGGTGGAGCAAAAACAACATCAAATGTTTTACAATGCGGCTTTTATTGGCCGACTATTTTTAAAGACTATTTTAATTTTGTTACTTTATGTGATCATTGTCAAAGGTTTGGCAACATTTCTAGGAAACATGCAATGCCTTTAAACAATATTTTAGTTATTGAATTATTTGATGTTTGGGGTATAGATTTCATGGGTCCTTTTCCATCTTCAAATTCTTATAAATTTATTTTGGTGGCTGTAGATTATGTCTCCAAATGGGTGGAAGCGGTCGCCTTGCCACCCAATGATGTGAGGGTCATGGTAAATTTCCTGCGGAAGAACATCTTTTCTCGATTTGGCACTCCGAAGGCCATAATCAGTGATGGCGGAAAGCACTTTTGCAATCACCAATTTGAAGCGCTATTGACTAAGTATGGAGTTACCCATCACGTGGCGACACCATACCATCCTCAAACAAGCGGACAGGTAGAGGTGTCTAATCGAGATTTGAAGCGCATACTAGAGAAGACCGTGAGTGTCTCTCAGACAGACTGGGCGAGAAGGTTAGATGATGCGCTATGGGCCTATCGAACAACATTCAAAACACCGATCGGCATGTCTTCTTGTCGGCGCGTTTATGGAAAAGCCTGCCATCTACCCGTGGAGCTAGAACACAGAGCCTATTGGGCGATGTGGGCACTAAAGTTTGATTTACAAGCGGCTAGTGAGAAGAGAATACTGCAGATCAACAAGATGGATGAGTTCCACAATGATGCTTTTGAGAATGCTTGGATTTACAAAGATAAAACTAAAAGATGGCACAATAAGCATATTCTACAAAGGGAAATCCAAGTAGGGCAAAAAGTTTTGTTATTTAACTCAAGACTTCAACTCTTCCCTGTAGAGTTGCGCTCTCGGTGGTTGGGACCGTTTGTGGTGACCCGTGTTTTTCCCTATGGGGCGGTTGAAGTCCATCACAAGACAAAATGCACATTTAAAGTAAATGGGCAGAGATTAAAACCCTATAGACTTTAAACAAAGTGCTTTTGGGAGGCAACCCAAGTTTTATTTATTTATTTTTATTTTTGCTTAACATTATTCTTTTTCTTTCATTTTGCAGGAACGGAGAGGCGAGGATATCTCCAAGAAGTACACGGTTGTGCCTTCAAGGAAAATATTCAAATGACAAAACTAGACAAAATCAGGGGAGCATCTCTTATCTTCTCTCATTCTCTGCTTTAGTTTCTCTTCCTTTTTCCCATTGAGGAGGATGTGATATTTAAGTTTGGGGGGAAAGGATATTATTTTATTTTTTAAAAAAAATAATAATAATAATGTTGATAAAAAGAGTATGGTTTGATGAATAAATAGCCTATGATAAGAATGTGATTGAAATTGATTATAATTTTTAGGAAAAATTCTTATTGCTTAAGTCTAGTTGTTAATTCTTTACTTGATCTTACTTAATTTAACATTCTCTATATTTAATGAATTCTTCTTATGATCATTAATTTTTTTGAGTACCTAGAGAAATTTTATGTGAATTTTGTGAATTTCTATAGTCTCAACTTACTCTATAACTTATTTGATTACACTCGAGGCAAAATCCCAGACAGAATATTACTGGGGAAATTATTAATGCATTATTTGGACCGATTGAGTCTTTCAAGTTTACTTGTTTATTATCTTTATCTCTAGTCGCCTTTTTGAGCTTTATTGAAATATATTTTGGCCTTATATTTTTCTTTCTTTTAAACATCATATTCCCTAACCTATTTGATCTTAAGCACTGATTTCCTTATCTTTCAAGAGAACTAAGTTTATACAAAATCACAGATTCGCAAGAGCATGAAAGGCCAGAGAAGTAGAAGGTCTACAAGTAAAGTATTTATAACAATATTATCAAAATCATAAGTTTGGGGGTGTGAAGAGTCAACTCGTCTACTGTGTGGCCAACAAGAAAAGGCCGACGAGAGTCATCTACAAAGGCAACCAAAAAAAATATAGAACATTTCCAAAAAAAAAAATTCTGATCTGCCGAATATAGGGGTAAAGAGAGAGATACTTGAAAGTGCAGTAAAGAGAGGTGTGTTGAGAGATCTACAAAGATTGAGAAGAGATGTTTGTGAGAGTGCTCTGTTTATTCCGTTAGTGTTCAAACTTAAGTTCTCTTGTTTTGTTTGAATCCTACCTTTTCTTTGTAGCTCTCACCCCAGCCTTACATTACAAGCTTAATAAAGACCTATTGATCCCTGATGACAGTTTATGTTTTACATTAGTGGAGAGTGTTTTGAAAAGCAAACATATAGAGTTTTTAGAGATCCATTATTTACTTGTTTGCATAACACTATTCGAGAAGCTAATGATGAAGTGAGAATGATGCGTATGCATGAATGTGTGGATGGATAATGCGGTGTAATTGAGTTTTGAATTAACTTTTGGACTTAATTGATTTTGAATGATTCATTTGAATTATAGACTTTAGACAATCTTTGAGGCAATACATTTTGTAAATCAAACCAATACTTGTTTTAATTATCTTTTCTTTCTTCTTTGCTCGAGGGTGAGCGAAGCTTAAGTTTGGGGGTATTTGATAATTGTTCTTTTTATATGATTTTTATGACTGTTATTTATGAAAAGTGTCATTTTCCCTTCAATACTATTGATTTTATTTTATTTCTACATATTTTTATTTATTTTCTTAGATTTGAAGGAATGATAAGATTAAGTGCAAAATGAGAGCATTTTGGTACAAAAGAAGAGACTACAGATCCAGATTGATGAGAGGCAGCGATATCTGAAGAGAGCCGATGAGATTTGGGTGAAGAGCCTTGTCCTATGGGCAGCAAAGAGATTTCTCTCGCCCAAAGGAGAGAAGGCTTACCTCTCGGTGGGCGAGGAGACTCGCGACCAGAAGGTGCGAAGATTTGGCGACAAGGTTCTAGGCGGTTAGATTGGGAGACTAATCTAAATGATCAACTTAAAACACCAACCTAAACGACATCGTGGGCTACAACTAGATAAGGCGAGAGGAGTCTTTCATCTCGGTCGGGAGTCTTTCCACTTGGTAGGTGAGGAGAGGGCCATGTGGTCAATGTGATCTCCACGCCCGTTCATTTGTGACTTCCACGCTCATTCATTTGTGACCTCCATGCCTGTTCAGTTGTGACATCCACGCTAGTTATATTCAGTGCACAAGGCATCTACTCGGTGGGACAATTCCTCCCGACCGGGATGAATCTGCTATTGACCACCAAATCCGAGTTCCGCAACGAATCTGTTTGGAGACCAAATCCTCATGAAGTTAGCAATTCAAGCTGCATATTACTGAATCTTCCATTTTAGATAATCACGTTATTCTTGGGATAATTCCTTTTATATTAACATTTATCTTTAGAAATTATTTTCCAATTCTGTAGGCGAAATTGTAGCCTCAGTTATCTTGTTTCCAAATTTGAATTTCAACATCTATTTAATCCCGACTTGTGGGATGAATACAGAGTCTCTTTGGTTTTTGAGTTTTTAGTTTGAGTCTGAGTTCAGAGTTCCAGTTTTTATCATTGACGTGTTCCTTCGATAAGGCAGATCTGGGGGAGTAGAGGCAAGAGTCAAATGCTTCATCAACTGACTTCAACAAAGAACATCAATTTTATTCTTTTCTTTTTAATTTCATTATAAACTAATTCTATTTTCTTGAGCTTTGATGTAGCCTAGCACTGAACACATAATTTATATTTCAAGTTATATTATTTTTAATATTTCTATGATTAAGTGTGTATTCCTTGTTCTTTATACTTGGAATAATCTAGCTAACTATTGTTTGATCTATTAAATCACAATAAGATCGAGAGGTGAGTTGTGATTAGAGCTCTAGGATTAAACATCATTAGTTGAGCAAAAGCAGATATCTTTATTGCGACTAATGTGATTTTTTCAAGAAAAATCTAAAGAACTTAATGAGTCTGCAATTAGTTAAATTCACATAGAGATATAGAGTTATTAGTTGGAGATATTTTTGGTATTATTAGAGAGAATAGAGAAAATATTGAATAGCTAAGAGATTTTTATCATCAACTTGAGATAATTGAGATTCTATAACAAGGAAGAATAAATTGTGTGGGATTTGCTAGGTGAAGTCAAACACTCTAGATCTATTCTCATTATTTTTAAAATCTTAATTTTAATGTTCTTTTCTTCAATTTAATTTAGATTATCCACTCTTCAAAATTTGGTTTTCCAAATAGTAATTAATTTAATCAATTTCAATACTCAATAGCCTAATTATTCCCTGTGGGCTCGATATCCGTCTTCTTTAAAACATTTTAGTACTTGTTACAATTCAGTGCACTTGCGGATATGTTTTTATAAGAACTGGCCCCAATTTTCCACTATTTGCAAATAAGCTCCAAATTTAATCAAGTTTCAAAAATCCCATATTTTTCATATTTTGAAATCATATATGTCCTTAGAATTGTAAAATTAAATGTGTAACTATGCTAAACCCATTCAACCTGTGGCATGTAATTTCTTGGGGTTTAGATATGTCTTCAACTATTCTACCTCTATGGATGCATGTGTACTCAAATTCATTAAGTGCCATTAAAAATTATAACCTTAGGGATAAATTAAAATTTAGGCTTTGGTCATACAAGTTTATCCTAACACTTAAACATGGCTCAAGTCCTTAATCACTAATAAACTAACCCTTAAGCATGCATGATATTTCTTAGTCTTTTTCATCAAGAAAAGTTTCAAAAACTGGAATGAAATCATGCGTTTTCCTTCTTATCCCAATCACAAGGTTTCATAAATATTTATTTTTCAAGCCTAGGTAAAATAAACCAAAATTTCATAAGTTAAGCATAAATTAATCAAAATCATGCATGCTTGGATGATCAACCCAAGATAGAATTAAAACCTATAATGGCATGCTTTCAACCTCAAATTTAAACCTTCAAAAATTATTCTAAGACATTTATGAATCATATAAAATCATACCAACTCATGCCATGACTAAAAATTCCACCCAACATAATTAATTCCAACTAAACTTTAAATCTGATCCAGTTTTGAACTTAGCATGTTAAACCTTATTTAAACTCGATCAAAATTCATTCTCATGGCTTAAATTAAAACCTAACATGTTGTTCTAATACTTAGCAAGAGATTAAGATTGAATACTTATAAAAATTGTGGCCTCAAAAGCTCTCAAACTCGCTCATTTCAAGATCACTCTCACAACCTACTCAGCTTTAATTCTCTTGAACACTAGGAGGAGAAGAGCTCTCAAGAACTTAAGAGAGGGTTTGAGAAGTGGTGTAGAGAAATGAGGGAGTGGAGGGGGGTTTTATAGGCTTCAAGAGGGGAGGGGATGCTGACCTTGGCTGGAGGAGAGCTTTGTGATTGGTGGAGTGGGCGGTGGTGTGATGAGTGCAACTTCTAGCTTTGTGTCATCCTTATGCATACGTGAATAGTGTGCCCTATGCTACCATGATCTCATCATGGTCAGGTGCTACAAGGAGGCTAAGGGTGTAGGGCTGTTGTGGTGCAGATTGGAAAGAACAAATTAAATTAAATTAAGGCATGACGTCATGCCATGATGTCGCTGATCACTTAATCAAAATCATGCATGCTTGGATGATCAACCCAAGATAGAATTAAAACCTATAATGGCATGCTTTCAACCTCAAATTTAAACCTTCAAAAATTATTCTAAGACATTTATGAATCATATAAAATCATACCAACTCATGCCATGACTAAAAATTCCACCCAACATAATTAATTCCAACTAAACTTTAAATCTGATCCAGTTTTGAACTTAGCATGTTAAACCTTATTTAAACTCGATCAAAATTCATTCTCATGGCTTAAATTAAAACCTAACATGTTGTTCTAATACTTAGCAAGAGATTAAGAATGAATACTTATAAAAATTGTGGCCTCAAAAGCTCTCAAACTCGCTCATTTCAAGATCACTCTCACAACCTACTCAGCTTTAATTCTATTGAACACTAGGAGGAGAAGAGCTCTCAAGAACTTAAGAGAGGGTTTGAGAAGTGGTGTAGAGAAATGAGGGAGTGGAGGGGGGTTTTATAGGCTTCAAGAGGGGAGGGGATGCTGACCTTGGCTAGTGGAGAGCTTTGTGATTGGTGGAGTGGGCGGTGGTGTGATGAGTGCAACTTCCAGCCTTGTGTCATCCTTATGCATACGTGAATAATGTGCCCTATGCTACCATGATCTCATCATGGTCAGGTGCTACAAGGAGGCTAAGGGTGTAGGGCTGTTGTGGTGTAGATTGGAAAGAACAAATTAAATTAAATTAAGGCATGACGTCATGCCATGATGTCGCTGATCACTTAATAAAAATCATGCATGCTTGGATGATCAACCCAGATAGAATTAAAACCTATAATGGCTTGCTTTCAACCTCAAATTTAAACCTTCAAAAATTATTCTAAGACATTTATGAATCATATAAAATCATACCAACTCATGCCATGACTATAAATTCCACCCAACATAATTAATTCCAACTTAACTTTAAATCTGATCCAGTTTTGAACTTAGCATGTTAAACCTTATTTAAACTCGATCAAAATTCATTCTCATGGCTTAAATTAAAACCTAACATGTTGTTCTAATACTTAGCAAGAGATTAAGATTGAATACTTATAAAAATTGTGGCCTCAAAAGCTCTCAAACTCGCTCATTTCAAGATCACTCTCACAACCTACTCAACTTTAATTCTCTTGAACACTATGAGGTGAAGAGCTCTCAAGAACTTAAGAGAGGGTTTGAGAAGTGGTGTAGAGAAATGAGGGAGTGGAGGGGGGTTTTATAGGCTTCAAGAGGGGAGGGGATGCTGACCTTGGCTAGAGGAGAGCTTTGTGATTGGTGGAGTGGGCGGTGGTGTGATGAGTGCAACTTCCAGCTTTGTGTCATCCTTATGCATACGTGAATAGTGTGCCCTATGCTACCATGATCTCATCATGGTCAGGTGCTACAAGGAGGCTAAGGGTGTAGGGCTATTGTGGTGCAGATTGGAAAGAACAAATTAAATTAAATTAAGGCATGACGTCATGCCATGATGTCTCTGGGTAAGGTTCTGAAAAATCTGGGCAGATTTTCACTTCATTTACTAGCATCCTTTGTTTGATCTCCATGGTTGAAATGCACACGTATAATGACACTCTTGGATGCCCTTTTGAGGTGGTGGAAGATGGTGGAGTTGGCTACCAAGTGATGATGTGTGTGCAGTTCAAAGAAAGGGTGAAATGGGGGTGGTTGCCAAGTGGTATCTTGCACAAAAGCCAATCGGTTTTAGCTCTATTTTGGGTGGCTTGGAGTCAAGGTTCACCATGATGACTGGAGGGGCTCTTAGAGATTGGAAGAGGAGGGAGGTGACGTGTGGTGGTGGCTCAACCATGTGCAAAAGTCCAACCAAACATAAGCCATTCGGTTTGACTTCAACTAGGCCTCCAATGGAAGCGGTTGGCTTTTGTGGTTTGATTCCTTGGAGCCAAAATGACCAATACTCCACTGAACTAAGGGGGCTAATGTGAGGGATTAAAAGACAAAAATTCCATTGAGAAAAAGGTGTAATTGGCGTGGATTAGGGGCTGAATTGGTATAATGCACCAATTGATGCATTAAGGTGCCAATTGTGATGTTTTGGGCAATGACATGTCTTTGGCTCTAATGAAATATGTTTGATCAAGAATAATCTTCTAATTTAGTCTAAGAATGATGAAAAACAAAAATAAAAATAATAAAGTCCAGATCAAAATGGTGAGAAATATTTAAAAAGGAAATTAAGCTTAAAACATGGTTTAGGGATAACTAATCATGTTGAAGTTGATTAATGCTCTTAACCCAAGTTCAAGACTTAATTTGGGTCCAAGGAAATCCTTAGGGGCGTGGGGTACAATATAGGCTCGAGGAAACTTGTAACACCCCACTCCCCAATAAAGACATTTTTAGAATTTTCGTGGAGCCAGTGTGCTACTAAACTTGGCTAAAACTTTTCTTTTAATGAAGCACCAAATGCGAAAGATTCTATAAATAAAAAAAATTGTATTAAATACTTAGGGCAGGTTTGGGGGGTGGGATGAGACACAAAATTCTCATCTCATCTCATCTCATCATTACACCTTTTTCAAATCCCCATACAAAATATAATAAACAATTCAACTTTTTCAAATCTCAATTCACATTTTTCAAATCACAATACAATAATAATACTAAAACACAATATTTTAAACTCTAAAACAAAACATAAAATTCTCATCTCACTCCCCAAACCTACCCTTAGAATCCAAGATAGAGTTTGCAGAAGCACTTATTTTAAAAAATACTAAAATCTCATGTGCTTATCAAAATAACTTATTTAAACCTAAAATCATAAATTGAACATGACATAAACTATTTAGGCCTCTGTCTCGCCTCCCTGGGCCAAGTTCTGTTCTGTAGTCTCATCCTTATAAAAACATAAAAATATGCAAAAATGAGTTGAATACTCAATAAGCAACACATCATACTGTAAACATAATAAACATAAGGTTTCTTGAAAAATGTGCATACTCATAAAAACATACGTAAATAATATGAACATGGACATGAACTTATCTTTCACTTATCATAGGCCAATACCCACTGTTGACCCTCGTGAGTTAGGGTTAGCGAATATAAATAGATATTGATTCCACCCGTGGCCGCGAGTTGTGGAATCCATACATAAGAAAGACATATTGGGTGCACTACTAACATGTAGGACCTAGAATGCAATATACCCATAACATAGGTACCATCTTCATATCATAACATAGGCCATTACATATCTTATCATTCATACTTCATCGTAATTATACTTGCATACTTGCTATATCATAGATTTCAAAAGAAATTGCATGCATAGTTGTTATATCATATCATAGATTTTAAATGAAATCGCATTCTTTCATAAATTTCTGTGATGCATGTTTCCTCACATAAAATCATGATTTTTCATAAATATTTTGATGCATAAATCTCACATACAATCATGTATTTCCATAAACCTTTTGATGCATAACTCATTTCATAAAATCATGAATTTTCATAAATAATTTAATGCATAAATCTTCACATAAAATCATGGGTTTTCAAAATTTTATCATGACTTGGGTGTGTAAAAAGGGGCTTCCAATGGAGGGTGTACATGCATAATATTTTTATAAAAGACATGTTATTTATCGTACATAAGTGTAAGGATATGATCATGTTACTTACCTTGTTGCACTAATCCACTATTTTCATCACATAATCGGTTGCCTATAAAAATAAACATGTAATCTGCATAAATTTCTAATTAAACAGGTGATTTTATTTAAAATCTAAACTACAAAAATAACCTATATTTTCATAAATCCTAAAATCTTCCTAACACAAAATTATTCTCATCTGTTAATCCTAAAAAGTAGGGGCATTTTTGTAATTTAACTAATTTACCTAAATTTCATTCTATTGTTTCATGCATTCGGGAATGGGTTTATGCGAGAGGCAATGGGTAGGGGCTTACCATGATCAGCAACTAGGGGCGGCTCGTGGCAGGGCGTGGTGGCAACTCCGGCAAGTGGGTGACTATGCAACTGAGAGAGAGAGACAGAGAATGAGAGAAATGAGATGAACAAGAGAGAGAGGACACATCATGAGGGAGAGGAGGGAGGTTACCAAGAGAGGTGGAGGCTGGGCATGGTGGTCCATTCGTGTCTCCATGAAAGTTTGGCAATGAGGGAACCTTCCGATGGTGTGCTACAGCCATGCACGGTTGTGGGCTGAGCAAGAAACTTTCTCTGTTTGCGTAGTAATAAAATAGAGGCTATTTTTTTGGTTGTTTAGGCAGAAAATAATGGATTTGGCTAGATAGAGGGTGGCTGAAACAGAGGCTCTCGGTGGTTGGCTTGTGCAGGTGCTAGTGGAGGAGGGAGGAGATGTGAGCTAGGGGTGTTGCATGGTGAACGTTAGTGTGGACAGGTGGTGCAAGCACAACCTTGTGGGGTGTGGTCAGTTGTGGCAGTGGAAAGATCGTGAGGTTGCTGTGTGTGGAGGAAACGACGTGGACCAACTCGACAGTGAGGTTATTTTTGGTGGTTTACGGTGGAGGGAGGCTATGTGCTCGTGGTTGGCTGTTTCCGTCGAGCATGAGGGACTCAGCAGCATTGGTAGAACTGTTAGAAGCGACATGAGGGGCTTTTTTTCCAGATTTGTTTGTGTTTATTTCTGGAGTCTAGGATGAGTTTTATAGATGAGAGGGAGGGAGATATTGTGAGTGATGAGGAAATTGGATAAAATTGGAGTTGGGAGTTGGTTTTGATCAAAGAATCTTATTCAAACTGGAAATCCAACAATATAGGAATACACACACGGAATAGGGAAAGACTTTTTATTTTTTTATTTTTTAAAAAAAGACACCATCTAGAAACATATCTTAAACTATATCTCAAATTAAAAATAAAAAGAAATTAATCCTTCTTCATCCATAAAAATATTAGCAGAAAAAATAACCTAATTATCAAACCCAATAAAATATCCATAATTATCCCTAATAATATTGGATCGAGTTGTTACAAAACCAATGATATGATGTATGTAGGCTTAAAAAAGAAGTGTGAAAATACAAGACAAGAGGCTTTGGGCCTTGTTTGGCATAAAAGACCATGAGTGAGAGTTGCATTGTAATGCGTGTCCTTGTGGTGGGACTTTTTGTGATGCCCCCAGATTTCGCTTGGGATCGAACGGACATCTGAAGCGTCGGGACATGCAACACAATGTTATTTGCCCCCGTTCATGATATATAAGATGCAATGTTCCTAACATGCATCTAGCATTATCCAATATTCGCAGTGGATAATAAATTTTTTTTTGTTTTTTTTTTAGCAATACTAACCACCAAACTGAAATATCCCAAATACTTAAAAGATACTTCATATTTAACGACATACTAAACAACTAAGATCACAATAATAGTCCATATGGTTGTGATTAAAAGAGTGCTGGAGATTGAACTTCACAAATACAAGTAGTAATCTGAGGTAACTACTGTACTACCATCTACGTCGCACCGTCGTTTAGTCGACCGTTTTCAGTTGGTCGATTCCCGGTTCTCCTTCAATTCTATAACAAAATCTACCATTCGAGGGGAATGGTAGTTTGGACTACCACAGTGAGATTTGATTACAAATCTCAGCAAGTTAACAGAAAACTTCCACATAGGTTAATGATGCATGCATGGCAGTAAAAACATGAATGCATAATCAAATCATAAGTAATCATAGCACAACTTGACATATAACATAACATAACTGGCATAACTTAAACTGAAACTGAAGCTTAGCATGAACGTGACTTGAAACATAACATGGACTTGAAACATAGCATGAACGTGAACATGGACTTGAAACATAACATGAACGTGAACATGCATGATTTGAACTTGAACTTGAGCATGACATAACATAAATGTGAACTTAGAACATAACGTAAACGTGAACATAACATAACATGAACTTGAAACATATTCTTGTCTCATGGGATTACCATGATTGCATGAATGTAAACTTGAACATAACATAACGTGACACATGACTTGAACGTGAAATGCATGAACTTGGAATCTTATTCAATAGACTTAATCATAAAGTGACCATATGGGTGCTACACAGGTCCCCTTGAGCCGTGTGTCCCTGCCGATTACCACATCACGTCATAGGTATCTATACCAGCTGTGAGTGCGTTAATACGTACTCTACAGTTGTTGTGGCCCCACGTATTCTAAGTGTCACAATTGTTGTATCTCACGTAGTGTATGCTCTACAGTTATTGTGGCCCCATACTTCATGCTCCACAGTTGTTGTGGCCCCATGACTTATTTGTTTGTGCCACACTTGCTGTGGACACACGTAATATAATGTGTGGCACCATCGGCGTTAGTGCCTGGCGCGCTCCGGTGACCAACTAATTAGGCCCCATTCGCAACCTGTTGACTGTACTTCGTCAACCCAGGGAATTTCACACCTATTTAAACACTCCAGCGTGAACAAAGGAGTTCCACTAGGATATTACCCTATCCTAGCGCTTAGGGTCGTGATTGACATGAATGACTTAACTGGCATACATGACATTTCGTAACGTGACGTAACATGAACGTGACATAAAATAAAGAAGTCCTGACGTAGCATAACGTGACATGAATGTAAAACGACAGACATGACATACTTCGAGACATAAATGTAACAGAAAATATTTCATAACATGGCATACATGTAACATGCAACATTTCGTAACATATCATATACCATATAACATACAACATTTTTTAACATGTGTAACATATGACAGTGAATATTATGTGACATGAAATACATGTAATAGATGGCATACTTACATGACATACTTGCAATGTATAGCAATACGTGACATAATATCTTGTGTAACAGATGAATAATTCATGACATAATAAATTATGTGAATAGATAAATATGTAATGACTTGGCATGGCACATATGATAACATGCATACATACTCTTTAGTTCCCTTACTTATCACTCATACACATTAAACTGATAGTAAGTTAAAAGCTAACTTACCTCGATCGTCGCGTTCTACTAGAATAAAGCACGAAACACGAGGAACTGTGAGAGAGTATTATAAAAGTTAGAAATTAATTACTAACAATTAGAAATGTGAAAAGAGACAACTAAGAGTAAAATTACCATTTTACCCTCTTCATGTGGGCAAATGACCATTTTACCCCTAACTTAAGGATTTGACATCCTAATTCCAAAAATTACCAAAATTTACATTCTTTATGTAAATTTTGTCCCAAACTCAAATATCAACTCAGAAAAATTTAAAACCAATCACAACTATGAAAAACTCACTATGGCCGAAACCTACATAGGCCATTTATCTTGATTTTGGTTGCAATTCTTTCAAGTTTCAAAACTCATGAATAAACCAAAATCTTGCAACAAAGATCTTCCTATCCTAAGTTTAAAAACACACTTAAAAAAATATCCATTAAGAAAAAAGCTAATTATCAATACCAAACTTTTTGTAAAAAGACCTAAACTTTTTAACAAAAAGTAAACCTTAAATCACAAGTTTTGACCCTAAATAAAAACATCTCGAAGAATTCAAAAAAATCAAATCTTACTTGTAACATATTCATAACATCATCCTAAGATCAAACATGCTTTAAATCATCAAACAAAATTCACCAAAAATCACAAAACAACACTTGGAGTTTTTGGTTTTAAACTTACTCCAAAACAGAAACTTTTCTCTCCATTAACTTTGATCATTCTCTTGATCCATGGCTTATACACATGTGATCTTCAAACTAAAAAATATCATGGTTTAAAAATGTGTCCTAAAGAAGATCCAACCATCAAACTTAAAATCAAATGGCTAAAATTTAATAAAACATGGATCTAACTCAAAAACATCAAATTTTAGGCCTAACCGAAATCCTCTTGCATAGAAAATCATATCTTTAAAACTAATACTGAATATCTTCGAAATAACATCCTAACATGTATATAAGAGGCTTAGGATCATCATATAAAAATATCAAAGCCTTTGAAATAAGATTAGACCATGAAATATTCAAACTTTCACAAAACAGAAACTATTTTTCCACTTCCAGTTTTCAAGTTTCTAACTCTGAGAAAATCTATCATCAAAAGCTTTATTCATACAACAAAACCTCAATGAACATTCATAAACACATGTTAACAACACTCCATAAAATCTTCAGACCAAGATATGTCCATTAGCTTGGTCAAAACTTCCAAAACATAACTTACTCTTTGGTTTCACTCCCAAAATGACCTTTCCATGGTTAAAAATACTTTTGACCGACCAAATGAGTATGGAATGAGCTAATAAGATATCCACGGAAACTAGACTCAAAGACGAACAACTTATGTGAGGAATCATCTTGGTAAAATACCTACAAAGGGTCTAAATTGGCCACGCAAAATGTCCCAGAAATCTGCCCGAGAGAGCTCTTTTGGGTTTCTCTCTAAGAACGGGGGAAAAAAAGTGATAAAATGGAATGAAAAGTACCTTACACGACTATAGACTCTTGGAGGGGGAAGTTGTGGGCTTGAAAGACCCTTGATTGGAGTTGCCTATGTGACATAAAGTGGAGAATAGTGAGAGGAATGGACTGCCTGCAGCAGTTGTGAGAGATGGAGGTTGATGGAGTGGACTTCTCCTCACATCAAGGTACTAATGGGTTGCAGCCAATGGCAGTGGATGGTCTGCCATGTGGGGGAGGAAACTTCTCCAAGAAGCTTTGCCAAGGTGGCCAATTTCGTGGGCCCCACCAAGTGGGCTTCAATTTGGGGTTTAAAGGGGGTTTGGTTAGGGTTTGAGATGCTATCAAGCCCAAAACTAATTTTTCTTGGCCCAATCAAATTTCCAAGGTTTAAAAGGTTGGATAATGATGTCATAACAAGGATTTTATTAATTAATAGCATGTGGAAGTGATTTAATCAAGTGATTAAACACAATGCTAGAAATCGGGTTAAAAAGGGTTTGGAGACCAACTTTAGGGTTTGGGGAAACTGTTTAAGATTTCAGTTTTACCAAGCTTTTGGGGTTTCAATTGGATTCCAACCATTTAGGGTTTTGCTAGGGTTGAAACCCTATTTGGTTTGGCACAATTTGGTTGATCAGATGAAACAAAGTTTTACTTAGGTGGCATGATCTCACACCTTGACTTCCTTCACAAATCCATTTAATGGTTCCTCTTTGTGCCAAGTCTCTAATATTATTTACCATGTGTGGCTAAGATCTTACCAAGTGTCCAAATGAAACTTCTCTAACCTAATTTGGACATTCCACACTGTGATTTTGAAAATACCGCACTGGGTGTGCTTATCGAGGTTACTATTCACTCCAAAAAAAATGCATAATAAACTTAGTACTGAAAAATTCTAAATATTCATATTAACCTATAGTGAAAATCGTTTAACGAAATTCAACCCCGAAGTGCCCCTAAAAATAATTTCACAATTTTCAACAGACGTTTCGTCCGGAATTATGAAAATAGGCTATTGCGCCATAAAATCCTAAATAATCCACTGAGTCTAATGGCGTAGACCATAACGCATTCTGACACTTCTAACTACCTCAAATAATTAAACTCATATTTCTAGCTCCATAGTGAGTGATAATACTGACTATGTTGACAGACTAAAGCCTGTGTGATTGGTCGATTCGTAAAAACTTATGGGGTTTTCAGGAGATTCCTAAAGTCAATAGAAATTCCACAAATGAATTTCTAGCAGGCTGTTATACTTTTTGTAAAATATTTTTATAAATGACCACGGGAATTACCGTCCGATATAAAACTTTTTACTTGCATACCCAGGGTGCAACACTCTACGTTTATATCGTAAAATGTGCTTTTAGAATGATAGGTTTACAGCCGAAAACATTAATCTTACAATAAAAGGTCTCTCGTACGGTTAAAACTTGTGCCTAGACTTCCGTGCTCTTCCCCATGGGCCATGTCTGTCCTTTCATATCAGTTCCTGTGAGGGGGAGGGATATGCATAAAAACTAAAATGAGTCGATGACTCGTAAGCATTACTTCATACCGTTAAAATATAACAACATAGATTTTCATTCATGCATTCATCATTCATACATACTATACGTGCGTGCGTGCGTGCATAGAAAACTTCACTGGACGGGGTTTTCCTTTGAACATGGACTTTCTTCTCGTAAAACGTATTCCCCGTCAGTGCCTTCATTTCTACAAGATATAAATGCATTCATTCGAAAATGTCACTGGACGGGGTTTTCCTTTGAAAATGGATTTTCCTTTTGTAAAACGTTTCCCCCGTCAGTGCCTTCATTTCTTAAAAGTTCGTGCGTACGTGTGTTCATATATTCTTTCTTATCACTTTCATAGGCCAGTACACACTGTTCTAACCCCGTGTGTTGGGGTTAGAGGTCTTCCTTTGGACCTGGACTCCACATGTAGCCATGGGTTGGGAATCCCTTTTCAGTTAGGGGGCAGCACTGGGTGCACTTCCAGTACTACTTACCCGGTATTGCAATCTGCCCATTCATTGGTACCCTTTCATTCATTCATGTGGCCATTACGTGTCTTCATACATTCATGCTTTCATGTATTTTCTTTGATTTTCATTCATTCGTTCATGGCAGCTCTAGAGAGATGGAGCTTTCATTCAGTTCTTTCTTTCATTCAACAGTCCATTCATGAGAAAACATTCATTTTATGAGAAACATCATTTGGGGCGTAAGCCCGAAAATGTCTTTCTTTTCGTGGCATTCGTAAAACATTCGTTCATGGCCTCGTAAAACATTTAAAACGTCAACTTTTATGGTATCCATAAGCATCACCTTAAACGTCGTCTCTTATGTTATCCATGAGCATCACCCCATGGCATCCATAAGAGCGTCGGTTCGTAGGATCCATAAAAGCATCCGTTTTCATGTCATTCGTGCATTTACATCAGTTCGTGGATTTTCTTAGAAAATACATACAATAGATACAGCATATAGTCATCCATTCACATGCGTACAATTAATACTTTGGGTGCGTAAATAGGGGCTGCCAAGGAGGGGCCGTACATACTTATACCTTTGAACACTTAGCATTTTCTTTCTTAAAATGTCTTTCGTATCCTTTCGTAAAGCATCGTGAGAGAAAGCGTTTCTTTTCATTTCTTTATATATTTTAGAAAGACTCTATAAGAGTATGAACGTAACACTTACCTGAACTCTATGCTACTTGCATATCATGCAGTCCATTCATGTGCGTGTCAGATGGCAACCTAGATGCATACACATAACATTAACGTCATTCTCTATCTAATGCATAATCAATTTACCCAACATTCTGCTACGTCAACTCCTAATTCATCACGAGTACGATTCCTCACGTACTCCCGTCACATCGTGACATCTCATCACGTTCCCGTTACGCCATTCCTACACTCTAACACTTCACCCATCATAAGCATGACTGCCAATAACCACGTCACCTCGTGATGTTGCCTAGTCATGCTTCTGCTGAGTACTCTCATACTTGTTCCGCTACTTCGCCCATCATAAGCATGACTGTCAATAGTAATGTCACTTCGTGACATTCCCCAGTCATGCTTCCGCTGCGCACTCTTATACTTGTTCTGCTACTTCACGCCTACTCCCAGCCATAAGTCAAGTACGGTGACACCCGTCACTTTAGACTACAGGCCTCACTATAATTACTTCGGGACACTGTTTCACAGTTTCCGATACTACTCATCACGTTCCACACCCATCAATTCACATAACCATCCTTATCTCTGCGACACGTCACACGGTGTATCGTTGTACCTCATAGAGTACACTTCACGTATACTCCCTTCACATACGCCACATCACCATTATGACATACTTGCCATATAGTACATCACTCCACCACATAGAGTACATTCCATGTGTACTCCCTTCACATGCACTACACCACATCACCATTATGGCATACCCGCCATATGGTGCATCACTCCACCACATAGAGTACACTCCACGTGTACTCCCTTCACATAAACCACGCCACATCACCATTATGGCATATTCGCCATATGGTGCATCACTCCACCACATAGAGTACACTCCAAGTGTACTCCCTTCACATGCACTACACCACATCACCATTATGGCATACCCGCCATATGGTGCATCGCCATATGGTGCATCACTCCACCACATAGAGTACACTCCACGTGTACTCCATTCACATACACCACGCCACATACCAATTATGGCATATTCACCATATGGTGCATCACTCCACCACATGGAGTACACTCCTCGTGTACTCCCTTCACACATACAACGCCACATGACCATTATGGAATACCCGCCGTATGGTGCATCACTCCGCCACATAGAGTACACTCCACATGTACTCTTTTCACACACCACGCCACATCCTCATTATGGCGTAGTCGCCATATGGTACATCACTCCACCACATAGAGTACACTCCACGTGTATTCCATTCACACACACCACGCCACATCACTATTATGGCATATTTGCCATATGGTGCATCACTCCACCACATAGAGTACACTCCACGTGTACTCTCTTCACACACGTCACATCATCATTCTCGCATATTCGCCATATGGTGCATCACTCCACCACATAGAGTACACTCCACGTGTACTCTCTTCACACACACCACGCCACACAGAGTACACTCAGCGTGTACTCCTCCCATTCCACATACACCACGCCACCATTACAACACAGTCCACAACACTACACATCACACTTATCAATTACGCCCAACACTTCACCGTACACTACACGGCACAACACATCTCCACCCAACACAGATATGCACAACACCTCACATACACATCACATCACAATACCACAACTTCACAAATACCACCAGCACAGTCCACAACCTAGTCAACTAATCAATATCTAGCATAATTAACGAGGGATAGAGGGTTATACCATCGACGGGATAACCCGTGCATTGCTCGTTGATCGTCACAGGTTATGATGTCGGAAGTGTTGTACGTGGTGGCTCACCCACGTACGTTAACTGTTTAGGTGTTTAGATAGCTAGGTGTGGTCTTGGAAGGGCTCGTGAAGGCCTTGTGATGATGACAAGGAGAGTAACACGGCGGATCTAGCCTTGTATAGTGGCGGTCAGCCACACGCAGTGGCTGTCCATCACGTGCAGTAACTACCCACCACTCAAAGTGGTGGTTTGGACCTAGGGTTGGGCTGAGGGGTTGCTGGTGGAGCTCCTGGTGGCACTGGAGTGGCGCCACGGTGGCTCACGGCGGAGGAGGGTGGAATGGCCGTGTAAGGGGGGAGGGAGAAGCCGTGGGAGAGTGGCAGAGAGTGTGCATGCATGGGTGGCAGATCGGTGCCGTGGATGGCTGGGATGGCTGGGATGGCTTGGTGGTGGCTTGAGGAGGCTAAAGGTGGCGGTCAATCACCGTGGGTGGCGGTGCACGGTGGTGGAAGGCGTGCAACCCATGCGTGGAGAAGGGGAAGCCCATGCGTGGAGGAGGGGCTTCAGGCCATGGGTCAAGTGGAGGAGGAAGGGGGAGGGAAGGGGAGGTTCGTGGTGATGCCTAGTGGCCGTGGGTGGCCGCGTACGGTGGCACACGGTGGGGAAATGGGTCTAAGACCCATTTCGGCTACTTGCGGTGAGGGGAGAGGGAGGACTGTACGTTGGAGACCTAGCTTGCTGGAGGAGGATGACTTGTGGAAGAGGAAGCTGCCGTGGCGGTGGTGGCGCTGTTGGGTGGCGCACGGCGGTGCAATGAGCACAAGCCCATTCGGGAAGTGCATGGCCAGTAGAGAGAGAGGGAGCGTGAGAGAGAGGGGCTGGGCTAGGGGGCTCGCCGGAGTGAGGTGCAGCTTGTGGTGCCGGCGGTGAGAGCTGTCGACGCACAGCGGCACCGGGCTGAGGCGTGGAGCATACGGCATGGAGGTAGACTACGTACAATGTACGCTGGGGAGAGGGAGGAGAGAGAGAGAGAGAGCTGAGGGAAAAAGTGAGGGAGAAATAGAGGGGGTCTGGGTATTTAACCCAGTCCCTTCGTCTAGGGATCCACGTAACGATCTAACAGTGAATCTCAAATACTGATTTGAAAATGCATAAATATTAACTTAATTAAAAACGCTTAGAGGAATTAAGGTAGAATATTATTTTAAACTAACTTTAGTTTATAAAATAATATTCCTTCATCATTAATAAAATGATGAAGTCTCACTTAATATATTAAAGAGAATAAAACCATTTAATTAATAAAAGCTTTCAACATAAATTTCATAATATTTTAAATAGTTGAAATCATTTTAATAATGATATTAAAATGATATTAAAACGATTTTTGACAATTATAATTTTTTGGAGCTATTCAAGAATATTATAATTGTTGTATTTAAAATCAAACTTAGTTTAATAACACTGGAAATACTCCTTATAAATATTTCCAGTATATTTAATATTGAAACACACCATCAGGGTTCAGCACGCATGATGGGTCTTGCAGTCACTAAATAGAAGGGGCAGATAAATCACATAATTTATGCCCTCAGGAGTTTGCTTACGTCATAAAGAAGGAACGTACGTCAGAAAGAGAAAAGCGTACATAAGAAGGAAGAAGCGTATGTAAGAAGGAATGAGAAGGGTATTACATGCATGGTTTATAGGCTTTGGGTGTGGGTTGATCGGAGGCCTTGGTTCCAGATTTTAAGAGGTCATGAGAAGCCTCAAGATCCACAAAGATGGAGCTTGAATGGCTTGTCGTATCATAAATGGGCCATAGGTCAAATCTAACACCAAGTTAGGCCCAAAATGCCTTATGCCTTCCTCACACTTGGGCCCAATATTTCTAAGGCTACCTCACACTTGGGCCCATAACATTCTAAGGGTTTAAGGTCCTTAAGTGTAGGACTAATGGACTTGCTTACTAAACCACCCACACTTAACCCTTAAGCTTATCCACTAATGACACTAAGTGCCATAGTTTAATGACTAAGGGACATTAAGGGTTAATCCTAATAGGTAATTAAGCGAGGTGTTACAATTTATATTCAATGACTAACGTGGGTGGTTTAAAGGTGGTATTAGCAGTTGAGACAAAGCTTCAAGCTATAATAACAGCTCTTCAAATCATAGAAAGGCATGTTGTAGTCCAAGGATCCTGGAGGTAGTATTCTTCATGTTGTGGCCTTTTGTCTCATCATTTGCAACTATTATTAATTCGTTTTGTAGGTCTAAGTTCATTAGTTGTTTGAAATCTGTTTAAACATGCAATTGTAGATTTTAAGAATTGGATGCTCAAGAGTCAAGACTCCTTAAGCTGGAATGTTTTGCAAATTGATTAGAATGCACAATTTGGCCATGGAAGGACCCTTGAGACCCCACGCTCTATATGTCGATGAAAATGCTTGCATAGGTAATTTCCTACACAAAATTAGGATATTTTTTCTGTCACATGGACATTTTTTTTTCCTTTAAATGTTCAATTGAACTGTTGGCAAGGTGCAGAGAATGCGCACACCATGCAAGTAACACATTTGAAATGGATGAAGTTCTTGGGTGTGCCAGCGTCAAAGTACAATATGGCGATGATGACCGAAATAGTGAGGTAAAGCAAGTTATACCTGGGGATGACTCCAAGACTTGCAGGTATCTATTGATTGCCCTGTCAATTGCATTGATTGGGTAGATAGAGAAGAATTGGAAGTATTGGAGTTCTTGATTCAGCCTCAGCTGAAAGAACGGTATGGTGTATTTGGAGGAGCTTGGGAAGTTTTCTTGGCAGCCAACTCCTTCAGCATGCGGCTTAAACAGCAGGCTGGCACTCTAAGAAATGGTAAGAACTTTAATCGCAGTATGATCTTATTAGATACACTGTAACTCATACAACAAGGTACATATGCTTATACGATATTTTATGGTGTATTTAATATAGAGGGATATAAAGTGGTCTTTTAACAACTTGCATCCAGTAGTCCAACTCAAAAGTTTGATCATTGAAATTTGAATGGAAGGTTTTTCAAAGCATGAGTTCCCACCAACCCAGAGTCAAGTCTTGGGAAAGATTATTGGCAATCCTTTTTATTTATTTTAGTGCAGGTCTTGAGAAAGTGTGGGATGTAATTACTACTACTACTATTATTTCCCTTTCCACATGGTGAATGAGTTTAGCCATAAGGAAGGTGGAGAGGGAGGGGTTATATTACCCAACTTAACAAATCTGAGTTGGTAGAAACTCTAATTGATTTATTAAAAATGGCAGAAAGAAAAACTGCTTGCATGGAAACTTTCCCATCCCTCTAGAGCTATGGAGGAATGCATTGATTGGAAGAAGCAGACCCATTCTAAGCACTTAAAGACGGAGTAACCATTAGCTCTCTGTAATCCTGATATGTAATTTTCATATATTGTAATTTTGTGTTTTGTAACGTAATGTATAAATACCAAATAATGTAATATGTAGTAAATTGTATTATGTATTGCATGCATTTTACATGATAAATATTGAATTTCTTTTTTTAGACGCATTTAGTTAAAAAGATAATTAGTTGTTTTATATAGAAAAAAATATGGAAAAAAATATGTAAAAATAAATAAATCATTCGGGTATAGGTTTCGGCCCTAGTTTGAAATCTAGGTTTTGGCCCGTTTATACCTGGGTACCCGGTCCGGAACCAGGGTGAACAGTCCTATGGAGAGATATATGACCTAAAACTAGAGCCTCGTTTAGATTCAAAGTTGATCTCATTTAATTATTACAACTTTTCTAAATTTTCACGCAAAATATAATAAATAATTCAAAATTTTCAAATTCTAAAACAATAATAATTTTAATAAATAATATTCTAACAATATTCTATTCAACTTTCATCAAAACTCATCTCATCTCAACTCACTATGCAAATCTCACCTAAAGAGACCATTGTTTTGTTGCACAATATATATATATATATATATATATATATATATAATGAATAAATAAGTGGCGATAGAGGTGAACAATAAAATTGTCGTTCTCTGTGCATCCCATCCATTTTTTTAGTGCTTTGTCCTTTCTATCCTATTATGATTTTCTTTTGTGTCCATTTACATAAGGATGGTTTGGTCTTTTTACTATAGCGGTGTTAGAGGAGTTACAAGTTTTGTTTTGTTTTTCCTTCTGCCTTTTTATTTGCCTTCCATCTTGTCTCTCTTTTTTTTAATCTTCTCTTCTTCACCTTCTCTTCATCTCTCTCTCTTTCTTCTTTTTTCTTCTGCTTTCTCAGTTGGCCGTTTCTCTATGTCTTCTCTTCTCTTTTTGTTTTAACTTCTATTGGTGTCTCTTCAGGTTTGTTCTCTACAAGGTTGGAATTTTTTTTTTTGTCGTTTACATGTTCTAGGTTGTTCTGTGGGTTTTTTTTTCCTCCTACTATTGGTTCACATTTTTTGTTGCATTTTTGTGAAAATATATATTTTTTTATGGGTTTGTATGATCTGAGTTTGTATAATTTTTTTGTATTTTTTGTCATTTTTTTTTTGCACAGTCTTGTTGGTTGTGTATTTTTTTGGATTGTTTTTGAGAATGTGTCTTTTTTTCATGGGTTTCCATGAGGCTTTTGTGTTTTATGGGTTTGCATGTTGTGGATTTTTTGTAAAAAATTATATCTTTCTCTCGGTCTGTTGGTGTCTCTTCAGGTTTGTTATGTGCAAGGTTGGGGCTTTTTTTTGTTTACATGTTCTGGGTTGTTTTGTTTTTTCATCTGGGTTGTTCTGTGGGTTTTTTTTCCACCTGCTATAGGTTCGCATTTTTTGTGAAAATATATATTTTTTTATGGGTTTGTATGATCTGAGTTTGTATATTTTTTTGTATTTTTTCTCAATTTTTTGTTTTTATTGCACGGTCTTGTTGGTTTTGTATTTTTTTTGGATTGTTTTTTAGAATGTGTCTTCTTTTCATGGGTTTCAATGGGTTTTTTGTGTTTTAGGGGTTTGGATGTTGTGGGGTTTTTGTATTTTTTGTAAAAAATTACATTTTTCTCATGGGTTTTAGCTTTTTCGCGTTGGATCTTTTCTCATGCGGTTTTGTTCGCTTTCTATTTTCGAATTTGTGTATGTTTTTGGATTTTTTTGAGAATGTGTATTTTTTCATGGGTTTCCATGAGGTTTTTGTGTTTTATGGGTGTGTATGTTGTGAGATTTTTGTATTTTTTGTAAAAACTTATATCTTTCTCACGAGTTTTAGCTTTTTCACGTTAGATTATTTTCTCATGCAGTTAGACATTTGTTCGTGTGTTCTGGTATGTTTGTTGGTATGTTTTGAATTTTTGAGTCCTCGAGTTTCTGTAATTTTTTGTTCTGGGTTTACGTCTTCTCGATTTTGTGTGAAAACATACATTTTTTGTGCTATTTATGGTTTTTTCAAATGGGTTATGGCTTTTTTGCGTGTGTTGTAAAGTTTATATTTGCTCGTGTCATTATCTATGATCTATACATTTATGAGAAAATATCATCTTTTTAATAATCCAATGTTGTATCTTCTCTTTTTGTGACGTAATGTTTGTTTTTCTTTCTTTTGTATTTTTTGGTATTTTTTATAATCCAGTGTTGGGTTTTTTCTCATGCAGTTAAATATTTGTTTGTATATTGTGGGTTTGGATACAACAGATTTTTTGAATTTTTGCTAAAAAAATATTTTTTTCGTGTTGTGTTTTTAATGTTGTTAAATGTTTGTTCGTCTTCGGATTTTTGTATTTTTTTGGTTTTGGGTTTACCTTTTTTTGGTTTTTTGTATTTTTTGCGTGAAAAGATAGATTTTTTGTGTCCTTCATTTTTTTTTTCAACTTAGTTATGGCTTTTTTATATAATCTTTTTTATAATGCAGTATTTTAAAGTTTGTATTCGGTTGTATTATTATCTGTGATCTATAGATTTGTAAGAAAATATAATTTTCCTTATGATCCAGTGTTGTATCTTTTTTTTCATAATGTAATGTTGGTTTATGTTTTTGGTTCTGTGATTTACAATGCAATCTTGTATTTGCATTTCTGCTGTAAAGTTAGTTTTTGTTGGTATAGATAAAAGTTTTTTAAACTTGTTCTATAGAGTTTGAGTTGTGTGAAGTTAATTTTTTCAGGTATAATGCAGTGTTGTATTTTTTGTTTTTTATAATGCAGTGTTGGCTTTTTTGCTTTCATCTTCTTGTAAAGCTTGTCTTTTGGTTGTATCATTAGTGATGCTTTTTCGGTTTTTTCTTTTCTTATGATTCAGTTTTTTTCGTGTGTAGTGTTGGGTTCTGTGGAAAATATAATGGTTTTTTGCGTTTGTGAATATTTTTTTAGCTGTTTGGTGTTTTTTTTTTTGCTTAGAATTTTGTTTGCTTTTTTTTTTATTTTGTTTTTGGTTTTGTGATTTACACATGCAATCTTGTATTTTCATTTTTGTTGTAAAGTTTGTTTTTGTTCGCATAGATAATTTTTTTGTTTAAATATGTTCTATAGAGTTTAAGTTGTGTGAAGTTAATTTTTTCAAGTATAATGCAGTGTTGGCTTTTTTGCTTTCATCTTCTTGTAAAGCTTGTGTTTTGGTTGTATCATTCGTGATGATGTTTTTTCTGTTTTTTCTTTTCTTATGATTCAATTTTTTTCATATGTAGTGTTCGACAAGAACTTTTAGTGAATTTGAGATGTGATCTAATTCCTTTGGTTTGGTGTCTCAGACCAAAAAAATGGGGTCAAATCCCAAACTTGCTGAAAATAGTATATTTGGCAGTTTAAAATTTATAGTTTGAACTGTAGTGTATATAAATTTGTTGAAATTCTAATTTTATGTTATTGCTCGATTCTATTATGGCATAACATTTAACCCACCGATGAAGTTCCTAATCGGAAATTTTCCATTAGGCCCAATTGGTTTCCTGTCCCTGACGGGGATGACTACGAGGTGATTCTCTCCCCTCTTGAAGAAGCCCGTGTTAGACTGGTGGAGTCCTAGGCTCAAGCCCACCCCAAATTGTGCCTTCCGGATGCGCTTTTAACCCCCAGTAACATTGAGAGGTTTGTGATGGTTCCTAGTTGGGCCCATATTTTGGGGCGTCAATTTTTGGGTGCTCCCCTGCTGACGGGAGATTTGAAAAAGAAGAAATGTCTTGGCGAAGGCGGGAGAAAACAAAGAAATGTTAAAAAAGCTCGTGTCTCGCCTCACTCCAATGAGTCCATCTCATCCAAAGGTGGTGTTCTACTTCCCTCGGCAACGGGAGGAGAAACAAAATTGGTACCTCCCAAAAAACAGAGTGAGACCAAGTTGAGTTCTTCTCAGGAGTTGCCGAGTAAAATTGTCCCTCAAAAGGGTGGGAGCACCAAGGTGGCCTCTTCTCAAGAAGAACCAAGTGTTATGGATCCACTACCTCTTTCTTTGGATGACATTATGTTGCAGACCGAGAAAGACATGGAGAGTATACTCAACACAGAGGCGGCTGCTGAAGTTGATGCCTAGCCTTCGAGGACTCTGACTGATGATTCCTGGTAGTAATGTGATGATACTTCAATAGAAGAAGACATCCTTGTTTTGAACCCAGTCCTCTTCACAACGCCACCTCTTGCTCCTACGAACTTCCCGCCCTTTAATGCTCCCACGCCTCTATTGACTTCACCCCCGCCAATTGTTTTTGTGCCTTTTGACGCTCCCTCAGATCTACCTCGATTGGAGGGGGCAAAGAGGGTAGTGCTCAAGAGTTGGTTGCGGCACTTAGTTCCCCCCTTTCCTCAACGACTTCGAGTGTGGTTACTCCGGATTTGCCATTTGTTTTTCCAGCCCTATCCCTTGCCAGTGGCAGGAGGGTTTCAATTCCTTCGCCGCCTTTTATGTGTCTCCTCTAGGAAGCGGCGAAGCATCTTTGACAACTCTTAAGGAGGGTCTTGGTACCGATGAGGCTGCACCCCGCCAAGAGGAAACTGATGAGATAGGGAAGGCCAAAAATTGCATGGTCCCTCTCGTTGAACCATCTATTTGCTGCCCTTTGTTCGCTGCCTTTCCCCAGGGGGAGTTTGCTAACGTCTCCTCGCCGGCTGTCAACCCGAGAGGCTCTTCTGGCTCCCATCTTGTGGCTTCCCCGGACTCCCTACCTACTCATCAAGCAGAGGTTATCAATGCCTTTGTTCAACAACTTCGTAGTTTTTTGCGCCAGTATTGTTACTTTCTCCTTAATGCCTTGGTCAATAATTCCGAAGAATATACTTTTAGTCCTTCTCTTTTTTTTTCTAGGGAATTGATCATCTTGCTACAGATTTAGCGGATGATTGGATGCAATTGGAGGGCGAGACGACTCAACTGGCTGACGAGTTGGCTCTTTTTGAGGCTCGCTCCCATTCTTTTGATGACGACTTAGTTGCTCTTCGAGCCCAAGTTGCTTCACTCTAGGAAGAGCTGGCAACTTCTTCTGTGGATGCAGACCACTACCGTTAGGAGGTGGTATCAATTGGGATGGAACGTGATGACCTCGCTACTTGCCTTAATGAGGCAGAGGGACAATTTAGTTGCCCTGGTAGAAGCTTTTAAGAAAGAACGCGATGAGTTGGCTGCTCAGGTGGAGCATGTTTTGAAAGAACGCGATAGCTTCGCCTCTAGCCTTGATCTTGTGAACTCATGAATCGAAGGATTGGCTAAGTCCAAATCTGAATATGCTTCTCGCTTGGCCTCTCTTGGCTACGAGAAAAGGGAGTTGCTTATAAAGCTTGGGGCAGCTGAAGGGATGAAAGCTGAAGTTGAGAAACACTTAGCTGAGGTGAAGGGCCTTCTTAAAGATAGCGACCGTCAATACCTCCAGCTTGACGAAGTTGTTAAATCCTCCAAGAAAACTATCTCTATCTTGGAAAGCAAGTTCTCAGAATGACCTTAATCAAGTCCTCCCTCAGTTGGCTGCTAGCCCCAAGATTTGAACACGAGCCTGGGGCATAGGCTTCAAGTTAGCGGTAAAACAGCTTTGAGAGCTTCTTCTTCGAGAACCCACTACGAACTTGCATACTTTGGAATGGAAGTATATTGGGCTAATGAGGTTGCCCTTCATTTCTGTGACTCCCTTGGTCGAGCTGAGATGCCTGACGCTTTTTGCATCCCATCTTGACATTGCTCAGTTTGAAGTTTTCTCATTCCCCTCGAGATTTGCTTTTTTGACGATTTTTTTTTGTTAGCCTTGTAAATGACTGAGCTTTTAAAGCCGTTTTTTAGGCTTTTGAACTTTGTTGGTTGGCTGTAAAGTATTTGTTGCTGCTTCTACATTATGATATAAACCCATGTTATTCATACCTTATGTACTAATTTTTATGTTGTTCTTGCTTGTGAGTGGTACATTGCCCATTGGTAGGAGTTTCTCTTGACTTCTTTTGCCTCCTTAGGGCTAGTGAGAGAGTTCCATGGCCACGCTGCCTATGAGCGAGAAGACGCTAACGAGAGAATTCCTCAACCGTTTTTAACCTTGTTCATTTTTTTTTAATGTGTGGGGGAGCTCCTTGACCACGTTGCCTTTTGGCGTGAATGTGTTAACAGGAGAGTTCCTCAACCATTTTAACCTTTTAAGTTTTTAGGCTCTTGGGAGAGTTCCTCAACCACGTCGGCTTTTCATGTGAAGGTGTTTAACGAGAGAGTTCCTCAACCGTTTTAACCTTTTAGTTTTTTTATTCGTGAAAGGGTTCCTCGACCATGTCGCCTTTTGGCGTGGAGGTGTTAACGGAAGAGTTCCTTGACCGTTTTAACCTTTTAGTTTTTTGATTCGTGGAAGAGTTCCTCAACCACGTCTCCTTTTGTCTTGGAGGTGTTAACAGGAGAGTTCCTCGATCGTTTTAACCTTTAAGTTTTTAGGCTCGTGGGAGAGTTCCTCGACCACGTCGCATTTTGGGTTGGAGGTGTTAAAGGATGAGTTCCTCGACCGTTTTAACCTTTGAGTTTTTAGCCATGGATAATTATTGCAAAGCCAAAAGGAACAAAACAGAAGGAAGAAAAAAGTGGACAAAATGTGCTGGCATTTATTGAAAATGATATTCCTACGTAAATCAAAAAAATGAAATGAAAGAAAACTACATATCTTTCTTTTAAATGTTGTATTTTCGTAGGTTCTCTGCGTTCCATGGATGAGGTAGCTGGCATCCTACAACATCCATGAGTTGGTAAGTCCCGGCCTGTGACTTGCCACTACAACGTAAGGTCCTTTCCACCGAGGACCTAACTTCGCTTCTTCCACTGAGGTCACACCAGTTTCCTTCAACACTAAGTCGCCCACTTTGAATGATCTGGGTCTTACTCGTTTATTGAAATATTGCTCCACTTTCCTCTTAGAAGCTGCGACTCTGACTTCCGTATCTGCCCTTATCTCTCCTAATAGATCCAGGTTTTCTTCTAACCCTGCTACGTTTGTTTCTGATCAAAATTCTTTCTTCTGTAGCTTGGTAACCCGACCTCTACTAGAGCCATCGCCTCGCTCCCATAGGCTAGGGCGAAAGGTGTTTGGCCTGTTGAGGTCTGTGTCGTCGTTCTGTAAGCCCACAAAATTTCCAGAAGCTCGTCGGCCCAAAGCCCTTTTTTGTCGCCTATCATCTTTTTTAGTATTCCCATAATGGTTTTATTAGTTACTTCCACTTTTCCATTTCCGTGTGGATGGCCTGGGGAAGAATACTTGACCTTGATTCCTAACTTTGCACACCATTGACGATAATGTTCGAAGTCGAACTATATTCCGTTATCAGAAATGATACATTGAGGTATCCCAAACCTGCATATTATTTCCTTCCATAAGAACTTTGTCATGCTTTGAGTGGTTATTGTAGCCATCGCCTCTGCTTCTCCCCACTTTGTAAAGTAGTCGACAGCTACGATGATGAATTTGGTTCCTCCTTTGCTAGGGGGCATAGGGCCTACCAAGTCTACCCCCCATTGGGCGAACGACCATGGGGATGTTATGGACTGCAACTCTTCAGGAGGTGCACCTGGGATTGGTGCATGAATCTGGCATTGAACACATTTTTTCGTGAAGTCATTTACTTCTTTGAGTGTGTTTGGCCAATACTATCATGTCCTTACAATCTTTGCGGCGAGTGATCGTCCTCCTAAGTGACTCCCACAAATCCCTTTGTGTACCTCTTTCATTACATATCCAGCTTCTTTCTCTATTACGCATCGTAGCAAAGCGTTTGAGATACCCTACCTGTAAAGTACTCTGTCAATTATGGTAAACCTGGTCGCCCTACTTCTTAACTTTCTTGCCTCTTCCCGAGATGAGGGAAGTTCACCTATCTCCAAGTATTTTTTTATATCATTTGCCCATCCTGGCGCGTTCTGCTGAATGTGTGAACTTTCTTCTCCTACCTTCGGTCTAGCCATTGCTTGTAAATCAACCATTCATGGTAGTGTTTCTTCTTGCTTTGCTGAGGCCGCGTGCCCCAATCGGTCAGCCTTGAATTGTCTCCACGAGGTATCTTTTCGATTAAAAAAATACTTGAGATCTTTGCTTTGCTCCTGTACTCGGTGAAGGTATTTTATTAGCTTGGACCCCTTGCCAAATATTCCCCCATGATTTGCCTGACTACCACTTGTGAATTGGCTTTCATTTTGACTTCTTCGCCTCCTAATACCCTCGTGATCGCAAATCAGACGAGTACTGCTTCATACTCAGCTTCATTGTTTGTTACTTTGAACTCCAATCGTACTACGTGGTATGATTCTTTCTCCTTGCTTGTTACTATGTACACCCTGACTCCTCCACTTGCTTGGCAAGCTAACCCATCTACATACACTTGCCATGGATTCTTCTCAGGTGGCTTTTGGACTTCTTCTTTGAAGTTGGAAAACTCTGCTACAAAATTGGCTAGTATTTGCCCTTTCATAGCACTTTTTGGTAAGTAGCTGATGTCATACTCACTCAGTTTGATTGACCATTTGACTAACCATCATGAAGTGTCTGGTTTCTGCAACACCTTTTGTAGGGGTGACAAAGTGGTTACTTTTATTGGATGGGCTTGGAATAAGGCCAAAACCACCTTGCTACTACTACCACTACGAAGGCGACCAACTCTACGTTTGGGTACTTGGTCTCTTCTCCTCTCAGAGCCTTGCTTACGTAATACACTAGTTTTTGCTCCTTTCCTTCCTCTCGTACCAACGTAGCAGATACTGCGTCTGGAGTTACTGCTAAGTATAATGACAATGATTCTCCTGGCTTGGTGTGACTGAGCAATGGCGGCTTAGTTAAATACTCTTTCAGTTGAGAAAACGCTTCTTCGCACTTGGCGTCCCACACCTGTGCTTTCTTAAGCACCTGAAAGAAAGAAAGACATTTATCCATTGATCAGGATACAAATCTATTCAGAGCTGCAATCTTCCTCACCAGTTTTTGTACTTCGTTCAAGTTTGTGGGTGACTTCATCTCTATTATCGCTCTGAGTTGCTCAGGATTTTCTTCGATCCCCATCTTTGACACCATAAAGCTGAGGAATTTTCCCGACTGAACTCTGAATGCACATTTTGTTGGGTTGAGCTTCATTTGGTACTGACGTAAGACCAGAAAAGCCTCTCTAAGGTCTTCTATGTGTTGGTTAAACTCTCTACTCTTTACTAGTAGATCGTCAACATACACCTCCATGCTTCTTCCAATCTGGTTTTTAAACATTTTGTTTACCAACTTCTGGTAGGTTGCTCCAGCGTTCTTCAAGTCGAAAGGCATCACTTTATAGCAATACAATCCTCGGTTAGTTATAAAGGCGGTTTTCTCCTGATCAGCCTTCTTCATTCTTATTTGATTGTATCTCGAGTAGGCATCCATAAATCTTAGCATTTTATGCCCTACTATTGCATCCACTCTCAGATCTATCCTTGGTAATGGGAAGCTGTCCTTTGGGCAAGATTTGTTAAGGTCAGTAAAATCTACGTACATTCGCAACTTCCCGTTGGATTTTTTTAATAATACAACGTTAGACAGTCACTCTGGATAACATGCGTCTTTGATGAATCCTGTTGCTAATAACCGATCAGCCTACTCTGCTATTGCTTCATACTTCTCAGCATTGAAGTTTCTCTTCTTTTGTTTTACTGGGCGTATCTTTGGGTCTATGTTCAGCTCATGTTCGATGATTTCCTCGCCTATCCCGGCATATCTTTATGACTCCATGCAAATACATCATTATGGTCCAGGAGGAAATCTATCAGTTGCTGTCTGTCTTCTTGTGCCTATTTTGTCCTGATCTTCATGTGGCTTTCGGGATGGTTCTGTTCAAGGGTGACCAACTCTAGAGGCTTATTTGCCTCTGCATGCCTCAAGGTATCTTCATCCCTAGTCTCTAACTCCGTCGGCATTTCCTGTGGTCCTAGCGGGAGGATCATGTGTTTTCCAGAATCTACAATGATGACCTCCCTTTGCCCTTGTCTGAGCTCCTGCACATAACATTCCCTGGCCAAGACCTGCTCGCTGCTTACCTCTCCTATTCCTCTTGGTTCGTGTACCTTGCATGTTGGGAACTTCATTTTTAGATGATAGGTTGAGGTAATGGCCTTTAATGCATTCAATGTGGGCCGCCCAATGATCGCATTATATGTTGACCGAGTTCTCACTACTAAAAACTCAATCATCGCTGTGGCGACATAAGGGTATGTGCCTACATATATTGGCAATGTAATGGAGCCCATTGGTTGCACTGCGTCTCTAGTGAATCCTTTCAGCGTAGTTGGTGCTGGTTTCAACTACTCTTCGCTGATTCCCATTTTGCTAAAAGCATCCAAGAACAAGATATCCGTCGAACTTCCATTGTCAATTAGTATTCTCCTGGTGGTAAAATTTGCCACCAACATTGTTACCACCAGAGCATCATCATGGGGGTACACAACCCCTCGGCAATCTTATTTGCCAAAAGATATCGTGGGTGATCCTTGTACTCGGGGCTGTTTGAATGGGCCTCTCTACATTATAGATTTTTTCATATCTTGCCCACCTTGCATAGGTCTTTCTTTCTGAGGAAGTTGGGCCTCCTCCTACATATCCGCCGGCGACAGTGTGTATCTCGTCCAGAGGTTGGTTTCTTCGGTTTTCATTTGCTCTCGCTCTTCAATCCCTAGGTTCGTTTGATCTCCTCTCCCTTTTTGGTGATTCCCATTGCCTAGGGCTCTTACTTCTTCTCCTTTTGTGCTCATTCTTCCTTTCATTTGTTTGCCACCGGGGGGGGGGTCATGTTTTGAGTGATCAATTGCTCTAACTCAACATTGTTCCTCATTTCTTCCACGTTTCGCTTCAAGTTGTAACAGTCCTCGATTCTATGTCCCCTTGACTTAGGATAACTGCAGTACTTCTCGGTTTGCTGTTCTTTCTTAGTTGGTTCTTCTTCCTTTGTTTTTTTTTAATAGTGTACATAACCGCCACTATGCCTTCTTATATTACGATCCCGCCTTGACTCTTGTAGGTCTCTCTTTGCTCTTTGTCCTCCATCTCGGTCATTCCTCTGTCCTCCTTTTGTTTCCCGCTCACTCCTTATTTTTGGTTGGGTAGTCAAGGTGATCAAGGTGTCTTCAGCATTAACAAAATTATCAGCTCTATCCATGAATTCTCGTAAGCTGGAAGGGGTTTTTTGAGCCAGCTTGGCCATAAAAGGGCTCCTTGGCCAAATGCCTCCCAATAGTGTCGCTAGCATGATTTTCTCGTCTTGGTCGTTGGTTGTCATCTTTTCTTTATTGAAGCGTGTCAAATACGCTTTCAAGCTTTTATCCTCCCTTTGTTTGACGGTCAACAAGTAGGCGGCAGGTCTCCTGCGTTTCCTACTTGTGATATCCCGTATTTTAGTGTATTTTAATTGAATGATTATTTTAATTAATTTAAATAATTATTCTCTTGTTTTAAATTTATCAGATTTCTCGTTGGTTTATTTTTATGATTTTTAAGTTGTGAAATTTATTTTGATGTGCTTTCTTGGTATTAATTATTGTTTTGCATTTAAATTGCTCTTTACTTTAAATTAGTTTAATGTTGGACTTTAAAACTAGAGAAAAGATACTTACAACCATGAATTGCGTAACCGCCGCGTAATCGTTTTGAAAAAAATGAATAAAATATGGGACCCACATGAAAAAAATTAATTTTTTAATAGTGAACCCCACTCTTTTTCAAAGCGATTACGCGGCGGTTACACACTTCACGGTTGTATGTAGAATTACTCTTAAAACTATTGTATTGTTAGATTTTTATTATTATTTTATTTTAGCTAGTCACTGTGTTTTAATTATTTTATTCAACTTGCTGTTTTGAAATTATTTTCGCTAGATCAATTTTGTGAATCAAGTTGTGAGGATTGGACCTCATTTATTTCCCTCACGTTTTCCTTTTCCATTTTTCCTTTTTCCCTCTTTTTTTTTCTTTTCCTTATTCTCTTATTTTCCCCTTGCTTTTTCCCCCCGCACGCGAAGCTCTCCTCCTCTCTCTTCCTGTTCATTTTTTCGACCACTCCCAGCGTTGCCGTGTGCTGCCCGTTGTCGTCATCGCCCCCCATTCTCTTCCACCCCTATTCGGCGATCTTCCCCCTCCATTTTCAGCCCTCCCTCGCCGTCGTTACCCTCCACACAAGGCTTCAAGTTGAACGATTTTTGTGCTCCAGCATCGCCGTTGCGCTGCCATTGGCCGCCTTCTTTACAACGCATCACCAGCAACCTCCCAGCTACCTAACTCACCCATCCTCAGCTCCGATCCACCACCTTTGAAACCTCTCCATCTTCATTTCCGATTTGAGTGTTTTAGCTTCCAATCGTCGCCCACGTAGCCACCCACAACCAACTGCCACCACCAGTAGTTTCACCAACACCCCGAAGCCTTTGCCTAGCCATCCCAAGTCTTCGTTTGTTCCCGTTCAAAAGTTGTATTTTTTAGACCCATAGCCCTTGTCCATTTTGCATTGTTGCATTGCTGTGCCGCCACTTCTAGCACCTCTGTGATCCTTCAAAAATTATATTGTAGTGCTATAAGTAATTTTTCAAAGACTTTATTGAGATTTAAATATATTTTTGTACTAACAAATCTTCTGCAGTCTGGTTGGTTGTGCTGGACATTGAGTCCGATAAGTATGGGGGTCAGTTAGATGTGAGGATGGATTGTTTATTTAATTGAATTATGCTTGTGCGCATTTATGTTGTGTTTGGCATCATGGCATTTATTGCATCATTTCATTCATGCTCAAGTGTTGTGAATGAAAACTAGGTTTTCATGTGAGAGATTATTTTGGGTATATTTGAAAATAATGGATTGAACGGCTTGAAAGAAAGGAAAAAGAGACGGTAGGGATGGTTGTAGAGTCCCGCCTGTGATTCCTGCTTACGGTGCATGCAGTAGGGATGGTGGTAGAGTCCCGCCTGTGATTCCTACCTACAGTGCATACGGTAGGGATGGTGGTAGAGTCTCGCTTGTGATTCCCGCCTACAGTACTCTGATAGATATCCCTTGTGTGAAAAGGAACTATAGGGATGGTGGTAAGCATAGATGCTGGTAGAGTCTCGCCTGTGATTCCCGCTTACAGTGCATGCGGTAGGGATGGTGGTAATCTTGCTTGTGATTCCCGCTTATGGTGCACGCTATAGGGATGGTGGTAGTCCCACCTGTGATTTTCGGCTACAATGCACACGGTAGGGATGGTGGTAAGCAAGGATGGTGGTAGAGTCCCGCCTGTGATTCCCGCCTACAGTGTCCGATAAATGATTATGTTGGGCCATTGTTTTGGAAAATGGCGGTTTATGATTTAATGGTTACGAGCACCATTTTCCCAGATTTATGTCTGGGCATTTTCTGGGAAAATGGCAGATATTATTCATGGTGTGTTTTGGGTCAAATGAGATTTTTGGCGTGCGTTGGAAAATAATCATTTTCAGGAAAAATGAGATTTTTGGGTCACATTCGTGTTTCGTAATGTGCACACATGTTTGTTGTTTGCATCAATGCATTTTTATCTCTTGGGTTGTTTTGTTGATTACTTGCTGAGATTCATAATCTCACGGTATTCGATGCCCTGCGGTACTGTTTTATGGTACCGTAGATTTTGATGCAGATGAAGACAAAGAGTCTGAGGATTCGGCTCCGCTGGAGAAGTGATTTGGGATCACTTGCTCATGTATTGGGATTTGTCTCCTACTTTTTAGCTATGTATTTGGTTTGTATTATATTTATATTGGATAGCTGTATAACTTTTAAGGCAATTTATTTTGGATATCTATATTTAAATTTCTGGTACTTAGTTGGCAAACTTTTATTTAACCGCTGCGACTTTTGTTGTGCGCTTTTCCATGTTGCAAACACTTGAGCACTTATCGTTGGGAGGTGTGACCCGTGTTGTCATCATCCCGACGTCACGATTCATGTTTTTCCGTACGTGGGAGTCGGGGCATCACAGGTGGAATCAAGGCTAGGTTCGGCTCTGAGTAAAACCACATGTCTCGTAGGTGCAGTACCATAAAAGTTTAAGGGTTTAATTTGAAATTATTTTTATTTAAATTGAATTTATTTCATTTTATTTGATTTATTTTATTTGAATTGAAATTATGTTGTTTTATTTATTAAATTTATTTTATATTATTTTGTTTTATTTTATTTTTTTTGCGTTTTGTCTGAAGTTGAAAAGTGGATTAAGGGTTAAGTTATGGCAGGAAGATGGTACAACCGAGAATGCCATTGTTAGGTATAAATATTTAGTATAGTAGGCTTGAATTTTTATTGACTTGGTTTGCTTTTATTATATCGAGGTTTGAAAGGGATGACATGATCTGGTTGATCTCTTTGGGGAGTAGGATAATTGAGGTTCTAGATTTCGTGGAGATATGACACGAGGCTTTAGAATAGGAGGTTGTAAGTTCAACAAACTTGAAGGATAGATTTACGAGAATTTCACAAAAAGTTTAAAGTTTTGCAGACTTTAGGAAATGATTTATTATCATTTAATGTTTTAGATTTTGAAAGCTTCAGGAGTTGATTGTTTTATTATTGGATATAAGTTCATCGATCTTACAGATTCCGAAAAATGACTCTTATATAATTTAAGGTTTTAGAGTTGCAGATTTGAAGGATTGATTGTAATAAGATTTGTGTTTTTAATTCCGCAAGCTTGGTGTGCTAGCTTGATTTATTTTGGAGACTAGTTAGTCTATGACCATTAAAATGGGGTTGATTAGAGTTGAGTTATTGATATAGGGATTTTCAAGTGGATTATTTATCTGGGGATTGAAGGTATTGATCTAGTTTGGATAATGATTGTTATTAGTTCATGGTTATAGCCGCAGGTTTTGGGATTTGATCCATATCAAATCTAGCGATTATAGTTGGTGCAGATTCAGGAAGGCATTCTTGGTGATTTTGAGGAAAGTGTGTAATAATTCATGGTTTTGAGTGATCAAGTATTTTCTACCAAAATGTGGTAAGAGTTTTCTGGTTAGTAGGTGTTGAGCTACCTTGTACTCAATGGTGTAATTTTGTGATATAATTAAGGACTCAAACCTTGTGCTGATCTGAAGGAATTAGTGGTGATTTGAAATTTTGAGATGATACTTTTAATTAGAGATTAATTATTTGGTTGTGCAAATTATGCTTACTGATGGATAACCTTGGAAGTGGCTAATAGGTTACCAACTAATAGAATACAATGAAGGTTTGTAAGTTTTAACATAAAAGTCGATTGAGGTTAGCACAATTCATGGTATGAAAATAATAATCATTGGAATTTACTGAGTGCTATATTAATGTTTTTGGGGAAATGGAGATTTCGGATTACATTGTCACCCTAGGAGTACTAGACGTGAGGTGCCATTGGGAGGCTAAAGCGAGTATGATGGAATCGCTTATGGGAGTAGACTTGAGAGAGCAATACCCATATTTGTTTGGGCGTCAGTGATGGTATGTTTCTCTCAAGCGAGTTCTGGGTTGTATCTTGTAACTGCCTTAGCATTAATGTTTGACCTTGCAAATTTCAAGGACGAAATTTTATTTTAAGGGGGAAGGATGTGATATCCCGTATTTTAGTGTATTTTAAATGAGGGATTATTTTAATTAATTTAAATATTTGTTCTCTTGTCTTAAATTTATCAAATTTCTGGTTGGTTTATTTTTATGATTTTTAAGTTGTGAAATTTATTATGATGTGCTTTCCTGGTATTAATTATTGTTTTGCATTTAAATTGATCTTTACTTTAAATTAGTTTAATGTTGGAGTTTAAAATTATTGTATTGTTAGATTTTTATTATTAGTTTATTTTAGCTAGTCACTGTGTTTTCATTATTTTATTCAACTTATTGTTTTGAAATTCTTTTCGTTGGATCAATTTTGTGACTCAAGTTATGAGGATTAGACCTCATTTTTTTCCCTTACTTCTTCTTTTTCCCTTTTTCCCTCATTTTTTTTTCATTTCCTTCTTGTCTTATTTTTCCCTGCTTTTTCCTCCTGCACGCGAAGCTCTCCTCCTCTCTCCTTCTGTTCATTTTTTTTACCACCCACACTGCCGTCGTGTGCTGCCTGTTACCATCACCACCCCTCCCATTCTCTTCTCCTCTGTTTGGTGACCTTCCCCCTCCATTTTTAGCTCCTCCCTCGCCGACGTTAGCCTCCACGCACGGCTTCAAGCTGAGCGGTTTTTGTGCTCCAGCACTGCCGTCGCGCTGCCATTGGCAGCCTTCTTTTCACCGCATCACCGGTGACCTCCCAGCTACCTAACCCACCCATCGTCAGCTCCGATCAGCCACCTTCGAAGCCCCTCCATCTTCATTTCCAATTTGGCTGTTTTAGCTTCCAACCACCACCACCAGTAGCTTCATCAACACCCGAAGCTCTTCCCTAGTTATCCCAAGTCTTCGTTTGTCCCTGTTCAAAAGTTGGGTTTTAGAGACCCACAACCCTTGTCCATTTTGCATTGTCGCATCGCTGTGCCACCACTTCTAACATCTCTGTGATTCTTCGAAAATTATATTGTAGCATTGTAAATAATTTTTTAAAAAATTTCTTGAGATTTAAATATATTTTTGTACTAATAATTTTTCTGCAGTCTAGTTGGTTGTGCCAAACATTGAGTCCGATGAGTATGGGGGTTGGTTGCATGTGAGGATAGATTGTTTATTTAATTGAATTATGCTTGGGTGCATTTATGTTGTGTTTGGCATCATGGCATTTATTGCATCATTTCATGCATGCTCATGTGTTGTGAATGAAAACTGGGTTTTCATGTGAGAGAAGATTTTGGGTATGTTTGAAATGAATGGATGGAATGGTTTGAAAGAAAGGAAAAAGAGACTGTAGGGATGGTGATAAGCTGGAATGGTGGTAGAGTCCCGCCTGTGATTCCCTCCTACGGTGCATGCGATAGGGATGGTCATAAGAAGGGATGGTGATAGAGTCCTGCCTGTGATTCCCACCTATGGTGCATGCGGTAGGGATGGTGGTAAGCACGGATGGTGGTAGAGTCCCGCCTGTGATTCCCGCCTACAATGCACTCGGTAGGGATGGTGGTAGTCCCGCCTGCGATTCCCTCCAACGCTGTAGGGATGGTGGTAGTCTCGCCTGTGATTCCTGCCTATGGTGCACACGGTAGGGATGGTGGTAGAGTCCCGCCTGTGATTCCCGCCTACAGTGCCTGATAAATGATTATGTTGGGCCATTTTTTGAGAAAATGGCAGTTTATGATTTAATGGTTTATGTGGTTTTGATAATATTCTATTGCGTAGGTTGGTTCAAAATCTTGCAATATTAAGTTTTTAGGAGAAAGGGTGCCATCATGGGTTAAGATTCCAATGTCAGTTGCCCTACCATTTGGTGCCTTCGAGACTATTATGTCCGTATATGTCAATAAGGTATCATTTACTTTTGCAAAAATCCTACTGCTGTTTGGATTCTGGTTATAGATTTGATTGTCTTAAAAGTAAATCCTTTCATTGAGATGCATTTTTGTATTTGGTATCCATTAAAAATTATTATTTGCTTGTATACTTGCATGACATAGCAAACAAGATTTCTCATTTCATGAAGTCTGTAAGAGGTGGTGACCTTTCAAAACTTCAAGGAATACAGGAATATGTTCTACAAATGAATGCCCCTATGGCTTTAGTAATTATATTGTAAATTAAATATAGCGTTGACAGTGTACTATAGATGCTTAACAACTGTTTTTATAACTTGTTGGCTTTCATACTCTTCGATGTCTTCTTGCAAATTCTAATGGATGCACATTTTTGGATACGATTATTGATTGGATAAAAGTTAACGAAACTTCATCATAGGGGCTATGACATATTTGAAACAGAATGTAGCATTGTTCCCTATGTGTTGGTGCATATGGACTCTAGAGGGAGAGAAACTATAGAAGCATCGAGGATAGTGAGAGGACACTGGATGAGCTGAAAGTTTTCAATGTTAAACTTTGTTCTTATGGGTGGGGGTCATTGATTTTAATGGGTTAAATGTCCATGATTGTAACATTTAGCTATTTATTCCTTGAGTATGCGTCCTGTGTATTTAGGCTATACCTTTTTTCATATGAATAAAACTTCTTGATTACCCTCAAACAAAAAATTATAGCTGTCTCTCAGGCAAAGGCATCCATTTCAACCTCTATATAAATGTGTGGAATTTACTACTATTATAGGCTTGCTTCCTTTAAAAAGAAAATGCATATCAGTGTTTGTATTGTGTGTTTTGGGTCAAATGAGAGTTTTGGCGTATATTGGAAAATAATTATTTTCGGGAAAGATGTGGTTTTTGGGTCACATTCGTGTTTTGTCATGTGCACACATGTTTGTTGGTTGCATCAATGCATTTTTATCTCTTGGGTTGCTTGGTTGATTACTTGCTGAGATTCATAATCTCATAGTATTCGATACCCTGTAGTATCATTTTATGGTACCATAAATTTTGATGCAGGTGAGGACGAAGAGCCTGAGGATTCGGCTCCGCTAGAGAAGTGATTTGAGATCACTCGCTCGTGTAGTGGGATTTGTCTCCCACTTTTTGGCTATGTATTTGGTTTGTATTATATTTATATTGGATAACTGTTTAACTTTTTCAAGGCAATTTATTTTGCATATCTATATTTAAATTTCTGGTACTTAGTTGGCTAATTTTTATTTAATGCGACTTTTGTTGTGCTCTTTTGGCATGTTGCACACACTTGAGCACTTATCGTTGGGATGCGTGACCTGTATTGTCATTATCTCGACATCATGATTTCCATTTTTCTGTACGTGGGAGTCGGGGCGTCACACTACTTGCCATGAATTGGGTCAAGAACTATAGGCCCAGCTTTTCAAAACTCTATGGAGTTTGGTTACAGTGCACCAAACCATCCTCTCGCCGATCCTTTTAGAGTCAAAAGGAAGACTCTTCAAGTAATCTCCCCCAGAAATACGTGAAGCGTCATATGAGTTTTGAAAGTCTCAAGGTGCTCCATGAGATCTTTCGATCCGTTGTATAGGTCCATTGTCGGGACTTTGAATTTCGTGGGCAGGGGCATTGCCAGGATTTTTGTAGAAAACAGTAGATTTGTGCACTACAACAATTGATCTACCAAAGAAGACATTCCTATTTTCTTGGCCATCTCCTCATATTTGTCCATCAAGCTACGTACGTCATGGTGCAATTTCTTTGCTTCCTCATTCTCTCGATGGTCCTTTCCCGTACTATTTGCCTCCATCTCTACCCTGTTAGCTTGACTAGGTGTCGCATCCTCGCCTGACGTCCCATTTCATGACTTAAGAGTCTCATTTTTCTTATGCAAGGAATCCATCTCCGTGGTAAGCTTCTTTATCATTTATTCCATCTCCACGATATTCTCCTCATATTTTGTAAATTTTCTCCTTGATCTCTAGTTGCCTGAGACCAAGTAGTGATGTGCATGTGAAAAGCACATTAAGTGTGAGACTTAAAATATCCCACAGACGGCACCAACTGTTTTGTACGTGTTTCACCGCCACCACCTCACGATCACCTGCAACCAAAGTGTAGAGAGCACAGGGGTCCAAGATAATGCCTATGATTCCTAAGTCAAAACTTTGTGGATAATAGTAATAATGACAATCAAAATCAATCCCTTTGCTAACTTGAGTTTTTCCTTTATACAGAGCTTCGTGATCTATCTTTGTTCCGGCGTTGATAATGGTTATCCTCTATTTAAATTCGGATTTAGAGATATTGATTCATCTCTTAGCAAATTCGAATAATAACTTCTTTTATCCCTTACCATTGATTGGATAGCTATCTCATCGGTATTTAGCTTATCTAGTCATTGTTGGGAATGGGCTAGTTTCCTTTATACTGGGCTGGGCTCCTCGGTTATGATTTGGGCTTTAGTCGTTGCTAAGGGCCTAGGCCCATCCTAGGACTAACCAGTTGAGATATTCTCTCCAAAGCCACTGTTCAAATTTGTTGAAAAAAGTATGTTTGACAGTTTCAAGTTTATAGTTTTGACAATGCTATATATAAATTTGTTGAATCTCTAATATGATGTTATTGCTTTGTTTTGTTATAGTGCAAGATTTTTTTCTTTCGGGCTCTTTCTTTTCGGGTTGGTATTGCTCAATGTGTATGAGTATGTAGTTCCATAGATTGTTTTATATTTTTGTTTTGTAATTTATTTGTATTATTTGTATTATTCTTAATTGTGATAGCTTTGGTTTTCTTTTTGTACCAAATTTGGTTTCAAGGTTTTCTTCTTCCTTCTAGCTTTCCATTGTTCTGTTTGTATGCATGATGCACTTCGTTTTTGTGAAAGGAAGTATATGGATTTTTGTTCGACTGTTCCATGTTCAATATGTTCGGCTGGGTTTATGTCTTTGTTTGTATATTTTTTTGTATGTTTCAAGATTTGATATGTAATATATATATATATTGAACAAACGTAAAATAAATGCATTTTATAATATATTTTGTTTATTTTTGTTTTAGTATAGAAGATGAAACTTGTAAATTGTTGTCTTATTGTCTTCTTTTGATGTTATGATTACTAAGTGGTTTGGACTTTTCGTTTCAGGTTGGTATCTATTAACTTTCTCAATTTGGTCTTTTTAGCAAATTAATGCTCAATATTTAATATTTATGATCAATATTCATTGAACATAAATATTTAATATTTGTCTGTTCAATATATGATGGTATTTCCAGCAAATTTATGTTCAATATTTAATATTGATGATCAATATTCATTGAACATAAATATCTAATATTTGTTTGTTCAATATATGATTTTGTACTCATTTCTTATATTGTTGTGTTTTATAATTGTGCTTTCCATGATATTCGATTTAGCTGCAACTACTTTGAGCATTTGTGAAATTTTTTTTTATATGTTTTCATTTTATTTGTTGGCTTTGTATATTTTGTTTGTTGATTTCAAGTTGGTATTTCTCAACTTGCTCAATGTGTATGAATATGTAGTTGCATAGATTATTTTATATTTGTATTTTGTAATTTATTTGCATTATTTTATTATTTTTAAATGTGAATACATTCATTCTGTAAGATTAACTTTTTGTTTGTTTTGTTTTTGTTTTTGTTTTTTTTGCAGGAGGTCTCTAACAATAGCATTCACATTGGAGTTTTACTTTAAGGTTTGTCTTTCTCAAGTTTTTCATTTTGTAGTTATTACTAATATTTTTTAATTTCGTTACAATATGTGATTATTATTTTATTTATAATTTGAGGAGTGATCAAGAGTTTCAAATTTGTCAACAAATACTTTTTTTCTAGCCTTTTCTTGGCTGTGGAGCTGATTTTTCATGGTATAGATAGAATTTTTTTCAAATCTATTCTATAAAGTTTGAGTTGTGTTAACTTTCTATAAAGTTTTTTTTTTTTTTTTTTGTATCATTTGTAGCTGTCTTTCTATTTTTTGCTTTCTTATAGTGCAATGTTTTTTTTAGTATAGTGTGGTGGCTTCCTTCATTTATTTTATTTTCAGGCAAAGTTTGGGCTGTGATCCCACTTCTTTGGTTCGGTGTCCCAAGCCAAAAGAATAGGGTCACAACCCAAATTTTCTGAAAGAGGTATATTTAACAATTTAAAGTTTTTATATTTTGAACTGTACTGTATATAGATTTGTTGAATTTTAGATTTTATGATATTGCTTCGTTCTCTTATAGCACAAGATTTAAAGAAAGAAATCAAAGTCCAAATTTGCTAAAAGAAGTATATGAATTTGAAGCTGGATGGCGTGCAGTGTGTTCTTTGGTTTGCATGTTATGATTGTTGTGTGGGATATTCTTACAATGAAATAAAAAATAACATTTGTCATTCTGTTTGTTCTAAAAAAAAGAATTTAGATGATGAGGGTTTTCATAAGATGGTGGAATTTTTTAGCATGATTGTCTACAGTAATAATCTTCAAAGGAAAGAAGAAATTGTTATTTTCTTATTCCATCATCTGATGAAAATCCTCCTTATTTATGTTATTTGTATTAGGATTAACAGTTTCATGAGTTGGATGGTGTGCAATGCGTTCTTTGGTTTGCATGTTATAATTGTTGTGTGATATATTGTTACAAAGAAATAAAAGATAACATTTGTCATTTTGTTTGTTCTAAAAAAATAATTTAGATGATGAGGGTTTTCATAAGATGATGGAGTTTTTTAGTATAATTGTCTTCGGTAATAATCTTCAAATGAAAGAAGAAATTGTTATAGTCTTATTCCATCATTTGATGAAAATCTTCCTTATTTATGTTCTTTGTATTGGGATTAACAGTTTGATGAAAATCTTCTATCGTTGTTTTCTTTGAAATTTTTATTTATTAACTATCAGATGTTGTTATGTAAATATGAAAGTATCAAAATTTTGTGCTATTTGGTGTTAAGGATGATTCTTTTTTTAGTTTTCCATTGTTTTGTTTGAGCTTTTTATTTATTAACTTCCTCTTTTTTTCCTCCATGCTTTGGTTCATTGGTTCTGTAGGATTATTTTGTGAAGCCCATTTTATGTTGTACAGTATTTTTATTTTTTGAAATTTTTAGATCTGTAAATATTAGATTTATGTTTTTGGGTTTAGCATTGATATGCAATTTAAATCATATCGAAAGTTTAATCTGCACTATATCTTGTTTTTTATTTATATTTTGTTCTGCTTTAAAGTGTAACAATATTGGTTGTGTGTTGCACAATTTGCTGTTTTGTTTACGACAAAAACCAAATATGTATGAATGAACTTACATAACTCTAAAAATAAGATTAATTTTCATCATAATAAAGTAGAATAAAAAGCTACAGAAAAAAAAAATTCTATGAAAAATTAAAACTGAAATTTGCCTATTTGTTTGTAAAAAAAAAGTTTTTCTGCATCAAAAGAACCAAGTTATATCAAGAAGTAATTTATATTAAAATCAATAATCGAGGTAGAATATATTTTCATGCTAATTTATTTAAATTCTGTCAACTTTTAGATTCTGTTCGTATTTTGCTAAACTCATATTTTCCTTTATAAACATCAAACCGTCAAGAACTTAAAAAATAGTGTTGAGTTTCAAAATCAAAGACAATGTTAACTTGAATTCCTTAGGAACTTATAGAATGTGTTATGATTTATTTCCACAAATATTTTCCGATGGATTGTATGATGAATTTCAAAGATAAAATTTAGTCTCTAAGACAATGTTAACAATAACTTTTGATTTGCAAAATTCATGTGTAGAATATTGATTTTTCAAAAGATAACTCAAATTACAAAATTACTTCTCTAGGCTGAATTTTGCAAATTATAATATGTTTTAGGTTAAATTTTAAAATTTATTGGTCCAAATTGCTCTTGTTATTTTTTATTTTATCTGATTGTTTAGGCCGCAAATTATTTTTCATAAAAAATTAAAGGTTTTATAGTTTGAAAATATTATTGCATTATTCCTAAGAAAATAAAATATTTATTGTAATGGTAAATTTACAAACATTGAGAACATTCTTCCTTTTCTAAAAAATAAAGCATATAAATTAAAAGATCTTTTATAAATTATGATGAAAACAAATCTTAATTATTTTATTCAGGATTTTTTGATTTGTTTTTTTTTTTAAAAAAAAATAAGGGAGGAATGCTCTCAGTGTTTTAGATTTGTTGTTATAGTAAGTATTTATTTTTCTTGGATATTAATGTAATAAATATTTCAAACTGTAACTACCTTTTTTTTAATATGAAAAAAGCCTTGCAAAACGTCAGAATTAAAAATGAAAATAAATAAAGCTGACTATGTAATTAAAATTGTCACAATTTATTTAGAAAAATTTACTATTTTTTTAAGAATAAAAATTAATAATTCATGATAAGTTTTTGAAATATGGTTAATCCTCTTTTTGAAGCTTGTTTGATTCTTTAGGCAATTTATTTTTCATAGAAATATTTTATACTTTTAAAATATTAATGCATTGTTTATGAGAGAATAAAATATTTCTTACATTGTATTATTTTCACAAAAATAAAACATATTGAAATAAAAAAACAAAATGTATCCAGGAAGAATCATTGCATTATAATTTTTCATAAGAATTTGTTTTGGTTTTTTTAAAGAATACAATCAATATTTCAAATTTTATGATTCTTTTCATTTTAGTAAAATAGAGAAGTGAAAGGATCAGAAAAAAAATTTTTTTGATAGTTCGAAAATTTCGTTGTATTATCTACACAACAATAAAACATATTGAAACAAAAAAACAAAATATATCCAAATTTCTCTTTTTTTAAAAAAAGAATAAGATGAATGAAAAACATTTTCATAAAATAAAATAAAAATTTTATTTTATTAAAATTTTTTCTAATATATCTTTTTCTTTAAAAAAAATAAGAGAATCATTCAGGATATCTGTTGTTTTTTTATGACGGTATCTTTTGTTTTTTTCTTTAGAGAATACAAGCAATATTTTAAATTATAAGATTTTTTTCATTTTAGTAAAAAAGAAGCTGTCAAAGAATCAGGAAAAAAAAAATGTTGTTGCGTATTGCTCTTTGAAAATATATTTTTGTTATTGTTACATTTATTGTCAATATTAAATTTTTTTTCTATAACCAATATTTCAACAAAAATTAAACAAAATTACAAAAACATAAAAAAAAAACTCTATTTCGTTATTTTTTAATTACATTAAGATATAATTTAAGTTAAATTCGATGTTAACATTCATGGTGGCGTGCTCTTAGTTTTATTTTTATAATTTCTTATACAAATTTTGATTAACGATACTAATTTTAACTTTTTCTTGTTATTTTTTGTCAGGTTAATCGTTTTTATTAATTTGTCGGACTTCTTCTATCAACGTTTCCAAATGTTATTTGCTTCCGGGTATGCTCTATATTTTTTTTTTTTTTGGAATTATCAAGTATTAATTGAAATATAAATATTTAATGTTTATCTGTTCAATATTTGATTTTGTACTTATTTGTTATACTGTTCTATTGTATTTCATAAATGTGCCTGCCAAGCTATTCGATTCAACTGCCACTACTTTGAGCATCTATGAAGAATTCTTTATGTGTTTTACATTTTATTTATCGTCTTTGTATGTTTTATTTGTTCATTTAAAGATGTGTTATGTTTTTACATATATTATTTCAATTGTTCCTTAATTTTATTTATTATTCTTATTTGTAATTCTTATTTTTTCGTGCTTGTAATGTTTAGTGTTTATCTGTTTAATAATTTCTATTTTTTCATATCGATTTGAATTTTTAGTATATATGCTTACATGTTATCTTTTAGTTGCAATAGTACATGTATGCTATTTATTATGTCGATCATTCCTTTGCTCAGATTTCGTAGGATATTGATTCAAAATTCAATGTGTTAATCATTCTTTTGTTCAGATTTGACTTTTCCAACTTGACGTAATTGTTGACCCCCTTCTTTTGTTGACAAACAAAATGAATAGTAATAAGATGACCTAACATATAGAGAGAATTTTCTTAAAAATATGTCTGATCAATCTTTTTATCTAATAACCTCTTTAAAAAATCCCACAAAATCGTGGAAAACAATCAGAAAAAAACTTTCATATAGTCTCTTACCAGAAGAACAAAAAGAACAATTGTGTCAAATGAGAAGAGAACGATATCATTAACAAAAAGCATCAACAAGTAGAACCATTCAAGTTGAACAATTTTCCATCTATGAAACAAATGTTATGGATGCACTTATTCTCGAAAGTGATTAAAATGCTAATCTTTTGCAACAAAAAAAACCAAGTGTCTCTCATGATGGCATCGATGCAATTGACAACTTATTTTTAGAAGATGTTGGATATTCTCAAGACATAAGTATCTCCTCGGCTGATCAAGAAATGAATGTATCTACACTCGATACAACCGATTCCTTGCCTCCAATGTTAACAAATATATCTATCGAAACTCCAAATAGATATGATCAAACTACAATTGAATATGTTTATTGTGTACCTTTCATTTTTTTTCATATATTTTTAAATGAAACCTTTTATTTGTCATTTTATGTTCAAAGTGTACCATTTTATTTAATAGGCTACTTGTACTTTTCAAAATCAATTCAACTGTGAAAGTAGTACATGATCAAGGTCTTGTCAAGGTAACAAAAAACCATAATACTAAATTGTTTATTTTATTTTATTTTTATTATTTTGTTATTTTTTGGGTCATCATTTTTACAAAATTTAAAAAATTGCTTCATACTATACTCTATGCTCCTTAGGTAAACGTCCTCATCAAATTGTTCGGTTTAGGCAGATATTAAAAACTGTGCCAAATGAAACAAATTGTTTGTCATTGGTGTTGTCTTGAAAAATTTGTCGAGTAAAATGATTTTATCATGAAACAAATAGCTTCTGTTGTGCTGATGGAACAATTACTTTAGCTACAAATAATGTTCCTGATTAACTTTATCATTTATTTTGTTCGAACACAGCTGAGAGGGACAAATTTTTAACCTATGTTCGTACATACAATAACAAATTTGCATTTACACCATTTGGAGTTAAATTTGATAAAGATCTTTGCAGAAGAAATAGAGAAATCTATACATTTCAAGCTCAAGGACAAATCTATCATTATCTTAATGATTTGACTCCTTTGGATGGACACCCTTCTTATTTACAATTATATTTCTATGATACTGAACATGAATTGCAGAATCGAATTTCTGATTCAGAAAGATTGGATGCATAAATTATCACTCAACTTATGGAGATTCTTTCTGTTAATTAGTATTCTATGTTTTTCCAAAGACTTGGTGATATGCTCAATTTGGAACATCATGAAATCTATATCAAATTAGATCCTAGTTTAGACCAATGTATTTTTAATGCTCCTGAAGCGTCACAAGTGGCAGTAATTTGGATTGAAAATGACGATTCAGAGCAATTGAGTGGAATAAGTATTATGGTTTACAATTATTCAAGTGGTAGTCATATAGTTCAATACTATTTTGGATGTTATGATCTACTTTAATATCCATTGTTGTTTCCTTATGGTGACACGGGTAGGCATAATGTCATAAAAAAAGTAAAAAAAGGTACACAACTCCTGCCAAACGAAACATCAACATTGCTTGAACTGTAACAATGAATATCAGCTGATGATTTACTTTCAAGAGAAACACAATGTTTAAATATTTTCTATATTTTGATAATTTAATAATGTTTTTATTTCTAAATTTGGAGTCATCTTATGTTCTCAAATTTAATTTTTGTAGTGCTCCGGAAAAAAAAAAGAGCCAATTGTTTCATATCGTGAATATTATTGTTGCAAACTACAGATTCGAGAAAACATTAGACCCATATTGTTATGCTTTGGCCATTTGTTGCAACAATTCGTTGTTGACATGCTTGTTATCAAGGGATTGTTGATAGTTTTTCACTTGGAGAAAGGTATAGTTCCAAGATTGGTAAACGCATTATATAACCTTCTTCTTTTATTGGAGGACCAAGAGACATGCGAAAAAGATATATGAAAGTAAAGACTTTAGTCCAACGTTATGGAAATCTGGATATTTTTTTGACGATAACATGCAATCCAAGTTAGAAAGAAATTCTAAATGAATTAGGTCCACAAAAAGAAGCACAAAATCATTCTGATTTGATTGCTAGGATCTTCATAGAAAAGTTAGAAGAACTTAAATATTAACTATTCAAGCGACAAATTTTTGGCAAAGTTGTAGCATATGTTTATGTGATCAAGCACTAAAAAAGAGGACATTTATATTCTTATTTCTTGATTATCTTACAAATAGATTGGAAGATTTATGCTCCGAAATCTTTTGATGAAATTGTATTGGCAGAAATACTTGATAAAAATGATAATCCGCATCTCTATAAAGTTGTTGTCAAGCATATGATGCATGACTCCTGTGGAATATTAAATCCGACGAATGTCTGTATGAAAATAAATGGTGCTTGCAAAAGTCATTATCCAAAAAATTTCATACCTAATACAACTGTTGGAAATGATTGTTTTCCACAATATAGATGTTGTGATAATAGAATTACTGCCAAAGTTATATAGAGGACAACATTTGGATAATCGTTGGGTTGTTTCGTATAATCCATATTTGGTTGCAACATTTGATTCTCACATCAATGTTGAGATCTGCTCTACAATTAAAACATTGAAATATCTTTATAAATATATCTACAAAGGTCATGACCGTGTTGCTTTTAATGTAATTTCATAACAAAGCAATCAACCTATTTATGAAATTCGATTATTCCAATCAGGTCAATAGATTGTTCCACCTGAAGTATGTGGAGGCTTTTTGACTTTATTGTAAATGAAATGCATCTAGCAGTATATAGCTCACATTTACATCTTGAAGATTAATATGTGGTGACTTTTCCTGCAAATCAAAGCTTGAACAATATTGTCAACTTTGATTTTTATGCAAAATCAATGTTAACAAAATTTTTTGCGACAAATCATATAAATGAAAGCTCTTGAACGTTGTTGTATAAAGTATTTCCTAAATTTTTTGTTTGGAGCAACTAACATAAAACTTGAACCCCTCGAAAGAAACAAACAGTTATTAGCAGAATCGTTGTAGCGAATCCACTTGAAGGTGAAAGGTATTACTGCTGATATTATTAAACCATATCAGAGGTCCTCTATCTTTTGTCCATCTCAAAACAATTAATGGCGTCATTGCTCTAACATTTCGTGAGGCAGCTACATTTTATGGCTTATTAGAGTTATATACATCATAGAAGATTGTTTACATGAAGTATAACTATATCAAATGCCATACAATTTGATAAGACTATTTGCTATATACAACCTTAGTTTATTGTAATCCTACAAATCCAAAAGAATTGTGGGAGCATTTTGAAAAAAAGTATGTAGCTGACTTTAAAAGAGTTGAAAGTAACGCTATGAATATCAGAAAATAAGTTTTGCGGCATATTTCTTCTACACTTGAGTCAATGGGAAAAGACATCAACATGTTTCATCTCTTAGATCATGATATTTCTTTTGATGACGACCACTGGGCAAACGTCCTTTGAACGTCAAGAGAATTGTGGGAGCATTTTGAAGAAAGTATGTCAACTGACTTTAAAATAGTTGAAAGCAACTATATGAATATCAAAAAAAAAGTTTTGCGGCATATTTCTTCTACACTTGAGTCAATGAGAAAAGACATCAACATGTTTCATCTCTTAGATCATGATATTTTTTTTTATGACGACCACTGGACAAACGTCCCTTGTACATTTCATTACTACTAGTATAAATATCTATATATATATAACGTCCGTTATAATGGTGGCTCCTGTTGAAAAGATAGACACCTTTTCAAGAACAATCACAATAAATCGTTAAAATGTTGGATGAAATTTTTAAATGGTTCACATAATTAGCTGTACGTAGATCTAGTTGTGATGCAATATAAAGAAAATATCTCAACTTTCTGCCTCAAATGGCATTTCTTAATCATGTAGGGTCCTGATCAACCTTATAAACACTAGTGAAGTCAACATGTACATCAACATGTCCATATTTTCCAGGGTCCTCAAGGAAGATGTACGTTCCTACCCGTGTCTATATTTTCCTCACCCTAGCAGGCCGAACCCCTTACTTATGATCTTTGGCGTTTGCCATTATAATTTGATTTCCTGTTTTCCATGTCTACATGTATTTCATATTAAGATGCTCGATCTGGTCAAGTCATAAAAATTAGGTGTTGTTCCACCCGAGTAGGCTTGTCGACCAATATTAAGATGCCGCTTGATTTCCTCCATGAGTAAGCCCTACCGTGCATGTTATGTTGATTTACGTAGGTTTGTTTGTTAGTTTTTAAAGAATTAATTGAAATTACCATAATACCCTTTACTACATGTTATATTAATGGGCTTTTATACTTTTATTATGTATTAGTACACTGTTATTTAATTATGATTACAGAAAATTATTTTAACATGTTATTAAGTAAAGTTTTATTTTAAAAGTAAACAATATTGGTGTAATGTTATTTTTTACATTTTAGATATGATTTAGTCTATTTAAAAATAGTTATGGTTTATTTTAAAATATTTTGGGATAATTATATTATCCAGTATTAAACTTCATAGGTTGTTTTCATTAATAAATAAGTTAGATTCTTAAATGTTTTTAGTCAAAGTTATCAAATGGACATTGGCAATTTTAGAAAAAGATGATATATTTTAAGGTTATGAAATTTTAGGTTTTGAGGAATTAAGTAGGTTATTTTTATTTTAGAAGTTTAGGATTAAATATCGAAATAAGTGGTTGATTTGAAATTTACGAGAATTACTTGATTATTTGATAGGTGATGATTGTTAATTGTTCGACATTTTAAGGAAAATTCTGAAAAGCTAAGAATTTAAGGTAAGCGGGGTTCCTATGCTAGACTTTGCATTAAAATAAAATGAGCTGAGGTTATTTTTGGAAAATATGCATGTTTTGTTATGAAAAGAAATTTGAACTACCTCAGTTATTTGTTCTGCATTACTCATGAGATTCTGTTTAAGAAGAAAGTATTTTCTATCATGACTGGTGTAGACATGAGCTTATTTTTGACATTATGTTTCTGAACTTTGAAAAAGAGAGCGAATATGAAATTTGTGCATTAATTATGTTGTAATATGATTTTGTTCTATTTCGAAGATTTTGTTCAGTACTCTATTTGGATAAGACGTGATTTTTGAAATCCTTTGGCATGACTTTCTGATTCTGAATTTGATTCTATTTCTGCTCTGTTCAGTTACGGCTCTGCCACGGGTGATAATAGTGGCATACAGCCCAATCATGGGTTACAATAGTGGATACGGCCCTGCCACGGGTTATAGTAGTGGTCTCTGTTTTGAGTGCACACCTTGGTGACAGAGTGATTTATGTTCTGCTTGGCTATCCGCAGATGCACAACCCTACCACAGGGGTTATATATGGCCTCTGTTCTGATATGATATTCTGATGATGATGATGATCATTTATGCTATGCCAAAGAATACTTTTGAATGAAATTATTTCTAAATCGTCGCTCTGATATTTTGATAACATGTTTTGCTTCAGCACTATGAAAATGAAAATGTTTTGTTCTGCATTCTGATTTCTGTAAATGCTCATGTTTACACACTAGTATATGTCCTCTGCTTACTGAGTTGTTGATAACTCACTCCTTATCTCCATATATTTTTCAGATAATTTTGATGGTTCAGTTGGAGATGAAAAGTAGAAAGTTTAGCAAGGTGTGATGATCGTAGTAGAATAAGTGCCTGAGGGTACAAATGCTTATTTGAGAGTCGTAGTTAGTAAACTAATTTATTTTTCGGGTATTTGATTTGATAAGTTGAGGATGTTTTCGAGTTTTTGAAGAATTTCTAATATATGTTATTGGGAATTTCTTTACTGTTCCCATGGAGGAACTTAGATATTTGGATTGATTAAATGAATTAATATTTTATGGGATTTTCTGGATTTGTTAGTTGTATTATTTAAGTTGATTTTAGGTATTAAGAGTTAACTCTCCAGACCTCCAGGAACGGGGCATTATAGTTTGAACGTTTTTACTTTACAATCGAACGTACATATCATAAATACTAATTTCATAAAATTTAAAAGCATATCAATTGTATCATATTACATATCATCAATTAACAAATAACAATGTCTTATAAAATTTTAAAATTAGATATTAAAACTAGCCACCACTATTGATAAAATTTATTTTTTCTTTTTACCTAACCCACTGCGATTCTGTTTCAATGACCTAACACGCTCCATTTGCACCATCATTTCCTGTTGTACTTGCTCTTGGACTTCACTGTGTATTTTTTCATCATGGTCTCTCTGTTGGTCCTGCAAACATGTCTCTAATCGAGACTGTCGTACTAAGAGTGACTCTAACTCTTGCTGTCTCGACCTCATATACTCATTCTCACGCCGTGCAGCTTCTAAATCTTTAGTAGGATTATTAATTTGTGAAGTCGATGAGGTTGGGGGGGATGAACATCTATGCTTGATAGATCGTTTCAAAGCTCTTGTCATACTAGATTGCAGCTCAAGCACTTGCGTGAATATATCTATGTCACTAGGAGAGGATTCCCCAGAAGCCGACTGCATCTCCATAATTTTTTCTAGCAATTTGGAAGGTAATGATGATTAATAAGTAACGTATTAAAAGAAATAGAAATAAAAAATAAATTACTCACATATTACATAATTTATTTAATAAAATTATCATTGCTTACATAATTATCTGCAGCGACAGGATCCATCCACTCACTATGCTTATTAGTGTGAGCAGCATCATAGACATGAATCAGGAAAAAGTTTAGAGGATCATCACGTTTCTAACAAAGCAACATTAGCAATTTTAAAAAGATAATGTTAGTACTTAAATAAAAGAATATCAATAAAACAAATGAATTCTATGATCTTTTATTTACTATTTTCTCAGCAAGATGGTGGAATGACCTTGAGTAGGCATAATGGTGGACAGTCAGAGTGAATCTATTCTGTGCATTTGTAGAATTCAAGTGCTACAAAATATATTAAGAATGTTAATTGTAATATGTATACATATAATATATAGAACTTATAAGAATGTAAATAATTAAAAGGTATAAATGTAAAATACTTGATAATCTGGAGATGCAAAAAGATCACAACACTTTCTCTAATCATCTAACTTCATCTACTGGAAAGGAGACTGGGCAGCCTTTTCCAACGTCTCAAACTTCTTGAAGTGGTCATGACATCATCCTTTGTGACGTCGGAATAGTGTAGCCATCAAGTCATTCACGGTTCTCAAATCCTCGCTAAGGCCAAAGTCAAGGTCGAATTCATCCTAACAAGTGAATCAGGTCAAAAATATGATATACTAATCTAGGTGAAAAAAATGTACTCTCAAAGTAAACTCACCAGCACACGACTTCGAATGTGCTCCTTAATCTCATTTGGAACATTTCGCCATGAGTACACATAAAATGGAGTATAAGCTCAAACTACTATGCCAATATAGGAGGAAAGCGCTGCTGCACTCTCATCCACTCCTCCAGTAGAATTATCAAGAATGGTGATCTTGAGTTTTCCATGCCTTCTATTTTTTTCAAGAGAGATACCACGTGTATAGCCATGACCGCGATGTGCAGATGCATCAACTACATGATAATAGATAGTATAATTATAGTTATATAGTTATTGAGACAAAAGTATTAACTATATAATTAATTATCAACGACAATATTTCCTTACTAGTAGGTGTCGACTGGCTACTGTCCTCTTACTTGTTAACTTGATCTTCAGGAGCAGATTCCTCGAGTGAGGAGTCCTCAATGGGTTCGGGACTTGGACTTGGTGGAGGCACATTTCTTCGTTGTCATTTTGGTGGAATTCTGGAAATTAATTAATTATATTAAAGAAAATTAATTAGAAGAAATTATGAAAATTCAAGATATTTTATAGTCACTTATATGAATAAAATATTTAGTACTTTTATTCTTCATCTTCGAATGTATTTTCAATGCTTGTTTTAGAATTTCCCTTAATAACATCTTCATCATTATCATGCACCTCTTCTTGATCCTCCTTATCCACCTCCTAGCTGGATTCTAGTTCGTCTTCATCTTCTAACTACTCTTCTTCTTCTTCTTCCTCCTCCTCACTTACTTGAATTAAATGATCATTTAATACGAATGAGTCAAGATGGATGGGTGGGACATCATCTCTACACAAGGGGAGCAACTCGAGTGCACCGAGGTTAACAAACAAGTTAAGACCCTCTCCATCTTCCTGGTATGCCTCTACAATCGGAGTGTCATCTTCATCTTCATATTCACTATTCTCGTAATCTGCACTCGTTCCTGCTTCATATATTTTTTGAGGTACAAATTTTTGTACGACTCTCTAAGTTATCTCTCCACTATCTTCATTAGCACTTTTCATTGGATCAATCAAGTAATAGACTTGGGTAGCTTGACAAGCCAATACGAATGGATCATCTTCGTACCATTTAGATGCAGTATTGACACTCCTAAAGTGATTATCCCTATGTATCGAAACCTGACCACCGCCTAGATCCCACCAATCACATTTAAAGACATATGTTACAGACCCACCCAGATATTTCAATCCGATAATATCATGTATGAAACCATAATAGTTAATATTATCTATTCCATGACTCCCCTCAACCAACACACCAGAGTTTTGAGTCTTTCTATTACGTTCACGGTCTAGAGTATGGAATCTATAACCTCGAACCGTACATACAGTGTATTGAAGTGCTCTATTTGAAGGACCATGGGCCAATGCATACAGTTTAGAAGAAATTGATCTGGGATCACGAGCACGTTGTTCCAAAATCTAACAACTGAAATAGTATATATTTATTATTTCAATATCCAGAGTTAAAAGTTTTAAAATATAACATACATATAATTTTAGTTCATACACGTTCTTCAAACTATCTGGAAAATTCTTACTCGTGTCTTGTCTCTATGTTTTCTACTCCTTCCGTCCTAAGTTTGTCAATGTGCTCACTGTTATAGATAAATGCAAAAGAAGTTTATTTTGAGCACAACAGTTATAGTTAAACTTGAAGAACATTAGAATTATTCGAAGCATGGAACGACATACCTGAGATAATCATCAATCTCCCAGCAATTACTTAGCACATACCACCGAACTTTACTTAACTCTCCATCAATTAAATCGTAACCCATTTGTGCACCTAAGGGTCTTACATTCTGGGAAAACACTGATAGCTCACGAGGAGGGGGAGCAAAAAGATCAGCATTTCGCTCTTGACGATTAAATCGTGTCTCAACACCACGAAGATATAGAGAGCAAAATGTTAACTATTCATCGTGTATATAGATCTCTGCTATTGAACCCTCAGCTCTGGCTTTATTTCCAACAGTGCGCTTCAGTTGACCCAAATATCTTTCAACTGGATACATCCAACAGTATTGCACTGGTCCACCCAATAGTACCTCCCGCGGTAAATGTATTGCTAAATGGACCATGACATCAAAAAATAATGGTGGAAAGATCTGCTCTAATTTACATAATATAGTAGCAATCTCTTCTACCAATTTCCGCAACACATCTCGATTTACTACCCGAGCGCACAAATCATTAAAAAACATACAAAGTTTGCATATGGCGACACGTACATTAGATATCAACTTCCCACGAATTCCCACAGGTAATAACTTCTGCAAAAATACATGACAGTCATGACTTTTCAATCCACTGATTTTCCATTCATCAAGACTTACGCATCTACCGATATGTGAAGCATAACCATCTGGCAGCTTCACACCTTGCAACCATTTGCAGAAGTTCATCCTTTCCTTCCTCGTAATCGTAAAACATGCATGCGGCATGACCACCCTATTGTCTTCCATCCGCAAATGTAGATTATGTTTAATTTTCATTCTATCAAGATCTTTCCTCATCTTGATTATGTCATTCGTCTTTTTGTTAATGCTCATCAATAAACCCAGTATATTATCACAAATATTCTTCTCTATGTGCATTACATCCAAACTATGTCGCAACATGCAGGACGACCAATACGGCAAGTAAAAAAAAATACTACGCTTTGTCCAATTCAATTCTGTTGCACCTCGTTTTCTCTTATTCTTTCCCTGACCCTTGCCAAAATTGTTCGCTCTAACATGTACCAGTTGTTCCACTATCTCTTCCCCGACAGCTTTTTTGGTGCAATTCTATCATCTACTCTCCTATCAAACTTAGAACATTCTCTTCTTCATGCATGATTTGCTAGTAGATAACGTCGATGACCCATGAAACAAAACTTATGAGAATATTTTAACCACTCAGTAGTAGTTTCTTTATTACACGTCGGACACACTAACTTCCCTTTCGTACTCCAGTCAGAAAGATTTCCATATGTCGGGAAGCCATTTATGGTCTACATTACTGCAGCATGCATTTGAAAAGATGTCGACGTAGATGCATCATAAGTTCTAATGCCTGTTTCCCATAACTCTTTCAGCTCTTCAATCAGCGACTGCATGAATACATCAATGTCATTCCCATGTGATCTCAGGCCGGGGATAAGTAAAGTTAATAAAATGTTGGGCGCCTTCATGCACCTCCATGATGGAAGATTGTACGGAATCAACACTACGAGCCAAGTGCTATAACTTGTACTCATAATTTATATATACAATAAGTATATAATTTCTATATAAGCATTTATTTGATCCTTATTTATTTACTTTCGAGTTTATTATAAATAAGTATATTTATTTATTCCAACTCTCTATTTATTTGGTAGGTTCAACACTTTGTTCTTGAAGAGTATTTTACTTTCTTTATTTATATATATATTTAATAATACAATGAATGCTAAGAATATTTAATAAGTAATTATTACTTATAGTTATTGTATGTATATATTATACTTTATATATAGTTTAGTTATAAACTTCTTTTTTCTTTTTTTTTAATTAAATTTTATACTATAGCTATAACTTGAATAATAATCATATTCTAACTAAATTAATATGAATATATTATATATACTTATTGAATGTTAAATATTAAGTCACATATTAAATGTATATTAAATGTTTTTAATCTTTACTTAAATTAAGAGTCTAATTTAAAGAACAAATTCAAAAAACACAAAACAATTCACATAAATACTAAAAACTAAACACAATATATTTCTAACCACGTAAACATATTCAATAAAAATTCACAAACAATAATCACAATATTTGAAATCCATATCACAACAACAACAACAACAATATTCCCATTAATATATTTCTACACATATTAATTCATCAATGAACACCATAAACTCACAAACTATTCACAAAATTCACAAATAATAATTACAATTATTTCAAGAGCAAGCATAAAATCACATGTACATGTATTAACATATTCCTAAACTTGAGAAATATAACTAGCACTCACAAATTCTTCAAAACCAAAAAATATTATATCAAAATTTTCACATAAATCCAAAACCTAAAGATAATATATTTCTATCCATGTAAACATATTCAAACAAAATTCACAAACAATAATCACAATATTTTAAATCCATATCACAACATATTCACAATATTCCCACAACAATATTTATACACATATTAATTCATCAATGAATACCATAAACTCACAAAAACTATACAAACAATAATTACAATATTTCAAGAGTAAGCATAAAGTGTATATAAAGAAAATTAGAAACCGTAAATACAACTTTATGCATTCATTCATTTACTTATGTTATTCATTCCCCAAAAATTTGGGCTCCTTTCTCCTAACCCGCGAGTAGAGGTTTGTTTTCCTGTCGTTTGCAGGGTTTTTCCTGGGTGCTATGGCAGACGAATTGGAAGCATTGTGTGGAAAGCTGTTGCTAACGGAGCAGGAACAGGAAGCTATTTCCATTGATGATGCTGTAGTCCAGCAAAACTTAATTCGTCGTGAAAAGTGTTTGATAGTTCGGTTGCTCACTATTAAACACTATAACAAGGAGGCGTTCCAGCAGGTCCTGCGAAAGCTTTGGCGACTGGTGGGGACTCTGCGGCTGGAAGGATTGGGTTCTTCTCTATTTATTGCTGAGTTTGAGAATGTTAAAGATAAGGAGCGGATCTTGCGTGATGGACCATGGTCGTTTGACAAACAACTGGTCTTGTTGCAGCAATTTGATGGCTTTCTTCAACCTCATAGTGGATGAGCACTCGAGGCAAGACTTTGAGTTGGAAGATGTGGTGACCATAAGTGGTCCCCGAAGGGTTTAACATAGTGAAGGGCACGTAAGTGCACGGGATAGAAGGATAGTATTCCAAGTATAGCGTAGTTCTATTTGTAGTTTAAGTTGCTTATGCATTAGAAAGAAAATGACGTTAAGGTTATGTGTTTGCATGTAGGTTGCCATCTGACAAGCATGAATGGACTGCATGACATGCAAGTAGAGTGGAGTCCAGGTAAGTGTTACGTTCATACTCTTCTAGAGTTTTCAAAGATACAATAAACGTTTTTGCCTTAAGATGCTCATGAAAAGAAACGAAAGACGCTTTAAGAAAGAAAATGCTAAGTGTTCAAACGTATAAGTATGTACGGCCCCTCCTTGGCAGCCCCTGTTTACGCACCCAAAGTATTAATTGTATGCATGTGAATGGATGACTATATGCTGTATCTATGGTATGTATTTTCTAAGAGAAAATCCATAAACTGACGATGATGCATGAAAGGTATGACAGTATATGCTTTTATGGATCCCACGAACTGACGCTTTCGTGTTCGCCGTGTGGCGATGCCCGCGAATGCCATGAGAGACGACGTTCAAAGGTGACACTTATGGGAGCCATGACAGCTGAAGTTTAAGCCCATGTATGTTCTCAAATGAAGTTTTCAAGAACGAACTCTTAAAGAAAGGACAGAACTTGAATGAACTGAAAAATGAAAAGACGATTTTTGGGCTTACGCCCCAAACAATCTTTTCTCATGAAAAAGAAATGTTTTCTCATGAAAGGACTGTTAAATGAAAGAACGAACTGAATGAAAGCTCCAGCTCTCTAGAGCTGGCATGAACGAACGAATGAAAAGCAAGAAAGAAAGAACTGAAAGCATGAATGTATGAAGATACGTAACGGCCACATGACTGAATGAAAAGAGTACTAATGAATGGGTAGATTGCAATGTGGGGTAAGTAGTACTGGAAGTACACCCAGTGCTGCCCCTATGAAAGGGATTCCCAACTCGTGGCCATGGGCAGAATCCGGGTCCAAAGGAAGACCACTAACCCCACACACACGGGGTGTAACAGTGTGTGTACTGGCCTATGAAAGTGATAAGAAAGAATGTATGTATGCACGTATGCACGAACGCTCGAATGCATGTACACACAAGAGCACAAGAACACAGACTCTTTAAGAAATGAAGGCACTGACGGGGGAAACATTTTATGACAAGAAAATCCTTTTAAAAGTAAAACCCTGTATAATGGCTCTTGGAGAAATGAAGGCACTAACGGGAGACACGTTTCACGAAAAGAAAGACCATTAAAGCAAAATCCCATCTAGTGACGTTTTCAAATGAACGCACGTATGACACGTATGCATGCACGAATAGTATGTACGAGTGATGAATGCATGAATGAAAACCTATGTTGTTATATTTTAACTGTATGAAGTAATGCTTATGAGTTTTCGACTCATTTTAGTTTTTATGCATGTCCCTCCCCCACAGGAACTACACGATCAGGACGGACACGGCCCATGGGGAAGAGCAAGAAGTCTAGGCATGAATTTTAAATGTACGAGATGCCTTTTTATTTCAAGATTTTTTTTCAGCTGTAAATCTCTTTTATAGTCAAAGCACATTTTAAATTATAAATGTGGAGTCTCGCACCCTTGGTATGCAAATGAAAGGTTTTAAATGGGACGGTAATTCCTATCATCCTTTTATAAACATATTTTGTAAAAAGTCCCACCATAAGGACGGGCGTTACACATACTCCCTTCGCACATGCTACAACCCATCACCACTATGGCATACAAACCATATGGTGCATCAATCCACCACATGGGGTAGAGTTCGCATGTACTCCCCTCATACACACAATGCCACATCACCATTATGGCACATCCGCCACTTGGTACGTCACTCCACCATATGGAGTACATTCTGCATGTACTCCCTTCACATATGTCATGCCACACAGAATGCACCCAGTGTGTATTCTTCCCACTCCACATGCCACATCACCATTACAGCACATACTTCACAACCACACTATACAGATATGCCCAACACTACACATCACACTACATAGATAAGCCCAACACTTCGCTACACAGCACAACACAATACAACAACTCCACAAATACCAATAACATAAATAACGAGGGATAGAGGATTATACCATCGACGGGATAACCCGTGCATTGCTCATTGACCGTCACGGTGATGACACCGGAAGGGTCGTACATGGTGGCTAGCCATGTATAGTGGCCGTTTGGGAGTTTGGATAGCTTAGTGTGGTCTTGGAAGGGCTCGTGGTGGTCTTGTGATGGTGGCATGGAGTGTAACACGGCGGATCTAGCTATGTACAATGGCGGTTAGCCACGCACAGTGGTTGTCCATCACATGCAGTGGCTACCCACCACATAAAGTGGTGGTTTGGACCTAGGTTTGGGCTAAGGGAGGTCAAGGGAGGCTGCGGTGGTCTTCATGGTGGTTGGGTTGGCGGAGCCATGGGTTTCCAAGGGGAACCCATGTACCTCAAAGCATGGAATTGGGAGAGGAAGGCTTGGCCGGTCATGGTTGACCATGGAGGAGCTGAGGGGTTGCTGGTGGAGCTCGTGATGGCACTAGGGTGGTGCCATGGTGGCCTACGGCGGCGGATCGAACTTTGAAAGGAGGGAAAGTCAGAGAGAGAGGGGGCTTGAAAGAGGTGGAGGAGCTCTACTGGCTTGGAAGAGCTTGGGGAGGAGCCATGGTGGCAAGGGGAGGCGCTTGGTAGAATTGGAGCCGGCACACGACGGCACTAGAGCCGTCGGTGGCGTTGAAGCCGTGTGAAACCCATAATTGGGTTTCATGCGTGCGTGCAATGGAGGGGGAGAGGGAGGTTACCGTGGCATGGGGTTCCTTGGAGGACGTTCATCGGGGAGAGGGGAGGCCATTGGTGGCGGTGTGGTGGCTTTGGCAGGGGAGAGGCTACGCACGGTGAAACCGTGCGTGAGACGTTGTGTGCATGCAATGGGGAAGGTGACTGCGAGATGGGGGCTGGCTTCGGTGGTGGAGGTTCGCCTGCATGAGGATACACCGTTGGTGGGGGCGGTGATACCAGGAGGCGCATGGTGACGCCAGGCAGTGCAATGGAGGAATTGGCTTGGAAAGGAGCTACGTACCGCGTACGCTTGAGGGAGAGGGACGAGAGAGAGAGGGAAGGGAAAAGTGAGGAAGAAAGATAGGGGGTCTGGGTTTTAACCCAGTCACTTCGTATGGAGATCCTTAAAACGATCTAACGATGAGGGATTAAAACACTGATTTGAAAATGCTGCGTTAACTTAATTAAAAGCACTTAGAGGAATTAAGATAGAATATTATTTAAATTAACTTTAGGTTAAAAAATAATATTCTCTCATCATTAATAAAATGATGAAGTCTTACTTAACATATTTAAGAGAATAAAACCATTAAATTAATTAAAGCATTCAACATAATTCAAATATCATAATATTTTAAATAACTTAAATGATTTTAATAATAATATTAAAATTATTTATGAAAATTATATTATTTTTGGAGCTCTTCAAGAATATTATAACTGTCGTATTTAAAATCAAACTTAATCCCATAATATTGGAAATACCTCATATAAGTATTTCCAGTACATTTAAAACACTGGGCTTGCCTTAGAAGTCACATACTATCTTTTGAAACACGCCATCGTAGTTCGACACGTATGACGAGTCTCACAGTCGCTAGATAGATGGGGAAGACAATTCACAAAATCTCTGCCCTCAGAATTTGCTTACGTCCTAAAGAATGAGCGTACGTAAGAAAGAAGAAGTGTACGTAAGAAGGAAGGAGCGGGGTGTTACACATGGCAACTTTCCCATCCCTCTAGAGCTGTAGAGGAATGCATTGATTAGATGAAGAAGACCAATTCTAAGCATTTGGATGAAGTAGACCCTTTCTATGCGTTTGAATACAGAGTAACCATTGGCTCTCTATAATCATGATATGTAATTTTTATATATTGTAATTTTTTGTTTTTTAATGTAATGTATAAATATCAAATAATGTAATATGCAGTGAATTCCATTATGTGTTGCATGCATTTTACATGACAAATGTTGGATATCTTTCTTTCTTTTTCTTTTTTTTTTAAGTTAAAAAGGTAATTAGTTATTTTATATATAAAAAAATATGCTTTTCAACAATTTTTCTTGAAAAAATTGTAATAGAATATAGGCTTTTAGATAGTAAAAAAAATTATGCTTTTCTGCATTATCTTTTTCTTAAAAGATTTAATAATATAGGCATTTGCAAAAAAAAATAAAAAATATCCAGGTACAGACCGAAACTCGAATTTCCAAGTTGTAAGAACCTAGATTCTTTAGGGTTCCGGCCTAGGTCATGTTCCAGACCGGGTTTTAAATTTGAGTTCCGGGCCGGGTCTACCCAGGGACCTAGTTCGGAACCCGGGTGAACAGTCCTTTCAAGAGATATTTGACCTAAAACTAAAGCTCTTTTTAGATTTAGTGTTGATCTCAACTCATCTCATCTAATCATTATAACAAATTCTCCGACAAAATCATTTTAATAATATTTTATTCAGCTTTCAATTTTCTTCTCATCTCAACTCAGTATCCAAACCCCATAGAGACCATTGTTTTGCTGCACAATATATATATATATATATATATATTGTAATGCCCTAATTGAAGGCCCAAACCATATGACCTATACTCCAAAAGGACTAGTCAATGATACAATTAGAGTTCTATTGGAACCATATAAAGTGCAAGAACTTCATATTCCTAATCAATGTGGGATCCTATACACCACCTACCCTTATCCTTATCATATATATATATATAACATCTGTTTTAATGGTGGCACCTATTGAAAAGATGATCTTTCCAATCTTAATTCTTCACTTCTTGTTTTATATTCAACAACGTGAGTTTTGGGCGCTATAACTGAATATTTAACAAACAGATAAGCAGCCCAAGTCTCTGGTTCGGGAACTTTAACCACGAGTGTGCAGATTCTGTCGTGGTTTTTCTTTCTTGGGTTACTTATATCCACTTGTGGTTGGTTCAAAGGAAAATGTTAATGATGTAATAGAAGTCAGCAACTTGGAAAGTCTATTTGTAGTCCTCTCCTTGTAGGGTGAGGTTTTTCTCTCTAGGTTTAGTTAAATCTCTTAGACTAGCTTGGCTTGTTTGAAGAGGCTACAATGGAGGAGGATTTAGCTAAACAGTGGGAAGGCCTTTGTCTCGTTGAGAAGGAAAAAGGGGTAGTGGCTTTACCTCCCAACTCTACTGCCAAAGCTTTGCAGCATGGTAAGTTTTGTTTATTGGCCATGATAATAGCAGAAAGACCAATTAACCGAGAAGCATTCATGACTACTATGGCCAAAGTATGGAGATGTGAGAGTTGGTTTCAATTCTCAACAGTTGGTATGAACAAATTTCTGATCGACTTTAACCAAGAGAAGGATCTCCAGCATGTTATACGTGGCAGACCATGGTCCTTTGACAGATGGTTGTTGTGCTTCAAGTTTTTAAAGATAACAGATCCATAAATGAAGTTCCTTTCAATAAACAAGAGTTCTGGGTACAGGCTTCTTGCATGCCTTTTGCAAGCATGGCACATGATGTTGGAGTCCAAATTGGTAAAAATATTGCTAGAGTAATAACAGTCCAGGTTGATGACAAAGACATTGGCTAGAGGAAGATTTTGAGGATAAGGGTGGAAGTGAACATCTCAGATGCTCTCCTCAGGGGGGTGTTCTTAACTTTCAAAGGCAATAAGACTTGGGTCCCTCTTAAATATGAACGTCTGCCTATCTTCTGCTTTAAGTGTGGGGTGATAAAGTATACTAAGCAAGGTTGTTCTGTTAGCTCACTTGGAAATAGTAAACTGCAATATGGGGTGTGGATGCGAGCACCAGCAGTGAAGGAAAGTGATAGCAAAAATAAGAAATATGGGGAAGAAGATCTTCATCACACTGAAGAGGGACATTCATGGAGGAAGGGAAGGGAGGACAAAGATGAAGGTCCAAACAACAATCTTGAGTCAAAAATGGATTTTCAGGAAACTAGTCTGTTTGATGTTTGACATTGCAGCCACTGTGGTGACAACCAAAACAATGCTTTCTCCTAGGAATTTTGCAGAGACAACCTAGAGGTGTTTTAAGAAACGATTGAGTGAGCCTTTTTTGGATAGTTCTGAGCAGGCCTTTAATGTAGAAGGGGCTTGTCTCATGTAAGGCATTGAGGAATCAGATTTTCCAAGGTATGAGCCAGTCATAACCTATAAAGGTAATGACCAAAAGTCAACCCTGGCCCTCGAGAGCAACCAATCATTTTGTCTTTAACCAAGTCCAAGCCCTAGAGAAAAAAAAAAGAGCTAGTTGAAAGAGGAAAGCCAGGGATAAAAGCTTTGAAAGTCTCTTATATGGTTTAGAGGAGAGTAATGCAAGCTGCCCAAGTGGCCTCCAGGGGGATGTTGCTTAGATATTTGAAGAAGATGTAATATAGGTTACTAAAAAAGCAAAAAAAGTGGTGGTGCTTGATGAATGTGCCAACAGAAGTGGTGTGGTGGTGGATGGTGCACAGCCCCACCCTATGCAATGAGTTGTCTAAGATGGAAATACCGAAGGCTTGAGAACTCTCGGACAATGAACAAGTTGTATCATGGTGCAAAATAAGGCCCTAACCTTTGTCTTCTTAGTGGAAACAAAGTGCAACATATTAAAGGTGCAAGTTGTCAAGAGGAAGTTGAATTTTGAAAACAGATTTGTGGTTAATTCAAAAGGTTCTAGTGGAGGCCTAGCCTTCCTATGGAAAGAAGAAATAGAATCAGAGGTGTTGTCATATACTCAATACCACATCTCACTGTTAGTTAAGGGTATGAAGTAGGGTGTTCCCTGGCACCTAACTGGGTTCTATGGTAATCCAATCAAAACAAAGAGGCATGAAAGTTGGCAACTGCTACAGGCACTTAAACCTACAATCTCAATAGGATGGTTGTGTGTAGGTGATTTTAATGAAATATTGAGCTATGGAGAGAAATGTGAAGGGCCTTTGAGACCTTATAATCAAATGGAGGCTTTTAGAAGTGTTGTGAATAGATGTGGACTCAGTGACATGGGCTACTCTGGAAGCAAATTCACTTGGTCAAATGGTAGGCAAGGGGAGGCCTTCACCAAAGAAAGGCTTGACAAGGCTTTTTGTAATAATGCCTGGTCGGACCTTAACTCAGACCACTTGAGAGTTTTCACTCTCCCTACACTTAACTCAGACCACAATCCTATATGGATTGTTATGGAACAACTGCAACCTATTGCAAATAGACACCTAAAGCCTTTCAGATATGAGGCTAGCTAGTCACTAAGGGATGATTGTTTTAAAACTTTTGAGGAAGCTTGGAGGATATCTAGGTTGGCGATAAACAAAATGCAATTCACTGCTCAGGGTCTCAAAAATTGTAAACTAAAGCTGTCACAATGGAGCAAGCAGACTTTTGGCAACTGAAGGAGAAAAGTTAGTGAACAAATGGACTATCTCTCCAAATTATAGGGAAGGAACACATGCCATTTAACTAAGGAGATCAAGCAAGGGCAACAAGGGGTGGACATAATTCTTGAGGCTGAAAACGTCAAGTGGAAGCAAAGGGAAAAATAGAGATGGCTAAGTGAGGGAGATAGAAACACAAAATACTTTCACCAGTGTGCTTCACACAGGAGAAAAACAAATGGGATTAAAAAATTGGTTGATAGCAATGGACAAGTAACTAGCTTGAGAGAGGGAAGTAGTAACTTATTCCAAGATTATTTTACAGATTTGTTTACCTCCTCTAACCCCAGCAATCTTGCAGCATGCAATTGCATCCTTGGAGGCTCGAGTGACTATAGCACAAAATGATATGTTGTCCAAACCTTATTCCCAACAGGAGGTTGAAGAAGCTCTCTTTCACATGAATGGCTTAAGCTCTCCAGGACCAGATGAATTCCCTGCATTATTTTATCAAAAGCACTGGTCAATAGTGGGACCCCATGCATGTGAAGCTGTGTTGAATGTCCTTAATTCAAATGGCAGCTTGGGAGAAATCAACAGCATATTCATTGCACATATTCCAAAGAAGAAAACCTCTACAAAAGTGACAGAATTTAGTTCTATCTCCCTCTGTAATGTACTTTATAAACTCATCTCTAAAGTCATAGCCAATAGATTAAAGAAGGTGCTTCCTTGTATTATTTCACCTTCTCAATCTGCCTTTGTCCCCAATAGACTAATAACTGATAATGTAATTATTGCTTTTGAGGCTTTGCATACAATAAAATTTAAAATGGCAAGAAAAGAAGGTTACATGGCCTTAAAGTTAGACATGAGCAAGGCCTATAACAGAGTTGTGTGGAGTTTTCAAAGAGCAGTTCTCCACAAATTGGGGTTTTGCAGCCAATGGGTGGAACTAGTGATGAAGTGTATTGAAACTGTCTCCTGTGCTCATACCTTCCACTCTAAAATTCTTGGCGGTGAGGCTTGAAGTCGCCATCTCGTTTTCCAGTTCGGTCCTAGCTTAGTTCGTAGTCGTTCAAGCGTTTCTTAACTATTGCAGTCTTTCTAACGTTTCTAGTCCGTTCCTCAATTAGCAAGCAACTAATGCTACATGTCCTAACGTTCCAACGTCCATTCCTTATCCTCTAACTATGTTCATTCTCTAATACCTCTTACATTCTATGCACTTAGCATTACTACCTCTTTCTAGTTGCCGGTCAGACATGCATGCATTAATTAGGTCATACTTTGAAAATATCATAGCATAAAAATAAAATACTTTCTTGTACTTACTGTAGGACGAGACATGCCTTGGCAAGACGTTAGTCTAAGTTTTTCCTTCACTTGCATTTCTCTTTTCAAAAAATTTCTTTCTTTGGAAAAAAGTTTTCTCTCATTGGAAAAAAAAAAGTTCTCTCTTTTATTTTGAAAAGATGCTATAGAGTCTAGCATAACATGGGCTTTGCTATGATACTACTATGTAACGCCCGTCCTTGTGGTGAGACTTTTTATAAAATGATTTTAGAAAGGATGACGGGAATTACCGTTTGATTTAAAACTTTTTACTTTCATACCCAGGGTGCAAAACTATACGTTATAAAAGGCCTCTCATACACTTAAACTGTCATGCCTAGATCTCCATGCTCTTCCCCATGGGCCGTGCCCATCCTAACTTGTGCTACTCATTCGGTTCCTATGGGGGGGAGGGGCATGCATAAAAACTAAAATAAGTCGATGACTCGTAAGCATTACTTCATATAGTTAAAATATAATAATATAGGTTTTCAGTCATACATTCATCATACCATACATACTATACATATATGTATGCGTGCGTTCGTTCGTTTGAAAACATTACTGGACGGAGTTTTTCTTTAAAAGGGGTTTTATTTTCATAAAACGTGTCCCCTGTCAGTGCCTTCATTTCTTAAAAAGTGCGATGCATTCATACATTCTTTCTTATCTCTTTCATTGGCCGGTACACACTGTTATGCCCTGTGTGTTGGGGTTAGCAGTCTTCCTTTGGACCTTGACTCCATCCGTGGCCACGGGTTGGGAATCCCTTTTCAATCAGGGGGCAGCACTGGATGCACTTCCAGTACTACTTACCTGGCATTGCAATCTGTCCATTCGTTTAGTACCCTTTGCATTCATTCATATGGTCGTTACATATTTTCATACAATAAACGTTCATTTCATTTCAGTCCTTTCTTTGAATTTAGTCCTTTTCATTTAACTGTTCATTCATGGAAAAACATCGTTTAAAAGCATGGGCTTAAACATCATCTTTCGTGGCATCCGTAAAGCATCAATTCATAGCGACATCTTAACATCAGTTCATAGGGACCATTTTAAAATACTTTTTTTGCGTTAGTCAAAGCATTAGTTTAAATCTCCAGGCACAAGCCTCGACTTTTCTTTTCTTTATTTTGGAAAATATATACAATAGATACTGCATATAGTCATCCATTCACATGCATACAATTAATACTTTGGGTGCGTAAAAAGGGGCTGCCAAGGAGGGGCCATACATACGTATACCTTTGAACACTTAGCATGAAAACATCTTTCGTGTCGTTTCATAAGGCTTCATAAAGAAAAGCATTTTCATTTTCATTTTTTATATTTTAGAAAACTCTAGAAGAGTATGAACGTAATACTTACCTGGACTCCATGCTACTTTCATATCATGCAGTCCGTTCATGTGCGTGTCAGATGGCAACCTACATGCATACACATAACCTTAACGTCATTCTCTATCTAATCCATAAGCAACTTAAATTAGAAATTGAACTACACTTCACTTGGAACACTCTCCTTCTATCTCATGCTCTTACGTGCCCTTTACTATGCTAAAACCTTCAAGGTTCATTCAAGGTCACTATCTCTTCCAAACTCGACGTTCTACTTTGAGTGCTCATCCCCTAAGGTGAAACTATAATTCACCATAGGACTAAGACACCAAGACCTTCGCCTTACTCTTCCTGTTGACCACATACTGACGCATGACGCCGACCGACGGAATCACGCATTCCAATCCTAGACAATACACTCGTCACTGTCTCTATATATCTTAGCCCACACTAAATCCCCATTCCCATCCATACACGCCACACGGCTCTAAGCTAACTCTGAGGCGTAAGCATGTAACCATGCTTAGGACAGATTACCCATTACATCTGGTGAATCCGTCCGGCACATGTATCTCACCAAATTACACATGTACCTTACCTTTTTGTCACCTAGGATCAACATATGACATGACGATCACATGCTCGTAGGGACAAGCGCCATACTCCGATACCAATCTTCTCTTAACCCAGCTAGCCTGACTCTTCTACTACCCGTCCGTTTTGACAGTTCATCCTAACACTTAACACGACAAGACTCCATGTAAAGCCCCGTTCCCTGAGGTCCAGAGAGTTAGCTATTCTAACCTAAATCCAACTTCCATAACATATTTAAATACTCCAATATTCCAAAAAAAAAAAAATACAAATCCATTTATTCAAACCAAAAGTATATGTTCCACCAAATAAATACCTCAATGAGATAATTTAAAACTCCATAAATATTTAGAAATATCTAGGACTCCAAATATCAAATAACATAAAATCATAAACCTATTAAATAAGACTCTCCAATAAACTTGTACCCTCTGGCACTTATTCATCTATGATCATCAAACCTTACTCTTGACTTCAAGCTAATGCATCAAAATTATCTGAAAAATATTGTGAAGAGAAGGGGTGAGTTATCAACAACTCAGTAAGCAAAGGACATAAATTAGTGTGTAAACAAGAGCATTTACAGAGATCAGAATGCAGAACAAATCATTTTCATTTTCAGAATGTGAAAGTAGAACATGTTATCAAAATATTAGAGCGAAGATTTAGAAATAATTTAAAAAAATATCCTTTGGCATAGCATAAATGATCATTATCATCATCAGAACATCATATCAAAACATAAGCCATGTATAACCTCCGTGGTAGGGTTGTGCATCTGCGGATAGCCAAGCAGAACAAAAATTACTTTGTCACCAAGGTTTGCACTCAAAACAAAGACTAATACTATAACCCGTGGCAGGGCCGTATCCACTATTATTACCCATGGTTGGGCCGTATCCACTGTTATAACCCGTGGTTGGGCCATATCCACTATTATTACCCGTGGTTGGGCCATATCCACTATTGTAACCCGTGGTGGGGCCGTATGCCACTATTATCACTCGTGGCAGGGTCGTATGCCACTATTATCACCCGTGGGAGGGCTGTAACTGAACAGAGAGGAAACAAAATCAAATTCAGAATCATAGATTCATGCCATAGGTTTTCAGAAATCACGTCTTATCCAAATAGAGAAATGAACAAAATCATATCATCTTCAAAATCATAACAGATCCAAAGCATATTTACATAATCATGCAGAAATTTTCATATTCGCTCTTTTTGCAAAAGTCAGAAATAGAATGCCAAAAATAAGCTCATGGCTACACCAGTCATGATAAAAATGCTTTCTGTTTCATCAAAGTTCAATGAGCAATGACAGACAAATAACTGAGGTTATTTTTACATTTCTTTTCAAAACACATAATGCACATTTTCATAAATCAACCTCAATTCATTTTTATTTTATGCAAAGTCTAGCATAGTAACCCCGCTTACCTAGACTTCTTAGCTTTTCAAAATTTTTCTCAAATCAATGTCGAGTCAACTATAAATTGTCACCTATAAAATAATCACGTAATTCCGTAAATTTTCAATCAATCACAAATTTACACCATTTAAGCCTAAGCTTCTACTATATCTATTTTAATCCTTCAATACCTAAAAATCTCATAACCTAAAAATATCCCTCATTCTTTAAATTTCCTTGATATCAATCAACATTTAAGATAAGTACTAGTAAAAATTTCATTAAATAATAAATAAAAAAATAGCTTTAATCATAATTTAAATGTTCAAAATAAAATTACACACTTACTATAAAAATAATTTGCTACCAATTGTACAAAATAAACATCATATTTATTTTCTGTAAAATTTCTTATACTTCCCACAAAGACCATGTAAAAGCAGATTTAATATAAACATAATACCAAATTGAAACCATCCAATAATAAGGGTAATATTGTGATTCCATATCCAAATTGTATGTAAAACTAGGTTTACGTAGACTCTAAAGAAAACGTTGAATCCGTTTACGGTGCAACAGTCGGCAAGGCAGGGGCGCGAGATACTCACTAAGAAGAGAACGAGAGATGCAATAGCAGTGTTGGGCGGAGGTCGAAGGTGGTCCACGCGGCAGCAGAGCATTGAGATTGAGAGAGAGCGAGAGAGATGAGCGAGACGAAGAGGGACGAAGAGGAAAGTTGAGTTCCGGGGTAGCTTACTGAGAGGAGAGAGATGAACTTGGATGGAGTGCAGCGCTCTATGATACTCTCTGTGTGGTGGCGATGACGTGGAGGAGGTTGGCGGTGGTGTCACTCAGATGGGCTGCGTCGAACGGCGGCAAGTGGAAAAGAAATCTGCTCTATTTTCGGGGACTAAAACAGAGGTATCTTCGGTGTTTGTTTGAAAATGGAGGAGGCAGGGTGGGTGGGCAGGGGGTTGTACCACAGTGGTTGAGAAAGGGTGCAACGGTAGTGGTGCAGGGACTGCGCTAAGGGGCTACTAACGCAGAGGTAGCGGCGAGGTGGAGCTGCGATCCGTGGAGATGCAATGCATGCATGGGTTGCGTCGATTCTGTATGGGAAGGCAGCTTGAGTTCTGGATGGTGTAGCGGTACTCTAGTCTAGGTTAGAGATCACTTCCGTCTTCCACGTACGAGTTCTATCTATATATGGGGACGGTTGCCATGAAAATAGAATGGAAACGTGCGTGAACTGAAGTTAACGTGTGAATATGTGGGTGATTGGAGACACAAAAAATAAAAAAAATACAAGACCCTAAAGCTGAGGAGAGGAAAGCATAAGTGCATGGGAGTCCTAGAGTCGTGCGTGTGAGAACTGCTCCTAAACAGATAGGTTTTATCCAAGGTTTAAGCAAACACCCAAAAGCTCAAATAAAAAAAATCACTGCTCGATCCATAACATAAAAACCAAAGAAAAATAACCTAAATATCAAGCTCAAATAAATGAATAAAAAAATATCCTGTAACACCCCATTCCCTTAGGCTAAGAGTGTCACATATTTTTCATAAAATAAACCCAGCAAGAGATCTCATATTTAATAATTGAACTTTAAAATTTATTTTGTAGAAAACCTGTCTAATAAAATGTCTTCCAAAAACATTAAATGAACAAACTGAATAAAATCTTATGTCATGAAATCAATTTTATTCTAGAATTTCTGAAACTAAAACAACTGCTCTTTCTTATCCTGGCCTGCCTGCTTGTATTCATCATTCTCACCTAGGTGGTTAAAAGTATGAAAACAAACTAAAATGAGTCGAAGACTTAGTAAGAAATCCTTCACAACGTAAACGTAATAAACCAAAGGTTTTCATAAAAGTTTTAATCCTAAGAGCTTAAAATTCATGATTGTTCATACTGATACTTATGCTATGCATGACTAATTTCTCTTAAATAACTAACTTGATTTAACTGACTAATCTGATTGATTTATCTGACTGGCCAACACACGTAACCCTGTGTACAAGGTTGTGTACCGACCCCACGTCCCGCTGCAGCAAGGGAAGCCGCTGATAGTATTCTGGCATACTATGGTGGACCATGACTGAGTTCGTGGCTTGCACACCCACCCTGAACTGAACTGCATTGGTACCATGCATCTGAATGGTCATCTTATTAACTGATATGATCTTATCTTGCACTTGAACTTAAGATAACTTAAGTGTCTTATACACATGAGATGCAAGATAATACATACATAATTATAATTTCCGAATCTGAACATGATGCGGAATGACATGATCGTATACTATGTTGGATGACATGTTTGCATATGATATGAGTGGTTCATAAATAATGGCTATCAATGAACTGGCTTGAGTAATACTTATATATAAGCTGAACTGTGATGGTCCTAATTTATGATCAAATTACTTAACTTGTTGTGCTTCTTCTTGAATCTCACTTCGTAGTTCGTCACCTATACGCAATATTAACTATCACTAAATCTATTTGGAAACAATATTTACTAATATTACCATCTAAAAGATAGTCAAATAAATCTTTGTATAACACCATAATCAATAAATCTTAATATTTAAAATTTCTTACATAATAATAACATATTATAATTTAGTAGAATACTTGAGCTATTTTAAAATAAGCCACAAAAAGCTCAATTCTTAAAATAGGTTTCATTTCTTAACCAAATTATTAAATCTTATAAGAAATTTAATAAATATTAATATCATTTTAATACTCTTAACATATTTCTTTATTTTTCTATTTAAGGTATAGCATAATAATTTTATTAAAATTCTACTAAATTGACAAAGGAAATATTAACTAAAATATTGGGCTCAATATTTTACTTTAAAATATATTTCAAATTCTTTAAACACTTCTTTATAAAAATAGTCGTTAACTAATATATTTATTTAATTAAAAACTGACTTTTAAGAATATTAAGCCCAATAAAATTACTAAAACTGTTGTTGAAATAAAATAAGATCAAGCTCAATTTAAAATACAAGTCCATTTAAAGATCATTAGAATTTGTAAGAGATGAAATCTGGCCATAATAATATTATTACTACATGAGCCCAACAAAAAAGAATAAGCCCATCCAAAGCACATAAAGGCCTAGGGCCCATGGCCCATCAAGAAACTTAAGATTCTTTTAGGAAATAAGACACACAACCAAACAAAACAAAAGAAACAAAAACAGAGAGTTTGAGAGAGAGGGAGAGAGGTCCTGCAATGGGCTCACCGAGAGGGTAGGTGACAAAAATGGCTGCGTGGCAGTTCTGGCGACAAGCGGGGGTCACGGAGGTGTAACTAGTGACTTCTCTGTGGTGGTGCGACACCGAGAGAGAGAGAGTTTAGAGAGAGAGACTGTTAGACTGAAAACTACCAAAACAACCGAAGGAAGAGGAGGTTGGCAGCAGTCGAGGGCTTATCGAAAGGGAGTGGGTATGATGGGGTTGGGCTGGTCGGTGCTTTCTATGGTGGTTGAGATGTGGTTCAATGTCCCCTGAGGATGCTACAGTGGAAGAGAAACAGAGGCTTCAAGCTTCGTGTTCATGGCTACTGCGGCGTGCCTTGGCGGCTGAGGGTGGTCCGATGTATTATATGGTGGCCGGTGGTGGCGTCAACATGTTATGGGCAGCGTGGAGTCACCGTGGGTGATGGTTGGTGCCGTGTGAGTGCAATAGGTTGTGGGGCTATCGGGTTTACGTGAATGGATCCTCCTATGGTGGTTCTCGGCATGCAAGTCAGCATGGGGTGGAAGAGATGTGGCTGGCCGTTGGCTTACAGTGGTGCTCGAACGGGGTGGTTAAATCAGAGATTTGGCTTCATGGCTCCCTAACGTGAACTGTCGTGCGTGGGGTCTGTTGATGTAGCAATGTGGTGGTTCGGCTGGTGGTTTAAGTGAGGTCACAGTGGTGGAAGTCTCTTCACAGTGGTGTGCATGGTTGTGCATTGTCTGGACGGTGGAGTTGCTGCGGTGGTTTCGTTGTCTAGTTGTGGCCCTTCATGGTTGTTGCTGGCAGTGTTCTGTTCAATGGATGCAAAACAGGGCTATTTCATCGTACATGTTTTAGGGTCATGGTGGTCGACTTTAGGAGCTGCTAGCGGTGGAGGTTTGCTGTGAAGCAAGGCTGAAACGTGCATGGGGGAATGTTTGTCCATGTTTTGTGTTGTATTTACTAAGAGGCTTCGTGAACTTTTATAGAGAAAAATGAAGGATATATGGTAGGGTTTTCTGATATGAGTTGGTCTCCTAATAGGATTTGGATTTATCAATTAGGGGATAAGGATGAGGCTTATCAGATAAGAGGACATAAAGCTTGAAATTCAAAACTATTTCAAAATCGGGTCATAATAAATTACCAATAATAAAATGATAAGAATCTTATTAAAAATGAATAATGTAAAATCTGTTGATGATAATAATAATAATAATATATTTATAGTTATGAGAAAACATACATAAAACTTATATTATGGCCTAAACTTAGGAATGGGTTGTTATATATCCATAGTCCAATCATACAATTTCTGAGTCTGGGTGTTACATCCATTCACCATTATGCCTTAGGTCACGTCATATAGCTCAAGACTACTATCAAACTACACCGTGACCTTGTCATGTCACTTGACATATCGCAACGTCATTTCTACGCCAACTCATCACGAGTACGGTCTCGTATGTACTCCTGTCACATCGTGACATCTCGTCACTTTCCTGCCACGCCATTCCTACGCTAACTTCTCACTCATCATAAGCATGACTGTCAGTAACCATGTCACTTCGTGACATTCCCCAGTCATGCTTTCGCTGTGCACTCTTATACACATTCTGCCACTTCACACATACTCCCAGCCATAAGTTTAAGTACGGTGACTGACATCTGTCACCTCATACTGTAGGCTACATCTTAACTACCTCGGGACACTATTCCACAGTTCCCAACACTACTCATCATGCTCCATGCCCATCAACCACACAACCATCCTTATCTCTATGACACACCACACAGTGTGTCGCTGCACTTCATGGAGTACACTCCATGTGTACTCCCTTCACACACGTTCCGACCCATCACCATTACAACATACGCGCCATTTGGTGCATTGTTTCATCACATGGAGTACACTTGATGTGTACTCCCTTCATCCACGCTACGCCACACAGAGTACACTCAGCGCTGTAATACCCTTCTTCATCTTCTTACGTACGCTTCTCTATTTCTAACGTATGTTCCGTCTTTATGACGTAAGCAAATCCCGAAGGCAGAGATTATGTGATCAGCTGCCCTTTCTCCTGGCAACTGCGAGTCTCGTCATGTGTACCGAACCACGATGACATGTCTCTTAAGATATTAGGTGACTTCTAAAGTACGTCCAGTGTTTTAAATGTACTGGAAATAATCATATGAGGTATTTCCAGTACCGTTGAGTTAAACTTGTTTTTAAATGAGACAATTATAATATTTTGAAGAGCTCCAAAATATTATTATTATCGGAGATCATTTTAATATTAATTATTAAAATGATTCCAGTTATTTAAAATATTAAGGGATTTAAATTATGTTGAAGGTTTTAATTAAATTAAATGATTTTATTCTCGTAAATATATTAAATAAGACTTCATCATTTTATTAATGATGAAGAATATTATTTTATAAACTAAAGTTAGTTTAAAATAATATTTACCTTAATTCCTCTAAGTGCTTTTAATTAAGTTAACGTTTACGCATTTTCAAATCAGTATTTCAATTCCTCATCGTTAGATCGTTGCGTAGACCCCAAGACCAAGGGACTGGATTATAAACCCAGACCCTCACTCTTTCTCCCTCACTTTTTCCCCAGCCCTCTCTCTTTCCTCCCTCTCTCATTCGGTGTATGTAGTATTCGCCGTGTGCCGGTGACCGTCACCTCCATCACCATTCACCTCCTCCCACTCCGGCAAGCCTCCCCGTGGCAGTTTCTCCCTTCCACGCTCTCTCTTCCACTCCCTTGGAAGTGCAAAGCTCGAACAGGCTCAAGGCCACTGCACCGCCATGCGCCGCCCAATGGCTCCACTACTCCAATGGCAACCTCCCCTCCCACCGGCCATCATCCTCCACCGAAGCCAGCCTCGGTTATGCAGCCCTCCCTCTCCTTCCACGGCAAGTACCCGAAATGGGTCTCTAACCCATTTCCCCATCGTGCGCCACCGTGCGCGGCACCCACGACCAACAAGTGACGCCGTTGACTTCCTTCTTCCTCCCCCTTCCTCCTCCACGTGACCCGAGGCCCATAGCCTCTCTCTACCACACGGGTCTCCCCCTCATGCACGCACGGGTTGCATGCACTTGCACCACCATGCACCACCGCCCACGGTGGGTAACCACAGTCATCAGCCTCCTCAGACCGCCACCAAGCCAAGCCAAGCACCCATGGCCCCGATCTGCTACCTATGCACGCACACTCTCTCTCATTCTCCCACGGCCTTTCCTCCACTTAAGGCCTTGAACCACCGCCGTGAGCCACTGTGGCGCCACCTCGATGCCACCACGAGATCCACCGCACCTCCCTTAGCCGAGCCCTACGTCCTAGCCACCACGTTATGTGGTGGATAACCACTGCACGTGATGGACAGTCACCGCGCGTGACTGACCGCCACTGTACATGGCTAGATACACTGTGTACCGTCTTTCACCGCCATCACAAGACCACCACGAGCCATTCCAAGACCACACCTTGCTATACAAACGCCTAAACAGTTACCGTACGTGGGTTAGCTGCCACGTACGACCCTTCCGACATCATCGGCTATGACGATCAACGAGCAACGCATGGGTTATCTCGTCGATGGTATAATCCTCTATTCCTTGTTAATTATGTTGGATATTGATTAATTGACTAGGTTGTAGACTGTGCTGTTGGTATTTGTGGAGTGTAGTATTGTGATGTGGTGCTATGTAACGAAGTGTTGGGCATTCTCTGTAGTGAAGTGTTGGGTATGTCTGTGTTGGATGGAGATGTATTGTGTCGTGTAGTGTATTGTGAAGTGTTGGCTGTAATTGGGTAGTGCGCTGTGTAGTGTTGTGGATCCTGTTGTAATGGTGGCGTGGCATATGTGGAATGGGAAGAGTACACACTATGTGTACTCTGTGTGGGGCGTAGTGTGAGACGAGGAGAGTATATGTGGAATATACTCTCCTGGCATATTGTGGAACGAAAAGAGTACACGCTGCGTGTACTCTGTGTGGTGTAATATACATGTAGGGAGTACATTGGAAATGTACTCCAAGTGGCAGAGCGATGCACCATGTGGCGGATATGCCATAATGGTGATGTGGCATGTGGAGCGGGATAAGTACGAGTAAAGTGTACTTTGTGGCATAGTGCGTGTAAAAGGAGTACACGTGGAGTGTACTCCATGTAGTGGATTGATGCACCATATGGCGTGTATACCATAATGGTTATATGGCGTAATGCGTGTGAGTGGAGTACATGTGGAAGGTACTCCATGTGATGGAGTGACGTACCATACGGCGGGTATGCCGTAGTAGTGATATATCGTAACATGAATGGAATATATGCAAAGTGTATTCCATGTAATGGAGTGACGCACCATACGGTGGGTATGCCGTAGTGGTAATGTGTCGTAACGTGCATGGAGTATACATGAAGTGTACTCCATATGATGGAGTGACGGACCAAACGGCGGGTATGTCGTAGTGGTGATATGTCGTAACATGCATGGAATATACGCGTAGTGTATTCCATGTAGTGGAGTGACGCACCATACGATGGGTATGTCGTAGTGGTGATGTGTCGTAACGTGCATGGAGTATACGCGGAGTGTACTCCATGTGATGGAGTGACGCACCATACGGCGGGTATGCCGTAGTGGTGATATGTCGTAACATGCATGGAATATACGTGAAGTGTATTCCATGTACTGAAGTAACGCACCATACGGCGGGTATGCCGTAGTGGTGATGTGTCATAACGTGCATGGAGTATACGCGAAGTGTTTTCCATATAGTGGAGTGAGGCATCATATGGCAAGTATGCCATAGTAATGATGTGGCGTAGCGTCTGTGAATGGAGTATATGTGGAGTGTACTCCACGAAGTGCAGCGACACACCGTATGGCGTGTCACAGTGATAAGGATGGTTATGCAGCTGATAGGCGTAGAGCGGGATGAATAGTGTCAGGAACTGTGGAACAGTGTCCCGAAGTAGTTGTGATGTGGCCTGTAGTCTAAGGTGACAAGTGTCACCGTACTTGAGTTATGGCTAAGGAAAGGCGTGAAGTAGCAGAACAAGTATAAGAGTGGGTAGCAGAAGCATGACTAAGGAATGTCACGAAGTGACATGACTATTGATAGTCATGCTTGCGATGGACGAAGTAGCGAGACAAGTGTAAGAGTACGCAGCGGAAGCATGATTGGGCAACGTCACGAAGTGAAGTGGTTATTGGCAGTCATGCTTATGATGGGTGAAGTGTTAAAGTGTAGGAATGATGGAACAGGAACGTGACGAGATGTCACGATATGCCAGGAGTACGTGAGGAACTGTACTCGTGAGGAGTTAAGAGTTGATGTAGCAGAATGTTGGGGTAACGTGACATGGTCACGGTGTAGCTTGAGAATAGTCTCGAGCTATAAGACGTGACATGAGACGTAGTTATGAATGGAGTCTTGTCGTGTTAAGTGTTGGGATGAACTGTCAAAAGGGACAGATAGCATGAAGAGCCATGCTAACCGGGTTAAGAGAAGGTTGGTATCGGAGTATGACCCTTGTCCCCCGAAACTGGTAATCAACATATTATGTATGTTGATCTTAGGTGATAAGGGGTAGAGTACATGTGTAATACGGTGAGACACGTGCTGGATGGATTCACCATATGTAATGGGTAATTGGTTCTAAGTAGGGTTGCCCGGTGCCTAAGCCTCAGAGTTGGCTTAGAACCATGTGGTTTGTATGGATGGGAATGATGATTTAGTGTGGGCTCAGATGCATGAAGGTAGTAACGGGCATATTATCTAGGATTGGTATGCGTGATTCCATCGGTCGGAATCATGCGTCGGAATGTGGTTATAAGAAGAGTAAGACGAATGTCATAGTGTCTTAATCCTAAGGTGAATCATGGGTTCACTTTAGTAGATGAGCACTTGAGACAAGGCTTTGAGTCGGAAGATGTGGTGACCGTAAGTGGTCCCCGAAGGGTTTAACATAGTAAAGGGCACGTAAGTGCACGGGATATAAGGAGAGTGCTCCAAGTATAGCGTAGTTCTATTTATAGTTAAGTTGCTTATGCATTAGATAGAAAATGGCGTTAAGGTTATGTGTATGCATGTAGGTTGCCATCTGACAAGCACATGAATGGACTGCATGACATGCAAGTAGCATGGAGTCTGGGTAAGTGTTACGTTCATACTCTTCTAGAGTTTTCAAAGATACAAGAAACACTTTTCCCTTAAGATGCTCACGAAAAGAAACGAAAGACACTTTAAGAAAGAAAATACTAAGTGTTCAAACGTATAAATGTATGGCCCCTCCTTGGCAGCCCCTGTTTACGCACCCAAAGTATTAATTGTACGCATGTGAGTGGATGACTATACGTTGTATCTATTGTATATATTTTCTAAGAGAAAATCCATAAACTGACAAGATGCATGAAAGGCATGACAACAGATGCTTTTATGGATCCCACAAACCGACGCTTTCATGTGCGCCGCGTGGCGATGCCCGCGGATGCCATGAGAGACAACACTCAAAGGTGATGCTTATGGGAGCCATGAGAGCTAACGTTTAAGCCCATGTATGTTCTCAAATGAAGTTTTCAAGAACAAACTGTTAAAGAAAGGACAGAACTGAAACGAACTAAAAAATGAAAAGACGATTTTCGAGCTTACGCCCCAAACGATGTCTATCCATGAAAAGAAATGTTTTCTCACGAAAAGAAATGGTTTCTCATAAAAGGACTGTTAAATGAAAGAACGAACCGAACGAAAGCTCCAGCTTTCTAGAGCTGGCATGAATTAACGAATGAAAAGCAAGAAAGAAAGAACTGAAATCATGAATGTATGAAGATACGTAACGGCCACATGAATGAATGGAAAGGGTACTAATGAATGCGTAGATTGCAATGCCAGGTAAGTAGTACTGGAAGTGCACCCAGTGCTGCCCCCTATGAAAGGGATTCCCAACCCGTGGCCATGGGCGGAATCAGGGTCCAAAGGAAGACCGCTAACCCCAAGCTCACGGGGCGTAACAATGTGTACTGGCCTATGAAAGTGATAAGAAAGAATGGATGTATGCACGTATGCAAGAATGCACATGTATGCACAAGAGCACGAGAGCACAGACTCTTTAAGAAATGAAGGCACTGACGGGTGAAATGTTTTACGACAAGAAAGCCTTTTTAAAAGAAAAGCCCCGTCCAGTGACGTTTTCAAATGAATGCATGTAAGACACGTATGCATGCACGTAATAGTATGTACGAATGATGAATGCATGAATGAAAACCTATGTTGTTATATTTTTAACTATATGAAGTAATGCTTACGAGTCTTCAACTCATTTTAGTTTTTATGCATGTCCTTCCCCCACTGGAACTGTACGGTCAGGACGGACATGGCCCATGGGGAAGAGCACGGAAGTCTAGGCACGAGTTTTAAACGTACGAGAAGCCTGTTTATTTCAAGATTTATGTTTTCTGCTGTAAACCTCTTTTATCATCAAAACACATTTTAATTTATAAACGTGGAGTCTCTCACCCTGGGTATGCAAGTGAAAAGTTTTAAATCGAACGGTACTTCTCGTCGTCCTTTTATAAAAATATTTTGTAAAAAGTCTCACCATAAGGACGGGCGTTACAAGCGCGTACTCTTCTCATTCCACACTTCGTAGCACAGTCCACAACACTACACAATACAGTTCCCAACTACGCCCAACACTTCACATACATAGCACATCGCATCTCCATACTACACAACAAACTCCACAATTATTAACAGCACAGTCCACAACCTAACCAACTAACCAACTAACATAAATAATGAGGGATAGAGGGTTATACCATCGACGGGATAACCCGTGCGTTGCTGTTTGGGCACTTCGATAGGTAAGTGAGGTCTTGGAAGGGCTCATGGTGGCCTTATGGTGGCGGTAAGGGCATAACACGACATATCTGGCTGTGTACAGTGGTTGTCCACCTCATAAAGTGGCGGTTTAGGCTTGGGGCTAGGCTAAGGAAGGTCGAAGGTGGTCTTGTGGTGGCTAGGTTGGCGGAGCCGTGGGTTTCCAAGGGAAACCTATGGGTCTGAAGGCATGGAAATGGAAGGGGAAAGCTTGGCTGGTTATGGCTGGCCATGGAGGAGCTTAGGAGGGTGCTAGTGAAGCTATGGTGGCGTTGGGGTGGCGTAACGGTGGCTGGAGGTGGCAGATCTAGCTTGGGATGGAGGGAGAGTCCATGAGAGAGTGAGAGAGAGTGGGCATGTGTGAGGGGTAGATCGGGGCTATGGGTTGTTGGGGTAGGCCAATGGTGGCCAAAGGAAGCTTGAGACGGTGGCTAGACACTTTGGGTGGCAGCGTACGGCGATGGGAACAGGAGAACCCGTTCGTAAGGGAGGGAGGGAGCCCGTGAGTGAGAGACGGCTACGGGCTTTGGGTCAAGGGGAGGAGGAAGGGGGGAGGGAGGGGGAAGCTCATGGCGGTGCTCGGTAGCCATGGCTGACCGCGTACGGTAGCGCACGGAAGAGAAATGGGTTTTACCCATTTCAGTTACTTACCGTGAGAAGAGAGAGGGCTGTGAGGTGGAGGCTGGCTCCGACGGTGGGAGGTTGCTGGCGTGAGCGGGGACTGTTTGTGGTGGCGGTGAGGTTGGGAGGAGTGCGGCAATGCTGGGCTAGAGGAGGAAAAATCGGGTGAGAGGGAGAGGGAGGCGTGCAACATACAGGAGAGGAAGGAGAGAGAGAGAGGGGAGGGAAAAGTGAGGGAGAAAGAGAGAGGGCCTGGGCATTTAATCCAGACCCCTCATCTTGGGATCCTCAGAACGATCGAATGGTAGGCTTTCAATACTGATTTGAAAATGAGTAAACATTAACTTAATTAAAAGCACTAAGAGGAATTAAGGTAGAATATTATTTAAACTAAACTTTAGTTTATAAAATAATTTTCATTTATCGTTAATAAAATGATGAAGTCTTATTTAACATCTTTAAAAGAATAAAACCATTTAATTAATTCAAGTTTTCAACATAATTTAAATATCATAATATTTAAATAACTGAAATCATTTTAATAAATGATATTAAAATGATTTCTGAAAATTATAATATTTTTGGAGCTCTTCAAAAATATTATAATTGTCGAATTTAAAATCAAGCTTAATTCAATAACACTGGAAATACCCTATATAAATATTTCCAATACATTTAAAACACTGGACGTACTTTAAAAATCACATAATATCTTTAGAAACATGCCATCAAGGTTCAACACGCATAACGAGGCTCGCAATCGCTAGAGAGAAGGGCACACTATTACATAATTTCCATCCTCAGAATTTGCTTACGTTAGAATGAAGGAACGAGATGTTACAAAAGGGTAGAATTGTGCAGATTGTTTTGAGTTGTTCATGTTGATTGATGTACGTTTCGTTCTGTAGGTTGTATATAAGGTTTTTGATAGGATTGAAGGTTTAGTTTGGAGATACAATGTTATTATTGTTGCGTGTACACATTTTATATATATTTTATGTTTGTTCTACTGTTACAACCATTTGCTTATTGTTTTACGAACTCTTTATTCTTGAAACGATTATTAATAATCCATGTTGTCAGTGTGCCACCTCGTTGTCGAGAATGAAATATATCGGGTATGCATGGGACAAATGATGAATGGGGATGCACCATAAACCAGTTTAATCAAATGCATCCTCCCCCCTTCGATCGTCGGGGTGACCCAACCTTAGCAGAAGCTAATTGGGTGCAAGGAGCTATGACAGTACACCAGTACATAGTTAGATTTACCGAGTTATCACATTTTGCTGCATATCTAATACTTGATCAGGAGAATAAGGATCATAAGTTTGAACAGGGGCTAAACGAAAAGATTTACAAATGAGTTGTGGGCATTCAAATCCTGAACTTTTCAGAGTAGGTGAATAAGGCAACAGTATTTGAACGAAGCCTTCAAAGAAGTGTTGCACTGCTGGAACAGAGGAAGAGGACTGCGCCACAAGGGTCTCAATCTGCAAATGACCAAGTCCTATGGAGAAAGAGGAATGAAGGCAATAACTTTAGTCAAAAGCAGACGCAGGGAAATCAATCGAATAACCTCTGTAAGTTTTGTAATCGTGCACACACTAGAGAGTGCAAAAGGGAAGTTGGGGCATCTTTTCGATGTGGTAATACCAGTCATCTTATTAGGGAATGCCTATTGATTTGGATAGAAAACAAGAAGCCAAAGCCACCTCCTGGTTCCCAGCAAATGAATCAGGGAAACAATCAATGTAGAATGGGACCAGCCCAAGTGTTTGCACTAACATCTGAAGATGCTGAGGACAACAATAATGGGATCATAGGTACCCCACTCTTTTTCTCCTTGAAAGCTTTTTGTTTTAATTGAGTTGGGATTAATCATGCTTGCATGCAACTTTTCTAGTTGTATAGCTTAGAATATTGAAGTTTGGTGGAAGAGGTTTTCAAAGGGGTTACACACAATACTTTAATCTATGACGCTCTAGCTTTAGGTGTTTGATGAATTAGTATGTGTTTTGGAAACGGGAATTTTAGGAAAATTTATGGTTGAAAGAAGATTTTCTGAGGATTCGGGAATTTGTGAATTGGAGTGACCTAGGACTTAAGTTTGGAACTTTTGATTGTATTATTATTCGGAGTTTTTTTAAATTATTATTTTGGGAGTTCTTTTTCAGTTATTTGTGAGGTTTAGCTTAAAACCAAAAACAAATAGGCTTGCACATCTATGGTTGAGATTCATACTTTTAGGTTTGGATTCAAAGTCGCCTTTGAAATTGACACTTAGATTTTGGAGATTGCAAGTTGAGGAATATTAGAAAGTTAGGATTTTGAAATATGAAGGAGTAGTATATTAGACTTGACTTTTGATGTAGTAAATTTTGACAAAATTTTTTAAAGGGGGTGAGGATGTAACACCTGGGCCCAGCCAAGCCTGCTTTACAAAATTTTTTTGGGTTTATAGGTATGAAAAACCCATTTGGAATTATGAGTAAATTTTTGAAAGAGAGAACGGGCCTAAGATTTTATTTCGGTGTACATCGAATTTTTATTGGGCTTGCCATGTTAGTTAAAACCATTAAATATTTTGGTTTGGATGGAATCTTGGTATGGGTAGAAGAATTTTTGGAACATGTATTTTTTCTTTTAAGGATTAGACGTGGCCTAAATACTTGCAATGGGCTAAAAAGCCCAAGCCATGAGGCCCATTGCCAGACTCCTCTTCATGCATGGTCTTGATCACGACTCACATCCGTTCTTCACTGCATGCACATCTCTTTCTCTCTAGGGTTTTCTTTTAGTTCTCAATCACCTCTACATAATACGCTCATCCCCTGCATGAAAAGAAAACCCCAAGCCGCACTCCTTTAAAGCCTTCCCTTCTATGCACACTGACCTCGCATGACCTTCCACCAGTAAATCAAATCTTGCACCACTGCCTTTGCACGATCTCGGCTCAACCCACGTTGCACCATAGCTCCTCCCTCCATCGTAAACGAGCGACCACCGAAAGCCACAACCAGCCCCGATTCATGCTAACCCTGTACGTTCAAGACATCCAAAACAACCAAAGACTGCACCTTTCAGCCATCTCTGTTGCCGTCCCTACACTACCACCATGATAGCCCACTACTCAGCCATTGCAGCCACCTGTTAAGAGAGCCACTAGGTCATCCTCAAGCAAATGGATAACCTAGCCGTTGTGCTCTGTTTCTCCTCCCAAAAATAGAGCAACACCAGAAACAAGGTTGATCCACCGTACGACGGAAAAATTATTAGGCTAGCCATAGAATCCGCCAATCGTCATCTTCCCGTTAGCCTCGAGCAACCTCAGTTCCGCCTTGTCCCTCACGGTGAGCCATTGTCTAACGTTCCATTGCTTCTCTGTCCCTTTCTCTCACTATGCTCACTCTTTCTCATATCCCTCTTTCTTTCTCTCTCTTCAGTGTAACACCAGGGACCAACCCGAGTCTGTTAAGCATGTTTGGGCTTATGTATAAGAAGCCCATTTGAGTTTTAACGAGTAATTTCATAGCAGGTTACGAGCCCAAAAATTTATTTTGGCAGAGTTTGAATTTCATTTGGCTCAATGATTGGACAAAGGTCCAAATAAAAATTCACAGACCAAAGGGCGGGAATAATTAGAACTTGGCCCAATAAAACTTTTATAAATGTCGAAGATATTGTTGGACAAGTGATTTATTTTTGACATAAGGATTATGGCCCAATTTATTTATCAAGTCAAAACCCATTAACATATCCAATTTCAAGCATAGTAGAGTTAAAATTTTAGAGTCCCCTTCGTGATAAGAATTTCTTAAACCACTGTCTTATACTCTTATAAATATTTAGACCCATGGACATAAATTTCTTTCAAGGAGATGAAGGCACCACAACACTCAACATTCACAGAATGATAATTGCCAAGCACGTCCTTGTGTGTCTCAGAAACAAGCTGCACGGAGCAAACTTTCCATCGCCTAGCTTGATTTTCTTTCACTGAAACAGATACTTTCATGACTACGTACCACCTTAATTTTTTGCCAGAAACTGCAACAATCCACGTTCACCACTCCATGCACATCCCTATTCCTCACAGTTACGGCAACTGTCACAATTTATATACATCACGTATATGTTAGACCATAATGTTCTTTCCTATAGCTAGGGTTGCTGTAAGGCCCAGGAGTTGTGAGGCCCAGACAAGTGCGTGAAATGGCCCAGCCATTCTATTGTCTTGATGGCCTTCCGAACGAAGCCGTTTAGGGAGGTTAGTGCCTTCTTCTTCAACTCCCGTTCTTTCTCCCTCTCTTTTCGCATTTCAGTTCCATTTTTGGTTCGTCCCGCAACTCTCTCTCCCACGTTTCTCATTTTCTTTCCGGTTTCATTTTTATTTCTTGTTGTTGGCTTTACTTTGTGATATCCGAATCTCATGCCCAAATCTCCCCATTTTCGGTTTCCCTCAAAATTTAATTTCTCTGCTGTCGCACCTCTCCATTGTAGCAGAACTCATAGTTTCTCTCTCTTGTCCCTCTTGATATGCAGTCCTTTCAAGACTCGACTCTTCTCTCCTTCTTGCACTACACTTAGTCTTCAGGTATAACTTCTTCTCCCTTTCTTTTATTCTGCAACCAAGACTCTGTTTTCACTCTCTTAGCTGACCCTCTCTTCCTCATCTCTACAGTTTTGTTGTTGCCGTGTGGATTGGGTTTGCATTTTGTGGGTCCTTGGGTTTGTTCTTCGTGTAATCTTTGAAGCCACTACTGGAGAATTTAGCTTCCGTAGGTAAGCTATTCTTGTTCTCAGTTTCTTGCGTGCACACACACTTCCACCTCTAGTCTTTTTCAATGGAATTTATGGGTCATGTTTCCATTTTAGAGTAGTCTGTGGGCAATTTCTTTTTTGTTTGGCATTTCTTTGTATAAGCAAACTTCATGTGTTGGAATGTTCTAAGTTGGATTATTTGGAGTTGCATTGTAGTTAATTTATTGGATTGGTGTTTGAGAAAAATATTTAGAAGGAAATTTTATTTTGTTGAGTGCAGTTTAATATTTTGAAGTGTTGGGTTTTATTTTCTGTTATTTGAGTTGTGAACGGAAAGAAATGTGCAATGTGTAGTGTTGTTTTGGGTTAAATTGTTGGTGATTGTTTGGGATTACGAGCTGCTGAAATAAGTGTGAGTTAGTGATAATTGGAGTTGACATTGGTTTTGATGCTTGTATTGGACAATACTGAGATTGGTATAGAATATTTTCGGTCGAATTGTGGGCTGTCCAGATTGTTATTTGGTTGTTTGAGTTGGATTAAACTTGTTGAATTATGGTCTAGAAATTGGGTCTTAAGTTGTCTAAGACCAATTTTGTGTTGTTGGACTTTAATATTTAGTTTATATATTTTTTTATGAATAGGTGACGAGACGGATAGAGACTGTATTCAAGGCATAGATAATACGCTGCAGGAGTCAAGTAAGTGGGGTTCCTATGCTAGGTTTTATACAAGTTAATAAGACTGAGGTTGATTTTATGAAAACTTGCATATTTTGTGTTGTGATGGGAACTTATGGAAACAAAGATCAATCTCGGTCACTTATCTGCATTATTCATGAAATCTGTGTGAAAAAGGAAAAATATGTTCTGACATGCATTGTGTAGACATGAGATAAATTCTATCATGTGGTTTCTAAAATCTATAAAAAAGGGAGCGATATTGAGAATATGAAAAATTGTGCATTTATTTAGAAAGATGTTCTGGCTTTTGTTGTCAGTGTGTGTGAACTGTCTGATTCTGTTTTGGTACTCTGTATTATTTTGATATAACATCTGAAAACCTTTGGCATGGTGTACTGGTATTTGTATCTAACTCTGTCTCTGCTCTGCTCTGTTATGCTCTGCTCTGTTTGGGTTGGTACTAACTTCTCTATCTCTGAGTGTACCCACTTTGGAAACAAAGTGGTTTTATTGTGGTCTTTCCTGTGTGTACACTCGGGATTCCGAGAAGAATAAAGGAAAGATTTCACCTCTGTCTCTGCCTGGTTTGGCCACCGGGGTTAGCACAACCCTACCATGGGGGTAAAACATCGTCTCTGCTCTGTGCGATGCTCTGTTTTGATATGATGATGATACTCAGTTTATGATATGCCAAAGTATTACGGGTTTTACTTGTGTTAAAACCATCGCTCTGCTACTTTTGAAAATATGTTTTCTTTCTGCACGACAACTCTGTAAAATATTTTGTCCTGCATTTTGCACTTTGTCAATGCTCATGTTTGCACGCTAGCATATGTCTTCTGCTTACTGAGTTGTTAATAACTCACCCCTATCATTATAATATTTTTCAGATGATGTGGAGAGTCCAACTGAGGACCTAGATTAGATTGGTGAACGAGTTTAAGCTGAGGAGAGTATGTTAGAAGAAGGAATTCTTATGTTCTTTAGTTTTAACGTCTTTGAGATTTAATTATATCTTGGGTCTAGTAAGATTTATGAAATTATTAGTTTAGTTTGTTATGACTACCGGGAGATTGTGGACTCTTTAGTTTATTTTGCTGCATTAATGAATTTGTGGAGTTTTCATTGTGGTTATTTAGAATACATGAGATTGAGTTTTGCTAATAAAGTTTTGGAGTTTTGTTTTAGTTGTGTTGGGAAACATGTTCTTAAGAGACAGGTACTTAATCTCCAGACCAACTGGGTTTGGGTCGTTACAGTTGCCACTGCTAGATTTGTTTGTGAAACAATTTCTTTATGTTGTTAACCAGCTAGCATCTGAGGCCAAACAAAATAAATTGCACCAAACACCATCCTCCGCACCGTGGCATCACCACCCTCATGCATGTGCATCCTTCCTCCACTAGCATGACCTCCATAAGCCAACCACCAAAACCCACTATTCAGCAGCCACTTCTCCTAGCGTCAACCACGAGACCACCATGAATGACCCACACCGTCACCGGTTTCCATTCACTCAGAGACAAGAATAAATTTTCTCCACCGTGCAACCCCTGCACCACCAGCCCACACACATAGCCTCCACCTCACGACACAACAGCCCAAGCATCATAATCAGACTTCCCTCACACAGCAGAAGCCACCGACGCCACCACCCCTCCCCCATCTCATGGAAAATCCAGTCATTTGTCCCCTGTTTTAGCTCCCAAAAACAGAGTAACAACAACTCAGTGTCCATCTTGTTGCTAGCTTCCACCTCCACGTCGCCATCGTACTGCTCAACTGCCGCTTCTAACCAATGCTCTCTCTTCCTCTCGATATTATCTTCTTCCTCATGCCATGATCACTCTTCCTCCGTTCTCCCATCACTTTCTCTTTCGCACATCACTCTCTCTCTCTCTCTCTCTCCAGTGCTGAGCTTGCCATCGTGACCACTGCCATTCACCGCACCCAGGCCGCCATCACACGAAGTCCTCTCGGTAAATACTCTCTCCCTGTACAGTAGAGCTTATTTTAAACTAGGAATGGTTTAGCGTAGTTTTCTCCCATAAACGAGGAATGGTTTAGCGTAGTTTTCTCCCATAAACGATAAAGCTTGGCATGATGTGGGAATAACTTCGATGAAATTACTTTTATGCCCTTTGAGTTGTAAGCCAAAACTGTAATTTAATTTTTGGACATAAATTGTAGCTTGGGCCTCAACTGGTTTACAGATAATTTGTAAAATGTTTTAATTCGGCCTAGTCTCGTTTTATTATAGTACAAGAATTATAGTTTTAGAGAAATATTTTAGAATTAATGTATTAGTTGGACGAGTTAATTGATATCAATGAAATTTTGGAAATAGTGATATTTTAGAGTTAAGAGAAATTTTAGATTTTGAGATATTAAAATAAGTATTTCAGGTGTACTTGCAAAATAACTGTTCAATTGGATATTTATTCAAGTTACATGAATTTTCTATATGTGACGATTGATATTTGTTTGACACTATTGTAAAGATATTCTGAAAACTCTTGCTTTGTTAAAAAGTGGATTTTTCTTTGGATTTTCGTTTTTACCCTTTTTTCTCCCTACAGGCAATTAGGGCATTCTCTTTGGCCGCACGAGTTGGCCTTCATGACATGTTCTCTTTGGCCGCTAATGGTGGCACAAGTCGGCCTTCCTTTGCTGTCCTGGTGGCTACTGTCTCATAGCCCATCCCCGAGATGGTGCTGGCGCTTCGGCCTCCGAAGATGGTTGATGGTGAGGTTTATTTTCAGTTCTCCAAGGAAGAAATTGCACTTTCTACGGAACCATTCTGTTACTCAGTTGTTCTCAAAATCTTGAAGTAGTGTCCTTCGTTGGACACCATTCGTGCCTTCATTCACAGCCACTGGGGTCTCTCGGCCACGCCGGTGGTTTCTTCCATGCGGCGTCCTCGTAATGTTTTTATTCATATGGCAAATGAAGCCAATTTCTCGCAGGATGTTTGTGAAATCAATGGAATTTTTTATCATGCTATTCGTTGGGCACATGAATTTAATGCGGACGAAGAGCCCTCTAGGGTACTGGTATGGATTTCTCTTCCGATCGTAAAGCTTTTTTGAATATTCTTATGGCTCCAATTGGGACGTTCATACGTCGTGATAATCCAACTTGTTGCGCTCCAAGAACGGACGGTGCAAGATTGTGTGTAGAAGTTGATGCTGCGAAGATACCACTGACTCACTTCTGGATTGGGGCATCGGGTTTGCCTTCTAGTAGGAAGCAATTGATTGTCTATGAAACGCTCCCTACCTACTGTTGCAAGTGCAGAATGCAAGGTCATAACTCGCAGACATGGAGAGCAGGAAAAACTGAGAAGAATGGGAATATTCGGGTATGGAAGAAAGGGCAAAAGCCAACTTAAGAGGTTGCAAAACCTGTTGCAGAAGCTGTGACGCACCCGTCTGACCCTGCAGATGATCCTCCATTTGATACCGTGGGTGGCATTATGGTAATCCCTGCGAAAGAAGACAATACGTTGATTGTTATGAAACTTGTGGCAAAATCTGTGCCGCACCCATCTGTCTCTGTGGATGATCCCTCGTCTGATCCCATGGGTGGTATTCTGGTAATCCATGAGAAAGAAGACAATTTGGTGTTTTGTATGGAACAATCGGTGGTGCCGTCTGATCCTGTTGGTGACACTGTTATTTTCAGGAATAGTGGTCGATAAGGAAACTGAATCGGAACCAGCCTTCCCACTGTGTGCTGTGACTTTTATGGATGTTGTATTGGGGGAAGCTTCAAAGGCTGGTTATGAAAAACAGAATGTGGACCCAGTTATGGTCCCTGTGGTTATGGCCAGTGAGGGGGTGGAACCGTTTGTGGTGCAGATTGAGGAGTTTGGGGAAGAGGAATCTATTGATGTAACAGTTGAGGAGCCGTTCATTCCGGAGACTATTCTTTCGGAACCAGAACCAGACTTACAATCTGAGGTCTTCCCACAGGAAAAGGAATATCTTACGGAGTCCGAGGCCAATGAAGGTAAGAAAAAGTATAAGAAAAAGATGTTTGTTAAAGCTAGAAGCTCTTCTCGGGTGCATGCCCGATTTCCAAACCCCTCTCAATGATTGATTCCATTTTTGTATGGAATATTAGGGGGTTGGGACCTCTAAAGGTAGATTAAAGCAGTTGATTGATAAGTTAAAACCAAAAGTTGTTGCTATTTTAGAACCTTTTCAAAATCTTGAAGGTGCTCATAGATTGGCACGAGTTCTGAAATTTGATAAGTTTATTTCTAATGAGGCTGAAGGGGGGAAAATCTGGATTTTTCGGGATAGTACTATTGAGATGAACATGGTTCGGATGGGCATGCAAATTATTTCCATTACAGTAGGTGAAGCAGCTAAGACGTTTTTGCTTTCAATGATTTATGCCAAATGTACTATGGTGGAGAGGCGCTACCTGTGGGATGATCTCAATACTAATAATTTGGGTTTAGACCCTTGTGTTTTTGTTGGTGATTTTAATATTATCCGTAATTAGTCATAAAGAAGGCAAGGTAGGCCTCATCTTATTATGGCTATGGAGGATTTCAATAATTGGATACATCAAGGAGGTTTGATTGAACTGGCTACGAAACGGAGTGATTATTCTTGGTGCAATGGGCAATCGGGCCTTATGGACAGAGCCTTGCTTGCTTTATTTCCAAATGCTATTTGTTCCTATATGCCGCGATCTACGTCGGATCATGCTCCCATGTTCCTGGAGTTCAAGGAGATCCTTTCTCTTATGGTCTAGCTCCTTTTCGATTTCAACAGATGTGGGTGGGTCACCATAATTTTTTGGACTGTGTTCAGACAGCCTGGCCTGCTCAGGTTCGTGGTTCGGTAATTCAAATTTTTGTTATGAAATTAAAGCAGACTAAGGTGTCACTGAGGAAGTGGAATAAAAGGGTCTTAGGTCAAACGTTGGGCCAAATTGATGCTCTTGAAAAACTGGTTGGCTACTTGGAGGCGCAGGGAAGAGATGAGATTGGCATATATGGCCAAGCTAAAATGGCAGATTGATGGTGATAGGAACTCAAAATTTTTTCTTGCTTGCCTAGCCAACAAGAGGCGAAAGCGAGTGATGGAAATGCGATCAAATGAGGAGGTTTTTGAGACTCCGAAAAGCATTCACCAAGGTGCAGTGGAGTTTGTTTCTTCTTTTCTTCAAGGGGAACCACTGGTTGAGCAACCTAGTCTTGAGCATCTCATTGATCCCATCATTTCAGAGGAGGAGAATGTCTTCCTTCTTCATGCTCCCACGATAGAGGAAGTTTTTGATGCTTTGTCTTCCATATCGACTCATAGCACTCTGGGTCTTGATGGATTCGATTTCGATTTTTATAGCAATTGCTGGGAGGTGGTTAAAATTGATGTGTGAAATGCAGTCTTGGAATTCTTTACGTCTAGTCATCTTCCTAAGTTTTTTATGGCGTCATATTTGGTTTTAATACCAAAGGTAGATTCGCCTATAGGTTTTGATAAGTTTCGCCCCATTAGCCTTTGCTCTGTGTTTTTATTTGCTCCAAGATTATTGTGAATCGCTTAACAAGCATCTTGCCTTGCCTGATTTCCTTGGAGCAAGGAGCTTTTATACCTGGAAGAAGTATCTTTGAGAACATTAGCCTCACCCAGGAAATTGTTCACTCTATTAGTAAAAAAACTCATGGTGGAAATATTATGTTGAAGGTGGATATGACGAAAGCATATGATTGCGTGGATTGGAATTATTTGAGAACAACCTTTTGAAGGTTTGGCTTTTCTACTCAGTTCTATTATTTGGTTCATTCTTGTATTTCAAACCCCTGGTATTTGGTTATGATGAATGGTACAGTCAAGGGATTCTTCCCGAGAGGCCGAGGTCTTCGTCTAGGTGATTCTCTGTCACCTTATTTGTTTATCATTCAGCAAGAGGTCCTATCCCGGATGATTCATTGTAGCATGGCAGAGAACAAATTTGGCTATTTTCATCAGGCCTAAGGTACGCCTATTGTTTCTCATTTGGTGTATGCTAATGATATAGTTATTTTTTCTAATGGAAGTTAAAGATCAGTTAGAGCACTTCAGCAAATTCTGAGTCAATATGAATGGTGGTCAGGACAAACTATTAACAAACAGAAATTCGCTTTATACTGCTTGGACAAAATTCCTCTTACTCGCAAGCGGAGTCTATTACAACATACTGGTTTTGTGGAGGGGACTTTCCCTTTTCAATATCTCGGGGTGCCTATAATTCTCGGGAGTCTTAAGTAGTCTCATCTTGAAGGCATGGTGAATACAGTGAGGCAAAAAATCAATGGTTGGAAGATGAGACTTCTGTCTACCAGCGAAAAACTTGTTCTGTTAAGGCATGTTATATCCAGCATGGCCCTTCACCTTTTTGTTCTTTTATAGGTCCCTCAAGATACTATCAATGAGATTCACAGGCTGATGAGTTCTTTCTTTTGGGGAGAATCCAATGGGTGAGATAGAAAGAAATGGGTGGCTTGGAACATATTTGCAACTCGGTGGAAGAAGGCGGACTCGGTTTATAGCATCTCCAGGACACTCAGAGAACCTTATATATGCGGTTTGCTTGGAACCTTCTACAAGGTACTTCTCTATGGGCTAATTTTTTCAAAGCTAAATATGTGGGATCGAAACCTTGGTTTCTAATAGATGCTACTAAAAGGTCAAGATTTTGGAGAATGGTTGCTAATTGTGTTTCGTTGCTGTTGAATAATTCTAAATGGAAGATTAGAGAATGAGAGATTTTTTTTTCTGGTATGATAAATGGAGGGATAATGGTCCTCTAATTAATGAGTTGCCATTAGTGGGTTCACCTTTGCTGAAAGTTAAAGAGTGTAGATTGTCGGATAGTTGGGATGTGGCTCTTCTTGAGAACTTAGTAGGTCAAGATAATGTGGATGATATTTTAGTCACTTTATCTGGGCCTAATTTTTTAAAAGATGTACTAGTTTGGACTCCTACGGAGACAGGTATGTTCTCTACCAAATCTTCATGGCTATGAATTCATTTCAGAGGTTCCTCTCTTGATTGGCATGCTTGGATTTGGCATAAAAGTCTTCCATTAAAAATGTCTATCAATTTTTGGAAGGCTTGGCATATGGCCTTGAGTGTGGATGATAGATTGCGTCGTATTGGCATTCCTCTTGTTTCCAAATGTGATTGTTGTATTGTAGGCCATCATGAAGATATTAACCATGTTCTCTTTGAGGGTGAATTTCCTCAAAAAGTATGGTCCTTTTTGGCAACCTTTTTGGTATTCCTCTTGGTAGATCTTGGAAATTTAGTTCTGTGACTTGGTTCAGGTGTGCTAGCTCTTCCTCCCATGTGGGTTTTATAATCTGTATCATGCCAATCATTGTTACTTGGCATCTTTGGAGGAGAAGATGTCTTGCATGAATGGAAGGTAATTTGGAAACTTATGAAGATGTTGTTCATTCTATTTGTGTGAGGATAGGCTCCCTTTGTCATGCGGCAAAGAACCACAATAGGTTTTCCCGCCGGGATGGCATGATTTTGGAGGCCCTACGAATTAAACTGGTTGCGCCAAAAGCTAACTGTTGCAGAGTGGTAAAGTGGCTTAAGCCGCCGCCGGGGTTGTGCAAGTTGAACATGGATGGTAGTAGTCTCCGTAACCCGAGCTCTTGTTGCATTGGTGGTGTTATTCGTAATGATTTAGGTTAGCTTGTCTAGGCCTTTGCCTATCCTATTGGTTTTGGATCTAACAATAAAGCGGAACTCCTGGCACTCCTTAAAGGTTTGAGGCTTTGCAAATCATTAAATATTTCAAATGTGATAGTAGAGATTGATTCGATGGTGGTTATTTCTTGGTGGAATAGAGGGCGATGTGGTGTTTGGTACTTGGAGGATTTTTGGGAAGAGCTTGTTGGTTTGGCTCGTACTCTCAATTGTCATTTCCAGCATGTGTTCCATGAAGGTAATAAGGTGGCGGATTGATTAGCCAAGGAGGGTGCCTCAGGCGCAAAATTGGTTTACTCTAATAACTGTAACATGCCTCGGATTCGTAGAGGATTGCTCCAGTTGGACTTCTCCAACCTTCCCTGTTTAAGGTGTTAGTAGCCTTTTTTTGTGGTTTTGGTTACCTTATTTTGATTTATAGGCTTGTTTAGTTTGTTTTCTTGGTTGTGGTCTTGTTGGGTTTTTCTCCAATGGGCCCTGATTGTTTCCACGGTATTCCTCCGCCATAAGTGAGGGCTTTATGAATAAATTTGCGAGGGGGTCACTATTGGATATGTGACTTCCAGCTTTTCATTAAAAAAAAAGAGTAAAGATATTCTAAAAAGCTAAAAAGTTCAGGTAAACAGGGTTCTTATACTAGACTTTGCAAAAAAAATAAAATGGATCGAGGTCAATTTTGAAAAATATGCATGTTTTGTTATGAAAAGAAATTTGAAACGACCTCAGTTATTTATTTTGCATTTCTCATGAAACTATGTATAAGAATAAAGTGTTTTCTGGCTTAACTGGTGAATACATGAGCTTATCTTGGCATTTTGTTTCTGAACTGTGCAAAAGAGAACAAATATGAAAATTTGTTCATAAATTATATTTTTGTGATTTGGTTTAATTTTGTTCTGAAAATGGTCTGTATTCTGATATGATATGATGTGATTCCTAAAACCTCTGGCATGACATTCTATTTATGTTCCGTTCTAACCTTACCACGAGTGTAAAACTGTGGCCTCTGTTCGGGTTGGTACTAACTTTTCTATTTTGGTGCACCCACTTTGGAAACGAAGTGATTTTCTATGTGGTCTTTTTTGTGTGCACACTAATAAGGGGAAGATTCACATTCTGTTTCTGCTCAATTGGCCCCCGGGGTTTGCACAGCCCTACCAAGGGGGTTAAACAAGGAATTATGTTCTGATATGATATTTTTGTTATGATGTGCTAAAAGAATTTTGATTATGAATATTTTTTTCTTAACTTTTGCTCTGATATTCTTTATAACATATTCTGACACTGCATTATGAAAATAAAAAGTGTTTTGTTTTGTATTCTCAATTTTGAAAATGTTCTTGTTAGCATACAAGTATATGTTCTCTGCTTATTGAACTGTTGATAACTAACCCCTTATCGCCACAACATTTTATAGATAATGCATCAGCTGGAAGTCACAAATAGGGAGCATTAGCAAGTTTTAATGATTGTAGAAGATTAAGTACCTTAGGGTACAAGGACTTTTTGGAGAGTCTTTTTGGTAATGTTGATATTTTATGTTGCTTTGGTATTTTGAGTCATGGATATTTTAGAGTCGTTGTGGAAATTTTAGTATATGTTATTCAGGTACTTCTTTTGTGTTCTTATGGAGGAACATTGTTGAACAAATAAGTTAATATTTTATGGAGATTCTAGGTTATTTTAAATGTGTTATTGTAGATGGTTTTAGGTGACATTAGCTAACTCTCCGGACCTCCAGGCACAGGGCGTTACAATCAGTGCTTAGCTGCCCATCTTGCCGAGACAACCTCCGCATCCACCCAGCTTCATCGCAACTCCTCTCGGTGAGTCTCCGTCTCACCTGGGTCTCCCTCTCTCGCTTGTGATCTTTTACAAACTTAAGTGGTTTTTGCATTTTATGTAGGAGAAGATTTATTTTATGATATTACTATTTTACCCTCTAAGTTTCAAGTCAAATTATAAGGTGTTTTGAACTCATAATTCGGTTGGTTTTGTGTTTTAATTGAGACTAACCAGGTTATAATTTATTACAAAAACTTTATTTTTCCTACAGAAAATATTTAAGGTTTTAAACTATGTTAGTTGATATTAAATGTTTTGTAGTTAGATTTCAATAGTAAATAATTCAGAATTTATTGTCGTAGTCGGAAAATTATGTGATTATTTTATGAAATTGGGAAGTGATGGTATTTTTAGGATTAAGATAATTTTAGACATTTAGGAAAATAGGTTATTTTAGTATTTCAGGTTTAAGAATTGAATTGAAATTTATGAGAGCTACATGACTCTTTTATAAGTGATGATTAGTTTTGCTAAATATTGTTGTGGAGAAATTCTGATAAGCTGAGAAATTCAGGTAAAAGATATTCTTATGCTAGACTTTGCATAAAATAAAATGATCTGTGGTTAATTTTACGAAAAACATGCATGCTTTGTTATGAAAAAAATTTTGAAACAACCTTAGTTATTTGTTCTGTATTACTCATGAAATTTTATATAAGAATAAATTATTTTTTGGCATGACTGGTATAGACATTAACTATTTTGGCATTTTGTTTCTGAACTGTGCAAAAGAGAGCGAATATAAAATTTTGTGCACACATTATGTTTTTGTGATTTGATTGTATTTTATTCTGAAGATGTTCGGTACTTTGATATGATATGATGTGATTTTTGAAAACTTTTGGCATAACATTTTGTTTCTGTTTCTGTTTCTGTTCCATTCTGACTTTACCACGGGTGTAAAATGGTGGCCTCTGTTCGGGTTGGTGCCAACGTTTTTGTTTCTGGTACACCCACTTTGGAAGCAAAGTGGTTTTCTGCATCGTCTTTCCTATGTGCACACTTAGGGCCACGGAAAATTCACATTCTATTTCTGCTAGGTTGACCATGGTCCCTGTTCTGATATGATAGGATAGGATGTGATGTTTCAATTTATGCTATGCCAAATGAATTTTGAATAAGAATATTTTGTTGAAATTTCACTGTGATATTTTTGATAACTTGTTCTGATTCTGCATTCAGAAAATAATTATATTTTGTTCTGCATTCTGAACTCTATAAATGCTCATTTTTACACACTGGTATATGGTCTCTGCTTACTGAGTTGCTGATAACTCACCCCTTATCTTCAAATATTTTTCAGATAATTTTGATGGTTCTGCTGGAGAGCAAGAGTAGGCTGTGTTAGAGAGGTTTGATGTTCGTAGAAGAATAAGTGTCCGAGAATACAAGTACTCATTTAAGAGTCGTAATTAGTAAATTGGTTATTTTTTTTTATTTTGATTTGATGAGTTAAGTATATTTATAGTCTTTGAGGAGTTTTAATTTATTTTTATTCAGAACTTTTTTGTTGTCCTTATGAAGGAATATAGATATTTGAGTTGAGCAAGTGAATTATTATTTTGTAGAGTTTTCTGGATTTTATAGTTGTGATATTGGAGTTGATATTAAGTAATAAAAACTAACTCTACTGACCTCCAGGATTGGGACGTTACCAGTCAAGACTTCAGACGGTAATGCAATTGTTGCAGAATTGATTGATTCTGAGGCAAAGATGTGGAAAACTGAACTGGTACAAGACATTTTCGAGGAGGGGCAAGTTAACTTGATTCTGAAAACTCCAATTAGCACTATAGAAACTAAGGACGAAATCATATGGCAAGGGACTAAGGATGGCTCCTTCTCAGTAAGGAGTGCATACTACATGGAGAAGTCAAGGAAGGTGGCATCTCAAGATCAAGCATCAACAAGCAACAGATTTAAAGATGTTTGGACCAAAATCTGGCAACTTCATGTCACACCTGGTGATAAAGTTTTCCTATCGAGAGCCTGTTAGGAGGCCCTCCCCACTCAATACATTTTGTTCAAGAGGAAAGTGGTGAATGATCCTCTATACCCCATCTATTGCAAGGAAGAAGAGAGTGTCCTCCATGTCTTGTGGAGCTGTGAAGCAGCAATAGATGTGTGGAGTCAATGTTCTAAAAGGCTTCAAAAATGCACTATCCCTCATTCCACTATGTTGCTATTTTTTGAGTCATTAACTATGGTACTGAATGAAGAAGAATTGCAAGAATTTGTGGTGGTGGCAAGGAAGCTTTGGTGGAGAAGAAACTCCATCTTTAAGGAGTTTTCTCATCCAAACTCCATTGTGAGGGACGCAAGAATATTGTTAGACATGCTGTCTAAGAGGGATACTAATCACAACATCAGAGATACCCAGGTCTGCACCTCAGTTGATGGCAGGCCCCTCCATCGAAATGGTTTAATATTAATTGGAATGGTGCAGTGGATAATGTAACATCTCGCTCCTTCTTTCTTACGTACGTTCCTTCTTTCTGACATAAGAAAATTTGACTGCGAGCCTCGTCATGCGTGCCGAACCACGATGGCATGTTTCAAAAGATAGTATGTGACTTCTAAGGCATGCCCAATGTTTTAAATATGTTGGAAATATTTATAAGAGGTATTTCTAGTATTATTGAATTAAGCTTGATTTTAAATATGATAATTATAATATTCTTGAAGAGCTCCAAAAATATTATAATTGTCGGAAATAATTTTAATATTATTGTTAAAATTATTTCAATTATTTAAATATTATGAGATTTAAATTATGTTGAATGCTTTAATTAATTTATTGGTTTTATTCTCTTAAAGATATTAAATAAGACTCCATCATTTTATGAATAATGAAGGAATATTATTTTATAAACTAAAGTTAGTTTAAATAATATTCTATCTTTATTACTTTCAATACTTTTAATTCACTTAATGTTTATGCATTTTAAATCAGTGTTCGAGATCCGTCGTTAGATCATTGCGTAGATGCACAGACGTTGGGTTTTAGAATAAAACCCCAGCCCTCTCTCTTTCTTCCTCACTTTTCCCTCCCCTCTCTCTCTCCACCCTCTCCCTCAAGCATACGTCGTACGCAACTCCTCTCCAAGCCGTTCCTCCACTGCACAGCCCGGCGCCGCTGTGCGTCGGCAGGCCTCACTGCCCCTTCCACTGGCTCCTCCTCCCTCCAGTGAGCCTCCCTGCACCAGTCTTCCTCTCTTAGGCTCTCTCTTCCTCTCCCTCGACAGTGCACAGCCCGAGTGGGCTTGGTGCTCACTTCACTGTCGTGCACCACCCAACAGCGCCACCACCTCCACGGCAGCTTCCCCTCTCACTGGCCATCATCCTCCAACAAGCTCAGCCCCCACGCGCAACCCTCTCTCTCTCCTCACGGTAAGTAGCCGAAATGGGTTTTTAACCCATTTCTCCTCCTTGCGCCGCCGTACGTGGCCACCCACGACCACTAAGAGCCTCCATGCGCTTCCCCATGTCTCCCCCTTCCTCCTCCACCTGACTCAAGGCCCATAGCCTCCCTCCACCGCACGGGCTTCCCCTCTCCCTCATGTACGGGTTTCTCACCCTCCACCACCTTACGCCACCACCCACAATGCCTAGCCACCATCTCCAGCCTCCTCCAAGCACCACAGACCCATCCCAACAACCCTTGGCCCCGATCTGCCACCCCAAAACGCACACTCTCTCTCACTCTCTCACGTGCTTCTCCCCCCTCACACATCGCCATTCCCCTCTCCACCACCGTGGACTGCCGCACCACCACCACCGAGCCTGCACGGCTCCACCAGCAGCCTCCCTTAGCCGAACCCTAAGCCCGAACCACCACTTACATGGTGGGCAGCCACTACGCACGATGGACAGCCACTGTAGGTGGATTGGCCGCCACGTGCGACCCTTCCAGCGTTATCACCAGGACGATCAACAAGCAACACACGGGTTATCCCGTCAATGGTATAACCCTCTATCCCTCGTTATTTATGTTATTAGTTGATTAGGTTGTGGATTGTGCTGTTTGTATTATTGAGTTCGTTGTATATTATGGAGAAGTGATGTACAGTGTAGTGAAGTGTTGGGCATATCTATGTAGTGCGCTGTGAAGTGTTGGGCATAGTTGGGAAGTGCGCTGTGTAGTGTTATGGACTATGTTGTAATGGTGGCATGACGTGTGTGGAATGAGAACAGTACACGCTAAGTGTACTCTATCTGGCGTGCTGTGTATGATGGGAGTACACGCGAAGTGTACTCCATATGGTGGAGTGATGCACCATATGGCGTGTAAGTCACAGTGGTGATGTGGCGTAGCATGTGAGAACGGAGTATGCGTGGAGTGTACTCCACGAGGCTCAACGATACACCGTGTGGCGTGTCACAGAAGTAAGGATGATTGTGTAGTTGATGGGCATAGAACGTGACAAGTAGTGTCGGGAACTGTGGAACAATGTCCCGAGGCAGTTAAGAAGTGGCCTGTAGTCTGAGGTGACGGGTGTCGCCGTGAAGTTGACTCATGGTCGGGAGTATGGGTGTAGTATTAGAATAATGCAGCGGAAGCATGACTGGGCAACGTCACGAAGTGACATGGTTACTGGCAGTCGTGCTTGCGATGGGCGAAGAGTTAGTGTAGGAATGGCGTAACGGGAATGTGACGAGATGTCAAGATGTGACGAGAGTACGTGAGAAACCATACTCACGATGAGTTAGGAGTTGACGTAGCAGGATGTTGGGTGACGTGACAAGGTCATTGTGTAGCTTGAGAGTAGTCTCAACCTATATGACATGGCGTAAGGCGTAGTTGTGAATGGAGTCTTGTCGCGTTAAGTGTTGAGATGAACTGTCAAAAGGGACGGGTAGCATGAAGAGTCATGCTAGCCCAGTTAAGAGAAGGTAGGTATTGGAGTATGGTGCTTGTTTACACAAGCATGTGATCAACGTGTTATATGTTGATCTTAGGTGATAAATGGGTAAGGTATATGTGTAATCTGGTGAGACAAATGTGCCAGACAGATTCACCATATGTAATGGGTAATCTGTCCTAACTATAGTTGCACAGTGGTTAAGCCTCAAAGTTGGCTTAGAGCCGTGTGGCTTGTATGAATGGGAATGAGGATTTAGTGAGCTAAGGTACATGAAGATAATGACGAGGGTATTGTCTAAGATTGGGATGCGTGATTCTATCGATCAGAATCATGCGTCGGAATGTGGTCAGTAAGAAAATTAAGACGAAGATCTTAGTGTCTTAATCCTAAGGTGAGTCATGAGTTCACTTTAGTGGATGAGCACTCGAGGCAAGTCCTTGAGTTAGAAGATGTGGTGACCGTAAGTGGTCCCCGAAGGGTTTAGCATAGTAAAGGGCACATAAGTGCACATGATACAAGGAGAGTGTTTCAAGTGATGTGCAGTTCTATTCTAGTTTAAGTTGCTTATGCATTAGATAGAGAATGACGTTAAGGTTATGTGTATGCATGTAGGTTGCCATCTGACACGCGCATGAATGGACTGCATGGTATGAAAGTAGCATGGAGTCCAAGTAAGTATTATGTTTATACTCTTCTAGAGTTTTCTAAAACGTACGAAAAGGAAAAAGAAACGCTTTCTCTTTATGATGCCTTACGAAAGAAAATACTAAGTATTCAAAGGTATAAATATGTAATGGCCCTCCTTGGCAGCCCCTTTTTACGCACCTAAAGTATTAATTGTACGCATGTGAACAGATGATTATACGCTGTATCTATTGTTTGTATTTTCCAAGAAAAGAAAAGAAATGTCAAGGCCTGTGCCTCAAGCTTTAAATGGATGCTTTTACTGACACGAAAAAAGTGTTTTAAAAGGTCCCTATGAACTAATGTTTTAATGAGGCCATGAACTAATACATTAAACGATGCCATGAAAGAAAATTTTTAAGCTCATGCTCATAAAATGATGTTTTCTCATGAAAGGACTGTTAAATGAAAGAATGAATTGAATGAAAGCTCCAGCCCTATAGAGCTGACATGAATGAAATGAACGTTTAAGGTGTGAAAATACGTAATAACCATATGAATGAATAAAAAGGATACAAATGAATGGGCAGATTGCAATACCGGGTAAGCAGTACTGGTAGTGCACCCAGTGTTGTCCCCCATGAAAGGGATCCCCAACCCGTGGCCACGGACGGAGTCCAGGTCCAAAGGAAGACTGCTAACCCCAACACACGGGACGTAACAGTGTCTACTGACCTATGAAAGTGATAAGAAAGAATGTATGACTGCATGAATGCACCCACTCTTGAAGAAATGAAGAAATCCTTACGAGTCATCGACTCATTTTAGTTTTTATCCATGTCCCTCCCCCCATAGGGATCAAAGGAGCAGTACGCGTCAGGACGGACACAGTCCAAGGGGAAGAGCACGGAAGTCTAGGCATGAGTTTTAATTGTATAAGAGGCCTTTTATTCTTAAAATTGATATTTTCCATTGTAAATCTCTTTTATTCTCAAAGCACTTTTTATTGTATAAACGTAGAGTCTTGCACCCTAGGTATGTAAGTAAAAAGTTTTAAATCGAACGGTAATTCCTATCATCCTTTCTAAAAATATTCTATAAAAACACCCACCATAAGAACGGGCGTTACAGATAAGGCTAATGGATTGATTGGCATTGGAGTGGCTATTAGGGACTGTGCTAGGCAAATCATTGCCACAATGAGGCAGAGGAAACAGTTTTTTCCATACCCTTTATTAGCTAAGTCATATGGAGCTTTATAGGCTGTTAAACTGGGAATGGATATTGGATTGCAACAAATTGTTATTGAGGGGGACTCACTGCAAGTCACAAAGGCATCAATAGAAGATAAAGAAGCTTGGAGCAATTCAAGCGTGTTTATGAGTGAAGCAAGGTCATGTCTTAAGCATTCTGCAAAGTGGGAAGTCTCCCATGTTAGAAGAAATGGTAATTTTATAGACCACTTGTTTGCAAAAGATGCTCTTACCATTTCTGACTTAATTGTAGCTATGGATGAAGCTCCTCCTTGTATATCAACAATTTTATAATGGAATGGCATAAGGGTATTTCCTTTCAAAAAAGAAAAAAAGAAAAGGAAAGTCTATTTGTATGTGAAAGCTCTTTGTATTTATTGAGACTTTGAATATTCTCATGTATGTGGAAGCTCTTTGCATTTTGTGGAAACTCTTTGTATCTATGGAGACTTTGAATACAAAAGTGTTTGTTTATAGTAAAAGAGAAATCAAATACAAAGCTTTATATCATCTACAACCAAGCATCCTTGCATTGGCATGCTTAGTGAGGTCCAAATGACAGGCACTGGTTGTGTCAAAGTGGTTTTGCCATGATTGATTGGAAAAGAATTTAGAACTGAAAAGAAGAAAGACTGTCCTTTTCTTACTTCAGAAACTTGATTGTATGAAAGATGGATGCCACTAGCTCACCAGCTATTAAAGACTCATTTATTTGGGTACCAGCCACCAAGCCTGATAGCTGATACTTAGGCTTCGCTTGGTTCCTAAAATCATCCCAACTCATCTCAACTTATCATTACAACTTTTTCAAATTCCAATACAAAATATAATAAACAATTCAACTTTTTCAAATCTCAAAATAATAATAATATTAAAAAATAATATTCTAATAATATTTTATCATCTAAACTCAACTCAACTCAACTCAGTTTAACATCCAAACACAGCCTTAATCAATCTGGAATGAACACCCTCCCTCATCAGTTTTGAGAGAGGATGAGTTTATCAGGGTAGTGGCAAAAAAAGAAAAACTAGGGACTAATAAGCAAAAAGTGAAGTTACCAGACACTAATATGTATATGCTAGTTATGTTATACCTGACTAAAAGGGTATGCAACAGTGCACAAGATCCCATAAATTAGAATCAACTCAGGCATCTAGAGGAGCAAAAATACAACTTAATTAAATGAATAAACAAAAAGAGTTCGAAACATAACTACTTTTTACAACTAGGGTTCAAAACATAAATACAACTTAATTAAATAAATCAACATCAATTGTAACACCCGGAACCAAAATGGGTATAGTTAGACTTTAGATTTTTTTTATTTATTGGAGCTTGATGTTTTAAGTTTTTATTTTACGGACTTGAGTAGTGATTTTTTTTTCTGCACACGTTTTTTTATTTGTTATTTTTTTTCGCATGTATCACTTTGTGTTTCTTTTTTTTTTCTTTTTCAGTCTTTAATTTTTTTTTTTCCATAAGTTTGTTTTTCTCGTGCACGTCGTGCATGCTCTCGCCCAACCCATCTTCATCCGCTCGCACGCCTCCTCCTTTAGGGTTTTTCTTTCATGTTTCATCCACCTATATATATTCTTATATATATTTGTATTTGAAGAAAGCTTCCGCCGCTGCCCTCCTTAGATGACCTCAACCAGCCAGTTTTCCCTAAGCTTCTGCCCTCCTTGGTGAATCACTGCAATCTCCCAAACTCCTCCTCGGAACCTTTTCTAGCCACTAGGCGTCACAGTCGAGCCAGCCCGAGAAACTTTCAGTAGTTGTTCCGTGATTTGTTTCCTTAAAAATCGTTTCTCGTGCGTCTTCACCATCAGCGGACGCAACCTGGGTTGTCCACCGCGCATAACCAACTATCCAGACCTCACCACCGTGCCCACTGCCTAGTCACACGAAGCTGTCGCCTAGCCTCCCGTAGCCTCTACAGCAAGCATCGGACTGCTTTGTTTTGGCATCCAAAAACAGAGCATTTTTCCAACCACCTTGAGCCGCTGAAAACACCCTCCACCGAAAGCTTCTCCGCGCTGTGCCCCCTCAGAAACTGCCAGGGAGGACGTCTCATCACCCCTGTCCGCCGCACACTGCCTCTGTTTCCCTGGTAAGCTCACGCCATTTCTGGTTGGTGTCTCCGTTCTCTCGGTATCTACCTCACTTTTCCCTCACCATGTGCCTCTCTCACTCGTCTCCCTCTCTTGCTCTCGCAGCCAGTGACTAGGTGCCACCCCCTTTCGCCGTAGCCAACCACCAGCTCCACGCCGTTTTGCCCCCACCTCTCCGTAAGTGCTTCAGCTGCACTGTGTGGAGTTTTCTTTTCCGGCGTGTATATATATATGTATTTGTATGTTACGTGAACTATAGGATGTATTATTACATTTTTACCCCTTAAAGCATACCTCTAGATTTATTGTTTCGGGTGTTTAATTTTGTGAGTTTATATTATGTACTTTGGATTTTGAAATCAAGGGTTTACAACGTGAACTGCATGTGTTTTTTTTTTTTTTAGACTTAGGCACATGTGAGTTGTACTTTGTTAAGTTGTTTTTTTGTAAAAGACTGATTTTTTTTTTAACAAAATATTTTTTATGAAAATATTGATAAATTCTTGGAGTGATTGGTAAATGCAAAATCTTATTTTAAATCCTTTTTAAAAGAATATTTTTTTTAAACAAAAGTATGATCATCTACTTATAATGATTTCGATATAGTTATGCTATTTTTAGTTTTATAATTTATAAATAAATTGGAATTTAATGTTTTAGTCGGAGTTATTATGTTGGATATTGATGAGTTAGAAAGTGATGTTGGTATATTAGGAATAATGAGAATTTAGGTTTTTGAGGAATTAAAATAGGTTATTTTAGCATTTTAGGCTTAAATATTGAGATACGTGATTAATTGGAAATTTATGAGAAGTACATGATTATTTTATAGGTGACGATTAATTATTATCCGACGCTTTTGAGGAATTTCAAAAAAGCTATGAAGTCCAGGTAAGCGGGGTTCCTATGCTAGACTTTGCATTTAAAATAAAATGAGCTGAGGTTTTTTTTGGAAAATAAACATATTTGATGTTGAAAAGAAATTTAAACTGCCTCAGTTATTTGTTCTGCATTACTCATGAGATTCTGTTTAAGAAGAAATTATTTTCTGTCATGACTGGTGTAGACATGAGCTTATTTCTGACATTCTGTTTCTGAACTTTGAAAAATAGAGCGAATATGAAATTTGTGCATAAATTATATTGTGATATGATTTTTGTTCTGTTGTGAAGATTTTCTATACTCTGATATGATCTGATGTGATTTCTGAAAACCTCTGGCATAACATTCTGTTTCTGTTTCTGTTCCGTTCTGACCTCACCACGGGTGTAAAACTGTGGCCTCTGTTCGGGTTGGTACCAACTTTTCTGTTTCTGGTGCACCCACTTTGGAAACAAAGTGGTTTTCTGCGTGGTCTTTCCTATGTGCGCACTCGGGGCTCCGAGAATGAATAAGGGGAAGATTCACATTATGTTTCTACTCGGTTAGCTACCGGGGTTTGCACAACCCTACCACGGGGGTTAAACATGGTATTTGTTCTGATATGACAAGATAAGATGTGATGTTTCAGTTTATGCTATGCCAAAGGGATTTTGATGACGAATATTTTCGAATTATCGCTCTGATATTTTTGGTAACATGTTCTGACGCTGCATTTTTGAAAACATTATTCTGATTCTGCATTCTGAAAGAAAATATTTTGTTATGCATTCTGATTTATGTAAATGCTCATGTTTTCACGCTAGTATATGTCCTCTGCTTACTGAGTTGTTGATAACTCACCCCTTATCTCCATATATTTTTAAGATAATTTTGATGATTCAACTGGAGAACAAGAGTAGAAAGTTTAGCAAGATGTGATGATCGTAGTGGAATAAGTGCCTGAGGGTACAAATGCTTATTTAAGGGTCGTAGTTAGTAAACTGATTTATTTTTCGGGTATTTGTTTTGATGAGTTGAGGATGTTTTCGAGTTTTTAGAGAATTTCTAATTTATGTTATTGGGGATTTCTTTATTGTCGCCATAGAGGAACTTAGATTTTTGGTTTGATTAAGTGTATTAATATTTCATGGGATTTTTTTCTGGAGTTTATAGTTGTGTTATTTAAGTTAATTTTAAGTATTAAGAGCTAACTCTCCGGACCTCTGGGACCGGGGCGTTACATCAATTGCTTCATTCTACCCTTGCATTACAAAAGCACCTCCTAAATACAACAGCAATAGCTATGGACTTCTTCCTCACTTGCATTACAAAAGCACCTCCTAAATGGTAGCCTGACTCTTTGTTGTGCCTTACCACGCACATATCAATTTAAACCATCTAACTTTCCTATCGTCTCCTTGTCTAGAATTCCTTCTACGAACCCCAAACCCCTTATGCTTAGCATTCTTCATATGGTAAGACCGGACTTCTTCCTCACTACCAAAAGTCATTCCAACCTTGGGTTCTTCAACACCATCATCTTTATCGGGCCTATCATCAACCACTACTTTATCATACTTATTATCCGATAACTTTATGTCAGAAGCCATATCAACTCAGTCTTGAAGAACCTACAATCAGTATCCGAGAATTCAATTAGCAAATAATTTTCTTCGTGCAAATGGATGAAAAATTAAAATACTACAAACATAAACCCAAACTCCAAGCAAAAACAAAGCACTATCCACCCAAAATCCCAGCAAAAACATAACACTATCTAAGTTATAAAAATTGCACTAAAATCAACTCACTAGTCATACAAATTGCACCAACTTATTTTGTCCTCAACCAGCTATGGAATATCTTTGAATGGTAAAAAGCGAAGCTCAATCATAAGTGAATAGAAATTTTTTTATGCTCCATAGAAGCTCAATACACATCAACTTAGTAACAACAAATGGACAATAAATTAAATAACTGCAAACATAAGCCCGAATTCAAGCAAAAACAGAGCACTATCCAACACCAATACCAATCGAAGAAACAGCTACCTAGAAGCAGTCGGTGAGTCCATAGAAGCTCAATAAACATGGACAAGGTAACATCTACCTAGTAGAGATGAAGAAATCTTTTCAAAAGTGAGCAAAATTTTCACCTTGGGAGCCCGGTGTGGAGTGACTCAGGAGGGAGGGAGGGCAGGTGCAAGATAGAGGCGTCGAATCGTGTGTTTCAGTTTTGGGACTCAGCTACTGGACCAATTTTTTGCTAGAGATGGCTCCGATAATGGTGGTCGGCGACATCAAAGAGGGAGGGAAAACCGAGATGAAGGCGTCGATGAGAGGATTGACTCGTGAGGGAAGTGATTAAGGTTGGGACTTAGCTGTTGGATGAAATACTTGTCGAAAATGGTGGTCATAGACGTCAAGGAGGAGGGCAGGTCGGAGATGGAGGCTAGGGTTCAAGTTCACTCAAAACACGGAAGAATCGTCCTTGACGAGCTAGCAAACAATTTTTATTTTTGTTTAATTTTTTTTTCTCTTTAACGACGTGGCACTTGCCATGCTATTGCTGGGTGGTAACTTGGAGCAGGCATACACAAGCGGTACAGTAGCATTTTCTTAAGTGATAATAATAAATTAACGACATTTTTATTTCATCTCATTTTATTTTATTATATACTTTTTATAAATTTTTATATAAAATATAATAAATAATTTAATTTTTTTAATTTTTAAAATAATAATAATATTAAAAATAATATTTTATTTAATTTTTAACTATTCAATATTAACTTAACTGGTTGGCATGTTTATTTATATATATTGTTTCCGATGGAACCATTAATTCAGCCGAAATTAAGAGCATAATCAAAGATTCAAAGGATGGTGAGAGATGCCTTGGGAACCAACCATCTTTCTCCAACTCCAGGTCTGGTCAACATTGTCTCCATTGATCACATTGTCCATTTATGATACATACTTGTCGTATTAATTGACCTTCACCCAAAGACGACAGATCAAGTTGGTTGTATGGTTCAGTCCATTTTGAAAACAGCTCTATACCACTGTTCTGGATAAGACTTTTAGGGTTGAGATTGAGGAGTGACAATTTTTTGCAAGGCGTTACATCAGTACTGCACATGACATTAGCCTACCAAAATATTGAAAGGTACTTTAATTGACTAATTATTACAGTAGTCCGAGTAATAAGCTTATTTACATGTTTGATTCTTGAGATTTATTAAACAAATCACTAATTTTACATGAATATCTGTTCTTCTTACATGAGTATAAAATTATGGTTTCGTTTTAATTATGAGTTGAGATTAAAATTAAAAATTAAATAAAATATTTTGATAATTAGCTAGACGGTTTTTCAAGAACAATCATAATAAATCATTAAAAAGTTGGATGAAATTTTTAAATGGCTCAGGTAATTAGCTGTACATAGATCTAGTTCTGTTGCAAAATAAAGAAATGATCTCAGCTTTCAATCTGCCTCGAATGACATTTCTTTCAGTTGAGATAAGATCAGCTTTTGCAAATTACATTAATAATTAATATTAATCATGTAGGGTCCTGATCGACAACGTGAGTTTTGGGCGCTGTGAAGTCAACATATACATCAACATGTCCACAATTGTTGAACACAATGAATACAAAGAAAAATCTACTTTTCCTTGTCTTGAATTAGTTAGATGATCTTTCCAATCATCAGTCTTCCCTTCTTGTCTTATATTCAACAACGTGAGTTTTGGGCGCTATAAATGAATATTGAACGAACGGAGAAGTCTCTGGTTCGGGAAGTACTTTAACCACGAGTGCGCATATATTTCAACCTAAAGACTACAGTACAGAGACTCAGAGAGAAACAACGGAGATGTGCTGTTCAACACTACTTTTCTTCACCTGCCTAATTCTGATCTTGCATCTGTTTTCTCCCACGTTAGCTCAATTAGTTCCCTACGCCTGCTCCGATAAAGGTAACTACACCAGTAACAGTACATACAGAGCAAATCTCAACACCGTCCTGGCGTCTATGTCTTCCAATACCAATATCAGCTACGGGTTTTATAATTTCTCCGTCGGAGAAAATTCTGACAAAGTAAACGCGATTGCACTTTGTAGAGGAGACATTGGGACAGACGAATGCCGTAGTTGTGTAAATGCGTCGAGTCAGGATCTGTTGCAGAAATGTCCCGACCAGAAGGAGGCGATCATATATTACACGAAATGTATGGTGCGATACTCGAACAGATATATATTTGGTGTTTTGGAAGGCGGCCCTTTTCCCTTCTCCAGCATACTAAACGCCTCAGATGTAGATGCGTTCACACAGGTTCTAGGGCCTTTGTTAGGGAGGCTAAAAAAGCTCGCCAGAGCAGGAAATTCTACTCGCAAATTTGCTGTGGGAAGCGAGACTGCCCAAGATTTCCAAACAATACATGCACTTCTTATGTGCACCCCTGATTTGGATGAACTCGATTGCAATAGCTGCCTGGAGCAGTGTACGGCAACGGTATTTTCATCATGCTGTTATGGAAGGCAGGGAGGGAGATATGTATCACCCAGCTGTGAGTTAAGGTATGAGACTTACAGTTTCTATGACGCTACCGCTGAGGCACCACCGCCGTCGCTACTGCCACCATCAATCCGTCGAACAAAAGGTATGGTACTAATACTAAGTGCATGCCTGACAGATAAGTAAGGTATACATTTTTCTTTTCTTTTCTATTCTTTTTTTTTTTTTTTTTTTTTTTTTTTGTGTTTTTCCAATGACTGCGCCTAACAAGTTTAGCACTCCTATCCTACCGTTCCCAAACACAGAAGAACTTAGGGCTTGCAAATAAAGAAAATTCAGAAAACAGAGGGATGGATAACTTGTTTGAATTATTAGGAACTTTGGATCATACTATAAAGAGAAGTTCAATCCACAGAATTGGTTGATCATTTTAGAAAACAGAAATTACTTTATTGTTGTAGTGCCTTAATTAAATAAAAAGACAACTCCATCACCACAGTGGATTGCGACCCCACTAAACTAACGGACTAAAATCTAATCAATCGATCACTCCTTTCATGATTTCAAAATGTTTGTAAGGTCCAAAGAAATTCAACCTAACTAACAGATTTTTTCGGATCGATACAACTCTTATCAGATCCTACCTCTTAGAATAATCCCGCCTCTTCTCGTGAAGTTAGGTTGATCACAACTACCAACTCAAATCTAGAACAATTGAGGATATTTATATCTCATCTTAACCCCTATTTTCCAAATTGTTTCTTTCAAGTTGTAGTTATGCCACAACAATTCCACCATTGGGATGGTTTTTGTTCTAAGCACCTATTCCTTTTGGTCCAACATTTCCACTAGAACCTCCTTGTAGGACTGGTTAGGTTGTAGTTGAATTGCTGCGAGATCGATATTTTTTAGGCCTATGCATAAAAGACCCTAAACCCGATCTGTCTGTAATATCCTACATGGCCCACCCGACTTTGTATGGGTTCATCGGGTCTAACTCTCATACGGGTTTAAACATCCCAGTATCCGCCGAAACTGATCACTGAAAACATATTCGTTCTTCTTAAACTACTGCAACAAAAATCTGATTTGCAAATTGAGAACCAAACCCGTTCACCGTTGTCGTACTTCTCCAAATTTGATTTTCGACTTGAGAACCAAATCTGATCTGCAACTAGTTTAAACCTTTGTTGCTTCTCCAGTGCTCCACCTTGCATCCAAATCTGCACACTCTCACTCGGCGGTACTTCTCCATCTGCACACTCTTTTGCTTAACACTTGACTTTTCTTGCTTTATTTAAGTATCAACTATTCTCTTATGCTTGGGTTTAAAGAGGACAAAAACCCTCGACAAGAACCTGCAACAAACCTGTTCAAGATGCTTCTAAAGCACGATTAGGATTGGTGGTTCTGTTAGGGTTCTGAATATATGGGAATGATGAAAATGTTGTAATGGTGTTTATATATTGTAAGAACAGAGTGCTGCAAATGGAAATAGAACAGAGTGCTACTGGATCTTCGAGGGTCCCTACCTTCATTTCACAAACTGCCCAAACCACCCTCCACCATTTCCCTTCCGATCTGAGCCCATAATAGGTTCACAAGAAAACTGCATCAATTTTATGCTTGACCACTATCAAGAATGAAGATAAGTTGGAGTTTAGCAAGATCTTTGCCTTTGTAATTTTTTCTTGAGCGTTTAAAAAAAATCAAGCATGAGATCCTGATTCTCTGCGTCTGATTTCCGCTACAGATACTTGGATTGTCTCATGTGTTAGGGAAAAGGGAAAGATGTCATTGTCCATGCTTTTTGCCCTCCATTGGAACGAACGAGGACTATTGGCACAAACATAACTAAAACAACATCATAAATAGAAGCGACGCCATGTTTACCCCAGTAATAGGATTGTGCATGTCTACATTTAGCCAGGCAAAATATATCAATGTTTTGTCACCAAGTTGATGCACTCAAAACAAAGGCCATATTTAACCTTGTGGTAGGGTTGTTCATTGTACGGACAACAAAGCAAAACATAAATCACATTTTCACCAAAGTGATTACACTCTAAATAAAGATCACTATTATATCTAGTGGGCCAGAGGCCACTCTTGTATTCTGTGGTAGTGCTGGAGGCCACTATTATGTCTCGTGGTGAGATCAGAAGCCATATGTCCCATGATGAGGCCGGAAGCCCTATTACGTCTAGTGGTATGACCAAAGACCATTATTATATCCCATGGTAGGGCCATAAATCAAAACATAATAGAATCTTATGTAGTAATATTGAGACGGTAATAGAATGGCAATGACCTAGCTCGGTGCATGAAAAGTATCATTTTAATGCTTGTCCTTGAATGTATTTTCTTTAATAATTAGGAATGTAGTTCAAATTTAAAAAAAAAAACTGTTAATGGACGTAAATACTCATACAACTTTCAGATAATTACAACTTTCAAACTTTTAAGTACATGATCAAAATTTTTAAAAAATCAAATCATCTTCATTTCCACCTTAGAAAGTACTTTTTTAATTTGTTTCCAAACAAATGTAATATGTTAGAAAGTGATTTAAACATATAGTTACCAAATCGTAAATAACTTTTTAAAAGCTATATTTCTCACTACAATTCCAAACATGCACTTAGTATAGTATAATTAGTGAGGTGAACTTATTATACTAGACTTGTTTCTATAATAATAAGTAGTGTCTAATTTATTTCTATACGAAATTTATACTATAGTGTCTAATTCCGTGTTATTATGCTAGTATTTAACTTATTTTTATACTTAATTATGTATGTTAGTGATAATATGATTTTACATATACTAAACTATTAGTCTATTTTATATTATAGTATAAGTATATTATTTTATAATAATTAACACATACTAGTACAATATTGAATTTAATTATAGTCTACATAAATTCTAGACTTTTATATGAGTATATATGATCAAGTGTGTAAAAATATATTTATAAAAAAGAATATATATTATAATTTATTATGTAAAAAATGTATGTATCCTTAATATATATATATATGTATAAAATGTTTGTATCCTTAATATATATATATATATCAAAAGTAACTTTATATTAATAACTTAATATTAATGTTCATGTTTAAAATTAAAATCTCATGTTATATTGATTTCATGTTACAAAATTAATAGGCATGAATAATAAGTTTAAAGTTTCATATTATATTAATTACCAATTAAGCATATAATATAATAATATATATTATATATAATATAATACAAAAAGTTATTAATCACAGTCTCCCAGACCCCGTTTGGGATTGAACAGAGACTGAAACGTCAAGATATGTAATTTAAGGCTACATACCCCCTGGTTCATTACAAATAATATGCAATGCACCTAACATGTTTCTAGCAGTATGTAATAATCGCAGCAGAAACTTTTTTTTTCTAAGTAAAGATTAGAGCAATTTATGCTTGGTACCAATGTATTATAACTAAGAAATCCCAAAAGTACTTGTTCAAGGTCTCCCAATGCAAAAGAGGGGTTTAAACCGTAACCCTTGAAGTACCAAGTTCACAAGAATCCCAGGCTACAAACATCAAAAGAAGCTATTTCCCAGTGGGGCATAGGTCCTAATTGTTGTATCTCCTGACTTTCATGAGCGGCATCTTTGGGCTTCAACCATAAACTCCCATGCCTGTATTATATAGTTAGTCATGTAGTTCATCCGGTTTTCTAGCATTAGAGGCTCCCTCAAGCTCAAGTGGCCACTGTGGCACCCTTATTTAAGATATCCTAAATCTCTCCAAGGAAGTGTGAGGTAACCTTTAAACAAGAAATAACGAAATAGAACCAGGCCTCAAGGCTGAACTCATCCTCGATGAGGTTAAGCAACTCATCCATCTTAAGCATAATCTTGGGATCCTCAAGTGGCCACTGTGGCATATAATCCTCCTTTTTTTTTTCCTTCTATTTTATGTGCACAAATGTAAGATTCCAAAAGTTCTCATTATGACAACTTCGTGTCAATATTATAATTTATCATTGTTAAAATTATAAATGGGTGCATCTTTGATCATTAAGATGTGGTACTGTAAATCAAACCACAACGAGGTGGTTGGAATTCGGCCACCAGCTGCCAGAGTTCGATCGGTGACTAGCAACCATGCACCATGAAGATATTTTTTTATAAAATTTTACAAGTTTTGATTGTATGTAAATGAGTGTATTTTAATTACAATGAAAAGTTTATGTATCAGCCGCTAGTAGTTGGACGCGGTGTAAAATTCTCTTTTGATCTTGGATTTTCTTAATATATTTCAATATCCAACTCATATTTTTTAGTTAAAACAATGTTTTGGTGTTTGCAGGAAAGGAAAGTAAACCATCTCGAACTACGATAGTCATAGTTGTATTGACTATTGGTTTTGCTTTGCTAATTGTTTCCAACTTCGTTTTGTATTTACGAGTAAGGAAGTCAAGGCAGAAAGTGAAAAGTAAGTTTTGAATAATTAACATACGTGCCTTTTGCAAGATTTATTCACAAATTTATGAGCTAGTAGTACGTATGTAATAGTTATGTAGATCAGTCTCTCGTACGTCAATATGATAACAATTGCACTAGCTAGCCTCATTTTGGGCATTGAACAAATATAAGATTTGGAAGTTACTGATGTGTCGCTAATTATTAGGTGAAGCCAAGCATGAAATTAGTAGTGTTCATGAATCATTTATTAGATATGACTTTGGCACAATCGGAGTTGCTACAGACAATTATTCCGAGGTAAATAAGCTTGGAGAAGGTGGATTCGGTGCTGTTTACAAGGTGAGTGATATCATGATCAATTAGTTGAAAAGCATATCATGTTTGTCATCAATTAGTTGACGTATTTCCATATCAGGGTAAGCTTCAAAATGGACTAGAAATAGCTGTGAAAAGGCTATCTATGGGTTCTAGTCAAGGAAAGATAGAGTTTGAGAATGAGGTTCTATTGCTAGCAAGGCTTCAACATCGAAATCTGTTGAGCATCATGGGATTTTGTTTGGAAGGAAATGAAAGGCTTCTTATCTATGAGTTTATGCCTAATGCAAGCCTCGATCACTTCTTATTTGGTATGGTTACACTACTTTTGCTTAAATTTTAGATTATTCTATTCATAATTTGATTTCAAATGAATTAAGCATCCATTTTATGGTTGCATGAACATGAAGACCCAATCAAACAAGTCCAACTGAATTGGGAAAAACGGCACAAAATTATAGAGGGTATTGCTCGAGGGCTTCTTTATCTTCATGAAGATTCCCGACACCGTATTATTCATCGTGATCTCAAAGCTAGCAACATCTTGTTAGACGCATATATGAATCCAAAAATTTCAGATTTTGGCACTGCGAGGTTGTTAGATCGAACTGAAAACAATACAATGAGAATTATTGGGACTTAGTAAGTATGTGAAATATACTATAAAAATATGAGCTGAACTGTTATTTTTCAAATGAAACTAATACTATAATTGATCATGTCCATGACTTGCAGTGGATATATGCCTCCAGAGTATGCTCAATGCGGAACCTTTTCAACAAAGTCCGATGTCTTTAGTTTTGGCGTCCTAATTTTGGAGATAGTGAGTGGCCATAAAAACAGTTCTTTTCCGGAAGGCCTTGTAAGCTATGTAAGTATAATTATCCATGCACATATGTATATATATATATATATATATATATATATATATATTAAATGGATATATGTTTCGATATTGACAAAACAAATGACTATAGTACTCTTTGATACTCATGTGTCTTCCACTTAAATTATCTTAATTTGTAGGCTTGGGAAAACTGGAGGCAGGGAACACCTTTAAATCTTGTAGATCCTACGTTGATGGCATATTCAACAATTCAAATACTGAGATGCATCCACATTGGACTATTATGTGTTCAAGAAAATGTAAATGATAGACCGACAACTGCTTCGGTCATTCTCATGCTTGGTAGTGAGTCCATTACTCTAGCAGTACCCAAGAGACCTCCATTTCTTATGTACACGAGTAGCACTGGACCCGACATGTTGTCCCGGTCGTCATATCAATCTAGTAACAACAATGTCCAAGCCTCAGCAAATGATGCTTCAATTACTGAGCTATATCCTCGCTAGTGTTTGTTGTCATTACCCTAGTTTCGATTGTCCTATATATTGGTGTTGTTTATGGTACTCTATTATTCCAGTGAAACTTTGTTACTCTCAATTGTTTTAATTCATCATGTTTTCTCGCAACCCTTGATTTTTATTCCAAATTGTTTTTGTCCCTATCTTCTCTCTGTTCCTTTGAGTGTTATATTTCAAAAACAAATCATGTGTTTCGTTTTTTTTATACAAGGGAGTGGGGTGTTTCAAACCCAAGTTAGTTAATGTATGGAATATTGATAAGTAGCCTTTGGTTTAGTTGGATTCTAAAACCTTAGGTTTCTAATGTTTTGAAGGAATTTAGCTTTAAACAAATAAGAAAACCTATCATTTATCTTAACAAATAAATAACGAAAATAATCGAATCTTGACTATGCACGGACTGCCTCATAAAGGATCTTACTGTTCATGCAAAAGGTGAAAGGAAAAAAATGTAAGTCCCTCAAGGTGGCCATCAGTTCAATTTCATGGCCATGGAGGTTGCCACATAAATGGAATAACTTTTTTCATATTTTTCCACACTTTACATCTCCACATTTGTTTTGGGTGATTCTGCATGAACTTAAAATCAGAAAGCAAGACATGCTCGACCTTCTTGGCCAATTAAGGGTCGCCTCTTGTAACACCCCGCTGCTTCCTTCTTATGTACACTTCTTCTTTCTAACGTAAGGTTTATTCCTTCTGACGTAAGCAAATTTCGAGGATGGGATTATGCAATAGTCTGCCCTTCTCTCTAGTGACTGTAAGTCTTGTTATGCGTGCCGAACCATGACGGTGTCATGTCTCTCAAGATAATGTGATTTCTATTGTACGCTCAGTATTTTAAATGTATTGAAAATATATATAAAGAGCATTCAAGTGTTATTGAACTAAGCATGATTTTAAATACGACAATTATAATATTTTTGAAGAGCTCCAAAAATATTATAATTGTCGAAAATTATTTTAATATTAATTATTAAAATGATTTCAGTTATTTAAAATATTATGAGATATAAATTATGTTGAAAGCTTTAATTAATTAAATGGTTTTATTCTTTTAAATATATTAAATAAAATTGCATCATTTTATTAATGATAAAGGAATATTATTTTATAAACGAAAGTTTAGTTTAAAATAATATTATACCTTAATTTCTCTAAGTATTTTTAATTAAGTTAATGTTTACGCATTTTCAAATCAGTATTTTAATCTCTCATCGTTAGATCGTTTTGAGGATCCCAAGACGAAGGGACCGGATTAAATACCCAGACCCCTCTTCCTTCTCCCTCACTTTTCCCTCCCCTCTCTCTCTCCTCCCTCTCCCTCACGCGTACGACGTACGCTACCCCTCTTCCAGCCGATTCTTCCCTCCTCCAACTCGGTGCCGCCGCACTCCTCCTGGCCTCACCGCCACCACCACCACCACCGGCGTCCCCTCACGCCAGCTACCTCCAACTGCCCCCACTCGCAGTCTCTCTCCCTCCTCTCTGTAAGCAGCCGAAATGGGCTTTTACACATTCCTCCTCCTTGCGCCTCCATACGTGGCCATCCACGGCCACCAAGCACCGCCATGAACTTCCCCTTCCCTCCCCCTTCCTCCTCCACCTAACCCGAGGCCCGTAGCCTCCCTCCACCACACGGGCTCTCTCCCTCACACGCACGAGTTCCTTACCCATTTCCCCATCGTGCTCCGCCGTGCGTAGCTACCCAGGCCACCGCACCTCCACCACCTCACACCAGTGACTGCCTCTCACAAACCCAGCTGCCATGGACCTCCCCCTCCCTCTTTGTCGCACACACGCACAACACCCACAAAAATAGGTTTCACATGGGTTAAGGCCACCGACGGCCCTAGCGTCACTGTGCGCTAGTTTTAGCCCCACCAGGCACCTCCCCTGGCCACCATGGCTCCTCCCCGAACTCCTCCAAGCCAGCCAAGCCCACCCCCTCTCCCAAGCTTCCTCACTCTCTAGCACACGGGTTTCACCCGTTTGGCCTAGATCTGCCACCGTAGGCCACCATGCTACCTCCACCTCGCCATTGCAGCTCCACCGTACCCCTCTCAAATCCCTCCATGGCCAGCCACGACCAGCCAAGCCCGCCCTCCGATTTCCCCTATTTGAGAACCACGGCGATAGCTCCTCCACGAGCCACCGTGTCTCCAACGTGTGCCACCTTGGCACCACCATGAGACCACCACTCCAGGACCACGAACCGACCTTCCTATGCCTAAACCCGCACCTCTAGCCACCTCCAATGGCCAAGACGGCCACTGTACGTGGCTAATGGCCACTGTACGCGGCTAGTTATGCTGTGTACCTCCCCTCACCGCCACCACGAGGCCACCATGAGACCACCCTCAGCCTTCCTTGGCCTTCCCAAGTCTAGCCCTAAGCCCAAACTGCCACTTTACGTGGTGGTCAGCCACTATACATGGGTTAGCCGCCACATACGACCCTTCCGACATCATCAACAATGACGATTAGCGAGCAATGCACTGGTTATCCCATCGATGGTATAACTCTCTATCCCTCATTATTTATGTTAGATGTTAATTAATTGATTAGGTTGTGGACTATGCCATTAGTATTTGTGGGGTTCGCTGTGTAGTGTGGCGATGTGATGTGTTGTGTATGTGAAGTGTTGGGCATATCTGTGTAGTGTGGTGATGTGATGTGCCGTGTAGTGAAGTATTCGACGTATCTATGTAGTCTGTTGCGTAGTGTTGTGAACTGTGCTGTGAAGTGTGGTTGTGGAGTATGTGCTGTAATGGTGACGTGGCGTTGTGTGGCTTGGGAAGAGTACACGTGGAGTGTACTCTATATGGCATAGTGTGTGTGAAAGGAGTACACGTGGAGTGTACTCCATGTGATGGAGTAATGCGCCATTTGGCGGGTATGCCATAATGGTGATGCGGTGTGGTGTGTATGAGGGGAGTACACGCGGAGGTTCATTTGGTCGAGACATAACCAAATTAGCAATGTAGCTCATCCGGAAAAACATTGAGGAATTCTCTCACTACCTCGATATCAAGAAGTTGAGGTTCATTTGGTCGAGACATAACCAAATTAGCAAAGAATTCCACGCAACCCTTCTTCAGCATCTCGGTTGCCTTTAGCGCGGAAACCATTTTGGCTTAGGGTGCTTACCCATGCACAGAAGCGGAACTCTGTCTCACCCGGTAGTCTAAGACCACTTCCTTCTTGAAGCACTCCGTGCTGGCATGGTACTTAGACAACTAGTCCATGCCCAAAATGACATCAAACGCCTCCATATTGAATAGGATTAAATCGGCAAAAAGGTGCCAACCTTGTATCTTTATCATGCATCCCTTCAATATGGAACTATAATTTACGGAGTCTCCAAGTGGAGTAGGAATGGAACTCACACACGCTAAGGACTCAGGGGTCCTTTCATTAAACAAGCAACTTATGGAATATGAAGGAATGTGTGGCACCAGAATCGCCTAATACTAATGCACGATGGGAAAATAAGGGAAGAACTGGTCAGTGAAAGCTTCTTTAAATATCGCCTACGAAATTGGAGTTGCCTCGCTTAAACTCTTGCAGAATATGCTCATAAGTAGACTTCCAACACCTATTTGCCACGTCAAATAAATTGGAAGCGGCGAATTCCATCTTCTCTTGTTTCAAACACGAGACTACGCGGATGATCTTCTCTAGGCGCTCAATCCAGTTGTCAGCATCTGCTTCGCTACACTCACCATCAAACAACAGAGGGTGTTGTCTACCGAATAGTTCGAAGGTTGTTGAATGTTGGGTTGCCTTTGTGTCTCGGTTTGTCTGCCAGTAGCTATTTCTTTTAAGCAGGCAACTGCATTGGTGAGGTCCCTCGTATCATTGGGAACCTCCTGCTAATTCTCTACACTATGGGAATGGGGTCACCCCCAACATTTATCTTTCTTAGTATTGCCTATCGGTGCCATACTAAAACATATATAATAGTAACAATAGCAATGGACTCATATGAAACAAATATGCATGACTTGCAATCATTCAAGCATAATTCATGATACTCAATAAGAAAATACCTTTTAAACTTGCAGTGGAGCTTGGCATACTTTAGAGAGAGGACTTCAGCTTAGTTCATCCCTAAAGTCTACAGGACCTTATAACCTTTGCTCTGATACCAAACTTGTCACAACCCTGCCCCGAAGAGAGGGATCGCGACGTATGTACTTGTCCTCTTTTCCTTTTCTTTTCTTTCTTTTCTTTTTCTTTTTCCCATAACGTGTGGTCGGCATGGACATGACACACGTGTACTCAAATTCCTGATTTAATAAAGGGAACACCTAATAGACATCCTATTCGAACATTCATCCGTAAAAGACTCTCAGAGTCCATACGTTCATAAAAACATAACGCATACTCCATAAACATCATTGTTCTGGTTAGAGAAGATCCTAAGAGTCTGCCTCTTCCTCTGCAGTAGTGCCTTGCTCCCCAGCCTTTTCATCATTACCTGAACGTTTAAAACATTTAAAACAAAAGTGAGTCAAATACTCAGTAAGTAGTACACCATGCAGTAAACATACTAGACATCTATTCATTTTCTTTTGAAAACATGCATACATAAACATTTGCAAATCCTTGGCAATGCTTTCATGCATAAACATCCTTTAGAAATAAGCCATGCTTTCATGCATAAACATTCTTGGGAAATAAATCATACTTTCATGCATAAACATGCTTTTCATCTTTTCACTTTTATAGCCCATTGCACATTGTTACGACCTGTGTGCTAAGGTCAGCGGCCCTATGGCCAATGGATTTTCCCGTGGCCACAGGTTGGAACCCCATTCCGTTAGGGTGCAGCACTAGGTGTAGCACTGGGTGCACTATCAGATACTTCTACCCGACATTGCTATCTGCCCATTCATTCATTGGGTACCCCTTTTCATTCATGAGGTCGTTACATATTTTCATACAATAAAACGTTCATTCATTCTGTGCTTTCTTTCTTTTATTCATTCAATCATTTCTTTCTTTTATACATAGCAGTCCTTTCAGTACTTTCTTTTCAGTCCTTTTCATTTAACAATTCATTCATGGAAAATGTTATTCAGAAGTATGAACTTAAACATCATCTTTTCATTTAACAGTGTATGCATGAAGAAACATCATTTTAAAAGTATGAGCTAAAACATCATTTTTCATGGCATCCATAAAACATCAGTTCATAGGGCCATTTAACGTCCGTTCATAGGGATATTGTAAAACACTTTCCTCGCGTCATTTAAAAGCATAAGTTCATAGGGGCATTTTAAAACTCACTTAAAGCATCACTTGAAACATAAGGCATGAGACATTCATTTCCTTTCCTTTGCAATCAAAATATTTTCATCATCCTTCTTACTTTGATGCACATTCATTTTTATAAACAAGATACATTTTCATGTTGTACTATATATAGAAATAATCAATAAGTTTATTGAGAGAGCATGTATGGAAATCCCATGACTTAGAACCTACGTGTATGCATTACCTTATACACATACACACAATTATAATCAATAGGGTGCTTAACAGGGGCTATCAAGAAAGGGCTTGTACATACTATATACATTTACTCTTTCATAAAGAGAGAGAGAGAGAAATCATTTCATAAAGAGAACTTGGTGTAAGAAGCATGGTCATAGCTACTTACCTCTATGCTCCCCGATACTTCCAAAATATAGGTCATATTCCAATAAATAACAAGCTTGTTAATACTCATACAATATTCTTTAGCTCTCCCTTTAAAAGAGAAAGTTACGATATTATAATCTAACGTCCCTCGACTTACAATAGAAATGACTTAAGTATTAAGAGATGCTAGCTGTCCATGGAAATGTTATTTTAAAAGCTTACATGAAAAGTAGTTAAGAACTCATAGGCTTCAGGCAAGGTCTCTTTAGTTCAAGCTCACTTTGGGTTGTGGACATTAGGAGGTAAAATCTGGAAATTCTCAACAATGGGTTTTAAAATAGATTTAGGCATCTTAAGTAGGCTAAACAAGCTTAGGAAACATGCCCTTTAGTCAACTTGTAGTCCCTCATTATAAAAAGGTTAGCTCATCAATATTTTGCACTCTTGGGTTAGGTAGAATTTAACCCAACGAGGGACAACATAAATAGGCTATTTTTATGACATGATATGGACTTAGGAATACTTGGACAGCTTTGCATATCATAATACCTCATGCATAATTAATCCTTTATATCTAAACTAACTAAGGTATAACCTATTCACATAAGCAATATGTTACTTAGTTCAGATAAACCTCCCATTAAAATTAAAGTAGTATAAAGTATAGCAAAGTTACCTATTAAGAAACTTTAAAACCTTTAAACACTTAAGCTTGTGATTTACTCACTTAATACCTTCAAAAGCAAGATATAAAATTATAGAACCAAGCAAAACCTTTAAACCAAACCACTAGCATCTTAAAAAAATAGATTACCAACCAAACCTCAATATAAGGCACATGATACCAACATATATAATTTCAAAATCACTATAATCATATCATCACCTATGATTAAATCAAGTTTAATAACAACATAGTATTTTTGAAATATAGGAAAATACATAGCAAAACAACTATAATACCATTTGGTTTGGGACGAAAACAGGGCAAGCATATTTATTTGCAATATAGGAAATTAGCTACACCAAAACACAAGCTAAAACAATTTAGTTGGCTTCCAAAATCACAGTTGAATCAAATGAATCAAATTAGGATTTTACCTTAAGGTCTTAGCCGCTTTCAAGAGGCAAGATAGAGGACCAAATAGTGGTAAACCCGTGTGGATAAAGAGCAACACAATATCACTGTTTTAAACCCCAAAATCAAAACATCAAAATCATCAAAAGAAAACCCACTTGATCATCCATGGCTAAATTCGAAATACACAAAGGAGAAGGATTAAGGGTACTCTTACCTTGCTATTGAGTCATAAGCTTGAAGATGATGAGAGGAGTTGGTTTCTTGAAGAACAAAAGAGAGGAGAAGAAGAGAGGGTTGGCTTTAGCTTTTCTTGGAGAGAAGGATGAAGTTTCTTTCTTGCTTGGGTGAGAGGCAGACTTGTAGGAGAAGAATACTCTAGGATTTGTTTTGTTTTCTTTTCTTTTCTTCTTTTGGTAGCTTCCTACGTAAGCTTGGAGGAGAAGGTGAATTTTTCTTTTTCTTTTTCTTTTCTTTGGTGAGAGTTGACAGGTAGGAGGATAGAAATGCTTAGGATATTTTTTTTTCTTTTCTCTTTGTTGACTTGTCTTGGACGATGGGTGCAATAGCTTCCTTAGGAAGCTTGTGGGTCAAAGGGAAGGAAAAGGATTTGTGGCCTATCTTAGAATCCTACAGGTGAAAGGGTGGGGGAAACTTTTGCCTTGGTCAAAACTTATTACATAAGCTTGGAAAATAGATGGTGGAGATCTATCCACCTCATGGATGCATTCCACCTACCAATCCAATGGTAGAGATTAATTGGGTCATTTTCTAAATAAATAAAATTAAAGAACTTAAGGGAAAATATTTCAAAGTCTAAAAATAATATCCTTGATTTATTTTAATAAATCATATTTTAAAATAAAACATACTCATCTTAAAATAAAATAATTGGAAGTAATAAAAATATCTTTATCTCAAAATATTTAACTTAAGAATTAATAAAATGACTTAAGGACCTACGTAGTAGGACTTGGGTATTGCAGGTCATGCACCCAATGCTGCCCCCCATGAAAGGGATTCTCAACCCGTGGCCACGGGTCGAGTTCATGTCCAAAGGAAGACCGCTAACCCCAACACATAGGGCGTAACAGTGTGTACCGGCCAATGAAAGTGATAAGAAAGAATGTATGAATACACGAACTCTTTAAGAAATGAAGGTACTGATGGGAGAAATGTTTTCTGAAAAGAGAAAACCCTTTTAAAGAAAAACCACGTCCAATGATGTTTTCAAATGAACGCACGTATACACGTATGCATGTACGTATAATATGTATGGAATGATGAATGCATGAATGAAAACCTATGTTGTTATATTTTAACTGTATGAAGTAATGCTTACGAGTCATCGACTCATTTTAGTTTTTATGCATGCCCCTCCCCCCCAGGGCCTGAATGTAGTATGCGTTGGGACGGACACGGCCCATGGGGAAGAGCACGAAAGTCTAGGCATGAGTGTTTAAATGTATGAGAGGCCTTTTATTGTTAAAATTGATGTTTTCCACTGTAAACCTCTTTTATTCGCAAAGCACATTTTATTTTATAACGTAGAGTCTTGCATCCTGGGTATGGAAGCAAAAAGTTTTAAATCGAACGGTAATTCCCGTCATCCTTTCTAAAATCGTTTTATAAAAAGTCCCACCAAAAGGACGAGCGTTACACCTCTGGTACCTAAATTGCAACTAAAGAGATTTCTCTAGATCACCCAAAGGAGAGGGTATGAACTTACCTCTAGATATTCCCTCTATTCCTTATTTTTATCTTGCTCCTGGCGGGAGTCTCACCAACTGCTGTGGTGATAGAGGTGCCTTTTTATTTGTTTGAGACACTTACGAGTATGAGTTTGAGAAAAAAATTGCACCATTAGTCTCTAATGATTATTTAGGATGTTACGGTCCAATATTACGCTTTTAGTTTCCCGCGTGAATAGTACCCAGGAGAGCCTTTGATTTAATCAAGGCACTTAATGGTCTAATTTTGCGAAACAAGTTGCACCACTTTACTCGTATGATTATTTAGAATTTTTTGGTGCAATAATAATTTTTTCACAATTTTTCAAGTTAATAGTAACACCCAAGAATAGCGCAACGTGGCACCCAGTTTAGACAATTGCCAAATCATTAAGTGGATTGTCCAAAGTAGTTTTGAGGAGAATTTATTGGATACTTGGAAAGATCCAAGCCACATTTGGTGAATAGTGTAGGACACTTGCCATTAGGAGGAACCATGAGATAGAGATGTCAAGGCATGGAAGACAAATCAAGCTATATGATCATGCCACCTAACCAAACACTATCCCATCTAACCAAATACTGTGTGATCAACCAAAAAAGGGTTTCAATCCTAGTGAAACCCAAAAAAATTGGAATCCAATTGAAATCCCGAAATTCATGGAGGAAAACGAAGTCCTAAATGGTTTTCCAAAATTCAACGAAATCTTCATCAAGGGAATCTCCATCAAGAGGATCTCCACCAAAGGAATCTCCATTAACGAAATCTCCACCAACGAAATCTCCATCAACAAAACTTCCACAAGTGAAATCTCCATCAGCAAAATCTCCAACAAAGGAATTCCCATCAAAGGAATCTTCACAAACTATAACTAACACTCTGACAATATAGGAAGGAAAAAAAAAGGCCCAGCAGGGTAAAGTGTTGGGAATAGAAGGAAAATGGGGCTAAAGGAAGTAAGAAATGCAAGGAAAAGACCACTAAAACCGCACAAGCATCAGTAAGCAAGAAGTGGGCCGAGGTGGTAAACTCCCCAAATACTGAGACAAAATATACAAGCATTAGTGGCAGGGGCAACAACAGCACACGGGGAGGACTATAAGCATGAAACGAGGCAAGTGGAAGAACCCAGAAGAACTATAAAGATATGAACAAAGAAGGGCAACAGTGGATACAAACTATCTAATCAACTCTCCCTGTAACGCCCTGTACCCGGAACGGTCGGAGAATTACAACCTGTCACTTACAAACCTGACTCTCCTAGCACTAAAAACTCCATGGACTTCATAATTAGCACACAAACTCATATTTTCCAAATAACCATAATACAAACTCCGTAAGTCATCATTACAAAAACATAAATCAAAGGGGGTCCACAATCTCTCGATAATTTCAACAAAATAAAACGATACATCTTTAGGTCTCAAATAGATCCAAACAACACAACGTACTTCAAATACCCAAGTTAAACCCTTCTACTAACAATGGTACTCTTAGCTACCCAACCTTCCATCCTTATCTAGCCAAGCATCAATTTCTATTCCTGAACCCCAGCTGGGTAATCATTGTCATCTGAAAATATATGAAGATAAGGGGGTGAGTTATCCACAACTCAGTAAGCAGAGAACATATACTAGTATATAAACATGAGCCATTTTTAGTAAGTTTTGTATGCAGAAACAAAACATTTCGTTTCATATGCACATCTCAAAACGTGTTATCAAAAACACTAGAGCGACTATTAAATCTTTTTATACTCATAAACCATTTTGATATTCAAAAACCACTTTGGCATAACATAACTGAACATCTTCATCTTATCATATCATATCATATCATATCATATACCATGTTTAACCCCCGTGGTAGGGTTGTGCTATCCCCGATAGCCAAACCAAGTAGTGTCATGTGCTGAACTTCCCCTTTTTCAATCTCGGAGCCCCGAGTGTGCACACAGAAAAGAACACGTAAAAAGACCACTTTGTTTCCAAAGTGGGTGCACTCATATCATATCATGTTGGTACCAACCATATCACATGAACCAGTATATCAAAACCATATTCAGAATCAGATTCAGAACAGATAAGTATGCCAAAGTTTTATCATATTCATATCATATCAATACACGTGCGAAACATATTCATATCATTTCCATTTGATCAAAAACAAATCCATATCATTTCATACCTCATGCATAAAAATCTCAATGATATCATATTCACTCTTTTGCATATTTTGAAAACATGTCAACTATTGCTCAAGTCTACACATTTCATGTCAAAAGCATTTCTTTTCTTTTTCATACGTATCTCATGAGTGAATGCAAAGCATATACTGAGGTTGTTTTTCACTTTTTCTTTTTAAAATAACATGCACATTTTTACAAACCAACCTCAGTTCATTTCTTTTTATGCCAATCTAGTATAGGAACCCCGCTTACTTATACTTCTTAGCTTTTTCGAAAATTTCCTCAAAAGTGCCGAATAAATATTAATCTTCACCTATAAGATAATCACGTAAATTTACATAAATTTCCAATCGATCTCGTATTTCGATATTCAAGCCTAAAACTTCTAAAATAATCCACTTTTAATTCCTCAAACCTGAACTTCTCATTATTACTGAAGTACCAACATCACTTTCTAACTCATCAATATCCATCTTAATAGCTTCGACTAAAAACATTTAATTCTAATTTATTTACGATAGAGATCTTACTATAATTTATAATACTAAATAATATGATTATATCAAAATCATCATAATTAGAAAATCATACTTGTTTTCTATCATACTTGTGTTTAAATAAAAAATATTCTTTTAAAAGGATTCAAAATAAGATTTTGCATTTACCGCTCCAAAAATTCATCAGTATTTACATAATAAATATTTTGTTAAAATATCAGTCTTTTATAAAAAAATCAACTTAACAATATAAATCCACACGTCTACATCCAAATAAAAACATACTCTACAACCTACGTAATATATTCATGATTTCAAACCCAAAGTACATAATATAAACTCATTAAACTATACACCCGAAACAATAAATCTGGAGCCAAACTTTAAGGGGTAAAAAAAGTAAAAACCAAAACACCCTCTTCATCCTACTGAGTTCACCGATATATATATATATATATATATACCATCTGTTTCTTATTTAAACCACTAACAACAACTAACAAAAAATAAACACAGAGGCTCAAATGGGAGTGGTGACGGAAACTCACCCACGAAGGACCGAGGCAATGGCACCGTGGAAGTGCGACGGAAGTTGGGCTAATATGATATGGAAAGTGGGGGTGATGACTTCGACGGCGTCGCACAGAGAGAGAGAGAGAGACAGATAAAGCTGAAACCAAGAGAGAGAGAGAGAGACGGTGAGAGACCTAAAGGAAAGAACTATCAACTGGAAGTGGCGCGAGGTGGACTTCGTGGGGTGGGGGAAGTTCACCTCGCACGGTGGGGGGTGATTGCAGCGGTTGAAGGTTGCTCTGTTTTGGATAGTTAAAACAGAGGATTTTCGGGGCTTGTAATGGAGGCTACGGAGGCGTTAGGAGGCAGCTTCGAGGCCAAGGTTCCACTTGGACTTGGTCCGGGGGAAAGTGGTGACTCGTTGGCTGGGCTGGTGCTCTATTTTTCGATGGTGCAACTAAAGTAGTGTTTACATGGAGAGGGTGGTGGTGCACGGCTTGACTGGTGAACTTCGTGTGACTGAGGTACTAGCGTGGGCTTCATTTGTTGGGACAGCAATACGTGAAACGGCTTGGCAACAGCAATTCACTAGTTCCTAACCGAGCTCCACGGTTTGGTGTTTACGGGGGAGTGGTGGCTGGTGCATGTGCTGTGGTTTGGCTGCGATTCATGATGAGAGGCGAAGTCTCAAACAAGTTGAGTGGTTGAGAGCATGAAGAGATATTAGCGGCACTGAAACTAGGTCAAGGATGCATAACAAATATATATAAGCTATAAGAAGTAAAGGGTAAAAACCTAGAGGGAAGAGGGATGAACAACATGCATGAAAATGGAAGGTAGACGTGAACACTGCGCGATGTTAAATCTGGAGTTGTTTCACGGGCTTGGGCCTGACAGTGGGCTGGGTCTTACACTCCCACGTGCAGAAGGATCAAGGAACAAAAGGTTAACAGCTAGCGGGGTTGGAAGGGTTAAACCTAATGCCGGCGGAGTGGGCCAATAATCTTTGAACCTAGCCACGGGTCATGGCTGCGTTGATAAAAATGATAACAGAATATAACAAAGAAAGCCTGGCCGGGTATAGTCATTCAAATAGCAAAGTAAGCACAACGTAGCCGGCCGGTAGGAACCCTATGAACCCCTTCACCATGATTCCTCAGGCCGACCACAGAAAAAGATATAAGACATAAAGAACAAGAAAGGAGAAAATGAAAGGGAAAACCAAGGAAAAGCGGTGGGAAAAAGCTAAAGAAAATGAAAGGAAGAAGCAAATGGGGAGGGAAGCAAAAGATAAAAGATAAATGAAAAAAGAAAAAAAGGAAATAAGTACAAAAGGAAAGACAACTAAGGAAATAAGACAAAAGGAAATGCGGCTAAAGGAAATAGCTAAGGGAAAGGTTGCTAAAGGAAGTAGGAAATGAAAAGAATGTTAATGGAAATCAATAGTAAAAGTGTTGTGTTGAAAATATCTGCAAGTGCACAGAATCGTAACAAGTAGTAAAGTGTTTTAAAGAAAACAGATATCGAACCCACAGAGATTAATTATGTTATTGAATACTGAAATTCACTAAATTAATTACTATTTGGAAAACCAAAATTTGAAGAATGGATTATATAATTTAAACTGAAGAAAATAAAGCATTAAAATTAAGATTTTAAAAGATAATAAGAATAGATCTAGAGCGTTTGATTTCACCTAGCAAATCTCATACAATTTATTCTTCCTTGTCATAGAATTCCAATTATCTCACGTTGATGATAAAAATCCCTTAACTATTCAATATTTTCTCTCGAACAATACCAAAAATATCTCCAATTAACAACTTCATATCTCTATGTGAATTTAACTAATTGAAAACTCATTAAGGTCTTCGGATTTTTCTTGAAAATCACACTAATCGAGGTAAAGTGTCTTTACTTTCACTCAAGTAATGGTGCTTAATCCTAGAGCTCTAATCACAAATCACCTCTCGGTCTCATTGCAATCCAATAAATTGAGCAATAGCTAGCTAGAAAATTGTAAGCAATAAGAACAAAGAATAAATACTCAATCATAGAAATATTAAAAATAAAATAACTTAGAATATAAATTGTGTGTTCAACGCTAGACTACATCAAAGTTCTAGAAAATAAAATTAGTTCATAATGAAATTGAAAAGAAAAGGAATAGAAATAGTGTTCTTCGTTGGAGTTGGTTGATGAATCATGTGGCTCTTGCCTCTCTAACACTCCGTTCCTAGAGGTCCGGAGAGTTAACTCTTATTAACTAAAATCATCTCCAATATCACAACTATAAAATTCATAACACTCTATAAAATATTAACTCCTTTGCTCAACCAAAATATCTATGTTCATTCAAAGGGACAACAAAGAAATTCTCAATAACATAAATTAAAAACTCTCAAAAGACTCAAAAAATCCTTAACCCAACACATCAAAATATCCAAAAATAATCAATTTACTAACTATGACTCTCAAATAAGTACTTGAACTGTCGGGCACTTATTCCTCTATGATCATCACACCTTACTAAAACTTCATACTCTTGTTCTCCAGCTGAAACATCAAAATTATCTGAAAAATGTCTGGAGATAAGGGGTGAGTTATCAACAACTTAGTAAGTAGAGGACATACACTAGTGTGTAAACATGAGCATTTACAGAGTTCAGAATGCATAACAAAATACTTTCTTTCAGAATGCACAATCAGAATATTTATTTTCAGAATACAGAGTCAGAACATGTTATAAAAAATATCAGAGCGAAAGTTCAAAAATATTCATAATTAAAATCCATTTGGCATAACATAAACTGAAACATCATATCTTATCTTATCATATCAGAACAGAGACCATGTTTAACCCCCGTGGTAGGGTTGTACAAACCCTGACGACCAATTGAGTAGAAACAGAATGTGAATCTTCTCCTTATTGTTCTCAGAACCCCGAGTGTGACACAGGAAAAACCACACAGAAAACTATTTTGCTTCTAAAGTGGGTGCACTGGAAACGGAAAAGTTGGTATCAACCCGAACAGAGGCCACACTTTTACACCCGTGGTAAGGTCAAAACAAATCAAAAATAGAAACAGAATGTTATGCCAGAGGTTTTTAGAAATCACATCGTATCATATCAGAGTACAGAACATCTTCAGAACAGAACAGAATCAGATCACAAAAACATAATTTATGCATAAAATTTTATATTTGCTCTCTTTTGCACAGTTCAGAAACAAAATGCCAAAATAACTCATGTCTACACCAGTTATGCCAGAAAAAATATTCTTTTCTCAAACAGAATCTCATGAGTAATGCAGAACAAATAACTAAGATAATTCAAATTTCTTTTCATAACAAAACATCCATACTTTTCAAAAATCAACCTGAACCTATTTTATTTTTATGAAAAGTCTAACATAGGAATCCTGCTTACATGGACTTCTTAGCTTTTTCAAAATTTTCCTAAAAAATGCCGAACAATAATTAATCATCACCGAGAAGGGAACCTGTGATAGTGCATGGAGCTAGCTGTGGTCGACAGCGGTGAGGGCGACGCAAGGGCAACCAGGCCTGAGGCGGCGTGCAGCAGACTGGGGTGACGGGAAGTCTTCACTGGCAGTTTCTGTGTACACTTGCCGTGGTTGATGGCACCAAGAAGGAGCTAGGGATGGTTGTAAGTGGTGGCTCTATTTCAGTGTGGGAAAAACAAAGGACAACGGCTGGCAGCTTTCCACGAGATGGGGGATGGGTGGCGGCATCGGTAACTTCTGTCGTGTGAAGGAAGTCTCATCTTGATGCTCGGGGCTATTGTGCCGCAAGGTGGAATGGTGGTGCACAGCTAGGTGGGCTTGGGAGATGGAGGTTGGGCATTTTCCTTTCGGAGCTAGTGTCTTTTGTTGTGCAAGGGCCAATCATGTGGCTTGCGGCGTGGAAGAACTTGGTAGTGGGATTGCCCTTCGATGGTGGGTGTGTGGTTACTCGTGGGGCTCGGGCAGTGGCCATCACATGGTGGTACACCTGGCTGGATTGGTGAATGTGCATGAAGGGTGGTGCATGGCAGCGTGCGTGAAACAACCAATTTGCTGCTAGTTGCTGGGCATTCCTGAACAGGGAGGCGTGGAGGCTTGGAGATGATAGTTGCGGCAGTGGTGGTTTTAAAAGGAGGGCTCACTCGGGGCAATGGCAAGTCGAGAGAAGCTTGGGTAGCACAGAGGTTCGACGGCAATGGGAAGAGCTTGACAGGGGTTTTATGATGGTCACTGGCCATTGGGGGAAGGGTCCGAGAAGGTTAATCTGGTGGTGCGACGACACTCTAGTCTAGGTTAAAGATCATTTACGTCTACCCTGTACGAGTTAGATATATATAGGGACTGTGACGGTGAAAATAGAATGGAGACATGCGTGAATTGTGAAGTTAACGTGTGAATATATAGGTGATTGAAAAAAAAAAGAAAAAAAAAAAAGACAAACCTAAAGCTGAGGGGAAGAGAAGTGTACGTGCATGGGAGTGCTAGAGTCATGCATGGTGGGTGTTTAAAAAAAATTAACCTAATTATCAAGCCCAATAAAATTATAATCCACCAAAACAAAGATTTTAACCCCGTAGTCTATTCCAAAAAGAATACTCGAATACTCAATTTGGTTTTTCATATTCATAAGTCCAAAAATATTTAAAAATGGGGCTTGGATGGGCCCGCGTGTTATATCAGACTGCCGTCCAGATCCTCCTCCTTGAAATAAACTCTCACTTAAAAACTCAAAAACAGACTCAAAACAGACTCCGACTCTAAGACCCTCTATTCATCCCACATGCAGGGATTAAATAGATGTCAAAATTCAAATCTAGAAATAAGATAATTACGAGTTCAATCTAGCCTAAAAATATGGAAAATAGTTTCTAAAGATAAAAGTTAACAAAGAAGGAAAATATATCCCAAGAATAACGGAATATCCAAAATGTAAGATTCAGTGATAATCAGTTTAATTTGCGGAAATCGGGAGGATTTGGTAATCAGTAGATTGATTACGGAACTTGGGAGCATCCCACCGAGCATATGTCATGTGCTTTGAATATAACTAGTCTCCTCGCCCAATGGCCAAGATGTAAGGTCCTTATTGAGATGACAGACTCCTCTAGCCAGCCAACCGAGCGGTAAAGTTGCTCGCCTTTGCTAGAGGCATGGAGGGACAAGAAGGGACTAGAGGCATGGAGGTATGGGAAAGTAATGTTAGGAGGGGAAAATAGGAGATTTGACATAAAGTAAGCAAAAGCAAGGTGTCAGGAGAGAAAAAATAGCGAAGTGACTTAGAGCCAAGGAGAAGGGGTTAGACACGCAAGAGAGACATCCCTCACCACTACCAAGGAACACGCAAGAAAAAAGGTCAAATAAAAGGGGTAGGGGCCGACAATTTTGGGGGACTTCAACTTCTTTCATCTTTTGGACTTCTTCTTCAACCAGAGAGATCTAGAGACAACTTCTTTTCCAGTGAACAAATCTACAGCTCCCATTGTATAATGAGAAATAAGTGCTTATGAGAGATTGTAAACAAACTTATTATAATGGATCTCCCCTCCCCAAACCCCCGTGAACGTAGGCCTAGTACCGAACCACGTAAATCTGTATGTTCATCTCTTCTTATTTCATCTGCATTTAAATACTGTTCACTGCTATGCATGCACGCACTGACACCGTACAGCCACACTTGACCATTATCAGGGGCTCCAAACAGCATCGAAAGTGGCCCAGCGCCTCTCAGCGCTTCTCGGGAATGGATCTCTCTTCCCTTCTGGACTATGCACATTTTTTTGACGTTAACACTGAGGTAGTAGATAATGAATAAATCTCAATTTAGTTCACATAGTCAGATAGTAATTTCTAGTTCACATAGTCCAAATAATTGGCCAAAGATTGATTGTGCAGAGGCTCGTAGTGTTGGCAGTGATAGCCACCAGCTGAACTAGTGTTCAATTTGATAGATATAGAAGCCCAGAATAACTGGCCTTTATATAAGACTTGGTGCTGAAATTCATATATGAAGAATTAGCATGAAACAACTGCCACTTCACAAGAAGTTATGGTCTCTACACCTTCCTTATTCTAATCCTTCATGCTCTTTGCCTTTTTACAAACCAAAAATAGAGAACCAAATCATTCAACTGGCAGAAAATGAAAAACCAATAGAATGGGAAAGGTAAAATTAAGCCACTAAAATCAATAAAAAATATGGAGTCTAGATGCATTTAGAATATTTATATTAACTTTGTATCAGTTATAATATTATTGGAGTTTATATTTCAAGAATTGCCATTGTTTCTTTTTCCCAATATTTCTAACTGGAAATGTTCCCATCAGAATCTGGAAGAAGCAAATAAGTTGGATAGATATGCATTAGAATATTTGAATTCAGTCATGAAACCATTATCTCCTTAGCAAACCAAATCACCATTCCTCCAGATAAATAAAAAGACAAATTGGGTTTCTTCCCTTTTCTGTTATACAGAACAACATACTACCTCCCTTTCTCCTAAAAACAAAAACCTTGAATTCTATACGCAGACTCCTATCCATTCCTTGAAAAGCTACTAACAAGAAACAAAATACACCCAATCTAAAGAGAAATTGCACAACAGGAAGATTCGACATCATAACTCGGATATTCTGCTAAAATCAAAGTTCCTACAGAGAGAGAGATTACAAGAATGTTATAAAAAACAACTGTCCAAAATGACAAGCCACAGAGCTGCAACAATTGTCCACATAATTCTGAACAAACAGAACATAAATGACCAAGATACCTTGCTATACTACAATGAATAAAAAGATGGTCCATTATTTCCACGCTAACTTTGCATGGGCAACATGGATACACCATAACAATCCTTCTCTTTCTAAGATTGCCCACTGTTAAATTCCCCCGATGCAGCAGTACATGTACAGGGAAGCAGAGCTTTATCCATCAAAATGCTATTTTAAAGGAGAAAGGCACTATGCAACCGAAACTATTATTTGACAGAAACCAAAACTAAGAAGCCAAAACTTTCTCACAACCAAAACTAAAGCATATTTGAAGCCAAAACTATGACAAAAACTGAAATAGGCAAACATGGCAGCTCATAATTTAGGAAAAAGTGCTCATAATCCAGACCCAACGTGAATACAATTTGACCCCTTCAATCAAGAATAAAACGGAATCAACCTGAGAGAGAGAGAGAGAGAGAGAGAGAGAGAGTACCCTAGCATGATCGATGAAAAGCCTTGTTTGTGGCCATCGAACATTTCCACAATGTTCAGAAACCCATTTCGGGTCATGACACGGAGGAGGGAGGGAGATGGTGGAGGTTAGGGTTTCTGGGTTCAGAAATCATCTCAGGTCTTGGCAGCTGCTTCGGAGATGGAGGAGGCAGATGTGGAGGTTAGTTTTTAGAAACCCATATCAGGTCTGGGAAAGCTTCATAGATGGAGGACGAAATCCGAATGTTGGGTTCGTGCGAAATGCACCATAGCATTTTCCACGTAGACGTTCATGCACAATCCCTGCTCCAAATCTCCTGCATCCATCATTTTCCTTATTTATATATTGTTTCCGATGGACCATTAATTTGGCCAAAATTAAAAGCACAATGAAGAGGATGGTGAGAGGTGCCCTGAGAAGCATCTTGCTCCAACTCCAAAGTCCTCATCAATATTGTCTCCAACGATCACGTAGTCCATTTATGATCCTTATTTGTCATATTAATTGGTTCTTTTTGCAATTAAGTGGCAATATTCAACTGTTCCAAAATTACCTTCAGCCAAAGACAGACCATGTTGGTTGTATAGTCCATTCCGGAAACAATTGTATACCACTGTTCCAAATAAGACTTTCAGGTCGAGATTGAGGTGGTGACAATTTTTCACAAGCGTTACATCACTGCACATGACGTTAGCCAACCAAAATATTCAAACGTTTATTTGGCTAATTATTAGAGTAGTCTGAGTAATAAGTTTATTTACATGTTTAATTCTTGAGATATATTAAACAAACCACCAATTTCACATGAATTTATGTTCCTGGGTCGTGTTGAGTTGTGTCAAGTCATGAGTATTAAATTATGGTTCCGTTTGGATAGTGAGTTGAGATAAGATGAATTAAAATTAAAGTAAAAATTTGAATAAAATATTGTTGTAATATTATTTTTTAATATTATTATTGTTTTAGAAGTTGAAAAAGTTAAATTGTTTATTATATTTTGTATAGAAATTTGAAAAGTTGTAATGATAAGATAAAACACTTTCATTATCTAAACGGAACTATATATGGGTTAATCCAAACATGACCTATTTAATTAAATGGGTCAGAATTCAAAATCCTAACATGATCGATATAAACAAGGGTGTTTATATAAAACATCCATTATAACGGTGGCTCCTATTCAAGATAGACGCCTTTTCAAGAACCAAAATAAATCATTAAAAAGTTGGATGAAATTTTTAAATGGCTCAGGTAATTAGTTGTACATAGATCTCGTTCTGTTGCAAAATGAAGAAATGATCTCAGCTTTCGATCTGCCTCGAATGGCATTTCTTCTATTGAGATTAGCTTTTACAAATTACATTAATCATGTAGGATCCTGATCAACATGTCCACAATTGTTCTAAGAACACAATGAATATAAAGAAACATGTACTTTTCCTTGTCTTGAATAAGTTATGGAAGGGACATCTTGACCGATTAATCCCCTCAAGGGCCTGGGCCTTTATTTTAGCCTAAGGAGTGCCTCGTTACCAAAAAGCCCATTAAAGTCGAGAGGACCTGGTCAATGGCCAATACCGACTGGCGACTAGAAGGGATATCTCGACCGATTAATCCCCAAACAATGATTATTGTAGCACCCAGCACCAACGTGCACCACATGCGCCCACATGCACTGATATCTTGTGGCCCCCGCTAATCTCCAGTAACTGACTTAGGCATCGGAGACATTCCATCAAACCCCCCTAGCCATCTACTCTTTGGTTGCAGGTGATCCTGAAGTGGTGCCGGTGAAACATGTCCTTAACAGTTTGCGGTGTCTGTGAGATTTTAAGGTCTCACAACCAACGTGTTTTTCACATGACCACCACTACTAGGTCTCAGGCGACAAGAGATCAAGGAGAGACTCCGCAAAACATGGAGGGGAGGCTCGCAGAGATGGAGGAGATAATAAAGAAGCTCACAACTGAGGTTGACTTATTTAAAAAGGAGAACAAGGCCCTCAAGGCACGGAACGAGCCATTAGCAATGGATGCAGCGCCTAGTCAAATTAACTGGACAGAGATGGAAGCAAATAGCATAGGTGGATAAGGGCAACAAGAGGGCGAGGAGACTAAGAAACTATACCACGATGTGCGCAGCCTGATGGATAAATATGAGGAGATGGCCAAAAAGATAGGAACATTGTCCTCGATCAACCAATTGCTAACCAGCACAAATCTGCCATTCTCGGTAGAGATCATGGCAATGTCTTTACCACCGAAGTTCAAGGTTCCTTTAATAGATCTGTACGACGGCTCCAAGGATCCTGTGGAGCACCTTGAAACTTTCAAAGCCCAAATGACGCTTCACGGTTTCCCTGGGGAAATTGCGTGTAGGACCTTCCCTTTAACTTTAAACGGATCGGCGAGAAGTTGGTTTGGAGCACTGCAACCGTCAGTAGTTCTTAACCCAATTCATGGCGAGCAGAAGGCGTAGAAGGCTAGCTATGTATTTACTAACGGTTAAGCAAAGAGAGGATGAAAGCCTCAAAGTGTATTTGACATACTATAATAAAGAAAAGATGACCGCTGATGATCAAGATGAGAAGATTATATTGGCAGCTTTGGTCGAGGGTATTTGGCTGAGAACTCCCTTTATGGCTGAACTGGCCAAGAAATCCCCTTCCATGCTGTGAGAATTCATGGACAAGGCCAACGACTTCATAAATGTCGAGGATACACTCATCGCCTTAACTAACCGATCTGAAGGAAGAAGTGAACGGGAGCTAAGAGGCAGTCAGAGGAAGGACCGAGAAGGGGCCAAAAGGTGAGAAGAGATCAACACGACCTAAGGCGTGACAGTAGTTTAAAAAGACATAACGAAGGTTATGTACACTACTCTAGCACACATAACGATTGTAAAACAAAACAAGAAGCACAAACCAGCAGTAGCAGTCGGCAAACTGAGAAATACTGCACATATCACAAGACAAGGGGACACAGAACCGAGGACTGCCACAACCTGAAGCAAAAAATATAAGATATGAAAGATAGTGGCGAGTTAGAACGCCTAGTCACCCAGAACGCTAGGCCCCCACGATGAACAAATGAGCGAGAACTTGAACATAAGAAATGAAGGGCGATTTGGTGCTATCGGAGACTTGTGTCACCACGGGAGAAGAAAGAAAGTATTATGCCTAAGGGAAGATATGTAAAATTTCTAATTTATTGGTTTATTTGTCACTACCATTTCCGATTTACTTGTTAATTGTTGTAATAGCCCAAAAGAAGGGATTTTTGCCAAAGGTGACGTGGTCGAGGTGATCTCCCACTAGCCTCAGATATAGAAGGTAACGCGGTCGAGGTGATCTTCTGTTAACTCCTCCTTGCCAAGGGTGACGTGGTCGAGGTGATCTCCCACTAGCCTTATATATAAAAGGTAACACGGTCGAGGTGATCACCAGTTAACTCCTTCTCACCAAAGGTGACATGGTCGAGGTGATCTCCCACTAGCCTCAGATATAAAAGGTAACACGATCGAGGTGATCTCCCATTAACTCCTTCTCGCCTAAGGTGACATGGTCGAGATGATCTCCGACTAGCCTCATATATAAAAGGTAACACGGTCGAGGTGATCTCCCACTAGCCTCAGATACAAAGGTAACACAGTAAAGGTGATCTCCCGTTAACTCCTTCTCACCAAAGCTGACATGGTCGAGATGATCTCCCACTAGCCTCACATACAAAAGGTAACACGGTCGAGGTGATCTCTCGTTAACTCCTTCACGCCAAAGGTGACGTGGTTGAGGTGATCTCCCACTAGCCTCAGATATAAAAGGAAACACATCGAGGTGATCTCCCATTCACTCCTTCTCAACAAAGGTGACGTGATCGAAGTGATCTCTGACTAACCTCATATATAAACGGTAACACAGTCGAGGTGATCTCCCGTTAACTCCTTATCGCCAAAGGTGACGTGGTTGAGGTGATCTTCCACTAGCCTCAGATACAAAAGAGAACACGGTTGAGGTGATCTCTCGTTAACTCCTTCTCGCCAAAGGTGACATGGTCAATGTGATCTCTCACTAGCCTCACATACAAAAGGTAATACAGTCAAGGTAATCTCCCGTTACCTCCTTCTCGCCAAAGGTAACACCGTCGAGGTGATCTCCGACTAGCCTCAAATATAAAAGGTAACATAGTCTAGGAGATTTCCCGTTAACTCCTTGCCATCTCCCACTAGCCTCAAATTGAATGGTAACAAGGTCAAGGTGATCTCCCGTTAACTCCTTGCCAAAAATGACGTGGTCGAGGGATCTCCCACTAGCCTCTAGTTCAAAGGTAAAACGGTCGAGGCATCTCCCTTTAGCACCTTCTAGCCAAAAGGTGATGTGGTCAATGAACTCTCCCACTAGCCTCCAGTTCAAATGTAAACCGGTCGAGCCATCTCCCGTTAACACCTTCACCCCAAAGTTGACGTGGTGAAGGAACTCTCCCACTTGCCTCCAATTCAAAGTTAAAACTATAGACGCTTCTCCCGTTAATACCTTCTCGCCAAAAGGTGACGTAGTCAAGGAACTCTCCCACTAGCCTCCAGTTCAAAGGTAACAGTCGAGGCTTCTCCCGTTAACACATTCTCGACAAAGGTGACATGGTTGAGCAATCTCCCACTAGCCTCAAATTTACAAGGTAAAACAGTTGAGGCATCTCCTGTTAACACCTTCTCACCAAAAGGTGACGTGGTCAAGGAACTCTCCCATTAGCCTCCAGTTCAAAGGTAAAAAGGTTGAGGCATCTCCCGTTAACACTTTCTCGCCAAAAGGTTACCGAGAAACAGCAATGAACGCTTATTAACCGATAAACAAAGTTCAATAGCCTCAAAAACAAACTACAATAATTCAATAGCTTCAAAGCAGCTTACAAATTTCAATGGTCTCAAAAAGCAAAACAGCTTACAAAGTTCTATACAAAGCTTCAAAGAAAGATAAACAAATCCCTCGCGAGGTGCGAAAACTTCAAAATATGAGTCACGCATCTTGGCTCACCCGAGAGAGTCGCAGAAATGAAGGGTGACTTCACTAGCCCGAATAGACTTCAACTTCAGAGTATGCAGATTCGTTGTGGGTTCCGGAGGAAGAAGCTCACAGAGCTATTTGACACCCAACTTGAAACCTATGCCCTAGGCTCGTAATCGGATCTTGGGGATAGCGGCCAGTTGGGGGAATTCCCGATTAAGGTTCTTTCGAGAACTCACCAAAGCAGGGCCCAACTCAGCCAATCTTTTTCTTAGTAGACTTCACAACTTCATCAAGCTGGAGGTATTAATGGTCGCTATTTCTGAGAAGGATCTCCACCTCGACCAAGTTTTTCCCAGCTTTGGTTGATGTACCCGAGGAGTGAGGATGAAACGACACTCAGATTCAAGTCTCATCAAGCCATGCATAATGAGACTTCACAGGGTAACTTGAAGGGAGATCCCGACCATTTAATCCCCTCAAGGGTATTTTAGCCTAAGGTGTGCCACGTTACCGAAAAGCCCACTAAAGTCAAGAGGACCCGATCAATAGCAAATACTGACTGGAAGGGACATCCTGACCAATTAATCCCGGAACAACTATTATTGTAGCACCCAGCACCAACGCCCACCACAGGCACCCACGTGCATTGCTAGCTTTTGCCCCCCACTAATCTCATGCACTAGCCAGCTCTCACTTCTTTCCACGTCAAAAGATGTGCTTGTGGGACAAAACGGTGATGGTGAATTTGAGTGGGGAATCAATGGTGGAACCCGGGGACTACAATATAAAAAGAAAACCCAGGTATGTAAAGGGGCATCTGACTCTTGAGAATTACACTATTATTTCTCCAGTAATTGACTTAGGGATCGAAGGTTTTCCATCGAACCCCCCTAGCCGTCTACTCTTTGGTTGCAGGTGATCCTGAAATGGTGGCAGTGAAACACGTCCATAACAAGTTAGATGATCTTTCCAATCTCCAGTCTTCACTCTTGTTTTATATTCAACAACGTGAGTTTTGACTTTTGGGCGCTTGGAATATTGAACGCAGAAGCAGCCCAGGTTTCTGGTTCGAGAAGTACTTACAAGTGCGAATATACCTCAACTTAAAGACTACAGTACAGAGAGAAACAACGAAGATGTGCTGTTCAAGACTACTTTTCTTCACCTGCCTAATTCTGATCTTGCATCTGTTTGCTCCCACGTTAGCGCAAGTTTCCTACGTCTGCTCCGATAAGGGTAACTACACTAGTAATGGTACATACAGAGCAAATCTCAACACCGTCCTGGCGTCTACGTCTTCCAATACCAAAATCAGCAACGGGTTTGATAATTTATCCGTCGGATAAAATTCCGACGAAGTAAACGCGATTGCACTTTGTAGAGGAGACATTGGCACAGACGAATGCCGTAGTTGTGTAAATGCGTCGAGTCAGGATCTGTTGCAGAAATGTCCCGACCAGAAGGAGGCGATCATATGGTACATGACGAAATGTATGGTGTGATACTCAAACAGATGTATATTTGCTGTTTTGGAAGCCAACCCTTTATATTCCTTCTACAACACACTAAACGCCTCAGATGTAGATGCGTTCACACAGGTTCTAGGCCCTCTGTTAGGGAGGCGAGAAAACCTCGCCGCAGCAGGAAGTTCTACTCACAAATTTGCTGTGGGAAGCGAGACTGCCCAAGTACTTTATATCTTTCTTTTTTTTTTCTTTTTTTTTTTTTTGTAATTTTGTTTCCAAGGACTGCGCTAACAAGTTTAGTACTAGCTCCTATCATACCGTTCCCATACCCAGAAGAACTTGGGGCTTGCAGGATTTGATCTGGGTTTTTTCAAACAGAGCATAAAAAAATAAACATAAGAAAAAGACGATCGATGGGTAACTTGTTTGAATTATTAGGAACTTTGGATCATACTTTAAAGAGAAGTTCAATCCACGGGATTGGTGGTTGATCATTTTAGAAAACAGAAATTATCACTGTCTAAGGATATATATAACCTCTGTAAATTTCCACTAATCGATTTTGGACTTTTTTTCTCTCCGCTTTCATTAATGAAATTTGAGTCTCAGCACATCATCAGCGTCTCCCTTGAGCTCTCATATACATTAATGCACTGTATTTCTTTCCTTGCACTAATTGGAAGGATATTGTATATGATCAGTCTTCTTTGTTTAATCTAGGTGGCAGTCCCATTTAGATTAAAACATTAGCTAGCTAGCACTAGGAAAAGGGTGCTTCCCATACCCAGAAGAACTTGGATTGTAAGTTGGATGAGACGAAAGTTGAATGTTGAATAAAATATTATTAGAATATTATTTTTTAATATTATTTTTATTTTAAGATTTAAAAAAGCTGAACTGTTTATTATAATTTTTTTTTTAATTTAAAAAATTTGTAATGATTAGATGAAATGAATTGAGATACTTTTTCAATCTAAACAAACATTATATTATATAGTGCCATAATGGAGACCACCTTTGCAACCGACAAAACGCAGTAGAAAATATTGGCATAAAACAACTAAAGGAGCTGCCTCGGGCTTGCAAATACATTATTTAGGCCCTGTTTGATTGCAAGACTCATCTGAGATCAACTCAATTCAATCTAATTTTAAGCTGAGTTTAATATCCAAACACCCAACTCTCAAATTACTAAACTCATCTCAACTCAAAACCTCCCTACACGTGGAACCCACAACAATTTTCAACTCAACACATCTACAACCTTTTTCAATCTTTCATAAATAGTACTATACTCATCTTAACATTCAAACACAGCTAAACTCATTTGAGATGAGCCCCACATAATTCACTCCACCTACTCAACTCATTACTACTCATAAAAAGGTTCTCTTTTATATTTTAAACATCTTTCCAAGGTTCTCTTAACCATGTGAGGCAGGATGATCTAAGTCAAACGATGTTGAGTTGTCAAATTGCACGTTGACTACACTAAAATACCTTGAGGTGGTAGATCAGCGTAAAGATGGCAGGAAATTGTGATCTTTCCTTGATTGGGGCAGTTTTGGGCACGTTTCGGTTTTTTGACCATAACTTTGGCTACGAGTATCAAAATCGTGCATATGACCCCAATTTAGAAAGTATTTTTTGGCGCACACACCATGGGCACCCAACTATGCTCAGTGTGCATCATTTTGGAGGCCAAATGCCACTATTTTTCCCTCTGAATTCTTATTTTTAGTTATTTTTTATGTTTTATAGTAATACATTATTTACTGTTTAGGAAGTGATTCTGAACTCGATTTGGGCCATATTTTTTGCAGATTACTTCTTTTATGTGTTTTTCCCTCTGCACACAAGCATGCCCATCCCAACATAAGTGGCTCTAGTCCAAACTTCAGGTTCCAAAATTATGTCTCTCTTTTGCATCAATGCAAAGAGGCATTACAATTCTTTTGTACCTGCTAGTAGATGAAAGATTAGCATTAAATTCCTCCTTACCTAAACAGTAACTGCATATATTTTGCATTTATGTTATGCCAACCTCACTCACCTCCTACAAAAATCACCTCCTCTTGATCTCAGGTCAAATTCTCAACTACCCAGATAAAATCACACATGCACAGAAATTGCACATGATATAGCATGTTGAGAATGACATGTTGCACATGACACTTATCCTTTTGGGCCATTAAAATTTGAAATTTTTTTATATTTTCTTTTGGGGGCATAATACCTTTTTTCATTTAAAATAAAAAACTTTGTTAAGTTTTTGAATTACAAAGCACAAGCATAAGGACCTTGTAATAGAGAGGAAAAAAATTTCAATGTTATAAATTGGGGTTCGAGCTTTCCCTCCCCTGTTCTTGCTGCTCTGTTTGATCAAAATATGCATAATATAAGACGAAGCCTTAGATGAAATCAACACACGAATAATTGATTTAAAGATGTTGCTCTTATTGCGTTTAAGATGGTATTTGGACATGTACAAATGTCTATAATTTATGGGAACTTGAATTCAAAACAGTGTACTGTGCAGAGTGAGTAGTTGTCTAACTGGCTGTGAGCTTGACCCAAGGCAAACAAGGAAATTACAATTTGATCCACCAAAAATGGCAAACAAAGAAGACAAACAATGAAATTACATTAAAGATTGCATAGTCATGGCCCAAAGCATTTTGGTTCATTGACTTATTCTCTATTTTTGGGTATATATGTAATGTTAGAATGCACAGTGGAAAAATACCTCAAGCTCAGCTTAAAGAATTGCTCCACAAGTTTTTCCAGATTGATAAACTCCAAGCGTTTCCTTTTAGTGGCGAAAGTGTACTACGTATTATGGAACTAGAGTAACACTTAACAAATCCACAGTCTAAGTATTTTATCAAGAGAGAACAAAAAGAGAGAGAGTCTTTTTCTATTTTTCAGATGGTGCCAAAAATACAATTGAGGAGGACTATATATAGTCCTCCTCTGCACAGCTGGCCTTAAAGGCCAGCCTTCAATTGCATTGTGAAACGGCAGTAACGCATGGCTTTAAGCCATGCGTTACAAGCAAATAATGCATGGCTTAAATGCGTTACACTGCAGGAGGGGGTCAGCCCCATGTGGGCGCCCCTCCATCTAATATGTAATAATTTCAAACATTCCAATAATTAGCGCAAGAGAATCAACAATCTGGTTTGCCTCGCAGTGTTTATGTATGTGTGTGTATATATATATATATTTCTTTCTTTCTTCCAAATAACCAGTCAATTTAAACATCTTTTTGGTTATCAAATTAACAGTCAAAAATTAGTCCTCATGTTAAAATACAAATAAAATAATAACAAAAAGATAGAGATCTTTAGGCTGTGTTTAGATGTTGAACTAAGTTGAGTTTTTTATGAATAGTAATGAGTTGAGATAGTAGAGTGAGTTTTGTAGGGTCCACCTAAGATGAGTTTAAATGTGTTTGGATGTAAAAATGAGTTTAGATGTATTTATGGAAAGTTGAAAAAGTTTGTCGGTCCCATGTGTAAAGAATTGTTTAATTAAAAAAAAGTTGTGAGTCCCACGTGTAAAAAGGTTTTGAGTTAAGATGAGTTTAGTAATTTGAGAGTTAGGTGTTTGGATGTTAGACTTATCTTAAAATTAGACTGAACTGAGTTGAACTCAGATGAGTTTAACAACCAAATGAGACTCTAGTCCTAGCAACTTTAAGAAAATGCCTCCTCAAATGATATTGATGTTGGTTACTAAAAGATAATGATGGTACTATATTGGGTTGTGAATTTCTTCACATGAGGTGTGTTGCCCATATATTGAATCTGATTGTATGGAAGGCTTGAAAGATGTTTATGAATTTGTAACAGAGATTAGGGATGCAGTCAGGTATGTGAAATCTTCGTCTTCAAGATTTGTCAAGTTCAAAGCTTGTGCGGCAAAGGAAAAGATCAGTGGGAGGATGATTTGCTTGGATGTTCCTACTAGATGGAACTCCACATATTTGATGCTAAGTACTACTGAAAAACATAAACAAGCCTTTGAACAATATGTGTTTGTGGATGAACAATTTGTGAACCCCACTAGTGATGATTGGAAAAATGCAAAGATTTTTGTAGAGTTGCTGAAAACTTTTTATGGTGTTATATTAAACATTTTTTATTCATTGTATGCGATGGCTAATGTATATTTTGAGTAACTTTACACAATTGAAGATGCATTAAATGATATATGCTTGAGTAATGATATTATTACTAGTACTATGGGCATAAATATGAAAAGTAAGTAGGACAAGTATTGGGGTAGCACAAATAGGTTCAACTTGATGATATATAATTCTTTTGTGCATGATCCACGATACAAAATGATGTCAATGAAGTTTTGGTTGTAAAAGTGGAAAGGGGATGAGTGGATAAGATAGAGGATAAGGTTAAACTCCTTTTTGGCCGCTTGATCGAGCAATATAATACATTTTGAGTCGTTAGTGGGAGGAGTTATAATGTGGCTTAGGAGAAGCCAAGCACTACTAATACAAACATTGGTAATAAGCCTGCACCGCCTTCGATTAAATTTCGGATCATGTTCACCAAATACCATGAGGAGCGGAGTGTTATGGAGTTTAGATCGGAGCTAGAGAGGTATTTATCCGAGATGTGTGTAAAAGACTCGCTCGGTTTTTATATGTTAGATTGGTGGAGAGTTAATGTTGCCAACTATCATGTACTTATTGAGGTAGCACGTAATGTGTTAGATACCCTTATTTCTACTATTGCCTCAGAGTCCACATTCAGTATTGGAGGACGCATATTGGATCCTTTTATGAGTTCATGTTCTCTAGAAACTGTCGAAGTCCTCATTTGCACTAAAAATTGATTAAGGACCAAACCTGTTGACATACAAGAGTTGGAAGAATATGTATACTCGATAGACCTTGAATGTAAGTTTGAAACTTGAAATATTGTTTTAATATCTATCTAACTCAATTTATTAACTATGTAAATTCAGTTTTTAATATTGTTTTAGATGATTATCTAGCTTCATTTTCAACTGAGGGTACTGTAAGTCTCCATTTCCATTCATGCAGGTAAGAGATTTGTGCATTCTTTTTTTAATTTTGGCAATGGAGTTATTTTTCTTGAACGATATCAAATAATTGACATTTTTCACACTCAAAGTTAACATGGATATAATTGATATGATCTGATCCTTTTCAGGCTCGTATGCTAAGGTTTGGGTGTCAATACTTCCTCCAGTTGTAAGAAACTTGTCATAAAATTATATGAATATGTGTTTATATTCAATGACTAATGATTGAGTGGTTTAAATCATAGAAAGGTATGCTGTAGTCCAAGGATCCTGTAAATAGTATTCTTCATTTTCTACCTTCCGTTGTGGTTTGTGGCCTTCTGTCTCATCAGAGGTAATTTCCTACTCAAAATAATTTTGATCATTGAAATTTGAATGGAAGGTTTTTCAAAGCATGAGTTCCCACCAATCCAAAGTCAAGTCTTGGGAAAGATTCTTGAAATTCTTTTTTTTTTATTTTTATTTTTTATTTTAATGCAGGGTAAGTCATTGTTATTATTACTACTACTATTATTTCCCTTTCCTCACGATGAATGAGTTTAGCCATAAAGAAGGGGGAGAGGGAGGGGCCGGTTATATTACCCAACTCAACAAATAATAATTTTGTACTGTAATTGATTCATTAAAAATGGCAGCAAGAAAAAGAGCTTGCACGACAACTTTCCCATCCCTCTGGAGCTGTGGAGGAACGCATTAAAAATGAATTTTTAACCGTTTAAAGACGGAGTAACTATTGGCTCTATGCAATCGTGATATGTAATTTTTATATATTGTAATTTTATATTTAGTAATGTAATGTATAAATATCAAATAATGTAATATATAGTGAATCGCATTATGTGTTGCATGTATTTTACATGATAAATATTGAATTTCTTTTCTTTTTTTTATATATGCATTTAGTTAAAAAGGTAACTAATTGTTTTATATATAAAAAAAATTTGCTTTTCAACATTTTTTCTTGAAAAAAGTTGTAATAGAATAAAGGATTTTAGATATTAAAAAAAAAATACCTTTCAATATTATATTTTTCTTAAAAAAAAATTAATAATATAGGCTTTTGTAAAAAAGAGAAAAAAAAAATCATCCAGGTACAGCCCAGAACTTGAATTTCCAGGTTGTAAAAACCCAGATTCATCTGGATTCTGGCACATGTCATAACCCGGGGTTCCATCCCGGGTTTGAAATTCGAGTTCCGGGCCGGGTCTAGCCAGGTACCCAGTCCGAACTCGAGTGAACATTCTTATCGAGAGATATCTGATTTTAAACTAGAGCTCCGTTTAGATTCAGAGTTGATCTCAACTCATTTCATCTAATCATTACAACTTTTTCAATAGATATTTTATTGAATAATAATAATTTTAAAAAATAATATTCTAGTAATATTTTATTCAACCTTCATTTCATCTCAATTAATTATCTCAAGCTTATAGAGACCATTTTTTTAGTGCACAAAATATATATATATATATATATATATATATTGTAACGTCTCAATAGAAAGCTCAAACCACATGACATATACTTCAAAAGAACTAATCAATGATACAATTAGAGTCCCATTAAAACCTCATAAGGAACAATAACTTATTCTTCTTAAATAATATGAGATTTCATACACCACTTATATATATATATACACGTCCGTTATAACGTATTAACGGTGGCTTCCGTTGAAAAGATAGATGCCTTTTCAAGAACAATCACAATAAATCGTTATAAAGTTGGATGAAATTTCGTCTGTTGAGATTAGCTTTTACAAATTACATTAATAATTAATATTAATCATGTAGGGTCCTGATCAACAACGTGAGTTTTGGGCGCTGTGAAGTCAACATATACATCAACATGTCCACAATTGTTCTATGAACACAATGAATACAAAGAGAAATGTACTTTTCCTTGTCTTGAATTAGTTAGATGATCTTCCCAATCTTCAGTCTTCCATTCTTGTTTTATATTCAACAACGTTGAGTTTTGGGTGCCATAAATGAATATTGAACGAACGGAGAAGATATTTAACCACGAGTGCGCATATATTTCAATTTAAAGATCACTACCTTATAGAGAGAAACAACGAAGATGTTGTAACGCCCCAATGAAAGGCCCAAACCACATGGCCTATACTCCTAAAGGACTAGTCAATGATACAATTGGAGTCTCATTAGAACCTTATAAAGAGCAAGAACTTCTCCTTCCCAAGCAATGTGGGATCTCATACACCACCTACCATTATCCATATCATATGGGGTATCACAATCTACCCCCCTTAAATTCCCGACGTCCTCGTCGGGCCTGTCCATTGTAGGTGGTACGGCTCAAGTCCCACATTTCTGGTTGGGATAGACTCTGATACCATTTGTAACGCCCCAATGAAAGGCCCAAACCACATGGCCTATACTCCTAAAGGACTAGTCAATGATACAATTGGAGCCTCATTAGAACCTTATAAAGAGCAAGAACTTCTCATTCCCAAGCAATGTGGGATCCCATACACCACCTACCATTATCCATATCATATGGGGTATCACATTTCTAGTTGGTATTTGAGACATGAAGAAGAGTTGATTTTATTTGGGTTGTTGGATTGAATATTGGATAAATGAGTTTATTTGATTTATTTAATTGAAGTATTTACGTTCGATTTGAGATTTGGGAAAATGGATATATTCTTGAATGTGGAAGTACTCTAGTCTTGTTAGAGTTGATTATCAAGTTTTATGAGTTAACTCTCCGGACCCTCGGGGTCGGGGCGTTACAAATGGTATCAGCGTCTATCCCAACCAGAAATGTGGGACTTGAGCCGTACCACCTACAATGGACAGGCCCGACGAGGACGTCGGGAATTTAAGGGGGGTAGATTGTGATACCCCATATGATATGGATAATGGTAGGTGGTGTATGGGATCCCACATTGCTTGGGAAGGAGAAGTTCTTGCTCTTTATAAGGTTCTAATGAGGCTCCAATTGTATCATTGACTAGTCCTTTAGGAGTATAGGCCATGTGGTTTGGGCCTTTCATTAGGGCGTTACAAATTGGGATAGACTCTGATACCATTTGTAACGCCCCGACCCCGAGGGTCCGGAGAGTTAACTCATAAAACTTGATAATCAACTCTAATAAGACTAGAGTACTTCCACATTCAAGAATATATCAATTTTCTCAAATCTCAAATCGAACGTAAATACTTCAATTAAATAAATCAAATAAACTCATTTATCCAATATTCAATCCAACAACCCAAATAAAATCAACTCTTCTTCATGTCTCAAATACCAACTAGAAATCATATAACATTAACGTAGTCTCCATAAACCATCTAAATCCATTGAAGTAAACTTAAGAAAGATAATTAACCTCCAGCACCAACTCTAATATAATGAAATACCCAACAACAAATCAATGCAAATCTTCTCCATAGACTCTAATACTGATCTTCAGCTGAGCCATCGATATCATATGAAATATTATGAAGATTTACGGGGTGAGTTATCAACAACTCAGCAAGCAGAGAGCATATACTAGTATGTAAACATGAGCATTTATAACAATTGATAAGCCGAACAAAACATTTACTTTCATAATGCAGAAACAAAACTTGTACAAAAACTTTAGAGCGAACTTTTCAGAAAGATAAGCTTATTCCAAAAAGAAAATCCGTTGGCATTTCTAAACTGAACCATTATAATCTTATAATCGTTTGATATCACATCGGGACAATACCATGTTTAACCCCCGTGGTAGGGTTATAAACCACCATAATGGTGGTTTATAACCCTACCACGGGGGTGAAACATGGAATATGGCCCAGCCACGGGTATAATGGTGGTTTATAACCCTACCACGGGGGTTAAACATGGTATTGTCCCGATGTGATATCAAACGATTATAAGATTATAATGGTTCAGTTTAGAAATGCCAACGGATTTTCTTTTTGGAATAAGCTTATCTTTCTGAAAAGTTCGCTCTAAAGTTTTTGTACATGTTTTGTTTCTGCATTATGAAAGTAAATGTTTTGTTCGGCTTATCAATTGTTATAAATGCTCATGTTTACATACTAGTATATGCTCTCTGCTTGCTGAGTTGTTGATAACTCACCCCGTAAAGCTTCATAATATTTCAGATGATATCGATGGCTCAGTTGAAGATCAGTATTAGAGTCTATGGAGAAGATTTGCATTGATTTGTTGTTGGGTATTTCATTATATTAGAGTTGGTGCTGGAGGTTAATTATCTTTCTTAAGTTTACTTCAATGGATTTAGATGGTTTATGGAGACTACGTTAATGTTATATGATTTCTTGTGATACCCCATATGATATGGATAATGGTAGGTGGTATATGGGATCCCACATTGCTTGGGAAGGAGAAGTTCTTGCTCTTTATAAGGTTCTAATGAGGCTCCAATTGTATCATTGACTAGTCCTTTAGGACTATAGGCCATGTGGTTTGGGCCTTCCATTGGGTGAACTCTCGGGCTCTTGCATCCCTATCTGCCTTAGGGAAAAATCGATCGAAGAAACTCTGTTTGAATTGAGCCCAACCAATTACTCCAATCCCCTCAGCTTCCCTGATAACTTTCTCAGAATTCCACCATCTCTTTGCTTCTCCAGATAATTTGAAGGCTGCGAACTTGACTTTTTGCTGATCGGTACACTCCAAAACACCAAATATTTCTTCAATGTCTTGTATCCAATCTTCCGCAGCGTTCGCATCGCCTCTTCCATCAAAGGTGGGAGGATGCGTTCGATTAAATTGTTCGAACGTGCAACCCCCACCATTGTCGTCTTCATTCAAATCTTCAAGAGTTCGAACTCTACGACGAGCAGCCATCCTGAAAGTCTAAACTCGGTGAAACGTTCTAAAATAGGAGAAAACGAAAATACCAGGTAAATAGAAATAAATAAGAGGATAAATAAAATATGCATATAAACACATATACATATATATATATATAAATCAGATAACTATGCAAATCTGACATCACTTATTACACACGTATATCACTAGAATTCTCAAAGTTCCAAACTCAACTCCTGACATCAGCCAAATCAAAACCTCAAATCCCATCAAAATCAATCTTAATATTCTTGGAACTCAAACTTAAATACCCCCATGACTATCCTTATAATCCTCCAATTCCTATTTTGAAATTTCCACATCTTATGAACCCACAGATGTCTAAACCTCCAAGGTCTACAGTATGCAGAATTCAAACCTGGCTCTGATACCATTTGTAACGCCCCAATGAAAGGCCCAAACCACATGGTCTATACTCCTAAAGGACTAGTCAATGATACAATTGGAGCCTCATTAGAACCTTATAAAGAGCAAGAACTTCTCCTTCCCAAGCAATGTGGGATCCGATACACCACCTACCATTATCCATATCATATGGGGTATCACAGATGTGCTGTTCAAGACTACTTTTCTTCACCTGCCTAATTTTGATCTTGCATCTGTTTGCTCCCACGTTAGCGCTAGATACCATCCACCTCTACTCCGATACGGGTAACTACACCAGTAACAGTACATACAGAGCAAATCTCAACACCGTCCTGGCGTCTATGTCTTCCAATACCAATATCAGCTACGGGTTTTATAATTTTTCCGTCGGAGAAGATTCCAACAAAGTAAACGCGATTGCACTTTGTAGAGGAGACATTGGGACAGACGAATGCCGTAGTTGTGTAAATGCGTCGAGTCAGGATCTGTTGCAGTATTGTCCCAACCAGAAGGAGGCGATCATATGGTACCCGAAATGTATGGTGCGATACTCAAACAGATCTATATATGGTGTTTTGGAAGCTGTCTACCCTGAATATACCTTCGAAAAACCACGAAACGCCTCAGATGTAGATGAGTTCACACGGGTTCTAGTACCCTTGTTAGAGAGGCTACAAAACCTCACCGCAGCAGGAAATTCTACTCTCAAATTTGCTGCGGGAAGAGCTGCCCAAGATACCCAAACAATATATGCACTTCTTATGTGCACTCCTGATTTGGATGAACTCGATTGCAAGAGCTGCCTGGAGCAGACTAGGGAATGGGTATTTCGACCATGCTGTTCCGGAAAGCTGGGAGGGAGATATATGTCACCCAGCTGTGATTTAAGGTATGAGACTTACCCTTTCTATGACTCGAAAGCTGAGACACCACCGCCGTCGCCTCTGCCGCCAACAGAAGGTATCTTTTTCTTTTCTTCTTTTTTTTTTTGTGAATATTTTTCCAAAGACTGCGCCTAACAAGTTTAGTACTCCTATCATACCGTTCCCATACACAGAAGAACTAAGGGGTTTTCATACAGCATCAAACAGAGGATGGGTAACTTGTTTGAATTATTAGGAACTTTGGATCATACTATAAAGAGAAGTTCAATCCACGGGATTGGTTGATCGTTTTAGAAAACAGAAATTACTTTATTGTTGTAGTGCTTTAATTAAATAAAAAGACAACTCCATCGCCATAGTGGATCGCAATCCCACTACCTTAACGGACTAAAACCTAATCAATCGATCACTCCTTTCGAGATTTCAAAATGTTTTTAAGGTCCAAAGAATTTCTTTCGGATTGTTACAACTCTTTCCAGATCCTACCTCTTAGAATAATCCTGCCTCTTTTCGTGAAGTTAGGCTGATCACAACTACCAACTCAAATCTAGAACAATTGAGGATATTTATATCTCATCTTAACCCCTATTTTCCAAGTTGTTTCTATCAAGTTGTAGTTATGCCACAACAGTTTCACTATTGGGATTGTTTTTGTTCTAACTACCTATTCCTTTTGGTCCAAGATTTCCACTAGAACCTCCTTGTAGGACTGGTTAGGTTGTACTTGAATTGCTGCGATATTGATATTGTAACACCCGGATTCAGAATTTGTATGGTTGGACCTTGGTTTTATTTATTTATTTTTTTGGTTTTTAGGTTAGGGATCGAGTAGTTTTTTTTTTTTGTTTTTTTTGTTTTTTTTTTTTTTTAGCGTTGGCCCATCAGTTGCGGATCAAGGCCGCACCCGTTTGACTAAACTTTAGAAAACCTTTCAGTTTTTGAGGTAGCAGATTCCCTCACCCGCACGACTCTCTTCCCAGCCGCATGCACATCCCTCATGCGCGTCCCTCGTCCGTTTGGTTTTCATCTAGGGTTTTCGCAGTATAATTTAGTCGCTTGTTTTTTTTTTCATGCTAGTAAAACTATTGCCCAAAACACAAACCGCCACACCACTTTGAATCGCAAGCCAGCCCTCCATCGTCCATACTGCTGCCACCAGCAACCTCTGCGCCCGGCTCAAATGAAACCGACGCAACTCGTGCACTGCATCTCCACGGATCGTGGCTCTTCCGCCGTTCACCACAGTCACCATCTTTAACTGGCCTGTCTTTCTCTCAGCCTCCATGCATGAAGCCGCCAAGGTTATTACAGTGAACCCGTACCCCCCACGGTCTCATTGTCCCCTGTTTTAGCCACCCAAAAACAGAGCAAGGAAATCACCTCGCTTCCCCAGTTTTTCAGCCTCGATAGACGACGGAGAACCACCCAGCCAACCTCAAACCGCCGTCTAAATACACTTCGTCAGCCTTGATCAGTAGTACGTTCTGTATCAGCACGGTAAGCCATGTCGAAACTACCCCCTGCCTCTCACGTATATCTTGTTTTCTCGCTCACCGTGTTTTTCTCTCTCTCTCTCTCTCTCTCTCTCTATCTCTTCCAGTGCACCGCCGCAGTACCCACCACCTCTAGCGCACCCGCCCAGCTCTGTCGCAGCTCCACTTCTCTCGGTAGGTCCCCCATTACTCTCCAACCGCGCAGCGTTGTCTCGTTGCTTGCATGTTTTGTTGTGGTTCCGAAAACTTCCGTAGTTAGGAAATGTTGTCTTATAATTACATTATTACCCTTTGTGGAATGTATAAGTTATTGTACCGAGTTTATATAGTATTTTTAAATTATACTATGTGCAACGCATTATTTTTATTGAAAGTGTGAAATTTTTATTTTGAACTTTTTAATTATGATTAAAGAAAATCACTTAAGTATTTTTTAATATGTTATTAAGTAAAGATTTACTTTAATAGTAAACAATATTGGTGTAAGGTTATTTTTTTCATTTTAGATATGTTCTAGTCTGGTTAATAATAGTTATGGTTTATTTTAAAGTATTTTGGGATAATTATTTTACTCTGTATTAAACTTCATAAGTTGTTTTCACTAATAATAGGTCTGATTTTTAAATATTTTAGTCATAGTATTAAAGTTGCATTGGCGATTTTAGAAAGTGATGATTGGTAATTTTAGGTTTTGAAGAATTAAATAGGTTGTTTTATAAGCTTAGTAGCATATGGAAGTTACGTGATTATTTTATAGGTGACGATTAATATTTGTTAGGCATTTTTTAGGAAAATTCTGAAAAGTTAAGAAGTCCAGGTAAGCGGGGTTCCTATGCTAGACTTTGCATTAAATAAAATGAACTGAGGTCCTTTTTGGAGAATATGCATATTTTGTTATGAAAAGAAATTTGAACTACCTCAGTTATTTGTTCTGCATTACTCATGAGTTTCTGTTTAAGAAGAAAGTATTTTCTATCATGACTGGTGTAGACATGAGCTTATCTTTTTGACATTCTGTTTCTAGACTTTGAAAATGAGAGCGAATATGAAATTTGTGCATAAATTATGTTGTGATAAGACGTGATTTCTGAAAACCTTTGGCATGACTCGCTGATTCTGAATTTGATTCTATTTCCGTTCTGTTTAGTTACGGCCCTGCCACGGGTGATAATAGTGGCATACGGCCCAACCACGGGTTACAATAGTGGATACGGCCCAACCACGGGTTATAATAGTGGATACGGCCCAACCACTGGTAATAATAGTGGATACGGCCCAACCACGGGTAATAATAGTGGATACGGCCCTGCCACGGGTTAGAGTAGTGGTCTCTGTTTTGAGTGCACACCTTGGTGACAGAGTGTTTTATGTTCTGCTTGGCTATCCGCAGATGCACAACCCTACCACGGGGATTATACATGGCCTCTGTTCTGATATGATGTTCTGATGATGATGATGATCTTTTATGTTATGCCAAAGAATATTTTGAATGAAATTATTTCTAAATCTTCGCTCTGATATTTTGATAACATGTTCTGCTTCCGCACTCTGAAAATGAAAATGTTTTGTTCTGCATTCTGATTTCTATAAATGCTCATGTTTATACACTGGTATATGTTCTCTGCTTACTGAGTTGTTGATAACTCACCCCTTATCTCCATATATTTTCAGATAATTTTGATGGTTCAGCTGGAGAGCAAGAGTAGAAAGTTTAGCAAGGTGTGATGATCGTAGTGGAATAAGTGCCTGAGAGTACAAATGCTTATTTGAGAGTCGTAGTTAGTAAACTGATTTAATTTTTCGGGTATTTGATTTGATGAGTTGAGAATGTTTTCGAGTTTTTGGAGAATTTCTAATTTATGTTATTGGGGATTTCTTTATTGTAGCCATGGAGGAACTTAGATTTTTGGTTTGATTAAGTGTATTAACTTTTTTATGGGTTTTTCTGGAGTTTATAGTTGTGTTATTTAAGTTAATTTTAAGTATTAAGAGCTAACTCATCGGACCTCTGGGAACGGGGCGTTACAGATATTTTTTATTGACCATCCTTAAAGCTCTTCTTTAATGAAGATTTATAGAACACATAATGAATATTAGAGTATTCAGCTAGCAGTATCACAGCAACCGGTCCCAACTTTTTTGCTATTTCCAGATTGGTTTACCTTTTTTGCTGAAACAGTAAATTCCTTTCATTGCGAACACTTTAAATACACCCAATCGCCCATGTCAAAAACTACCTCCCTTTTAAGATTATCCGTGTAGGTTTTTTTCTAGGATTTACACTGTTGCCAAGCGCTCCTTGATGACTTTACCTTTCTTCTAACTCTTGAAAGGTAAATTCATCAAGTAACTACTACCCTCCTACCACCCTTCCTCTAAACTTCAATACATAGCATATCTTCTAGAGTTTGTATAGCGCTTTCAGATAGACCATCTGTTTGGGATGATATGCAATACGAACTTTAGCTCCGTTCCCATGGCCTCATGTCTCTGTCCTATACGAATGCCTTTGTCACTCTCTGTAACCTTACTTTTCTTTAATACAAAATGGGCATTCTTTCTCAGTCTATCAATGATAAAGCCAAATGGAGTTATTGCCACTGGCAGTTTTGAGTAACTCAATTACACATAATCTATGGCAATTTCGTCCCATTTCCAATCTACAATGAACAATAGGCTGTAAAGTCCTTGTGGGTTTCTAAGCTTCTCTCATGGTCTGTTATCTGATCTCTGCATTAAGCGAAACCATTGTCCAAAAATCATACATTCAATTATCTTCTTTAGTTATCCAATGATGTGCATCATATTATATATCATCAACCCACTTCATTATCCTAACAAGATTTGGACCCTCTTTTCGCAACTCCACAGCTAGCTATACTTCATGGGTTCCCACATAGATGTATATACTATGAGGCACATTTATTGATAAGTCCTGCATACTACTTAGCAACGAGGGCATATCTACTGGCAGAGAATCTAACTCAACCTACAAGTTAAGGGTTAGTGCATTAGCCACCACCACAAAGTTGTCCCCGGGTGATACTTAATCTCACACTGGTAGATACTAATGGCTTTCATCCACCGTCTCTATATCATATTTAGACATTTTCAATTGAAAAAATACTTTAAACTCTTGTGATTTGATTAAACCTCGCAGCTCTCGCCGTACAAGTAATGGCCCCATATCTTCAAGGCAAAAAGCCTATAGCTAGTTTGAGATCACAAGTAGGGTAATTCTGCTTATGGTTGTTCAACTGCCTTGTGGCATAGGTTACCACTCTTCCAACTTGCACGAGTACATATCCAGCACCAAACTTGGATGCATCACTATACACAAAAACATTGTGTTGTTTCAGCAATACTAGTGATAGTGCTGTAGTCAATCTTCTTTTCAATTCTATAAAACTAGCCTCACATTGATCTAACCACACAAACATGGCGTTCTTCTTAGTCAATATTGTGAGTGGTCCTAACAGTATGAAGAACCCTTATACAAATCTTCGATAATGCTCGACAAGACCCAAAATGTAACGCCACGTACCCAAAAGAGCCAGGGAGTTAATTCGTGTCACTTAAAATCACAATTCAACAATACAAGTATAAACTCCAAAGTCTCAATAACAAATAAAACTCATAGATTCAATCCAAAATGTATATTCCTCTACAAGAACATTAATGAACTGCTCCATCACAATTAACTAAGAATACCACAAATTCTCAATAACAACATCAATATCCCAAAATAACACTAAAAACATTATTGGTTTCTTGAATAAAATCCCCTTATAGACCCTTGTAACCTTTAGTAGGTATTCCACTACGCTCAACTAATCTCGCTCATGTTTTCTATTCTTGATCCCTTGCTAAAAAATCCAAATCATCTAAAAATAATAGAAATAATTGGGAGAATTATCAACAACTTAGTAAGGAGCGGGTCTATACTAGTGTGTAAACATAATCCAGTTACATAATGCAGAAATAGATAGTTCTCAAAATATGACAGTTGTGTTTTCAAAAACTTTTCATTTCAATAATAATATACAAAAGACTATTGGCACAAACATAACTGAAACAACATCATAAACAGAAGCGACGCCTTGTTTACCCCCATGATAGGATTGTGCATGTCTACATTTAGCCAAGCAAAATATATTAATGTTTTGTCACCAAGTTAATGCACTCAAAACAAAGGTCATATTTAACCCTGTGGTAGGGTTGTTCATTGTACGGACAACTAGGCAAAACATAAATCACATTTTCACCAAAGTGATTGCAGTCTGAATAAAGATCACTATTATATCCCGTGGACCAGAGGCCACTCTTGTATTCTGTGGTAGTACTGGAGGCCATTATTATGTCTCGTAGAAAGGCCAGAAGCCACTTTTATGTCCCATGATGGGACCGGAAGCCACTATTATGTCTCGTGGTACGGCCAAAGACCACTATTATATCTCATGGCAGGACCACAAATCAAAACATAATTGAATCTTATGTAGTAATATTGAGGCGGTAATAGAATGGCAATGACTTAGCTCGGTGCATGAAAAGTATCATTTTAATGCTTTTCCTCGAATGTATTTTCTTGAATAATCTGGAATATAGTTCAATTTTTTTTTTAAAAAAAAAAAGAATTGTCAATGGACGTAACTATTCATACAACTTTAAGATAATTACAGCTTTCAAACTTTTAAGTATATGATCAAAATTTTAAAAAAATTAAATCATCTTCATTTCTACCTCAGAAAGTACTTTTCAAATTTGTTTCCAAACAAATGTAATATGTTAGAAAGTGATTTAAACATATAGTTACCAAATAATAAATAACTTTTTAAAAGCTTTACTAATAAGTAGTGTCTAATTTATTTCTATACGAAATTTATACTATAGTGTCTAATTTCATGTTATTATTCTAGTGTCTAACTTATTTTTATACTTGATTATGTATGTTAGTGATAATATGATTTTACATATACTAACTATTAGTCTATTTTATATTATAGTATAGGTATATTATTTTATAATAATTAACACATACTTGTACAGTATTGAATTTACTATAGTCTACATAAATTCTAGACTTTTATATGAGTATATATGATCAAGCATGTAAAAATATATTTATAAAAAATAATATATATTATAATTTATTATGTCAAAAATGTATTTATACTTGATATATATCAAAAGTAATTTTATATTAATAACTTAATATTAATGTTCATGTGATGATGACAAATTACCCATTACATATGGTGAATCCGTCCGACACATGTGTATAACCAAATTACACATGTACCTTACCCCTTTTCACCTAAGATCAACATATATAACACGTTGATCACCAGCTTCGAGAGACAAGGGCCATACTCCGATACCAACCTTCTCTTAACCCGGCTAGCATGACTCCTCATGCTACCCGTCCCTTTTGATAGTTCATCCCAACACTTGACACGACAAGACTCCATTCATGATCATGTCTTCTGTCACGTCATATAGCTCGAGACTATTCCCAAGCTACACCGTGTCCTTGTCGCATTACTCAATATTCTGCTACATAAATTCCTAACTCATCATGAGTACGATTCCTTACGTACTCCCGACACATCATGACATCTTGTCACGTTCCCCTTACGCCATTCATACCCTATCACTTCACCACATGGCAAGCACGACTGTCAGTAACCACGTCACGAGGTGACGTTGCCCAGTCATGCTTCCGTTGCGTACTCTTATACTTATTTCGCTACTTCTTCCATATTCCCAGCCGTAAGTCCAACATGGTGACACTTGTCACCTTAGACTACAGGCTTCATCTTAATTACTCTGGGACACTGTTCCACAGTTCCCGACACCACTCATCACGTTCCACACCCATAAATCACACAACCATCCTTATCACTGTGACACGCCACACGGCATATCGCTACACCTCATGGAGTACATCCCATGCGTACTCTCTTCTCACATGCTACGCCACATCATCACTATGGCGTACCGGCCATATAGTACATCACTTCACCACACAGAGTACACTCATCGTGTACTCGTCCCATTCCACATACACATCACCATTATGGCATACAACCATATGGTACATTGCTCCTCTACATTACTCCCTTCACATACGCTATGCCACATCAGCATTATGGCGTACGCGCCATATGGTGCATCGTCCCATCACATGGAGTACACTCCACATATACTCCATTCACAGACGCTACGCCACATCATCACTATGGCGTACCCGCCATATGGTACATCACTTCACCACACAGAGTACACTCATCGTGTACTCGTCCCATTCCACATGCACATCACCATTATGGCATACAGCCATATGGTACATTGCTCCTCTACATGGAGTACACTTCTCGTGTACTCCCTTCACATACACTATGCCACATTAGCATTATGGCGTACGCGCCATATGGTGCATCGTCCCATCACATGGAGTACACTCCACATATACTTCATTCACAGACGCTATGCCACATCATCACTATGGCGTACCCGCCATATGGTACATCACTTCACCACACAGAGTACACTCATCGTGTATTCGTCCCATTCCACATATACATCACCATTATGGCATACAGCCATATGGTACATTGCTCCATCATACGGATTACATTCCACATGTACTCCCTTCATACACATCACGCCACATCACCATTATGGCATATCCGCCACATGGTACATCAATCCGTCACATAGAGTACATTCCACATGTACTCCTTTTACATGCACTACACCACAAAGCACACTCTCCGTGTACTCATCCCGTTCCACCATATGCCAGGAGGGTATATTTTACATATACTCTCCTTGTCTCACCTTACGCCACACACAAAGTACACCCAGCTTGTACTATTCCCATTCCACATACACCACGCCACCATTACAACACAGTCCTCAACACTACACCGCACACTTCCCAAATACGCCCAACACTTCACAGCACACTACACGGCACAATACACCTCCATACAACACAGACAAGCCCAACACTTCATTACACAGAGTGCCCAACACTTCGTTACACAACATCACATCACAATACCACAACTCCACAAAACCAGCAGCACAGTCCACAACCTAGTCCACTAATCAATATCTAACATAATTAACGAGGGATAGAGGGTTATACCATCGACAGGATAACCAGTGCGTTGCTCGTTGATCGTCGCAGTCGATGATGTCGACAGTGTCGTACGTGGCGGCTGACCCACGTATGTTAACTGTTTAGGCATTTGGATAGCTAGGTGTGGTCTTGGAAGGGCTCGTGAAGGTCTTGTGATGATGGCAAGGAGCGTAACATGGTGGATCTAGCCGTGTACAGTGGCTGTCCATCGCGTGCAGTGATTACCCACCACTCAAAGTGGTGGTTTGGACCTATGGTTGGGCTGAGGGGTTGCTGGTGGAGCTCGTGGTGGCACTAGGGTGGTGCCACGGTGGCTCACGGCAGAGGAAGGGGAAGTGGGAGAGTGAGAGAGAGTGTGCTTGCGTGGGTGGCAGATCAGGGCCGTGGGAGGTTGGGTTGGCTTGGTGGTGGCCTGAGGAGGCTGGAGGTGGCGGTCATCTATCGTGGGTGGCGGTGCACGGTGTGCAACCCGTGCGTTGGAGAGGGAGAAACCGTGAGATGGAGGAGGGGGCTTCTAGCCATGGGCCACGTGGAGGAGGAAGGGGGAGGAAGGGAGAAGTCCATGGTGGCGCTTGGTGGCCGTGGGTGGCCGCGTTCAGCGGCACACGGTGGGGAAATGGGTCAAAGACCCATTTCGGATACTTGCCATGAGGGTTGAGGGAGGACTGCACAGTGGAGGCCGAGCTTGCTGGAGGAGGTTGGCCGGTGGTAGAGGAAGCTGTTGTGGCAGTGGTGGCGCCGGAGGACGGCGCACAGTGGCGCTACGCGCACCAAGCCCATTCGAGCTGTACACTTTCGAGATGGAGAAAGGAAGAGCGTGAGAGGGAGAGGCTAGGCTGGTTGAGCTCGCCGGAGGGAGGTGCAACCGGTGGTGCCGGCGGTGAGTGCTGGCGACGCATGGCGGCGCCGGGCTGAGGCTTGGAGCCTTTCGGGCGTGGAGATGAGCTGCGTACGTTGTACGCTAGGGAGAGGGAGGAGAGAGAGAGAGTTACGGGAAAATGAGGAAGAAAGAGAGGGGGTCTGGGTTTATAATCCAGTCCCTTCGTCTTGGGGTCTACACAACGATATGACGATGATGAATTAAAATACTGATTTGAAAATGCGTAAACGTTAACTTAATTAAAAGTACTTAGAGGAATTAAGATAAATATTATTTTAAACTAACTTTAATTTATTAAATAATATTCTTCATCATTAATAAAATGATGAAGTCTTATTTAATATATTTAAGAGAATAAAACCATTTAATTTAATTAAAGCCTTCAACATAATTTAAATCTCTTAATATTTTAAATAACTGGAATCATTTTAATAATTAATATTAAAATTATCTCCGACAATTATAATATTTTGGAGCTCTTCAAAACATTATAATTGTCTCATTTAAAAATAAATTTAACTCAACAGTACTGGAAATACCTCATATAATTATTTTTAGTACATTTGAAACACTGGACGTACTTTAGAAGTCACCTGATATCTTAAGAGACACGCCATCGTGGTTCGGTATGCATGACGAGGCTCGTAGTCGCTAGATAGAAGGGGCAGACAATTTACATAAATCTCTGCCCTCGGGATTTGCTTACGTCATAAAGACGGAACATTCGTCAGAAAGAAGAAGCGTACGTAAGAAGGAAGGAGCAGGGTATCACACTAACTTAGTAAGAGTGAAGGCCTTAGGCCCAACTTGGAAGACATAAAAGTTTAGGCCTCGCTTATTGGACACAAGACTATGGGTCTAACCTATTAGACCTAAGGTATTAGGCCCTACTTAATAAGCATAGGGTCATTGGGCCTAACTTAGTAAGATTCAATACTTTGGCCCAATTGAGGAAAGACCCAAAGATTAGAACTCAACCTAGAAGGCCTTTGAGACCATAGATAGGCCACACAAATCTGGACATAAGGTCCATATAATAACCCACTCCAACCTCCAAAGCCCACATCTGTGGCTTACACTTGTCACCCAACCAAAGCTCAAGCTTTGAAGCCCAATGCCTTGTCTTTTATTTCATTATTCCAATTGAAGTCCACATACACAATACCATAGGTTTCCCTCAAGCCCAATAAGTGCCGCACGCCCTAAGGTTCCTTCCCAACCATGGTTAAGTTTATAACTTGAGTTAAGAAGCACTAATCATCTCACACATGATTAGAAACCTTTAAACCAAATTTTTAGCTTAATTTTTCTTTAATTTATTTCCCACATTTAGAATCTGAAAGTTTTTATTTTTATTGTTGAGTTTCATTGTTTTTAGACCAACTTAGAAATTTAATCTTGACCCAACACATGTCAATAGAAGCAAAACCATGTCAACACCCAAATCACCACCAATCTGAACCTAGGTGCACCCTTATGTGCATTGTACCAAATCAACCCCTAGCCCACACCTTTTACACCCTTTTCTCAAGGGAAATTTCATCATTTACACCCCACCTTAACCCTCCTAGCCTTGTTGAAACCAAACCGAGTGGCCTTGGGTTTTCATTGAATTTTCTACTTTTGCTTAAGCCACTCTCCACGCCACCACCCAGGTCCCATAACCACCTGAAAAAGCCACTCAATTGTGGTAATAATGCCCCAATTCAGACCAAGGAGAAGAGACAAGAAGGGAATCAAATCTAGACTATTTTTATTCAAAACTGTTGGCCTCCTTTGTGTTTTTCTCTTTTGATTTTTTTGGTTTTATTTTCTGCACCAATGCAACCCTTGCACCTATAGACTCACTCTTACACCTAACCATGAAGAAATCTTGAAAATCTAGGGCACTACTCAACTGGCCAAGCATGACACAAAGCTGATAACTACACTCATCACTCCACCTCCCGCCTCCACCTATCCAAAGCATCATCTTCATCCAAGGCCAACATCCCCTTCCCCTCTTGAAGCCTATAAATACCTCACTCACTTCCTCATTTCTCCACACCTCTCCTCCAAGGCTTCTCTTGAGTCTTGAGAGCATTTCTCCCCCTTTGTGAGCAATAAAGTGAAATCGAGTGAAGTTCTTGAGAGTTCTTGAGTATTCTTGAGTCAAGTTGTTTTGGGATCTTTAAGGGCCATGATTTCTATAAGTAATCTTGCCCAATCTGATTTAAGTGTTAGAATGACATGTTAGGCTTTAATTTATGACATGAGAATGAGGTTTTGATTGATTTTAATTAAGGTTTAACATGCTAATGTCAAACCGGTCAGATTTGATGTTTTGATGAAATAAATTACTTTGGGTCAAATTTTTAGCCATGGCATGACTTGATATGATTTTATATGATTCAATAATGTCTTAGAATGAATTTTTAAGGTTTAATTTCAAAGTTGGAAGCATGTCATAATAGGCTTTAATTCTATCCTGTGTTGATCATCTAGCATGCATCAGTTTTGATTAGTTTATGCTTAACTTATGGAAGTTTTGATTAATTTACCTAGGCTTGAATAATGTGCATTTATAAAATTCTTGTGATTGAGATAAGAATGAAAAGCCATGATTTAACTAAGTTCTAGAATATCTTTCGGTAAGGAAAGCTAGAAACATCATGCATGTTTAAGTATTGGGATGAACTTCTATGATCTGAGCCTAAGTTTTTAATTTTTACCTAAGTTTATAATTACTATTGCCACTTGATGAATTTGAGTACACATGCATCCATAGAGATTGAATAGTTGAAATCACATCTTGGCCTTAATAGAATGCATGCCACGGGTTGGGTGTGATTCACATAGTTGCACTTTGATTCTTAAAGTTCTAAAGGCATAGATGGTTTTAGAATATGGAAAATATGAGGTTTAAGAAGTTTGGTTAAATGTGGGGCTTATTTGCAAATAGTAAAAATTTAAAGCCTTAGTGGTAATTTTGCTAAGTTTAGGGGTAGTTTTGTAAATACTGAATTTTTGAATCCTTTGATTATGAACATCTTCCTTAGAGGTTCAAATTCTAACTTAGCCTAACTTTGATTTTAGCCGCTTCGATTCTCTAACTTTAGACAGTTTGTAAGTTAGCTTCTAACTTACTGTTAGATAATTTATTTATGCTTCTTGTGTAAACCCCACATTCATATTATAAATGTCAACTTAGCATGAAATGTTATATGATAAATTTAGTGTTTGATTACTTTCTTACATGACATGTGAAATTTTCACAATTTTTAGCATGTTGCATAAATGTCATTTTCACATGAAAGTTTGCAACATATGCACATGTCATGAAATACATTTTTCAAGCATAGCATGAAAATTGTAACAGCCCGCTAGAAATTTAATAGTAGAATTTCTATAGGCTTTAGGAATCTCGTGAAAACACAGTAAGTTTTCACGATTTGACCAATCGCGTAGGTTTTAGTATGTCAGCACAACCAGAGCTATCACTCACTATGGTGCCTGAAGTGCGATCTTATTTATTTGATGTAGTTAGAAGCGTCAGATTGAGTTATGGTCTGTGCCATTAGACTCAGTTGATTATTTAGGATTTTATGGCGTAATAATCCTATTTTTCAGTTTTTGGACGAAACGTTTATTCGAAAACACATTTTGCTTTTGTCGAGGCAGTTCAAGATTAATTTTAATAAACGAATTGCACAGCTAGGTTTGTATGAATATTTAGGATTTTACAGTGCAAAGTTTATGTTTCACTTTCCCAGAGTGAATAGTAACATCTATAGTAACATCTAGTGCAGTGTTTTTAAAATCACAGTGTGCAATGCTCAAATTAGGTTAGAGACGTTTTAATTAAACACTTGGTAAGATCTTAGCCACACTTGGTGAATAGTATTAGACATTTAGCACAAAGAGAAGTAATGAGATGATTTGTGAAGCAATCAAGGTGTGAGATCATGCCACCAAAGCGAAATCCTATTCTTTTTTTTTTCATCTGATCAACCATTTTTTGCCAGACCAAAAAGGGTTTCAACCCTAGTGAAACCCTAAATGGTTGGAATCCAATTGAAACCCCAAAAGCTTGGTTGAAACCGAAACCCTAAAAGGTTTCCCCAAACCCTAATGTTGGTCTCCAAACTCTATTTGATCCAATTTCTAGCATTGTGTTTAATCAATTGATTAAATTACTTCCACATGCTATTAATTCCTCAAATTCTTGTTATGACATCATTATCCAACTTTTAAACCTTAAAATTTTGGTTGGGCAAAGAAATTTTAGATTTGGGTTTAATAGCATCCCAAACCCTCTCTAAACCCCAAATTGAAGACCACTTAGTTGGGGCCTACCAAGGCCCATGAATTTGGCCACCTTGGTAAAACTTCCTGAAGAAATTTCCTCCTCCACATGGCAGGCCATTCACTGCCCTTGGTTGCACCTAGTAGTGCCTTGATGTGAGAGGAGAAATCCACCTCATCACCCTCCATACCACACGGCAGCAGCAGACAGTCCTTGCCCCTCACTATTTTTCACTTTATGTGACATAGGCACCTCTAATCAAAGGTCATTCAAGCTCATACCTCCCCCCTCCAAAAGTATAAAGTCGTGCAAGACACACTTCACTTCATTTCTGTAACAGCCCGTTAGAAATTCATTGATGGAATTTCTATTGGCTTTAGGAATCTCGTGAAAACCCCATAAGTTTTTACGAATCGACCAATCGCATAGGTTTTAGTCTGTCAACATAGTCAGTGTTATCACTCATTATAATGCTAGAAATATGAATTTTATTTATTTGAGATAGTTAGAAGTGTCAGAATGCGTTATGATCTACGCCATTAGACTCAGTTGATTATTTAGGATTTTATGGCACAATAAGTTTATTTTCATATTTTCGGACAAAACGCCTGTTTGAAACTATGAAATTATTTTTAGGAGCACTTTGAGGTTGAATTTCGGTAAACGATTTTCATTGTAGGTTAATTTGAATATTTAGGAATTTTTAGTGCTAAGTTTTTGATTCACTTTTTAGGAGTGAATAGTAACTTCGGTAAGCGCACCAATTGTAGTGTTTCAAAATCACTGTGTGAAATGTCCAAATTAGATTAGAGAAGTTTTATTTAGACATTTGGAAAGATCTTAGCCAAACTTAGTGAATAATATTAGACACTTGGCACCATGAGGAGCGTTTGATAGATTTGAAGGAATCAAGGTATGAAATCATGCCACTTAACCAAAACTTTGTTTCATCTGCTCAAGCAAATTGTGTCAGACCAAATAGGGTCTCAATCCTAGTGAAACCCTAAATGGTGGGAATCCAATTGAAAGTCCAAAAGCATGGTTGAAATCGGAACCCTAAACGGTTTCCCCAAAATCCTAAAGTTGGCTTCTAAACCTTTTCTAATCTGATTTCTAGCATTGTGTTTAATCACTTGATTAAATCACTTCCACATGCTATTAATCCTTCAAATTTTTGTTAGAACATCATTATCCAACCTTGTTAACCTTGAAAAATTGATTGGGCCAAATGATATTGGATTTGGGTTTGATAGCAACCCAAACTCTCTTTAAACCCCAACATTTAGGCCCGTTCGGTTTAGGCCCACGAAATTGGCCACCATTAGCATTGCTTCTTGGCTAAGTTTTGTAACCTCACTTAGCTAGCCAGATCTTTACAAAGAAGGGCCTAGAAGGTTCTTGCAATACAAAGCTAAAGGGCCACCTCACTCTTTCACTCTTACACTCCACCTTGAGAAAAGAACTTGGATTGCTTTTTATGAGAAGAAAAGCAACACTCAAGCTTTCCTTCAGTCCTATCACTTTCCATAACTTGTGTAAGAGGCTCTCCAGTCCACTTCCCATGAAAAGCAACCCTCCTTTACACTTTTCCTTCATAGAACACAAAAGACACTCTCAGGCAGTTTTTCTTACCTCTTTCGAATGCCTGTTTCGAAGTTTTTGTAAGTGGTTGCTCGCCAAGTTTCCTTCATACAAATTCTTTCTTTTGGAATCTAGTTTACGTGGATATCTTATTTGTTCCATTTGGAGATTATTTGATTGGTAAAAAGTTGTTTATAACCCAGAAAGGTCATTCTGGGCGATAAACTGGAGAGTGTGTTCTTTTTTAGAGTTTTTGACCAGGCTAATGATTAGATCTGGGTCCGAAATTTTTATGGAGTACTGTTAACATGTGTATATGATTATTGGTTGAGGATTTGTTGCATGATTAAAAGTTTTGGTGAAATATTTTCTTAGATCTAGAAACTTAGAAACTGGAAAAGGAAAAACAGTTTCTATTTTGAGAAAGTTTAAATCTTTTATGGTTTAATCTTATTCCAATGGCTTGGATATTTTTTTTGGAAGATCCTAAGCCTCTTTTATACATGTTAGAATGTTATTTTGAAGATATTTGATGTTAGTTTCAAAGATATGAAAGTTTATGCAAGGAGATATTCGGTTAGGCCAAAGTGATGATGTTCTTGGCTAAATTTATGTTTTGGTTGATGTTTAACCATGTGATCTTGCGTTTTATGCTTGGATCTTTTTTATGACACCTTTTTAAACCATGTGATGTTTTTCTTTGAAGATCACATCTTTATAAGTCATGGATCAAGAGGTTGATCAAAACAGGTTAGAAACAAAAATCTATTTTGAACTTAGAAGAAAAACCAAAAATTTCAAGTATGGTTTTAGTGATTTTGATGAATTTTGTTCATAATTCAAAACATGATTATTCTTAGGAATATGTTATGAGTATAGTGGAAGAAAAATTTTGATTTTTTAAATTTGGAAGAATTACAACAAAAATAAAAGGAAAATAGCCTTTCTAAGTTTCGGCCCTATAGAGTTTTAATGGTTGTGTTTAGTTTTAAATTTTTCTGAATTAATATTTGAGTTTAGGACAAAATTTTGGTAATTTTCGGAGTTAGGATGCAAAATCCTTAAGTTAGGGGTAAAATGGTCATTTTCCCACATGTAGAGGGTAAAATGGTAATTTTACTCTAAGTTCATATTTTTCCATATTCCTTATTGTTAGTGATTAAATTCTAATTTTTAGAAATCACTACTTTCAGTTTCTCGTGATCGCACTTGAGTTTTGTCTAGAAGCGCGAAGACCGAGGTAAGTTAGCTTTTAACTTACTATCAGTTTAATGTGTATGAGTGATAAGTAAGGAAACTAAAGTCTATGTAAGCATGTTATCATATGTGCCATGCCAAGTCATTACATATTTATCTGTTACACATAATTTATTCTATCACGAATTATTCATCTATTACACAAGGTATTCTGTCATGTATTACTTTACATTGCTATACATTGCAAATTTGTAAGTATGTCATGTTAAGTTAAGTATGCCATCTGTTACATGTATTTCATGTCACGTAATATTAATTGGCACATGTTACGGAATATTGTCTGTTACATGTATGCACGTTATTAAATATTGTTTGTTACATTTATGCTTCAAAGTATGTCATGTTTGTCATCTTACGTTTATGTAACGTTACGCTACGTCAGGACTTCTGTCTTTTATGTCACATTTATGTCACGTCACGTTACGAAATGTCATGTATGCCAGTTAAGTTATTCATGTCAATCACAACCCTAAGCGCTAGGATAGGGTGATATCTTAGTGGAACTCCTTTGCTCACGTTGGAGTGTCTAAATAGATGTGAAATTCTCTGGGTTAACGATGTACAGTCAACAGGTTGCAAATGGGGGCCTAACTAGCTGGTCACCGGAGCGTGCCAGGCACTAACACCGATGGAGCCACACATTATGTTACGTGTGTCCACAGCAAATGTGGCACAAACAAATAAGTCATGGGGTCACAACAATTGTGGAGCATACACTACGTGAGACACAGTAATTGTGACACGTAGAATACGTGGGGCCACCACAACTGTGGAGTACGTACTAACGCACTCACAGTTGGTATAGACACCTGTGTTGTGATGCGGTAATCCGCAGGGACACACAGCTCAAGGGGACCCGTGTAGCACCCATATGGTCACTTTTTTAATTGAGTCTAGTGAATAAGATTCCAAGTTCATGTATTTCACGTTCAAGTCATGTTTCACGTTATGTTATGTTCAAGTTTTCGTTCACGCAATTATGGTAATCCTATGAGATAAGACTACTCTAACATGGTGACCCCATGAGACAAGAATATGTTTCAAGTCCATGTTATGTTTCAAGTTCACGTTCATGCTATGTTTCAAGTCCATGTTATGTTTCAAGTTCACGTTTATGCTATGTTTCAAGTCACGTTCATGCTAAGCTTCAGTTTTAGTTTAAGTTATGCCAGTTATGTTATGTTGTATATCGAGTTATGCTATGATTACTTATGATTTGATTATGCATTCATGCTTTTACTGCCATGCATGCATCATTAATCTGTGTGGAAGTTTCCTGTTAACTTGCTGAGATTTGTAATCAAATCTCATTGTGTTAGTCTCAACTACCATCCCCCCCGAATGGTAGATTTTTTTACAATATCTGAAGGAGAACTGAGAATCGACCAACTGAAAATGATCGACTAAGCGACGGTGTGACGTAGATGGTAGTACAGTAGTTACCTCAGATTACTACTTGTATTTGTGGAGTTCAATCTCCATCACTCTTTTGATCACAACCATATGGAGTATTGTTGTGATTTTAGCTGTTTAGTATGTCGTTAAGTATGAAGTATGTTTTAAGTATTTGGGATATTTCAGTTTGGTGCATAGTATTGCTAAAGAAGAAAATTATTCACTACTAATATTGCATAATGCTAGATGCATATTAGGAACATTGCATCTTATATGTCATGAATGGGGGCAAGTAACCTTGTGTTGCATGTCTCGACACTTCAAATGTCCGTCTGATCCCAAGCAGAATTTGGGGGCATCACAATTTCATCACTTCTTCACCCTGTTCTTAGAGGGAAACCCAAAAGAGCTCTCTCGGGTAGATTTCTAAATCATTTTGCATGACAGTTCTCAACCCTTTGTAAGTATTTTATCACAATGACTCCTTCATAAAAGTTGTTCATCTTTGAGTTTAGTTTCCGTGAATATCTTATTTGTCATTTTGTTGGTCAAAAGTTATTTTAACCATGGAAAGGTCATTCTAGGTGTTAAACTGGAGAGTGTGTTATATTTTAGAGTTTTTGACCAAGTTAATAGATATATCTTGGTTCGAAACTTTTATGGAGTGTTGTTAACATGTGTTTATGAATGTTCATTGAGGATTTGTTTCATACCTAAAGTTTTTTATGCAAGATTTTCTTAGATATAGAAACTTAGAAACTGGAAGTGAAAGTGGAAAAATAATTTTTGTTTTCAGAAAATTTGAATATTTCGTGGTCTAATCTTACTCCAATGGCTTTGATATGTTTATTTGATGATCCTAAGTCCTAAGTCTCTTATATGCACGTTAGGATATTGGTTTGAAGATATTTAGTATTAGTTTCAAAAATATGATTTTTTTTATGCAAGAGGATTTCGGTTAAACCTAAGATTTGATGTTTTTTGGTTAGATCCATGCTTTATTGATTTTTATCCATGTGATTTTAAGTTTGATGGTTGGATCTTTTTTAGGACACATTTTTAAACCATTTCATGTTTTTGTTTGAAGATCTCATATTTTTAAGCCATGAATCAAAAGATTGATCCAAGCTAGTTAAGCAAAAGTTTCTGTTTTTGGACTAAGTGTAGAACCGAAAACTCCGAGTGTTGTTTTATGATTTTTGGTGAATTTTATTTAATGATTTAAAGTATGGTTGATCTTAGGATGATGTTATGAATACGGTTAGATGTAAGATTTGATTTTTTTGGAATTTTTGGAGATGTTTTGAATAAAGTCGAAATTTGTGTTTCAAGGGTTTGTTTTTGGTTAAAAAGTTTGGAGTTTTTTACTAAAAAGTTTGGTGGTGATGATTAGCATTTATTTTTAATGGATGTTTAAGTATATTTTTAAACTTGGGATAGGAAGATCTTTGTTGCCAAATTTCGGTTTAATCATGATTTTTGAATTTGAAAGACATGCATGCAACAAAAATAAGGGAAAAAGCCTATGCATGTTTCGGCCCCTATAGAATTTTCATGGTTGTGTTTAGTTTTAAATTTTTATGATTTGATATTTGAGTTTAAGACAAAATTTACATAAGGTATGTAAATTTTGGTATTTTTGGAGTTAGGATGCAAAATCTTTAAATTAGGGATAAAATGGTCATTTTTCCACATGTAGAGGTAAAATGGTAATTGTGCTCTAAGTTCATATTTTTCCATATTTCTAAATTGTTAGTGATTAACTTATTACTGTTAAAAATCACTACTTTTAGTTCCTCGTGATCGCGCTAGAGTTTTATTTAGAAACGCGAAAACCGATGTAAGTTAGCATTTAACTTACTATCAGTTTAATGTGTATGGGTAATAGTAAAGGAAATATAGTGAATGTATGTATGTTATCTTATATGCCATGCCAAATCATTACATATTCATCTGTCACACATAATTTATTCAATCATGAATTGTTCATCTGTTACGTAAGATATTCTGTCACGTATTACTATACATTGCAAATACGTCTTGTTAAGTATGCTATATGTTACATGTATGTCATGTCATGCAATATTCACTGTTGCAAGAATGTCATGTTAAGTATGTTGCTTGTTACAAGTTATGCTATGTTAAGTATGTTGTCTGTTACATGTTATATCATATTATGAAATATCTCTTTCTCAAGCAAGTCATATCTTTTGAATTATATTCAAGTCGTGTTATGTTACGTTAAGGTTTTTGTCTTTTTGTATTCTAGTCACGTTTCGAAACAATCATGTCAAGTTATTTATGTCAATCACGATCCTAAATGTTAAGATGAGATAATATCCTCAACAAAATTATAATTGATTATCAAAAAACATAAATTAAATTACTTTGTATCTAGCACCGGACCCTTACTTCTGATGTTCGGCGTTTGGCCATTATAATTTGATTTCCTGTTTTCCATGTCATTGTCTACATGTATTTCATATTAAGATGCTCGATCTGGTCAAGTCAATATAATGATCATCATATTAATTCCTAACAACACGATAATAATAAACACGGCAAATTGCTGCTAATTTGGACGAAATATATAACGAAACATGTACTTGTCTTGAATTAGTCAGATGAGTTTTGGGCGCTATAAATGAATATTGAATTAGTGGTTCGGGAACTTTAACCACGAGTAAACATATATTTCAACTTGGGAAATGAATTCGGGACCCAAAATTATCCCGAATGTAATTTTTTTTTTTTCCGAATGGTTAAAATAATATTTTTTAATGATGTTGTGATTTTTTTATTTTTTTAAAAAATATTTATCATGGTTAAAAAAATACATGAAAAAAAAAAAAAAAAAAAAAAAAAAACCTATCCGAAACATAGCAGTTCCGTTTCAACTTTAAAGACTACAGTACGGAGAGAAACAACGAAGATGTGTAGTTCAAGACTACTTTTCAACGACGCGAGTTCCCACCAACTCAGAGTCAAGTCTTGGGAAAAATTATTGACAATCATAATTTTAAAAAATAATATTTTAATAATATTTTATATAACTTTCAACTTTCTTTTCATCTCAACTCACTATTTAAACTTCACCAAAAACCATTGTTTTATTGCACAACATGTATATATATATATATGTATATATATATTGAACGAACGTGAGTCTTGGGCGCTGTCAAGTCAACATAAACATCTACATGTCCACAATTGTAATTCTAAGAACACAATGAATACAAAGAAAAATCTACTTTTCCTTGTCTTTGTATTAGTTAGATGATCTTTCCAATCTTGAGTCTTCCCTTCTTGTTTTATATTCAACAACGTGAGTTTTGGGCGCTATAAATGAATATTGAACGAACGGAGAAGATATTTAACCACGAGTGCGCATATATTTCAATTTAAAGACTACCGTACAGAGAGAAACAACGAAGATGTGCTGTTCAAGGCTACTTTTCTTCACCTGCCTAATTCTGATCTTGCATCTGTTTGCTCCCACGTTAGCGCTAGATACCATCCACCTCTGCTCCGATACGGGTAACTACACCAGTAACAGTACATACAGAGCAAATCTCAAAACCGTCCTGGCGTCTTTGTCTTCCAATACCAATATCAGCTACGGGTTTTATAATTTATCCGTCGGAGAAGATTCCAACAAAGTAAACGCGATTGCACTTTGTAGAGGAGACATTGGGACAGACGAATGCCGTAGTTGTGTAAATGCGTCGAGTCAGGATCTGTTGCAGTCTTGTCCCGACCAGAAGGAGGCGATTATATGGTACCCGAAATGTATGGTGCGATACTCAAACATATCTATATATGGTGTTTTGGAAGCTGTCTACCCTGAATATACCTTCGAAAAACCACGAAACGCCTCAGATGTAGATGCGTTCACACGGGTTCTAGTACCCTTGTTAGAGAGGCTACAAAACCTCACCGCAGCAGGAAATTCTACTCGCAAATTTGCTGCGGGAAGAGCTGCCCAAGATACCCAAACAATATATGCACTTCTTATGTGCACTCCTGATTTGAATGACCTCGATTGCAAGAGCTGCCTGGAGCAGACTAGGGAATGGGTATTTCGACCATGCTGTTACGGAAAGCTGGGAGGGAGATATATGTCACCCAGCTGTGATTTAAGGTATGAGACTTACTGTAACGCCCCAAACCCGGATGGTCTGGAGACTTACTACCTGTCTCTAAAGAACTTATAATCCAACAATTTAAAATGAAACTCATATCTTTAATAACAAAACTCAATATCAAGAGTTCTAAATAACCACCTTGACAACTCCACAAAGTCATTACTGCAGCTAAAATAAACTAAGGAGTCCGTAATCTCTCGGTAATCATAATAACTCAGCCAATAATTTCATACCTCTTTCTGAAACCCAAGATATTAATAAAGCTCAAAAACATTAAAACTGAGAACATCAAAAGTCATTCTTCCAACAACATCTCCTCAGTTTAAACACTTTCAGAAATCTACTCCAGGTCCTCATTTGGACTCTCCACATCATCTGAAAAATATTATGAAGATAGGGGGGTGAGTTATCAACAACTCAGTAAGCAGAAATCATATGCTAGCGTGCAAACATGAGCATTTACAAAATAGAACATGCAGAACAAAATATTTTCCAGGGTTAACATGCAGAACAGAACATATTTTCAAAAGTAACAGAGCGATGGTTTTAAGACAAGTAAAACCCTTAGTGCTTTGGCATAACATAAACTGAGTATCATCATCAGATCCAAACAGAGCATCAAACAGAGCAGAGACCATGTTTCACCCCCGTGGTAGGGTTGTGCTAACCCCGGTGGCCAAACCAGGCAGAGACAGAGGTGAAATCTTTCCTTTATTCTTCTCGGAGCCCCGAGTGTGCACACAGGAAAGACCACAATAAAACCACTTTGTTTCCAAAGTGGGTGCACTCAGAGACAGAGAAGTTGGTACCAACCCAAACAGAGCAGAGCATAACAGAGCAGAGCAGAGCAAAGCAGAGACAGAGTCAGATACGAAAAACCAGTACACCATGCCAAAGGTTTTCAGATGTTGTATCAAAATAGTACAAAGTACCGAAACAGATTCAGAACAGTTTACACACGCTGTACACAAAAGCCAGAACAAATAAATGCACAACTTTTCATATTCTCAATATCGCTCGTTTTCAGATTTCAGAAATCACATGACAGAATTTAGCTCATGTCTACACAATGCATGTCAGAATATATTTTCCTTTTTCACACAGATTTCATGAATAATGCAGATAAGAGACCGAGGTTGATCTTTGTTTTCACAAGTTCCCAACACAACACAAATTATGCGAGTTTTCATAAAATCAACCTCAGTCTTATTAACTTGTATAAAACCCAGCATAGGAACCCCGCTTACCTGACTCCTGAAGCGCATTATCTATAACTTGAATACGGTCTCTATCCGTCTCGTCACCTATTCATAAAATAAAATAAACTAAATATTAAAGTCCAACAATACAAAATTTGTCTTAGCCAACTCTAGACCCAAACTCTAGATCATAATTCAGCAAGTTTAATCAAACTCCATCAGCCAAATAACAATCCGGACAGCCCTCACTTCGACCCAAAATATTCTATACCAATCTCAGTATTGTCCAATACAAGCATCAAGACCAATGCCAATTCAAATTCCAACAACTCACACTTATTCCAACAGTTCGCAGTCCCAAACAATTACTAACAATTTAACCAACACTAAACCAAAGCACACTTCTTCCCATTCACAACTCCATAACAGAAAAATATAAACTAATACCTCCAAAAATTAAACTGCACTCAACAAAGAAAAATTAATTCCCCTCTAAATATTCTCTCAACCATAAATCCAACCGACCCCCCCTTACTCCTCGGACTCAGTCCGGCACAACCAACAAATTCACAGTAAATATGAATTAGTGCAGAAATACTTTTAAATCTCAAAAGTTCTTTGGGAAAAAATACTTACAATGCAATATAATAATTTCCGGAGGATCACGGAGTTGAAAAATGCGACGTCTGAGCAACGCCACAGTGTAAAATACACTGTGGCCGTGGGTCACAGATACCCACTTTTCCACGAAGACAAGCGAAGACCCAAAAATGGTAGGGTAGGGCCTAGAGAAGTCGGTGAAGCCAATGGTGGTGGTGGTTTGCCGTGGGTGGCGGCGCAAGGGGCGGTTTTAGGCCAAAAATGAACAAATCGGAAATGGACTTGGTGGGGCCTCACCGGTGACGGATCGGAGCTGGGGTTGGGTCCATTGGGTTGCCAAGAGGTCGGGAATGAAGTGGTAGGAAGATGGTGGCCGGAGGTGGCGCGACGGCGGCGCAGCGGCGCAAAGAATGCCGCGGCTTCGTGTGGTGCGTGGAGGCTAACGGCGGCGCGGCTGTGGCTGGAAATCGGAGGGGGAGGTCGCCGGCCGGTGGGGAGCACGATGGGGTGGGCGGTGACGGCCACCGCCGGCACACGGTGGCGGGCTGGGGGAGAGGGGCGACGCACGGGATGAGAGAGGGGGGAGTGCGGCGCGCGGGAGAGGAGAGGAGAGGAGAAAAAAAAAGAAAAGAAAAGAAAAGAGGAAAGAGAAAAATGTAGGGAAAGAAATGAGGTCCAATCCTCATATCTTGGGTCACACAAATGATCCAACGGAAACGATTTTAAAACAGCAAGTAAAATAAAATAATTCAAACGTAATGATTAAAATGAAAATAAATAATTAAACCCCACAACAAGTTAATTTAATTCGAGAAGAAATTTAAACACATAACAATAATTAATTTAAAGAAGGCACTTTAAAAAATAATTTTCGTAAACTAAAAATCATAAAAATAACACAACTAAAAATCCAACAATTTTAAAACAAGAGAATAAATTTTTAAATTAATAACAAATAATCTTTCAATTAAAAAAAAAACACTAAAATACGGGGTGTTACATCCTTCCCCCCTTAAAAAAAATTTCGTCCTCGAAATTTGTAAGGTCAAACGTGACACTAATGCAGGATAGAAGATACAACCCAAAAACACGCTCGATAGGATTATACCATCAACAACTCCCAACAAGTATGAGTAATGTTCTCTCAAGTCTATTTCTATTGGCAATTCCATCATACTCATATTAGTCTCCCAGTGACACATCACGTCCAGTATTCTTAGGGTGGCTATGCTATCCAAAATCTCATCTTTCCACAAGAGCCTTAATACAACATCCAAGGAATTCCAATTATTATTATTATTATCGTAACACGATCTGTGCTAACCTCAATCGACTCCTATGTTAAAACTCACAAACCTTCATTGTATTCTACAAGTTGGTAACCTTAGCTACTTCCAAAGTTAACCATCAATAAACATTTCCATCATCCAGACCTATTCCCTCAAAATCAACAAGAATTATATCCTAATTCCGCACCCCCAATAATTTAATCTCTAATTACAAGTATCATTATCAAATTCTCAAATCACCACTAATTTCTTAAGATCAACACAAAGTTTGAATCCTTAATTATAACCAAAATATCGCGCTCCTGCTGCGCACTCTGATAATTTGCCACATGCATAAAATTTATGTCCTCATAAAGCAATACCATCAAGTACAAGGTGGCTCCATACCTACTGATCAGAAAACTCTTATGACATTTGGTAGAAAATTCTTGACCTCTAAAACCATACACTATTACACACTTTCCTCAAATTCATCAAGAATTCATTCTTAAATCTGCACCAACTATTATCCTTGAATCTGATATGGATCCAATCCCAAAACTTGCCACTAAAATCCCGAACTAATAACCATCATTTCCTAAAGTCTGCAAAACCTTAAACTTTTGGTGAAATTCCCGTAAATCTATCCTTAAAGTTTGTTGAACTTACAGTCTTCTATTCCAAATCCTCGTGTCATACATCCATGAAATCGAAAACCTCAGATATCCTACTCCCCAAATAGATCACCCAGATCATGCCGTTCCTTTCAAACCTTGATATTATAAAAGCACACCAAGTCGATAAAAGTTCAAGCTTACTCTGCTAAACATAACAATAGCGTTCTCAGTCGTACCATCTTCCTGCCATACTTAATCCTTAACCCGTTTTTCAGCTTCGAACGAAACGAACAAAATAAAATAAACTTAATAAATTAAATAACATAATTTCAATTCCAATAAAATCAAATCAAACAAAACCGAATAAATTCAATTTAAATAAAATAATAATAATTTCTAAATAAACCTTTAAACTTCTCTGGTACTGCACACATGGTTTTACCCATTCTTAGCCATATCTTCAACCAACTCGTACAGTCACTCCCATCATCTCATATTGTAAACCCAACATCGCTCTAAACTCCAGTACATCTTTAGAATCCAAACCACAAAAATGTCAACCTTAAATCTTATAAAGATTGTTTCCAAGTCATGTCCTACATCCTACAGAATAAACTTACCTGATCTAAATCTTCAAATCCCATCAAAATCAATCATTCTTAATATCCACATGATCATTCTTAAATTCCTCAAGTTCCTACACTGAAATCTTTACATCCTATGATCCCACAGAAATCTAAACCTCCAAGGTTTATAGTATGCAGAATTCAAACCTCTCTCTGATACCAAATGTAACGCCCCAAACCCGGATGGTCTGGAGACTTACTACCTGTCTCTAAAGAACTTATAATCCAACAATTTAAAATGAAACTCATATCTTTAATAACAAAACTCAATATCAAGAGTTCTAAATAACCACCTTGACAACTCCACAAAGTCATTACTGCAGCTAAAATAAACTAAGGAGTCCGTAATCTCTCGGTAATCATAATAACTCAGCCAATAATTTCATACCTCTTTCTGAAACCCAAGATATTAATAAAGCTCAAAAACATTAAAACTGAGAACATCAAAAGTCATTCTTCCAACAACATCTCCTCAGTTTAAACACTTTCAGAAATCTACTCCAGGTCCTCATTTGGACTCTCCACATCATCTGAAAAATATTATGAAGATAGGGGGGTGAGTTATCAACAACTCAGTAAGCAGAAATCATATGCTAGCGTGCAAACATGAGCATTTACAAAATAGAACATGCAGAACAAAATATTTTCCAGGGTTAACATGCAGAACAGAACATATTTTCAAAAGTAACAGAGCGATGGTTTTAAGACAAGTAAAACCCTTAGTGCTTTGGCATAACATAAACTGAGTATCATCATCAGATCCAAACAGAGCATCAAACAGAGCAGAGACCATGTTTCACCCCCGTGGTAGGGTTGTGCTAACCCCGGTGGCCAAACCAGGCAGAGACAGAGGTGAAATCTTTCCTTTATTCTTCTCGGAGCCCCGAGTGTGCACACAGGAAAGACCACAATAAAACCACTTTGTTTCCAAAGTGGGTGCACTCAGAGACAGAGAAGTTGGTACCAACCCAAACAGAGCAGAGCATAACAGAGCAGAGCAGAGCAAAGCAGAGACAGAGTCAGATACGAAAAACCAGTACACCATGCCAAAGGTTTTCAGATGTTGTATCAAAATAGTACAAAGTACCGAAACAGATTCAGAACAGTTTACACACGCTGTACACAAAAGCCAGAACAAATAAATGCACAACTTTTCATATTCTCAATATCGCTCGTTTTCAGATTTCAGAAATCACATGACAGAATTTAGCTCATGTCTACACAATGCATGTCAGAATATATTTTCCTTTTTCACACAGATTTCATGAATAATGCAGATAAGAGACCGAGGTTGATCTTTGTTTTCACAAGTTCCCAACACAACACAAATTATGCGAGTTTTCATAAAATCAACCTCAGTCTTATTAACTTGTATAAAACCCAGCATAGGAACCCCGCTTACCTGACTCCTGAAGCGCATTATCTATAACTTGAATACGGTCTCTATCCGTCTCGTCACCTATTCATAAAATAAAATAAACTAAATATTAAAGTCCAACAATACAAAATTTGTCTTAGCCAACTCTAGACCCAAACTCTAGATCATAATTCAGCAAGTTTAATCAAACTCCATCAGCCAAATAACAATCCGGACAGCCCTCACTTCGACCCAAAATATTCTATACCAATCTCAGTATTGTCCAATACAAGCATCAAGACCAATGCCAATTCAAATTCCAACAACTCACACTTATTCCAACAGTTCGCAGTCCCAAACAATTACTAACAATTTAACCAACACTAAACCAAAGCACACTTCTTCCCATTCACAACTCCATAACAGAAAAATATAAACTAATACCTCCAAAAATTAAACTGCACTCAACAAAGAAAAATTAATTCCCCTCTAAATATTCTCTCAACCATAAATCCAACCGACCCCCCCTTACCCCTCGGACTCAGTCCGGCACAACCAACAAATTCACAGTAAATATGAATTAGTGCAGAAATACTTTTAAATCTCAAAAGTTCTTTGGGAAAAAATACTTACAATGCAATATAATAATTTCCGGAGGATCACGGAGTTGAAAAATGCGACGTCTGAGCAACGCCACAGTGTAAAATACACTGTGGCCGTGGGTCACAGATACCCACTTTTCCACGAAGACAAGCGAAGACCCAAAAATGGTAGGGTAGGGCCTAGAGAAGTCGGTGAAGCCAATGGTGGTGGTGGTTTGCCGTGGGTGGCGGCGCAAGGGGCGGTTTTAGGCCAAAAATGAACAAATCGGAAATGGACTTGGTGGGGCCTCACCGGTGACGGATCGGAGCTGGGGTTGGGTCCATTGGGTTGCCAAGAGGTCGGGAATGAAGTGGTAGGAAGATGGTGGCCGGAGGTGGCGCGACGGCGGCGCAGCGGCGCAAAGAATGCCGCGGCTTCGTGTGGTGCGTGGAGGCTAACGGCGGCGCGGCTGTGGCTGGAAATCGGAGGGGGAGGTCGCCGGCCGGTGGGGAGCACGATGGGGTGGGCGGTGACGGCCACCGCCGGCACACGGTGGCGGGCTGGGGGAGAGGGGCGACGCACGGGATGAGAGAGGGGGGAGTGCGGCGCGCGGGAGAGGAGAGGAGAGGAGAAAAAAGAAAAGAAAAGAAAAGAGGAAAGAGAAAAATGTAGGGAAAGAAATGAGGTCCAATCCTCATATCTTGGGTCACACAAATGATCCAACGGAAACGATTTTAAAACAGCAAGTAAAATAAAATAATTCAAACGTAATGATTAAAATGAAAATAAATAATTAAACCCCACAACAAGTTAATTTAATTCGAGAAGAAATTTAAACACATAACAATAATTAATTTAAAGAAGGCACTTTAAAAAATAATTTTCGTAAACTAAAAATCATAAAAATAACACAACTAAAAATCCAACAATTTTAAAACAAGAGAATAAATTTTTAAATTAATAACAAATAATCTTTCAATTAAAAAAAAAACACTAAAATACGGGGTGTTACACTTACCCTTTCTATGACTCGAAAGCTGAGACACCACCGCCGTCGCTACTGCCGCCAACAGAAGGTATGGTACTAATACTACGTGCATGCCTGACAAATAAGTAAGGGATCTTCTTTTTTTTTTTTTTGTGATTATTTTTCCAAAGACTGCGCCTAACAAGTTTAGTACTCCTATCATACCGTTCCCATACACAGAAGAACTAAGGGGTTTTCATACAGCATCAAACAGAGGATGGGTAACTTGTTTGAATTATTAGGAACTTTGGATCATACTATAAAGAGAAGTTCAATCCACGGGATTGGTTGATCATTTTAGAAAACAGAAATTACTTTATTGTTGTAGTGCCTTGATTAAATAAAAAGACAACTCGATCACCATAGTGGATCGCAATCCTACTTCGTTAACGGATTAAAACCTAATCAATCGATCACTCCTTTCGAGATTTCAAAATGTTTTTAAGGTCCAAAGAAATTCAACAAACGAATTTCTTTCGGATTGTTACAACTCTTTCCAGATCCTACCTCTTGGAATAATCCTGCCTCTTCTCGTGAAGTTAGGCTGATCACAACTACCAACTCAAATCTAGAACAACTGAGGATATTTATATCTCATCTTAACCCCTATTTTCCAAGTTGTTTCTTTCAAGTTGTAGTTATGCCACAACAGTTTCACTACTGGGATTGTTTTTGTTCTAACTACCTATTCCTTTTGGTCCAAGATTTCCACTAGAACCTCCTTGTAGGACTGGTTAGGCTGTACTTGAATTGCTGCGAGATTGATATTTTTTATTGACCATCCTCAAAGCTCTTCTTTAATGAAGATTTATAGAACACATAATGAATATTAGAGTATTCAGCTAGCAGTATCACCGTAAGCAACCGGTCCCAATTTTTTTGTTATTTCCAGATTGGTTTACCTTTTTTGCTGAAACAGTAAATTCCTTTCATTGCGATCACTTTAAATACACCCAATCGCCCATGTCAAAAACTAACTCCCTTTAGATAATCCGTGTAGGTTTTTTTCTAGGCTTTACACTGTTGCCAGGCGCTCCTTGATGACTTTACCTTTCTCGTAACTCTTGAAAGGTAAAGTCATCAAGTAACTACTACCCTCCTACCACCCTTCCTCTAAACTTCAATACATAGCATATCTTCTAGAGTTTGTATAGCGCTTTCAGATAGACCATCTGTTTGGGATGATATGCAATACGAACTTCAGCTCTGTTCCCATGGCCTCATGTCTCTGTCCTATACGAATGCCTTTGTCACTCTCTGTAACCTTACTTTTCTTTAATACAAAATGGGCATTCTTTCTCAGTCTATCAATGATAAAGCCAAATGGAGTTATTGCCACTGACAGTTTTGAGTAACTCGATTACACATAATCCATGGCAATTTCGTCCCATTTCCAATCTACAATGATCAATAGGCTGTAAAGTCCTTGTGGGTTTCTAAGCTTCTCTCATGGTCTGTATCTGATCTCTGCATTAAGCGAAACCATTGTCCAAAAATCATACATTCAATTATCTTCTTTAGTTATCCAATGATGTGCATCATCTTATATATCATCAACCCGCTTCATTATCCTAACAAGATTTGGACCCTCTTTTCGCAACTCCACAGCAAGCTATACTTCATGGGTTCCCACATAGATGTATATACTATGAGGCACATTTATTGATAAGTCCTGCATACTACTTAGCAACGAGGGCATATCTACTGGCAGAGAATCTAACTCAACCTACAGCTTAAGGGTTAGTGCATTAGCCACCACCACAAAGTTGTCCCTGGGTGAAACTTAATCTCACACTGGTAGATACTAATGGCTTTCATCCACCGTCTCTATATCATATTTAGACATTTTCAATTGAAAAAATACTTTAAACTCTTGTGATTTGATTAAACCTCGCAGCTCTCGCCGTACAAGTAATGGCCCCATATCTTCAAGGCAAAAAGCCTATAGCTAGTTTGAGATCACAAGTAGGGTAATTCTGCTCATGGTTGTTCAACTGCCTTGAGGCATAGGTTACCACTCTTCCATCTTGCACGAGTACATATCCAACACCAAACTTGGATGCATCACTATACACAAAAAAATTGTGTTGTTTCGGCAATACTAGTGATAGTGCGGTAGTTAGTCTTCTTTTCAATTCTATAAAACTAGCCTCACATTGATCTAACCACACAAACATGGCGTTCTTCTTAGTCAATATTGTGAGTGGTCCTAACAGTCTGAAGAACCCTTATACAAATCTTCGATAATGCTCAACAAGACCCAAAATGTAACGCCACGTAGCCAAAAGAGCCAGGGAGTTAATTTGTGTCACTTAAAATCACAATTCAACAATACAAGTATAAACTCCAAAGTCTCAATCCAAAATGTATATTCCTCTACAAGAACATTAATGAACTACTCCATCACAATTAACTAAGAATACCACAAATTCTCAATAACAACATCAATATCCCAAAATAACACTAAAAAAATTATTGGTTTCTTGAATAAAATCCCCTTATAGACCCTTGTAAGCTTTAGTAGGTATTCCACTACGCTCAACTACTCTCGCTCATGTTTTCTATTCTTGATCCCTTGCTAAAATATCCAAATCATCTAAAAATAATAGAAATAATTGGGAGAATTATCAACAACTTAGTAAGGAGCAGGTCTATACTAGTGTATAAACATAATCCAGTTACATAATGCAGAAATAGATAGTTCTCAAAATATGACAGTTGTGTTTTCAAAAACTTTTCATTTCAATAATAATATACAAAAGACTATTGGCACAAACATAACTGAAACAATATCATAAACAGAAGCGACGCCATGTTTACCCCCATGATAGGATTGTGCATGTCTACATTTAGCCAAGCAAAATATATTAATGTTTTGTCACCAAGTTAATGCACTCAAAACAAAGGTCATATTTAACCCTGTGGTAGGGTTGTTCATTGTACGGACAACTAGGCAAAACATAAATCACATTTTCACCAAAGTGATTGCAGTCTAAATAAAGATCACTATTATATCCCGTGGACCAGAGGCCACTCTTGTATTCTGTGGTAGTGTTGGAGGCCATTATTATGTCTCGTGGCAAGGCCAGAAGCCACTTTTATGTCCCATGATGGGATCGGAAGTCACTATTACGTCTCGTGGTACGGCCAAAGATCACTATTATATCCCATGGCAGGACCATAAATCAAAACATAATTGAATCTTATGTAGTAATATTGAGGGGGTAATAGAATGGCAATGACCTAGCTCGGTGCATGAAAAGTATCATTTTAATGCTTTTCCTCGAATGTATTTTCTTGAATAATCTGGAATATAGTTCAATTTTTTTTAAAAAAAAAGAACTGTCAATAGACGTAACTATTCATAAAACTTTAAGATAATTACAACTTTCAAACTTTTAAGTATATGATCAAAATTTTAAAAAAATCAAATCATCTTCATTTCCACCTCAGAAAGTACTTTTCAAATTTGTTTCCAAACAAATGTAATATGTTAGAAAGTGATTTAAACATATAGTTACCAAATAGTAAATAACTTTTTAAAAGCTATACTAATAAGTAGTGTCTAATTTATTTCTATACGAAATTTATACTATAGTGTCTAATTTCATGTTATTATTCTAGTGTCTAACTTATTTTTATACTTGATTATGTATGTTAGTGATAATATGATTTTACATATACTAACTATTAGTCTATTTTATATTATAGTATAGGTATATTATTTTATAATAATTAACACATACTTGTACAGTATTGAATTTAACTATAGTCTACATAAATTCTAGACTTTTATATGAGTATATATGATCAAGCATGTAAAAATATATTTATAAAAAATAATATATATTATAATTTATTATGTCAAAAATGTATTTATCCTTGATATATATCAAAAGTAACTTTATATTAATAACTTAATATTAATGTTCATGTTTAAAATTAAAATTAAAATTAAAATCTCATGTTATATTAATTTCATGTTATAAAATTAATAGGCATGAATAATAAGTTTAAAGTTTCATATTATATTAATTAGCAATTTAGCATATAATATAATAATATATATTATATATAATATAATACAAAAAATTATATATGCAACTGGGAGAGTGTGACACTCCCAGACCCCGTTTGGGATTTGACAGAGACTAAAGCGTCATGATATGTAACTTAAGGCTACATACCCCCCGGTTCATGACAGATAATATGCAATGCACTTAACATGTTTCTAGCAGTATGCAATAAGCAGAAATTTTTTTATTATAAGTAAAGATTAGAGCAATTTATGCATGGTACCAATGTATTATAACTAAGAAATCCCAAAAGTACTAGTTCAAGGTCTCCCAATGCAAAAGAGGGGTTTAAACCATAACCCTACATACATCAAAAGAAGTTATTTACCAGTGGGGCATAGGTCCTAATTGTTGTATCTCCAGACTTTGAGCAACCTCTTTGGGCTTCAACCATAAACTCCCATGCTTGTATTATATAGTCAATCACGTAGTTCATCCGGTTTTCTAGCATGAGAGCTCCCTCAAGCTCAAGTGGCCACTGTGGCATATAATCCTTATTTAAGGTATCCTGGATCTCCCTAAGGAAGCACGAGATAACCTTTAAACAATAAATAACGAAATAGAACCAGGCCTCAAGGGTGAACTCATTCTCGATGAGGTTAAGCAACTCATCCATCTTAAGCAGAAATAGAACCCAACCGAACTCACCCCGCCCCCTCCCCACTTTTTTTTTTTTTGCTTCTATTTTATGCGCACAAACGTAAGATTCCAAAAGTTCTTGTTATGACAACTTCTTCTCAATATTATAATTTATCATTTTGGGATCCTCGATTTAGAACTGGACCATATTGTATCATTGAGTAGTCCTTTTGAAGTATAGGCCATGTGGTTTGGGCCTTCCATTGGGGCGTTACAGTACTCACCGGATTTTTTTTGCTTTTATTTTATGTGCACAAAGTACGTAAGATTCCAAAAGTTCTCATTATGACAACTTCTTCTCAATATTATTATTTATCATTGTTAAAATTAGAAATGGGTGCATTTTTTATCAAGATCATGAACGAGGTGGTTGGAATCCCACCACCAGCCGCCCGAGTTCGGTGACTTGCAGCCATGCACCATCAAGATATTTTTTTTTTAAATTTTATAAGTTTTGATTGTATGTAAATGAGTGTATTTTAATTACAATGAAAAGTTGATGTATCAGCAGATTGTGGTTGGACGATGTAAAATTCTCTTTTGATTTTGGATTTTCTTAATAGATTTCAATATCCAACTCATATTTTTTAGTTAAAACAAATTTTTGGTGTTTGCAGGAAAGGAAAGTAAATCATCTCGAACTACGATAGTCATAATTGTATTGACTATTGGTTTTGCCTTGTTAATCGTTTCCAACATCGTTTTCTATTTACGAGTAAGGATCAAGTCAAGACAGAAAGTGAAAAGTAAGTTTTGAATAATTAACATACGAGTCTTTTGCATGATTTGTTCACAAATTTATGATCTAGTAGTACGTAATAGTTATGTAGATCAGTCTCTCGTACGTCAATATACACATGATATATAATAACAATTGCACTAGCTAGCCTGTTTTGGGCATTGAACATATATAAGATTTGGAAGTTACTGATGTGTCGCTAATTATTAGGTGAAGCCAAGCAAGAAATTAGTAATGTTCATGAATCATTTATTAGATATGACTTTGGCACAATCAGAGTTGCTACAGACAACTTTTCCGAGGTAAATAAGCTTGGAGAAGGTGGATTCGGTGCTGTTTACAAGGTGAGTGATATCATGATCAATTAGTTGAAAAGCATACCATGTTTGTCATCAATTAGTTGACGTATTTCCATATCAGGGTAAGCTTCAAAATGGACTAGAAATAGCTGTGAAAAGGCTATCTATGGGTTCTATACAAGGAAATATAGAGTTTGAGAATGAGGTTCTATTGCTAGCAAGGCTTCAACATCGAAATCTGTTGAGCATCATGGGATTTTGTTTGGAAGGAAATGAAAGGCTTCTTATTTATGAGTTTGTGCCTAATGCAAGCCTCGATCACTTCTTATTTGGTATGGTTACACTACTTTTGCTTAAACTTTAGATTCTATATATACATAGTTTGATTTCAAATGAAGCCTCTATTTTATGGTTGCATGAACATGAAGACCCAATCAAACAAGTCCAACTGAATTGGGAAAAACGACACAAAATTATAGAGGGTATTGCTCGAGGGCTTCTTTATCTTCATGAAGATTCCCGACACCGTATTATTCATCGCGATCTCAAAGCTGGCAACATCTTGTTAGATGCATATATGAATCCTAAAATTTCAGATTTTGGCACTGCAAGGTTGTTAGATCGAACTGAAGGCAATACAATGAGAATTATTGGGACTTAGTAAGTATATGAAATCTACTATAAAAATATGAGCTAAGCTGTTATTTTTCAAATGAAACTAATACTATATATTCATCATGTCCATGACTTGCAGTGGATACATGCCTCCAGAGTATGCACAATGTGGAACCTTTTCTACAAAGTCCGATGTCTTTAGTTTTGGTGTGCTAATTTTGGAG